>CM070786.1:61737090-64137090 GCA_036346955.1 Dipus sagitta
GCTGGGCTGATGAGCACACACTGCTTCTCTGAGCTGGGCTGATGAGCACACACTGCTTCTCTGAGCTGGGCTGATGAGCACACACTGCTTCTCTGAGCTGGGCTGATGAGCACACACTGCTTCTCTGAGCTGGGCTGATGGGCACACACTGCTTCTGTGAGCTGTGCTGATGAGTACACACTGCTTCTCTGAGCTGTGCTGATGAGTACACACTGCTTCTCTGAGCTGTGCTCATGGGCACACACTGCTTCTCTGAGCTGGGGTGATGAGCACACACTGCTTCTCTGAGCTGGGCTGATGAGCACACACTGCTTCTCTGAGCTGGGCTGATGAGCACACACTGCTTCTCTGAGCTGGGCTGATGAGCACACACTGCTTCTCTGAGCTGGGCTGATGAGCACACACTGCTTCTCTGAGCTGTGCTGATGAGCACACACTGCTTCTCTGAGCTGGGCTGATGAGCACACACTGCTTCTCTGAGCTGGGCTGATGAGCACACACTGCTTCTCTGAGCTGTGCTGATGAGCACACACTGCTTCTCTGAGCTGGGCTGATGGGCACACACTGCTTCTGTGAGCTGTGCTGATGAGTACACACTGCTTCTCTGAGCTGTGCTCATGGGCACACACTGCTTCTCTGAGCTGGGGTGATGAGCACACACTGCTTCTCTGAGCTGTGCTGATGAGCACACACTGCTTCTCTGAGCTGGGCTGATGAGCACACACTGCTTCTCTGAGCTGTGCTGATGAGCACACACTGCTTCTCTGAGCTGTGCTCATGGGCACACACTGCTTCTCTGAGCTGGGCTGATGAGCACACACTGCTTCTCTGAGCTGTGCTCATGGGCACACACTGCTTCTCTGAGCTGTGCTGATGAGCACACACTGCTTCTCTGAGCTGTGCTCATGGGCACACACTGCTTCTCTGAGCTGGGGTGATGAGCACACACTGCATCTCTGAGCTGTGCTGATGGGCACGCACTGCTTCTCTGATCTGTGCTGATGGGCACGCACTGCTTCTCTGATCTGTGCTGATGAGCACACACTGCGTCTCTGAGCTGTGCTGATGAGCACACACAGCTTCTGTGAGCTCTGCTGATGTGCCCACACTGCTGCTCTGAGCTGGGCTGATGTGCACACACTGCTGCTCTGAGGTGTGCTTAGGTGCTCATGCTGATCTTTCTGCCCTGCATAGTACTCAGCCTCTTGCTCACTGCTGGAGACACCTTATGCTGATGGCCTAATGAAGAATGTCTGTCCTTCTGAACAGAGGCTGAGAATTGTAGTAGTTGAATAGGGCAGGGAGAGAGAAGCCACAACCCTTTTGGAGTATAAAGAGAGTGAGAATTGGCTTAAGTTCCCAAGCCAGTCAGGCCCAAGGCTGGATAGACAGACAGGACATCTTAATGTTATGAACAGGTAATATGGTGGCACTAAAAAGGTAGTTAGTGCCTGGACTCTCAATGGAAGTTAATTGAAATATTGGACCTTTCTGTGAAGGGGCCATGAAAAGACTACATAGGAAAAAATGGGAATCATTCTGGAGGTGAACACATAGTGAGGACAGTTGAGTTCATGACGGGAGTGATACAATTGCACGGGGAAGAGTTTCCTTCTTCATGACTCAGTCTCCCCTCTTGTTTTAAGAGTGATAAGGGAAAAGAAATGAATATCATCAACTTTATGTATAATGTAGGCAGGATGACTTGTCCTTATTAATAAAAGCAGCATTGAAGCTATTGAGGGACACACTCTCCTATTTGGTATCTTCCTTGAAAATTGAGGATGACAGTGTCCCTGGTGTCTAGCTCCTTGGCTAGATACCTCATGGTATCATCTACCAAGGATACAGATTGGCTGAGAGCATGGTGGTGTGAGCACGCAGCATTCTGAGTTCCTTGGTAGGCAGCAACAGAATGGTTCCTGGCTAGTTGAACAAGAAGGAGTCCATGCGCTGAGAGAATTCATGGGAGCAGTGAGCAGAAGCCCAGCTGCCTGGACATGGATGAAGCCCAGTGATGGTGTCGTGTGGGGACAGTAGGGTTGTGACAGTAATCACCACAGTGATGAGTGACTGCAGGTGTTCCTTGCTTTACTTAATATTCAAAGCTTTTGGGGAGAACATTGGACTGATCCTGATTACACCACTTGTCTGCCTCCCAGATTTATCACCAAAGTCTTTCAAGCCCTCTTAGCTTCTGCAGTTGATGCTAGGAGTCGGGAGTTCCTGGCCCATTTATACTATGCACAATGAAAGTAGGAAATGTTGCTGTGATTGGTGAGGGAAAATCGAACCAAGAAACAAAAACAAATACACCAAACATAAATCTGACAAGTGTTCCCTGTGGTTCATATGGCTTGGATTATTTATTGATCATATCCTGTTATTAATATAAACACAGCTTAAGTGGAAGTGGAAATGGAAATAGTTGGACATAAGTTATGCAACATTTTGTTTACACTTATATGCAGCACTAAAAATTCTTAATGTATCTCTTCATTTCCAGCTCATTCCCTGAAAAGCCCATTTATTACACATTTTAAAATTTCTAGGCATTATGCCAGGCACAAGAAATACAGACATGAACAGAGCAGACATAGAGGATCTCCATGTTAATGAACCATGTTACAATATAAACAAAATTGTATCGAAGTCAACTGTGGAGTTTAGAATGGATTAATTCAGATCAGTTGGGCACTCTCACAAAGTAGTGTTTTCTTACATAAGATTTTTTACATCGATTTTATAAGTAGTATTTCTTAGGTAGAGTGAATATTTCTAGAAGTATGTGTAACACAGGAACAGTGTGTGTGTGTATTTGTGTTTATGATTATATATGATAATAAAATCTGAGAGTTCCTAATGTGAAAATCTGAAATGTCCCCAAATCCAAAATATTTGAGAACTCACATGATGCTCAAGTAGAAAATTACAAACATGACCTTATTTCAGGTGTCATTGTCAAAATTCAGGCACATTAAATATCTTGTATGAAATTATATAATTATGTACACACACACATGTATATATCATTAAAGAGTTTCATGTTTAGACTTGAGGTGTATCATCAAGATAACTTGTTAAATATATGCATATATGAGAAAATATAGAATCTGAAGTACTTTCTATCCCAAGGTAATCTCTCTCTCTCTTTCTCTCTATCTCCAGTGTTGGGAATTGCACTTACGACCTGTGTGTGCTAAGCAATTGTTCAACGACAGAGCAAAGCTCAACCCAAGATAAAGTATATTCTGTTAGTCTAATTGGGACTCCAGTTTAGTTGATTACATTAAGATATGTAAGTGAGAACTGAGCATGTCTGAGAATCTGTGGGTGAAAGTGAACAAAGACTTCCACTGGGAGGAAAAACCTGAGTTAGAAATGTAAGTTTTCTGCCAGCTCAATAGCAAGGATGGCATTTAGCAATTGGACACAGAATGCGTTAAAGAACAAAGTCTAGTTCCTTCTAGATTTAGGCATTGTCCTCAAAAATTCCTTTTGGCCTCCAGAGTAAGAAGTTGCTTGACATGGATAAAATTCTTTATTAACTTCAACCTTCACTTCAATCTTGTTATGTTTTCTTTTCATAAAACACCATGATTCCAACCCAAGAAGAGATGGTTCAGGAAGAAGTAAGCTAGAAACATAGGTTCAGTCTCACACCAGTACCTCAGGATTAGAGACGAAAGGTTCTAGTCCTGTTTTGCCATTCATCTTGTCCTGTGGTCTCATCCCTGGACATTAGGGAGAAGGCCTTGCAGTAGAGACCAAGATGCCCCTCAATTGTCTGGGACCTTGGCTGCCCTCTGTTAACCTCTGGAACAGAACATGGTCTGATGCTGATTGTACCCCTTCACTTGCCATTGTTATGGAGTATGCATGGACAAGGTCATGAGTTTCAGCCTTGTTTAAACCAGAGATGATGTGCAGGAGAACATGGGACGACTTACCGTGGGTATTAGCAGGAGTCAGTGACAGCCACAGCAGTTTCTGGATCTAGCTAGTCTGTGGCTCAGAAATCGACAGGCAGTTCTTCCCATGTGATTCCGTGTAGATACTCCCAGTGGTTTTGTGAAGGATGTGTGATTTCCCACAGTTCGACAATCTGTGTGCAAGAAAGAAGGCTGTATGTGTCCTACAGAAGCTGAGAGCAATAAACTTGGAGCAACTGCCATCTAAGATGTTCCCAGAAGAGAGAGGTCATTTGAGTTAAGGACAGAAGAGCCACAGTGGTTGCATCTGAGTTGAGAACCTTCAACCCTGAATTTATCTTCATCCTGGTTTGGCTAACAGAAATAAAATGAATTGTTTTCCCCATAGTGTCTAGATTATTTTAGAAGCGATTCTGTATAAAATTGTTTACATTGTTCTCATTTATAGCTGCTTTTTCCCTTATGATAGAAAACAAGTGTTATATAAATTTATAGACTATTTTAAAAATATTTTTGGC
This sequence comes from Dipus sagitta, assembly GCA_036346955.1. Classification (NCBI taxonomy): domain Eukaryota; kingdom Metazoa; phylum Chordata; class Mammalia; order Rodentia; family Dipodidae; genus Dipus; species Dipus sagitta. Next base: position 61,741,541 of record CM070786.1, read on the forward strand.
TTCAGGACATTTCAACTATTATTAAGAAAAGGAAATATATAGAAAAATCATTTGCTTTGGGTTTATTGAACTGACCTGGATTTGTGTCTTTAGAAACCATTTGGCTCTTAAGTGATTTTAATCTTTTTCATTGATTTAGGAGGCTATAAATAAACACTCAGCAATGCATCCTTCTTACCAAAATATAGAAATATCTTTTGTGTATATTAGATAGATAACATGTAGTAGCATTTTATACATTTCTTTTATACAACTAATATATCCATTAAGTGTTATTTTATTTTATTTTATTTTATTTTATTTTTTGAGGTAGGGTCTCACTGTGGTCCAGGCTGACCTGGAATTCACTATGTTGTCTCAGGGTGGCCTTGAACTCACAGTGATCCTCCCACCTCTGCCTCCCCAGTGCTGGGATTAAAGATGTGCACCACCACGCCCAGCCATTAAGTGTTATTTTATACAAGTAATTTAAGTGTGTGGTCCATTTCTCACTTTTTTCTTTTTAATTTTTTTTTAAATTTATTTGAGCTCTCCTACGTCCCCGAGAAGTACAATGGCTACATGAATAACGGTTTAACCAGAAGGACAAGTGGTGTGGTTAATTTCAGAGCCAAAGTATGCGCATCCATTCTCTTACACATAGGCTAGTGTTAGGAAGCTTCAGACTAGAACATGCTTTGCTATGACCTTCCGAGGTCTTTCATATATGAGGGTGGGGGGAAGCAGTGTGCTTTTATTTCTCCTTTGAGTCACCACAGTTATTTACACACAGGAGGCGCCGTCCTGTTGAGGAGCTGCGAACTTGGCGATGCACTTGTGCTGTGTGTCGATTGCAGGTCCAGCGAGCACAGGGTGCACTTGTGCCTTGGGGGACTGGGGAGAAAGCCCCGCAGCAATTACGTACTCCGCAGCACTCTAGTGGTTTCCAAGTTACCGAGCTTTTCAACTTACCGCGAGGGAGGGCCTCATGGGGGAAAGAGGAATATGGCTCAATTAATTAGAACTTGTTGGCAAACTCCAACGATTACCCTATTTAGGTTTTCAAATCACTCATATATGTAATACCCACAAGATTTGGAAAGGAAGTGAGACCAAGCAGTTGAGGAAACTAATTTGTCCAACATGGTGCTACTTCTCACAGGCAGCACGAACAGCACACTGATTTTCACCGAGTGGTCTTTCTGGAAGGAAGAGAGAGGAAAGACATTGGAATATCTTGGTCTTTCCTTTTCATTTATTATCTTATTCATTTATTTTCGTAACTCTGTTTTGTGGTTAATGAGTGTGTTTATGTGCCTTCCAGTTTGGATCTTTGGTTCAGATTTATAAACTTGGTCCCCGACAATGACTTACTCTGCACGAGCAACAGTTATGAATGAACTATCGAGACTTATCAGAGCTTTATTACATATTTGGGTTTTCTGGTTTGTTCTTTCAGAGTGGCTATGGCTGGGATTTACAAAAATGAATGATTCCTCAGAATTGCCTGGCTATCAACACATTTATTCAAGTAACATTTTTCCTGTTCCTAAAAGCATTTCTGTTAAATCTAATGTTTTCATGGCATGGAAACATGCTGTCTCAAAATTATACTTACACAACATGTAATCTTTTTCAATAGCTTTATTTCTCATCTCTTTTAGTTTTGTCCTATTTTTTTTCCAACATTTCTATGAGAATGTTGAATAATAAGCTCAATAGTGGATATCTACCTAATTTGTGTTTTTACATTTTATTTTTGCTTTTTAAAATTTCTTTTATTAAAATATTTTTATTGACAACTTCCATAATTATAAACAATATCCCATGGTAATTCCCTCCCTCCTCCCACTTTCCGCTTTGACACTCCACTCTCCATCATATCCCTTCACCCTCTTTATCAGTATCTCTTATATTTTGATGTTGTGGTCTTTTCTTCCTGTTATGATGGTCTTGTGTACGTAGTGTCAGGCATTGTGTTTTTTTTTTTTCATTTCTTGATTTTGACATTCAGTAAAGACTTTCTAACATGAATATTTTAATTTTTATTTTATTAAGAAATATTCTTTTGAATGGGAAGGTGGTAGAGCACTTGCCTGGCATGTGTGAAACCCTGGGTTTCATTCCCAGATCTGAAGGTAGAGAAAGAGGGAAGAAGGGAGAAAGGGAAGAAGAGAAAAGAGAAGAGGAGAGGTGACTGGAGGAGAAGAAGAAATTAAATGAGACGAGAGGACAGAAAGAGATAAGAAGGGAGAGAGGAAGAGAGAGAGAAGGAAAGAAAACAGTCTTTTACCTTTAGTTACCTTTCATGTAAAAGATGTAGGTACCTCATCCTTACAAAATGGCTGAGGAGATTTAATAAGAGTTGAGCACATTTGAACCTGACAGCTCCCATCCTCATATTGTTTTATAGTCAGCTTCCATAGCTATGTTTTATATAAAAATATTAGCGTATGACTGTACTCACAGAATCTAGACTAGTTAGTTAATTAGTGTACATGCAGCAGCACATGTATTTAATTTCTAGTATATCGTAGAAAGTACGAGGTTGGCTGTACAAAGGGAGCTGGTGCCTCAGGATTCACACTCAGCACAGGATGAGCACAAAGGCCAATGAATTCCTTCTGAGCAGCAGATAGGCACGCAGAGAACCAAAGTTCCTGCGCGGTGTCACTCAAGGGAGGGCTCTGAGCATGCCTGTGCTGCTCCGAGTTAAATGGAGGAAAGCCTGGTGGTGTTCAGAGGGGCAGAGGATCAGTGTGAGTGCTTTCTTCCCCAGCTTATGAAAGAGATGGACTAACAGATGCTAATCCTCAAAACTGAACAGCTAACATAGGAATAAGAAAAGTAGTGACAAGATCAATTGCTGATTTGTTTGGGTTTTTTTTGTTATTTTTATTTATTTATTTGAGAGTGACAGAGAGGAGAGAGAGAGAGAGAGAGAATGGGTGCGCCAGGGCATCCAGCCACTGCAAACGAACTCCAGATGCGTGCGCCCCCTTGTGCATCTGGCTAATGTGGGTCCTGGGGAATCGAGCCTCGAACCAGGGTCCTTAGGCTTCACAGGCAAACGCTTAACCACTAAGCCATCTCTCCAGCCCTGATTTGCTTTTTATATGTCATATCCAGTTGCCTCAATGTTGGACCAAATCTCAGCATACATGTGTATATGTGTGTGTGGGGGTGGGTGTGCGCATGTGTGCTTGTATGTGGCTACATGAATTTTACTGCCATCTCATTCATCTGCGTACCACAGAGAGTTAACCATAAGCCATATGAAAACCTATTGTATTTGTATTGCTACATGCCCTACTTTGAATTTCTCAGTGGGTCTGTTAATTTTCCTGTGAGATGATTTTCGATATATCCAAAAGCATGTTCTGAATGATGAGGACACTTTGAGGAATTCATCCTATTAGTAATCTATCTCCTGGTAATGCGCACCCTGTCCTACAAGTGTTCTGCTTTATTAAATCCAGACACCACCCAGTGAAATACGAACAAAGGGAGCTAGAGTTAAGACAAAGTCCACTGTGCTGAATTTATAACAGTTTCCATGATCTCTACCATCCATAACTACCTGTTGGCTTTGAATTTTTGGGTCACCAGGGCAAGAGAAGTCAACAGGAAGGAATAATCATTTTACCATTTCACAATGGATTCTTACTTGGTAATAATAACTTTATTATGTCAATCCGCTGGCTAGTGCAGAGGTAGAATCCTCGTGTCAGTGTATGCTCAGTGTGTCCTGCTTCTATCCCCATCATCTATACCCGGCTCCATATTTTCTTCTCATCAATTATCATAATCTAATGAACCATCAAGTTAGACACATTCTTTCTAGTTGCCGTTGGCTCACTAAGTGCAGGCTCTGTGAGGGGAGAGGCTTGGGAGTGTTTGGTTTATGGATCTTTTAGAAAATATTTTATTTTTATTTATATTTTGAGAGAGAGAGAGAGAGAAAGAGGAAGAGAGAAAGAGGCAAAGAGAAGAAGAGAGAGGATGGGCCTCCAGCCACTGCAAACCAACTCCAGACACATGCACCACCTTGTGCATCTGGCTTACGTGGGTCCTGGGGAATTGAACCTGGGTCCTTTGGCTTTGCAGGCAAGTGCCTTAACTGTGAAGCCATCTCTCCAGCCTTGGTTTATGGATCTTGACTTGCAACAAGCAGACAATAAATAGTGTGAAGGGACAGACAGGCACTTCTAGTTAGAAGAAGAAAACACCACACAACAGTATGCTAACAGGCACCAACTACACTCAATTCTAGGTCTGAGTATAAAGAGCTTTGATTCCATTACTTACTTTAGGAGGCTAAGAAAACTCGAGAGTACCATGAAAATGGACTTCTGTGGTCGGATGTCATTGTGCCTTTTGTCTTTGGCCAGGCTCCTCCTCTCATCAAGAATCTGTTTCCTTGCTTTTTTTTTTTTTTTTTTTTTTTTTTGTAATTTGGTCTTTTCTTTAAAATATTTTTATTTATTTATTTGAGAGAGTCAGACAGAGAAAGAGAGAGAAGGGGAGAGGGAAAACAAAAGTATGGGAACAGCAGGGCTTTTAGCCACTGCAACCAAACTCCAGATGCATGCAGTATTTTGTGTGTCTGACTTTTGTGGGGAACTGGGGACTCAAACCCGGACAAGGCAGCCTTTGTAAGCTAATACTTGTAGCCACTGAACAACATCCCCAGCCCATGATTTGGTCATTTCTTCACTACAGACCTGCTTCAGGGAGCGGTTTTCCAGGCAGGTTTCTCTTGGAGCCTGTGGAAGGGACTTGGAAGCTCTTTCTCTGCATACGTGAACCTTCCTTTAGCACAGTACTCAGCCAGGCCAGGTCAGGCCAAGCTCGCCCAGCTCCTCGTTCCCCCAGCAGGCCATGCTCTGCACACAGGGCCCAAGATTCCTTGTCTCCTAAATACTGTGTTTGGTTCCTGGACAGTATTCAATTAAAAAAGAGAAGGAAAAGTATAGAGGTGATGAGAGAAAGGAGAGATGGGAGGGGAATGGAAAGGAAAAGAGGTATAGAAAGTGATTAAAAGGTCATAAATTGGTGTTTGTTTTAATGGAGAATGAATAGCTAGAAAGGACCTGGGTTTCACAGTGAATTTTCAGGGAATGTTTACTAAAGGAATGAATCCAGATTTTACTATGAGCACGTGTGTTTGTCAGGCTGGATTCTAGGTATTGTGGGTGCTGCTAAGAGCCAAGAGGTCATGCCTACCCTAACAGACATGGCTATAAGTACCGCGGTGTGATATGTGTAGCAGCATACATCCTGCAACTGTGATAGGAAAAGTATGTAAATTATAAAGCATATGAGTGATATGGAATCTATGTAATAAACTATAGAGTTTTAATAATATATAAAGATACAATGTATGTAATATAATATATTAAGGGGACCAGTTCAAGAATCTCAAAGCCATCTCTGGGTATATGTAAGAAAGTTCAGAATTCACTCCTTCCCAAAGTCACCATATGGTTTTCCAGAATGGGAGATATCAAATCAATCATTGCAGGTGTGGCGTTTAGAATTTACATGTGTTCACCCATCCGCAGGACTTCAGCAAGAGAACTCTATTGAGAACTTGGCGGCGGGTGGGGGGGACGGGGGAGGTCTGGTGTCTCCCAGTTATGTGTGTAATCACAAAGCCCCAAGGAGAGCTTTAACCGTTTGCTCGTCTCCTAATGTGCTGGCTTCCTTCACGAACTTCTGGGCAGACCCAACAGGATAATGACAATGGCTAGAGATGCTAAATGCCAAATATAGCCTTTTCATGGTGCCCATGGCTACATGTCCCAGGAACCGTTTATACCAAAATCTGGGGATGTTCTTCTCTTATGTAAAATGGTATCACATCCTTCCAAATGCTTTCAATCATTTCTAGCAGACTTGCAATACTTAATGTGGTGTAGAGGCTGTGTAAATAGGTGTATGGTTTGGGGAATAGTGCTAAGAGAAAAGTGTGTCCATGTTTGGTACAGACGTCATTGTTTCCTGAGTATTTTTGGTGGTGGTTCATTGAACCTGCAGGTGTGGAATCTACGATGTCTGGAAACTGTTTTTGACTTTTGGTTGAAAATGATGTAACTAGGGCTGTAGAGATTGCTCAGGCGTTAAGGCGTTTGTCTGTGGAGCCTGATGACATGAGTTCAATTCTCCAGTACCCATGGAAAGCCGGAAGCACAGGTGACACATGCCTGTGGAGTTTGTTTGCAGTGGCTAGACGCTCTGGTGCACCCATTTTCTCTTTCTTATGTTTGTCTCCCTCTGCTTGCAAATAAATAAATAAAACATTAAAAATGATTCAATTTTGCTTCACTTCACAAGGTCTTGAATATCTTGGTGCTACTTACTAAGTGGTTATTTTGGTAGGCTAAGACCTTGAGTTTGGATTTGAACTTGGGGAGTTTCCAGGCTCTATGGGGTCCCAGTAGAAGATGTGTACTGGCATGGTGATATAATAAAGTCGCATGCCACCGTCTGTGCTTAGTAGGGACGAGGTATTTTGCCAGCATGTAAAGGAGTGCAGGGCACCCTGTGCTCTGTGGTGGAGGAAAACCAGCCAGCAAACAAGCCAACCGTGCAGCAGGCGATTATGGTTCCAGGTAGACGGGCCGTGCCATTGCAGGCCATAGGACTGACTACACAGCCATCAAGATTCATCCAGGCTCGTAGCTGTTGTCAGATAAAGTGACCAGAGTGAAACCCATTCTTTTTCTTTCCTCTTGAGCTGATGGGGTAAAGTGAATGTTCTGTTCCCGGACTTACTACATCACTGCATCAGACTGGTGGCAACAAATGTGCATGAATAGATATTGAACCTAGGGCCAAACCAGAATTTTCCCTTCAGTCTTAGAAAAGGAACTCCCATCTAGATTGCCTGTGATCCTGAAACACACATCCTGTGGGCCTCACAGCTTGCCTGGCAGAGTCTCCTTCAGCATCAAATGCTCAAAGTCACTGTCTTCATCTTCATCTTCACCATCTTGTCCTTCTTCTTTAGCATTTGAGGCGACTTGATTTATCATCTGATTAGGTTCCATTTCACTGAATGGAAAGTACAGGAAATAGGAAACTAGATTGGGGAAATTGTTGGCAGGCCTTTCTATTGCAAAGTCAAGGCTGATGCTACCATGAGATACCGAGATAAGGACTGAAGGAGGGGGAGATGTGAGGTGGGGATAGAACCTTTGTACCTCCTTTGTCACTTGAGTTGACAAAAGACCTGTAATCAATCCTCTCTCTTTTTCTTTTCCTCCTCCCGTTCCCCCTCCCTCCATTCATTACTTTATCCTTCCTCCCTTCTTTTATTTTCCTTTTTCTCTTTTATTCTCTAATATTAACATGAAACTTTCGTTAGGTTCTCATAGTCAAGACACAACCAAGTTGGCTACAGAATTCTGGTCACAAAAACACAATGCATTTAATGAAATACAATGGAATAATTAGGTAGCTCTGCACATTATGGCCATCCAACAATGCCCATTTCTTGATGGTACCTGAAAATAGTTAGACTTTTTTTTCTTTTTAAATTATATTATTATTATTATTTTAAGGTCTTCATTGGATAATTTTCTCATTAACTTTCTAGCAATAGAAAGAACATGGACTTGTTTCTTGAATTCCCTGTTCTGACCTTCTGCAGGATGATAATTACAAAAAGAGAGGCCTTGAAAGCTTGTAAAAAATTAAGCTTATAAAGTAGCTAAAATGGCCCTTCTGTGTGGGTGTCAATTTCAAAATTAACATTTTTGGTTCATGCGCTTCTAAAATAATCACTGACCCTTACCTCGTGGACTTTCCACAGGAAATGAATGCAGCAGAAATTACTTTGACCCTCTGATGGAGGAGGAAATAAACCCAAGGCAGTGTGGGATGGAGGTCAGTAGAGAGGGTGAGCTGGAATTAAGTATGTAATTTCTGTGTCAGAATATTCTTTTCCATTCATGAAAATGAGGTGACAAAGATCACACAAGCTGTTCCATGTAGGTTTCGCAGCTTACGATTTAAGTGGTAAGTTTCAGCCACTCAGAGCATGATGGGTAAGGAGGCCATTTGCATCAAGGACAGCAGCCGGTCGGATGCAAGAAGCAGTGACTTGTTCAAGTGAAGCTTCTGCTGCCACAAGCTGCCATTCAAAGGCCCACGTGATGGGTCTGAGGACTAGGCATCACCTCTTGGCTCTGGGATTGCACAGTGAGCTTTCTCCAGTAAAATGCACCCAGCATGTGAGGTTTCCAACACTCTTGACTACTAAGTGCCTTTCAACCGCTGCTGGAAACCACCACTAAATTTTCCTCCGTGAAGGTGCAGACGTGTGATAAGGATGAGCTCTTCTGTACTTTTATTAATTTTTATACTTAGTGGACAAAATAATGGGCTTCATGATGGCAATTTCATACACATACATCATTGCATTTTTCATTTTGCTCTTTTACAGCCCCCTCACTGTCTTCCCCCATCCATCCACTCCACCTCCGGCTGGTCCCCTTCCTTCCTCCCAATAATGTCTCTTCTGTTATCTTTACACAATACACACACACACACACACACACACACACACACACACACAGAGCCAGACACACACACACATGCACAGATACACACAGAAAGAGAGAGAGAAGACAGATAGAAATCTAGACTCTGCAAATGAGAGAAAATGAAATTTCATCTTTCTCTTCATTATCTTCTTCCCTCCCCCTCCTTTAGACCTCTTTCTCTCCCCTTATGAGTGGACTATGCTCCACTTCTCTTCTACTTTCATGTCTGGTATATATGTGTGTATATATTCACCCCCCCCCCACACATATATTCCTCATATGAGAACAAACGTGACTGTATCTTTTGATTCTGATTTATTTTTCTTTACGTGATGTTTTTAATTCCATCGCTTTCTCTTCTATACTCTTCAATCCCATTGTAGTTGTAAAAATAGCAGTTCAGAGCAGATCCTTAAGTGCATACTGCTAGGCAGGGTTTTCTTTTTGGCTTGTGTAGATGTGTGTGGTATATGCACGCATGTTGTATGTGGGTATACACATTCATGTATGCGGGGATGCTCATGCATGTATGTGAGCGTGTGTATGGTGGCCAGAAGCTGGGTGTCTTCCTCAGTTTCTTTCCACATTAGTTTTTTTTTTTTTTTCAGGTAGGGTCTCACTCTAGCTCAGGCTGACCTGGAATCCAGTCTGTAATTTCATAGTGGCCTTGAACTCATGTTGATCCTCCTACCTCTGCCTCCCAAGTGCTGGGATCAAAGGCGTGCGCCACTATGCCCAGAACCACCTTAGTTTTTGAGACAGAATCTCCCAGTGAACCCAGAGCTCACCTGTTTGACTAGACGAGCCCAGTCATGGGGATCTGCCTGTCTCTGCCTCCCCAGTGCTGGCATGACAGGTCCATACCACCGTGCTGGCATTTTAGATGAATGCCTGGGGTCTGAACGCAGGGCATCCTGCTTGTATGACAAGCGCTTCATCCACGGAGCAATCTCCCCAGTGTCTATGAAGCAGATTTTAAAGTTTACTAAACATTCTATCATTTACAAAGATTGGTGATGAGATAATGAAAGTCACCAATGTTTCTTGGGGTCATTCTTAGTCCAGAAGACCACATTCCACTCTTCTGTCCCAGACAGTGCATAAGAGCTTTTAAATGGAAGATGGCTAAACTCTCACAATTAAAATAGCTCATGAACAACGCAAAGATTACTTACCAAAATAATTGTCAATGAGCCCAAATCTCTCCTCAAACGGTGCTGAATTAATTCAACCATCAAAGGAAACATTTTCCAGACAAGGGTTTATGATTTTGAGCTTCTACTTGTACTTCCAGAGTCAGGGCATGAATTAGAAGTGAGGATAATGATTCCTAGGTGTGAAAATGCCGCCAAACTCCCATTGCTTTGTATGCTATCATAAAAAAGTACTAAAAAATGAGCCAGAGTGAATTTAAAACTGGAAAATTCTCAACGTTTTGTCTCCCCAGACTCTTGCTGAGGGGTAAGAACATGTACTGGTGATTTCTCTGGAGTCACCAAAGACTGACAGAAGTCTGCTTTTAATCTCTTACACACCACCACAACATATAGACATTTTTATAGAATTTGGTTTTATTTATTTATTTATTTATTTATTTATTTTTAGTTTTTCCGAAGTAGGGTCTCGCTCTAGCTCAGGCTGACCTGGAATTCACTATGTAGTCTCAGGTTGGCCTCGAACTCATGACAATCCTCCTATCTCTGCCTCCCAATTGCAGGAAATAAAAGTGTGTTCCACCACGCCTGGCTTTTTAGAATTTGGTAATGCAAGGAGGCTCTAACTTAGGAAACAAGTCCCCATGAATAAGTAAAGACAGGTAAATTTCATAAAACAAAATGTAAGCTGAGTATCTCTTACCCAGTATGCTTAGAGCCAGAAGTGCTTCAGATTAGGATGTTTTTTTTTTCCTTCAGAATTCAGAACATTTGTACATACATCATGAGTTATGTTGATGTGTGACACAAGTCTAAAGTCTACTTGTTTCACATGCATCTTATATATACAACCTGGAATAACTTTTATGTGCTCATTTATTTATTTGAGAGAGAGAGAGAGAGAGAGAGAGAGAGAGAGAGAGAGAGAATGGGTGCACCAGGGCCTCCAGCGACTGCAAATGAACTTCGGATGCATGCACCACCTTGTGCATCTGCCTTATGTTGGTATGGGGAATTGAACCTTGGTCCTTAGGCTTTGTAGGCAAGTGTCTTAATGGCTAAACCATCTCTGCAGCCCTACTTTTGTGCTTTTAATGTGCTTTTGACATGAGTTTTGTGTTGTGGGGTTTTATATTTGTGCTTTGTATCAACAAACAAAAGTTTGGGATTTGGGATCATTTAGGAATTCAGATGATTAGGTTACGGATATTCAACTAGATTCGTGGACCGCCTGATTTCAGCTAATATCACCCAACTCCTGTGGTTGACCCTAGATCCATATTTTAGGTAGGGCACTCATTCTGTCCAGCTGACCGTGACTTTGTGAGCTGCTGTGTGCTGAGCAAAGTGGGAGCTGGCTCTCCCCAGCACAGGGTCCCCACAAGCAGACCAATGTCTCCTTGAGTCCTTTGTTACTGTTTTAACTTTTCCTTCTCGCTGCCTTCCTGCTTTTTCTTTTCATCTGCTTCCCAGTTTTACTCATTTAGCTTTTAGTGATTTTTTTTTTCTTTTCATTTCCAAAGTGTTTTCTTAACTGAGCAATTCATTTTATTGCATGTCTTTGAGAAAAGTTGCTACTGTTAGACTGCAGATGCCACTGCTGCTGAGAGCAGCCAGGTCCCCCTGCGGTGTCCCCCATCCCAAGTGCAGGAGAGATTGCTAACAGGTTCCTCTCTGTAACACAGCAACCCCCAGGTAGAGCTGGATGATAGAATCTGCTTCCTGCAGCCCAGGTCCACGACAACCTGATTCATGGCCGTATAACCTGTCAACTATCAACTGTCTTCACTAGCTCCTAGTGTAAGGCAGCAACCCGCCCCCAGCCAGGCACATTCATGAGTGTAAGACCTAACTGTAGCCAAACCCCCATTTTAAAAAGACGCAATAGTAAGGGGATTGCTTGCTCTGAGGAGAGCTGGTCCTTCTCCTGTCCCAGTCTCTCCAGCTGTGGCGGGTTACTAAGGAAGGGAGAAACTAAGGGCAGCTCAACATAGGATTTTCATGTTGGGGCTGGAGGAAAACTACTTCTTTGAGAAAGTTCATCATTTTGTTGTTGTTGTTAAGATCTTTAACTGGTTGAGCATCTTCCCCTGCTTACAGAGCCATGTGCTTTACTCAAGACCTCCTGCTTAAAGTAGCATTCTTTAATCAAAGATGTGTGCTAAGAACACCTGATTTTTTTTTCCCCACAGCAACTAGACATGGACGATCAGACAATAGCACTCCCTCCAAGTCAAAAACTAGCCCATAATATTAACCATTACAGACTGCTTCTTCTTACCATCCCATTTTGAGCCCTTTGGCGTGATAGCAGCTATTCAATGAACATGTGTTGCTTTAATTAATCTCTTTATTTTCCACTGGACCTTACATATCTTTAGTGCTAGCCTCACAGATGATGTGCAGCATTTATTTGCAGATGTGGAAAGAAGCACTGTCTAGGAAATTTTACTTGCTGTGGCCTCTCAACTCAAAGAACTCAAATATATGTGGGGGCGGTCTTCTGTATACCAGGCAGGAAGCTAGGCACTTGACAGTTCTGTCTTGTTAATTCTCACTGGCATCCTGCTCTGTGGGTCAGGACATTTAAGCTGAGGGACTTGCCTTTAAGAAGCTGCCCCCAAATATACAGAGTTTACAAAGAGGCCGTAACTGGGATTTGTATGCAGAGTTTGCTATTTCCAAACCTGTGACATGCTATCTGCTTTCTGAAGATGGGGACTATATTAATCCCACTGGGGCTATTATGATTTTAGTCTAGAATTCCTCCTCTACTCATCTGAAGTTGCTTACTGTTAACTTCACAATGCTATTATTTTATGAGCCCCATATAAGCATTATAAACTGTCTTTCTGTCCCACACAGAGTTATAAAGGTTGAGGCAATAGTGGAGTGCAGGCAGCCTTTTCAAACTTGCAATCTGCAAAGTGGCCCACCTCCCTCTATCTTGAGTGTTGGGGATTTAGGATGTCTGTGCTGGCTATTGATGAGAAATGAAAATGTTTAGATACTCGAAAAGCTATCTGGAGTATAAGAGGAGTAGGCTACTTGCTTTGTAGGCCTTTTGATATCACATGCCCAGATATCCCAGCTTCCCCAACAGCCTTGGCTTTCCAAATCCATGGTTATATGCTATATTGATTTTTCCCCAATATTGGTATTCAAAGAATTCCAGGTATGGACAGAAGAGGTACAGAATTCTCAGTAACTTTTAATGTGGAGAATAAGAATCCTAAGAGGCCCTTCTAGGATGCTTTGTAGCATTGCAAATGTGAGTTATAGCAATAGCTACCATCTTCAGTATTGGGCCACCCATGGGAGTCAAGTGCTATGCAACACAGAAAAAATTGAAAACTCAGTTTATTTATCTCTCAGGGGAAGAAGACCATGTTTGATATACAGATGAATGTGTTCTAATTCTAATACTAAAGTGATCATCCAACTTGATTTATTTATATTTGGCATTGCCTAGGGGCAGGAGATACATCTAGTTGGCTTTTTAAACCCTCTTTAAAAAGTATGTTTCTTATCATTTTTTTTTCAGGGGGTAAGTAGCATCAAGGCCTGTTGATTTAAATTCACAGAAGAACTAAGAGGCCCTTGGAGTCTTCCATATATGCTATTATAAAGAGTTATTCTTTTATACAAGCTAGTACATTGCTGCTGCAGAGTAATAGCTTATGGAAAAGAAGTCAAGACCACCAGACTTTTTTGTTTCTTCCATGCACATAGTGAAAGCTATGACACATAAGTTATACTAGCTAATGGAAAACATTCATTCATCTTAATCAAACACTTAAGATTGTGTTATATTCTCTGAAAAAGCACAGTAATTTGTTCTGGAATGATTCTTGAATAATCAATGTCATAATCCATTGAGTATGATAGTTTTTAGGTTGGAGAAGTATCATATAATGTATGCCTTACTACATATACTTAAATCATTGTTGCAATTACTGATTTTCAAAAGACTTCTTTTTTTTAGAAGAAGACAACAGAGTGAGTAGCATTTGTTCCAATGACTTAATAGTCGTGATGATTAATAATTTCTTTTTGTAATTGCATTTCCATATTTATGAATTAGTTGATGAGAATGTTATCATGCATAGGTTCATTTAATACCCCTACAAAATGATGATAGAATTCTCTATTATCAATTAATGAAGTCGTTTGATAACTCGGATGAGAATCATGTCAAAGTAAGAGACCACCTTTGTATTGATATCAGCTGTAAACTGATTGACATGGTTTAATCCAAATGTTTATCTGTCTTTACTAAGCATAATAGTTCATTGGTTATTGGTGCTTTTGATGGCTACAGATACTCAAATGGGGCTTTTGCAAAAAGTTTTTGTGCAAAACAATTATGATCTCATAATTGCATGCAATTTGTAACCCTAAATGACAAAACTTATTTAAGGTTTTCAATCCATTAAGGGACCCTAGAATGATCTATGGCATAGTTTTTCACTAGTGTGTGCCACTTTTGAAAAAAAAAATAACACTCTGTCTCAGAATGTAGACAAATGCTTTTGGGGTGAAAAGATAAGTAGACATGTAGCACATTGTTAACAACCTTAGCATGGCTACCCCTGCCAGCAAGTGTTATAGTCTTATTACATATATGACACTGAAAATTTGAAGGAAATGCTTTCAGAACTAGGCTCAAAGTTCTTAGTTCAATGGGCATAAGTTTATGCCAGAACCACACTGTAGTTTGTGCCAAAGTGTTAAGTGAAAGTTACTCTGCATGCTTGTGAGTAAATTCATGAGGAATCAGACTAGTATTATTTTTCACAGTATGTGCTTTTCTCTTCCCAAGCAACCTTTCAGTCATTCTTAATAAAACAAGTTCTTAAAATACTTAAGATGAGAAGGAGTTGTTCACTAACTATCTTTCTAGTGCTTAATATGGCTATTGAATTTATTCATTTTATTTAGACCTCATCATTTATTAGATGTCTAACCTAGCGGTAAGCATCAGAGGATGAACATGGCTGATAGCTATTTGATTTTAAGCAGTATGATTTTAGTAATTTCACAGTGCTATTAAATTATAGATAATAAGACCTGTTTACTCCATGTAAGAAAGATAGTCTTAAGTTTATTATATGTTTAGTCAATGTTAAAATGACAAAGGCCAAATTCCAACATGATCTTCTTGGGGGTCAACAGATGAAAGGACCAAAGAGGCGACATCAGATTCAGAATCACACGTGAGTTCCGGTGAGATTCAGGACACCAACAGAGAGGCCCCAGAAGCCAGACCTGCTGTCAATCAGGAGTGTGAAAGGCATGCTCAGCGAGACATCATTCTACTTGCAAGTCCTCTGGTAGAACAGGTCAGTATGAAAATGTGTTTAAGCCATAAGACAATCTGTGGTTAAGTGACAAGCTGAGTTGTCAGTTGTACGTATTTTCTCTCTGCAAACGTGGCTTCCCAGACCACCTTCTTAGAGCATGAGGCTGTGACTTCACTGAGACACTCCCTGGGGTAGTTTGAATAGATGGTCCCCAATATATTTAGTGTTTTATTACTTTGTAGTTTGCATCTGCACCACCTGGAGGTGGTGTCACTGGGCATATCTTAAGGTGTGGTGATGGTTTTCAGATTTCAATCTAAAGATATGCAAAGTGTGCCTAGCTGGAGTTCCTGAAGTGTGCTGTGCTGTGTGGCTTTTGGCCTTTCACTTGTGCATCTCTCTCTCTCTGTCCTTGGTCCTGTGAAAGCAGGCCAGCTTCTTCTGCCATTATGGAACTTCCCCTGGATCTGTAAGCTTCCATAAATATCCCTTCCTCCATAAGTGTGTCTGGTCTGAAAGTTCATCTCAGTGAACCTGAAGCTGTCTGCTACACTCCCCTTGTTTCTATACGCATATTTTTATTTATATGTGTGTGTGCATGTGTATTCATATGTGGGCACACATGAGTGTGCATGGAGGCCATGGGCTGACGTGTGTTTTCCTAGGTAGATCAATCTTTTCTTTAATTTACTGAGGCAAATTCTCTCACCTGAGGCCAGAACTTGCCTATTCAGCTAGTCTAGCCAGCCAGGTTGCCCCTTGTTACTCTGTCTCTACTTGCATCAGAACTCCTGTTGAGCCAGGATCTGGCCACTGATAGGTTGTTGGATTGTAAGTGAGTCACTTAAATTCCCTGACCTCAGCCTCCTCATCTAGAACTCAAGGGGAATTGTGATGTTTGATTGTATCAGGAATAATCAATGAAGAATCTAGCCCAGAACTGGTGGTGATGAGGCAGGAGACACAACAGGGAGAAAATGCAATGACCCACTCGCGGGCTAATGCATCAATGCATATAATTAATGCCTTCAGATTTGTAATATTGGGATGATCCCTGTATGTGCAAAGCAACACTCCATGGACAAAGACATTTTCAACTTGGTATTACAGCACAATGCTTTCATCTTTGAGTCTATATTCGTACAATGTTGGATTTCTGTATAAAATAGGAATAAATAAGGCTGGGAAGATAGCTCAGTGAGTAAAGTACTTGCCTGGAAAATGTGAGGACCTGTACTTGATTCCCAGAAGCTACATAAAAATGCCAGGTGTGCTGCTTTTTGGGCACTAGGAAGGCAGAGGCTGAAGGATTGCTGGAGATCACAGGCCAACACTCTAGTCTAGTTGGTGAGTTCCAGATCAATGAAAGTCTCTGTCTCAGAGAAAAAGTAGACAGTGTTTCTAAAGAATAGCACCTGATATTAACCTCTGGCTTCCACATGCATACTCACATAAATGTGCGTGATTACTGCACACTGGTGCACCCACACAAACTTGAAGATGTACCCTCCTTACATACACACACACACACACACACACACACACACACACACACACAGGAGCAACTCATGTTGTAGTGACTAGCCAGGGATATTTTCTTTTCCTTAGGATTCATTTTAGATATTAGTGAAAACAGAACCTATTCTTATTTTTCATTGTAATGATGAAGTGAGAATTATGAAAGGTAAGATATTTCAATGGAGATCTATGGTGGGGGAGTCCCAGCTAAGAGGAAGGTTCTTGGGTGGGTTTCTTATTCTATTCTATCCACAACTACTGATTTACTCTGTCCACAACTACTGAAAAAAAGATGGAGTTCTTTACAAGAGGCTGTTGGGAGCAGAGCTAGGATTTGTGGTACAGAGCGTTATATTTGCACGCTTTCAGAATTAGATCCCAACAGTGGATGTGCATCGTGGTGAAAGAGAAAGGGTCACGACGCTTCTGTGAGCATTGAGAAAGAACACTCATGGGTCAAGCTGTCTTGCCTTGGACCCCTATCATATATTTCTTGTCACATTAGAGTTTGCCTTTTCACTTTGCAATAGCATTGTGTATGAGAATGGGTGGCTGTGTGTGTGTGTGTGTGTGTGTGTGTGTCTGTGTGTCAGAGTATTATAGATCCAAGTAGGACAGTTATCATTTCTTTCCCAAAGACCTGGTAGGGAACTGGTGAGTCAGTCTGTAGTTTGTAGTGGTCACGGCCAAGTCTGTGGTGCCATCATACCTGAAGTAACAGGAAGAGTCAGAGTCAAGTAGTTTGTAGCTGATACAAGTCACACTCTGCAAACATTCAGAGGTATTTGGAGAATTTTGCAATTGGCTGAGGTCTCTGGACAGGGTTTGCATCTAAGCATCTATGAAATTCATCATCCCTATGACCCTTCTTATAGCCTACGCAATCAGTCCCTATTTGGTAGGGACTCTGGCTCCGGGGTCATCTTGGGAAGGTGGTGTTTCAAGTCTAAGGTAACTGAGGCAGTGGAGCATGAGGAAGCTGGAAGAAAGGGGACCAAGAGAAAGGAGGTGTTGGAAGGAGAGTTGGAGGCAAGGCTCTCAGAACCAGTGAAAAGAGATCACATCTTGAGGGTTATGCCAATAATGAAACCTCAGGTTTGTTTTTATACTTTTGTTGCTATTACAGGGCAATTTCATTTCCCAAGTATCTAAAACTTGTGATGACTTTTTTTTGTGAGGTTGGAAAGCTGAAAGATGTCATAAAACAACTTAGGTCTGAGGTTGACTCTGTAGTAAAGGACAAAATGAATCAATTAAGTACATGGTTTTTAAAATTTAGTGGCAGAGGAAATCCAGGGAAGCCAAAATACATGATTTTCCAAATAAATATTGAATTAGAAAGAAAATAATTTCATTTTACATTTTAGCTACTGAGAGGAAGTGCTTTCTGGGACATTTCCTAATATTTACTGTAAGCTATGTACCTGCCCATAATCAGTTACAGAGAGCGAAGTTTCCTCTAAGTTGTAATTGTAAACAATCCATACATTTAGTTTATTCAATTAGGAAGCCATGCTTTAAGGAGATGTGTGTGTGTGTGTTTGTGTGTGTGTGTGTGCGTGTGTGTATGCGTGTGTTTCATTTATATAGGATTTATAGATTTTTTTTACCTTCATTTTAAAAGTAAGATACAGCATTTGGATCAGAGTTGATTGATATAGTGGCCAGAATTAAGCACACTCTAGAGAAATAGTTTAAAAAGCAAAACACTGTCCACTGGCAAATAAGTTACTTTCCAGGTTCTGTATAATGTCCTTGCATTTGGCAGTGGACATGAATCAAAGCTAGTGAGTGAAAGTCAGGGCTGAAATATGACCCTTGACTATGAGACAAAGTGTAAAAATGTATAAGGCATAATAAAATCTTCATAAATTAAAGATGGTTTTCATAAAATACATTATCAGATTAACCAAGATATTTTCCATAAGCCAGAAACTTAACTTCTACTCTGGAATTAGTAGAGGAAATGTTTTGGAAGGAAAACTGATTTTTCAAACTTGAAACATTTACTTAGGTTAAGTTTTCTATTTTTTTTTTTTCACTGCAGACATTTATATGGGCTTTTAAAAAATTAGCTAATAGAGTAGCACATGTGTTAGTGACATTTTGGGTAAATATAAAATACAAGCATAATAATTTGTGATGAATAAAACTAGGAAAACAGAAAAAGAAGAGAGCAAGGAATATATGATTTCATGATCAAAAATGAAAAAGCAGTAGTGATTTTATACATCTTAACTCAACAGAGAGAATCAAACTTTCAGATGTTTTAAGCTGCATCTCACTGTTATATTCTTCACTGTTTCTGAAACCTAAGGAAAGTGCACATTTGCAGATGTGAAAGAGAACTCCGCCCACTAGAAGTACCATGTCACAAATGAAAGTCTCCCAGAATCCTCAGTCTTAACCTGAGATTAATGTGCAGAAGAAGTTTTACAAAATACATTACAACACCAACATTTTATTATTTATCTATCTATCATCTCTTTTAATTTTTTGTTTATTTTTATTTATTTATTTGAGAGCTACAAACAGAGAGAAAGAGGGAGGGAGGGACACACAGAGAGAGAGAGAGAGAGAGAGAGAGAGAGAGAGAGAGAGAGAAAAAGAATGGGCACACCAGGGCTTCCAGACACTGCAAACGAACTCCAGACATGTGAGCCCCCTTGTGCATCTGGCTAACGTGGCTCCTGGAGAATCAAACCTCGAACCTGGGTCCTTAGGCTTCACAGGCAAGCGCTTAACCACTAAGCCATCTCTCCAGCCCCTATCATCTCTTTTATAATTTCCTCATTTAGCTACTTGCCAGATTTATTATAAGTATTCTAATATCCAGGAGATATCAGATCCAAGTATTTCTTAAAATATTTTGTTTACTTATTTAAGAGAGAGAGAAAGAAAGAGAGAAAATGGAAATGCCAGGGTCTCTTGCTACTGCATAGGAACTCCAGATGCATGCACTACTTTGTGTATCTAGCTTTATGTAGGAGCTGGGGAATTGAACTCAGAACAGCAGGCTGTGCAAGGAAGCGCTTTTACTATTGAATCATCTCTCCAGCTCCCCAAATCTAAGTATTCTTGTCAAATTTGATGAGAATTCAATAATAAGACTATTGTCAAATTAAAAACAAACAGCCAGGAGGAGTGATGCACATCTGTCATCCAAGAATGTGGCAGCTGAGGCAGGAGGATTGTGAGTTTAGAGACAGTCTGGGTTCTGTAGTAAAACTCAGTCCCAAAACCAAGCAACCAACCAAAGAAAAGGAGTGAATAAGTATATGAGCGACATATTTTCTTTAAAATTCTTTCACAATTGCTCACTGAATATCAGGTGGCATTTCACAAGCACCTCGAAGTAAAGGGTTTTTGTTCTATTTTCAAAACAAAAGTGGAATCAGGAGAGCAGATAGTGTTAAGTCCCAGGTCAAATCCAAAGGCCCGGCAACCAGTGACGGTGGGAGGGGATTTCTGTGAGTCCAGAGGTCTGAAGACTGGAGATCTGGGAACGTTGACAGCACAAGATGGACGGTTAGCTCCTACGGAGGATGGATTCACCCTTTTCTTCCTCTTGTACTGTTCTAGCCTTCAACAGGATAGGCAATGCCCACTTACTCTGGTGACAGCTGACTTTCCTACTCAGCCAGCTGATCTAAACACCGGTCTCTTCTGGAAATGTCCTCCCATACACACCGAGAAATAATATTGTTTCTTCTATCTGGGCATCCCATAGCCCAGGCAACTTGACATGTGAGCATAACTGTCGTATTGCAAGAAAAACAAGACATGTTTTGGACATCCATTCAGTGGCATTTCTGGCAGCTAAACTGGGGAAAATGCTCAAGAAGAAAAAATAATTATAAAATTAGGATTAAAAAAATTGAAATACCATATTATTTTGGGTGAATGTATTATAATTATATTCATTTAGGAAACTCTAATTAATACCTCTATCTCCTTCCTTTCCTATCATTGTGGTGAGACATTTGAGCTTACTCCTGTTTTGAGCTATGTAGTGCATACTGTTAACTGAGGTTGCGATATACTGTAAGAGATATTCCTCTTCTCTATATGAAGCCCTGTGTCCTTTATCAGCAACTCTTTGTTTCCTGTCACCCACCTTCTCATTCTCTGTACCTATGAATTTAATTTTATCACCTTCCGCGTATAAGCCAGTGTTTATCTTTCTGGGCCTGGCTTCTTTTACTGAACATAGTGTCTACAGATTTATCCATGTTGTTGCAAATGAATTTCCTCTCTTTCAAGCTGAGTAACAGTCCATTGTGCATATCTGTGTCTATGTGTCTATCTATCTTATCCATTTGACCACTGATGGGCACTGGGGTTGTTTCCTTACCTTTAACATTTTGAGTCAGTGTTCAGATAAACAGGTCAGTGCAGTTATCCCCTTGATAAATCATCTCAGATCATTTTAATCTGAGCACAGAAATAAGACACTGAACCATATGCAAGTTCCATTGTGTCTTTAAGAAATCCCAAAACCAGCTTCCCAGAGTGGCCTAGCCCCATTCTCACAAGCAGCGTATAAGTTCCATTCTTCTTTGCGCCTTTCCTAATATGTGTTGTCTTTCATCTTTTTAATGGAAGTCACTCTAAAGAGAAGATAGCTCACTGTGATTTTAATATGCATTTTCCAAATGATCCGTGGTGCTAAGCATTTGTTTCTATGCCCACATGATGCTGTTTTGAGTACAATAATTTTGTAATATGTTTTGAAGTCAGGAAGTATGAGCTTTGCTTTTTGTGCTGAAGGACATTTGTGGATATTCATATTATTTTTGCTAATACATAATTGCTAGTTGAATTTCTGTTGGAGGCAATGAATGAAGCTAGAGAACTTCCATAGTACAGGTTTGCTGACATAGCCCTTCCATATTAGGAAAAATATGGAAGTTTAACAAACATAAATATTTCCTCCTTATTGACTCTTAAATTTATACCTTACATTTTTTTCCTATCATACCAGTAAGGTTACCGATCTAAAAATAGGAACTAGGTGTATTGAACAACAACAACAGAAAGTTTCCTTTTTTTTTAACTCCTGGCTAGCCATAATATCTTGTCTTGTTTCTATTTTCCATCAAATCCATTTTTTAAGCTTTTTCTTCCTTAAAGTTAGGGAGGACTTTTCCCGTTTATTTGTGTCTTATTTTCCCAACCACCACCTGGAACTGAAAAGCCACTTCTTAGATATTGATTGGCTAAGTGCTGGATGTGGAGTGTCAGAGTAAAGACACAATGCAGCCTGGCGTGGTGGCCCACAAGGTGGGAGGATCTCTCCAAGTCTGGAGCCAGCCTGGAACTACAGAGTGAGTTCCAGGAGGTCAGCCTGGGCTAGAGTGAGACTGTATCTCATAAAAGCCGGGGATAGAGAGAAAGAGACAAAGAGACAGACAGAGAGAGAGAGAGAGAGAGAGAGAGAGAGAGAGGAAGAAAAAACACTGTATGCAGAAGTTGTCAGGCTTTTGCTTTGACACTCGCCCTTTTACTAAACCATAAGTTAGTTGGAATGATCTTTGCTAAGACTCACCACAGCCTGCACCAGCCTTCCCGTTGCCCTTACAGTATTGAGTATTTCTGGGGTTGCTCTTGTTTGCATCAACTCACTGCCACAGCTAATGCTGTCTTTAAAAGGCAGGCTTAAAGGTTGGCCAGCCCCAGGTCAGGGTTCCAGCACTGGCAATTTCTGAGTCCCCTTTCTGGCTTACAGACAGCTCCCCTTACACTGTGTGCTCACATGATGGGGAGAGGGCAGAGAGAAACAGCCCTGGGGTGTCTCCTCCCATACAAGCACTAATCCTGTCAGGAGGGCCCCTTCACTCATGACCTCAACTAAACCTAATCATCTGCTGAAGGCTTCTCTGGGAAAAAAATATATTATTTCATTGATATTAGGGCTTAAACATATAAATAAATTTTGGCGAAACCTCTATCAGTTCATAGCATTCTTTCTTCAGAATCCTCGATTTTCATGAAAACTTTTCTACATAGATCTTAGGCTCATGAAAAATTCATTGACTCTGAGTACTGAAGAATGTGCTTATTTCACAAATGTTTCCGCTCAAGTGCTTCTAGTTGCTGAGTGCCTCGTTTATTTAAGGATAGTTCTTTGGGCAGAGCCCAGAGGCCCTGGGGCTGAGGAAGGATTCTGCTCCCAGGCCAGTGCATTGCAGGCCTGGAGAAGTTTTTGCTATCAGAGACCCAAAGTGCATTCTCAGAAGACAATTTTGACATGCACTTTTAGGACGAAACAAAGTAAAACTAAACTCCTTACTTTATGGCTAATATGTATAAGAATCATCTTCAATCACCTAGAGCCTGATTTGTTACATCCTGAATCTATGCTCTTCATCAATTTGGGAAACGCAGAGTCTTTGCAAACGTGCTGAGAATGTACCATTGCTACGATGTAGATTCCTCCCCTAGAGTCTTTAATTTGTCTGAATATATAATGGCATGAGGAAACATTTGGGTAGGGTGTCAAGAATACTGCTATATTCATGGTTGAAAATTTCCAGCAAAATCAATGATTTGACTCCATTTTTCTAGGTACAATTTTAGGTTATGTTCATTTTTAAAGATAGGTGAAGTGAACTTTATATGAGTTTGTGTGTCATGCGTATATGAAAAAGAGAGCTTTTTAAGAATCATTTAAATGTTTTACATGATCACTTTTTTTGTTTAAGGATTGTTTAAATTCAAAAGGAGATATAGGGGGCTGGGGAGATGGCACAGCAGTTAAAGGCACTTGCTTACAAAGCCTGCTGGCCCAGGATCAGTTCCCCAGTACCCAGGAAAAGCCAGACCCACAAAATGAGTGATGAATCTGAAGTTCATTCACAGCAACAAGAGGCCCTGGGGTACCCATACTCACTCACTCACTCTCTCTGTCTCTCTTTTACCTCACAAAATCAATGAATAAAATAAATAAAAAAGAAATATTTTAGAAAATAATCTTAATGTCAATGTTTTGTGTGACTTATTTACCAAGCCTGTTGCATTGTGAATTCTAAATATAGTGTACATATTCAAGGAAAATTCCCAGATGCCTAAGCTTCCATGTACAAGAAGTAGAATATATTTACAAAGGATTCTCCCACAGGAACTGCTTGACTGCAGAAAGCCACACTTTCAGAATGTCTGCATAATATCAATCACTATTAACCAGAATTACTTCTGAATATGGAAAGAAACAGCTTTCTTAACTTTTATCTCCTTGCCCCCCCCACCCCCGTCCCCTGCTCCACCCTCCCCATTCCAGTAAGTGACTGCTGCCCACAGTGCTCATTAGGGGCACAGTAAAAGGGAACTGTGGATAAATAAAAATAACCCTTTGTAGTCACAGGTGACTTTGATCAGAGGAGCTCAGAGCTTCCACGACTCATTAAATTTGGAAATTCCTCCCTGAAGTATAAAGGTGTCCAGGATTACTATCCTTATTTTGTAAACAGAGAAACTGAGGGATTTGCAAGAAACACTCTCCCAAGGTCACTGTGTTGATGGCATCAGGGTTGTGATGTATTAAGCAGATAGTGAGCAGAGAAAACAGTGCTCTGAAGAAACCAATAGCTTCTGAGGTAGTGTGGGCATTGAGTGTAACACTCAGAAGCAACTCTGATCTCCAAAGAAACAAGGCTTTTTACATTCGGTGAATTGTTCTATCGTATATGGAGGAGCTGTGTACAACCCATAAAGATTGTTAATATTCAGTCATTTCCTTTGGGGCTTCTGTTTGTATTGTTTGTTATATGAAGAAATGGTATACATTTTTCTAGGAAATTATCCAAGAGAATTACTGGTAGAAAATGTGAAAATAATTTATATGAATTATATATCTTTATATATAATTTTATATATAATATATGTGTTTAGTCAATTAAATGTAAGTGTACTCCATTCTCTATTGAAGAACTTCATGAGAAAGAAATTGCGTTGTACTTCATTGCAAATTTTATATGAGTAGGGTTCAAGAACATAAAGTCAGCAACATTTTACTCAAATCCCAACTTAGTTCTAATCAGAAATGATACATGTGAAATAATAAATCATGTATCAAAATAGCAAGACAAGAGGACTTGGCATGTTCTTACCAGAGGGAAATGACCAGCGTTCATGACAATGGAAAGGCTTTTTACCCTCATGAGACCATTACGTAATGGTTATAAGCAACGCAATAGAACAGTACACCTCATAGATATAAACAATTATTATGCCAACTGAACATTTTGAAACAGGGCTGGAGAGATGGCTTATTGAATAAAGGCACTTGTTTGAAAGCCTGCCACCCAAGTTCAATTCCCTAGCAGCCATGTAAAACACATATACAAAGTGGACATGTGTCTGGGTTTCATTTGCAGTGGCAAGAGGCCCTGGAACACCCATTTTCTCTCTCTCTCTCTCCTCACAAACACATAAATGAAAACATTTTTAAAAATTGAAACAAAGATGGCAAATCACATTTAATTTCCAAATGAGTCTCAGAGAAACAATTCATTGTGTGAATTCCTTATGTGAAAGAAAAAAAAAAACACTCATGATGATTCTAC
Source organism: Dipus sagitta (assembly GCA_036346955.1). NCBI lineage: Eukaryota > Metazoa > Chordata > Mammalia > Rodentia > Dipodidae > Dipus > Dipus sagitta. The sequence continues at coordinate 61,766,608 of CM070786.1, forward strand.
ATGATCTGTCTGTCACTGGTTCTTTAAATTTTCCAAAATCTTATGCCCTGGAATCTGTGGAGTCACAGAATCTGTAGGAGCAGAAAATAGGTACTTTGTGTGGGGACACACACACACACACACACGCACACACACACGCACACACACACGGAGGTTTGTATTTTACATCTTCTAGCAGTTTTGTGTGTAGCAGACCTTCAAGGTTGTTTATCCCTTGCTTTTCCTGTTATTGGGCTGAGGTTTACTTCCCTCCTAATACTTGTTTTGTTTTATGGGAGACCCAGCCTCTGGTATCATTATCTCTGGTGCTCTTCTGATGAGATCCAATGTTACTATTTATCTCCATGTGGCCGATCAACCTTTCTTGGGACACCTGAGAAGCTAATTAAAGTGTATATTCCCAAGTACAAATACAGACTTACCATCTCATAATCTCTGCGACAGGAGCCCTATGGTATATAATTTAAAACAAATCCTCAAGGAAACTCATGTACACATTAAACTCAAGACCTTTTCCTGTCTTGTAATAATAGTTTATGCTTCTACGGCAGTTACTGTGTACTGAGTGTTGTTTGAGAACTTTATGTATAATAAGTCACTTAATTTTCATAAAAGTCCTTGAGATGCTGTGACTTAATGTCCATGCAAGAATTCCACCGTGGACAATTTCTCATTACAGTGCAATGTAGAGTAACCAGCTTCGTTCCTGATTGCCAAAGTCCAGAAGCAGTGAAACTGGTCTTTGCTAGGTAAACGGATGAGCTGTGGTACATCCAGACAATGGAATATTATTAAGCACTACAAAAAAATGTTACCAAGGCACCTGAGGTCATGGAGGAACCTGTAATGCTTATCACTGAGTGAAAAAAAAAAATAAACAGCTAAATAAGGAATGCATGGTCATAGGAAAGGCCTCTCTATGGAGGAAGTATGAAAATCAGTGGTTGTCAGGGCGTGAAGGTAGGGAGGGTGAATAGGAGGAGAACAGAAGATTTGTTAGGTCTATGGAATGACATAGGCACATGGGTGTTGTATACATTTGGAATTAGATATATTTGTCTAAACCCATAGACTGGACCACCACAAGTAAACCTTATGTAAACTATGGACCTTGAGTGGGCCACATATTTCAACATAGGCTCCTCACTTTTAACAGATTGCAACTCTGATGGAGGCTGTGCCCAGCAGAGGAGGCTGTGTTCTGTGTGGCTAGTGGGGTTGAGGGTGAAAACATGTGAGACATCCCTTTGTTTTCTCTTTGGTTTTGCTATCAAACTAAGATTGCTGTAAATTTTTTAGAATGGGGTTGGTTGCAGTCAGGTTCGCATTGCTGGTAGAAATTACCTGACCAAGAGCATCTTGTGGGGAAAATGGTTTATTTTGGCTTATGGACTCGAGGGGAAGCTCCATGATGGCAGAGGAAAACAATGGCATGAGCAGAGGGTGGACATCACCCCCTGGCCCACATAAAGTGGACAACAGGAAAAGGAGTGTGTGCCAAACACTAGCAAAAGGGGGAGCCAGCTGTAACACCCATGAGCCCACCCCCAACAATACACTGCCTCCAGGAGGTGTTAATTCCCAAATCTCCATCAGCTGGGAACCTAGCATTCAGAATACCTAAGTTTATGGGGGACACCTGAATCAAATCACCACAGGGTTGGTGGTGCATGCCTATAATTTCAACAGTTGGGAAGCAGAGACTGGAGATTAGAAGTCCAAGGTCATTCTGTACTACATAGTAACTTGGAAGGTCACCTGGGTTACATGAAACCTGGTCTCAAAACAAAAAGACAACTCTTGAAAAAGATCAGTGTTAATTTTTTGAAATATGGTAATGATATATCAATGAAGAAAACATCCTCTTTTTGCAAAACACTTCATAGTGAAATAGCAAAATGTCTGTGATTTCCTTTAAATGTCTGTGGTTTACTTTAAACTTTTCTGCTTTTGCATTTATACATATACATCTATGAACATCTATGTGGCAATATTTTACCATTAATAGATTGAGAAAATGGCTAAATAGTGATTTTGTTATGTATTTTTCCTTTCACTTATTTTGTCATTGCTTACAATTAAAAATAAGGAGCACAATTTTATGTTAAGCAGCTTGCATTACTTTTTTCTTTGTGCTGCTATTTCTGAGTGGGGACTCGCTGTGTATTGCGTGCTGGCCTCATACTTACTGTCCTCCTCCCTCAGCTCTCTTCATACTGGGATCATAGGTATGTACAATCATGCGTGCCCATGTGTGAGCTGAGACTAGACAACTGCACTGGCAGCACTCCTGACTCATCCGGGTATGAATTGGTCCCTGCCATGGTTGGGGAGGGGAGGGGACCCAAACCTCATTTGCTTGAGAACTGAAAGTCACTGTTTTAAGTGCTACAGTTCTGGTTTCTGGAAATAAAGAAGATGAGAAAATGAACTTTTTTTTTCACAGTATCTCTAGACTCAGATGTGTAATTATTAGCCATTTTCTTCTAAACATTGAGTAAATAGTACTTAGGAGGTGTCAGCTTACAAGACTGTACTGAATTATAATAAATTCTCACTGGCCAGGTCATATATAACAGGTGGCTAGCTAGCTACTAGAACAGAGACTCTACATAATTTATGTGCACGTTATCCAATACTCAGCATGTTCCAGACTTTGGGAGAAGAATTCTCATGTTACCTTTCATGAAACCATGGAAGGTATAGGTATGATGTTCTGTAGGTTTAGATGAAGAAATTGAAGCTGAAAGATTATTTTTCTCTCCTTACTTCTTTTTTTGTCTTTTATTGATTTATTTGAGAGAGACAGTGAGAGAAAGAGGCAGATAGAGGAAGAGAGAGAGGATGGGAGTGAGAGAAAATGGGTGTGCCAGGGCTTCTGGCCACTTCACATGAACTCCAGATGCATGCGAAACTTTGTGCATCTGGTCTTATGTGGGTACTGGTGAATTGAACTGGGGTCCTTATGCTTTGCAGGCAAGCACCTTAACTGCTGAGACATCTCTCCAGCCCTGTGTCCTTACTTCTTTCCCAGAATTCCTAGGTGCCTCTCACCTCCTGCCTTCTGTGGAATGCATTTGTTCAGCTCCTTGAGGCTGAGCAGTCAGCTCCAGGAGATCTCTCTCTCTCTCTCTCTCTCTCTCTCTCTCTCTCTTCACAGGCTCTGTGGCTTCTTTAATTCCTCCTCACTCTCCTTCAGAATCATTAAAACTCAAGTCTCATATAGGAGGGAATTGACTAAAATATATTTAAACAGCATGCCATTCAAATTATTTTTTAAAAAGCAATTTTCTACTGTAGATTTAGGAACCAATGGATCTATTTTAGCTCGCATAGTTTCTGATTAACTAATTTAATCTCTTCAAAATTATATAAGCAAACCTGAAGCAAGCCTCCTATCAATTTCCTGCCTTTGGATGTAACATCAGATTTTCAAAAATGAACCAAATAGAGTAATTAGCCCCCAGGCAGAGCAAATGACTCTAATAGCAATCTCCCAGAACATTCCTTGGGTGGGAGAACTGAAAATAAAAACCAAATTGTGGCAGTGCAGGGGTTAATGTTCTATGTGTGCCCTATTTAGCATAGGCATGTTATATTGATGCAGAGTGCTGCCTTGCAGAAGAGAAAAGACACCTACCTGCTCTAGAGGCTGCCGGGAGCTTGCTTCCGGTGGACCATGTGATTTCCAACTGAAGTCAGATGCCTACACTTCTGTGGAGAGGGATTTTATTTTTCAGTACTTTAGTTAATACAGTTTTTGCTTGGTTTGAATTCTGTTATTTCTGAAGTGTTTTATTGCTAGCAAAATCTTAGTATTTTCAACAGGAGACATGATTCATGGGGCAGATAGCCTATCCTTTGAGTCAAGAGATTTGATTTGGGGATCTGCTAGAACTAACTCCAGAGTAAGTAGGTAATAACCCAGTAAAACTGGACCTTGGTTGATGGATTTCAATAGTAGTAGTCTGGGTTGACCTCCTCCAAGGTTCTGATCACTTCTAAAGTGCTAATGATACCCTCTTGTATTTAAATGCAACAGTTACTAAAAAAAAAAAAAAAAAGAATAGCAGGTAATGCTCAAGTTCATGATATGGACAGTAGGGTTGGTTGAGATTTCCTTCTTTAAATTAATTATACCTAACAAGCATTATAACATCATAAAGATACGCACATGATAAGGTGTGGGTTTTGGTTTGAGGTGTGACCAGAAACCTACATTTTTAAAATCATTTTTATTTATTTATTTGAGAGTGACAGACAGAGAGAGAAAGAGAGAGAGAGAGAGAGAGAGAGAGAGAGAGAGAGAGAGAATGGGCACGCCAGGGCCTCCAGCCACTGCAAAGAACTCCAGACAAGTGTGCCCCCTTGTGCATCTGGCTAACGTGGGTCCTGGGGAATCGAGCCTCAAACTGGGGTGCTTAGGCTTCACAGGCAAGCGCCTAACCGCTAACGTTGCTGGACCTTGTCAGGGTCATCAACACAGCACCATGAGTGCACCTTGAGAAGCTCTCCAGGTGACTCTGAAATGGCTTTTTGGAAGTGGATGGTGGTAGATGCCGGGGAGCTATAGGGTGTGAGTTTGACTTCCTCTGTCCTCAGCTGAGAAGCTGTGCTGTCCCACAGCTCCCTTCCGTGACGGGCTGACACCACTGAAACCCCAAACCAAAATAAATGCTTCCTTCTTTTATGTGGCTTACATAAGGGATCTTTTTTTTTTTTTTAACTCCCACAGTGATGCAAATCGGGGTAGCACACAGGCACTAAGCACTGCGCAGCTCACAGTATCCGTTTCACTCCAGGGGTGTGGTCTATTGAGAACCTCATAGAGGGAAGGGAGAGTGAAGCCCCTTGATCCTAACTGAATGAACGGATCCTTTCTCACTCTAGGTCAGACCGCTCCCTTACCCTCCAGACTTCCCCTCTGCCCCATTTACCTTCTAACCAAATTCTTCATTCTTGTCCATTCCCATCATCTCTTGCTGAGCTAATGTTTCACTTCTTTGGATTTTATTTAATATTTGTTCCTTTTCCCTTTAATTAACTCTCTACCTATATCTTTGTTATTCCTGTTGGTGTGTGATGTGGAATGGACCTCACATCCACTCATGCTATTGAGATTGGATGCTCCCTACATATTCTGAGAGGCAATCTATTGGAAGAGTTATTACCCATGGTGGGGCTCTGTGGGGAGCAGGATGGGTTCACAGCACATTTGAAGATGGCTTGATTAAACAGGGAACGGAGGCTCAATTGTTTTTTAAAAATATTTTTATTTATTTATTTATAAGCATAGAGGGGGGAAGAGGGAGGGGTTGGGTGCACCAGGACCTCCTGCCACTGCAAATGAACTTTAGATGCATGCACCACTTTTTGCATCTGGCTTTATGTGTGTACTTGGGATTTGAACCCAGGCCATTAAGCTTTGCAAATAAGTGCCTTTAACCACTGAGTAATCTCTCCAGCCTTCAATTGGTTTGTAAATTGTGATTAGGGGGATGGTGTGGGAAATGGGCATAGAGAAAGGAAGAGTCTGGGTTTTCTTACTGGCTTGCAACTTGTGGGGGAGAAAAAGCAGAGCAAAGGAGTAGGCTTGAAAGCTTTCAGTAGGCAAAGAACAGCAGAGTCCAGGGTCTGGGATGTGTCTTAGTAGTACAGTGCTCACCTAACATGCCTAACATGACAGGCCTGGGACTGGCCTGTCACTTGATTCTTGTTTATATCTTGTGCTTATTTCTAGGTTAACTTGCTAATTTTCCTTTTGATTTTCAAGGCAGAAGTATACATCACTGATAACACACATAGTGTATCTCCTCTCATTCCCACTGTAGATGTTAAAAGCCATCAGGTTTTTTTCTAAGTACTTCTTTGCTCCATTCTACTAATTTAGGCACAATATACTTTATCACATTCAACAGTATACTTTAAATTTCTGCTTTGGCCTGGAGGTTCTTTAAATTACAAATATATGGACAGTTTCCCAATATCTTATGCTGTTGGTTTGGTGAGCATGGTATATACATTTAGCCAGACACCAGCAGTCGTTACATTCCTAGGGCTCATGACTACCCCTGTTGTACGTTTTCAGTATCAGGGATGTATTGCCTCCCATGGAGCAGGCCTCCAATCCAATAAGACAGTGGTTGGTTTCCCCCATAACAGATATGCCACCATTGTAACTATTGGTTTATTTGGCCTGCTGGTCAAATTTAAGGCTTGCAGTGTTCCACTGTTGAGCATATCCACTGGTGATTTCTCTCTCTCCAATTGAACTGCATGCAATGTAACTTTTCCCAGCTTTCTGTCAGCTGGTCTACATGGAGTAGGTTTTCAGCTCAGCTGGATTTTCAGCAGGATTTTTCAGTGACCTTGCAGACAAGTATGTGGAGTCTTCAGCAATAGGGTCTTACCATCTATTCCTGGTGGGAAACCAAGAGCCTTGGCAACGTCCTGTATGTTTTGAGGGCATCACTGACCTCCATGGCCAACAACTCACTGGAAAGTATCCCATCCCTGGCACTGAAAAATTTCTAGTAGCAATCTATGGCTTCTGAGTGTTCCATTGTCCAAAAAAGTAGGCTTCCATATGACTTATTTATATCCTCTTAGATTTTGATTAGCCCTCCCTCCACCTTTCCTTTACGCAATCTCTTTCCCTGACCTCACTTTGGCCTTTTCACTCCCATTAACCTGTTCTTCTACTTGCATATACATAGTACCATCCTATTAAGTTCCCCCTCCCTTTCCATTCCCTTTATATCCCCTTTCTAGCTTACTGGCCTCTGCTACTAAGTTTTATTCCTACTCACATAGAAGTCCAATCATTTGTAGCAAGGGTCTGCATATGAGAGAGAACATGTGACGTTTGGCTTTTTGGACCTGGGTTACCTCACTAAGCATAATCCTTTCCAGATTATCATTTTACTTCCAAAATGTTATGTTAAAGGTATGTTTCTCATTTATGTATAGTTTGGTCTTGTTTTTTTTTTTTTTTGACAATTTTTATACATGCATATCATGTTTTTTGACCACCATGTCTTTCCATTACCTTCTCTTTCTTGTACCTTTTCCCCACCCCCATTATACTGAATCCTTTATTTTTTTCAAACACATCCTTTACTTTTTTTATTTTAATACATTGGTTTTCCTCCTCCACCATCCATGATGGGATGTTGATGAGTCAGTACCAGGCAGATCGTGTGCACTAAAGCATTCACTGTAAGATCACGAATACAACATCCAGTTCATGGTCAGAAGACAGTGCTCCAGAGTGCTCCTCCCCAGCTAGGACTGTTATTATTCTCTTCTGACCCCCTTTTCTCTGTGGTCCCTTGTCCTTCAAGGGTGCAATCGAGGTTAGGGAATCTCTTGGTGATGGGATAAATACATGTTGCATGTTTGGGAGCCTGAAGTAGACTGTTATTGCTTGGATATAAGTTGTCCTGGCTAGGCTCATGTGCTGGATGCTTTGTCCCAGTTGGTGATGCTGTTTTGGGAGCAGGGGAAACATCAGGTGTACTTCTTAGCAGGAGGAGATGGGTTGTGGAGTGCATGGCTTTGCCGGTTGTGCTTGTTCCTCTGTGGTCTCTTCTCCTGTTTCTACTTCCTGTCTGTCATTATATAAGAGGGTATGGCCCTGTGATGATGGGCTTAGACCTCCAAAACTGAGCCGAGATAATTATTTTCTCTTTTCAGGTTGTTCTATTGGCTTTTTGGTCGCAGCAAGGAGAAATCCCTACTGGCATCTTTTCCAAACTAGCAGCTTAGGAATTAGCATATTCTCACCTTTATCTTAACCAAGTCTCTCACTCATGCCTCTTTACTCACCTGCCATGTATGACTCTTGGTCCTCCTTTCCAGCTGTCGAGAGCATCTCTAAAATGACCGCCCTGGGACGTTATGTTGTGCTGTCTCTTCTGTTTCCATTCCCCCACACTGCTGCCACAGTCATCCTAAAGTGACAGTATGGTGACGTTATTACCATCAGAATCCTGTTGTTGTCTCACCATATGTGTCTTGCACAAAACAGACAATACTTTTGAAATAATGAGAGGTTGAAATACAAATAAACATTTAAATACATCCAAACCTTTTCTTGTTAACTTTTCCAAGCACACTCTTGTTTTTACGCCTTCTGCTCTTCACCCTAGAGCAATTGCCAAGTCTTGTGTAGTTCCAACAGTAAGCTTTCCTGGCATGGATGATTTTCTCCATACTTTTTCTTGAGGAATTTTCATTGATTTCTCCTAGTAAAACTCAGCAGAGCCTTCATTTCAATTCTGAGCTTTGCAGAAACTTCAAAACAAGCAAATGATATGTTTGCTTATCAATTAGCCTTCCAGAAATGATGCTGCTTAAAAGAAGAACTGTGTGCTTTGTATTTAGTGTTTCTGTACTTCACAATGTGCCTGGCATCAAGTAGCCACTCAAGAAAGTAGAAGAAAGAGGGTACAAATTCCTCTCAGGCTGTGGCATACACAATCAGTAACTGGCTAGGACATATTAAAGTCTGTAGAGCTGGGTCATTTATTACCTATTAAGTATACATTTCTTTGTGAGAAAAATCATTTAAGTTTAAAGGCATATTTATAGAGGTTATGATCAGGAAAGAAGATTATATACATACATATATATATATATATATGCACATATATATTATATGTATGTATATAATTTTGTGTTCTGGTTCCACTGTGAGAGAGGTAATAATGTATTGGTGAAAAGTCATTGGAGAAATGTTTTGTTTCTTTTGCAGACAAGGTATGTGGAGAGCACTTGGCACACACAGGGAATATCATGGTCTATCACACATGTAGTCTAGGAAGCAGGGGAAGCTCTGCTGTTTTTTTTTATCTTAATATTTTTCTGATTTATTTTTATTTATTTATTTATTAGAGAGAGAGACAGAGGGAGAGAATGGGTACATCAGGGCCTCCAGCCACTGCAAATGAACTTCAGATGCATGCACCACCATGTGCATCTATCTGGCTTATGTGGGACAATCGAACTTGGGACCTTAGGCTTCACAGGCAAGTGCCTTAATGGTTAACCCATCTCTCCAGCCAGCTTTGCTGGCTTTAAGAGCTTTCCAGGAGGCCAACACCTAGAGGAGGTGTAGGTAAGGAGAGTCCACAGAACGCTGGGTAGGAGAACACTCAAAGGCATGGCAGCTACTTCTGACGAGGCAAGATGCTTTGACTGCACTTGATTTGCCTTTTTAATTTTTATTTTGATGCAAGTGTAAGACATCTAAAGTACTTGGTGGTCTTGCAGTTTGAGTTGATGAGTTAATGAAACTCATATTTATGTGATTATTTTTTTTTTTTGAAGCAGGGTCTCACTCTAGCCCAGGTTGACTCACAGTGAACGTCAGCATCTCGAGCGCTGGGACTAAAGGCATGTGCCACCATGTCCAGCTCACATGGCATTGAATGTTAGGCCCTGTGTGGTCTTTTCCTTGGATGAGTGTCACTGCTCCATCTTTATCCGTTCTCAGTGGCATGGGCTTGGCGTCTGGAGGAGACTAGCCTGTCGTGAGGAGGCTGCCCTCCTATTCTGAGATCTAAGGAGGATGTGGTTTAACCAGAAAAACAGAAAAACATGTGCAAGGCAGCCATTGTTTTATCCTTGGTTAAACAATTGAAGGCAGCTTGCTTTATTTTCAAAAATACTAGTGAGACACATGGGCTCTCTTTCATGTGATAAAAAACACATAAAAATCCATTAAGTTATAAGATAATGTCCATGCATGGGGATCTTGCTACATCGCGCTGTAATTGTGGGACCTTGAACAAATGTCGGACTTCCTGTGGCTCAGTGTTCTTGTCTGTATGTGAGGCTTGTCTGCCTCACTTCACAATGCCAGAAAGACACATGACAGACTGTCTGAAAGTATCTGAAGTAATTTGAAGTACTCGCAAAAAGTAAGATATCATGATTTTCCACTTTCAAGCTGACAGTCCAAGATTCCGGCCCTGTCACTTGTGCCTATGATGCAGCTCTTAGCATATTGGTCTGTAGATGTGTCGTGACATGCAAGAAAGCACCCAGACTCAGGGGGACTTAGAGAATTCAGATTCCAACCACCCTAGTTCTTATTTGCACAACTTTGGTGAAGCTGGTACCTTTGTGCTTCTATAGTTTTAAATCTGTAAGTTGGGAATCATAGCCTACAGAGGTTGGTAAGAAGTTCAACTTAAACTAACCCATGAACGAATTCAAGTAAACCCTCCACAAAGGTCCTGATAATTATAAGCATATGATGAAGGTTAGCTCTGGAAGTAAAATGCCCCAGATACTCTTAATGAATAGCTGTGACCCTGACAGACAGCTTCAGAAACAATTATTGCGTACAGAATAAGAATTTCATAGAAGGGAGACAGTTTTCCTTTTTGTTTATTTAAGGCATATGGATGCATAAAAGTGTTCCGTAAAGGGCTGGGTACAAGGCTCCATTAAGAAAGGGTCTTGCTTCCAACGCCCGCCAGTCCAGGTTTGGTTGCCCCGCACCAATGTAAAGTCAGATGAAAAAAGTGATGTATGTATCTGGAGTTTGTATGCGGCGGCAGGAAGCCCTGGCATACCCCCGTACCCACTGTCTTAATCTGACTGTATCTCTCAAAAGTAAATAAATTAAAAAATGTATTTTTTTTTTTTTTTTTGGTTTTTTGAGGTAGGGTTTCACTCTAGCCCAGGCTGACCTGGAATTCACTATGGAGTCTCAAGTCCATAGAAGTCCATGTTCTCCACAGTTGCTTTCCCCTAACTGACGACCTCACCAAACATGAAATGTAGCCCATGAGGGACACTGTCCTAGCATGATAAGATGTCCACTGAGCACTGTGGCTAGTGAGAAAAGCTTCATGTATTCATTCATTTCTTCATTCTCAGCTGTAATCCCTTTAATAGGTGAAAATAAATAACCAAGTAATAGAGTAATTGAAAACACTGTTATTAAAAAAAACAACACTTGGGCTGGAGAAATGGCTTAGTGGCTAAGGCACTTACTTGCAAAACCAAAGGACCCAGGTTCGATTCCCCAGTTCCCACGTAAACCAGATGCACAAGGTGGTGCATGCATCTGGAGTTTGTTTGCAATGGCTGGAGGTCCTGGCATGCCCATTCTCTCCCTCCATCTCTATCTGCATTTTTTCTCTCTCAAATAAATAAGAATAAGATATTTTAAAACAATAACAACCCTCAATATTGCCACAGTACTATAGATAACAGTGACAACACATCATTAAACTAGACACGAGTATTTATTACTTATTAAGTGCCATGAGCTCTTCTTGGTACTTTATGTTTTACTGGACTCATAGCTCATATTATAAGATAGATGAATAAGTCCCTTTACAATTGCAGAAACAGACTAGGTGATGGAGATGTTAGGTAACCTCTCTGTGGTAGTTTAAGGATTTTATTACAGTTTGTAATTTACATCTGCAGCCACCTGGCTGGAGGAGGTGTCACTGCGAGTAAATCCTAAGGTCCAACCCTAAGGTGTGGGGCTGGATCTGGAACTGCAGTCTAAAGATATGCAGAGTGCTTGAGATCTGCATGGAGTTCCTGAAGTTGTTTGCTTGCTGGTGGTGGGTGGCTTGTGGCTTCTCTCTCTCTCTCTCTCTCTCTCTCTCTCTCTCTCTCTCTTTCTGCCTCTCTCCTTGGTCCTTCATAAGAGGGCCAGCTTCTTCTGCCATTATGGAACTTCCCCTTGATCTTTACGCTTCAATAAATACCTTCTTCCATAATTTTGCCTGTTTGGACGTTCGCCTCAGCGACCTGAAGCTGTTTACGACATTGCCTGAGGCCCCACAGCCAGCAAGAACACACAGAGTTTGAACCTTGTTTACTCAACACTGGGATGGTATATATCCAGTCTCAGCTAGTGCTAGAGGAAAAAGGTGAAGAAACATTTTACCCACATGAATGAACTTCACACTAAAATGTGGCAGAACAATATGATAGATGTTAAATTTCAAACTATCAACAAAAATTCAGGTAGTATATCAAGTGATGATTTATGCCACAGAGAATCTTGATTATTGTTTTAAATGTTGGTTTGTCTCAAAAGATGGTCAATTGGGTTGAATTAATTGTTCTTGGAAAAATATCAATATGGATATTCAATTTTCCTTGATTCTGTGGTTCTAAATCAAATGGGTTTATCCCAAAATAATTACACTGCAATATAGTTATTGTCCTAGTTTTGTTCTGATGCATTATAATTGAGATTGGCCACATGCATATGCCCCTGCTGTATAAAGCTTAAGGAGATGTAGGAGTTGGTAGGAAAACAGAAGACATTTCCACAAATCCGCACTTGTCCATTCCTAATTACACTATTGCTGGGTGTGGTAGTGTATGCCTTTGTAACCCCAGCACTTGTGCGACGCTAGCTTGGGACTACATAATGAATTTGAGATCAGGTGGGCTACAGCAAGACTCTACCACAAAACAAACAAACAAATACCCCCCCCAAACATAATTACTCTATTGTCTCAGAATAAATTGACCTCCTCCATACTTGCAATGACTTTTCCCAAAGGGACTTCCTTAGCCAGTGAGGTATTACACAGCTTGATGTGCAAGAAGGTTATAATTTGAGTCTTGTATCCAAGCAACAGAAATTCAGCCAATCACAAAAGTTGCTGCCTCAGAAAATCCCAAATTTAAATTACCAATCAGGTAATTTCTGTGTGTCGTCTCCTATCTTCCTGATGATAAAAGGAGCTCACCTTGAATCATTTTTAGTCTGAAATGATACCCTATACGACAATGCATCTGTTGCTCGAATGAGCTTGGTTAAACTGAGCTGGGCTAGTATTTCTTTTAATAATCCTGGGGAAGAAAACTTCATTCAATGGCTGTGAAAGTATGTCTTAATTAAGATGTGGGAGCTGAAAGCAGTTTGTCAATTGTTTTGGAGTCCAAACTATGTAGTATGTTTTGATGGATGTTTTCTTTCTGTGACATGAGTGATGGAGCTTAGAATTGGGCATGTGGAACCGAGCGTGGTGGGAGAGCGGGCAGAAATACCAGCAGGCCAGAGCTGGAAAACTGAAGCATGCTGCTTCAAGGAAGTCAGACTTACTGTCTTGGGTGTGCATACTATCTGTGGTCACTGTTCCTTTGCCGTTAGTGCAGAGAGATCCATGTATGACTTCCTGTGTTTGAGTTGACTTTTCAGGTTTCTCAGTACTCGGTGTTGTCAGTCAACAGACAGAAACTGAAATCCTACATGAATGAATAACAAATGAGAATTTTAAAAATATATTGACTTTTTAAAATAAAAATGTTGCACACATAGACCTCCTCTCCCCTGCCCCTTTGGTGGGGTGATTGGTGTTCATTGTGGGACCCAAGAGGCCTCAGTCAGTCTCTGCACAGATGGGGAAATATGGTGTCTCAGGTGATCCCCCCCCCCCCCAGGGCTCTTGCAATCTTTAAGCCCTCTCTTCCACGATGCTCCCTATCCTTGGTGGGCAAGATAGAGATCTGATTTAGTGTTGCTTTCTCTGTAGACTCTGGCTCGCTATTATTATGAAGTTTGAGTAGTTTCAGATCATCTAAAGCCTTATTTGATTTTTTATTTCAAATACCTCACACTTCCATCTTATTGAGTATCTCTTAAGCCAGGAGTTTGATCTCAGAAATGTTCCCTGAGCTCCAAGTTGGGATTTTCCCACTTTTCTCCTGCTGCATCATAGGGCCTAGTCCCTGGGGCTTGGAGTTTGCATCAGCCTTCTGAGCACAGAGCTTTGTGGGGAAGGGATGGGTGTCTGTCAGCACATTTGCATTTGGGAACAAAATATCTAAGTTTTTTCCCCTCTCTTTAGGAGGGTGCCATGGAAGTAGCTTCTGAGCTTTCCCTGTAGGGCCTGGCTGCATGCGTGCCCTTCCTTCTCTCTGGCAGGCCATTTTCCTTCTTCTGTTAGCTTGTGCACCAGCCTAGCCTCCCTTAAATGCTGCACATGATCTGGGCTACTGTCCCTCTCGCCCATTCACCATTGTGGACACCAGGAATGAAGGCAAGTAGAAATTTGGAAAAAGAAGATGAAAGATGAGAAGAGGCGGGATGGGAGGTTGAAAAGTCTGAGCTGAGGCGCATATACATGTGTGGAATCCCCTAAATTGCCTCAGAACATTTGTTCCCTAAAACATCTTAACTAAAACACTGCTGGGTGTGGTGGTGCATTCGGGAGGCAGAGGGAGGAGGATCGCCGAGAGGGCACTTGTGGCCAGCTTCAGACTGTATCGCGAGTTCCAGATGAGCCTAAGCTAGAGCGAGACCCTACCTTCAAAAAACAGAAACAAAAATATCTTAACTAAAACTGATATGGAAATATCTTTTCAGATTTCTCTGTTCTTAGTAATGAAAGATAAACATTTTAAAAGTTGTATTTATTTGTTTGTTTGTTTGTTTGCAAGGTGAGAGAGGGAGGGAGGGGGGAGAGAGAGAGAGAGAGAGAGATTGAGCGAGAATGGGCATGCCAGGGCCTCCAGCCACTGCAAACGAACTCCAGACCCATGCTCCACCTTGTGCTGGCTTTATGTGGATGCTTAGGCTATGCATGTAAGTGCCTTAACTGCTAAGCCACCTCTCCAGCCCTGTTTGTTTAATTTTTGTTTGTACAAACCAATGGCTTTCATGACGGGAGTTCTGTAGATGTCATTGTACTCTCCTTGTATTTGCCCCCACATTACTCCGTCCTCACCACTACTAGTCACTTCTACGCAGTCCTCCCGCCTCTTCCCTGCATAAGAAATAAGCATGCGTATTTAACCCTACCCTCTGCAGGAGGGCAGCCCTGCCCCTCTCCCTTCCCAGTAGATCTTTCTGCTGACTCGTTCTCATCCTGTTTTCACCCCTTCCCCATGCACACCACATAGATGCTGCCCTGGGAGAAAGCGCCTCTTCTCCTGACCCTGGGTTACCTTGCTCAACATGCTCAGCTCCAGTACCATCCAGGTTTTGTTGGCGATATAATTCCATTCCTGGTGTCTGCATCAAATGCTGTTTTGTATGTATAACACATTTGTGAACTTTCTGTTTAAACCCATTTGCCCACTGATTAAAAGGTTGGGGGGGGGGTTGATGTTTAATTTTTTGAGGAACTATGTATCTGCTTTCCGATGTATGGATCACAAAGATCTTTCGCACTCTGCAGGCCGTTCTGTCCCTCTGTTTACAGTCGCCTTGGTTGGGCAGGAGCTTTTCAAAAGTATGTTAAAAATCTTTTTGTTGTTGTTGTTAAGATTTCTCTTATGATAATCATAATCTCCTCCTACCATGCTCCTTAGTCCTCCATCTACCCCTCCACTAACTCTGCTTTCCAACTAGGCCCTCGCAGAAGCTTTTCAATTTCACGGAATCCCACGTGTCAATGTTGCTGTGACCTCCTCCGCCACGGGAACGCCACTCAGACTGTGTTTGCCTTCATCTCTGTCATAAAGCGTTTTCCCCTATGTGGTCCTCTATCAGTTTCAAAATTTTCTGGTATGATATTATGTTTTCAAATCCATTTTAAATTGGTTTTTATGCAGGGTGGGAGGGAAGCAATTTAATTCTTCTACATGGGATACCAAGTTTTGCAGCACCATTTGTTAAAGAGGTTATCTTTTTTTTTTTTTCCCCAATCTGTGTTTTTGGCACCCTTGTCAAAAACCATACGGTTATAGCTGTGTGTGTTTCTTTTCTCAGTCCCCTCTTCTTATCAGGTGGTCTCTGTGTCCATTTTGGTGCCAGTACTATGCTGTTTTTATTACTACGTCTCTGTAATATAATGTGAAATCACAACTTATATCTGCAGCATTGGTTAGGGTTACTCTGAATATTCAAGGTCATTTGTACTTCCTTAGGAGTTTAAAAATGTTCTGTCAGGAATTTCAGTGGACCTTGGAGGGGACCGTATTCAAGGTGGCGTTTCGTAAGTACTGGGGAGTTGAACCCAGTCTGGCAGGCTTTGAACGCAAGGGTCTTTAAGTCCTGAGCCGTCATCCCAGCCCATGCATGTAAATGTATAATTGTTATAACTTCTTAATAAATTCATCCACCTACCGATATGTTTTGTTTAAATTTCTTCTAACTTTGGCTTTAAGTATACTTTATCGGATATAAGAATAGCTTGTTTTTTGGCTTCATTTGCTTGGTATTAACTTCCATCATTTCATTTTCAGTCTCTGTGCTTCTTTCCTTATGAGATGTGTTTCCCGTAGACAATAAATAGGTCAAATTTGTGTTTAATCCAATCAGCTAACCTGCATTATTCAGCCAGAGAGTCAAGATAATTTAGGGTAACATTTAGGGTTATTGTTGCGAAGAATTTGTTGATTCCTTCAATTTACTTTTTGGTTAGCATCTAGCGTTTTTCTTTTCTTAACCCTTCATTAGGCAGTTTATGTTTTACTGAGTTGGACATAACTGATTCTTTCCTAATTCTCATGTGTTCATTTATTCCTCTCATGAAATCTTTCTTGCACCTAGTGATTGAGACTGTCTTTCTTCCTCCTACATGTGTAGGATTCTTTTAGGCATTTTCTGTAATGCTGGCTCGGTGGCCATGATTTTATTTGTGAGTGTCCTGAAGAGTCTTGATTTCTTCATTGATTTTAAAAAATAACTTTGCTCGGTAATAACCTGAGTTGGCAGTTATGTGCTTTGGGGTTGGTTGCACATGATCCAAATAGACCTTGTTGCTCTGTCTTAACCATAACCTGCTCTTGCACAAGGGCTTTTATTTTGTATTCCCTACATAATAGATGCCCAGAACTACTTTAATTTAACGTAAAGGAAGAACTATTTCTTATGCACTTAAACTAAAAAAATAATTTTTGTATGAAATCAAAGCATTAAATGACCAAATTATAGCTGAAGCTAGGTACAGTCACCATCTCTTAAAGTGATTCTTGCCTAATAAGTTGTGATGTGAGTGAATCCATTAGGATTTCACTTGCTTCTTTTAACTGCTTTCTAAATTATTCTTATCTATTAGTTGGAAGAAACTGCTTCCCTTCCTCTGTTCATATTGTCTTGTGGTTTTAGTTCTTCTATTTCGTGCAGGAGTGTTCTGCACTTGAAGCTCTCTAATACTTTGTTGTCCATGGTAAATTTTTAATAGTTTAAGGTACATGTAATATCGTCTATCTACTTGCCCATCCCTGCAAATATCAGTTCCTCCTTGGAAGGATTTTTGATAAAATAGAATGTAAAATAATAAGGATTCCCTAAGTTGAATAACCTTAGTGCACAGGGGCCTGGACATAGTTCCAAAATTGGTAATCCATTGTTGGAAAGTCAAAATTGGTAATCCATTATTGGAAAGTCTTAATAAATATGATACTTCTTAGGAAAAATTGGTAAACATTTAAAAAGCTACCTAAAGCAAAACAACTTTCTTCATCTTTAACAAGAATTATTTTATAATTTCAGAAAAATATACATTTTATTGGTGGAAAATATCTATACATGGCTATTTAATGTATAAAATATAGTTATTTTTCATATTGTTGTTCTCTCCTCTTATTTTCACTACCCTAAGGTAATATATGTAAGCTTAAATCTGGGACCTTGTGACTGAGAAGGAATAAATTTCTGGAAAACAGTAAATAATACATATTTTAGAGATTTCAATTTTAAAAAATTCTATCTCACATGAAAAATAAAGTCATAATATTTTCTAAAACCTGAGATATTGAATCTTTTCCATTATATTTCTAGTTTGGGTAGAGAAATTATTATCTATGATTGTATTGCATTTTATAATTCAGTAAGACCATGAATCTAACAAATTTGTTAAGGCGATGAAAAGGTTTTTTTTTTAAACTATTATCTGGGCAGGGTGGCACATGCCTTTAGTCCCAGCACTCAGGAGGCAAAGGTAGGAGGATAGCTATTTCTTTAAGTCCACCCTGAGACTACATATTGAATTCCAGGTCATCCTGGGCTGCAGTGAGACCCTACCTCAAAAACAAACAAGCAAACAAAAGCAGGGCTGAAGAGATGGCTTAGCAGTTAAGGTATTTGCCTGCAAAGCCTAAGGGCCCAGGTTCAATTCCCCATGACCCACGTTTGTTTGCAGTGACTAGAAGACCTGGCATGCTCATTCTTTCTCTCTCTATCTGCCTCCTTCCCTCTCTCTCTCTTTCTTTCAAATAAAAATAAAATAGTTTACAACTTAAATATTTAAAGGGGGCCACCCCATCATACCTCAAAAGGGCCCCGGCTGAAACTAAGAAAAATTGGAGAAACAAGCAAGGGGGCTGTTTTCCTGATGAACCGGATACCAGCACATGGGGGAAGGAGATCAGCACAGAGAAAAATCAACTCCTACCAAATCAGAGAGCCAGAGCCACAGAGGCCCCCAACACCTCATCACTGAAGCAGATCAAAATTAAACCCAACATGGCTCAGGGAAATTTTGCGGAAGAGGGGGCAGAAAGAATGTCAGAGCCACATGTTGGGTCATGATATGCAGAGACATTTAGCTTACCCATAACTGTGGGCTAACTCCACAATGCATGACCCATATACCTCAACAAGGAGGGGCCAAGGGGAGGGGGTAGGTCACGGATGAGCCTAATAATGGTACCAAACTGACTGTATTTGCTAAATACAAAACTGACTAATAAAGAAAAAAAATAATTAAAAGAATAAAAAAAGAAAATAAAAGTATTATGATGAACACTGTAACAATTATTTTTCATCTTTGTAATTTTTCATTTACTTGAAAAGAAGGTGTCATGTATAAAGAAAACACATTTGCATAGCATATACACATGACTTTTGTTTAGTTTTTCTCTCCTGAAATTCATATTTTTAAAAGAATATACTATAAAGAAGGTAATGGGATGGGGTTATGTACCTGTATGAAAATTGTCAGTAAGAAAGCAACAAAAGTATGATAGAGCGCATATTATGGTATGCACTCGTGATCCTAGTACTTGTGGGCTCAGGCAGGGGAAGCACAAGTTCTAAGACCAACCTGTGCTGCCTAGAGAGACGCACTCGAACGCAAACAACGTGTTCTCAGCGTGGTAACGGGCTCTAAGCTGTGCGTTTGCCCTTTGCCCATCTCAGTGAGGAGCATGAATGAAGCACGGTTCTTTTAGAAAAATAAGCAGAAACACCTCAGGACTAGACTAAGATACTTGGGGTTCTCTGAGTGAATATTCCACACTAAAAGTCACTAATTTATTTTCAAATTTTAAGATAAATATTTAATTATTTATTAAAGAGAAAGATGGTGGGGGAGATTGAGCACATCAGGACATCCTGCCAGTACACGGATGCCAGATGCATGTGCCACTTTGTGCAGCTCCCTTTACGTGGGTTTTGGGGACTCAAACCCCAGTTGCCAGGCTTTTCAAGCAAGTGCCTTTAACCACTTAGCAATCTCTCCAGCCCCAAAATAGAGTTTTTATTTATTTATTTATTTATTTGTTTGTTTATTTTTATTTGTTTTTTTTTTGTTTTTTTGGTTTTTCGAGGTAGGGTCTCACTCTAGCCCAGGCTGACCTGGAATTCACTATGGAGTCTCAGGGTGGCCTCGAACTCACGGCGATCCTCCTACCTCTGCCTCCCGAGTGCTGGGATTAAAGGCGTGCGCCACCACGCCCGGAGTGTTTGTTTATTTTTAAATCTGTTTTTTTGTCTTCAAGGTAGGGTCTCACTCTAGCCCAGGCTGACCTGGGAATTCAATTCACTTTGTAGTTCCAGGCTGGCCTTGAACTTATGGTGATCCTGTTATTCTGTCTAATGAGTGCTGGGATCAAAGGCATGTGCCACTATGCATGGTTCAAACATATTTTCAAGGGCTAAGTCAGAAATAAAATATTTGCCTTTTCCTGCCTGGTTCTAGCTCCCCTGGCCAGTTCTAGCAGTGGCCTGTGGAGGAGGTCCCTGTAGCTCCTTAACAAGAAACTTCTGGGCGCCTCCGAGACATTTCCTCAGAAGAGGAGAGCTCATGATTGCCTGTCTGTTTCATAAGAGGCAGGCAGAGTAAGTCCAAAAGTTTATACTTTGTTTTGCATTAAAAATAAGCACACAGCCAAAATTACATCAATATAATTAATAAAATTCATAGTAGTTTTATCTAATATCCAGTTGGTGCTCAAATTTCATCAATGGTTCCCAAAATGTCCTTTTCCACATGTTTGGCCTGCACGGACCCAATCAGAACCATATCCTGCCCCTGGTCTTCTGTCCCGTAGGCTGGCCTCACATGCTGACTGGATTAGATGTGCCACAGACATCCTATAGACAAATTTGTCCATTACTTCCTCCTGGAAGCAATTATTCATTTTTGAATATTTTATTTTGCTTTCCCTAATATCATTTCCACAGAAAAAGACAGGATATGCAGAGAAACAGTTTGGATGGCATTAGGCCGTTGGTAGCTACATATTTTTCGGTTGAGAAGCATAAAGAATGACTTTATATTCAACATTAGAAACATATTTCTTCCTCTTGGCTCTAAGGTATGTCTCAATGAAACAATTATTTTAATATAGCTTAAAGAATAAATACATTTAAGGAACTTTCAATAATGATCCCGATTAAACTTTCTATTTTTAATTCATCAACACAAAATGCAATGATCATTATAAAAGTTTGCTATGTCAAAATTGTTGGTAAGCACAATTTTAAATGTGTGTATTTGAGTGAAAACAAATGAAAATGCTTTATATTACCAGAGATAATATTTCCACATAAAAATGGAGAACATCATTTTTCATGCAAAATTTGTAATTATAGTTTTTATAGCAGTTGGTGGTATGACTCCTGTAAAATTTTAGCTTTTTAAAAAATATTTTATTTATTTATTTGAGAGAGAGAGAATGGACACATCAGGGCCTCTTGCTTCTGCAAACAAACTCCAGATGCACGTGCCACTTTGTGCATGTGGCTTTACATGGGTACTGAGGAATCAAACTAGGGTCCTTCGGCTATGCAGGCAAGCACCTTAACTGGTGATCCATCTCCCCAGTCCAGTTGTTAACATTTTTTTAAAAAAAGTAATTGAAGATTTAGCATTGAATCTAAAGAGCATTTTAATATTATTGTTTCTCAAATACAGATTTTCTACGTGTTATATATGGAATTTCAGTTTACATATGATTTTTCATGTAGACTTTGGTTCTTATTATTGAATGTATAATTGTGGGGTGGCAGTGGACTTGGTTAATCTAGAAAACTTGACCAGATTTAGAATTACCATGGAGACAAATCTCTGAGCTTGTCTTGAGGGATTGTTCTATCTTATGTTAACTGAGGTGGGCAGACCCACTCGAGCTGTGGACAGGGCCATTCCATGGGCTGAATAAAACAGAGAACGATGGCTGAGCGCGAGCATGCACTGGGCTCTGCTTTCTGACTGTGCTTGCGATGCAACCAATTGCTCTGTGCTCCTCTCGTCAGCTTTCCCCGCTGTGGTGGACTCTAACAAGCCTGTGAGCCAAAACAAACCCTTCCTTTCTTAAGGCCTTGGTCAGACATTATGAAGTAGCATCAGTACAGCTACTGATAGGTAATGATTCTCTGTGTGTCTGCCTGTGAATCACTGATCTGAATAAATAGAATTGGTTTCATTTCCTCAACTACGGTGCTCAGAGTCATAGCTATGGGTATCAGAGGCAGTTGCTGTCGAGGTCAGTTCCATAGGCTTGCCTTAGTTTCCTCACTTGAAAGTGAGGAAAAGTCTACCTAAAGAGGTGAAGGGGAAGATTCTGTGAACCATAGCATGCAAAGTTCTCAGGTTAATACTGAGCACAGAATAGTTACCCATAGCTACTAATTATGTCCTTTGTTGTTTTATATCTCCTCTGTACCACCCATTACACAGGGGAGAATCCCAGTTACAGAATCCCATTGTTGAGTTTTAAAATATTATTTATTTATAAGCAGAGAGAGACAGAGAAGATGAGAGAGAGAGGAGAGAGAGAGAGAGAGAGAGAGAATAGGCACTGCTAATGAACTCCAGATGCATGTGTCACTTTGTGCATCTGGCTTTGCATGGGGACTGGTGAATTAAACCCAGCTCATTAGGCTTTGCAGGCAAACACCTTAACCACTGAGCAATCCCTCCAGCCCACATTGTTGAACTTTATCACTCATCAAAAGAAAAGTTTTATGGCAGTATGCTGTTTAAGTATATCTATGGAAGGTTTAGTATTATTTGGAGAGATTCTTTTATTTCTGACGAAAGAAGGCTCTAGAATACTGGTACCTTCTCTGCACCATGTTTTCACATTGTTGCTAGAAAAATGGCTTATGCTAGGGAAATATAAGGAGATAACTTTTTGTTTGTTTGTTTGTTTTATTTTTTGGTTTCTGAGGTAAGGTCTCACTCTAGCTCAGCCTGACCTGGAATTCACTATGTAGTCTCAGGGTGGCCTTGAACTCATGGTGATCCTCCTACCTCTGTCTCCCAAGTGTTGGGATTAAAGGCATGTGCCACCATGCATGGCTTAAGGAGATAACTTTTAAAAATCAATATATAAATTGTAAAGACCTTTGAATTTTGTTTGGATGCTGTAGGTTCATTAATTTGTTAACTGTGGTTGATCAATATTAGTTTTTGACAATTTTACCAAACTGTTCCCTGTCTTTTCTCCACTTAAAACAATTTAAAGGCTATTGAGGAAAATCTTCTTTGCGAAATATTTCAAAATAAGATTTTATACAAAGGGAAGATTAGTTCAGTAACTATGAATATACAATTTATGCTCTCAAATACTTGGGACTATCTGAAAATGTTTGGTTTTCACAGGAAGTCCCTTTATTTGCTTTTTTTTTCTTGCTATTTTAGACAAGGTCTCAGTAGGTCACTGTATTGGTTAGGATTCTTTTGAGAAAGAGAAGACGGAGAATGAATAGATATGACAAAGGACATACATTAGAGTGGCTAAGGATATGGGCTGGGCAGTCCAACAATGGCAGTCTGCAGGCTGGAGAATCACACAGTAGCTGCTCAGGCCACGAGGCTGGATGCCTCAGCAGTCCCAATCCGGCACTGAAGGCCTGGAGGAGTCCTGGGGAGCTGCTAATCTGCAGTCCATGTCGGAAAGATGATGAAACTGGGTTTCAGTGTCCACGAATGACAGCAGCAACAGGCTAGACACAGGCACCAATGAGTAGCGTGGATAGCCAGGCAAAAAAAGCCAGTGTTCTCTTTTGGCGCTCCTTTTATATCTTCTACCTCCTGATGGACTGCCCACTCTGTAGGAAAGCCTTCCTCCTTCCATCGGTCCTTCCTGGAAACACCCAAGAGGCCTGCCTCTTACTTGCTGCCTAATCTGATCAAGTAGACAATTGAACTGAATCGTCCCAGTGGCCAGGAGTGGCAGCTTTGATCACAGTCTTCCTGCTTGGCCTCCACAGAGGAACTGCAGAGATGACAGGTGTGGACCACATCAGAGTAGTCTGACCTTACTACTCCAACCACCCAACAGCGAGAGAGCCTCACTGACACAGGCACCAAAGGAGGGCACACACTGTGGATCCAGAGGTTTGAATGCAGGTGGCTTCAGGCCCCCTCAAGCACTCATGCTTATGAAAGAAACACATTTAATCACAGAGTCATTTCTCCAGCCCAAGATGGTCTTATGACTAAGACATTTGTGGTTTTTGACTTTGGTCCAAATGAAGCAAATCCCAGTAAGATCCATTGAAGGCTCATGTGGCCAAGAAATCTGAGATTTAGACAGACATCCTGGGCTCCTTGAACGCCACTGGAGGAGGCAGGAGAAGAAGCTGAGCTATGGAGATGTGCTGTGTGCATGTTGATAGGAGCAAAGGAATATGTGGCAATATCACAGTGAAACCTATTAACATATAAAATTAATATGCAAAGTAGATAAAATAAAGATCAGTTGATTAAAGAAACAGAAAGGAAGGTACAGAGCATGGGATCAAGAGCCTAGTGGAGAGGGCTCAGAGCTACCGAGTATTCCCAGACCTGAGACTTTAATTGAAAAATATCCAACGTCAGTTTATCTGCAGTTAGTCACTGCCATGTCCCTGTATAGATACTGGCCTCCAGTGACTTTGTCATCTCCCTCTTGCAGGGGCCAGGGTGATCTGTGTGACCAAACACTCACAGAAAAATGATGTGCTATTTCTTTTTACCTTTCTTCACTTTCCTTTACTGAGTACACTGGTGTTTGCCCATGTGATACCCTATAATTATATCTGAAGGAGGATTGATGGGGTTATAGCTTGCATAGGTTTGCCTGAGTTAAGCCCATTCTTCCAAAATAATTGTTTCCCCTTTTACTCCTCAAATGTCCTGGATTTGGTGATAAATTATATCAATTAGCTACTGTGTGCATCACTAGCATTCAGTATTTCCAGTTGTATATATTTATTTGCATTTCTGAAACTATGCCATCATGTGGGCGGAGAGAGAGAGAGAGAGAGAGAGAGAGAGAGAGAGAGAATATGCACAGTGTTTGAAACTTGCTTCGAAAGTAGAGACAAAAAAATAGCTGTGCTGATATCTACTAAATCTACTGAGCATGTCTCTTCTGTCTGTTATAGTGTTTATTACACCCTGTGCCTTCCTAAGCAGTAATTAAGCAAGTGAGAAAAACTAGGCACTATGATAATGTGCCTGTCAATGGTCTAATTCCAATGTTCATGTTTGCCTTGACAACCAGTGTACTTTGCTCTTATCAAGCCCAGCGTTTACATAGGTACTTTGAATCAATTATATCTCATTTCTATTTTCTTTCATGCAGGACTTGAAAGTTGAAAAAGAAGGGACCAGCCAAGACATTCCCATGTCCTGTTTAAAGAGGGACAGAATATTTGAGAAGTATGTTCCTTAATGTTATTTGGTGCATTTTATTTCTGTGTGTGTGTGTGTGTGTGTGTGTGAGAGAGAGAGAGAGAGAGAGAGAGAGAGAGAGAGAGAGAGAGAATTTCTATGGATCACGTATGGTGACAAGCACTGAGTAAGTATGCCCCCTAAGGTCAGGGATTTTGAGAACCATGTTCCCATTCCATCCTGGGATACACGTGTGCTGTCTACAAGCTGCTGCAGGATGGGTCATCCAGCCATGCTGTAACAGCAGGAGGCCATGCTTTACTGTTCTCAGAATATGTCCAAATTCCTGGACCCGTGGAAACTTCCAGAGTGTGGGCATCGCAGCCAATCTTCTCTCATGCAGCAGGGGCAGGTGTGGGTTCAAGTCTCACTTTGTACCTTAGGCTTTACCTTGAACAAGGTAGTCCGATTCCTCAGCATCAGCTACCTGCTGGGTAAGCAGGAACTACAGTACTCTCTGCGGACTGTCCTGAAGGTTGAATGAGAGGGTGTCTGAAAGAGCGGCCCTGAGCATGATAAACAACAATGTCACTTCATACGGAGACCATCGGTGGTTCTCAACATGGGTCAATTTTGTCTCTAGGGAGCATTTGCCAATGTCTGGATTGTGACCACTGGGACTAGGTTGGGTTGCTCGCAGGCAAGGTCAGGATTCTGTTAAATACCCTTTCGAGCACAGGCAGCCCCCACAGCAAAGCATGATCATGTTCCAACTGTCAATAGTGGTGAGGTTGAGAAACCCTGCTGTACACATGTACTATGCTACCACCCCCACTTCCCTTAATGTCTAATCCTTCTAGCAACAAAAATATGACACCAGCAGAGGGGAACCTGTCTCCCTGTGAGGACTACTCAGTTTCTGGAAGATAGGACTGCATGTCACCAAGGTGTCATTTTTCTTCTCAAGTAGTGAGGTGGGGAATGGCATTCTTGCCATATCCCAACATTTCTAAAGATGGGACATTAGACTAGGAATATGGTCAGGTAGGTTTGTATGAGTTCATATGAGAGGGAGCTAATTATGGGTGAACATGCAATAGTGACAATAGGAACTAAGTTAAATAGTCAATAATAAGCAGTAACGGGACATTCAAATAAATTATAGTAGACTTAGTATTAAACACTGGGGAGTAACTAAAAATTAGGCCACACCAGCAAAACAAAACAAAACACCTACTATATACAAAGTGGGGAAAAGAAAAGGTTTCAAAGAAGTATTTACATCATCAGTCTCACTTTGTATTAAAAAATGTATCTAGCCACTTAGCTATCAACAGAAGTTGGCATTTTACCAGTGGTCGTATCTGGGTTGTGAGACACTGGGAAGGTAATGCTCCTAGGAGCAGAGATCCAACCAGCCCTCTGTCTCCATGGTTTCCACATTCATGAACTCAATCAACCTTGCATAGAGAATATTTGGGGAAAAGAAACAACCCAACATGTATCTATACTTTGTTCTTGCCATTAAACAATATGGTACATCATTGTCAGAGCATTTGCATTGTATTAGGCATTACAAGTCATTTACAGGAGGTTTAACCTGCATGGGAGGATGTGTATAGGCTGTATGCAAATACTATACCAGTATATGAAAGGAACTTGGGCATCGGAGGATTTTCGCTGAGAGAATCTTGGAACCCGTTCCCAGTGCCTACCCAGGGATAACTGAGCTCGTCTAGTCATAAAATGATAAAAGCTCTATTGAGGGTAAGACAGGAATAATAATTTGCCTTCGGACTCCCTGCAGATGTGATCCTGTGCTTGCTCCTGGCTCCCGACCTAGGACGCGATTGCTTCCAGGAGCTGAGCTCCCGATAGCGTTTCTCTGAGTACCTGGTGTCCTGCTCAAGCTGGGCCTTAACCTTTCCTTGTGCAAGACGCTTCCTTTTAACTTTAAGGAAGTTATTTTTAGAGAACTTTTAATTACAAAAAAGTGGCGTTGTAATCAGGGACTGTGTCTTTTTCTTTCTTCCCTTCTGATTATAATTGTGAACGTAGCATCTAATTATTTAGATTAAAAATTTTAAGGAGATTTCTGAATTCCTTTCAATTCTTGCCAAGGGAATAAAGAAAGAAACTGAGGAACTCATCTTACTGTGGTTAACATCAAATGTTTGATGTTTACTAATGGAATCTGTTTACCTTCATAACTGTATAATAGGGCCATTAAAGACAATAGATACAGTAGTTTAAAAGTAATAAAATTTACAACAAAGTGTATTTAATTTGAAATTGAATTGCCAGCAAATGGGTGTCCTAATGAACCCTTGTGTCAATGTAGCTCTAACCAAATTAAGGGAAATCATTTGTGTCATAGGAAACTAAATCAGCAGTGAGACCTGAAAAGGCCATTCCTCTCGTGGGGGTACAGTCATTGCCACAGATGGCCTTGCTGATGGGATTAAGCTGAAGTCAGGAAGGGATATACATGATCCTTCTTAATTCAAATGCATTTGGGGAAGCAGGCGAGCAATGTCAAGATCCGAGAAGAAAAAAGAAAAAAAAGCAGTCAACAATGAAGAAGAGAGCCAGTGTTAATAGGAGGGGAAGAGCCTAGGGGGTATTTTGAGGGCAAAGATAGATCTTGATCTCAGGCCATAGCACTGAAGAGAGAAAACGCTTATGTCAAGTCAGCTGCTTAAATGAATCTACTTAAATGAATGCTTTTCTCAAAGTCACACGTACAGTTTATAAGATCAAAGAGGAATTTGGGTTGCAAACACGAAATGGCTAGAAGTCT
Source organism: Dipus sagitta (assembly GCA_036346955.1). NCBI lineage: Eukaryota > Metazoa > Chordata > Mammalia > Rodentia > Dipodidae > Dipus > Dipus sagitta. The sequence goes on from CM070786.1 coordinate 61,794,175, forward strand.
TCTCGGAGAGTCAGTGTTCTGTATTGGTGGGTTTCCTACACGTGGATCCAGTTCCTCATGGAGGCAAAAGATACTTAGAAAAAGCCGAGCATGGTGGCGCATGCCTTTAATCCCAGCACTCGGGAGGCAGAGGTAGGAGGATCGCCGTGAGTTCAAGGCCACCCTGAGACTACATAGTGAATTCCAGGTCAGCCTGAGTTAGAGTGAGACCCTACCTCAAAACTACCCCCACCAAATAAAGGAAAGCTAGTTAGGCCTGAGTTTGTCTCAACTGCACTGAGCATATGTGTACTTTCCCCCTTAGCATTATCCTTACAGACATATGGTGTGTTAGCTAGTATACCGTGTTTACAGAGGATTCGGCATTACTAATCATCTAGAGATAGCTTAAGTTACATACAAGGCTCTGTGTGGGTTTTCTGCAAACACTCTGTCATTGCACACACGATCTTGAGCCTCTGGCTTTTGCTGTCCATGGTAGGTCCAGAAGCCTATCTCCCACCTAATACAGACAGGGTGCAGCAATTGCTGGGGGATCAGGAGCCAACACAGCAAAGTCACATGCTCTATGGGTCTTTACTTCAGAAGCCACGTCCTCCCTGGCTTTAGTCACCTGCAGCTCCTGTAAGGCGGTGTTATACCTAATTCCTAGTTAATCTGACAAAATGCTCAAGGAAAACACCAAGCTGTATTGTGGTTCCAAAGGCAAGGCTTTTCCTCCTCCCTGACTGTTGCCTTCTCCTTCTCTCCCTTTTCTATAATTTCAGCCAGCCACCCACTGCTGATGGGAGTTCTTGCACAGGCGCTGGGGCCACCAAGCTTGCTCCATTCAGAGACGTGACTGGCGTTTCCACAGGGCCTAGCCTCGAGGTGAGCGTGGGGAACTGGCTCTTCTCTTGATGTGCAGTGGTGACTGATGAGCCCAGTTAAGTGATGGCCCTTGCCTGTTCTCTTTCTCCTGTAAGACTCTTGAGAGAAATGGACTTTTAGCAGGTCTTCATACATATTTTTGATGACAATTCGATGCTAAAAGCCAGTGGCTGAGCGCTCTCTATGGGAGGCCCTTGGTATTCCCGAAAACAGGGTGCTGATGGGTCCAGCCTCAGCTCCTGCCACTCTGCAGGTGACACAGGCTTGATATTAGATGAATCTTCTGTTACTCCATGTGACACTCACTTTGACGGAGGTTGTAAACGCAAGAGAGATTGTGGTACAATTCCTCAGACTGGCATTTCTGCCCCCTAGTCACCATTCGATTATCTTCCAAATTGCCGTGTTTCAGAGAGATAAAGATTTTTTATGGCTTGCTGCCTTGAAACAAGCATGAGAGCCAGAGCCGAGGCGGCTAAGCGGCCATGCATAGTAATTCTACTGGTAAATGACAAAATCTTTGTTTGTATGACATTTCTAAAATTACTACAGAAGATGAATCTAAAACACAAAATGTCACATTTGGCATGCAAAACTATCACAATATATTTCAGTATAAAATTCATGGAGGCGTTTAATTTAGAATGTGTTTAATAACTCCGTCTGCCTGCATCAGTAATCCTGCCTTGAGGTCTAAAAAGATTGTCTTATTTATTTGCGTGGTGTTAATTTTTAACATACTTTTGGAAACCCAAATATTAAGGTTAAGTCTTTGTTGTTAATTAAGATTTTCTAATTAAACCAAAAAATAATTGTTATTCTGATTAGTTTTTAAGTATGATTTGTAGGGGAAAACAAAAGGACTTGAACAACTTTCATTGTTTATTTAACTGTGATTTTTAATTTATTTATGAGAGAGCAAGGGGGGAGGGAGGGAAGGAGAGAGAGAGAGAGAGAGAGGGAGGGAAGGAGAGAACAGGTGCACCACGGCCTCCAGCCACTACAAATGAACTCCAGCTGCATGCACCACCTTGTGCATCTGGCTTACGTTGGTCCTGGGGAATGTAACCTGGGTCCTTAGGCTTCACAGGCAAGTGCCTTCATCTCCAAGCCATCTATCTAGCCCTTAACTATGATTTTAATCCTAGAAGCATACTAACTATATGGAACTATGTATTGTCTCTTCAAAGATGTTTTAGGCAAAACTAATAGGTCACTTCTGTTGGGTGGAAATTAACCAGGAATACCACTCACCTGAAAGACCTAGAGTAGTTTACTCTTAAAGCTGATAATAGGGCTGGAGGGATGGCTTAGCAGTTAAGGCACTGGCCTACAAAGCCAAAGGACCCAGGTTCAATTCCCTGGACTCATGTAAGCCAGGTGCACAAGGTGGCACATGTTTCTGGAGTTTGTTTGCAATGGCTCTTAGCCCTGGTGCACCCATATTCTCTCTCTCTCCTTCTTTCTTTCTCTCACTGGCCTTTTCTCTGTCAAACATAAATAAAAATGAAATATAAAAAACTGACAGTAAATCTTGACTCATGCAAATTCTCCCAGTGAATTCTTCAAGGTAGAATTATTCTGAAAAGTAAGACATCATGACATTTGTTGTCAATAATCCTGGTTTAATTTTTTTAAATATTTAATTTAATTTATTTATTTGAGAGGGAGAAAGAGGCAGATAAAGAAAGAGAGAATGAGCACACCAGGGCCTCCAGCCACAGCAAACAAACTGTACACACATGTTCTACCTTGTGCATCTGGCTCCCGTGGGTCCTGGGGAATTGAACCCGGGTCCTTAGGCTTTGCAGGAAAGCACCTTAACCTCTAAGACATCTCTCCAACCCATGGCTTAATTTTTAATGTGAAGTAATAGTTCATCCAAATCATCACTTTGTATAAACTTTTGGTGCTTATTACACATGGACATGGCCTGCTTCTTGCAAGTGTGGGCAAACAATGAAATTCAAATGTGGAAGCCTGTGGGGCAAACTGACATGCGGGCAGTGTATTCTATCAGATGAGGTGTGGTTTTGACACATTTAGCAAGCAGTATGCTAATCAATGTGCGTTGTTATCTGTGATTAGCTCTGGGTAGGATAGCCGCTTTTCAAATTCCCTGTGTGAAGCTCACTGCCCAGGCTGAACCATTTCCCAGTATCTTAGCGGCATGCTGTGTGGTTTTTAGATGTGTTGGGTTCCTGTTACTTCTCTCTCACTGTAGTAGATGAATGGTTTCTGATGTCACAGATTATTAACATACCATGCTTAAAACCTGGCTGAATGTACCCTCCCATCACCGACAAGCTTGCTCTTTGACCTCCTAATTATATATCCTGTGCTCTTGTCTGTTATCATTGCTCATGCCTGACAATTACAGGTTGAGTAAAAATAATTGTCTCCTTTTTTTTCTGTGCCTCTGCAAATGCTGTTGTTGTGGATTGGTGGTTTTATCCAGTCCTGTGTAACTGCAGAACTCCGCCTTTCATGCAGGGTGCTCAGGCTCCGTTGCCACGTCAGCCTCTCAAGATCTATATCAAGTGCATCAGGAGCCTCAAGGACAAGGTACCCCAAGGCTCATACTTCCTCAGAGTGTCCCTGCTTGATCGTCCAGGAAGTCGTGTCTTGCAAGAGTGGCAAACAGGGGAGATGAAGACAAGAACACACCCGGTTCATCATGGCGGACACTTCTATGATGTGGGGCTGCGCTGGCACCAAAGCCTGTCTGTGGTAAGCTAACGTCTGTGCTCCGGTGTCACCTTGTTGCTAAGTGTCCTGCTTTCCCTGTCTGCCTGTCTTGCCGCTCTACGCAGGCAGCTTCAGAGAATCAACTTTTTGCAATAAACATGACTTTATTCATGTGTTCTTTCATATACATATAAACTTACTTAACAAATGCCCAATAAGTATTTAATATGCATCAAGCCCTGTTATGGTCCATCCACTGAGACCTTCAGCTGTGTATCACCCTTACTCATCAAGAGTAGGTACTGGGGCTGGAGAGGTAGCTCGGCGGGTTAATCGCTTGTCTTGCAAGATTGAAGCCCTCAGGTTGATCCGTAGAAGCCATGTAAATGCTGGGTATGGTGGCACATGCGTGTAATCCCAGGCTGAGGAGGAGGACATAGGAAGATCCCTAAGGGTTACTGGTCAGCCAGTCTAGTCTAACTGGTGAGTCCAGGCAATGAGAGACCCTGTCACAAAGGAGAAGGGTGGTACTCCTGAAGAAGACAAGTGCGGTTCTCCTCTGGCCTCCACACACATGTGTGAGCATGCACACCTGCACGCATAAAACACACACATCCGTATATGCACGGGAAAAAAAGAACATTTTGTGGATTCCTGATCTTTCCCTATTCATGTCTGTGATGGAAGGCTCTGACTGGCTCATTCTGGTATAAGCGTGTCAGCATCCAGAACTGCTCACGTTAGGTGAAAGCCAGGCTGTGGGGAAGGGGACAAGTTAGTGGAACTGTACAGGGAATCCTTGATGCCATAGGGGTGTGTGCTGACTACACGCAGGTGTGCAAACGGAGAGGATGCCCGGAGGAACCTTGGAGACATGAGGGATAGCAGGAGGCTTGGGGCATCAGAGTATATGTGGAAGCCCCAAGGTCAGGCTCACCTTCCTCCAAAGTACTTGTGCTGGACAGATGGTGTCTCCAAGAGAACTTGAGTCAGAAAGGACAGAGAGAACGGAGGCTGGTTTAATCCAGCACCTCGTCTCATGCAGATGCACTGGGGGATATTGTACAGACTTCGCACAAACCCGAGAAGGATCAGCATTGTTAATACAGGATGATATTTAAGAAAAAAATGGTTTTTTTTCTTATTGGGAAGCTTATTTTTCACTTTTTACCACCTTAACTTCATAGCATAACCCCGGCTTCTTTTTTTTCTTTTTTAGCTAAGGAACACTTCCATAGTTGAATTCTGAGAAATAAAAGAATATAGCATCAATAAAAGCCATGCCATTAAAACCAAAGTACAAAGTGACCTCCCCCTATCATTTAAGAGTTGATGGTTGTTAAAGACAAACACAGATCCATCACTGGAAGACATGTACTAGATAGTCATGATGTTTATTAGCCATGACATGTACTAAGTAATCATTCGTGACATATGCTAAACAGTCATGATGTGTATGAAATAGTCATGATGTATACTAGTCATGGTATGTGTGCACATTACCAGCTTCATAGTTTGAAAGACCAATGGTGGCATCAGAAATTGCAATTAGGATTTAAGAATTCACTTTTTGGAAAATGTTAAAACCACAAGGGACCCTGGCTAATTTGCAAAATGTGTGTAAACTACGCCAGTCTACCACAGGCAGGTGAGAAATGACTGAGCTAATGCTTGCAGAAACATACCACACCAGTACCTAGCAAGCATTCCAAATATACCATTATTATTATTGTCATAATTATGCTGTCTCTTTGATAGTGAAGCCCATAAATTTTTACCCACTGGACTTTTATTTTAATTAATGTGATAAATGCTTATATTTCATATAATTTTCAAATTAACCTTTGGTTGAGAACAATGTAGGTTAACAATTTTTTCTCCACTAAATGATCCCAAAGGCCTTGTTAGGAAGCATGGGGGTACATGTGCGGGGTGTTAGTCTAGGCTGGTTACAAGATGACTTTCTCCCTGGAGAAGCCACTGAGTGCCAGCAGCAGATTTTGAGGACAGGTGCCATCAGGCACCAGGCATAGTTCAGGTCCTGAATCTAGCTCTCCACTCTCTCCATTTATTAAGGAGAGCACAGGACTGTGGTCGTAGCTAAGAATTTAATACATTTTAAAGGATCTACTTGGCACTGAAGTGCAATTGCATCCTTCTGGTACATTTTAATCAAGTATTCCAATTTTTAAAGCATGGGGCCAGGCTTCTAAAGGAATCTTGTCAGGTGTATGTCTGTAATCCTAGCACCTGGGAGGATGAGGTTGAAGGATTAAGAGTTTAAGAGCAGCTGGGCTATATAGCAAAGCTCTGTAGCAACAAAGAAACAAATGAAATCTTCAAAGAGCCAGCTTTTTGGAGTCTTCTGCACAAATAACTGTGTGACATTGAAAAGTGATATAGTTTTTTTGGTACTTGTATAGATGCCTATTCTCCCTAGAGACACTGATAACATGCGAGCTCTAAGGGCAGGAGCCTTACCGGTTCACAAGTATGCTCTGCAGAGGCTATTGCAGAGGAATGGGTGGGTGGGACTAACAGGGTGCCATGCTGGACAGTGCTAACAGTGTGCCATGTTGGGTGGTGGTCATGGGGTACTATGTTGGAGGATAGTCATAGGGTACCACGTTGGGTGGTGGTCATGGGACACCACGTTGGGTGGTGGTCATGGGACACCATGTTGGGTGGTGGTCATGGGGACACCACGTTGGGTGGTGGTCATGGGATACCATGTTGGGTGGTGGTCAGGTGGTGGTCATGGGATACCATGTTGGGTGGTGGTCATGGGATACCATGTTGGGTGGTGGTCATGGGATACCATGTTGGGTGGTGGTCATGGGATACCATGTTGGGTGGTGGTCATGGGACACCACGTTGGGTGGTGGTCATGGGATACCATGTTGGGTGGTGGTCATGGGACACCACGTTGGGTGGTGGTCATGGGACACCACGTTGGGTGGTGGTCATGGGATACCATGTTGGGTGGTGGTCATGGGATACCATGTTGGGTGGTGGTCATGGGATACCATGTTGGAGGGTGGTCATGGGACACCACGTTGGGTGGTGGTCATGGGATACCATGTTGGGTGGTGGTCATGGGATACCATGTTGGGTGGTGGTCATGGGATACCATGTTGGGTGGTGGTCATGGGACACCACGTTGGGTGGTGGTCATGGGATACCATGTTGGGTGGTGGTCATGGGATACCATGTTGGGTGGTGGTCATGGGATACCATGTTGGGTGGTGGTCATGGGACACCACGTTGGGTGGTGGTCATGGGACACCACGTTGGGTGGTGGTCATGGGACACCACGTTGGGTGGTGGTCATGGGATACCATGTTGGGTGGTGGTCATGGGATACCATGTTGGGTGGTGGTCATGGGATACCATGTTGGGTGGTGGTCATGGGATACCATGTTGGGTGGTGGTCATGGGATACCATGTTGGGTGGTGGTCATGGGACACCACGTTGGGTGGTGGTCATGGGATACCATGTTGGGTGGTGGTCATGGGATACCATGTTGGGTGGTGGTCATGGGATACCATGTTGGGTGGTGGTCATGGGATACCATGTTGGGTGGTGGTCATGGGATACCATGTTGGGTGGTGGTCATGGGACACCACGTTGGGTGGTGGTCATGGGATACCATGTTGGGTGGTGGTCATGGGATACCATGTTGGGTGGTGGTCATGGGACACCACGTTGGGTGGTGGTCATGGGATACCATGTTGGGTGGTGGTCATGGGATACCATGTTGGGTGGTGGTCATGGGACACCACGTTGGGTGGTGGTCATGGGACACCACGTTGGGTGGTGGTCATGGGATACCATGTTGGGTGGTGGTCATGGGATACCATGTTGGGTGGTGGTCATGGGATACCATGTTGGGTGGTGGTCATGGGACACCACGTTGGGTGGTGGTCATGGGATACCATGTTGGGTGGTGGTCATGGGACACCACGTTGGGTGGTGGTCATGGGATACCATGTTGGGTGGTGGTCATGGGATACCATGTTGGGTGGTGGTCATGGGGTACTATGTTGGAGGATAGTCATAGGGTACCACGTTGGGTGGTGGTCATGGGACACCACGTTGGGTGGTGGTCATGGGACACCACGTTGGGTGGTGGTCATGGGATACCATGTTGGGTGGTGGTCATGGGATACCATGTTGGGTGGTGGTCATGGGATACCATGTTGGGTGGTGGTCATGGGATACCATGTTGGGTGGTGGTCATGGGATACCATGTTGGGTGGTGGTCATGGGACACCACGTTGGGTGGTGGTCATGGGATACCATGTTGGGTGGTGGTCATGGGATACCATGTTGGGTGGTGGTCATGGGATACCATGTTGGGTGGTGGTCATGGGATACCATGTTGGGTGGTGGTCATGGGATACCATGTTGGGTGGTGGTCATGGGATACCATGTTGGGTGGTGGTCATGGGATACCATGTTGGGTGGTGGTCATGGGATACCATGTTGGGTGGTGGTCATGGGATACCATGTTGGGTGGTGGTCATGGGATACCATGTTGGGTGGTGGTCATGGGATACCATGTTGGGTGGTGGTCATGGGACACCACGTTGGGTGGTGGTCATGGGACACCACGTTGGGTGGTGGTCATGGGACACCACGTTGGGTGGTGGTCATGGGACACCACGTTGGGTGGTGGTCATGGGATACCATGTTGGGTGGTGGTCATGGGATACCATGTTGGGTGGTGGTCATGGGATACCATGTTGGGTGGTGGTCATGGGATACCATGTTGGGTGGTGGTCATGGGACACCACGTTGGGTGGTGGTCATGGGATACCATGTTGGGTGGTGGTCATGGGATACCATGTTGGGTGGTGGTCATGGGATACCATGTTGGGTGGTGGTCATGGGATACCATGTTGGGTGGTGGTCATGGGATACCATGTTGGGTGGTGGTCATGGGATACCATGTTGGGTGGTGGTCATGGGATACCATGTTGGGTGGTGGTCATGGGACACCACGTTGGGTGGTGGTCATGGGATACCATGTTGGGTGGTGGTCATGGGATACCATGTTGGGTGGTGGTCATGGGATACCATGTTGGGTGGTGGTCATGGGACACCACGTTGGGTGGTGGTCATGGGACACCACGTTGGGTGGTGGTCATGGGATACCATGTTGGGTGGTGGTCATGGGACACCACGTTGGGTGGTGGTCATGGGATACCATGTTGGGTGGTGGTCATGGGATACCATGTTGGGTGGGGGATACTGGGAATTCCACCTCAGGACATCAGGCTTTGCAAGCAATCACCTTTAGCTGTTGGTTCATCTCTCCAGTCCTTGATCATATATTTTTGTGCTAACTTGGAGAACCAAGAATGAATCACCCAAGTGAAACAATAATTATGGGAAACGCTTTGAGTCTGAAGAGGAAATGCCTGCATCCCATGCCTCTAAGGTAGTAATACTGCTGGATTCTGGAATTAGGATGTAATGTTAGAGCATGGGAGTGGTGTGCCTTTGGTACCAGGCTGCGCCAAGAGGCCAAGCTTGAAGGTTTATAGCCAGAGCTGCTCATCAGTGTTGGAGAGGGGTCGGGGCTATGTATGTATGGGTCAGCCTATTGGTATATTCACAATATCTGCAGTATCACTTCCATATGACATTTTTAGTGCCAAATATTTCACACCTTAGCATGATTCTTCCTATATTGTGAGGTAAAAGAGATCAACCATAGTGGGTTCCATAGCCAGCCAAGTCTCAGCTTCCTTACGAAACAAGAGATAATACTAATTCTCTTATTCCAGATATAGTAAAAATCATCTTAAATCAAATTAATATATGGACTGTAAGCCAAAACTCATCAAATTGATAGCTTTTGAATTCTCTGGTAGAGAGAAGTAAGAGAATGTAATTCAAGACCAAGAAAGAAAGAATGCAAGAACGATTCTTTTCTTTAAGCTTCTGTTTGAAATATTCCATAACCTCACAAAAATTCAACAATATGCCTTTCCCATTCAATTTTAATAAAATGTTAGACAATTTAGAGCATTCGAACAGCAAAAGAATCACCAAGTGATTTTATAAGGTGTTATTAAGTAATGATTCCTTCAACTAGAACAGACATATTAAAAACATCACAGCCCTCTCTACAGAAGACAGGTCCAGCACAGCTTAGGATCCATGGCTTTAAGCCATTGACATGTGAATGACTGCATCTTGCTTGTAAGTGGTAAGATCAAAAGTTACTGAAAGCATTATTAACTGAAAACATTAAGTTAGGAGAATATAATTGGAAAATTGTAGGAGCCTTTGGAAATTTGGTGAAAGATTTTACACTTCTTTTTTAGTTGTTTCTCTGCTTGATTTCTAATATATAGATGTGACTAAATAAATATAGAATTTTTAGGAGATTAAAAAGATGTGCTCAAATAATTGTGAGAAGTATGCCATCAGCTGTGCATTAAGAATTATGACCATTCTTTGTTATGTCATTGTCATCTTTGGGGTGACATTTTAAAACCTCATTATTGATCTCAGTCAATGGTGCCCGAGCTGGAGGAAGCTTCTGTGGATTATTAGCTAGAACTGTTAGGCTTGCTGTTCTCATTTTCACTGGCTACAGGGATTGGCCAATTTATAAAAAGGATACAAATAATAGGTTAAAGAAGCAAAACCAGCAAAATTCAGGCAAAGAACATTGATTAATGAAGTCTTAAAAATTCTGAAAGGTCATGTACTCAAGTTTGGCTAAGCCTCAGGCAGATCTAATGAACAATAGCAGGCCCTTCTGTATGGAGCAGGTAACCCGTGTTGACTTCAAATTTGCTGACATTACAGGGTTATTATTTCTGGGAGGATGTAGTATTCTGGAACAATTTCTCTAATGATTCCATTAAGACCATAGATTCCTTCAATTTAGGGTAACATATTTTATTTTTCATATTACCCCCACACCGTATAAAAAATGAAAGAATGACTTGGATTGAGGGTCTGTGTTAACCAAAGGAAGAAAAATAATCACTTGATTTTGATGGTACTTAACCTCATTTTACATGATAAATACATCTGTTTTTAGGATCACATGTCAGTATATGAAGTAGTTGAAAGGCAAAACCTGAGTTTGCTTAAAAGTCACTGATTTGGGCTGGAGTGACAGCTTAGCATTTAAGGCACTTACCTGAGAAGCCTAAGGACCTAGGTTCGATTCTCCAGGGCCCATGTAAGCCAGATGCATGAAGTGGCGCATGCATCTGGAGGTTTTTTTTTTTTTTTCCAGTTATTAGAGGCCCTAGTGTGCCCGATCTCTCTCTACCTGCCTCTCTCTCTCAAATAAATAAATAAATAAAATATAAATAAAATATAAAAACAAGTCATGAACTTCTGGGCATCCTTAGCATTCTTTATGGAAGCAATAAACAGATTCCATCTTGTGAGTAGAATTTACATCAAAGCTCAAGCCATAGTGATGGACATTCCAGACCTGGGGTGTCTGAACTCAGACCTGGACACAGACTTCTAGCTGGCAAGTCACAGTGAGCAATTATTTTTGGCCAGTTTACTTCAAGGAGAGTCCCCTCTTCGCTTGTTTGTCAACAAATTCAGCTTTAAAAACACACTTCAGCTGATAAAATGTATCTTTTGTAAATGCTGTTGTAGGAAGCCTTTTCCTGTATACTTGGAGAAAGAGAGTCAGTATTGGAGGCAAGATACAGAAGGAAGGGAGGGCTGAGTAGGTGGTGTGTTCACAATATAACTCGAGTTCTGGCTCCAAGGTTCCACAGCAATTAGACTCTGAGTGGTCACAGCCTCCCTGTCTATGTCATCTCTACTGTAAGGAAAGAAACCCCATCCCCAAGACCTTAAGTCACCAAAAAAGCAGTGATTGGAGTCAACATTGCAGTTTAGAATTAAAATAGTTCTTAATAAGCAACAAAAGTTTTCAGCTCTCTCAATGCAAAGAAAACCCAAATGTAAGCCTCATATGGACTTCTGTTTCACTCAAGTATGTAATTTTCCTTCATATCATATGTGTAATTGTAGATGGATGAGTAGTTGGATCTGGTATTTATATCTTGATATCTTAAATAAAACCTATGAAGTGATTTTAGCCATCATGAAGAGATTGGTACTTTCATTGATATTATGACATTTAACCTCAAAGGAGATATGCGGAGTCAGCATTTATAGCTCTTCCACATGTGAACAACTGAATTTTGGAGAAATAATGTAACTTACTGAAGATCACAGAGATGCTTAAGGCACTGCTGGGAAAGAAACTCTTACCCTGTAACTTGGGGTACTCCCCTCTTGTTTTCTATCTCCAAGAATGACATTTGAACTATCCAGCAGCTTTGAACGACTCCTGGGCCACCCCTGACTAAAGTAATCTTACTTCTCAGTTAAAACCCATTGGTCTTGGATTAAATCAAAGTCTATGCTATAAATTGAAAACCCCGGCCTTCTCTCTGCACAGTCTTACCCACACCAGGCACAGCTAGCCTCCCACTGTGTGCCCAGCCACACTTTCAACTGTCAGTGTACTGACAGGTTCCTAGTCCTGGCTTTCCAGGCACTAATTCCCACCTGCCCTTCAAACTCTCAACTCATTTGCTTCTGTTATTATTTGTACTCATGACTTGGCCCCAGTAAGACTTCAAATGTGTTAGGGCACTGGATAGCCAACACTCTATTTCTAGGCCACTGATATCTGGGAGATACTCAATAGCATCCCCTAAAATAAAAAAGAAAAATTGTGTAACTGGTTAGAAGGTTGAGGTTCACTTAATAGGAATTCAGTTTGTCAAAAATGTGCAGTTTCCTGAAAAAAAAGTGAAGGAAATATTAAGATTATGTTAAGAGCCATATCTTGCAACCAATCAGCATATACCTGATGGAGAAGCAATAAGTAAATTTAGGTTGATAATTTTAACATTAGTTATAAAGTTTAAAAAGATAAAAAATGAATATTGGGGGCTGGAGAGACGGCTTAGCAGTTAAGGCACTTGCCTATGAAGCCTAAGAACACATGTTTAAATCTCCAGGTCCCACGAGGCAGATGTACAACAGTGATGCAAGAATGCAATATCACACATGCACAAGGGGGTGCATGCATCTGGAGTTCATTCACAGTGGCTGAAAGGCCGTGGCATTCACATTCTCTATCTCTCTCTGCCTCCTTCTTTCTCTCTGACACTCTCAAAAATAAAATAATAATAATAATAATACTGATATAATGAATATTGGGGCTGGGGAGATGGCTCACCCATTAAAGGCACTTGCTTGCAAAGCCTGATGGCCCAGGTGTAATTCCCCAATACCCATGTAAGCCAGATGCACAAATTGACATACCTGTCTGGGGTTCATTTGCAGTGGCAGGAATCCTTGGTGTGCCCTTACTTTCTTTCTCTTTCTTCCTTTTTTTCTTTCTTCCTTCCTTCTGTCCTTCTTTTCTTTCTTTATTTTTTCTCTCTCATAAGCTAATCAAAAAATTTAAAAACAAATTCAGTAATTTTTGGATTTATTCTTCATGTTGACTTTGTCTCTTCTGCCCCTTTTAGAAAAGTAATATTGTAAATAAATGTTTATAAATAAAATAATGAGCTCAAAAACTCATTTTCTTGAAGCATAATGACCATGCAAACATTTCTAGGCCAGGGTGATGTGGAACTCACTATGTAGTCTCAGGGTGGCCTCGAACTCACAGCGATCCTCCTACCTCAGCCTCCTCAGTGCTGGAATTAATGGCGAGTGCCACCACGCCTGGATTGTTTGTGCTATTTTCAAGTGAAGACAGTGGGGCTGGCAATCTGTTACAGAGGAGAAGTAGGAATTCCTTATCAGTTAACTCAAACAAACCGTACACACATAAAAAGTTTGCATCAAGCCAGTCCTTCTGCTGTGGAAGCCTTTGGGTGCCTGTGTGCTGCCCTTCTTGTTCTTGGTCCTGGCCATTGACCCTAGGCAGACTCAATTACTCAGCCAGTTCAGGCTGCTATAGTAAAATGCCACACAGTGCGTGACTTAAACGATAGACATTTATTTATTCAGCTAATAGACGAAGAAGCAAGACATCAAAGTTCCAACATTCATTTCTCTGCAAGGCCCTCTCTCTGCTCACTCACTATGACTACTTCCCAAGGTGTGCTCACAGGACCTTAGTTAGCTCCCCCACCCCCACTGCATGGTGCTAAGCTAGTGCTTCAAAAAGGAAATTTGAGAGGATCACCTAAGTGTTTACCCTACCACCCACTATGTGCAAGAGAGAAGCAGGATTAACAAGTTAATAAGCATTTCTATGTTCAGGGCAATGTATATAATAGAAGAGTCATGAGAAATATAGAAATTTGCAGCTTTCTTGAATTTTTCTTTTTTTTTTTAATCTTTTTTTTGAATTTTCTTGAATTGAGCTTGTTTGAGTGGTGGGACTCTTAGGTGTTGGATGTCAGTTCAGATGGAAGGTCCTGGACTAGTCGAAAGTTATTACAATGTACACAGACAAGTAGGTCAGTTTCATTTGTGTTGCGTACTATATTTTACATTGTTCATTCATTTAGTTACCAACCACCTACTGGTAAGATTAAGATTGTTATAAAATCTTTGCTACTCTCCCACTGAAGGGTTTGATTCCCTAGGACCCATGTAAACCAGTTGCACAAGGAGGCACATGTGTCTGGAGTTCGTTTGCAGTGGCTAGAGGCCCTGGCATGCTCATTCTCTCTCTTTCTCTCTATTTACCTCTTTCTCTCAAATAAATACATACATAAATAAAATATTTTAAAAAGCTTAACAAAAAGAGGTTAGGGCACACCCAAAATGTATAAAGACACAAAAAGAAAATGGCCACCTAGATACCAACATGATGCCCCTCAAAAGAAATGAGCATAGCTAATATTTTGACTTGAGAAACCTAGGTTCCACAATAGGGAGAAAATAAAATTCTGTTGTCTACGTCTCTAAGCATAAGTTTCACTATAGCATTATATTAGTCAGGGTTCTCTAGAGGAACAAACCAATAGAATGAATTGGTTTTACAAAGGGAAATGATTGGATTATCTCATAGCAGTCCACCCTAGCAGTCTATAGGCTTGAGAGTCAAGGAACCCAGTAGCTGCTCTGTCCACAAGGCTGGAGGCCTCAGCAGTCCTAACCTAGCACCGAAGGCCTGGAGGCTTCCTGGAGAGCCACTGGTCTACAGTCCACATTGGAAGGCTGAGGAGACTTGTTCCAATGCCAAGGCAGGATAGTCAAATAGGATGCACAGAGGAGTGAACAGTGTGTGTGTGGGGGGGCAGCCAGGTAAAAGGTACTCACCAGCGAGTAACACAGGCAACCTGGAGAAAAGGGGCGGTGTTCTCTCAGAGCTTCCTAATGTATAGCCAGCCCACCACAGTGAGGAATACCGCCTCTGGAGGAAGGATTCACTGTGGAGGAAGGACTTCCTCCTTTGGTCAATCTTTCCTGTAAACAATGTTGTAGACCCTCATCTGATCAAATTTACAGGCATCCTGAACCTAACACCAGGCTCATGAAGAACTGGGACAATGGACTGTTTGTTTCTGTCTGGTTTAAGTGGTGCAAGAAGAGACCCCAACTTTGCATGAATCATCATGTACAATTGGTACCACTGAAGTAAGCATATTTTGTGATAAGATGGCTTTGCTATATATACTATAATTTAGGTAGGAGATTTTGTCTTATGTTAGAATTCACATAGACACATCAAACTCCTCTGAGAACATGTCACTGAAACTCATGATGCTATCAAATTATTTCCTGCGTGTAAGGAATTTTAGCAGTGGTATCAGCCAGTTAATATTTATTTATCAGTGAGATAAAATATCATTTTATGGTAGTAGATGGGTGCCATTTTTGTTTAACTGGAGGGAAATCCAATATGAATAAAATAGCAACTTTTCAAACATGACATTTAATCCATGCATGTAAATCAAACTGAGAATCTATTATTCATTATTAAAAGAGTGGCATATTTTTATTACACTGAGAATGAAACACAAATACTGTGAAAAATTTAGTGCCTTTTCTGGGTTTTAAGACACTCATCATGTAGTCATCTAGCGGGTACTGGCTCTCAATTTAAAATATAGCCATGAAATTAATAAGTTTCAAGTTTTATGCCTGAAAAAGGATGCTCAATTTTAATGAAATAGGCAAATTTATTTTTTATTTAAAGCTTCCTAAATAACTTAAGATGGTGAAGGGCTTCACTAATACTCTAATTCCAAATGTATGTGAAGATGAAATTCTTGTCATTATTAGTCAGGGCCACAGTATTTTTCCCTGAAGTGCCTTCTCAAAACTGCATATATCAGAAGCGGATTAAAATGACCTTAAGTATTAACTCTTAAAATATGATGAACCTAACATTTTGCAAGAGGTTATTTTCTGGTGACATTTAATATCTAAGAGTGAAAATGATTTTAATAACTCATAGGAAGGAGTGGTCTTAGGAAACTCAGACCCTGCTGGTGTTGATTAGTTATTACCAATGGAAGGCTCTGGAATATATTATTTGTGTGGCTTTAGAATGTTTCCCATTATGTCAGCTTGGAGAAGGCCTTTTTTAAAAGTTTTAGCTCTGAAAAGGGACACTTTTGCAGATTAAGGGAACACTGGAACTTGGAGGAAGACAAGTGGCACGTTGTGAATGATCTTGGGTATCCCTGGTGTTCCACTCTCATCTCAATCTTCCCTACTTCACTCCTTGACTCGCATCAGATCTCTCCAATCAAGTGAAGTGGTGCTCCTTTCCTTCCCTTCCTCATCCCCACCCAAACAGACAATTGGTCTAAAGGGAGCTAGTCATGAGCGTGCATTTACAATACAGCTCACCAGAATCCTTATCCTACTAACATTTGTCAATTCATGAAAAGTATTTAAACTCTTTGGAATCGAACATCAAATTCATAGGAAATTTATGACTATTAAACATTACAATATATAAGTTGCTTAACATAGTGGGATGCAAGTTGGGAATAACCAGTAATCATAACGATTTTTATCATTGTAGTAGCAATGATTTATGTAGAGCTTTTTCTGCCTTCTGTAATTTAGACTCTTCCATCCCTTCAAAACAAGGACCAATAAAGGTCATATGGTAAAATTTATACATACACATATATATGGAGAGAGAGAGAGAGAGAGAGAGAGAGAGAGAGAGAGTAGAAGACTCATGATAGAGCCCTGATTATAGGCAAAAAGTAGACCTGGAGAGTTGCAAATATAAGACCATTGTTACCAGCTTTGAGAACTAGGGAATCTGGAATCTCATGTTCACACTGATGGTAGAAAACATTCTAAAATGGAACCTACTGAAGAATCCAGATTATATACACACAGGGGAACTTCCCTTTAGTACAGTTTGTATTATAAGCTCCTGGACCATTGGATTGTACCCACCTACAAGGTGGGTCTTGACCCTTCAGTTAGCTACATGTTAACTCTTGTCATCTCTTGAAACACCCTCAGACACACCTAGAGATATGCTTTCTCTAGATGTCTTTCCTTCCAATCCATTGGGCCTGATTAGTTCACAGCTGTATTGCCAGTGCCTAGAAATGTAGCTGTCTCCATACATGTTTTTATATATTTTATTTAGTTAGTTGAGATAGACAGAGAGAGAGAATAGGTGTGCCAGGGCCTTTTGCCTCACACAGGAACTCCAGACACATGTGCCACCATGTGCATCTGGCTTATGTGGGTATTGGGGAATTGAACCAGAGTCCTTAGGCTTTGCATGCAAATGGCTTAACTGCTAAGCCATCTCTTCAGCCCTCCATACATACATATTTTTTAAACTAATAAACACAGTTAAGAATTCCAGAGTCCTTTCAAATAGACTTTAAGTCTTTTAGTTGATTTTTTTTCAGATGTTCAGGATTGAACCCAGAGCGCAACATGCTGAACACAAAATCTACCAGTGAGTCCCAACCCAACTTGAATTATTTTTTTAAAAATTGGTGTTTTATGCAGATTCACACACGTTATTTTCTTGGGAATGCTTTCAACATGCCATGAATCCATCTCTGTCCTCAGTGACTCTGCGCCTTCCACTGTATTTGCTTCAGAATGCCCTAGTTACAAAATAGTTCTTGTTCATTCAGTATGTAATTCAAAAGTCAAATCATTTTGAATCCTCTAAAGAGGAGGAACTTGCTTCTATATTTGAACTCACTCACATTTAGAGGGAATATGTTTTAATATTCCAACGACTATACAAAATGTTTTACAATTACTTTTAAGGCATTAATTCTCATATGAGCACCAGGAGAAGTCACCAAGGACAGTGTAGGGTAAAGAATTCCTCCAAGGTCACACGGTCTGTTAATTGCTAAGAAAGGCTTGGCTATCTTTTCCCATCATTCTGACTGGCACATGGTCTGAGCACTTGTCCATGACAATGGTCTGTCTCAAAGCTTATGGTGGAGAAGGAAAAGGATTTATGTGCAAACAAACAAAAAAAAAGTTACTAAACTCAAGGACCAGTAAAGGTCAAATGGCAAATAAAATAAAGTAATGGTAAACTGCAAATCAGACGCCGTCAAGATCCTGCTTGATACCTTCCTGGCATTTGACTCTCACTGCATTTAGAATTCAATCCAGATTCCTAGCTAGCGCCTTTCAAACTTATGATTCTGCCCTCTATCCCACTTTCTGAGTTTAGTTCACCCTGGTTTTCCACTGTGTGCGTCATTGCAGCCTCACTTTCCTTCTCTGAAAGCACAAGCTTCATGCTGTAGGACCGCTGATCTCACGGCTTCCTGTTCCCAAGATTTTCTTCCTCAAGCCTTCACAAGACAGGGTTGCTTCTTTAGGCAAAAGTTTCTTAAGAGGATGCCTCCCTCCTCTGTCATGTTCTAGTTCATCAAGGTTAATTTCATTATTTCAATGCCAATCGTTACAAGCAAAGGTTCTACTGCTACCATCGTGTTAGTTTCTTACCTGTTGCCTCCTCCTAAGTCAATGAACCTGTCATTCAAACCTCTATGCCAAAAGTGGCGCTCATTTACAAGAACTTGTGTTTGATGAATGTGTATAAATGAAGGAAGAGGAGTAGCAAAATTGGATATGGCTTTTGATATCGTGAAATCAATAACTTAGTAGCTGGGGAAACAAGTGCTTTCTTCTCATTCTCTCTGTTTTCAAACCCCTTAAGTGGGCTCCTGTGGACCATAGGAGAGCACTGATGTATATGCACATTGTGGTAGGGTGAATGGATATCCCCCATAGACTCAGGCGTTTTATTAGAATTGAGTTTTTAGCTTTAGTCCCTATCAGGCAGACTCCTGCTGCAGGAGGGGTCCCTGGGGGCGGATCCTGGGGTCCAGCCCTATGGTGTCACTGGGGGAGGATCTGAATTCCAAACAAAATGTACACAGAGAGGTTTGAACTCTCCCTGGGCCGCTGCTGCTTGCTGCAGGTTAGTGCTCACTGCTTTTGGGTTTTCACGGCTGTTTGGTTGTTTCTCTCGACTTGGACGGATGGAAGCAGCTTCTTCTGCCATGGATGGAACTTTTCCCTGGATCTCTGAGCTTGAAATAAGCATCTTCCTCCCTTAAACTGTGCCGGGTTTCAATGTTCATCTCAGCAATGTGAAGCTGTCTGCACACACATCAAACGTGACGGAGCACTCTAGAGCTCCGTGTGCTCAGAATGCTGCGCAGACAGCCCGCTCCGCCGCCGTGGACCTTCCGTGGGATGTGTGCTTTCCGAAGGGACAGCGTTGATGAGCGGTTACTGCCAAAAGTTTTCTCCTTTCCAAATGATGTATCTGCATGCTCCTTGTAAAGCCATTTGTGGCTAATTTGTTGGTCTTTGATCTAATCAGGCTGCAGATGTTCAGAAATGCCATCTTTTTGTGCATTGAGGCTCGTTCACTGGGGTTTATAAAAGTAATGGGCTGTGCCCAATTTTTCCCCAATGTGTTCAACTCTCAGGGACAAGGCGGGAAAGATCTATCTTTTGCCTAACAAGGAGAAAATGAAAAGAAAACTCAACTTTTGTTTTAACAGTTAGGAAAAATGAGAGAGAAAGGAGGAGAAAAAATAAAGAGCAAACAGGAGGGGTTTCAGAATCTCAGAACTGAAATTACTAAATTAAGATATTCAATTAAAATTTCCATCTCTTTCGAGTGAAATATTCTTAGTTGAACATTTGAGTAGCATGTAAAGAGATGAATTATGTCATATTGAGGTTGAGGTCAGGTAATGGAATTGCAACATAATGAGATGATATACCATATATTTCCTTTTCATTTCAGTTATGTTTCATGGAGACTGGTGGAAAGGTCATGTGGCATAGTCAGTAATTATTCAAGTATGAGTCAGTTCAATTTTAGACAGAAATCTAGTTGTCCTAGCATGGGGAGTCAGTAAGATTTCATCAGACATACCAAAATCAGTCTTACTTGTCTTTTTCTGAGTGACATGGTGATCTTCAGAGTGTCAACTGAAGCAGCAGCTGGAATTATCCAGTGTGGTCCCATGATTCACCATTAACTTACATGCTAGTTAAAATTTGAACTCCCAAGCCCCACTCTAGACTTACTGATTCAAGGATATGCACTAATTCAAATTGAAACATGCATTTTAAATAAGTGCCCTTGAGTAATTCTTACACAAAATTAATTTTTGGCACTGCTAGTTTAAGGTCTTGAGGGCTTAGCTGTGGGGAAAAAAAATCACAAAATTAGGTACAGGGACTTTAGGTCTGAGAGATCATGGAATTGTACCCTTTTTTCCAAGAAGATTGTTATTCAGAATGATGAACTTATAAACTAGATGGGGAATGCAGTCCTTTAAGAGACTATCTTTAAGGTTACTGGGTTTTGGGGAAGCAAAAATGATTTTCCTTAGTAAGCTCCAGATGTTTGGATATCCAAGTCCAAGGTGAGTATCAGGAAGAGCCCACAATACTCAGCATGCAGAAGGCACGAAAACCAGTCAGCAGGACAGAGCAGAATGCCCTTGAGGCCTTCCCCCAGGATGCCAAGGTTGGCTTGCACTGGACGCTGCAAACTGCAGGAAGTTTAGCTTGAAATACGCTGATGCCATTGCCCAAAATTCAATCCCAGCTCCACCCTCACATCCTTTTGCACAATCCTGAGGTAGGCTTTTCTTTGCCTTCGTTGTGCTGTTTTAAATTTGGTTCATAAAAGTAGTTACTTTATTGGGTTATTATGGTGAATGAGTTAAGGAAGAGAAAATACCTATTTAAAAGTACTTTAAGACAGCTTAGCAACTGAGGTGCTTGCTGGCAAAGCTAAAGGATGCAGATTCAATTCCCCAGGACCCACTTAAAGCCAGATGCACAGGTGGCTAGGGGTCCTGATGTGCCCATTCTCATTCTCTCTTAAGTAAATAAAATGTTTTAAAAGTATCATGAATATAGTGGATAAATTTTAACTCTTGACATTATGATAACATTTAGGATTAAGAAATCTTTAAAATCAATTTTTTGAAAGATGAACTGGAAACGCTGGTTTGCAGTGGTATAGGGAGCAAGAGTCTCTTTCCTGATCAGAGGCTAGGACAGCTGTGTGTGCTGTGGTCCTCCGTCCTTGATACCTAGACCAAGATAAATTTCAAGGAATAATTACTTTCTTGCATCCTGCAGCTGATAGGTTGGGGATTAGAGCTAATTTGGCTATCTCTTTCATCTAGGCTGGGAAAATACAAAGGTAGGTAATGACGCTATAAAGCTATCACAGACTAATCTAGATCATCCTGTGTGTGATAGCAATCCCCACTCACCTGTGCTAAACTGTCTGCTTACCAAAAGGAGCATTTCCACTATTTGTAATGCAAATTAAGTATTGATTACTGCCTTGGCTACCCTGAATCTCCATAGAATGTCGGGCCTAGAAGATGCTAATTGTTTCATTCACATTTTCTATATTTGTCACGATATGTCACCAAAGCTCTTTACGCATGATGAAATCAAACCCCCAAACAGAAGGTGAATTATTTAGTGGTAAACTGGAAGTAGTCCTCATGTTTCTCTGATGCCAATGCCCATGCATTTTACCGCTATGATTTACGGCTCCCTTTTAAATGAGGGAAATAGTTAAATAGGACACTTTGGATTCAGGCATCCTATGCATTGTATATTATGTCTGGTGAACCATTTAAGAAGAATTCAGAAAACCAGCCACCAAGCCATGTGCCTGTAGATGTCTCCGGGGAGGTTTTGGCATTTTGTCATGTTCTGCTTCTCTGCTCCAGCACAGGGTCGATGAATATTTGCATTGGTTTTACCTAGATAGTGACAAAGAACTCTGAGACCTCATCCTAGCACAGGATTATCATGATAGAACTGAACCTGAGGAAATATAAGGGAGGGCCAGAAAATCATTCTGCACAAGCTTGGTTATCCTGTGGTCACAAGCAAGTCCCCAACATCTCAGTGGCTTCACACAACGGAAGCTTGCTTTTCACACATGCTGTGTGTGCACTTTAGGACAGAAGGGGCTTCTCATTGTTCTCATACCAAGTCTAAGAGGTTTCAGGACCACCATCTAGATTGTTCCTTGTCACCATGGCAGAGGAGAAAAAATTTATTTTTGACATTTTCACATTTTGACCATATGTACCCCGCATTGCTCTCCGTTCTTCCCTCAGACTCACTGTAATTCTCACCACTGGCCAGCAGCTAGGCCATGGAAGAGAGTGACTCCCTTTCCTGACACCTTTTGAAAAATTATTTATTAGAAACAGAGAGAGAGAGTGACAGAGCAAGAGAAAGGGTGCACCAGGGCCTCTAGCTGGTATAAACGAACTCCAGATGCATGTGCCACCATGTGCATCTGGCTTATGGGGGACCTGGGGAATCGAACCTTGGTCCTTAGGCTTGTCAGGCAAGTGCCTTAACTGCTAAGCCATCTCTCCAGCTCTCCTGACACCTTTTAACTGTCTTGGCTCAAGGAAGGGGAGGGGCTTCACAAGGCCTCCTGACTATATATATATATATAACAGAATGTTGACTAGTCCCATCATGCTTATGTTTTATGCACTTGTGACTTTATGAGGATGGCTGCCTTGTCATGTCTGGATGGATGCCAGATCTGTGCAGTGTCCCTCTGGTCCTCCAGCTCTTACATTCTTTCCATTCCATCTTCCATGATGTTCTCTGAGCCCTGGAGGGGATGGCGTAAGGTCTCATTTAGGGCTGAGCGTTCATCAGTCACTTGTTTTCAGCACTTGACTGTCTGTATTAACCACATCCCAATCCCTCTCATTTCCTCTTCCACATTGTTCCGGATCCTTGGTGGGTGTGATATAGATGAAAAGACAACTCCTGAGGGTTTAGAAACAACAATAAATGCTATAGCCCCAAAATGTTGAATTTGTTGTCATCAGCTCACAGATCATTGACCATAAGTAATCAACTAGATCATACAACCACAAGGCGGTCAGGAGGTCCAATCCCACCTCACATTTGGTGGGTGAGGTGATGCCATCAGAACCAGAAGTAAAACTTTAAAGCCAGTTTCTAGAATCACTTTACCAATATTTGATGATCATAAAAGCCATTGCTACCACAAAAGTTTCAGGAAGTAGAGAAATATGAACGTCATCTATGAACATACCTTTTCATCAGATTGTGTCATTCACTCTGGACTGGTATAGGTCATTTAATTTAGAGATACCTTGTATCCAAGAAGGAAGAATTTTTCTCTCTTCCAGGGTGTTAGTTACCTGACAGGAAGCAGGTTAAGAAAAGAAAGGGTTTATTCTAGCTTCCAGGTCCAGGGAGATACATTCATTTTACCATGGCCAGGAAGGAAAAGTGGCAGGTGTAGGAGACCCAGTTGTTCATCCTATGTCCAGCGAGGCTATAAAACATCACCAACTGCCTCTGGTGACCGGCTTCCTTCAGCAAAAGTTCACTTCCTCAAGTTCGACAACTATGCAAACCACCACCAGCTTGGGGGCAAAGTGTGACATGCATGAGCCAATGGGGAGATGTCACGTGTAAACCACCACAAGCCTGGTCTTCTGCTCAGCATTCAGTTTTTGAAACTCCCATTTGCTTAGAGTGTTATCTATCCATCTTTAACATGTACCCCCTTTTAAAAAAGTATTTATTTATTTACTTCAAAGAGAGAGAGAGGTGGGGGATAACGGGCACGCCTGTAGCCACTGCAAATGTACTCCAGATTCATGCTCCAACTTGTGCATCTAGCTTACGTGGGTACTGGGGAATTGAACCTAGTTCCTTAGACTTGGCAGGCAAGTGCCTCAGCAGCTGAGCCTTCTCTCCATCCCACATGTATCTTTGCTGATATGGTTGTTCAAATGTAACACCATTGTAACAAGCATGAAGATGCTTCTCTTTCTTCCAAAGGAATGCTCCATCACTGAGTTGAATCTCCAGTACCAGCCAAAGCATGATGTGTAAACTCAGGTGCTTGGGAACTTAAGTGTAGATTAGAGTCATGGCTGGAGGGATGGCTTGGCGGTTAAATGTACTTGCTTCTGAAGTCTGATAACCCTTGCTTGATTCCCCAGTGCCCACACAAAGACAAATGCACAAAGTGGTGTGTCTGTCTGGAGGTTGTTTGCAGTGGTCATGGGCTTCTTGTTCTCTCTCAAATAAATAAATTAATTAATATTCAAACAGCTAAATCCTCCAAGGACATTATGACCAGGGCTCTCATAAAGAGATAGCATTGATTACAGAGGAGAGGGATACAGTTATTCGATTTTTAAAAATATACTTTTTATTTATTTAAGAGAGAGGCAGAGATAGATACATATAGAGAGAGAATGGGCGCTCCAGGGCCTCCAGCCACTGTAAACGAACTCCAGATGTATGCACTCCATTGTGCATCTGGCTTATGTGGGTCCTGGGGAATTGAACCTGGGTCCTTTGGTTTGTTAGGCAAGCACCTTAAACACTAAGCCATCTCTCCAGCCCTGTTTCATTTGTTTCAATGTATCATTTTTTAAATATTTTTATTAGTTATGGACATGCTTAGAATGTAAACAACACATGTTGGTACCATCCTTTCCCTCATCCCTACCCCTTTTCCAAAGGGGCCCTCCTCATTAGGGGTGCAGGTCATCCCCACGGGGATTGTGAGTCATGCATTGTGGGGACAGCAGTCAGTTTCGGGGGAGAGGCAATGTCTCTATGCATAATGTCCCAACTTGTGGCTCTAACAATCTTTCTGCCCTCTCTTCTGCGAAATTCCCTGAGCCATGTTGGGT
This sequence comes from Dipus sagitta, assembly GCA_036346955.1. Taxonomy (NCBI): domain Eukaryota; kingdom Metazoa; phylum Chordata; class Mammalia; order Rodentia; family Dipodidae; genus Dipus; species Dipus sagitta. The sequence continues at coordinate 61,818,949 of CM070786.1, forward strand.
ATGGTTTAAGTTTAAGCATGTCTGGACTTGTCACTTCATAGGCTGTCTGTGGAAATCCTCAAGTGTCCTGAAAAGACCTTGTCAGAAAGGTACAAGGAACCTTAGGAATCATTCTTGCCAAAGAGCTAAAATTGACTTTCAAGTTTCACATTATGAGACAGACGATATCTTATTACCACAAGTAGTAAGGGGCGAAACACTTAAAATGAACTTTAAATAGACAACTTGTTAAAGAAAGTACTTTTCTTTATTTAATACCTTATAGGCTACCTTTTTGGTTTTAGTCAGTGTTTTGGTTTGGTCTTGTTCCAATACTGATCATTTAGAAGCTGCTTTGTGTTTTCTGTTTGTTTGTTTTTTGTTTTTTGAGGTAGGGTCTCACTCTAGTCAAGGCCGACCTGGAATTCACTGTATAGTCTCAGGGTGGCCTCGAACTCTCAGTGATCCTCGTACCTTTGCCTCCCGAGGGCTGGGATTAAAGTCGTGTGCTACCACGCCTGGCCTGTTTGGTGTCTTTAGGTGACTGTTTTCTCTCCCAGGACAGATGGAGGTTGTGTCCCCTGTGCATATTGTTATAAGGTACAGTGTTTCTTTGTACCCCTAGGCTGTGCTTGGGTAGTGTCAAGAGATCTGTCTCACACACCAGGATACTGGTATTTGCATATCTGCGTGTGTATTTCAACCTTCAATATGCTTTTTTCTTTTGTTAAAAAATTATGCAAAAGCAATCGTAGAAATAGTTGGGACAGGTGCTAATACAAATACAAAAATAATAATGCAAATTCCATAGCTTTTCTGAACATTCTAATGTTTACTGTATTGATCATTGTGTCAACTCTATGAGGATGATAACGGTGCCACTGTGTTTTCATTTTTGTTTTGCTTTTTGGATTTGTGGTACTAGAGACTGAACTTCAGGCCTCATGCCTGACTGGAGGTGCACTACATTTTCAGCTCTACCCATGGTTAGATGAGAAAACTCAAATATCCCGAATCTTGAATATAAAAAGTAACTTGTACAAGGCCACACACACAAAAAAAATTAATCGTGGAATTTTCAGTACTGACCAAACTCATTTCATCTATTTCAAGTTCATTGCTGAAAAATATCAGTTTAATATGTGACGAATTCCAGTTTTCACTGCTAAATTCAAGGATAAAACTAGGTGAAATTATTCACAGGCATTCTTTCACTTTTTCGACTGATGGCCCCAAACATGTTTCTGCTTCCATTCCTCCTCATTTATTTAGCTTCCATCCTCTTATTACAAATGTTACTTGTGGCCACCTAGCCAAATGGAAAGTACAGCTTGATTAAGGATCTCTTTTGTCAGTAATTTGTGCCTAATGTTTTTAGCTTTCCCATGGGCTGTTGTAGAAAATGGTAAATCTGGTTTAAATGAAACCTGATCCTGTTAATGGTTTAATAGCAGCTGCCACAGGGTTACGGCATTTTCAACAGATGTCCCTGTTTCATTTGATTCCTAAGCCTAAGTCTTGAGATATTTACATAAATCATATAAATATATCTACATAATTTTGGCTAAATGTTTTGCAGAAAAGTCTTAGATAAGGTCCTTCTTTCTACCTTTAAAATTATCAGCACAAGATTTTTATAAAAGAAAATAAAGACTATAATCTTTTAAAATAAAAGTCATTCATGTCTTGTCATTTCTTGATTTATTTTTGTTACAGTTGAGGAATAGGCATATAGGCTTCATCTCTGCATCTGAGAACTTGAGTCAAGACTTGGTCAACCTGCCATTTATCCAGCAAGACTGGGCTATTTATTTAGCATTTTACTATCACCTGAAATGAACAGAGTAATCACAAAACTAAGTATCTCTATTTTTGTTAGAGCAATCAACCTTATAATAAAAATTCAAACTATGGTTTGGGGAGATGGCTCAGCAAGTACATGCTTGCGAGGCCTAGAGTCCTCGTTTTGATTCTCCAGTATTCATGTAAAGCCAAATGCTCAAAGTGGCACTTGCATATGAAGTTTATTTGCAGAGGTAGGAGGCCCTGGTGTGCCTATGGTTTTTTTTTTTTTTCCTTCTCTCTCTCTCTCTCTTTCAAATAAATTTTCTTTTAAACTTTAGGTTATCATTATGTATAGATTTAGTTAATTGGGTACATGATAGCTTGTGTAACTACTTTAAAAATATTCTTATTGTTTATTTGAGAGAGAGAGAGAGAGAGAAAGAGGCAGAGAGAGAAAGAGTGAGAGAGTAACAGAGAGCTAGAGAAAGGGAAAGTATGGGCATGCCAGGGTCTCTTACCACTCAAATGAACTTCAGATGTATGTGCCACTTTATGCATCTAGCGTTACATGGGTAGTAGAGAATTGCATCCAGGCCATTAGGATTTGCAAGCAAATGCCTTTAACTGCTGAGACATCTCTCTAGCCCCTCCACTACTTTTTAAAAAAGATTATTCTATGTGAAGCACTTGAGCTGTGTAGCTGAATGAAATAAATATATATGCTAAGCATATGAAACAATGACTGATAGAAGACAGAAATAACTATACAATTGTCTTGGTTTATTTCTGTTGCTATAGCAAATTACTGTAGACATTGCAATTAAAAAAATTAGTAGGCTTATGATACTGGAGGCTGGAAAGTCCAAGAGTATATCGACAACATCTGGTGAGGGTTTTCTTGCTACAAAACATGGTGAAGGGCATTTCAAAAAGAGTTATCATGCTAGCTTGGATTGTTTTGCCCACTCATACCATCCTGAGGACTATATCCTGAGCCTCATGGCCTCATATAATTTTAGTTACCTTCAAAAGGTCCCATCTCCAAATATCATCATTATATACATGAATGAATGATGTTTCAAGACCAGGAACTTTTAAAGGACACATCAAGACACAACTCAGGCCAAGAGGAATGAAAATAAAGGACTGTGATAATTGCATTGCATAGTTTATTTCTAATGTGCATAAAATTGGCCTTATTGTTTGAAGTATGGCCATTCAGTTACCTGGGGCTAGAAGATATTGTATAAACTCATCCACCAGTAGGTTTTTATTTATTTATTTATTTTATTAGTCAGTTCTGTATTCAGCAAATACAGTCAGTTTGGTACCATTATTAGGCTCATCCGTGACCTACCCCCTCCCCTTGGCCCCTCCTTGTTGAGGTATACGGGTCATGCATTGTGGAGTTAGCCCACAGTTATGGGTAAGCTAAATGTCTCTGCATATCATGACCCAACATGTGACTCTGACATTCTTTCTGCCCCCTCTTCCGCAAAATTTCCCTGAGCCATGTTGGGTTCATTTTTGGTCTGTTTCAGTGATGAGGTGTTGGGGGCCTCTGAGGCTCTGGCTCTCTGATTTGGTAGGAGTTGATTTTTCTCTGTGCTGATCTCCTTCCCCCTTGTGCTGGTATCCGGTTCATCAGGAAAACAGCAGCCTTGCTTGTTTCTCCAATTTTTCTTAGTTTCAGCCGGGGCCCTTTTGAGGTATGATGGGGTGGCTCTCTCCTTAGGGTCTACATCTATCTGAAAAAGAGAAGCAGATTCTCCAACGGAGAGTAAGTTAGCACCAGGACAAATGAGATAACCCTTACTTTTTTTTTTTTATAGAGAATTTAATAGGTGTAGGCCCTCTTGTAGCCCACAATTGCTAGTAGCTTGATACTGGAGAGTGGCAAAAAGATTATACAATAAATTTTTACCTGATCATGAATTGACTATGGTATTGCTACTAAGTGCGTTTTGAAATACATAAATATCAATTGTCCCTTGTCTTCTTGACTTTCCTAGGTACTTCCCCAAAGGAAAGCAGTGGTAACTGGCTGGTCATTCCTCTTTGAACTTGTCCTCCAACGTGGGACATACACTTATCTTGACCAAGTTGTGGGCTGGGCAGTATTTCCTGTGTGTGATAACAACTTCCATGTTGTGGAGGGAAAATTCAAGTGTCTCCTTCTGAGAGGACATTATGACCAGAAATTGTCCAGCTTCAGGAAAATTGAAGATTTGATTTGCCATGACTTGGACCACTGGCTGTGCAATCTCTATTTTCAGGTTTGTAATCTGTTGTTTTTCATTTAATTATTTTGCTTTTTATTCCTTGAGAATGCTATCTTGCACTGTAGCCCAGGCTGGCTCCAAACTCTCCATCTTCATGCCTCAGCCTCTCCAGGGCTAACAAGGATTACAGGAGGGTAATATGATTTTGTAAATAGAATATAACTTCATATTCTTTTCAAAGCGACTTCTTTGTAGCCATTAATTTCTTATTTTTACAATTGAAAATTTTAATAATGAGAATTTCTTCAAAAGGTAAAAGTAGGTGCTGGGGAGAGGGCTCAGTGGGTAAACATTTTGCTGTGCAAACATGAAGATCTGAGTTTGGATCCACGGCACACAGATTAAAAACAAATACTTTAGCGTGGCAGCACACACCCGCAATCCCAACACTGGAGAGGTGGAGACAGGAGGATCCTGCAGACGTACTGGCTTGCTAGTCGAATCGGTGAATTTTGGGTTCAGTGAAAGACCCCATCTCAGGAAAGTAACACACGTGCATGCACCCATCCATATGCCCAGCAACACACACATTTGCACACAAGCCTGCAAACTCACTCACAAACACCACACACTCACTCACACGCCAAAAAGGCAAAAGCAGTGCAGGAGAGTCGGGCTCAGCAGTCAAGGCACTTTCCTGCAAAGCCAAAGTGCCTGAGACTCGGTCTCCAGATGCACAGAGGGATGGACGCATCTGCAATCCCTTTGCAGCACCTGGAGGCCCTGGCACACCCAAACTCTCTATCTGTCTCTCTGCTTGCAAACAAACAAATAAAAATATTTTAAAAGGTAAAAGAAAACAGGTCTTAATACTCATTCTGACAATACAGATAAAATTAACATGCAGAAATAAAAACATTGTGTAGTTGACAGAGCAGCGAATGAGAATTTAATACATTCTGCTATTCTGTAAGTGAGCCAAGCTCCCTGGTCACCTTGAAGCTCTCAATCTGTGTAGCTCTCTTTTGTTACCTGAAGTTTGCTGATGTCACCTGGGATTGGCTGGTATTTCCTTCCTGAGAGCACTGTTGGACATTGCCTATGCTAGGACATGGAAAAGACCAGATGTGGTCAATGTCTTCTGAGCCCTTTGCCACCTGTCTGATGAGACAGACATGCGCTCATGTGGAGAAGATAATTAATGACTGACATTTCCACAGGGCTTGAGTGTTGTGGGAGAGCAACCTCCCTTGGCCAGTTCACTTCCAAGCCATCTTTTTGTCAACCACAAATATTTAAAACAAATAAACTTGTACACACACCCTTCCTAGCCAAGTCTTCTAACAGAGATGACAATGCATAAATTCAGAAAAAAATGGCATAGCACGTGTTGAATATCATGCATTTCCATTTCTTGGTGGTCTTTTTATTTTTATCTTCTATACCTAAACTTTCTATTCATGATTATAATATTTTTTCCAGGGCTGGGGAAATGGCTTAGTGGTTAAGGTATTTGTCTGCAAAGCCTAAGGACCCCAGTTTGATACCCCAGGACCTACGTAAGCCAGATGCACAAGGAGGTACATGCATCTGCAGTTCATTTGCAGCGGCTGGAGGCCCTGGCACACCCATTCTCTCTTTCTGCCTCTTTATCTCTCTCTCTCTCAAATAAATAAATAAAATATTAAAAATATTTTTATCATAACATGCCACAATTTCTAATCAGTGCCTCATATTTTATAATCTATCATCTATCATTTATCCATCTAATATCAGTCAATCATTTATCTAGCACTCAAGTTGATAGAACTAATTACTAAAGATGTTTCCAGGAAACTCATATAATTTTGACCATACAGCCAGCAGTAACTTATCTTTCTTCTGTGACAGTCTCTCTGTTCCCTATATATTTTAGATGAAAATCTCTGACTTTTTTTGCCTCCTTTAACTAACGTTTTGTTATACTACTCTGCTAAAATATCCTCTTGGGGAAGTCAAGATATACTATTAAGAAAATAAATATTATGTGGATATATACTTTCCTGTTTATTGTGGAAACAATGTTCTCCTAACATAAATTTTACCCTGTTTGGAGCTAGAGTTTGAACCCAGAACCTCAGATATACTAGGCAAAAGCTCTATCACTGACCTACAATTGCAGCCCTTAACTTTTTCACTAATCAGTACCTAAAATTCAGTGTTCCTTAAACTGTGGTATGGAAAGGTGATACTGTTTCATAAAAGCCAATTTGTGTGGTAATGGTATTAATCACGAAGATAATTTACATTTGAGATTAAATCAAAATGTAGGGTGTAAAATTTATAAGGTTAAAAAGTTAGTTATTAAGTGATTAAAATAATTTGATTCATCAAAATCTACTTGAATTTGAAGACTACAATTACCCACTGATAGTTTATTTGCTAAATGATGTTAGGAATTTTCTCCCCCAATTATTCCACAGAGGAGTAATGTAGGTTTATTAATAAAAATGGTCACATTTTCCAACATGTTTGATTTTCTGATCCAGAATGAAGAGGCTTCTCCTTCATACAGACCAAGGAAAAAACAAAACAAAAAAATCCCTCCATATTCCTCTTATGTGAAATTCTCATATATGAATTTCTCAGTGTGAGCTTCCTCAAGTACAAATGTTTGTGTCAAGTAGATGAGGGAGTTACGCAAACAACAGTAAGAAGAATGGAATACCATAATTGGGTAAAATGAATAATGGAACAGATTTTTTTTTTCTTTTTTAATTCTGATTTGGATGAGACTAAAGAAACCTCCGCAGTCCAGGCTCAAGCTGATAATTTTCCTCCTGGTCAGTTGGTGGGAGGGCCAGGCAAAACGGTTTTGTCATGACCCCTAGTATTCTGCCATGTGCCATTCAGGGCACCTCAAGCTCTCAGCAGGAGGTGGCTGAACATCTCTAACATTATCCCACAGCTCCTCTAACACAACTTAGAGGGAAAGTTTTGCAAGCAAGAAAGCCTGTAACTCTTTTCCAGGAAACATTTGCTCATTTTTTTCCAAGTATTTTCTTTCCTCAATTCTTTCTTTAAACACTTTACTACTGTTATTTTAAACATAAAAAAGTTGAGAAGGCTGCATGATGAACATCTATTTTTGTGCTTACCATCAGATTCTACAATCATGTCTTTTCTTTTTCAAGTTAAGGTATTGTTTCTTGGAGACAATAAATATTAAATGATATTTGCTAGTGTCATCCAAGTATAAATTTTAGCCACAACATATTTTTAAGGGAAATTTAAAAATTATAATATAAACATAAAAAGCACACGATATTATCTGAAGTGATTATGTAAATTACTTAATACAAAATGGTCATGCTTTGTAGCATATATGTCTGAAAATTCTAGAAAACTACATTCATTACTGACCTGTTAGATTTATTGAAATTTCTCATTGTTCTAGGAACAAATAAAGTTCATATAGGACATTTTTAACAGTTTCCATTAACTGATTCATTTCCCAATAGGTGAACAAACTTCCTTTGCATCCAGATGATCAAAAACGCCATGCTCAACTTCCCCCTGAATTTCCTGGGAGAATGGTGGGAACGGAGGAAGAGAAATTAGGTGCAGGTGATACAGCGGGCTGCTTGGATGACGACGCCAAAGATAAGACTGGGGCGTTGATGGATAATGCCTTGCACTCTTCTCAGGGTTTGTTGACTTATTGTTTTCAGCATTCTACTACAATACTTCAAGCTGTGTCTCATTAAATAAAACTAAGCAAAATTATTTATTCTCTATGAATGTATTCCATACTGTTTCAAGCCCTTAAAAGAGAACTAAACTTTGACAAGAAACTTTTTCCTTGGGGGAGACAAAACCACACATTTATTCACCCTAGATAAGGCCCTGATAACAGAACAAAGGACAGTTGCCCCAAAACTAGAAGTGGTTGATTCAGCTCACCAGAAAGCCCAGCACAGGTGAGGAGTCATGGAAGCTGCATCCTTGCGGAGCACACTAGAGGAATTGCAGGCCGCCCATCCTGACACTCTCCCCAAGCTGTTGTTTTCTCCCAACACTTTCTCAGACTGGTTGACTCTTGAATCTCCTGAGCTTCCTTCTTCCCCACACCCCTTCGGAGAGAATGTTTCCATCTCTAATTAACATCAGTTCAATGGCTGTTTAGCTTTCCTGCAGCCGTGGGGAGTGGGCTGTGACCTTTGAAGTTTCAGTTGACCTTTTGACCCTCTCCTCCCTTCATGAGGGAGTATTTCAATCCAGGGGAATTTGCTACAAAACACTCCACTCCTTCTTACACTTTTTCTTACCCCCTTTTCACTGTTCCCTGGTCCTGACCGGGGGGGGGGGGGTAGCAGGGAATAGACATCTATCTAAGCTTTGGGCCACAATACCACAACAACAGTCAGTCTTAAGAGCTTGACCAGCTGAATCTTTCCATGAACAAACATTGCTGACTATAAGAAGTTCTGCCTTCCCAGCTTTTCGTTTCTATAAAAAACACTGAGGGTTGGAGAGATTACTTAGAGTTAAGGAAGGCACTTGCCTTACTAAACCAAAGGACCCAGGTTCAATTCCCCAGGAACCATGTAAGTCAGATGCACAAGGTGGTGCATGCATATGGGGTTCGTTTGCAGTGACTAGAGGCCCTGGTGTGCCCATTCTCTAGGCCCCTCTCAAATAAATAAAAATAAAATATTAAAAAAATACAAAGGATGGTCTTATTGAAAATACTGTGATAATTAGCTTACAAAGACAAAAGGCTGCTTTGGCTTGTAGTTTCCACGTTCGAATGAAAGATGGACTGCTCCTGGGGCTTTGAGACTATGACAGCACATCATGGTTGGATTACATGAGGGATCAAAATCACATTTCCAAATAATCGCAGAGTGGCAGTTATAATTAAGAAATTCTGTATGCTCCCTCTTCCACTTTTAATCCTTTCAATGAAGCTTCCACCATTGTGTGTGGATTGATGGTCGTGATTTGCTGCCAGTAAGAATTACTCCAAAACCCAAATCATACCTGCTTGATTCAATAACTTCAATTTTATTTTTCATACTGAGGAGGCTTAGTTACATTAAGTGGCATTCTGTAGGTGATTACCAGTAGCGAAAGCACAGAGATGTACACAGTGGGACAAGGTCCTTTGTCAAGTGACTCCACGTGTCCCTAGGCTCACATGCAATACAGCTTCAGTTCTGTGCAGACGTGTTCACAGAGTAAATGGACATGGTGCTACTGCACATCTCGTAATCCAGCAAGTACTGCTCACCACAGACAGGACCCAGAAAATGACAAGAACAACTTAGAAGTGTGTCCACTGGATTCCTGTAGGGATGAAGATAGGGTTGAAGGGCCTCTTAAGGACCATGGTTGTCCTTAAACAGATCCTCTACAAAATGGTGTTCTGACGTTTGTTTGACTCTTTCCAAATATATTAATTATATATATATATATATATATATATATATATATATATATATATATATATATATATATTTGGTTTGGTTTTTTGAGTTAGGGTCTCACTCTGGCCCAGGCTGACCTGGAATTTACTATGTAGTCTGAGGGTGGCCTCAAACTCACTTACTTTTATATTCCTTTTATATTTTTGATTTACATAATAGTTGCACATGTTTTCGGGGGGTACAATGTTACATTTAAATGCACATGATGACTGAATTTGGGTAAGAAGTTCTTATGATCTCCGACACAAAAGGGTCAATACTGTTGAAAATTTAATTCATTATATCTAACTTAAAAGAAGATCTTGAATGAGTTATATATATATATAATTATACATATATTATATATATTATATAATTATATATATATAATTATATGTATAATTATATATATATATATTATATACATATTTATTATATATTATATATATAGTTATATATATATTTATCTTGGTTTTTGGAGGTAAGGTCTCACTCTAGCCCAGGATGACCTGAAATTCACTATTTAGTCTCAGGATGGCTTTGAACTCATGGCAATCCCCCTACCTCTGCCTCCCGAGTGCTGGGATTAAAGGCTTGCACCACTCATTCAAAAAACAGTTTACATGTTGTAGGGCATATGTCTATGTTAGAATCAATATTGATATTCCCTGTTTCAAAAACATGTAAATTAAAGGATAATTTATCTTTTCTTTAGTGCTAGCACTGACTTCATTATACCAGACAGGTAGCTTTTGATACTTTCACTTTCTTTTTATCATTGTTTTGAGTAGTGCTGTCCTTGAACTTCTAATCCTCCTGTCTCCACCTCCTGAGTGCTGGGTTTATGGTTATGTCTCCCCTACCACGTGCAACCTACTATCCTTGTTTATGATGCATCTGCCTATGCAACTGCAGTTTGAAGAGTGAACTTGTTGCTTTGTAGATTTTTCAGACTTGAGCATAAGAAACAATAAGGGCAGATGCAGGGTGCCATGGTGGACTCTATGTGCAGAGGCCCGCAGAAGCTCTTCTGTGTGGATAGTCTGACTTTGAAAAGACTTGGGCCCCACAACAGCCTTCAGCTGAGGAACATCTCTGGTTCTGCACCCAGACTCCACTTTATTTAGGCAAGTTTGCAATGAAGCATAAAATTGACAGAGTTGTTCAATTTAATGTTTATGCTCATATAGATAAATTTGAGTAATTTGTTGTGGTAAATATTTTGAAGCTATTAAGTGCCTTTTAGTTATTATAGCTTTTCCTCAAATTATATGGTGGAAATAAATTGAAGATTTCAGTTTTGGGGATATCTTTGTATATACATATGCTAAGGATTCACCATACTCAGTCATAAATTATGTATTTTAGCACAAAGAGGACATAAACCACCTATGTATTATGAAAAGAAATAGAAACAGAGATGACTGTACATTGATGGGCTGTGGGTAACTTGGAGTCATCAAGGACGGCTCCTGAACATTGAACCCGGGCACATGTGCTATTCACCAGCAGGGAGAGGAATGACAGAAGAAGGAAGAGATTAAAAGAAAAACAACACTATTGATTTTGTGCCTTCTAGGTTTATAACTTCTTTATATCTAAATAAAAATGGCGAGGAGACCTCTGAGAAGATGAATACCAAGCTTAGAAGAGAGGCGGAGTTTAGAGAGGGAAAGTACGCCATTTCTGTGCAAATCTCACAAAACTTCCAGCCTTAGGAGCTCTGCTAGAGCCATAGAAAATGGACTAAGATGATGGATATTGAAAGAGTAAAACACAAATGCATGTAAGCCTCTTCTGATGGTTGAAGACCATTTCCTCTACAAAATAAAGGAAGAAATACAAAAGAAATGGTTATGACTGCATTAGAATAAAAAGGATAGAAACTACTTAGGTATTATAGTCAGCTGTAATATCACTGAGAGACATTATAAAGTATGTGAATTTACAAGTTGCTATCTTTCTTTAAGTCTTTTAGGATTCAGTATGAAGTTGAACAATCTTATTTTATAATTTTAATTTTGATAGAATGGGTTCTGACTTCACTAATAATATTTTCATGTTGCTAACATTTTACCTAGTTTTAGGATGCTGAGTAGAAGGTTAGAAGAGATTATTCTGGGCCATTTTTGTCAGGTTTTCCTTTCTAGTTCTTCCTCAGGGCAACCTGGCTGTATTTTCCACACCTAGTGCACCATGCTATGAACTTGGCTTTCAGAGGACTGCTCACGCTACCCTCAGAGAAGGACAGGTGGTACTCAGAGAAACAGGAACACTGAAATGCCATGAGAGGAAGAATATTGTAGACGTTAGAAAAAGTGCTTCAGAGAAACCTGATTTTTCTTTTGCTCTGCTCTGAGATCAGGGACTGGTGCAAACCTCTCCTTCAGAGTGCAGAGGGACTTTCTCCCCTGTTCTATGAACAGATTTATATGAAAGTGGAACATAAAAACCTCTTGGAATACGTGTCTTCATTATTGCTCTTATTTATTTATTTTTTCTTGGAAGCTCCTAAGCATATTATCAGTGGCTAATATCCCCCATGGGTTTGTTTTCCAATATATCAGGGCTGTGATACAGTGTGCTGTTCTGCCACTGATATGTTGCTAAGAGATTTAATAACGGGTAAACAAACACAACATGTGGTAATTCATTTCAAATTAAAAGTTTATTAAACTCTGGCTTGATGACTTTCTGGCTATTTACAATTAAAGGAGCAAACCTTAGGGAAGTGGGTGAGCACGTGGTGTGTTCGTGGCTGCAACGTTTCCATCTGAAGAGTGTGTTTATGATCTTCTGCAAGCTGTCCTGCATCCATCGATAAGATGCATATGTAATCTGGATCCTACAACTGTCCTGAAATCATGAGGAAGTGACTGTTTAAGTATGCACACATGCACACTCCTTCTCCCTCTCCCCTCTCTCTCTCTTCTGAGGGGATTCAGAATTTAATCCAATGGTCGATGTTGTAAGTGATGATCAGCTTTGCAAGTAGGTGGATGCCTGAGGTCAGAAAATATTTACACAAGGCTAGGAGCAAAGACCTATGGTACGACTTTTGTGTAATTACCAGCTCTTAGATTGTTTTACATTTTAAGATATACACTAGGCAAATATTAATAAAAATGCTTGTGATTTTGTTTTGCATATGGCTATTAGGTGTAGAATTCAGTTTGAGAGAATGGTATTATGCCACCACATTGAACAAATCAGACTCCTAAAAACGTTATGAGATTAATCCTAAATGCCTAGTCCGCTCTACCCCAGGGGTTACCTGAACCACAATCTACTCTACTATGAGAGAAGAATATGTCCACTTGGCCATTAGGTGATGGGCAGGGCTTCCAATACTGTTTCCAGAAGAGACTTGCAATACCCTGGGAGAGAATTTAAACTTGGAGAAGCAGATGCATTTGACTAAATACCAAAAGCTCAGTTTTAAGAGAGCAATTGGGGGGAATGTATGTATTTTGTGAAGGAATCAAATTTTTCCTGTAATCCACCACGAAGTATACTTTGCACGTAAATTCTTTTTTTTAGGAGTGTAAATATTAGATAAGGCAATGATTTCTCTCTCTCTCTCTTTAGTCTCTGTACCCCCTAAAGTTTCTCATCAATTCCTGTAAACAGAATTTAGTAGAACAGTAATCAGAGAACCGCTATTGGTTACAGACCTTCCCTGACTTCAGATGACTTGACTATGATTTTTCAGCTCAGCAATGATGGGAGAGCAATGCACATTTCATCAGAATTGGCCTTCCAATGTTGAAATCAGAGCTTTTCCCCAGACCAGCCACATTCTGCCTGATTCTCTCTCGTGGTGCTGGGCAGCATATGCAGCTCCTGCAGCCACGCGACCATGAGAGTACACCACTGTGCTCTGTGTGCTTCAGCAGCCCAGATCTGCTACATGCACTTTCAACAGGACAGTCTAAACTGAGGCTGAGTTTATCAGTGTACAACCCATCATCAGTCCCCAAGCATCTGTGTCTCATTATGTGCCACATTTTCTATATGTGATGCCATCGATAGTATGTGAACCTTAGTATCAAAACAGACCACCCAAGCCTTACTGATCAAAAAAGTGTTGTCATCATCAAAATCATCTAAATGACAACAAATCATGAAAGATGTTGATTCATGCTTAGTAGAAATTTAGCTATAACTGGCCCAGCAAACTTAATAAAATGCCCCTTTACCTCCTCTCTATATTAGAGTGTCCTGTAGAGCTTTTTATATATACTGATGCCTGAGCCTCTGGGATCAAGCCCTGGACATCAGTACTTTAACAATCCCCAAGTGATTCCAGGCTAAGAAAGGCCACTGGCTGTTGGGAATGGAGCAATGCCTGTAATTCCAGAGCTTAAGAAGTGGAGGCAGGAGAGTTAGGAGCTTAAGGCCATATTCTACTACTTGCTAAGTTTGCAGACAGCCTATGCTGCACAAAACCATTACAAAACAAAATAAACAGAAAGACTGATGGGAAGCTACACCTAGCTCTGATTTTCTTCAGCTCCCTGAAGTAGGGCGAGAAGGTATTAAATCAAACGGTGTTGTTGTGTGTGTGATTCTATCGTAAACTTTTCTTCTTAATGAAGTTCTACCCATGCCCCCACCCATGCTCTTTCAGTGATGAGAACAGTGTTTTCATTTGCACTGCTGGATGTCAAGGGCAGGGAGCAAATCTGTGTGGCCTACACATGTGCCTAAAACTTGAGGATTAATATATATAATATATTAATTAATATTAATTAATAATTATATAATATATATAATATATTAATATATATATATATATATATAATTTATTTGAGAGATATAAAGAGGGAAAAAGAGAGAGAGAGAGAGATTGGAGAGGGAGAGAATGGGCATGGGCTCACCACTCTTCAGCTGCTGCAGACAAACTCCAGATGCACGCACCACCATGTGCATATGCTTATGTGAGTCCTGGGGAATTGAACCTGGATCATGCGGCTTTGCAGGCAAGTGCCTTAACTGCTAAGCCGTCTCTCCAACCCCAACTGAGGATTAACAAAGCCAAGAAGTACATATCATCATTTTCATTTGCCAGTTACATTTAGAGTCGGGAACCTGGAATTAATCCATTTACTACTGACTATCATGTAGCCTTTTGTGACACAGCTTGTGCACATTTAACTTTGCAAGAAACTCTTCAATCATTTTCCAGTCTGGCTGTGCCATTCTGCACTTCTGCCGGCCACACGAGTTGAAGTTGCTCTGTGTCATCCCCAGCACTGAGTGTGAGCAGTCCCCAGCCCCCCCCGCCACAAACTCCATCTAGCTGGGCATTGTGGTTCAGGCCTTTAATCAGGAGGCTGAAGTAGGAGGATGGCCTTGATTTCAAGGCCAGCCTGGCTGCGGAATGAGTTCCAAATCAACCTGACCTATCCCTGCCTCAAACACACACACACATACACACACACACACACACCAACAACATCAACAACAAAAAACCCAAAGACAAAATTGAACAAAGTAACAAACAGCCCCAGTTTAATCTGGGTGCAGCAGCATCTTAGCATTTCTGTTTGTGTTTCTTGAATTTCACTTACTGTCATGTTCATATATACTTACTTGACATCCATGTATCTTTTTTGGCTAATACATGTTTGTACAGTTTTAAATGAGTTGCTTCATTTCCTTTCTGTTTTGTTTCGAAAGTTGCTTATTTTCTTTTTTTAAAATATGCTTTATTTATTTATTTGAGAGAGAAAGAGGGAGAAAAAGAGAGAGAGGGAGAGAGAGAGAGAGAGAGGGAGGGACAGAGAATGGGCTCTCCAGGGCCTTCAGCTACTGCAAATGAACTCCAGATGCATGCAGCCCCTTGTGCAACTGGCTTATGTGGGTCCTGGAGAGTCCAACTGGGATTGTTTGGCTTTGCAGGCAAATGCCTTAACCACTAAGCCATCTCTCCAGCCCCAAGAGAGTTGCTTATTTCCTACTGTTGATTTTTAGTGTTCTTTTATACTCTGGATGAGTCCCTTAAAGAATGTGTGAGTGGCTAGTGCTCTCTCCACATGTAGAGTTTGCCTTTCTATTTTCTTAGCACTGTCCTTCATAAAGCTAGCATTCTGAATTTTCTCAAGTCCTGGTTATCAATTTGTTAAGTAGATGGAAATTTTGATGTCATATAAGCAAACTCTGCCTACTTCTGTCCATAGGACATTCATATTGTCTCCTGAAACTTTTAATCTTACATTTTGATTTATGATCCATTTGAAGCTAGTTTGGTATAAGGTATGAAGTACAGATTAACGTTTGGGGGTTTTGTTTGCATATGAATGTTTACTTGTTCCATACCCTCTGTTGAAAGACTTGTTTTGCTATTGAATTACCTTTACAAATTAGTCAACAGTCAATTGGTCAATGTTTTCCTAACATTTTCCAATGTTTTTAATGTTACCTGATGCATGTCTAAGGGATCAAAAACAAGCTTCCTTAACTTTATCTTCACATTTGTTTTACCTCTGGGGCATATCGTCTATAAAACGAATTGTCACTTCTTTTTGACAATCTATGACAATTCCTTTGTGGGTGATTTATTAATATGCTAGAAACGTAGAAAAATAAATTGATCATACATTTCTCCTCCTATTTCAGAAACTTCCCTCCTCCTTTTTCCTTCTTTCATCTTCCTTCCTTTCTTCCTTCCTTCTTTTTCCATTTGAAGGCTTTCTTGGTGGTTTGATGGGAGAACTGTGTAAACGTGCTTATATCCAACGTAAACCAAGGAGGGGAAGAACAGTGGGGGGGGGGGGAACTAGTAGTGGAGACCGTGGAAAGTGGAAATACAGTGAAGAGCTCTTCGCATTGAGCTGAATGTTGATAACATTGATGCTTGGGCACTGGGGCATCAGGGCTTAGCTCCTGTGTTAGTCATTAAGAGATGGACTGTTTGAGGGTTGGGCTTCCAGCTGTAGACAGTTTTTTAAAAAAATATTTTATTTATATTTATTTGAGAGAGAAAGAGGGAGAAAGAGAGAGAATAGGCATGCCAGAGCTTTCAGCCACTGCAAATGAACTCCAGAGTACCCCCTTGTGCATCTGGTTAACATGGGTCCTAGGGAATTGAACCAGCATCCTTTGGCTTTGTAGACAAGCACCTTAACCACTAAGCAATCCCTCCAGCCCTGTAGACAGTTTTAATCATATCACCCTATCATGATCGTCAAAGTTCTCAGACTATGACTCCTACATGGATAACATAAGGAAAGCAAGGTTTTCTCAGACATTATCAATATTACCGCGGTTTTAGACATTTCTATTGAGAAGTTTAATAGATGAACATACTGTAAATTGGTTGTATTTTCACAAGCTCTGCTTTTGTACTTTTTCCTGCCCCCCATTCCACTGAGGGCCTCCTTGGCGGGGCATCCACGATCACTGTGGAGTCACGAATGTGCCGCTCTGATTGTGTTGCAAGGACAGTGAAACAGTCCACCTTCCCACTCGGCGGCTCCTGCCTTCTCTGTGCGCCCCATTCAGCAGGGCTACCCTTGCCTCATAGAACAGGTTCGAGGTCTCCTTCGTGTTGAGCTCTTGGCAACCTCTTACTTTCTGCTGTGATGAGTTTCCTCAGTGTCTGCCACCATCTTCATAGAGAAGTTTTCCTATCCAGCAGTGATAGCAGTCCTCATATTTAATCTGCTACTTTCTTGAAAATGTTTCCTGTGCCATGGAAAGTTTTTTTTTTTTTTTTTTTTTTTTTTTTTTTTTTTTTTACAGACAAGGTCTCACTTTGTAGTGATTTGTAGTGATTCTCCTGCCCCAGTCTAAGTACTGGGATTATGGGAGTACATTAGTAGGCCTAGCCTTTTGTAAGGCATTATTAATTACCCTGGTCACATATAATTTACGATATATATGTGCTTATAGTAATGTATACCCATATATTAGTTAATAATTTGTTGGTCAGTCGTTACTCTGTTCTTACGGAAGAATCATTAACCTTTTATTTGAAAGTAGTGCACAGGATGCTGTTATTAACAGTTGGAACTGAGTTTATAGAATGTCCCTAATAATTCCATAATAACTATTCATTTTCAATGTTTTCAAAGAATGAGAACTTCTATAAAATATATCCATGGCTTTAAGATTTTGAAATGACTATTTAAAAATCACCATTTTTGAAACTTTGAGGCAAATTTTCGATTCTATGCCATTTGTTTTCTAAGACTTTGTTTTTAATTTCGAACAGCATAAGTAGATCTGAGTCCTTCAAAATTGAGCCTCAGGGAGCCACAGTATGTTTCAAAGTGATTAATCTGCATAAAAAGCGTATTACCTGCATTTAAATGCCTTTACTTAAGATATAGAAATATAGCAAAATATTTAATGTCAAGAAAATCTTCAAAATATTTAAGTAATTTGAATTGTGTTCACAGTATCAATTGGTAAATCTGCCTTCCTTTCCTTCTTCCCCCCTCTCCCTTTCTCTTTCCTTCCACCCCCTCCTTCCTTCTTTTCTTCCCTCCCTCCCTCTGCCCATCCCTCTCTCCCCTCTTCTTTCTTTCCTTTAAGCAATGAGGCTGTCACCTTGTAACTTTATTTACAAACCGAATGAGTCTTCCAATAGCACTAAACTCTCCAAGCTGGGGATTAGCTGGGAAAATTTCACCCAGATGTAAATTGGAGGTTCGGTAACTGTTCACCATTAGTGGGTCTCTTTAAGACATCATTGAAATTTGTTTACGTCTCTGGCTTACGCAGAGATGTTCTTCAGCATCCCTCATGTTCATTACGACAGCGTTTTTGCTGTTGTTTGATTCACTTCCATCGAAAGTCATTTCTGAAACAGCTGGAATTGAAAAAGCTTTAAACAGTCATTCAGGCCTTTAATTGTAAATGGGTTTTGACAGGACTGTGATGCCGAGTCCTGCCTGGTCCCACAGTGATGCTAGCTGACAGCCCCTCACTGCTCCAGGAGCAAGGGAACATGTGGAAGGAATTGTTCTTTTCCATTTCACAGTTTGTCATTTCCTCTGCAGGGCAGCCCCTGACCCCTCAGAGAGATCCTGACACCCATAAGGGAAGTGTTCCCACTGATGTAGAGGAAATGCAGGGGCAGCTTAACTCCAAGAAAGGAAGGGGGAGGGTGTATCCAAAAGCTCTGGAGTGGGAGGGGGGAGGTGGACAGAGAGATGAGATGGATTTTAAAATGTTTCCAGCAGGTTAGAATCTCCTCTGTTTTGTTTAATTCGTTACAGGGGTTTTGAAGCTACCTTATTTTATTTTTCCTTTTCATTTCTTTTTTTTTTTTTAACATAGAAGGAGCCATAAAAATGAATGTGTTGCATGGGGATGATCATAATAGAGGTTGGACGAAGGGGTACGAAAATGTGCTTGCTGCCCTATTCTGATGTGTTTGTGTGTGCCATGTGTTTCTGATTAGGGTGTAGATTAGATCAATGACATCATATTACAGCTGGGCTTCCAAGGCATTTTATACCCTCAACGTTTTATGTTCGTTGCAGTAAAATTTGGCCTGTCTTTGTACTATTAAGCAATACAGTAAGGAAGCACAAGGGACGATTGGGCTTTATGATCAGACAGACAGCTTGGGCATTCTGCAGGGTGGATGGACATAGATCATTTTGAAACTCCCCAGATCACCAAGGAAGTCAATTTTGAAAGCATAGCTATGCATTTCTTTCTTTCTTTCTTTTTTCTTTTCTTTTCTTTTCTTTTCTTTTTTTTTTTTTTTTTTTTTTTGAGGTAGGGTCTCACTCTAGCCCAAGCTGACCTGGAATTCACTATGGAGTCTCAGGGTGGCCTTGAATTCATGGCGATCCTCCTACTTCTGCCTCCCGAGTGCTAGGATTAAAGGCGTGCGCCACCACGCCCGGCTTAATAGCTATGCATTTCTCAATGACAGGGATACCTTCTGAGAGATGCATTGCTAGACAGTTTTGTCATTGTGAGAACAGCATAGCGTGTAAAAACAGAAGCCACGATTTTGTAGCTTCCCACACACCTGGTCTGGTTGGTGTGGGTACTGCCACGGTTGTTGACTATAACCAACAGAAGGGTTATGTTCTGCTTGATCCCATTCCTAAAATACTTGGAAATATTTTCTATGTTATACATTTTTCTGAAAACACTCTTTAAAGATGGGACAAATACTGTCCTTCTCTCCATGTGTCCCCTGGTCCCACGTGATGGATATGCCAGCAGATGCATGCATGCTAAGTGCATTCACTCAGGTCTCCCACTGGGAGGTACTGTCCAGGGAACAATCCTACCTGTGTTTGGCCAGCGTCTCTCATTTAGTGTGTGCCTCAGTATTAGACAAACGTCCTTGTAAAATGATAATGCAGGGGCTGGAGATATGGCTCAGCAATTAAGGAACTTGCCTTTAAGGTCTGGCTACCCATGTTCTATTCCCAAGTACCCACGTAAAGCCACACGCACAAAGTGGCACATACATCTGGAGTTTGTTTGCAGTGGACAGAGGCCCTGGAGAACTCATTCTCTGTGTCTCTTTTCTATCACCCTTTCTCTCTCTCGCTGTCTGCTTGCAAATAAATAAATATTTAAAAACTGTTGCTGTAGAAGTGATATTGACCAGGAATCACATTACTGTTGTTCTTGGCTGAACATGAGACGGTTTGACCAAACAGATTACAAACACTGGATCTGTTCTAAGTAACCTTGGAACAGTGGTTTAGGCCAAAAGAGAGGCTGTGTGGCTTTGACGAGACATGCTTCTTTTCCCTCATGTTTTAACCCTAAGTTCCTGTGGCTAAATACACAGTGTAGATAAAAGTTGGAAGTAAGGAACTGCAGGGTTGAGATGTCCTTCCCGCAATGCATGAATCATGATGAGACAAGCCTGGGTGGGCTGGTGAAATTTTCTCTTGAGAGAGGACACAGTAGCCGTCACCTGACTGGGCTTTGCAGTTGCTCCAGTTGGTGATACTGGACTTGATTTTAGGCTTTTTACGTTGGTTCATTGTTCATGGTTTTTCCTGTGTTCAGTGCTACCTTTCTCAAGTTGATGAGGGAAAAGTCAATGAGATTTTGAAACTTTGTGTGAATAAATTGGTTGGTTAACTCTTTATATATATGAGGCTGGCTTTGGACCCTTGAGTAGAAGGAGTGATTGAGCTTTCCCTCTGAGTAGATAATATGTAAGCATGCCATTGACATTGTTCAATATGGAAAAACAGATAAAATTGACAGTATTCATAGTCATTCTCTCATTCTAATTATAATTTTATATTATTCTATAGAACAGAAAATCGAAGTGCACACTCAGAAAATAGAGCTAAATGTTTCTAAGAAATGAAAGTTTTTTCCAAGTGTGTTGGACATATTGTACATAAGAGACCAGGGATTCATCATCTTGATCCTTTTATATCCATGATACCATACCAGATAAAATCAATAGTTGCTAGATATTTATCTTAGAAATATGTGCTCCCAGTCCGTTATGTTGCCTCTTTTTTATCCTCTTGTATGTGCATGTATAAATGTGGCAGTGCTTGTGTGTCTACATGCACAAGTGGACAGAGGACAACAGCCAGTGTCCTTCCAACGTGGCTCTTGCACCTGTATTTGAGACAGGTTCTGTCACTGGCCTGGGGCTCAGCAGTTCAGCTAGACTATCTGGCTAGCGAGTCGCAGGGATTCTCTTGCCTCTGCCTTGCAGTGCTGAGATGACAGTGTGTGTGTGTGTGTGTGTGTGTGTGTGTGTGTGTGTTGTCACCACACCTGGCATTTTGCAGGGGTGCTGGGATCAAATTCTGGTCCTTACACTTAGGAGGCAAGTGCTTTACTGACTGCGCCATCACCCCTGACCCTCTCTTTTTCATTCTCTTTCTTTTTCCAAATTATCAGTTTCTCCTTTTATGGATCATATTTGGATGTCAACCAAAGAGCATTTTGCTTAGCCCTAGGTCCTGAAGATTTCTACTTTTTAAAAGCACATCCATTCTGAGAGCTGGAGGGGTGGCTAAGTGGTTAATAGCATATGCATTTTGAGTCTTTTAACTATGGAGTAAGGGTTAGTTTAATTCTTCCCTCATAAACTATCGTGTGGCTCTAGTACCCTTTGTTGAAAAGGTCATATTTCCTCCATCAAACTGCTTTTCTATCTTCCCTGATAGTCAGTAATTGGTCATAGTTTTGTGAATTTATTTCTGTCTTCTTCCTCATTTTATTATGTCTGTCCAGTGAAATAGAATCTCAATCACCATGACTATCTAATAAACCTTAACATCAGAGACAGTAATTTGTCTTATTTATTTTTGTTCCAAGATTGCATTTTAAGTTTGTAGCTTTCCACAGAAATTTTTGAATAAGCATGTATATGTCAATATGAAAACTATATTGCTATGTTGACAGGACCTTCATGAGATTTATACAACAATGTGTGGGGGGCTAGGGAGATGGCTTAGTGGGTAACATACTTGCTACGCAAGTTTGAGAACATGAGTTTGAGTCTCCAAACATATATAAAACTGGATATGATAGAGTATGTGTGTGAGCATCTATAACCCCAGCCTTTCTAAAATAAAATGGCAGATAGAGGCCGAGAGTTCGGGAAGCTGGTGAGCCAGCTAGCCTGGTATATATAGTGAACAATGAAAAGAACCCTTGCCTCAACCAGGCTGAAGGCCAGAGTGGGTAGCACACTTATCTTTGTATATGTGCTGTGACACGTGCATACATACTCTCTCTCTCACACACACACTCACAAATAAAATAGTAACTTATGAAGTGATTTATTTACATTATTCAGTATTTTAATCCATGAATATGGCATGCCTCTCCATTTTTAAGGTCTTTATGATATCTCTAAATAAACAAATCAGCATTTTGCAGCTTGAATCCAAAGATCCAAAGATTTCGTACATGCTTTGTTAAGCTTATCCTTAAGTATTTTCTTTCTTGTTTAATGAATTGTTATATTTTCTTCCTTTTTGAAAAAAAAATATTTGTAAGCAGAGAGAGACACAGAGAATACAGACAGACAGAGGGGATAGGTGCGTCAGGGCCTCCAGCCACTGCAAATGGACTCCAGATGCATGCACCACTTTGTGCACTGCCTTACGTGCGTATTGGAAAATCAAACCCTGGTCATTGGGCTTTGCAGGCAAGTATCTTAACTGCTGACCTCTTTCTCCACATCCAGGTATTTTATTTTCTGCGTAACAGTTGTAAATAGTGTATTGGTTTTATTTTTCGCTCATTGTTAGCATAAAGAAATGTTATTATTATCATGGATTTATCTTATATCTTTAAACCTTGTAATTTATTTTTCTAAGTATATCGTAGTTTATTCCTTAGAATTTTCTAAGAAGAATATTATGTCCTATAGAAATTGCATTGACTTTTAACTTTCCAACCCACATGTATGTATGCCATTTACTGGTGTCTTTCTTTCTTGTCTTTATTTTATGTGCTAGAAGACCCAATACGTTTGACAGGGGCAGTCAGAAGAAAAATCCTTACCTTCTTCTTAATCTTTGGGGAAATCATTCAGAATTTCAGTGTTTAATAGAATGATAGCTATAAAGTGTTTTTTTTTAAAAGCTTCTTTAGAATTTATTCCTGATATCATGAATTCTACAGAATTTTCTTTCTTTTGGTGAAGATGATCATATGACCTATCTAACTTAGACAATTAATATGGTAAATTTGAAAGCTTGAGCCCATGTTTCACACCTACAGTAAAATGTACTTGTTCATAGTGCATGGAGTGTTTAATTTTTATTTATTTTTTTGCACATGCGTGTGTGTGTGCTGTTTGGGTGCATGTGGAGGTCAGAGATGGATGTCAGGTGTCTCCCTTGCCACTCCCCTCTTCATCTACTGAGTGAGGGTCTCTCACTTGTGCTCAGTGATTGCCAATTTAGGTAAACTAGCTGGCCCAGCTTTCCTGTGGTCCTGTTCATTGATCCTGTGCATTGAGTTTATAGGCAGCCACACACAGATAGCCTTGGCATGGGTGTTGGGGTCCAAACTCAAGTCCTCATGCTTATGTAGGGAGAGCTTTATGCACTGAGCCATCTTCCCAGCTCCCACAGTGCATATCTTCTTTTACAGCGTTGAGTTCAACGTACTAGGATCTTGTTGAAGGTGTTTGCTACTAGTCTTCTCAGACTTGTCGGTCTGTTGCTTTCCTTTGTCAGGTTTTAATGCCAGAGTTGTAACTGAGCGAGTCAATGTTTCTTTCTCTAATATCTAGAACATATTTTCATGGTTTATAGATGAAATGTTCCTCATAGGTTCATGTGCTGGATGGTTGGTCTGAAGTTGGGAGATCGTGGAAATTAGGGGCTGGGCCTAGGTGGTGCAGTTAGGTCACGGGATACATGCTTTTAAGCTATACCTGGCCCCTGGTTCCTTCCGTCCTCCGCTTCCTGGCTGCTATGAAAGAAAGAATCTTCTCCATCACACCCTGCAGCTCCCATGATGCTTTGCTGAAGACGTGCTTGCCAGGCGACGGTGGACTGGGACCCCTGAGGGCATGACGTCACTCAAACATTTTTCTCTTAGTAGTTATTCATGTCAGATCTTGCATCACGGAGATTTTAAAACAAAATAGCAAACAGATTTTATACGTGTTTGGCAAAATTGTCAAGGAAACAAGCTGTACCTTGAGTTTTGACTTACTTCTTTATTTACTTAACGGTTATAGGACTCTTCAGAATATCTATATTATCTTGATTGAATGTTGGTGGTGTTTGAGGAATTAGTCCATTACTTCATAGGGGTTGAATGTAGGAGCAGTACGTTGTGAAAGATTTTCATGTAATTTCCTTTGTCGTGATTATAATATCAGTGCTGAGATTCAATTTCATTCTTGATATTGGCGACTTTTCTGTCCTTTTATCATTGTTAGCCTTACCACATGTTAATCAACTTTCTTTATTGTTCTTGAAGGCCAGTTTTTATTTATTTATTTTTCTGTACCGTTTATCTATTTTCAAATTCAGTGATTTATGTTCTTATGATTATTTTCCTCCTTCTATTAGCTTTGGGTTTAATTTCCTGTTTCTCTAGGTTCTTGGGACTTTAAATTATTGATTTTCTTCTTTTTTAATGTAAGCAATCAATGCTGTAGAATTACTTCTTCGCATGTCATCCCATTAATGCTAGTATATTTTATTAAGACTTTTTCTTAACCCACATATTATTTAGAAGCATGCCACTTAATTGCTAGCTATTTCTCTTCTTCTTTTTCTGTTTTTTTAAAGTATTTTATTTTTACTTATTTATTTATTTGAGAGGGGGTGGATAGACAGAGAGAGAGAGAGAGACAGAGACAGAGACAGAGACAGAGAGGGAGAGATGGAGAGAATGGGCACTCCAGGTCATCCAGCACTGCAAAAAAACTCCAGATGCATGTGCCACCTTGCGCATCTGGCTTATGTGGGTTCTGGGGAATCAAACCTGGGTCCTTTGACTTTGCAGGCAAGTGCCTTAACCACTAAGCCATTTCTCCATCCCCTCTTTCTGTTTTTGATTGCTAGTTCAACTTCATTATTATAACCACAGAATATACTTTATTTATTTATTTATTGTGTGTGTGTAGGCAACAGGACAGGACAAACTCCTGTGTCATCCTCAGCCACGACATGAATCGTTTTAGAGACAAGGTCTCACATTAATCTGGAGCTCACCAATTAGACTAGCCAGGCTACAAGGAGAGCCCCAGAGTCCCTACTCTATGATTACAGGTGTGTTCCAACCCACTGAGCATTTTTTCTATGGGTACTGGGGATCAAATTCAAGTTCTCATACTTGAAAGACATGTAATCTACCAACTGAGCATTTCCCTAGATCCTATTTTAATTCTTTTAAAATTGATGAGGTTTGTTGTAGTCCCAGTGTATATTTGTGTAGGATCCATTGACACTTGAAAACAAAGTGCACTGAGCCTTTAGTGGGTGCAACATTCTACATATATGTGTACATATTCATGTAAATGTGAATGTGTGTATATGAGAGGATTTTTTTTTTCTTGATAGTGTTGCGCTTTCATCTGTATCATTGTTGTACTTTTGCTGTTTTGTAGTTTTATCATTTGATGAGAGGGAGATCCAGGTGTGGTGGTACACGCCTTCAGTTCAAGTACTTGGGAGGCTGAGGTAGGAGTATCTCTGTGAGTATGAGGCCATTCTGGGCTGTTAAGAGTTCTAGGTCAACCTTAACTAGAGTGTGACCCTGTGCCAAACAAACAACAAAAATAGTTACTGAGAAGAGGAAGTATTGAAGTCCTTAAGTATAGTTGGGAATTTCAACTCTATTTGCACTACCTGCCACAAATGGCACATTTGCTGATTGTGATAAATATTCCAGATTGTGAAGTCTTACTCCTAGGTTGTTTAATCATTATATGAGATGACTTATCTCATAATCCCCTTTACTCTGAAGTCCATTTTATCTGTTAGTATAGTCAATCCTGCTTTTGTAATGTTACCATCTGCAGTTTTTTTTTTTCATTTCTCACTTCCAATCTACCTATCCTGTTGTATTTGAGGGATGGTTCCTGTAAATAATAAATACTTGGGCCATTTTCAAAGGCTCATTCTGCAAATATCTACCTGTTAATTGGCACAGGCCACGAACACTCATGGTAATTACTGACATGATGGAGAATGCGTCTGACATTTTACAAGTTGTGTTCTCCTTCCATTCTCCCTGTCATTTCTCTTGTCCACGTTGCCAGCTCTCCTAAAGAGAACAGAGGCACTCTTCAGCATTCCATCTGGATTTCTCTACAGTGTCAGGGTGCATCTCTTTGTGTGGTGTTTCAAGTAGGTGCTTTCGGTATAGTAATACAGGAATGTGCCCTGTAGGAACATTTTGGCCCCCAGTAGCCTGTGTATTTGACAGTGGTACCAGAAGATTACATTTCTTCATGACATCATCACCAACTTAATGTGTCCAAGTATGTCCCACTATGTGTGCACAATCGCAGGATCACCCAGAAACTCCTTTAATATTTCAGCATCACTAACATACTGACTGACGACTGTCTGTGTATGTGAAATTAGTTTCCTAGTGTCTCCGTTTTGCCACTCGGAGTCAATTGTGGGTATCTTGATTACATCCAAGTCCCTTAACCTGTCCTTATACTTAAATACAGTTTGCCTGGGTATTACATGGTTTTAGAAACTTTGTTTAGTCATCAGACATGATTGATGACATTTGAGAATGCATAGATGACATAGAGAATGCATAGAGTATTGTATAAATGAATGATGCCCCTTCTGTTTTTATTTTTTCCTTTCATTGCCCCATGATTCTTTCATTCATCATTTTCTTTCTGTTTAAGGGTCATTCTTTAGCCTTTCTTCAAGGGTATGTCTGCCAGTGACATTTCCTTCTTTGTTCTTAATTGATTTATTTCACCTGAGAATGTGTTTGGCATTCATAATAGAAGCACAGCCAGTAGACACAGAATTGGTGGCTGACGGTTTTTGCCTTCAGCACTTGGGAGCTCCTGAGCTGTCACAGTGTGCGTGATTCAACTTGTGGCTCTGGATTTCCCAACGGGAAGCTGCTGAGAATGCCAGACAGGTTGAGGAGCATCTACAGACAGAGCTGCCTGGTGTCTTTGGGTGGGAGAAGGCAGTCTCTAGCCTGCACGGTTAAGACATTACCCATGCCAGGTACTGTGAATAAGATACCTCTGCTGGTGCTATGTGGCCCCCTGTAGTCTTTGTGAGAGCAGCCTCTCAGGTAGCAGTAAAGGAGAACCTCAGTCAGGATTCAAGTGCATCCTGCCCAGGACTTAGTGCAAGTTTCCCTCCATAAGGACACAGGCAAGCTTCTTTTAGGAATATCTATGATCTACAGGTTACTTAGAAGTAGGTTGTTTGACAACTGGCCTAATGTTTTTCCTCTTGTCTTTCTGCATTTGGTTGCTAGTTGAATTCACTTACAATCTCATAAATTCATCCGCTGGTTAGATGAGGTTGGGAGGCGCCAGGTCTGAATGGCTTCTCTGGTCACATGACGTGATCTGTTCTGGACTGTTCTCCAGTCCTGAGGTTTCTGGTGACTTTTCCTGTCTCTTTACACCTATCTGAACTCTTTTTGGTCTGCCTCGAGCATTGTCTTCAGAGCTGAGCTTTTATAGATTGGAAAGGACAAGATAAACAATTTTTGCCACCATCTTTTCCTGACTGGAAACATTCCCTTTTTATCCAGGTTTGTTTGTT
Organism: Dipus sagitta; assembly: GCA_036346955.1. NCBI lineage: Eukaryota > Metazoa > Chordata > Mammalia > Rodentia > Dipodidae > Dipus > Dipus sagitta. Next base: position 61,846,579 of record CM070786.1, read on the forward strand.
TGCTCGTTTTTGTCTGGTGCCTTATAGCAATGAAAAAGTTTCTTATCATGTCACCCATGGCTTGAGGAATATGGAAGTAAAGGAAAAACAATTAAGCCAATTATATTGAAATACACATAGTGTAAAACTTACTAGACTTTAGAAAAATATTTTTACTTGTTTGCAAGCAGAGGCAGAAGAGAGACATACAGAGAAGAATGGGTTCACTAGGGCCTGTAGCCAATGCAAATGGACTCCAGATGCATGCACCACTTTGTGCATTTGGCTTGATGTGGGTGCTGGGGAATGGAACCTTGGGTTGTTAGACTCTGTAGGCAAGTGCTTTAACCAGCGAGCCATCTCTCCAGTCTCTAGATTTTTTTTTTTTAGTAAAAAAATCTAGCCATGTTCAAGTGACAGCTCAGTGGCATTAAGTAATTTCATGTTGCTGTGCAGCCAGCACATCCTTCCAGAGAAAGTGATCCAGAACTTATTTATCCTGCAAAACCGAAGCACTTCACACATTAAACACACGCTTTCCGTCCCCCCTCCTCCAGCCTCTGACAGCCCTCATTCTACATTGTACCTCTACCTGTCTGATTTCTCTAGACTTCGTGCAAGTGGGGTCACATGGTGTTTAGGTTATGTCACAACACAATGTCTTTAAGGAAGGAGGTAAAATGTAAATTGGTAAATTTTACTACTCACCGAAGTATTTGAAAACAGTTTTGTGTAGCTGATTTGAAACTTTGGAGGCTCCATAGTATATAGTATATAGTATAGTATATAGTATATAGTATATAGTATATAGTATATAGTATGTAGTATACAGTACACTATATAGTATATAGCATGAATTTAGTAACAGTAGCTGTCGCTATTATTTTATGTAGGGATTCATTATTTATTTTTCTACTCTGTAACCCAGGCTCCTGGAAGTCTACATGTTGGCTGTTGAGTCACAGTTCTGTGCTCTTTCTTGGATGAGTGAACATCCTTTAAAATCATCCTGCAGTCCTAATTGCTGTCCACTCACTGCAAATATACAAAGAAAGACCAAGCAAACTCTGACGTGCAAATTTGGTGACGGAAAAGACCTAGGATATGGAAGACAGAGAGGATTTAATTTAATTTTACTTAAAATTCTTTGTGAGTCTTTGTCTCTGCACCCACAGAGGGGAGCTTGCAGACCCTCCTTGAATATTATTAGCAATGTTTCCTATAAAGTACCACACATGTAGTGGGTGGTCATGAAACCATCCCTCTTGTTGAGTTGATTCCCATAATATTAGACGGACACCACATCATGTCTATGCCCTCTTTTTAATTGTGATATTAAGCAGACTTCCTGTATCTCTCTGTAATTTTCTCTTCACAATAGAACTTACGAGTTAGTAAAATAACTTAGTACTCTAAATAGCTATGGCTGTTCTAAGTTCAATGAAAGTGTTAATTGAAAATAACCAGGGAAAGCTCATGAGCAGTATATAAAAATTTCTGGATTCTTTCATTGTGTGTAAGATGGAGCATTTAGTCCTATTAAGATTAAGGGAAAAAGGAACTGATTTTCATAAAAATATAGAATCTTACAAATGGCAGACTTGGATGATGCTTAAATATTATTCTTGTGAAGAATTACAAAGTATGTCCTTGCTTCTATTTTATAATACAATTTTATTGAGCAAGACACAGATGTTCAAATCTTTTTTAATCTTATGAATGCAAAATATTCAAAGATTAGTAATGGAGTGATATGATAGCAACAATATTTGCAATATGCAGCTGCCCATAAAGCTCATTGAAACAACTTGAGTTTACTACCTAATGTGTGTAAATGTCTATGTTTTGTTTCTTTGCATGTGTATTTGTGTATAGTGTGTGGTGAGAATGCGTGTATGTGTGTGAGAACATGTAGAGGCCAGAAGTTGATGTTCGATATCTTTCACAATGATTCTCCCAGGTATTTTCTGAGGCCAGGGCCTGTTACTCAAACTCAGTGCTCACTGATGTTGCTTGTCTAGCTAGCCAGCTTGCCCAGGATCCTCTCTCTCCTGCTTTTGAGTTCTGGGATTACATGTATGTAAGGCAGCTGACATTATGTGGCTGCAGGGATCCAAACCCTGGTTCTCAGCTGCTAATGTGTTATTCATAATCAACTGACTGTTGATCCTCCTGAGTGGCACCAAAGGGAACCTGTGTAGGAAGGCTGTGAACTTAGTGGCTTAGACTAAGTTGAACATGAAGACAGGGCTTACCAGACTTTTGCTTCCCGTTGTGTTAAGATATACGTAGGTATTAAGTTATTGGTTTTTGAAAAACATTCCTAGGACTCCAGTTTATAAAATATCAGATTCATTCAAATGTTAACAGTGTGGGCTTTGGGAAGAATAACTCTGACTAATCTTAGAATCTAATATTTCAGTTACTTTTTCAATACTTAAAAATTTTAAAATGTGATTCATTCATCTGTGCTTCCTATGAAGACTAAACAAGAGACTTTCTTGACTCTTAACATTATAGTAAACATTCCTGTGTTTATATTTGAAGCATCTACCAAATAACCAGTTACAATGTTGTCATGCCATTACCAAATAATATTATTAATGTTTTATTTGCATGTGTAGAAGATCCTGCTTATTTGCTATAAGTATCTTCAATTAGACAACTGATCGTAGTTTTGAATATGGTTAAGCCAGGTTTTGTTTTTTTAATCAGCAACCATATGTATGTATATATATATAGTGTGTGTGTGTGTGTATGTGTGTAGTAAAGCACATTTCTGAAATCTGAAGCCATTACCCAGTAAATGCATTGCTGCTAGGAGTTTTAGGATTTTTTGGCCTGTGGTTACAGCCATGGTCATTGCAACACATTCTGAGAATTTGTAGTTTGTTGCTTATTTTGGCCTTTAAACTGTTCATTTGTCCTGTGAACCATATTATGTGCTTGTGACTGTCAGTTAGCTGAATGCATTTCAAGTCAATTTACTAAAATAGTCACTGTTAAGCGGTATATTTGGACAAAGTTGACACCTTTGACATTTTCTAAAATGGCAAAAATAACTGTATTTAAGGGTATGATTTATGAACGTTATGTGCCTCCAGAATGTCCGTTGGATTATAGCTTCATTTAGCTGCTGAAACTCTATGAGGTGCTGAAAGGGCAACTAATTAGTGCCGCGTGATCAGGTATTTCATGACAGATGGGCAGACACATACAAAATCACAGTCATGATATCGATTCCCAAATCTTCTTGTTGCTTCTTAGAACCACTTTGTCCTGCATGAGTAGAACTGTGGGGGTCACAGTGGAAGCAGAGAGAGCAAGGAAGAAGGAAAGAGATTCAGCCAATGGTTCTGCCTTTGCGAAACACATGTTCTTTGGTACAAATAGGAAAAGCAACTTGCGATGATTAACAAGTGCTTTGAGTCTTCTGTTGTCTGTGAGATTGCTAGCCTCTATTAAAAACTTCTTAAAATAACAGATAGGTTTAATTCCTCAAGAAAAATTATATCATCTTAAAGATATTCCATATTTATTATATGGATGTGACTTGACTATGGGAGGAAAAGGAATAAAATCTCATGTTCTTCAAGTTTTAAATGTACCAGGCTGAGGTTTACTTAATTGGAACCTCCAGGCAATATAGGAGCCCTTTGTAAAATTCTGTGATTCTTAATATGCTAAATAATGCAAAGATTCGACTCTTCAACACGAGACACACATCTGGCGGCTTAACATTTAAATTACGGGGGTGGGGGCGCTGAGAATGCTTCACTTCAGTAGCAATTTTCTTAAAGAAAAGAATAGGAAGTGTATTTCAACTAAATTTAATATCTTTTTAAGAATTCCATCTTGTCTAATTGCAGGCAGGCATCTCCTCACCCACGTTTTTGGCATTTATACTTTTGTACACATTTTCTGTACCTTTTATTAATCTTTAATTTGAGATGCTTCTCAGTGCTAGAGCCCTTGAAAAAATGTGTGTTTTCCTTCGCAAATTGTTTTGAACACTCTCTCTGGTCTCAAGTAATAAAAGCAATAGGATAGAAAAATAAAGGAAAAACGGAATTTCAGAGACTCATAAAAATATTACTGACAAAAGGCAACATTTTTCAGTTGCCTTTTCTCTGAAGGTTTAATTCCCCCCCAATATTAATGTTCTCTTTATTTTGTCATTTTCTGGCTGTTTTTTTTTTTTTCATGTAAAATTTCTTATGAACAGCATTCTTTCTGAGTATTTCTCCAAAGGACAGTGTCAAATCCTTGATTAATTCTGTAAAGGTCATTTGGAAAACAAACCATTAAAAATATGCCAAGTAAAAAAAAATTAGTCCACACAGAGAAAATATACTTTTCTGAAGATATGCATTTATATACGGATGGGGTACTGTGGCATTGCACAGTTTGGACAAGTGTTTTCTTCGTGCTCCTCATGTACTATTAAAAATAAGACTGTTCCATTTATTTCTCTGGGTGATAACATACTCTAACAGCACCAGCAGGTTAACATTACTTATAAACATTTTATCTTTTCCTCAATATAAGAGGATCTGATAATTAAATTGAATGTAGCTCCAAAAAAAAAAATAAAGCAAACTTTCAAAATAATTAGCCTATATTGATATTTTTAGTATATAGTGGTAGGTAGCCCATGCATTCATTTCAACATTTTAAATATTAATTAATTAATTAGTTTATTTAATAGAGATAAAGAGAGAGAGCAGCAAGGCAGATGGAGAGAAAGAGAGAGATGGAGAGAATGAATGCACCAGGGCCTGTTTAGCCACTGCAATCTCCAGGTGCACCACCTTGTGCATCTGGCTTTACGTGGGTACTAGGTATTGAACCTGGGTACTTAGGCTACGCAGGCAAGCACCTTAACCACTGAGAAATCTCTTCAGTCCTCATTTTAGCCTTTTAATTAAAAAATAAGCATTTATATTACTTCTGGTTTAACCTCTAGTAGAATAGATAGTGCTACGTTGGGTCTTCAGCTACAATCAGCCGTTGAAACTGGGGAGAACAAATGAAGGCACCTGTTTGAAATCCATGGCATCAGAAAGCATGGCTGTGATCCTTGAGAGAAGAGACATTTCTGAGTGAAGCCTCAGGTGAACACTGGCAGTCTACTCGGGCATGCTATTCTAGCTGTGGACTGTAGCACAGTGGTGTCCAAGCAGAGGAGTCCCTCCTAAGCTGAGAGAACAGAGCTCAGCTCACAGGGAACTGACAGACCTAAGTACGCTGAGCAGAGCTGACATCAGGGAGTTTGAATGTGAAATGTCCCTCACTGCCTCATGTATTTGTGATTAAGCCTCATACTCAATCCCCAGCTGCTGGCAATTTGGCAGGTGGAGCCTTGCGGCAAGAGGCGTGTTACTTGGGGTGGGGCCATGGGGTGTTACAGACCAGCTCTCCCTTGTCAGATGAAGCACATGCAGGGAAAATGCACTTTTAATAAGATAACCCTTTTCTATACAGATGGAGCACTGTGGCATTATGCAGTTTTGACAAGTGATGTTGATAACTTAGACATGTCTTGCTGCTGTCTTCCAGCTGATGTGACAACATGTGGTGCCTGATCTCTGCTCTGCCACGCCAGCATGAAACTTACTCTTGGGAATATAAGCCAAGATCAGCCCTTTCCTTACATGTCTTGCTGTAGAGATGCAAACAACATATAAAATGGAAAACAACATATACTTAAAATTAATGACCTAAAGTTAACCAAATTTGAAGAAAATTAACTTACAAGTTTAGTATCTTTAGTGAACTTGAAAAGCATGGAGTATTAGAGGGAACAACTGTAACCAAAGTGCCGAGCACCCGAGATGCAATGAAAATCCCAAAGATAGCAAGAAAAAAAATACATTGTAAGTAACCGAATGGCGAAAATAATAAAATGACATTATCAAAAAACAATGCAGATCAGAAATTATGCATTTAAAATGACTGAAGAAGAAGCAACCTAGAATTCTGTATCTAGTAATATTCCACAAAATTGGGAGTGAAAAAAAGGCATTTTCAAATGAATGTGGAAACTTTCTTTCTGCCACTATATAAAGTGGTTAAAAATGTTCATTAATTGAAGGAAAATGATACATGATGATATATTAAAAAGAATAGAAGGGTGCTAAAAGTTATAAATTCTTATATACATATGAATTATATACATAAGATATTATTGTTAATATAAAATTTATTATTTAAAGAAAATGGCAGTGTAAGGTGGGGTTCTAAAGTATCTCTACATAGAAGACTTGAAGACAACACCTCCAAGGCAGAGGGTGAAAACGGACATGCTCCTGCATGGTTGTTGTGGAAGTGGGGAGTACATAGTGTGAACTTTTAGAGAAGAAGTGTGACTTTACAACAAAAATAAAACAGGAAATTCTTAAGATGAAAACCCAAATCCTAACTATGCAATGCATGACAGAGGTTAAAAACTCATGAAATAAAAACTGAATAAAAGCGCTAGAGAGATGCCTTAGTCGTTAAGGCACTTGCCTGCAAAGCCAAGGACCCAGGTTTGATTCCCCAGGACCCATGTAAACCAGATGCACAAGGTAATGCATGTATCTGGAGATGGTTTGCAGTTGCTGGAGGTCCTGGCATGCCCATTCTCTCTCTGTCTCTCTGTCCCTCTGTCCCTCTGTTAAATAAATAAATAAATAAATAAATCTATTTTTAAAAAATTGAATCAAGGTTAAAGCAAGACAAAAATTATGATTTGGAGGCAAATTGTTCTATATGACTGTTTGGAGTTAGAACGAATATAAGCATATTGAAAGATTGGCAGTCTTTTTTTTAAAAAAAACTAACTGAACATTTATCAAATGATTCAGCAATCTCATTCTTCTATATTTACCCAAAGATGTGAAAACAGATGTCTACAAGAAGAACTGAGCATGAATTTTCATAGCAGCTATACTCACAATAGACACAACCTTGAAACTGCGTTTATCAGTAGATGACTCAATACATTGATCTGCACGTCATTAATAGAGCAAAATACTACTCAGCCAAGAAGAAATGCCAATTGAGAGCACGAGAACATGCAACCTATTGTTGTTGAGTTGAAAGCTGGAAATGTGAGGACACAGTGAGTTCTTCTGCCCATGCAGGCCAGCCTGGAGAGGTCTCCACATGTAAACAAGAACCACAGACCTGGGTGCGATATTGATTTGATTTCTGTGAGGCATTAACCTCATAAACCAACTGAACAAGGTGGTGCTCAGACATCCAAGCCACAAAAAATGTGAAATAATATGCAGATGCTGCTTGTAGCCACAAATGTGTGGTAATTTGTTCCAGTGGCAATAAAAAAAGATGAGACATTATGCAATGCTTAAAAATGTATAGAAATAGAAAATGGGGTGAGGTTTCTCCAGTAAAATACAGCTGAGGGTGTGATGTGTGGACTTTGAGGTAATGTAGAACTGGAGTTGAATTTAAAATTTTGGAGCTGGAGAGATGACTCAGTGGTTAAAAGTGCTTGCTTTAAATGCCTAACAACCCAGGTTTGATTCCTCAGTATGCACATAAAGTCAGATGCACTAAGTGGCACATGAGTCTGGAGTTTATTTACAGTGCAAGAGGCCCTGGTATGCCCATTTTCTGTCTCTCCCTCTCTCATAGTCTCTTTCCCTCTTTCTTGTGTGTGTGTGGGGGGGGGGGGGCCACAAAGCATAATATACATAATATTCATAGAAAATGTCAAAAAATGCAAAACACATTTTATTAATTTTGTTATGCCAACCAGCAACTATACAATGACACTGTAAATGATGTCTTAAAATTCTAATATTTAAAATATAAATAAAAATATTTTCCACTTCCTTCTCTTCTCTTCCCTTTCTCACTTTGGTTTTGAGCATATTAACTTCACTATGAAAAAACTGTGCTTGAGACTGAAAGGAAAGAGCACATCCAAGACTTTGTTGTCAGTCTGACCTCAGTCAACTCAGTGCCTCATCTCAGAAAGTGCCTGACCATTTCCCTTTCTCTGGTGTTTGCCTGTTAGTGCAGCACTGTCCACCAGGGACAGAGGGAAAATTCTGTGCAATCCTCTGTTCTCCCATCAGTGACCCCCAACCCTAAGGCTGGCAGAATCATCCCTAGAATGAAGGTTTGAAAGATGCTGACATGCAGCCATATCCTGAAAACCTGGCACTGTTAACTTTGCATTTAAGATGGGCACAAGGGCAGTGCTAAATGGAAGGAGATGGCAGTATTCAATCTTGGACAAAAAAAAAAAAAAAAATCCCTGCTGTTGGTTTATGACTCCTTTTTAAAAGCTATCAGGTCACCCTCCTCACCAAAGCCATCACCTCCTGTGGCAGTTCAAGCTCTAGCCAATTTCCAGTCAGGAATTGACAGGGATTCACTCAGGTCTTACAACTAACTGATGACTTGAGACGCACAGTGCTTTTGTAATGCCTGTATTATTTCACAGATTCATTTGCTTTTGTTTATTTCTCATTTAAAAAATACTGGAAAGGACCACTGGGGAGAAACAGAGATGAACAAGACATATCATTTGCAAGGAGTTTGCCATATGGAATAGTGTCCTCAACTGGGGGTGTTTTGTTCCCCAGAGGGAATTTGAGAAATGTCTGGGGACATTTTTGGTGGCTTCAACCGAAAGGGACAAGGGTGGGAAGGCAGAGTGTGCTGATGGTTTCCAGGGCATAGGAGTGAGGGATGCAGATAATGGAGCTCAGGACAGCTCCACAGCAAAGGTTCATCCAGCTCAAAAGCTGAGTAGGAAAGAGGCTGAGAAAGTCTCAGGTGGAACAAGTCAGATGTGAGGCAGGTGCTGTTGCAGTCAGGTTCACATTGCTGGCAGAAATCACCCGACCAAGAGCAGCTTGTGGGAAAACGGGGCTTATTTTGGCTTACAGGCTCAAGGGGAAGCTCCATGATGGCAGTGGAAAACAATGGCACGAGCAGAGGATGGACATCACCCCATGGCCAAAATAAGTGGGACAACAGCAACAGGAAAGTGTGCCAAACACTGGCAAGGGGACACTGGCTATAACTCCCATAAGCCCGCCCCCAGAACACACTCCCTCCAAGAAGGGTTAATTCCCAAATCTCCATCAACTGGAAACCTAACATTCAGAACACCTAAGTTTATGGGGGACACCAGAATCAAACCATTACAGGTGCCAAGGGAGAAGTGCTGGGGGCAGGAAAAGGAGTGAACTTCCTCATCTTGGCATTGCATGTTGGACCTTGATATGAGGCCTGGGGGGTTATATGGAAATGTGAGCCCAGAAATGAACCTGGTGAAAGAGGACCCTTCTTGGATGAGGAAGAGCATTGATCAGAAACAGCTATGCTTGTCAATTAAGTCCCCATTGTGTGGCTGATGGACAAGCTCTACTTGAAGTCCACATGCTGACTGGCTTAAGCAGGGGTCATGAAGCTTCCTTCTCAGAATCTATTCTGTGGCTTGTTTCCCTTCATCGGGCCTCATGAAACTCTTAGATATCAGTAGTGAATGCTTTCATAGCCTCTGAAGTGAAAAGCTATATAATATATTTTCCCCACCTTTTTGTTTTTAACCCTAGGGAGCCTATCTAATAAAATTGAGCCGTGCCCTAGGGATTGTGATCTTCACCTTTTAAAAGAAGCCCACGGATTAGAACGCTAAGGTAAGATGAAGGCTGTAGGCATTGGCACCGGAAAGACTATGTAAACAGTGGTCTCCGATTATTAATTATTATTTCTTAAAATGAATTTCCAGATAGAAGGTAATTTGGTCTTCAAAGCAGGTTTTGAAGTGGGCGACCATACTAAGCTGCTGAGGTCTGGTATATCAACAGTGCCAGTAAACTTTTATTGCATCCGAATCAGACTTCTTTAAGCTGTTGAAAACATTTATCAGTCCATAAGACTTTCCACTTTGGGTGGACAATTAGAAAATGCACTGATGGTCTTGTATTTCAGGAATTTATTTTGCATGACCAGGACAGCCAGGAAGTCTGTGTAGAAGCCATCTCATTTATTTATTTGTTTGTTTTATGTGTTGCCAGAGATGCAACCCAAGGCCTGGCACATATTAGGCAAACACTCTACCAGTAAGCTACATCCCCAGCCTTAGAAGCCATCATGGTCAACTTAGTTAAATAAACAGCTTGCATTTTTAAAATGTCAGTTGAATTATTTTACTTGCATTGCAGGATCTAGCTTTTTTTTCTATACGCAGCCATTTCAAAATTTATATCTACTTAGATTGAGTGTCTTTAAGCATTAAACACTCAATAGATTTAATTTGGTTAGAAAATGGAAATAGCTGAGCCTGATGACACGTGTCTGTTACTCAGCATTTGGGAAGCGGTGTCAGGAGAGTCATCTGCTTGGTGTGAGTTCGGGATATGTAAGGAGAGCCTGTCAAAGAAACAGAAAAATAAAAAAAGAAATATGGGAGGGAGGCAGAGTCAGCTAACTAGAGTTCCCCCTTCTCTTCCTCCCTTCCTCCCTTCCTCCCTTCCTCCTTGTCTCTCTGAGTTCTCACAGTAGAGGGAATGGAACCCAGGGTCTTTCATAATCACTCCACCCCTCAGCTAAACCTCCAGTCATTTTGATTTTTTTTGTATCTTGAAACAGAGTCTCATTAAGAGGCTGGCCTTGTACTCATCCAGTAGCCCAGGTAGGCCTTGAATTTGCAATCCTCCTGCCTCAGCCTCTCAAACAGCTGTGCTTACGGTCCTGTGCCACAGTGTCCGGCTTAATTTTATTTTTGCTACGATAGTCCACAAATTATAAGCCAATTGGTTGAGAGAGTCCTTTCTTTCCTGGGAGTCACGTATGTTCGTCCTAACAGGGAATCACTTCCGGAGTAACGTGGGCACATTTCACGAATGCTCGTGCTGTGTGAGAGCAGAGGTAGGAAGTTGCAAGCAGCTGTGTAAGAGCATCCAGAGAGATATTCCGCTTCCTGGGCAGAGGCGCGCCACCCTCTTCACAGGCACAGTCTTACGCTCTGAACTCCGACTTAGACATTTTCTCAAGGCATCATGAACGAATACGCATTTTCAGTTGGTTTTAAAGACCAATGTAGGCATTTCAGTTGAGATTGGGCACATTCAGGGTGGCATGGCCATAGACTAATGGAGGCATTTCATTGAATGGTTGTGGCAAAAAGTGAGTTCATGTTGCACTTTAAAAATGAAGTGTGGGCATGGGCTGGGGACACAGTTCATCTGGTCAACTGCTTGGCTTGCAGGTGTCAGGATCTGAGATGGATCTCAACACCCATGTACAAACAAACAAACAAAAAATAACCAAGGAAGGTAGCACACACTTTGAATCCCAGCACAGCACTACGGGGGAGATGGAGACAAGAGGATCCCTAAGGCTTGATCATCTGCTAGTCTAACCTAACTCTTTCAGACCAGTAAGAGATAGGAAAGTTGGACTGTGTCTGAAGGAAGCAGGTTGTTCTCAAAGGAACACACACACACACACACACACACACACACACACACACACACACGGAGGTATCAGTTTTTCAAACACAAATAACCAGAATTTATGGCCCTTAGCTCTTCCAAGGATTCCCGCAATCGTGCAGTGAGCAGAGACAGGAGACTATCAGGTTTAGGAGGGGAGTTTCCAATGTTAATCCTAAACCTTGCAGCCAGGGAGACCTTGTCCCTTCTGGCTAATGGGCAGCTTGTCCTGTACTATTCTCTGGTGAAGGTTTCAGGCATGAATTTGCAGAGAAGCAGTACCTCTACCGTATAGTCTGGGTTGTAAGCTGACAGGATGGGGTTGCGATCACCTTCTTTCGGATGATAGTAACAGCAGCGACAGAAGGAGTGTGATGTCGTGTTCATCGGCTTTGATAGTGTGCACGCACCTGGGCCTTGTTGTCCACGGTTTGCGACGCTGTGATCTTAGCACAAGCCAGCGTCTAAACCTCAAGTCTTCCTTTCTTTACTTCTTCAAATGTGGTGAGCACCGCTGGGGCTGGCACTAAGCTTCCACAATTTCCCTTCTGATCTTCCTAGGGCAGTTCAAAAGCGTTTGTAATCCTCAGGCTTCAACCTCTGTTCGGGGTTTCCCCTTCCTAAGGCTCTGACTTTGAATGTAAACAATTCCCTTGTTCTTGATCTGGCCAATAGGCAGGTGAGCATTTCTTCCCAGAAACTCACGCGAGGACCCGGTGAGGGGGTTGAGGAAGCCGCACTGCTGCTAAGTGAGGCTGAAGGGTGCTGACAGGAATGGCTTCTCCATGAAACTTGGCCCTGGCCTTTGGACGGTTGCCTCCCTGTACACACAGGATCCCTGGACCAGCCTCAGCCTTGTCCTTGAGGCCTGAGTCTTGGGAGGGAGTCACGTTTAAGGGGCCAAACCCTCTGAACAGCATTAAGGGAACTGTGAGCTCGACTTTTTAAAAAAATATTTTCTCTGTTCATTTGCAAGCACAGAGAGATAAAGAGAGAGAGAGAGAGACAGACAGACAGATAGACAAGGGACACACGAGGACCTCCAGCCGCTCAGCCACTGCGAACGAACTCTACACGCACCATAACTATACTCTTAAGATTTTGGTTACAGGCCAGGTGTGGTGGTGCACGCCCTTAATCCCAGCACTCGGGGAGGCAGAGGGAGGAGGATTGCCATGAGTTCGAGGCCACCCTGAGACTACAGAGTGAATTCCAGGTCTGGGCTAGAGTGAAACACTACCTTGGGGGAAAAAAAAAAAAGATTTTTGGTTACATATAAGTGTATAATATATTAGACTCTTACCATATATAATTATTAGTATATCATATGTCTCTCTTTATATAAATCTGAGTTTTAGTACTGTGATCTGTATAAGACAAATGTATCCTTGTTTTTTGAATAAAAACCCTTCAATTCATGGGCCTTATCCATCCATGTTCAGTAAATTTAGAGGAGTTGAATGTAAATCAACTGAACATCACTGGATTATCTTTTTTTGTTGTTTACTTATTTATTTAAGAGCGACAGACAGAGGGAGAGAGAGAGAGACAGAGATAGAGAGAGAAAGAGAGAGAGAGAGAGAGAATGGGCGCTCTAGGACCTCCAGCCACTGCAAACGAACTCCAGACACCTGTGCCCCCTTCTGCATCTGGCTAATGTGGGTCCTGGGGGGTCCTTTGGCTTCACAGGCAAGCGCTTCACCACTAAGCCATCTCTCCTTCCTGGATTATCTTTTTATTGTGACAATGAAGCCTTTTAGGTTTTCAAAAATAAAAATGATTTTTTTTTTTTCTTTTGTGAGGTAGGATCTCCCTGTAGCTGAGGCTTTCTTGGAATTCACTATGTAGTCTCAGGCAGGCCTCAAACTCACAGTGCTCCTCCTACGTCTGCCTCCCTGTAAAAACATTTGAAGAGATTTTTTTGCTGCTTGGTTTGTGCTGTATGCTGACAAAAGGTCATTTGTTATTTTCTAACCAGTGCTGTACTTGATCAACCTTTACAAGTCAAGTAGCCTGTCTATGAACTTGAAAATCAGATTTTGAATTTTAGTGTTTGATGCCCGAATATATGCTGTTGATTTCTATTTGAGTGGGTCTGGATATGAGCACAGTCGTATGCATACAACACAATTTAAGATGCTCCAGAGCAAACTTTCAAACCAATTTCTCTTTGGTTTCTCTTTTTAAAGTGTGGATCTGCCTCTTTCTACAAAGAACTGGTACTGGACGAATCCCCCAACACATACTTTCAGGGGTAGTGTGCTTTGATTTCATGGTGCAGACAAGACAGACTTGTAGTGGACCGGGGGGCTTCCTTTTGGGTTTCTCAAGTGTTGATAATATCATAGGTAAGACTTAACTCCTCAGACACTGAATCATGACATGTGCTTAGCGGACTGTTTAGAGTATTTGGACGTCACAGGGGAGAGGCTCACACACCCTGATAGTCAGCTGGAAATTCCTTTGCATAGATTTACCTCCTTTGTGGATAAAAACTCTTACTTCTTTGTGTTTTTGTTTCTTTATGTACTCATTTCTTTCACAGTGAACTAGCTTTTATGATTTTTGTACCTTTAAAAAATCAGTTTGAAGGTTTTTAGTGTATTAATTCAGATATTCATTTGTTAAAATAAATATAAAAGCTCCTAAAACATTTGTGAGTTTTGGAATTCCTTAAAATTTTTCTTCTGTTTGACTTGGCAAATGAAGGCATCACCCATTGTTTCCAGTTGAAATGTAAGTTCTTGGTGAAATAACTTAGTGGCATTTCTTGACCACCTACTGTGTTCCAGTTAGCATGGTAAGTGCTACGAAAGACAAAGAAATATACTACATCCAGTTTCCACCATAAGTGTAGGTGAGGATACAGAATAGATATGCACGGGATGAAAAGGAATATAATGGTCTTTATCATGAAACATTATATTTTACCCAACAGAGGCTGAGGGTGGGTAAACCAAACCCTGTTCACTTCCTATCGAGGACAATGAAATGAAGCTAGCAAATCATGCAGAAGTGCCGCCAACTTGCGATTTAAAGGACTGCAAAGGCTTGTGGGACAATTTAAGCTCTCATATATTTCCTTAAGAATTTGGTACTCTTAAATTTTCCTGTGGAATGGGATCATTGAAGATGTCTATATAATCTGATCAGGATTTTTCTTTCTTTCTTCTTCCTTTCTCTTCTTTCTTTCCTTCTTTCTTCCTCTTTCTTTCCTCCTCTCCTCTTCTTCATCCTCCTCCTCCTCCTCCTTCTTTTTACTGTTATAAGAGCTCTACAGACTAAGAAAGGTGAAAGGTTCCACAATAAAAAGTAACTTTAAATTCAAGGCTCTCATAACTGGATTTTGTTCTTAAGCTAATCAGATCAATCAATTCCATAACAAAAGACTTGTGCCTTGTGGGGTTCACTATGGATTAGGTGACACAGGCACTCTACCTGCATTCCCAAGGGTTTCCTGGTTACTGCAAGCTGTCCACCCAAAGCCATATTTTGCAACTGCAGCTGCAGAGCGGTGCTAAAATTTGCATGAACTGAGTTCCAAGAATTTCATGGAACGAGCCTCATGCAAAAGAACAAAAAGGACGAGTTTTAACAATGCCTGATCTGCTTTCCTAGGCTGATCAGGTACCTTTTCTCAGTAGCATGTGAAGATTTTAGTACTCCCAGGTGACTCTCTGTTGTCAGACATGGAAAGTGGAGCTGTTGTGGTAGAAGGGGAGGACAGAGAGCTGTTAGGTGAGGGGCTCCCTCTCCCACTCTTAAAATAGCCCAGCTTCCAATCATCCTTGGTTGAATGATGTGGCTCTGCACCCAGCATCATGCTTCACATAATTCCTCAAATTCTCTTACATTAGCTCCACATACACTGTGAAAGTCACAACCTTAAATGCATGCTCTTGACAGTCACAGGTCATGTGACACAGAAACTACTGATGACAGATGTAAGGAATCCGTGACCTACTAAAACAGAGAGCAGAGGTTAGAGGACAGCAGGGTGACACTTTCAGTCCTTGGTTCCTCCTATGCTCATGAACGCTAGCTACCTCTCGTTCCTTTCCACAGAATAGTCATACAAATGTTCCTGCCAAATACTTTTGCTAAGAGCTAGTATAAAGTGCAATCAAAGTACTGATTAAATGCAGTACCATGATCAATGTTTGTTTTCAATAGTAATAACATTTACAGAATCCAGGCCATGTGAAGTAACAGAAAAGAGAATAAGCATACCTTGCCGTCATGGAGAATGAAATCTAGTGAGACTCTGAGGTGAGGATAAGGATCTAGTGAGAGACTCTGAGGTGTGGACCAGGATCTAGTGAGAGACTGTGAGGTGAGGATTAGGATCTAGTGAGAGACTTTGGGTGTAAAGCAATAATCTCAATATGGTAGTCAGTGATTCCTTAAGTCCTAAGGAAAATGTCCCCAAATCCAGGTACTATTTATCTGCTTTTAGTAAAATGCTTACTCTTTTATTTATTAATTTCTTTGACAAGGGACATCGCTGTAGTAGTCATTCTGTGAAGGAAGAATCGCCTGTGTGCAGACCTGGAGAACTCGAAGATTTTCCTCAGGATTCATCTTACTTGGAGGAGCTGGAGAAATACAGATATTCAGTCTGGTGAGGGATTATGTTTTGCCCTTTTACTTTTTATTTATTTAAACATATTTTTGTTTATTTATTATGAGAGAGAGATATTGAGTGAGAATGGGAACACCAGGTTCTTTTGCCAATGGAAACACCAGATGCATGTGCCACTATGTGCATATGGCTTTGTGTGGATAATCGGGAATTGAACCCAGCTCTCAAGCTTTGCAAGAAAGTGCCCTTAATTGTTGAGTGATCTCTGCAGCCTGCCTTTTTTTTAATTTTGTTTTACTCTTTAGTTAAAAAATATATTGAATTCAATAACTCTTGATTCATTCTCCTTTCTTGTTATTCATTTACTGAAAAAAAATAATTTGTACTTATTTTTTTTTTCTATAGAAAACCTACCCTGGCTTGGAGATGGTCACAGTCCACAGAGGGATATGGATGTATCAAAACATCCATAAGATATGATTTATAGAACTTTGCAATTTTACAAGGTGCCACATAGAAAAGATGATGAGGGGCATGTTCACTAGAGAATGGAAGGATCTCTGAAAAAGTTAGAATCAAGTCTTAGGGAGAAGACTGTAGTGAAGATACAGTGGAAATGTGGTAGGAATGGGTGTGGAGATGGAATTAGAGGGTGGCTGTTGCTCGTACAGTTCATACAGTCTGAAAACGAGATCATTTGTGAACTAGGCAGGCAACAATTATGGCTCTTTACCTGGTTTTCATATATGATTGTGTCTATTTTTATGCAAACACATATAAAACACACGTAAGAAGCGGTGTAGAAATGTAAGGAATGGAGGTTCCCAGAGGTGATGTATCTTCAGCGTTCGGTCTCAGCATTGTGACAAAGCCTGGGAAGAAGAAATAGCCCAGCTAGTCAACGTTATCTGCTCACCCCCCACTGCTTCCCTGCACTCCCCGATGTCTGCTCTATGGCTTTCACACTGGGCAAGGTAGCTGTCCAATAACATGTTCCTTAAAGGTGGAGCTTGCTTCATCCTGAGATACTGGCTGTGGGAGTCATGGGATTAACTCAAGTCTCCTTCATCTAGTCACATGTCTTACAACTCCTGTTGACATTCATTCAAATTTAGAGGCCTGAACACATTCACTCAAGCCTTTGTGGAAGCCTGGATGGCCTACAGGTTCAATAGTAAGTTTTTTTTTTTTTTTTTTTTTGGTTCAGTACAGAAGGTCTATACTTAAGAAGCATCAAACAGAAAGGTGAGCCAAAGAGTCTCCAAGAAAAGGGACACGCATGCCTCTTCTAGAAGGAAAATTCACACAAGAGATGCACTTTGCAAATGCTAATGAGACGGGCCACTGTTCTTCTGAAAGTCACTTTGTGAGTCTCCAAGGAGAGGGTGGTGTGTCCTCAGTAGACTCAACGTAGCTCTGGGAGCAGTAATGCCTGGTTCTTACTATGATGATTTGAAGAGGTAGTAGGAGAGTCTGTTCAGCTGTGAACTATATTTTTAATCCCCATTTGAAGTTCAACAGAACTGGAGAAAAAAGAATCCAGCAAGTCCCGATTCCTGACTTTCTTTTTCAGATTGTCCGTTATGCATGAGTTCCCAAAGTTCTTCAGGAATGACCTTTCTGAATTCAGAGTATGCACCATTACAGTGTCACCCTTATTTCTCATATGTGGTTAAAAGATGGAGAAAGGGCCAGCCAGGCACGGTGGTGCATGCCTTTAATCCCAACACTTGGAAGGCTGAGGTAGGAGGACAAAATACCTGACAGAAGAAACTTAAGGGGAGAAGGATTTATTCTGACTCATGGTTTGAAAGGATGTCATCCACGTTGCAAGGAAAGCGTGTTCTTGCCTGCCAACACCTCCCTATTCCTATCAGCCTATCTTACTCTGATTTTATTATTTTAACTATTTTCCTTTGTTTTGAATTAATTAATTCATTAATTATGGTAGGGATCGATTATAGGTTCTCATTAATACTACACAAGGGTTCTTGTAAAGTTTCAAGTCCAGAACCTTGCTTCTGTGATTTCATTGGGTCAGGGTTTCTTCTATAAGAGCGGGCATGTTGCTCTTTCTTATTAAGCATGGCTTAATGTCCTTCAGAGTTTTTCACATTGCTGCGAAAGGTAGAATTTGTTCTTTACAGTAGAGTGTTGTTCCACTGTGGTGTATTTGCCACATTTTCTTTATTAGTTTGTTCATTTATTAATGCTAGGTTGATTCCATATCTTTGCTATTGTGAATCATATGGCATTGTCATGGGGACATCTACATTAGTTTTCAAGAGTTTATGTGCTGGTCTGTCTCACCAAGTAGGCATTTTGTACATTCTGGCTATCAAAGCCATGTGCTCAGTGACTGGAAGCTTAAAGTCTTGGCCACACCATTTCATTTGTTCATAATTCTTAGTGCCATAGATTTAGGTGGGAGATCCTATAGAAAGCAATGCCACTGGTTAAATTAAGTGGAAGTGACAGAAAGAGGAGCGGGGGGGGGTGGGGGTTGCTCCCATCTGATGCAAGAACTAGAAAAGTGACCTGGAGGAAGAGCTCTTTGAGATCCGGGGCCTTGTGTGCGCCATCTTTGAAAACATCGTATCACATGTTTACGTCATCTACTTCAGCATGTGGAGTGCCTGGCAGAAGGTTCAACAAATATTTGTTGAACAAAATGTACAGGTTAAAGGAAATGAAAATATGTAGGTTTTATAGATCAGTCAACCTTGAGTATGAATTGTTGTTCTCACTGTGGCATAACCTCTGACAATGTACTTGAAGCCCCTGTGACTGTTCTCTCCAATGCACCCATTCCTGTGCTGTGGGCTTCATGGTTACTGGGAAAGATGACTGGTAATCCACACGAGATGTCCTTCATGTACACAGATCAGGGCTTGTAGAACCTTTTCTCATAGGCAGATTTTATGGGAAGCATTGGCAGTCATCATGCATTTTACAAAAATGTCTATTCCAAATAATAAAATAGACAAGTGTTTCGTAATATATCCTAGGCATCCTCTAAAGACCCATATGCTAACAGCTCATGATCAGAGGCACCAAAACCCTTTCCTCATATATTGGCTGTCATATAGAAATTTCTTCTCTATCCTGAAGTCTTAAGGTAGAATAATTTCATTTTGATGTTCCCTTCAGCCATGACATCCCTCTTATAGGCTATACTTTTATTTCTTAGTCATAGTTAACATTTATAGATAACTTGAAACAAAAAAACCCCTAAGTTTCTTGATGTTTTATAGTGATATATATAATATGAATAAGAAAATTCGATGGGGAGATTGCTTAGCGGTTAAGGCATTTGTCTGCAAAGCCAAAGGATCCTAGTTTAATTCCCCAGGACCCACATAAGCTAGATGCACATGGTGGCACATGCATCTGGAGTTCATTTGCAGTGGCTGGAAAGCCCTGGCACACCCATTCCTCTCATTCTGTCTCTTTCTTTCTCCTCTCAAATAAATAAATAAAGTAGAAATATTTTAAAAAATAAAGTTTGGTGAGAAACCATATGATAAGCATGCATCAATATGATGGAATTACATGCATACATGTATACAGAAGCTCCTTTAATTGCTGTTTTGCCTTCCCTAGTGGCAGTTACATGCAGGAAGCTGTGGTAAGAAAAAAAAAAAAAAGATACTAGATGGAAGATTCCAGAAATAAACAACTCAGAAGTTTATAATTGTGTGCCATTTAGAGTAGCATGATGAAATCTTGCATAGGCTGTCTCTTTCCAGCTCAGGATTAGTCACCCCTTGTTCTAGTGAATTCATACCACATCTGTAACCTAGCTGTAGTGACTGTTACCAGAGTATGGTGTGTATAATTCAGTAACCCTCACACAGTGACCTAACAGCATAACAGTAGTTGTCATTCACCTCATATAAGTCATCTTATATGCTCTGTATTATCCCATACCATTACAAGAAGGATGAGACTGCACTTCAATAAGACATTTGGAGGGAAAGAGAGAGAGAAGATAACTTCTCCACTTCACATTGCTATAATTGTTCTAGTTTATTATGTCACTATTTTTCATGTTTTTCTGTGCCTAACGTATAAATTAAACTTGAACATAGGTCAAGAACATCATAGATAATAGAGAGAGTTTGGTTCTATACATGGCTTAAAGCATCCACAGGAGCCAGGGAAGATACCCCTTGAAGAAAACAGGAGTCCTGTTTATTTTAGGTAAGAAAAGATACTGTCCACCAAGAGGCTTTCATTAAATGTTTCCTGTGAGAGTAAGGATTTTAGGGAGAATCCTCACATTGTCCATTCAATTAATTACATAAATAACCACTCATTTGCCTGTTAAGCAGAGCCATAGACTTTCATTGCCTGTGGAGTGAATTGGGTCCCCTGCTTCCTAATGCATCCCCTTCATCTTGTGCAGCAATTTCTCCCAAGGACGGAGCTAGATTATGTGTTAAGTAGCTTGGGAAGTTGTACTAATGAGTGTTGGAAGGCAGCAGATGTTACTCTAGTGGTTTGAAGAAGTTAACATAGTTTTCAGAGGTATCTGACTTCCACCTGGGGAAAAGATGGGTAACAAGACAACCTTAAAATGCCTCTATTACTATTCAGATGCATCGAGGTGGGTCAGCAACAAGAGAGTCGCACATGTAGAGCTAAAAGGGATCCAGGGAGGACTTAGTTCCGCCCTGCCAGTTTATACAAGTTCTATGAAGATCGGGATATGGGGAAGTTCAGCAGCTTGCCTTAGGTCATAGAGCTAATAAGTAGTGGCAATGTGGCTGGAGCCCACTTCCTTCCAGTGTCCATCCATCTCAATGGTAAGAAACGAATTTTCTCGAAAATAATGCTGGTCCTATTAGTTGCTTTTCTTTCTTTCTTCCCTCCTCCTCCTCCTCCTCTTCTTCTTCTTCTTCTTCTTCTTTTTTTTTTTTTTTTAGAGAGAGAGATAACTGGTGTAGTGCGCCAGGGCCTCAGCAACTGAAATCAAACTCCAGATGCTTGTGCCAACTAATGGGTATGTGCGACCTTGTGCTTGCCTCACCTTTGTGCATCTGGCTTACATTGGATCTTGGGAGAAGAACATGGGTCCTTAGGCTTCTTCACAGGCAAGCATCTTAACTCCTAAGCCATCTTTCCAACCACTAGTTTCTTATTTTCTATCTACCACAAGTTGCTTTGATATTTATCAATACATTGATAAAAATGCTGATTTTTGTAACATTTTATTTAATGGATAAATATAAACTTTATTCTATCAGGAAAGTGAGTAATGGGCAGTTGCCCAGATCTTTGTCAAATGCACATGTTGCTGGTCATGCAGATTGAATTGTGTGTGTGTGTGTGTGTGTGTGTGTGTGTGTGTGTGTGTGCTCTCATCCAAAAATTTATGTGGGTGACCTGAATCTGTTGCTTAGGGAAAGGATGGGTTAACAGTGCAGGAAAGTTATTCTTTTATGCAGCGATACACTTTCCTTTTTATAACACGTGAGTTGACATTGAAATAAAATGCAGATGCGTCTTTGATTGGCATATTCCCCACTGTGCTTTTGTAAAACACCTTCACATATGGTCTGCCTCATTCCTGAGAAATGACTAGTTGTTTATGTCATACAAACAGAACAGATTGATTTTACAGTGAGTAAGAAGGTTGATGAATTGTACATTGGAGAGAAATCCTTGTCTTGGAATTCTAAACACTTGAAAATAAATGTTGCCTTTTGGAAAAGGCTCTCATGATACACCTATGATCCCTTCATGCTCTGCTCCCTTTCCAGGGGTTAAATAGATACACACATGCAATCTCAGCCAACACAAATGTACTTACAATCACCTCAGAATAGAATTTTTCTTTTTGCTGTCAAACATATTTTGAGACTAGCAGGCAAAAATTGGCAGAGTTGTCCCCAAAGAACCAACTCCAAATATTAACTTCAACACGCATCTGCACTGTGACCATAACAAAACATTCATGATCTTAGGTAGGAGAAGAACATTATTTCCTTTCTTATCAAGTGAATTTTAAATATAAAATTCTTTTTACATAATTTTTTATTTTTAATTTGTCTTATTTTTTATTTATGAGAGTGGGGAGAGAGAGAAAGAGAGAAAGAGAGGGTGATCCAGGGCATTTGGCCACTATAAATGAACTGCAGATGAATGAGCCACCTTGTGTATCTGGCTTACATGGATCCTGGAGAATTGAACGTGGGTCGTTTGGCCTTGCAGGCAAATGACTTACCTGCTAAGTATGCTAAATAGCTTTCTTGGAGATCTTCAACTTTTACTGATTCCAAATTACCCTGGACAATTCAGTGAAAAGAATATTCTATGTTCTCTTCCATGGCAAGAGACTAAACACATCCCTTTGTGGAGAATTTTAGTTTGGCTCTTTCCCACTCATTTTCCCTGTTTGATTCCCCTAACAGTCTTACGATGTGATTTTTTTTTTTATTTTTTAAATCATGCATTGAACCTAGAGCTGGGTATATGCTGGAAAAGTAATTTACTTCCTTCCCAGGCCATGTTTTTACTCCTTATTCCAAGACAAATCTTTAGTTATAGCCTAGGCAAGTCTTGAAATTCTGATCTTCATGCCTACATCCCTCAAGTAGCAGGGATCACATATTCTTATCATGTGATAGACTATGAAGCAGCTGTGTAGTGACTTGGCAACATACTTACCAGCACCTATCTGGTGACCCTATATCTCTTCCTATTTCGGTATCTCACTCACTTCACTAGCCTCAAGGACGTTAACAGACTTTAGCTTGTGAACTGTATAGCTCTTACAATGTCATATTTTAAAATAACTTCTACTTGCAGGTTCTAGAGAGCAGAGGGAGTGAATAGGAAATGCCATGGAGGAGAAAGTTTAACTAGCTGTGCCTTGAATATTTTATCTACCTATTTGGGAGAGAGAGAGAGCAAGCTACAAAGAGAGAGAATGGGTGTGCCAGGGCCTCTAGCCACTGTAAATGAACTTTAGACGCATGCATCACCTTGTGCAGCTGGCGTTACTTGGGTACTGGGGAAATCAAACTTGAGTCCTTCGGATTTGCAGCGAAGAGCCTTAACTGCTGAGCTATCTCTTCAGCTTGTCTCTGTCCAGGTTGTCTCTTGAATGGTTCAGTAGTAGAAAATACTCATGGAGGTCCATGCCTGGTGGTGGCTGAAGCCAGGGGGGTTACAAGTTCAAGGTCTGCTTTAACGATTGATCGAGTCTAAGACAAGCCTGGATAATTTAGTGAGACCCTGTCTCAAAATAAAAAGGCAAAAATAGGTCTTGGCGGACAGCACAGTGGTAGAGTTCTTGACTAGCTCATGTAAGACCCTGAGCATGATTCTGTGTTTGTCTTGATATCCTCATGACTAAGAGTACAGGCTCTCTGAGCATAATCTCTAAACTCAATCAAATTAGCATTATGTATTCAACTGATAAAGTTGGGACTACTCAAAATCATGAACTTATGCAGATCCATGCCTCAGTTTCTTCATCTGTAAAATGAATTTATTGGTACCTACCCTTGCTGATAAATTTAACCATGTAATATTAAATTTGAATAGCAGAAATGGGGGATAGCTCAGCAAGTGCAACCCATGTTTAGCACGTGTGAAGTCTGGGATCCCATCTCAACACCCATAAGAGTGTGACTGTTTATAGTATATAGTGCATGCTCAATAAGTGTTATAAACGTTAGCTGTTATTGGCCAGCTGAGTCTCCCTCCTACTTCCTACAGCTCTCTGTTTCTAGCCTATATTAGAGCTATTGAAATTATTGAAATGCAATCTCATTTTTAAAAAAAATAAACACAACATTTAATAATAAATAAAAGATCTCAGGAAGTCCTGGAGAGATGACTTAGTGGTTAAAGGTGCTTTCTTGCAAGGGCCTACAAGTCTGGGTTCCATTTTCCAGTGCCCACATAAAGCCAGATGCACAAAATTCTGCATGCATCTGGAGTTTACTTACAGTAGATAACAGCCCTGCCGCCTCACTCCAATAAATAAATAAATTAATTAATTAAAATAAAAAATTTTCTCAGGAGGAAGATAATTTGTTGACGATAGATGGTAGAGCAATAAAGGTAATGTTTTATTTTTTATTGATGCTCAAGAAATTATACACAGTTTACCAATTAACATATATACATTTCCTCAATCTTCTCATTTCTGTGGGTCATGTGCACAGGTCAGGAGGAGCCTCTGCTCAGGGTCTTTGCAGGCTGTGGTTGAAGTTTGGCTGGGCTGTGTTTTTGTCTGGAAGATCAACTGAGGAGGAATCCCTCTCACCCTAGTTCAGGTGGGTATAGTCAATTGTATGGCTGGGAGCCTTCGCCTTTTGCTGGATCTGGCTGAAAGTCTACCCAAAGCTTGCAGGCCACCTGCTATTCAATGTTGGCTTCTTTCCCATGGCCACTTACTCCATGAATTACACAAGGGAGTCTCTCCTCTTAGGGATGTCCAGTTTCTTGTCTAAGTTAGGATAGATAATATCTCATTAGATTTCTATAGAAATAGAGCCAAATATGACTTATCTCAGGCTAGAGAGGAAATGGTAGCTCATGGTCACAGCATGAAGGCATAGATGAATTAAAGTTATTTGCGGCCTCATTACTTCTTTTTCAGATGAATTTTGGTTCTGTTTTTGTGAATGATCTCTCTTTGTGCTCTGTGTTTCAAGTCTACTTTTTGTCATGGCATTTATTTTCCAGGAACTCATTTATGTGTTGGCGTGTGTGTGTGTGTGTGTGCGTGCGTGCGTGCGTGGTGTGTGCGTGTGTGCGTGCGTGGTGTGTGTGTGTGTGTGTGTGATGTGTGTTGAGTGTTGACATGTGTGAGTGCCAGCATGTGTGTGTCATGGTTCCATGGATCAGAGGACAACTTTGGGTACTGGTTCTCGTCTTTCACCTGTTTGAGACAGGGAAACTATTGTTTCTCATTGCTGCATGCTAGTCCATGAGCTTCCAGGAAATTCTCCTGTCTCCATCTCAGTTCTTGCCATAGGTGCCCTGGGATTGCAAAAGTCTACCAGCATGTCCGACTTTTATGTGGCTTCAAGAATCCTAGCACAGGTGCTCACACATGCATGGTGAGTGCTTTATTCACAAAACCACCTCCCCAGCCTCAATGAGCTGATTTAAAATCTATTCCCTAACAAGATTTCTCCCTGATCATTATATATAGGTATGAAGCATATGAGCTCTGATAAATGGTCTCTTTTCTCAGTCCCCATAGCTTACTAAGTTCCTAAATTGGTAAATATCACATCACCATTCCCTCATCTACATCCACACAAGTAATATCACAGTGTAGAATTTAGTTACCATTGACATTCACCAGGGTAATTCAAGACTTTCATCTCTCTGACTTCCTTCATGTTTGAAAGCAAAAGATATAATGTGTTGGGTGCTGCCTTCTCTCCACATTCCCTACTGGGTGATTCAGACTTTGATGAAAGTAATGCATAGGAGTCTATCAGTCACTATGTGTGGGCAGGTACCTAGTCCTGCCCACTGAGATGTGAGAAGGTAAGGGCTTGAGGTTCCCTCATTTTTAAAGGGAAAGCAAACTCCTTTTGTCTCATTCCTCCCCACTTGGATCCCTGGGATCAGCTGGGGCTGCTTAGGGCTGCTACAGACATCCTGCATCATGAAAGGAAGAACACAGGAGGGTGTGTAACCCAGCACCCTATTGTTTTACTTCTCTGTATGCCAGGTGAGCTGGTTCACAAGCTCCTGGGAAATTATCCTTCCTCCATCTTTCTTCTTTGCTCAGAGTTTCTCATCTAAGATTCAATTAAATGCACCACTGTTTAAATCCCTTGGACGTGCATCTTCTTGCTGGTTGCCGGAAGCTGCATTACTGAGGAGAGAATCCTGTGCTCCTGAGGCCCTGGATCTCACACGTATTGGGAAACAGGTGCTCAGTCTTTCAGTGTTTGGCAGATCAAGTGTTTCTCTGTCTCCTCGACACACAGCATAGCAAACCCTTTCGTTTCTGCCTGGGACCCGCCAAAGCGTAGTGTGTAACTAGTTGCTTTTTTAGCTCAGTACAATTTGGAAAATGAGCACAGTGTGGGTGCAGGAGGTCCTCCCCACAGACACCACACGGATTCACTTGGGGGGATGGAGAATGAGGTGAGTAGAATTAATTTAGCCAACTGTCTGGAAACCCAACATGACGTCAGTGATAAGATTTAAACATCCAGGAGCCTCAGCTACCGAGTCACAGCCCAAGTTGAAGCTGCGTGGTTTCAATGATGAAAGGGCAGAGCTGGGCAGGAAGCAATGTAGGGATTTATGTGATGCAAAAACTCAAATGACCAGTAAAATAGATAATGTTCTGTGGTAATAGTTTGCGAACAACATCAGGAAAACAATTTAGTGGGTGTATGTTGAGCTTCAGGCATTGTAAATTCCTTCACTCTCATATACTTTATGCTTTCTTTAATAAACTGCGGAGTCTTGGGCCAGCTTCATCGGTGACGGTAGGTGGTCATTCATTTCACAATCCACTAATTTTCATGATTATTCAGTATTTTATGTTACCTAAACTGCTTTGGATTTTCTGTTACTCAAATTGTAATATGGCAATAGCTTATATGATTTCAGAATCATTAATTCAATTGGTGTTTTTAGCACATAGAAGTGACTCCCTCATCACTCTAAATGCAAGCACAAACTTTGGGGTTTTAAATATACTGATGATACATAAAATATTCTAAAATGTACATGGATAATGTGCTAGCCAACCACATCATGATGAAGGCTGCCAAGTGCATAGAGCAACAGGAAACTTTTATACTTCCTTTATGGAGACAAAGGTATGTTTCCTTAAATTTATTTTCAGTTTAACAACTGAATTCTTATATTACATGGAACCGAATAGTAAAGATGAGGTGATTGAAGGCTTTGTATCATTTTTATTTTAATGTTTCCTCTTCATGAACTTTTAAAGAAATTTTTCATGAATCCTATGAGGATGTGCACTACTGTGCTGCGGCTTTCTGTCCATCCTTTCTTCTTTTCTAAGATTTGAGATCCTTTGATAGATTTGCATCAGCTGTCACAGAGTCTACACATCTATGAACACTTTCATGGTTGGTTCACTTTATTTTTCAGGGTGCACTTTGGTCACTTGGTAAAATTCTGATGATTAAAAGTTCTTTATGTGAAAATTTATGATTCTAATATATGATATCACTAATATCAGTATTATTCACTGTCTTAACTAAAAAGTCTGTTTGTTGCCCTATTTGTTTGTTCTGTGTATGTATGTTTCCCTGTCCCATTTACTTATAAATTTATCCATCTCAAGATGTGATGGTTGGCTGGAGAGATGGCTTAGCAGTTTAGGTGCTTGCCTGCAAAGCCAAAGTACCCAGGTTTGAGTCCCCAGGACCCATATAAGCCAGATGCACAAGGTGGTACAGTGTCTGGAGTTCGTTTGCAGATGTTGGAGGCCCTGTTGTACCCATTCTCTCTCTCTCTCTCCCTCTCCTTCTTTGAGAGAAAGCATAAGTAAGTAAAAAAATAAATAATAAAAAAGATGTAAACATATCTAAGTACCACTTAGATGAATTAGTCATTGTATTATTCATTTGAATATCAATATTCATCACCATCTTCTTATCTAGTCATCACTGCAGCAACATAACACTAATGATACAGAGCTCTACAGAGCATTGACAAAACTCAAGCATGGATGTGTGTTAGGAAACCAAAGGATATATGCTATTTTCATTGATGGATTAAAAAATATGCACACACACAGGAACATGCACTCATATATACCATGCACATATACACAAGAAAATACCATGCTTTACTCAGAATACACATTATTCTCAGAAGCCCATGGACTTTCTCTGAAAATCATAAAATAAGACATAGAGTGAATCTTAAGAATTATAGGAAAATTGAAATAATTTCTTGCATTTTATCTGAACATAATGGAATAAAAGAAGAAATCATCAACAAGAGAAAGTGCACACTATTTTCAAACTGTTGGGAATTGACTATCACATTATGGAATGATGAATTAGTCATTGAAAAGAATCAAGAAATAAATTTAAAAATTATATGCATGAAAATGAGAAGGTACCAAAAACCTAAGTGATACAATATTAGTAGTCCTAAGAGTGATGTTTATCTTTATGGGTGCCTGCACTGAAAGGGTCAGAAACATTTCAAATGAAAAACTAAATGATGCACTTTTGAGTTTTGGACAAACAAGAATAAGCCAAATTTAAATTAAAGTAGGTGGAAAGATATTAATGAAATAGAAATGAGAACAAGTAAAAGAATCAATAAAAGGCAGATCTTTGAAAAGATAACCAAGGCTAACAAATACTCAGCTCAAGTGTCTAAAAGAATGAGAGATTTGAATTAATATTTGTATTAATATAATTTAGAGATGAAATTAAAGACATTGCAAATATATCAACAAAATTCAGAAAATCATTAGAACGTACCTTAAAACTATATTCTAATAAATGGAATAATCTAAATGAAAAGATAAATATGTAGCCCTATTATAAGATCTATCAAAATTAGGCCAATGTAAAACAAGCAATTTACTCAAAGCTGAAAGAAGCAACTGCATTCAGACAGTAAATAAAACATCTTCCAGCTAAAGAACATCCAGGTAAGATGGATTCATTCCTGAATTCTATCAGACAATTAAACAAGAACAAACACTAATGTTTCTCAAGCTGTTTCATAAAACATAAAAAGAAGAAATGCTGCCAAATTTATTTATTATTTTTTTAAAACAAAGCCAGTATCATCACTCTGATTACAAAATCAGACAAAGCCACAAAAGAAAAAAAATGGTTAGGTTAGTCTTCTTAACAAATAGAGATTTTAAAAAATTGCTCAGTAAAATAATTGTAAACAAAATTCAAGAACATATCAAAACAGTCATTCAGCATGACCAAGCTTTCTTCCTTCCAGAGATGCAAATGATGGCTCAGTGTACACAAAGCGAATGTGATGCATCACATAAACTCAGGGACGGAAATCTTTGATCCACAGATGCCAAGAAGATTAAAAGAAAATACATCATCAATGTATGCTAAAAGTAATGAAGAAACTAGGAGACCAAAGAAGACTTTTTCCACATAGAAAATATTATATATGATAAACATATAGCCAACGTTATACTAAATGGGGACAAAATCATAGCATTTCCTCTTTGATCAGGGATAAAACAAAAGCATCTACTTTCTTAAAATTTTTTCTTAATTGAACTTTTATTTGAGAGAGAGAGAGAATGGGCATGCAAGGGCCTCCAGCTACTGAAAATGAACTCCAGATGAATGTGCCACCTTGTACATCTGGCTTACGTGGGTCCTAGGGAATTGAACTGAGGTCCTTTGGTTTTGCAGGCAAATGCCTTAACCACTAAGCAATTTCTTCAGCCCCCCAAAGCATATACTTTCTTCATTCTTGTTCAATATAGGGTTTGAAGTATTAGCTACAGCAATAAGACAACAGAAAGAAATAAACATGTTACCAATAGGAAAGGAAGAAGTGAAAGTATCCTTATTTACAGATGATATGATTCTATAGTTATAAGATTCTAAAACATGCATGGACAAACCTTTATAGCCTTCCCAAAAACTAATAACAAGCATGCTGAGGAAAACATCAGGAAAAAAGAATCTAATTCCTCATAGCTTTAAAATAATCGGAAATAAACTTAACCAAGGAAGTGAAAGACTTCTACAGTGAAAACTTTATTACCATGAAGAAGACCTCCCATGCTCATGGGATGACAGAATTAGTACTGTGAAAATGGCTATACTACAAAAATAAATCTACATATTTAATGCATCCCTCATCAAAATTTCAATTCCATTCTTCACAGCACTAGAAAAAACAAAACCTTAAAATTGATGTGGAGTCATGAAATAACCTGGGTCGCCAAAAAAGTGCTGGAGGAAATCACCGCCCCTGATTTCACATCACCCTATAGACCCCTAGTAACACGGCAGGCATGACACTAGCACACAAACAGATACAAGACACAGAGACCATTAAATGGAATAGAGGTACTGGAGAGGTTGCTTAGTGGTTAAGGCACTTGCCTGCAAAGCCTAAGGACCCACATTCTACTCTCCAGATCCCACATTAGCCAGATGCACAAAGGTGAGGCAAGCACAAGGTCGCACATGCCCACTAGGTGGAAGAAGCATCTGGAGTTCAATTGTAGTGGCTGAGGCCCTGGTAGGCCAATTTTCTCTCTGTCTCTCTCTCTCTCTCTCTCTCTTATTCTCTTTAAAATAAAAAAAAAAAACAATTGAATTAAATTAAATGCAATAGAGGACCCAGAGATAAACCTACACATGTGCAGCCATCTGAGTTTTGACAAAATGCTAAAAGTATACATCGGAGAAGAGATAACCTTTTCAACAAATGTTGCCAAAAACAGTGGACATTCATATGAAGAAGAAGAAAACTAGGTATATATCTCTCACCTCTGGACAAAATATCAACTCCAAATAAATGACAGACCATGATGTAAGATTTTAAACTGTTAGAGTAAAAATAATAGGGAGAATACTTCAAGTTATTAGCCTAAGTAAGGACTTTCTGAAAAAGACTCTAATTGTCCAGGAAATAATGCTAGCAACTGACATGAATTTAAATAGCTTCTGCATACCAGAAGAAAGAATTGAGTCGCATGATGGTTATAGAATGGGAAAATTTTTCTAACTATATATCTGAAAGAGGATTAATATATAGAATATGAAAAGAGCTCATAAATTAAATAAGCAGAAAACAAGTAACCCAATCAATAAATGGGCTTATGAAATGAATTTTCTCAAAAATGATGTGCATATGGACAATAAATATATGAAAAAAGTGAAACATTAGTAGCCATCAGAGAAATAAACATATAAACTACACTGAGATTTCCCTTCACTCCAGTAAGAATTATAGTCATTAATAAAACTAACAACAGGGCTAGAGAGATGGCTTAGTGGTTAAGCGCTTGCTTGTGAAGCCTAAGGATCACGGTTCGAGGCTCAATTCCCCAGTACCCACATAAGCCAGATGTAAAAGGGGAGTTTGTTTGCAGTGGCTGGAGGCCCTGATGCACCCATTCTCTCTTTCTTTCTTTGTCTGTCACTATCAAATAAATAAATAAAGAAAGAAATAAACAAAATTTTTTTAAAGAAAGAAAGAAAACTAACAGCAGAGCCTAGGGCAATGACTCAGGGGGTAAGAGCATTTACCATATAAGCATGAGGACCTGAGTTCAATTTCCAGCATCTACATAAAAAAGCCGGACTGGCATGCATGCCTGTAACCCCAGCACTGAAAGGGGTACAGATGGGAGAGTACTTGAGGCTCCCTGATCAGCCTGCCTAGCCAGAAAGTTGGGGAACTCCAGGTTCAGTGAGAGGCTCTGTCATAGACAGAAGTGCATCAGAGGAGGACACCCAATGTCTTCATCTGGCCTCTGCACACCTGTGTCTGTGCACACATGCATATATATACTACATACATATGCCACATAATACATGTGCATATAATACACACTTACTATATGCCACACAAAAATAATATAAACAGAACACTAACAATGCATGTTGGCAAGAATGCAGACAAAAGGGAATTCACATACACCACCTTTTAGAAATGCAAACCATGGCGTTTCCTAAGAATACTGAAAGTGGATCTACCACATGACTGAGCTGTACCACTCCTGGGTTTGCCAAAAAGCAATGTATCACATAGATAATTGCACATCAGTGTATATTGTAGCTCTATTACAATAACTAAGTTATAAAACCAACATAGGTGACCATCAACATAAGAAAAACTAGAATAGAAACACAGTGAGATTTTATTCCATTTTAAAGAATAAAATTATGTCATTTGCAAGGAAATGGACTCAACTGGATATTACATTAAGCAAATAAAGTCAGCCTCAGAAAGACCAATGTCATGCTTTCATTCATTTGTAGATTTCATCTATGAACATTGTGGTGGCTTGATTGAGGTGTTCCCATAAACCTAGGTGTTCTGAATGCTAGGTTTCCAGCTGATGGAGATTTGGGAATTAACATCTCCTGGAGGCAGTGTATTCTTGGGGGTGGACTTATGGGTGTTATAGCTAGTTTCCCCTTGCCAGTGTTTGGCACAGTGTGCTGTTGCTATGGTCCACCTTATGTTGGCCAGGGGGTGATGTCGACCCTCTGCTAATGCCATCATTTTCCCCTGCCATTATGGAGCATCCGCTTGAGTCTGTAAGTCAAAATAAATCCTTTTTTCTCCAAAGCTGCTCTTGGTCAGGTGATTTCTGCCAGCAATGCAAACCTGACTGCAACAGTAATGTTTGTACTGAGGAGTGGTGTCATTTGCTGCTAGACACCTGACTGTGTGGCTTTGGCCTTTTGGAGCTGATTTTCAAGAGGAATGTGGAAGAATTTGAAACCCTGGCCTAAGAGATACCTTGCAATGCTGTAAGTACAGCTTGATTGACTATTCTGGTCAAAGTTGAAAGACCTGAATGTGGTAAGAATTATGGACTGTGAGGTTTGGCTTATAAGAGTGAGAAAGAGCTTTGCTTGGACTGGGCTAAAAGCAGTTTGTGTGAGAAGCTTGCTGTTTTGCCCATGTCCTGAAAACTTGTGCAGAGTTGCATTGCGTAGAAATGGACTGGTGTGAGCAGAGGGGTATGGCACAGAATGAAATCTGTGGGCTGAAGCTTCTGCCCATTCAGCTGCAATTATATGGGAGATTACAACCTTTGAGATTGGCCAGCTGCCCTGCACTGGGGTAACAGGAAGAATGTAGACTCTTTTGAAGGGGCCTGAATGCTCAAGGAGTATTCTGTTCTTCAAAGTCTGTTTTATTCCCCCCTAGATTAACAGATTAGCACCCTACCTGGTATTGTGGAGTATAAGAAATGCAGGAAAGAGAGGGTCATTGAGTTTGCAACATGTTCTTGTGTTTTGGAAATGGCCATGGGCAGTGTGAAGCAGGTTTGCTGGATGCCTGCAAGGAGACCCCATGGAGCCACGAGGATGAATCACGAATTGCGGTGGAGACCCAGTGGAGATGTCGGGACCATGAGATGGCTGCTAAGGAAAGCTGCCAGCCCTGGATGAAGTTTTCCAGGACTGTGAGTAGCCTAGCTAGAGGGGCAGAATTGGAATACTAGAGGTTTGTTGTTTAGAGTTATTGTACTTGGTGACTTTTTACTGACTGGAGTTGCTGTACTTGGAACTATAGAATTTGATGTTTTCCCTGTTTAAATCTTGTATTGGCTGAATATTTCTTTGCTGTGCCCAGTGACATCTTTTGCAGTATGAGTGTTTATTCTGTGCCATTATGGTTTATGGGGGGATTTTTTAGTATTATGGCTTAGTTAAAAGACCTTGGATTATGGGGATTTTGGAGCATAATTAAGATTGATAAAAACTATGGGGACTTTTAATGTTGGACTGAATGCATTGCATTTTACATCATGGACGGTTATCAATTTATGGGGTCCTGGGGCAGGATGTGGTGGTTTGACTCAGTTGTCCCCCGTAAACCTAGGTGTTCTGAATGCTAGGTTCCCAGCTGATAGAGATTTTGGAATTAACATCCCCTGGAGGCAGTGTATTGTTGGGGGTGGGCTTATGGTTATTATAGCCACTTTCCCCTTGCCAGTGTTTGGCACACTGTCCTGTTGCTATGGTCCACCTTATGTTGGCCAGGAGGTGATGTCCACCCCCCTGCTCATGCCATCGTTTCTCCCTGCCATCATGGAGCCTGTAAGCCATAATAAACTTTTTCTTCCCCCAAAAGCTGCTCTTGGTCAGGTGATTTCTGCCAGCAACACGACCCTGACTGCAACACACATAAAATGAAAGAAGCAGTGACATTGGCTGAGGACCTGGGGCAGTGGTATGGAGAGGAGATGAGAAAGGGAATGCACTATGTTCAAAGTACATTATATACTTATATGATAATGACGTGTGAAACACAGTACCATGCATATCCAATAAAAATAGTTACCAAAAATAAGAGAAGAAAAATATCATGAGTAAGCTTAACCTACTCATGCATTTGGTAGGCATTCCTCTGGTTCTGATTATCTGTGTATTTTCTTTCCAGTATTCAGAATATTTTGTTCCTTAGTTCCTTTGTACTGCAATGAGTTTGAATTTTTTAGGCCAATTTACGGGAGACAGAAGGGATGTGTGTTCTCCCTGCCAAAGCATTTATTTGAACAGCCAGAACTTTCTTTCCTTTCCTCTGTGGGTGGCTGTGGATGAGACTGTGCACTAAGCTTGAGCACTGCAGCAGTCACTGAAGCTTGAACCCCTGGGTCCTCGTGTGGAAAAGAGCCATCCTGAGGCAATGACTCTGTCACGCACCTCACATGACTACGGAATTGTCATGTTAAGTCACTGAGATACAGGAGTTGTTAACATGGCTTTACCTAGCCTACACTAATTAAGACAGCAATGGGCTCTAGGGGCCAGTAATTCCTGGAAATGTATAATTATCCCGAGGAAGTTTAGTGAAGATTGATCTTGGTGAAGATGAAGTATGAGATTCTCTTAGCTGGTGATGGATAACCCTATTCCCCAAGGAGGGCTCTGACCTTGCGAGAACATAGCTGCTTTTGGACTTCTCAGCTTCATGAACAGCTTTGTCCCCTGTCCTTTCGGAAATTCCGTGAGTCACTCTATATCATACCCACACAAAACACATGACGTACACGAGTATATGTGAGTGGTCATCTCAGAGAAAACTTCAAATGCTTAGAAAGCAGCCAGCCTATGGTCATATTAAGGATAGAACATTTTTCTGATCATAATGTTATCGAGTTACGTTTCTCTGCCCTGAAGGACTTGAGTGTGGTCATGCGATGCTTAGTGATGACGACCTGCTCTGAGACAGTACATGGTCATGAGCTGGACAGCCTACTGCACATCTAAGCCATGTAGTGCATATGTGGTTTAGCCTACTGTGCTTAAAGCTTGGATGCACAAAGCAACATGAGTAGAAATCTAGCACAAGATGAGATCTTATAGCCAAGAGACAAAAGAATGCAAGATATTCAGGCATGGTGGCATATGCCTTTAATCCCAGAAGTTGAGAGGCCAAGGTAGGAGATTGCCAACATTAGTTGGAGTCATCCCTGAGACAACAGAGACGAATTCCAAGTCAGCCTTGGCTAGAGCAAGACCTTACCTAAAAAAAAAAAAAAAAAAAAGAGGGCTGGAGAGATGGCTTAGCAGTTAAGGTACTTTCCTGTGAAACCTAAGGTCTCATGTTCAACTCTCCAGGCCCTGTGAAAGCCAGACCCACAGTGATACAAGTGCACAAAGTCACACATCATGTGTACAAGGGGGTGCATGCGTCTGGAGTTTGATTGCAGTGGCTGGAGGCCCTGATGCTCCAATATTCTTTCTCACTTTCCCATTTTAAGAAAAAAGGCAGTCTGTTGGGCTTGCCTCAAAAAAAAAAAAAAAAAAGAAGAACACAAAAGAGAAGAGGCTGCTGCAGGCATCACACAATAGTCTATTTTACAGGATATATTAACATAAGTAAGAATATACTCTAATAACGAAAATACAATAAATGCATAAAACAGTTACATGGTTGTCTATTATCATTATCAAGTATTATGGTCTATACATGATCATACGTGTATAATTTTATATGACTAACACCCAGGTGTGTTTGTAATAGTGTGCCTCAAACACATGAAGAATGTGCTGAGCTACATGGAATTTTTCAGTTACGTGATCCGTTCGGACGAGAGCATTGTCTAAGATGTGTGAGGGAAATTGGTGGCACTGAGCACATTCACAGTTTGAAGTATTAAGGGTGACAACAGGGGCACTGTTCATCAACCTCTTGTCAATGTAAGTCCTGAATTTCTACATGCATAACACATTAAAGGACAAGCTCCCATTGACGTCCATTTCATGGCTATATCAAAAGCCATATTTCACACCATGGCTTTTCATTACCTTGTGACAGTCTGGTTTGCTTTTAGGTAGAGCATCTTTCTCATATCTCTGTTTTCATTTAGCTGAAATTTGTTGCAGGTAGAATTCATCTCCCAAACCCAATATAAGGGTAACACTACTTTAAGAGCAATTGTTGACTTTTCTAATGTGTCACGTAGATAGCAACTGAAATATATGCTTACTTATAGTTTTGCATTAGATGATGACCGTTTCAAGCATTGAGTGCACTTGAACCTGGGTAGTACTAATTCCTCTGTGCATTTGACTATGCTATGAGTACATCCTGCTATCAATCCAGTTTTGAAATTACAATAAAAGTTGTCTTTGCCAGGTGTGGTGGTGCACAACTTTAATCCCAGCACTTGGGAGGCAGAGGTGGGAGTATTGCTGTGAGTTCGAGGCCACTCTGAGACTACACAGTGCATTCGACGTTAATCTGGGGCCTAGAGCAAGAATTTACCATGAAAAAAAAAAAAAAAGAAAAGAAAGTTGTCCTCTATCTTCTGACTGCCATACTGTCATAATTTAACAATCCCCTTACTATACTGTTTAAACTTTGAGATAGCAGTGTACCCTAAAACAAACCAGACATCAGGCACTCTGTATTCTTTCTTTGAAATATCTCTAAAATATCTTTCCTTCTTGTAGCTAAACTATTGTGATGACCACTTTAATTTTTTTTTTTTTTTTGCCTTTTTCGAGGTTGGTTCTCACTTTAGTCCAAGCTGGCCTAGAATTCACTATGTAGGCTCAGGACAGAGAATGTCCTGTTCAGAAAATTTAATAGAACTTGGTTCTGAACATTGAGAAAGAGCAGTTGTTGACAAGGCCATAGAGCCATGTGGGGTAAACTTGGCGGGGAGCAAACCTATGGATTGTGTGAGGATTTCAGAAATGCACACAACCCCTACAAGAGCATGGGGGGAAGTTTTTCTTTTCATATTTTTTTCCACTTGACTCTGGGAGGAATATTTGTTTATACCATGTGGAGCTAAAACAAGAAAATTGGGCTCAATAATAGTAAATCTCAAATTTATTCTTATCTTGGGTGACTTTCTGATTCTGGCTGATAGCAGATAGGCATCAAGGGAATAAGTTAAGAATAGCAGTTCTCAGGATGCCTTAAATTAAAATGGTTTGGAGATTTATCAGGCTTCAGCAGCCTCCTCTAGACAATTTAGTTTATGGATTTGGAGATAGAGATTTTTATTCTTATTTTAAATTTAATGTTTGGCTTTTCTGTTCTTCTCTTTCCATCAAATATGTAAGGTTTAATTTTACTCCTACATAATTAAAGTGAATAGTGGGCCAAGCATCTGAACCTACATGCTTGATTATTTTGTGGTTTTTCCTTAGGACAGTTTAGCTTTACCTCTTACTACTGTTCCCCTCTCCTTCTACCACACTTCATCTCTCCCACTTGAGATGCCAGTCAATGCGATTTCTCACTCTACTTACCAGTTCTTGTTTCTTTCCAAACACATACCATCTTCCCACATCTTGTACCACATTAATATCTTGATGTTACCATCTAATTACTATAAATGGGTTACCATTGCTTCTCTGCCCATGTCGTGTGTGTGTGTATGTGTGTGTGTGTGTGTGTGTATGTGTGTGTGAAGGGTAATTGTGCACACTTGTTTTTGCATGTGTATGTGGAGGCCAGAGGACAACCTTGGGTGTCATTCCTTAGGCACTAGCCCAGTAGTTTTTTGAGACAGTGTTTTTCGCTAGCCTGGTCTTACCATGTTGGTATGGTTGGCTGGTCAGTGAGCTTCCCCAGTGCTGGAATTATAGACACATGCCACCACATCGGGCCTTTTGACCTGGATTCTGGAGATTAAATTCAGATCCTCATGCTTGCAAAGCAACACTCTCCCAATGAAGCTGTCTCCCTAGCCCATGCTTGCTTCTTTATTTCTCCCATTTCACCTAAACAATCACCTAGGAGCTAAGACCCAAATGTAAACACTTTCTGAGTTTCAGACTAAGTCAATTTGACTCATCATGTGAACTTCAAAAACAAAAGGTACTGACCTAAAATCACTGCCATTCCTCATTAATCAGGTACTTTCCCTATTCTGAAAAACACATTTTTCCCCCAAATGCTCCCACTGTGCTGTGGCTCCCTTCAAAAGTTTGGAAGCTCCTTGGCAAGTTTCCCATCTTTGTTCTGTGTAATAAGTGATTGATATATTCAGTATACATTTGGTGTGTGTGTGTGGTTGTGTGTGTGTGTGTGTGTGTGTATGCTTGTGTGTATATTTGAGACAGAGTGTTACTCTGTAGCCCAAGCTGACTTGGAATTCATTATGTAGCCCAAGGTGGTCTTGAACTTCTTCCTATCCTCTTATCCCAGCTTCCTGAGTGATTTCTTAGATTGTGTCATTGTAAAACATGTCTTTTTGTTTCATGGAGGGTTTTATAGAAGGGACACATATATGAACATTATTCTGTTTCTTGTGTGCTCTGCTCAGCCTTGACCTCATGAGCCACCATGCCCAGGTTTACAACTGTGTTTTTTTTGACCAAAGAGTTTCAGGATAGTGGCATGAATTTTCTACTTACTGATGGTGAGCAAGGGTCTGTTCTCAACACACCCTCCTGCATGTTGCTTTACACAGTCTTTTCATCAGATCTATTTCAAGTGACATCTCATCATTGCCTGAGTTTGCATTCTAATTACAAATACCTTTTAATATGCTTTCACCTACTTACTATTCTACTTCTCTGAATAGCTTGCTTAGGTGTTTTTGTCATGTTCTATGGAATTCTCTTGCTAACATGTGGAAATTTCTCACAAATTCTTGGCATTTTACCTTCTCTGTGTTAGAGTTTTCAGCACCTTTCCCCACATGACATCTATTTGATATCTCCTTTCAATCTGTCTGCTCATTTTTATCTGTGACCCATAATGAATGAATTATTATTTTTACCTTAACTCAGTCCTGTTTTTGAAGTTATGGCTAAAAAATCATTTTCTTGTACCCCCTGCCATAAAGACATTCTCTCTGGAGTTGTAAGTTACAACTTACTTTTAATATATCTATATGTTAGGTGGAGGTAATCCAGTTCTATGAATAACTGGCATATCAAATCAAGTTTCCCTTTCCTATTGATTGAGGAATGTTTTTTATGTATTATAGAGATGAGGAGATTGAGAAAATGTAATCATGTGCCTTGAAATGCCAGCAAGCAACAAAGCTGTGTATCTCACCAATTGTCAAGAGGTCTCTTCTTTTGACCTTCTATGGAAGTCCCCATTCATGCATCAATTTCCTTGCAGGCAGACCCCATGCATTGTCAGCATCCAGAGGACACCGAGGGCACACACAGTGGCTCACCGAGTCCTTGTTGAGTTGCAGGATTTTGTTCTCTCACTCTCTGTCCTTTTACCCTCTGTAGATCATCATCAAAACTTGTGGAATTGCCTTTTCATTCATTCTGTTGACAGGCCCTTTTCCCAAAGTGCTGCCATTTGATGAGATTGGCCTCAGCATCCAATGTCTGGATGTGGTCCAGGTCTCCCTCGTAGAGATTTTGACACCATCATTTGACTTGGAGAGTGGTGCTCTGGTGGCACTCATGGAGAAGGTCCAGTAACTAACAGGAAGAACAATGCTGGGTTCAAATCTGGGACACATGAAGGTAATTGTGTGGACATAACAGCTTTGGAGACATAGATTTCCATCTCTATCTTGATGCTACATCCTTGCCATGTCCTGAGCGTCAGGCTTCCTGATGATGCATTTACACGCTTAATGAGAGCGGCTGTCTCCTTCTCCAACTGTGCATGGTTGGAATGGGTCGTATGGAGGAAATTCAGCTTCCATCATTGGTTTCCTGCCATGGATAGCAGGA
The DNA here is from genome assembly GCA_036346955.1 of Dipus sagitta. Lineage (NCBI taxonomy): Eukaryota > Metazoa > Chordata > Mammalia > Rodentia > Dipodidae > Dipus > Dipus sagitta. The sequence goes on from CM070786.1 coordinate 61,886,442, forward strand.
TTTGGATGCCTCTGTGAGTTTTCCAGGTGTTGGCTGTGTCTGACCTAACTTTCTGCCAGCTCATAAGGCAATGTGGCTCCAGTAGGGAAACTATCAACCATCTCGGAGTCGGCTCAGCCAACCATCAGCATTTGTCTGGAAGCTTGCCTCAGAGGTTTTAGTGCTGGTTGACTCTCTAATGGACAGAAAAAAAGCAAAGCTGCCCATAAGAGCAGAGTTTAACTTTTATGATGATGGTTTGAGCTCTGATTGTGTTACTAGTTGGGAGCCATGTGCATGGAAAATACATTGAGCAAACAAAAAGAGTAAGATCAAGTCCATATGACTCTGGGATGATGGAAGTTGGCTCCAAAAACTTTCAGCAGTGCTGATCCAGATGTAGATGTGAAGTGATAACTAGGAATTGGGCACTAACAGGATGTGTCAGGCTGAAGAAGTCCAGAACTTCGCTGTTGCAAACATTGTTCCCTCATTCTTTCATGAGCACAGCATGCACTTACTTATCAACTTTGACAGGGACTGGATGCTGGGATGTGAAGTGTGTCAAAAGAGACCTCTACCATTATGGCATTAACAATGCCCCCAACCCATTAAGCTCATTATGGTGGATATAACAGCTTGTTGATGGCAAAGTAAAAATTGGGGGTTTAAGTCCTCAATAAAATTTATCTCCCTAGCAACTTCCAAAATGGTGCCAAGCCTTTTAATCCTTCTGCATGCTCTTGGCATAGTCATGACGTTTCCAGGTAACTGAACCACAAAGAAATCAGAGGTCTAGGAAAAGAACCTCATCCACTTGGAAAAGAGCTTTAAGACAGGATGCCGACTCAATAAGGAAGCAATGGGGAGTTCTGCTTACTATGAAATTGTAAAAGCCAGGGCACAGAATGAAGCCCTTTGACTCAGCCTTTACACCCAGATGAGGATCATCTTTTATACCGATGGTCCCACCCTGGAACAGAATTGGGAGTGGAGCTGGTTGAGACCCAGCTCAGGGAACTTTTAAGTATGCTTACATCTTGTGTTTAGAAAGCTAGATTTAGAAAGCATAGCATAGAGTAAAGTAGATCATTTTACCCTTTATCTAGTTTGTTTTGAGTAAGTATATTTTTGAATGACTTCCTCTAACTATTTGGATACAGATTTAATAGAATAAATGCTGTTATCACATCAACACGCACTATTTCCTTTCAAGAACTAAAACTATCATCAAACCTCAGAGTTGAAAATGATACTTTACCCAAACATTTCAAACCACAAGCTGAACAAAACACATTATACTTCATATAGACCAACTATAATTATGAAAAACATAAGGTTTAACTCACAATTGCCTTTGGTTGGAGGTGGTTTTTATTCTTCTTTACTTTTCTGGGATATTGCTTAGAGACATTTTAATCCAAGAATATGACTTAGCTTAGTGGAAAAACATAGAAGGTATGCAATTTACTACTTGTGTTCAAATTTGACTTTGTCATTTAATAATGTTCTTTAGAGAATTTGACTTCTTTCTGCCTCAGTTTCCTGCAGCATAATGCCGCTATCAACATCAAGATGACAGTAATATAAGACTCTTGAAACAAAGCACATAAAACATCACAAACTGCAGCTTTGTTTCTATAGGCTTTTTTTGTGATATTCATTCCTTTCCTTTTGTTATGCTCTCTCTAGTTCCAGAAAGTAGTAATAAAAATAAAAAAAAATAACTCTGGAGACATGTCTCAGTATTTAAAGGGACTTGATTACAAACTACAGGCCTTGGTTCGATTCCCCAATACCCTTATGAAGCCAGGTGTACAAGGTGGCTCATGTGTCTGGAGTTCATTTACAGTGGCAAGAGGTCCTGACACACCTTCTCTCTCTCTCTCTCTCTTTCTCTCTCTCTGTATCCTGCTTATAAATTAATAAAAGTATTCTTCAAAAGAGATAATTAAGGATTTAAAAATCAGCTCTTTCAATACATGTAAGGTTGTTCTTATGTGCTAATTATTTATATACTGCATTACTTCAGAATAATGTAAAATGTTAAGACATGAAACATTCCTTTGTCCACTAAACCCCAAGTGGGGTTAGTAATATAATAAAGCATTGTGTCATCTCCTCTTTGCCATCCAGTTTAAGTGTCTCCAATTCTGTGTTAGGACTCTACCCCATAACCAATACAAGAATTACATCCCCTGTGAATACTCAACATGCATGATTTGGAGGAGGTGATTTTTATCATTTGCATTCTGTAGGGTGTTAAATCAAGCAGGTTTATAATAAAAAGTGAGAATGGAAAGATGCCTTGTGCTGCCCAGCTATCACTGCTCCAAACAATATTAGAACATAATAGTCTTAATAGATAACCATTGGCTGAATCAATTCAAGGGAGGGGGAAAAATCTTTCTTTACCATATACTATTGTGTTTTCTTAATAAAACCAACTTAATAACAATAGTTTTTTTTAAATTTACTTTTTATTGACAACTTCCATAATTATAATCAATAACCCATGGTAATTCTCTCCCTCCCTCCCCACACTTCCCCTTTGAAACTCCACATTCCATCATATCCCCTCCCCCTCTCAATCAGTTTCTCTTTTATTTGATGTCATCATCTTTTCTTCCTATTATGCTGGTCTTGTATAGGTAGTGTCAGGCACTGCAAGTCATGGATATCTAGGCCATTTTGTGTCTGGAGGAGCACATTGTAAGGAGTCCTACCCTTCCTTTGGTTCTTACATTCTTTCTGCTACCTCTTCCTCAATGGACCCTGAGACTTGGAGGGTGTGATAGAGATATTTCAGTGCTGAGCACTCCTCTGTCACTTCTTCTCAGCACCATGGTGCCTTCTTAGTAATCCCAAGGTTACTGCCATCTGAAAAGAGAAGCTTCTCTAACAAAATTGAGAGTAGCATTAATATGAGTGTGAACATTAAGAGAAGTGCTTACCAGGCAGTTTGGTGAACATAGTATATACATTTAGCTAGACAGAAGCAGACATTACACCCCCAGGCCTTATGACTACCCCTGTCATATGTTTTTAGTATCAGGCATGTGTTCCCACCTGTGAAGCAAGCCTCCAGTCCAATTAGAGAGCAGTTGGTTTTCCCATAATAGACGTACCGCTATTGCACCTGTTGGCTCATTTGGCCTGGCTGGCCAAATTTAAGGCTTGCAGTGTCTACTGTTGAGTATCTCCACTGATGAGTTCTCTCTCTCTTCCATGGAGATGCATGCAATGTAGCTTTTTCTAGCTTTCTGTCAGCTGGTCTACATGGAGGAGGTTCTCAGCTCAGCTGAAGCAGGATTTCTCAGCAATAACAGTAGTTTTGATCTAAAACTAATGAATGCAGACAGTTTGTTGCAGTTACCTTCACCTTACTGGGACAGAGTACTCTACCAAAAGCAGCTATGGGAGTAAGGGATTTGGTTTTGGCTTACAGTCTCTAGGGGAAGGTCCATGATGGCAAGGAAAGATGCTAGAGCAGAGGCTGGACATCACCTCCTTGCCTTAGCAGGTGGCAAATAGCAAGAACATGAGCTGATGAACACTGACAAACTAGGGGTCAATAAACCTCAAGGTTCACCCTCAATGACGCACTTCCTCTAGCAGTGCTTCAGATGACATGAATTTATGGAGAACACCTACCTCAAATCACCATGCAGTCATAGCTAATTCATTACAGCATGTATCTGCTCATGTTTTCTCCCCTTTCTCTTCTACCTCTAACCTTAGGACACTCAGCATGCACGCACACTTTCAGTCACATGATACAGGCCTAATGACTTGGAGTATTCACATGAGTTCTTGTAGAATAAATACATTGACTAATATTCTTTCCCGTTGTCCCACTAGGAGGAAAAAAATCCTGGTAGTCAAGAATTTACACAATGTGATTTTTTTTTTAGATGTATGACAATTTGTTCCCAGCCTCCTTGGCAACACTATATGAATTATTCAGTTTACTCCCCACCAGTCAAGATTGTTATTCCATTTTGTCAAATCTTACTTAGGGCATAGAAGAACTAAAGGCAGAACTTTCCAAACAATTGGTATACTCTTCTGTTGAAAATGCCAAGGATTTAACATCTTACGGATGATTTCTTTTCCTGGATTTAGGAAGATGAAACTATTTGGAAAGGAATTCTCAGATCAGACATTGTGAGCTATTATGGTCTGGAGGTTGTGACCTTTGTTTGAACTCATAGAGTGTCCAGCCATGTTTTTACCCTTTCCAGCTAAACAAGAAGTTAATTTGGGGGCTAGGGGCATGGAAGAGATTATTTGCTTCTTTTTAAAGAATGCCTTTTGTGCATCAACATTTCAATGTCTCAGAGGTTCTTAATTAATCCCACTACATAGGGACAAAAGACAAGTTATATTTACAGGGCTTTTAGCTAGTTACTGACGTAATTTGTTATGCATTGTTTACTAGTTGATCCCAAAATTACCCTTATCTTTGAAGTGTTCTTTAAATAATAGAAGACATTTTGACTTTACTCTTCAAATATGCATTATTTAGAATGGGATAACTTCCAAATGTATTATTTATATGCTTTATTTTCTATTTTCAATTCATATCTTTATAATAAAAATGAATTGAATGATCAATGTGTAGGACATTATAAAATAAATTTTTGTTCTTGATATTCTTTTTATTCTTGAAAACAAGAGTTTAAAATTTTACTATAATTTTCAAAAGGTAAAGCCCAAATATTAAGGCTTTATAAAATACATCCCTGTTTACCAGAATCCTTTCTATTTTTGGAAAAGCATTTTTGCTATTCTTGTAAATGAGTCTAAGGTTCTTAAATGAAACTATGGAAGAACTTAATTCACCAACTCTGAATGACTGTGACATAGCACCAAGAAGGAAGGAGTCTCTGGTTAGTATCATGGCATGCACACATGACATGGTCTCCCAGCTTTTCACTTTACATTTAGAGGTACTGCTCTACAGTCATCCATTTTTATCCATTTTGTGTTATTTCAGTGAAATACCTGAGGCTGAGTAACTTTATTACAGTTCTTTGACTTACAGTTCTGGAGGTGAAGTTTCAGATTAGTCAGCCTCTTATGTCTGGCTTCTGATGAGGGTCTAGTGGCAGATGACTCACAAGAAGAGCATGTGTGGAAACAAGAGAGCATGTTGTAAGACTAGAAGCTAGACAATGATTCAGAGTTAGGCCTGCTCTTACTACAGCTTGGTCTAATGAGATCTTAATGGTTCCATGAAAGCTCCCTTTTGGGGGCAAGTCTGTGACTGACCCAAACTGCTTCCCTCCACCTGCCACCTCTTAAGGTTCCTGCCACTACTCACATCAGCACTGAAGTCCTCCCACAATTGACCTCTGGGGACAAAGTAAAATTATACCCCAACCATAGCACACAATGCGTACTAATAGAGATAGACTTTCGCAGGACTGGGGAGGTGGCTCAGTGGTTAAAGGAACTTGCTTGCAAAGCGTGCTAGCCCAGGTCCAGTTCCTCAGCACCCATGTAAAGCCAGATGCAAAGTGGTTCATGTTCTGTGATCCCAGTGAGTCTCTAGCAAAGGGAGGCAGGCTAGGAGTATCTAAAGCCAGTTACTGTGACGTTTGTAATGACAAGTGACCTGCCTCAAAGAATGCGGAACACAGATTAACTCTACACGCATGCTGTGGCGCACTTGCCCTCCCCCCCAACTACTTGAATAAATTTAAAAAGACATATTTCACATTTTGAATTATATAACATAATGTGTAAGTAGGTTTCCATTCAAGACTAAGAGAGGAATATTTGAATATTAATCTTGCTTAAGGACATATCTCTGAATAATAATTATATAGAGATAGTTCTTTCCAGGTCATCCAATATCCCTGTTATCTTAGAAAGAAATATTATAGTAGCCAAGCTGATAGTGTTGGTCTGCAGTGCCAGCTACTTGAGAGGCTGAGTAAGGTAGGAGGCTCACCAATGAGCTACAGAACCCCCAGGATTACAGAGTAAGGCCAAGGCCAGTCTGGGTGAGAAGAGGAGGGCAAAAGCTTTAACAGGAGATATTTTAATATTTGTTTTATAGTTATAACAAAACATGTTAACCATAGTCTAGTGTTTATTTCAAAGTTCAATACTGAACAACAACAACGAAAGCCCTTGTCTCAAAAATAAAAGCCAGAGCTGGAGATGAAACTTGGTGGTAGAGCATATGTGAGAGCCTATGTTCAATTCTCAGTATTGAGAAGAAAGCAAGAAAGGAATGATGGAAGGAAGAATAAAAATGGAGGAAAGATGAGAGGGAGGGAGAAAGGGGAAGAAAGAGAGTAGTGAATAATACTTAGCAAATTCTAAAGTTCAGTTTATATTCAGTATTCCAGCACTCTATTCAGAGATTCATGTTTCTAAGGTGAAGGGATTTATGTGTTATCCCACAATCCAGGTCAATGACAGGAGGTTCCACTGAAGCACAAGGAGGTATCATCCTGACAAATGGGAATTTCTGGCAAGTGGGCTAAAGTACATCAACTTGCTTGGTTAGTAAACAATTTCCTGCTTGGACCTTGATTACAGTCCCTACAAATGTCTCCCAGGTCACTGTTCTCTTCTGTCCTTAACTTCCCTCTGGGCCCAGGCATCCACCTGCTTAGTTCACGTTCCTACTTTATAAGAAATAGCTCATGTTGGCTGCTAAGTAGCCTTCTCACCCTGCTTCACGTCTCTGGGAAGTGGAGGGGCTCAGTGCTATCTTTATTCTGAGGTATATCTCTCCCATGCATGAAAATTCAAGTGCCAGATTAGAAATAGCTTCTTTGTTACATTTGTACAAGTCTCCATTGCTTCTGAAATGGTCCCATTCTACTGTTGGCATGTCAGAATGCCGTAGAATGGTGTCTTACACATGCTAAGGGAGCTGGATCCTACTAGGCATAGTTTGAAGTCGTTTCAAGTCTTAATAAGAGATGTTTATACCATAGACCTCCTTCTTTATCCTGGAACAATTTCTTATCAGAAGATCTTTTGCTGGCTAAAAAGACAGAAATGAGAGTTTTGTTTGTCAATCCAGGTAGTGTTGACTTTCTATCCTCCCAAAGCAAGGAATTCTTTCTTTTTAAAAAATATTATTTTTGACAATTTTATGCATGTATATAATGCATGCTGATCATTTCCACCCTTCAATAAATGCTTTTATCTCCCCTTACGCCCACAGAACTTCTTCTTCCCAACTAATCTTCCTACTTTCACATTTGTGTGTATGTGTGTATGAGAGAGGGAGCGAGTGAAGTCAGAGACCCACTGAGTTTAACTAGGGCTACCTGCATGGGTATGAGTATGGGCCACTTACCAGGAGCTACACCACTGCATAAAACGTCTCTCCCTCCCCCAATACTGAAGCAGGAGTGTTGGAAGTTCAAAGCCAGAGAGTCTGTGTATCAGCAAACAAAAAGCAGTCAATTTCAAAACATGAAACACTTTCAGAAGAAAATGGGGGTTTCTCTGGCCATGCCTGGCCTTTTCTCATCTCTCCATTTCTCCATACCCAAAGACACTGCTTTCTTCCACTCACACAGAAACCTGGGACCAAGACCTTGGTAGCATCTCATGGACAATATCTCCTGTGGTTTAGATGTGTTTTGCCCTTCAAGTTTTCATGTAAGAGAACTTGGTTCCCAGGGAGACAGTACAGGAGGTGACGGACCTTTACAAGGAAGAACCGGCCAGGGATCACTGGGGTTCTGACCCTGGAAAGATTGAAGAATTTCTTATGGGAACCTGAGTTAGTTCTTCTGAGAATAAATTGACGTGAAAGCTGATGGCTTGGGGGTTGCAGAGACGGCTCAGTGGGTAAGGTGCTTGTTGCCCAGCACGAGGGCTTGAATTTGGATCCACATTACACATGTGAAATCCCAGGCATGACAGTGCATGCCTGTAATCCAAGAACGTGGGGAGATGGATACGGGAGAATGCCTGGGGCTTACTACCCAGCTGGTCTAGCCAAATTGATGAGTTTAGACCCTGTTACAAAAAAAGTAACATGGAGACATGGAAAATGGCTGAGGAGGATGAGCAATCTTGACCTCTGTCCTCCACATGCATTTGCACACAGACACGCAAATATGTGTATTTGGGGCTTCTGGCTTTTGGGGGTCTTTTGGCATATATATATGTGTACAGAGTTTGTGTGTATCACAAACTCTATATACATACGCATGCCAAAAGATCCCCAAAAGCCAATTGCTGCTTTCTGAATCTCACTCTCTGACTTACAAAGTAATATCTCTCCCTCTTTTTCCTCTCCCTGTTTCTTGCACACTCTGCCACAAATGTGTTGTCATCCTTCCTGGATCCTTCATTAGAGCTCAGTTGATACCACACCATGCCTTTGAGCCTCCATAACTGCACAAAACTGAGCCTCTTGCCCACCTTTGTTGTTTGTTGCAGTAATGCAAAATGGGCCAGCTCGCTGTGCCTCCCTGGGGCATGGTGTGTTGGCTGATGGGCAGGAGAATGTGTGTTCCATGGCAGGTGTGCTGTTAGCTGAGTCAGAACGGCATCACTGGAAGTCAAAGTTAGCCTGCGTGGCGAGTTTCTGTATGTTCGAGGAAATGTCACGTTACATAGAAAATCCAAAATAATCACGACGGGCTAAGAGAGGGGAATCATAATTTGCACACTCATTTTTCCTGCTCTTTTAGCAAAAGGCCCTGCATTCTCTTATTGCACATATCTCTGAAAATTATGTTTCTGGCTCTGACATTTTTTGTATGCATATGTGTAGGTGCACGATGCATATGGAGGTCAGAGGTCAACATAAAGTATCTTCATTAATTGGTCTCTATCCTTTTATTTGGAGACAGGGTTTCTCACTGAATGCAGAGCTCATTGGTTAGGTTAGAAAAGTCCGCAGGCCCCAGGCATACTCCTGTATCTGCCTCCCCAGCACTGGGATTACAGGCATTCCCCACTGTTCCTGGAATTGTACGTGTATGCTAGGGATCTGCATCCAGGTCCTCGTGCTTGTGTGGAGAGTACTTGACTAGTAAGCCATCTCACAAACCCTGTTTCCTTTGAAAAAATATTTTTACTTGTGTGTGTGTGTGTGTGTAGAGAGAGAGAGAGAGAGAGAGAGAGAGAGAGAGAGAGAGAGAATGGTCATGCCAGGGCCTCTTACTGCTGCAAATGAATTCCAGATATAATCACCACTTTGTGCATCTGGCTTTCTATGTATACTGGGGAATTGAACCCAGGCCCACCATGTTTGCAATCAAGCACCTTTAACTGCTGAGCCATCTCCCCAGCCTTTTTAACCCTCGGGCCTTTCAATGCATATGTCAGCCCTGCTTTTGTGTGATTTTATGCCAATTCCACAGGGAACGAAATTCTAGGAGATGTAGCTCAGCTTCTTCGTGTTGACACTGTACCCAGGGAAGCATGAGGGTCCCCAGAAAATTCCGTGTTCACCGAAACTATGGCAACAGTATCTGCTGAATGCTAACCGTGTCCTCGGACCTTCCACACAGGTCCCTGTGTCTGCCTGTAGACACTTGAACACTTCTCTTGTTGCAGTGGGTCTCCACTTGCCTGTGCCTCTACAGGGTATAGAAGGGGGTAGACAACCCCAATATTGTCATAAGCATCTTTAATGGAAATTGCGAATTGACACTTATTGTTAGACTGTTACTGAAAAAAAAGAACCTTCATTTTTTTTTTATTGCTTTAATATCATGACCCTCACAAAATAATGATGGGTCCAACATGTACGTTGCTTGTCATCAGCGTGTGTCCGGCAGCCGTTCTGTCCCACCCACAGATGCACGTTCAGTCTTTCTTTCGTCTTATTGCTAACCTTTGCTTTAGTGCATTCGCCGTGTGACTGCATGTTCTATAGCGGAATTTTTAAATTCAAATTGTTGCAGGAAGCACTGTATTGGAGACTAGAGTCTTAGCACTTACTGTGTGGCTGCTTCAGTTATCCCTCTTGCACAGAGTGACAGTACCACTAGAGAGCGGGGATGCCCAGTAAGGCGCCAGCCTCATGGCACATGCTGTGGCAGCTGTGGGCCTGGAAGTGGCCACAGCAGCATTAGCACCTCCTGGCACTTGGCTCCCTGCTCTTCATTAAACCAAAAAATAAAAGGGGGAGAATAATTCTTGGACTCCTTAACTAAAAGGCTTTCTGATTTTTTTAAATAGAAATTCAAATAGACCTCAGGACTCTCCTTCCCATCGGAACAATATTGCTTTGATGTGTGTGATGTGTGTGTGTGTGTGTGTGTGTATGACTCTCTTGAGTCTGTCAGTAAGAATGCAATACTTCTTCAAAGTTGTGAAATTTCTAGAAGAAAAATAAATATTTGCTTTTCTAAAATGTTTAAAGGGCCTCAAGACACTCAAAAAAGCAATTCTTTAAAACATCCTCATTTCATAATGTTAAGTAATGTTTCTTCCCGGTTTTCCTATGCCTGGGGTGGTGACAATCCTACAAGCCTGCCCACTCCTTGTCATCCTTGTTCGTTCCGCCGTGAACCCATAGTCAAGCGGAGTGGAATGGGTTCGCACTGAGTCCATTGTTTTGCTTCTTTAATGAGGTACCTTTTTGTCACCGTAGCTTGCCTCCCAGGTGTTCTTCCCCTCACAAGCAGGGCGTGGTGGCGCACGCCTTTAATCCCAGCACTCGGGAGGCAGAGGTAGGAGGATCACCGTGAGTTCGAGGCCACCCTGAGACTCCATAGTGAATTCCAGGTCAGCCTGGGCTAGAGTGAGACCCTACCTCAAAAAACAAAAAAACAAAACAAAAAAAAAAAAAAAAAAAAAAAACCTTGCCGTGTATGTGTGGCTCCTGTTCTGGAAGCAGATGAAGTTACTTGTCAGACAAAGCAGTCTGCCTCCCGCCGCATGGCTGGTCAGTGGTCACCTGCACTGAAGCTCATCCTGACCGCAGCTAAAAATCCACACTTTCCCCACAATGCAGGCAGGAAGGTAGCAAGCAGTGCCTTTGGAAATGTAGTCTGATTTATGGTTTCCGTTTCCTTCCTCTTTCAAAACCTAGTATGAATAAGTTGTGGTCACCCATCAAATGGCGCCCATGCAGCTGTGAGCACGTGACAGATTTACCCTGTCCTTGGATTTAGGAATCGTTATTTCAGGTTGGCCAATGCGTGTGGCAATGCCACATGGCACCCTTTGCTGACGGTGTGCAGACTGAATCATGATTCAATGTATGTAATGCGCTCTGGCTTCAGCATTAGTGTGCCTACTGGGACCTTGTAATTATTTGCATGCTTTTTACTATACCTAACTTTTCAAAAACTGTCTTAGCTTGAAAGGCAAATGGACTTTCTTTCAAGATACTAAGTTTGGAAGCTCTTTCCAGTTAGCTTTCCTGGATGTATGAATTCTGAGAGAGAAGTACCTGTTATAGTTGAACGTAATATAAAACCCATATGGCTTTTAAAGTAGAAGGTCAAGCCTAGCTTTTCCCCCTTTGTTTTTATTTTAGGAAAGGGCTTATTTTGGCTTACGGACTCAAGGGGAAGCTCCATGCTGGCAAGGAGGATCAACAGCTTGCGCAAAGGGTGCACGTCACCTCCTGGCCAATGTCAGGTGGACAACAGCACCAGGGAGAGTGTGCTCTGTTTTTATTTTAGAAGTACATAATTTGGGCTGTTAATAGTAAAGGCATACAAAGTCTTTTCGAAGATTTACAATACCCAAAGCCTTTTCTTGGGGGAACAGTTTCCTCTGTCAGTGAAGACGATGGAAGCAGCCAGGTTTATAGGCTGCTGCTCCCTCCCTCGTCTTGGGGTGCTCTTTGTTGTTATATAACTCAGATTCTTACTCTTTTGCCAGCCCCAACCTGACAAGTCCTTCAAAGTATACCTCAGGAATCACTATTTTGTCAAAAGACTTTTCAGGACCTCTGGATATCATACACCCTGTGTTGTCTTTACTGTGCATTGCCAGGACACCCAACCTGCAGCAGTGGATGAGGGGAAGAGGTTTACCTCAGCGCCAGTCTCCAGGGGAATCTTCATTCATGGCAGAGAAGCAGAGGCCGGCCATCCCATATTGCCACAGCAAGTGGCAGGAATCAGCAAGGGAGTGAGCTGTGGTCTAGCAAGGAGGAAGCTGGGTAATAGCACCTTGTGGTGGTTTGATTCAGGTGTCCCTGTAACCTCATGTATTCTGAATGCTTGGTCTCCTACTGATGGAAATTTGGGAATTGGAACCTTGTTGGAGGAGGCGTACTGTTGGGAGTGGGCTTATGATTGTTATAGCCAGGCCCTCCTCACCAGTGTTTGGCACACTCTCTTGCTGCTGTTGTTAATTTGATGTTGGCCAGGAGGTGATGTTCAGCCTCTGCTCATGCCACGGTTTCCCCTGCCATCATGGAACTTCCCTTGGAGTATATAAGCCAAAATAAACAACTTTCCTCCTATCAGCTGCTTTTGGTCAGGTGCTTTCTTCCAGCACGCGAAGGTGACTACAATAGACCTCAAAGCCTGCCCTTAGCAACACACCTTCCCAGGCAACAGTCCGCCTCCCAAACTGCCGCCATCTGGGGACCAAACACTCAAAACACAACAAGGCTAAGGGAGAGTTTCCGTTCAAACCACCATACTTCCTATACCTAAGGCTTAAGCCCCTTACTTAAAATAGCATAGCATTTGGGTATTATCAAGGCAGATCCTCTAGGATACTATATATACATCATTGCTAGATGGTACCTGATAAGGTGTAAATGCACTGAAAACAGTTGTTATAGTACATAGTTTAGGGAAGCATGACAAGTCTGCACATGCATAATCAGCATACATATAATTGTTTAGTGCCAAATATGTTGTATTTGTGTTTGACTGAATCCATGGGTGTAGAACCTCTGACATGAGGAATTCACCATTTATTTTGGCTTCATTGCTTTAGTGCCTGAAAGAGTATTGATTGCATCATAGGTGATGAATTAAAAAAAAAAAAATCCAGGCTGGAGAGATGGTTTAGTGGTTAAGGCATTTGCCTGCAAAGCCAAAGCACCCAGGTTCGATTCCCCAGGACCCAGGTAAGCCAGATGCACCACAAGGGGGCACTTGCATCTGGAGTTCGTTTGCAGCGGCAGGAAGCCCTGGCACACCTATTCTCTCTCTCTCTCTCTCTTTCTCTCTACCTGTCTATTTCTGTATCTCTTACTCTCTCAAATAAATAAATACAAATAAAATATTTTTGAAAAATCCAATACATACCACTGCATTCTAACTTTCAAGGGGGAGAACTATCCCTTCACACTCTATGTGGCGACAGATAAGCTCCACTGGTGTGCTGCTTTCCATGGACATGGGTTCCAGGATGGGAGATCTGCTACAGCTGAGTCACGTGGGACACAGTGTTTACTTGGGAATTCTTTAAAAAATATTTTTATTTATTTGACAGAGTGAGGGAGAGGGAGATAGAAATAGACAAATGGAGATAAAGAGAGAAAGTGTGCCAAGGTTTCCTGCCATTGCAAATGTACTCCAGGTGCCTGCTTTACACATCTGGCTATAAATTAGTATGGGGGAATCGAACCAGGCTTTCTGGCTTTGTAAGCAAGTGCCTTAACTGCTGAACCATCTCTCTAGCTCTACCTGTGAATTCTAAAGGAAGGTTTAAGTACACTGGAGGTAAAGAGAGATATCACTAACAGTGGCAGTTTAAGTAAACGGTACTTGTTTGTTAAGCCTGTGCAATTAACAGCGAAGCAGGGAAAATACAGTTTTCAGGACTCCAGTGTGATCATAACATATCCCAGGAAATCACGTCGGATTTAATCGCAGGTGTGAAATTAACCAATGCTATTTCCATAAATGCTATAATTAACCCAGATTTCCAGCAAGAGGTCTTCAAGGTTCTGAAGAATTCTCTGTAGTCATCCTTCCTTATGTATTTACTTCTAACACGGTGGGCATGCTCCCGAACAGATTTTTCCCTGTGAGTTTTGACCTGTTCCTCATGCTAAGCAAAGTGACAAATATCAGAATCTTTTGTGTTTGTCTGCAGCTACCCTTCTTTTGTTTCTGGGTTCAATAATGCCTACTCCGGTTTTAGTTAATGCTTAATTGTATTTCCAGGAAGAGCAGCCCCTGTATTTTGGCTTTTCTGTATTTGCCACTTAAGAATGCAGAATTTATTATTATGTGCTTAAAGCAATCATTTAGCACTGACATTTTAAGTATGACAATAATCCAAGTAATTGTCATCCATTCAGTTAACTGAAAACATCTTTTCCTCCTGAGAGGAGTGATTACGATGCAGAGTTACTATCTTTTAATTGTAGACAGGTTTGTTTTTGTGTTTGTTTTGGCTTAGGCTGTCTTCAAGGACATCCCTAGATCCAAACTTGGCAAACTTCCCTTTTCTCTTTCTTTGATGGTTTCTGAAAAATAAACATAAACATTGTGGCAACAATTTTGAAGAAAAAAATGGGATGATTTTTAATTTTTTCCAAGCTTTATTCTTTAAAAAATATTTTCATTTTTTTATTTGCAAGCTGAGAGAGATAGAGAGATGAGAGACAGACAGGGAGAATGGGTGTGCCATGGGCTCCAGCTGCTGCTACTGAACTTCAGATGCATGCATCACTTTGTACATCTGGCTTTGTGTAGGTACTGGGGAATCGAAGCTAAGTTGTTTGGGTCCTGCAGGTGCTTACTTTAACCACTGAGCCATCTCTCCAGCCCAGGTTTTATTTATATACAGAATGTAAGCTATCATGATGCTGGGTTACAAACAGTTATGCTTTAGTATTTATTTAGTTTTATTTTGGTATTGAGATAGGGTGTCATATGGCCCAGGCTGACCTTGAACTCACTATGTAGGGAGGATAAGCTAGGTCTCCTGATTCTCCTGCCTCTACTTCCCAAATGCTACAGTTATGGGAGTGTACCACCACATCTGGTTTGAGTATGAAATTGCTTTAAGGTAATGTTGTCAGGTACTGTATAAACAAGTATTAATTACAATGAACTCAAAGATGCTAAGAGATATAGAAAAGTTGTTTTCTGGGTATTTTTTGTTGTTGTCTTTCTAAGACTTGGGTTCAAATCCCCAGTATGGATTTTACTGATGTGGACGTTTAATTAAGAGTTGATTTAGGGGCTGGAGAGATGGTTTAGCGGTTAAGGCATTTGCCTACAAAGCCAAAGGGCTTCATCTATTCCCCAGGACCTACGTAAGCCAGATGCACAAGGGGGTGCATACGTTTTGAATTCCTATGCAGTGGCTAGAGGCCCTGGCATGTCCATTCTCTCCCTCTCTCTGCCTCTTTCTCTCTCTCTCTCAAATAAGTAAAAATGAAGTTTAAAAAAAGTTGGTTTACACAGGGATCATTGTACAGTTCTAGCAATTTGAATATCTCTATAATTCTGGAAACTTTAATTTCCTAGTTAAGTTGTAGATGTTTACCTTTAGAACTAATTTACAGCACAGGGCATTACATCCGCTCTTTCATATCATAGTATATTCTTTTTCCATTTAATACCCTGTACCCTCAAATTACCTACTGAATGTAGGTTATTTTGCTTTATGTTGCTTCTACCAAGTTGAAATTGGTAATTAATGTCATAATTATGAAGAACCGAACAGAACATGTAACATTTCACATAACAGATTTCTACCATGTTACTAAGTGTACTGTCTGTGATTGCCTCTGTGCAGATGGGGTCTCATTGCTGCAACTTCTCTCTCTCTCTCTCCCTCCCTCCCTCTCTCTCTCTCTCTCTCTCTCTCACACACACACACACACACACACACACACTCACCATAGCTTGTTGAGAAGATTTTTTTTTTCTGATAAATCTCCCAGTGTCCCATCTAAACAACACTGGGTACTTGGTATGTGCAGTTAACAAACATCTTTCCCTTGAACAACACACAGCACCAACCCCAACCTCTAAGTCAATCAGTAATTCAATTATTCTTTTGCCTCTGCTATTTAGCTCAGGGATTTCCCTGAATATTTTAAATGAAGCTTGCAAAAATTTAGGTCCTTTGGTTTCTTGGCTTTTAGGTCAAATGTGATGACAGACAATGTTCCACCTTCTAATGATGTTCTTCAACTCACTTTAATTTGTTCACTCAGTGCCTTTTCACTCAGAATATGTTAAGTTTTGACAAATCTGCTACATAATCAGTTAGTAAATATTAGTAGAAAATTTCAAAAATAGAAAAAAATACACCACTGACTGCCCAGACAAGAAGGGAGTTCATTTTTACTAATTGCTGTAACAAGGAGTGGTGACTGTTATTTTGTCTGCACCTCAGTTATGTCATGATTCCAGCTTAGCGACCTCTGATCCATTCTCCCCACCCTCGTTATTTCAGTGGCTAGAGACCCTGGTGTGCCCATTCTCCTCTTTCCCTACCTGCCTCTTTGTTTCCTTTCTCTCTCTCTTTCTTTCTCTCTCTCTCTCTTTCTCTCTCTCTCTTTCTTTCTCTCTCTCTTTCTTTCTTTCCTCCTTCCTTCCTTCCATTCTTTTTTTTCTATTCTCTCTCTCTTTCTAAATGAATAATTTTTAAAAAAGAAGATTCAAGAGAGAATAGGGCCTTTTTCCCAGCTGATCTTGCTTTTCTGGTGTGTGCATCTACTCTGTGGATGTTGTCCTTCATAGACACTAGAAGCCAGCTTCACCAGCTGTCCATCATGGACTGAGGGCCAGCGGCTCTAGGGATCCTCTAGGCTTTAGTACCAGATTGGAATGGTGAGACGCCCAGTCTCAGAGCCTGAGCAGCTGTGGGCTTCTCAGATTCCCCAGCATACAGACAGCTAGTGTTGGATTGCCTGGCCCATATCTTGTAAGTTCATCCAATAAATCCACTTTAATACATTTTCATTCTATTATCTGTATTCCTCTAGAGAACCCTGCTTATACACAAAGATATAACAAGTCAAGTGGCTTAAACAGCAAGTATGTTTTTCTGCTGATTTTAGATCATGGGAAGTCCAAGGTGAAGGTGTTGGTAGATGTAGTGTCTGAGGAAATCAGAATTCTTGATTCACAGAAGGTTATCTTATTTTATCATTACAGCAGTGAGAACTAACTCTAGTCTCCTCATACTTACAAGGATACTAATCCTATCATGGGAACTCCACCATCCTAGCCCCATCTAAACAAATTACTTTCTAATCCCCTTTAATAATCCCAGTGGGGGTTGTAACAAAGGAATTTGAAGCAATAGAAACATATGGTTCATAACATAATTCTTTGGCAAAGATGACAATTTTAAATTTAAATAAACTCATTTTTTTATAAAAAATATAGAAACGAACAGTGATAAGAGATAGAGTAGAAAAGAAAGGATTATTGGTTTCAGATATGACCTGACTAGACAAATACTCACTTCATCTATTTAGAGTTCTCTCTCTCTCTCTTTTTTTTTGTTTTTTGTTATTTTGAGGTAGGGTCTCACTATAGCCCAGGATGACCTAGAACTCACTATGTAGTCTCAGGGTGGCATTGAACTCATGGCAGTCCTCCTACCTCTGCCTCCCAAGTGCTGGGATTGAAGGCGTGCGCCACCATGCGCGGTTTAGAGTTCTCTCTCTTTTTCTTTTCTTTCTTCTTATATCATTCTTTCTCTTTCTTTTCTTTCTTCCTGGTATCTCTCACTCAGTTACTCTGTCTCACTTACTTCTCTCTGCTCTTTGCATGTTTTTAGATAGGGTGTAGGTATATCATCTAGACTGCCTAAAACTCATGGTCTTCCTGGCCCAGCCTACCGCATGTTGGAACTACATGGTGCTCCACCTCAGCCTTGCTCTGGAAGGTCTTTCCCCATCCTCATAACCCAGCATGGTCCACCTGTAGGTTCCATCTCACGCAAGACTCATTCACATGCTAATGGGGTTGAGCAGCCTTCCACATTCAGCCAACAGTTAATCTCCGCTTCACTATCTGATTCACTCCCATCTATTTTCATAACACTTGATTTACATCCCAATCTTATTTCATACATAGAGAGCTCTGTTAAGATATAATTGATCTGCAAAAACCAAAAGCCATATAATGAGTATAATGTATGCAATTTGGTTAGCTTAAAATCTGCATGTGCCCATGATAGTACACTGGGGAACCATGTTATTCTTTTGGAAATGACCTTCCTATTTTAAAGTAAGTAGCATGAACAGATAAACTAGAGCCCCCAATGTTCCCCAGTGGTATCCTGGAGTCCCGCTCTGAGCTGACACTATGTAATCATAGAGATAGACGCTGTTATGATCAGGTGACAAAGAGAACAAGGGAACGTGTGGTTCTCTGGTGCCAGAGGACAGCACGGCTTTTGCATCACAGGTCATATAGGGCTGCTCCAGCTCCTACAGGACAGTATGCTCCACCGACTCTATATATATCCCAGATATGGTTTTGCATTTATTGCCAACTTGGCCATGGCCAGGATCATCAATTGAAAGTTTACTGAGTGCTTGATCCATGAGCTCAGAAGCCGTGCCACATAGCCTTAGCAAAGCACAAAGAGCTCATTAGAGCACAAAGTAGTCACAGCTACAGGCATAGGTATGCTAATCCTTCACATTTCCCACCTTTCAGATGCTTCCGATCTACTCTTAGAAGTGTAGCAGAGGGGCTGGCTTGGAAATGTTATCGAAGAAGTATGAGGAGCCACCCATACAGGAAAGTGAATAGATAATCAGCAACCACATGAAGAGGGGAGGGAAAGTCCCAGGATATAGGTAATCAAGAGATGGGAATGGAAATGGCCTCACAGTTTCTCATTGTAACCTGCTTGAAGACATTGTGTGTCCTGACCCAGCAACTAAACTTGTTATTCTGGAACCCCAGATTAGCATGATTCTAGAAGCAATGTTTTGCAGGTGGGGAAACAGTTCCACCTAAAGACTTCTGGATACATACATTTAAGTTGCAGCCACATAAGGTCACATTCAACTTCTTGTCCAACAGATGTGGCACTCTTGTAATTCTTCTATAATTATGTTCTTTTACTTTTATTGAGAACTTTAATATACAAACTGATTACAAAGTTGTCATATTCCCATTGAGTTATACTCCTATATCCCCTCTTCCTAGTCCCTATTCCGCTGAAGGCTCTCCTGAATGAGGTTACTGGGAATCACTGTGGGGTCATGAATGTACCAGTCCCTAAGGAGTAGACAATGCCTCATAATACACCTTCCCACCCTGTGGCTTTCAGGTTATTTTCACCCCCTTCTTCCATAATATCCCCTGGGCCTTGGAGGAAGCATTATAAGATTCCTTCAGTGCTAAGCTCTGGGCAGCCTCTGATTTCCTGCTTTGCTGAATTTTGAGTCTCCTCAGTGTCTACTTCCATCTCTCTGGAGGAGGCTTTCAGGTCAGCAGTGAGAACAGTGCTCACATTCAACCCATCACTACTTCTGTGGCCTTTCCTGGTCCCTCGTGGGTGTGATAGAGATGACTTGTCTTGTGGTAGGCAGTTGGCTTTCTTTTTCTGTCATTCTGCCTTCTGTAAAAAGAGGATTCTCTAACAAAGAATGAAGCCAGAGTGGATCAAAGGGGATAAACATAGACATTTGAAAGACTTTTGACAGGCATAACCTCTCAATTTAGCCAAACACAGTGGAAGCTTCCTCTAGAGTCTATGAACTTCCAAGCCATGGGCTTTCTGACTTGGTTCTCATGTCAAGTATGAACTCCATCCCTTTGAGTGGACCTCGTATCCGACCATGAGGTGAACAACCCTCATGCCCAGTGTGCCGCTGTTACATCCCTGTGTGCATCTTGCCTGGCTGGTTGATTTGTAGCCGGCAGGATCCACTGCTTGTTCACACTGCCGGTGACTTCATCCTCAGCTGTTTGCCCAGCGCTTCCCGCACTATGAGTGCTAACCAGCAGGGAGGAGGCTTCCTTCTTCGTCCCAGCATGAGTGCTCAGTATCCTGAGTCTGCAGCCGGTGGTGTCTTCAGCAATTGGGTCTTACTGTTTACTTCTTATAGGTAACCGTTGCATTCATTGTCAGGACCGTGCCACTGACCTTCATCACCTGCTGTTTAAATTTTTAGAGAAACAGGCAGGAAAACCATTTGTAAAAATATTTAAATATAACTTTGATATTCTGGACTCTCTTCAGATAGCGTAAATCTTTCACCGTTTACTAAATATAACTTTGAAGATGCCAAACTATTGTAGATATGGGATCAATATTTTAATATTTTACAGCTCATTTTTTTTTGAACCATGAAAGTAAAAATGTCCTAAATTCCTCCACCAAGACTCCATTCACCAGACAGTCTCTTGCTACCTCTCTCACTATCTTGACCACAATATCCAGCATTCTCACTCAGGTCTACCATGAACTGGATCTATGATTTCCTTGGAACTGTGGCTTAGAGGTTAGGGCCATTTGCCCAAGGTGAAGGGTTGATGAAAGTAGACATCATGGAAATTCAGTGTCCAAAACCATTGGCAGTACGTACATGGCTCTTCGTGTGAGCCTGTATACAGAGTCAGGAAGTACTCAGAGTGAATTTAATTAGCTCTTTAATTTCTAGATTTCCTCAAAGCCATCAACACAAATTACTTTTTATAATAGGTAACTAAATAAAACAACTCAGGATTAAATTGGAAAGAAAAAGAATTAATATTTTATATTATGTGTTTTGTTGTACTTTGAGGATATATTTCCCTCCACTTTAGGTCTTTATTTGGAAATTTTAAAGAAGGAACAGATTAATAATTATTAAAACTGCTTTTGACATAATTGGAGAGATGCAGAGTTTATTTCTATAGCAAAAATACTTCTCTACAAATGTAGAAGGGAGTAATATTCAGGTTATTTGAACCATTATGTTATCAGAAAATACTATCATTATTGTTCATAAAATGACAATAAAATAATACTATAGGCAATTACTCATTTATTACCTACTGTGAGACAAATATTATACCAGGCATTTACCCATGAACTATTGAAATAGTTGCTGTCTTGCAGATGCCACTTTGCAGAGGTCAGGTGTGTTCCTGAGGTGTACAGATGGGATGAAAGTGAAACCTCAGCCAGGTCCGTCTGTTCTTAAAATTCATACATTTAAATTACGCTTTATTTTGCTATTGTGTTTACAAAATTATATAATTATTAATATTATCATTTTTATGGATTTATAGATTATTCATTTTATATAATTAAAAATTAATAAAACTAAAGTAAGTTTAATAAAATCATAGTTTGATTTTGACATTATGTTTATACTTCAAATATAGCTCTGTATATTATCTATGAACTGCAGAGTGAATATATCCAAGTGTATTAACCTAGTGACTGGAGGGTGAAGTGTTGTCAGTTCAAATCCTTCCCATTTCTTCTGTTGAATTCAGCCTCCCTGAGCAGTGCTGTGGGTAACTCGTTGATGTTGATCTAGACAGAAGGATGTAGTGAGACCTCGGAGTTTTGTCCACATTTGTCTGTGATATGTTCCTCCTCTATCTTCTTTTTCACCTTAATGAGCTGGATCTGCATCTGACTGCTATGTTAACACATGATGATGTGAGACCCACAGCAGATTTGACATGCAACCTGCATCTTGCTAACTAGGATGATATTAAACCTGATCCACCATCAAAATCTGAGTGTTAGAGTAAATGCTACACTTGGCAATAGTTTACTGTATTAATTACTTTCTTGATTTTGTGAAAAAATACCTCACCAAAATCAGTTTAAGGGAGGAAGCATTTATTTTAGTTACAGCTCCAGATTACAGTTTGTCCTGGTGGAAAAGGTATGGGGGACGGAGCTTGAGGCAGCTGGTCTGGTTCAGTCCACAGTGAGGAAGCAGATAGGGATGAATGCTGCTGCTCAGCCAGCTCTCTCCTTTTTACACAATCCAGGACGCCAGCCCATGGGGTAGTGCTGCCCACAGCTGAAGTGGGCTTTACACTTGCATAATCAAGATAATCCCTAACAGGCAGGACCACAGACTAACCTAATCTATATAGCCCCTCACAGGCGATTATAGATCCTATTAAGTTAACAGTTACTATAAACTATCACAGTTACCAACTTTCCCTTATACTCATGTGGAAGGAAGAACTATCTTTCTCCTGTTTTCAACATCTCTGGAGTTGTCAATCATTTGGAACTTTTTACTTCTTCACATCTACTTATCTGGTATTACACTCAATCCAAACTATGGTTCCAGAAAAGAAGCAAAGAAGAAACACCGAACTCATATATATATATATATATGTAAATGCTAGGACACTCATTGAATCACAAGAAACACAGGATGATTTCTTCCCTGAACATGTTTTTTTGGTCACCCATGACAGCAGATATAAAACTAGAAGCTAATTCTGGGGTTTGGTATTATTTATCTGGTTAGTGACTTCTCAGCTTTGTAAAAATGAATAATGCTCCTTTGAAAGTTACACATGCTTTCTCAGTCCTCTGACTTGTTTTCTTTTGTCTTCATAATAACTTCAAGAGATAAACAGTATGACTATCTAATTTTGGAAGCATATGAGATCCAGAAAATAGGTAACTGGAAAAATACCATAAAGCTTTTAACAAGGAGTGCCATGGTGCAAAGTGGACCCTCAGCTGTCAAACGAATGGGCTCTATCTGCCCTCCTTCAACTTCAGCTGTCTTCCCTGTCAGGATAGGTGCTGATGGCATATTATGGCTAAGCTATGATGCTCTCCTTGTTTTAGCTTTTTTTTTTTTATACTGTTCTGCTAATGTGTTGTCATACAGCTCATTGATGACATTTAGGAAGCTAATGGATTTTGTATTATTATTCCAATTACTTTTTTATTTTGAAAAACCATGAGAGAGAGAAAGAGAGAGAGAGAGAGAGAGAGAGAGATTGGTCATGCAAGATCCTCTTGTTACTACAAACAAACTCCAGATGCATATGTCACTCTGTGTGTCTGGCTTGACATGGGTACTAGTAATTGAACCAGGGTTCAAGTGCTTTTAATCACTGAGCCATCTCTCCAGTGCCCTCCCCACAATCCATTTATTATTAAACTTTCTACCTTCCACCTTGCAGAAAGCATTTAGCTATTTTCATTATGAAGTGCCAGGAAAAGGCTAACAGGGAAAATGTTCTCCTTCCTACTGACAGATAGGCTGCAAAGATGAAGGGCTTCCTTAGGCCAGAAGGTAAGTTGCTTTAATAACTGGGACAAAACATACATACATTCCTGTGGGTGTGGTGGTGCACACCTTTAGTCCTACCACTCAGAAGGCAGAGGTAAGAGGATCACTGGGAGTTCGAGGCCACCCTGAGACTACATAGTGAATTCCAGGTCAGCCTGGGCAAGAACATGACCCTACGTCAAAAAAAAAAAAAAAAAAAAAAAAAAGAGAGAGAGAGAGAAAGAAAAGAAAAGAAAAGAAAAGAAAAGAAAAGACAAAGGAAAGAAAGAATGAAAAAAATATGCATTATACATTGCTGCTTTCAGCTCCGGTGTCGTTAGTTCTCATATTCTCATACATCTTAGTTATCATGGTGCATTGATTGGCCTTATATGTGTTCATCCCTACCTTTAAGAATATTCTTGCCCAAGATTGGTGAGTTCTGATTACAGCATGTGTCATTGCAGAGCTCTAAATAAAGTGTCACTTTCAAAGGCAAAGTTAACGTTCTCATCAGAACCACACAACCAGCATGGTGACCAAAAAATGTATTATTTTAAAGACAGACATTTTGGTCACTTTTGATTCTAGTGGTGAACTTGTTTAGCAGTTAGCTTTGGGTTTTCTTTGTACACATCCATTCGTGTCTCCTTCCCAAGCCTCCTCCTCCCATCCGGAGACTGTCATTGGAAGTAACATCCTAAAGAGTTTGAAAGTCTCTTTGGACTCTGTCGATATACTTCAGCCTCTGTTTTCTCATTAGAACATTCCTAGTTTTGTGCCTCAGTGGGAAAGATCAATTATTTCAATGTCAGTAGTGGTAATATTACCCTTAAGATTTAGCAATTTTCAAAGATCTTTTAACTTAATTAGAGGCATTTGTTGTAAATTGAATTAAACCTGTTAAAAGTGCAATGTGTGATATTAAAGGTATAATACCAAAATTGGCTAAGGAGACATAATTTTCCAGTTTAAAAACGCTAGCATGGCAATAAAGTAGTGAAGTTTTGCTTTGGATCCAATTTTCTAAATGTTGGAAGTTCTTTATCCAGAATATTTAGGAAAATGCACATGTACATACACTTTTGTAAAAATCTAATATTTCACATAAATGCTTGAAACAGATAAAATGAAGGTAAATAGGAGTATCTTAATAAGTGGTAAAAATAAAGATGATTCCATATGTAACTAAGACATTTGTAGTGTCTCTTTCCTTTTCTTCATGTATTTTCCACCTTCTCTCAAACATGATATCACAGTGGACTTACCAAGAGTCCCAGAAAGTCAAAATGTGTCATGATAGCACTCCTGTGGACTCATTAGGCTTTCCTTAGCTGACATTTAGAAGGTTATAATGGAAGTTTACCAGTTTCTTCAGCACTAAGCAAAGAAAATGGGATATGCTGTGTGAATAGTGAGAGGGGTCTGTTGCTTTTAGTGTAGATCCACCATCCTAAACAGATTTTAGTGTGGACTGAAACCATTTGAATAGTCATTTTACTTAAAAGTCATATTCACTTAGCACTCACTGGTTCTGAGCACTGAGCATGCGTGAGGCTCAGGGTTTTGCAGCTGAGGCGCATCAGTGAACACGTCTGCACGGTTCTGGCCTCCGTGGAGCATGGTCGTTGGCTGAACGACCCTAGCTTCCATTTTCACTGAGCTCTAGTCAAACTCCAGGATGCATGTGTGTATTAGTGAGTGTCCTGTCACTATTCCAAGTATGTGTGATAATCAGTTTATTAAGAGAGAGATTGTTTGGGATCATAGTTTTATAGCTTCCAGCCCATGACCTTGACCATGCATCCTGGCTGGAGCCACACAGTCACCATGGCCGACTAAACCACAGTGAGGTAGTAGAAGGCAGAAAGAGGAGGCGACTGGGGCCTCAGACTTCCCTCTGGTGGCACACCCTCCACACACCTAAAAGCCTCCCACTGTGCTCCACCTGGTAAAGTTTCCACATTCCCAGTAGCTCCAAGTCAACATGGTGCTTTGGGAAGATGTTCTAGATTCAAACTAACACAACATGGATGCGATGGATGCGTTGTACACACTCCTCCTGTCCCCATCAGCTCCCTTATTGTTTCTGTAGCATGGACTTTTGACATATGCAGGGTTGAGCATTGTAGTAGAAGCAGGTTCAACTCTGACTTTGGTTCTGTCTCTTAATAGCTATGTGATTTAAAGAAAGTAGCTTGAATCTTCTTCCTTCTTAATTTCTCACTTAAAAAGTAGGCACAGAGCTGAAGAAATGGCTCAGCAGTTGAGGTGCTTGACTGCAAATCCTAAGGACTCCGGTTTGACTTTTAGCACCTACATAAAAATCTGCACAAGGTGGCACTTGCATCTGGAGTTGGTTTGCAGTGGCTGGAGTCCCTGACATGCCCATTCTCTCTATCTGCCTTTTCCTTTCTCTCACTTGTAAATAAATAAATAAAATACTTTTTTTGAAGAGGGGACAGCAAAGCCCTCTAAGTTGACCTTCAAATTATTTTTCAAATATCTGTATTTATTTGCAAGGATGGGGCGGGGGAGGGAATGGTTGTGCCAGGGCGTCTTGCCACTACAAATGAACTCCAGATGCATTGCCTCTTTGTGCATCTGGCTTTACATGGATACTGAGGAAATGAAGCCAGACCGTGGTGGCTTGATTCAGGTGTCTGCCATAAACATGTGTTCTGAATGCTATGTTCCCGGCTTATGGCAATTTGGGAATTGAATCCTTCAGGGGGCAGTGTATTATTGGGGGTGAGCTTATAGGTGGAATAGCCAGCTTCCCTTTGCCAGTGTCTGGCATACTCTCCTGTTGCTGTTGTCCACTTGATGTTGGCCAGGAGGTGATGTCCACCCTCTGCTCATGTGTCCATTTTCCCCTGCCATCATGGAGCTTCCCCTTGAGTCTGTAAGCCAAAAGAAACCCCATTTCCCCACTGGCTACTCTAGGTTGGGTTTTTTTTTTGTCCAGCAATGCGAACCTGACTGTAGCACAGACCAGGCTTTGTAAGCAAGCACCTTTAACTGCTGAGCCATCTCCCCAGTCCTGACCTGAAAATTCTGAGAAAGTACCTAAAAAGCTTCTAATACATGGCGTATTCAATACAGAATAACTGTGGTTATCATATGACTATTATTGCCTATGTCCAAATTTCTCCTCTGAAATACTTACCCATATACTAAGGTGTTCAGGAAAGATGCTCAGGAGAGATGTTATCCAAATAAAGTGAGTTTGTTGCCATTAGCAAATGGGAGAATTATTTCAATGGATGATTTAATTTATAGTGCTTAAGTGCTTACTGTAGACACAGCACATTCCATTGAAAAATAACATTTATATCTAAATGAGAGACCACCATTTTTATAGGTCTAATGTCATATATATATATATATATATATATATATATATATATATATATATATACCGTTTTGAAGGGTTTTTTTCTTTTTTCTATTTTTTTTTAAGTAGAGTCTCACTGTATCCCAGCCCTACCTGGAACTTACTCTGTAGTTGTAGGTTGGCCTCAAACTCATGGTGAACATCCTACGTCTGCTTCCTGAGTGCTGGGATTAAAGACGTATGCCACCATGCCCAGACAGGTTCTTGTTTTTTAATTGATAACTTTAATACATGAACATATTACAATTTGTTCATATTCCCATCAGGTTATCTTCACGGGTCCCCTCTCCCTACACCAATTACACTGAGGACCCTCCTTAGTAGAATTATTGGTAATCACTGTGGGGTCATGACTGCACCACATGCCTCAGGGTACACCTTCCCACCCTGTGGCTCTTACATTCTTTCTGTTCCCTCTTTCACAATGTTCACTGAGCACTGGAGGGTGTGTTATAAATCTCCTCTAGTGTTGAGGTGTCAGCATGCTTTAATTATCTATTTTGGTGAATTCTGAGTCTCTGCAGTATATACTGTCTTCTCCCTTGAGGATGTTTTCAGGATATCAGTGAGAGGAGCACTCATATTTAATCCACCCTTCCTCTGATATGTTTCCTGGGCCTTGGCAAATGTGATGGAGATGACTAAGCAGTCAGCTTTCTTGTCATTCTGATAGGTCTCCCTGGTATTGGTCACCATCTGTAAACAGTGTATTCTCTAACAAAGAATGGGTCAGAGAGGCCCAGGAAGCCCCCCCAAACAACATAGGCCATTGCTACAGCATTTGTTTACCCACCAAAAGTACATGCTAAGGCTGAACACAAACAGGCTATAGTCACAGGACATTGAGAGATCATGCTGGAGATGAGATGGAGTCAGCTCTCTGATGACTAGCACTTACAGTTCTGGAAAGTTCTGTTGGCTGCTATAGTCACTAGCAGTGGAAACAAGCAGTGGATCCTGCAAGCTACAAAATGAACCAGGCAGGCAAGGTGTACACCCTGGTGCAAGAGTGGCACACAGGCTATGGGGGTAATCAACTGCTCTGTGGTTGGATATGAGACCCACTCACGGGAAGGGAATTCATGCCTGGTGCTGAGACCCAAGTCAGAAACCTGTGGTTTGGAAGGTCATAGACCCTAGAGAGAAAGTTTCACTGTTCTTTGGCTAAAAGGATAGGTCACGCCTATCCCAAAGTCTTCTAAATGTCTATGTTCATGCCTTTGGGAGGGTTCTTACTGCTGTGTTTGAGACTTTGGGCTGCAGCTCCAGCGGTGCTACCTGTGAGCTGCACTCCCAAGAGCATCACTGGCAGTTTGCGCCCATCCTCTTGAATGTACCCTGAGCACTTCCTGTGAGTGGACCAATAGGCCTTTCTCTCTCTCTCTTTCTTTCTTTCTTTCTTTCTTTCTTTCTTCCTTCCTTCCTTCCTTCCTTCCTTCCTTCCTTCCTTTCTTTCTTTCTTTCTTTCTTTCTTTCTTTCTTTCTCTCTCTCTCTCTCTCTCTCTCTCCCCCTTCCTTCCTTCCTTCCTTTCTTTCTTTCTTTCTTTCTTTCTTTCTTTCTTTCTTCCTTTCTCTCTCTCTCTCTCTCTCTCTCTCTCCCCCTTCCTTCCTTCCTTCCTTCCTTCCTTCCTTCCTTCCTTCCTTCCTTTCTTTCTTTCTTTCTTTCTTTCTTTCTTTCTCTCTCTCTCTCTCTCTCTCTCTCTCCCCCTTCCTTCCTTCCTTCCTTCCTTCCTTCCTTCCTTCCTTCCTTCCTTCCTTCCTTCCTTTCTTTCTTTCTTTTCTCCTTTCTCTTTCTCACACAAGTACTTTTTTTTTTCTTTCTGGTATGTCTGCCACATACTACCTTAGAAACACTTTGTAACCATTTTACTGTATGTTTTTGTTTAGGCTCTCATATTCAGAAAGTTTCAAATCCTGTCAATTTTAGTGAAATTTCTCCAAAATCCACCCGTTTCTCTTTGTCTCACTGCTTTTCTAATTTTCTTTAAAAAAGGCTACTGTTGGCACTTGGGGATGTTATGGGTTGAACTGCATATCCCAAAAGATGTGTTGATATCCCGTTACTTTAGAATGTGACCTTATTTGGAAATAGGGCCAGTTAAGTGGAGTCATGATGGAGCAGAGCAGGTGCTTAATCCAATGTGGCTGGTGTTCTGAGCATGAAGATGCAAATTCAGATAAAAGGTACAAGGACCCTTGGAGATTCCATAAGCTGACAGAGGCCTATCACCTTCATTTCTGATCTTTAAACTCTAGAGCTATGAGAGAGTAAAGTCATTCTTTAGTATCCTTGGAAATTGGTGCCAAATCTTACGTAGGTACACAAAGTAAATACTCATATGTTCAAATGTCATATAAAAATGCTGTAGTGGTGCTGGAGAGATGGCTTAGTGGTTAAGGCACTTGCCTGCAAAAGCTAAGGAGCCAGGTTTGACTACCCAGATCCCACATAAGCCAGGTGTACAAGGTGATATATATGCACAAAGTCACGTATGCGCACGAGGTAGCACGTAGGTCTGGAGTTCAATTGCAGTGGCTAGAGGCCCTGGTATGCCAATGATCTCTCTTTCTCTTACTCTCACTCTCACCCTCTTTCATTTAAAAAAAAAAAAGATTTAAAAAATAAAATGCCATAGTGTTTCACAGAACCCACATACATATTCCTGTATCCTCTTATTATGACTAAGTTTCTTAGGATACCTATGACAATATTAACTATGTATCAATAGTTACAGTATTATATAGGCAATAATCACCAGCAAAATAAATAAATAAATCCATGTTCAGGACAGATGCAATTTTTAATATTTTATTTTTATTTATTTATTTGAGAGAGGGAGGGAGAGAGAGAAAGAGGCAAAGAGAATGGGCATGTCAGGGCCTCCAGCCACTGCAAATGAATTCCAGATGCATGCACCCACTTGTATATCTGGTTTACATGGGTACTGGATGATTTGAACCTGGATCCTTTGGCTTTGCAGGCCAGTACTTTAACTGCTAAGCAATCTCTTCGTCCCAGGACAGATGCAATTTTGAAAACATTCTTTTTTCTGTCCTTGTAAGAATCAGAGTTTAATGTGTTCTGTATTTTTTAGTTAGCATGTGGTCATGGGTTTCACAATGACATTTTTGTGTGTATTTATCATTGCTTTGTTCTTATCCCTTCCACAGTTCGCTCTTCTTTATCATCCATGTTCTGTCTTTCTGGCACCCTTCTTTTTCCACAGATTTTTGACATTGTCCATAGTTGAACCATGAATTTAGAGGACTAATAGTAAATTTCAAAGCCACTCAGAAAGCCATATGAAATTATACTGGAGAATTAGTCATATAACTCCTTAGAAATTACAATTTGAGGCTAAGTATTCCCCATTCTGCTCACTGTATGGCTGCCCCCTTATTTTTCTCCTTGCCTTTTCTGTTGCTGACTTCCAATCATCATTTTTTTTAAAAAAATTATTTTATTTATTTTCAAGCAGTGAGAAATAAAGAAAAGAGAAACAGATGGTAATAATGGGCACACCAGGGCCTCCAGCCACTGCAAGTGAACTCTATATGCATGTGCCACTTTGTTCATCTGGCTTTGTTTTACATGAGTACTGGGGTATCAAACCCTGGTCATTAAGCTTTGCAGGCAAGTTCCTTAACCACTAAGCAATCTCTCCAGCCCTGACTTCCAAACTTTAAGGATCATTATGATAACATAAGGCTCACCCAAAATAATCTGGAATGATCTCCTAATTTTAAACTACAAATTTAATTCCTTATACTGCTTGTTTCCACCTTGCTGAATAATTTTACATAATCCCAGGCTCTAGGGTTTAAGGCAGGGAATATTTCTAGAGGGTGTGATTCTGCCAATGTCCCTGTCACAGAGTGTCACAGTATATATACTCCATAATGATCTGTGGAAGGAGTGAAATGTGTCAATTCAACCAAATTCTGCAAAAGAAGAAATAGTCCTTTTTGGTTGGAGTAAATGTTCTCACAATCTCCTAGAACCTCTGGATTTTTGAATTTCTTAATGAGATTACTCAGTACGTGAAAACAGTGTCTCCTCATGGAAAGACAGGAGAGTGGACTCAGAACCCTCTGCCACCTGGAACAACTCACTTAAGCAACTTGTGCTTCAGTTGTGCTTCTCACATCATTTGAGAGAGAAGGATGAGGGCTTATCCAACAGACCACGATTTGATCTTTCATCATTTCTTTGATATTTTCATTTCAGTTACAAAACTTCTCTGACTTTTTTATATCTTCATTTCCTGGATTCCTGAAATGCTGAAGAATATCTTCAAAAGTCTTAAAATCACAGCAGATATTTGTGCTTAAAAAAAAAAAAAGAACTACTGATGAATAGAATGTGGTGAAAAATAAGATATACTCAAATAAAATAATTACTTATTGGCACTCACAATTATTTTTTCACAATTATTTTTAACAGCTTAATTAAAAAATGTTTCATGTGGACTACATTTGATTATGACAGAATAACAGAATATGAAAATTTCCTTGTTCTGTCTATTGGTGATGACTTCTACTTAAGCATTATTCTGTCTAGTTGATAAGTAACACGTATCTGCTATATATACATACCTAGGATTTTTGTTCACTACAGCTTAAGAATGCATTCCATGCTTTTTTTCCTCCAAAGCAATTTTGGTCTTTTTAATACTATTATTATTATTATATTGATGGATCACAGAAATCTTGTTTGATTTCAAGTCTCTATAAGGACTAGGCACGCAAGGTGGATATATGGGTGTCATATGAAATGTGGGTGAAGCTCCGAGAAATAGGTTTCATTTAATAGCTGGAGACTGGATGGCCTTCCTGTTCCTTTCAGCCTCTGGCGGCTCACCCGTAAGCAATGGAAGTGCCCATCTGCATGAAGCGAGGAGTCACTGCCGGCCTCAATGTGATTTTCCAGTGATCTGTGTGCTCTATGGCTTCCTTCATAACCAACAAATCAATTCCCACTCTAGGTATTACATAGCCCAGTGGAAGAGGCCATTTGTTATCCTTTTGGTGGTCAGACTCTTTTCACATGACCAAGAAAAAAATGCAGCGGGAAAGGAGGGATGGCCAGAGACGTGAATGGGAATATTCCAAAAGGATGCTGCATTTGATAATGCTGCGTGCATGTTCTCAAGAATAAAATGGAAGCTCCCCTGAAAGGCAGCTTTGAAACATGGAAGCAGAATTGTATGGAATGAGATGTATTTTGAAAATGGTATCTGGAGAGGCAGTTGTGAGTGTAATTCCAACAAGTATACATTGAGATTTCAAGTGCAAATTCAAGTGATTAAAATAAAGGAGTTTCATATGGGTATCATTTAGCTTTTCAACATATAAAATTTAAAACCTCCTTTTATCTAGCATTCCCTAGCACCACCCATTCTTGGTAATTTCTACCTATGCAGTTTTAATTTTTAAAATGAATTTTTAAAAGTCAAATGATAAACTTTTCCCAATTCTTTGAATCCATGTGCTTCAGTCACTGGTATCATACAAATATTGCATTATATCCACCAGGAACAAGATGACTGACTATTTTGCATGACATATAAGCAGGATCTAGTGAAACCTTAACATTATTTTTCCAAAGTCAAATGTCTGTCAAATAAACAACAGTCTATGGGTGTGGGTGGGAGGTATTCCATTAGGGAAACTAACAGTACAAATAGGACTTTAGAGTGGTTTCTGTGACAGGAACTGCAGGTGCTCACTCATCTGTGTGGAAATTTCCAAAGGTCAAAGATGCTACCGTCTTTTCTGTTTTACATCATTTGAGATTTTCCAGTGATGTGTGTTTGTGTGTGTGTGTGTGTGTGTGTGTGTAAACTGCACAACGGTCAATCTGCATTTGATTTCCCGTTTCTTTGAAGAGGAAAAGCAGTGCCATGATAATTAACTGAAGAGGAGCTCATGTGCAGAATATTTTTCCTTAGCCGTGTAGAAAGTTCTGGGTTTCATTTCATATGACAATAATGCAGTTGGGCGTTCTGGGATCATTCTAGAAGAGACTTTGTCCCTGATGGTCTCTCTGTCTGTAAGCAAAGCCCTTTGGGAGTCTGTTTCCTGTCTAGCTGTTCTTCATTTGTGCCATTGGAAAGCATGCTCAGGGTAGAGCCTGGTTCTTGGGGAGGTGATGGTCCACGTTGTCAAAGCAAGCAATGACTCCGGGGGCTGTGGGAGTCATGCTCAGTGCTTGATCAGTGCTGTGCAGGCCAAGGGGCCACTGCGGAGGCTTGGTTTGTGGATGTTCTGTTGACAGGTTCACATTTTCACAAGTTATCTTGTCTGTCTTTGGCATCCTTGTCATCATAGTTAAGTCTTCAGAGGGTGATGACTTTTCTGAAGTAAAGCATTAGAACATGTCCATGAATTCCACTTCTGTTCTGTTCCCACCACTGCGTGCACTTGGAGGGAGGTGAGCCAGTTGCAAAGTCACTGAACTGTGCATTCTGGTGCTAGCTTCCCCTCTGGAAGCATGAGTATCATGGGGACTATATTTGATTGGAGGAATTACTGATCCAGAAAATGTTTGTAAAATAGAGTTAGGCAACTGAACCTAGAAATTTGAAGCCTGGCTCTTGGGAAGATAAACTTAAGGTTTAATGAAACATGGTATGTAACATGATATATGATATGTGTGTTGGTGTAGTCCAGAAGACACCCTGGGGTGTCATGCTCAGGAATGCTATCCATCCTTATTAGAGACAGTGTTTCTCATTAGCTCGGAGCTCACCAATTAGGCTAGCGTGGCTAACCAGTGAGCTCCTGGGATTCTCCCACCTCTGCATCCCCAGCGCTGGGCCCGCAGGTGCCCGCCATCGCCACATCTGGCATCATACATGGATTCTAGGAATCAATCTGATCCTCATGCTTGGGCGGCAAGTGCTTTTCCAGCTGAGTGATCGACCCAGCCCTCATGTTTATCTTTCTTTAGAAGTAAAGGGAACCATTACCATCATTTTCACAGTTTTTTACCTTTCTTGGGTTTGGTGAAAGCCCAGCCTGTGTCAGTGTCCCAGTGGTAGGCAGTGGGAGAAAAGGAAGAGGGATGTGGAATGGAGTGACTCCTCGTCGCTTCATGAGTGAGCCATAGTGATGGCTCCGTCCAGGGTTTGCTGTTGGGTGTCAGCCTCGTGCTGACCCTGGATTGTGGATACCGCTTCTCTCATCTTTTTTTCCATGATAGGACACTCAGGCTTAGGGAACTGTGCCAAGCCAGACAGAGATCAGGTTTGTTATTTTATTTTGATTTATTTATTTGAGAGAGAGAGAAAGAATGAGAGAATGGGCCTGCCAGGCCCTCTAGCCACTGCAGACGAACTCCAGATGCACATGACACTTTGTGCATATGGGTCCTGGGGAATCGAACCATAGTCATTTGGCTTTGCAGGCAAGTGCCTTAACCACTAAGCAATCTCTCCAGCCTCAGGTTTGTTATTATCCATGTTGTGACAGTTCTTTATAATGCCTATGCATATGTTTGGGGGAGTGATTTCTGTTCAAACTATTATTCCTGGATGGCCATTTAATCTTTTTCACAAGACCATTCTAGTTTTAGAGACTTTGTAAAGAGACTTCTCTTAATCCCAAATAGAGAGGAATCCTGAGGTAAAGCAGTTAGTCCTTTTGTATGTAGCTTCAACAGAAAATGTCTATATTAAGTAATAAAAGAATACATATGGACTGGAAAAATGGCTCAGTGGTTAAGGCACTTGCCTAAAAAGCCTAATGACCCTAGTTTGATTCCCTAGTACCCACATAAAGCCAGATGCACCTGGTGTTTGTTTGCAGTGGCTAGATGCCCTGGCACTCCCATTCTCTCTCTCTCTTTCTCCCCTCTCCTTGCAAATAAATGAATAAAAATATAAAATGAATACTTAACATCTGAATTCCTATTCAAGTAGTTTTAGTGATGTACAAATATCTCACCAGCTTTGAACACAAAATAGTTGATCTTCAACAAGCTACTTGCAGTTAAATTAATCTTACAGAGCTGGGTGTGGTGGCTTGTGCCTTTAATCCCAGCACCCTGGAGGCAGAGGTAGGAGGAGCGCCATGAGTTCGAACCAACCCTGAGCCTACATAGAGAGAGCCTACATAGAGAATTCCAGGCCAGCCTGGCCTAGAGTGAGACCCTACCTTGAAAAAAAAACACAACAAAGGAAATTAATCTTAACAAGGAATGATGTGATGGGTGGGTGAGATAGAAGGAAAATTTACATTAGGTTTTTAATTTTTTCTAAAAAATAGTTTATGGTTTTTTAAATAACATTTTGTTTATTTATTTGAGAAAGAAAGGCAGAGAGGGAGAGAGGGAGAGAAAAAATATGAATGGGCACACCAAGGCCTCTAGCTGTTGCAAACAAACTCCAGATGCATGTGCCCCATTGTGCACCTGGCTTTATGTGGTTAATAAAACCTGAGTCCTTTGGCTTTGCAGGCAAGCACTTTAGCTGCTAAGCCATCTCCCAGTCCCAAGTTTACTGTTTCGATAATTCATTTTCATGTTTGTTTAAACTCCATTAAATTGCAATATGGTATACAAGACATAAAATGTGTATCTTTTCAACAACCTTTAATGAACACACACGCATGCCATAGCTCATACGTAGAGGTCAGAGGACAACCTTGAGTGTTATCCCTCTCATTCGACCTTGTTTAAGGCAGGAGCTCTCAGACTTCCCTACTGTTCACCCCAGGCTAGTGGCCTGTGCATTTCCAGGGGATTCTGTCTTTTTGTCCAGTCTCACTGTTGTCATGCTGGGATACAGATGCGCATTACCCAATGTGCTCCGTTGTTTTACCTGCGTTCTAGGAATTCACACTCAGATCTTCATACTTACATGACAACCACTTTACCCCTTAGGCCATGTTCCCAGGCCCCAAATTGCCACCTTAGGTGTATAGTTTAGTTGCATGCATATTCACAAGACCGTACAACCAATCTGCAGAACATTTTTGTCTTGCAAAACTCAAATGCAGTACCCATTGTATAGACACGGCAGATTGATCCTCTCAATAGCTGGCAGCCACCGTTCACTTTTGTGTTCCTGTAACTTTAGGTACTTATAAACACTCCATATAAATAGAATCTTGCAGTATTTATCCATTTTTGACTGGATTATTTTCCTTACTGCCTGAAAGGCTCATTCATGTTGTAGCATGTGTCAGAAACTCAGTTTGTGGCTTCATTCATCAATATATTGTTCCCATGTGTTGGCTATTATAAAGAATGTTGCTGTGAGTATGGATGTAGTGAATCACTTCTGTGGTCTGATTTCCATTCTTTGGAAACATATATGTATAAGTGTATATATATTTTCAGATATTTGGAACTGGAGATGCTGGATTATATGGTAATGCTGTTTTTAATTTCATGGTCACACACCAATCCCACTGTTTTCCATAATGGGTGCACTGTTTGTACACTCCCCTTAGCAGTGCCCAAGGGTCACACGTTCAAACTCTTACCAATGCTCCTTATTTTCTAGGTGTGGGTCCATTCGGTTCGGGTTTTGATTTGCATCTCCCTTATTTATCCCTGTTTCTTTATGTTCTACCTTTGTCATCCATGGTAGCAACAAGAAACTTTTGAGCTCCCAGTGTTTGACAATTCAATGTCTTCCTTATCATTGTCAGTATATTTCTCATGTAGCATGTGGTGAGCCCAGGATTTGACCATTGTATTTTCTGTTTGCAGCTGTTCTTCTTCCGTGGCTGTGACCAGAGTCAGCGGGTCTGGCGAGCTCTTCAAGCATCTTTATTTTGCATGGGTGTCACTTTCTTCTGGGCTTGAATTAGCACAGTGGAAGAGCCAGGGATTCTGGTACCTCATTCTGCTGATGACTTCGCTCTGGTTCCTGCGGCTCTATCTGCATTACCTGGGCCAGTGGCTGTTCCTCCAGGCCATTTCAACCCCAGTTACAAAGTGAGTGCTTTCCCCTGAAAGTCAAAGAGATGAATTTTCATCCTGATAGAACAAATGAAAGCGCAAAATACCTCTACCGTCCATTTACTGCAAGACCTAAAATGCAGGTATCATTTGAACAGGCAAAAATTGCCTTTATCTGGGAGCAAGAACTTTTATTACAGTTACAGTCTCATCTTAAGCTTGGTTCTGTATATATAAATATATAACTGGCACATCCATATTTATTTAACATTTAGCAGATTCAAATATGTCCTAATATTTGAGCAGGATCCAAAAAGGAGTTTAACAACCATGTTTTATTCTATTTTTATTTTATCAGAGTGACTTAGGCTGAGAGTGTTTTAGAAGTAATGTAAGTCTGATTTATTACCCTTACTCAGAAAAGCAAAGATTGCTTCTTCTACAAAATGATTGAATTCACACAATTACCAAACTCAAGCCCAGGCAGCTTTCTGAGCCATTGTCCTGTGGGGGGGGGGGATGATACTTTAAAGGTTATTATTCCATAAGCTGGATTCCTTGGGCACTCTAGACAGACAGACAGATAACAGGACAGATAGATAACAGTACAAGTGGCATTCATTTTATCAAATGGAGATGGTGCAGATAAAAGTACAGATGTATTGATATTTTCCACTACGGTTTATTAAGAATTTAAAACCTTTATGAAAAGGAATATGTGTATGTGCATATACACAATATAGTATTCAATACTGTTTTAACATTGCATTACTAATATGGGTATATGTTATAGACATCACAATTTATATACACCAAGTAACCGTATTTTCAGAAGAAATTTTTACAGAGATATTTCCTATCCTTACTCTCTTCTCCTCCTCCCTCCATTACTCCCTGCCTGCCTTCCATTCACCATTTCTAAAGCAGAAATGACAAATGTTGCAGGCAAAAAAGTTAAATGTTACAGGCTTGGGTTGATTACATTTTTATTTTCAACTCTTTTATTCTTCAATAGAAAAGTAAGCCTTGTTTTTATTAGTTAATTCAATGAGACTGTGGAAAAATAATCTTGACAGCACAGTTTAGCTAATTTTGTAAGCAACACAGGTCCTAAAATACTATGACATTAGTTTTTCTTTATCATCTCAGTCTGCAGTTTGGAATCATACTATGGCTCTGTGACATATCTTGGCTGTGACATTTAACACTTATCATTAATTTTGCCCTTACTGTGTTAGTACTGGCTAAGAAATGTACGTGTATTCCTTTATTTGATATTCACAGCAACTCACAAACTCAGCACAAAGCTTCCTTTGAAGAAGAAGTCAAGAAGCAGATAGTGTGGAGAACTTTCCAATACAATATGGACAATAATGATGTAGCAACAGGCTGAATGGTGATGTGGTTTTACATAGGCTGAAGTTCGAGGGAGAGAGAACTTATCTGGAACTCAATTCCCATTTGTACCTGCTGCCAAAACAAGGCACAAGGAGACTTCAGTCACAGATTGAATTGGATTGGACCTGTAGGACTTTATCTGGTGCCAAGTTTGTTGCTAAGAAATTACACTTGTTAATAAAGATGGTGTTATGTTATTGGAAACTATGTTCCAGCCAGAGAACGCATGAGAAAAATTAATCAGCTTCACTAAACTTGTGTGGAATTTAGATCTATTTCTTATTTCTATTAGACATTGACTTATTGGGAAGTTCACTAACTATTTTGCATTTAGGATTTGCTGCCAGTAAGTCCTGTGCACTACTGAGAATTTCCTAATTTGTCAACTGCAATGCCAAGTGGCTCAAATTGACACACTTTCTGTGCTCAGATAATGTCTGTGTTCTCTCATGAGAACAACATACCAGGTAGGAGGTAGAATTGTCCTTTTCTTTTTTTTAATTGTGGAATGACCTGGGACACTAGTGGGACCCAAAATGGATGAGGACTTCTGAAATTCAATTTTGGGCGCTCTTATGTTTCAAGTTTTCTATATTTTTTTAAAAGAAAACGTAGTTCTTTAAACGGTTTTGCCTAACTCTTTCTGTTTGCATGTCTCTGCTTGTTTCCCCACAGATTCCGTTTTCACCCCCACACCGTTGATCTCTGTTACCCAACTTCTTCACTCCTTGTTGGCGAGGAGCTGGCTGTGATTGTGGTGGGGCCTTTAATGCTGAACGCAGTCATATTTCTTTTGCTTCTGATCAGATGGGGCTGTCAGCTACTGTTTTCCTCTAGCCTGGATGCCTTGTCAAAACTCATCATTACGATGGGACTATGGACAGTTCTGGACCCATTGGCAGTGTTTATAGTGGATATTTTCCTGGGGGTAAGTCAAATAAAATAATCAGGATATGAGTCCTTGACACAGAATTCATCTTTAGTGCAGAACTCTGTTGACATGGGATGTTTCTGTAATGATGAACATTCAGTATTTATCTCCAATTGAAGTTATTAAGACTTCCCTCATGAAAAATCATGGATGTCTCATATAATCATTTTAAATGTAAAATTTAGCTATCTTAAACACTTCCAAAATAAGTAGTATATCATACAGAAGGTAATATCCGAATTAGCTATTGCATTTTCAAATGTATTACAAATGAACTTTATTTTATTAAAACATTAGTAATTTATTTAAGACTGAAGATTTTCGTAAGCAAACATTCCAACTAAGTAGTCCCTCTGGTGCAGCACGCTTTTGCTCTGTTTTAAATGGAATGCACGTCTGCAAAAAGTACCTTAAAAAAGAATACGAATTTCTCCAACATTCCGAAGTGATAATCTCTTGAAATCCATCCCAGCAGCATTTATTTAGACTTTTGTGACAATCATAAAGAGGCAGACGAAATGCATTTCTGCATCACAATGCTGTGCTACCATTCTGAGTGATTTTGGATGCTGTGGTAAAAACATGGGGGCATATGTAAACAGTGGCGACAACAACACAATGACTCTCTGTTTCTAAGCACCCTTGTGAGATTTATTTGCTGTATATTTACATGACTATGACCTTGTGGGGCTTATAGTCGCTACACTTTACGGCTGGAAGAAAGTGGCATGTGGAATTTGTCCATTTTGTCCAAGATCATACCAGGAAAGCACACTGTAGCTCAGAGCGGGACCAGAGTTCTGACTTCTGAGGCTGCACTCTCTTCTTTCATGTCAAAATTTCTCCTTCAAACTTTGAGTCAATGTATTGTTCTGTGAACTTAACTATGTGCTGCCCCTGAAAATGACTACTCAGTTGAAAAATATATTTCACTTGATAAAAGAATTTGAAGACTGTAAATTACTACAAAATTGATGTGGATATCAGTGTGAATTTATTGCTACCTCGAAATCTCTAGCTGCTTATAATTTGCAAGGCTTGCAGTTTCCTGGCACATGCTACTGGATGGTGTTTTTTTTTTTTTTTTTTTTTTTCTAGTACTGAGGTTTGAACCCAGGGCCTTGCACATGCTAAGCAAGCTGCATTCCATCCCCACTGCTGGCACTAGTGTTTCTTTATTATTATTGCTGTTGTTATTTATTTATTCATTTGAGAGAAGAGAGAGAG
Organism: Dipus sagitta; assembly: GCA_036346955.1. Lineage (NCBI taxonomy): Eukaryota > Metazoa > Chordata > Mammalia > Rodentia > Dipodidae > Dipus > Dipus sagitta. The sequence goes on from CM070786.1 coordinate 61,926,385, forward strand.
GGAGAGAGAGAATGGGCATGCCAGGGCCTCCAGCCACTGCAAACGAACTTCAGATGCGTGTGCCCCCTTGTGCATCTGGCTTATGTAATGGGGAATTGAACCAGTGTCCTTTGGCTTTTCAGGCAAATGCCTTAACTGCTAAGCCATCTCTCTACCCCAGACTAGTGGTTCTTATACTTTATTGTGCAGTAGAGTTTATTTCAGGTCTTAGTAAAACAGCCGTTGCTGGACCCCACCTCATGGTTTCTTCCTCCATCGGTGTATTGAAGGACTGAGACTTGTGTTTCTAACAAGTTCTCAGATAACACTGATGCTATGGTCAGAGACCACAGTTTGAGAACCACTGATATAGCTACATCAAATGCTCTGAAGAACAGACTGGCAGGAGCCAAGAATGCCAAGACAGCATGGGCCATACAAGCTCATCATGCGCAGGGCTCATTGGGGTTCCTTTGACTGCCCTGCCTGCTTAACCATGACCCTCAAACTATCTAGGAACTTTATCAAAGTTTCATTTAAGTTGTTCAAAGTTTTATATTAGATTGTCAATGCATAATTTAAGATATTGGCCATAAATGTGATATTTCAAGCCAAAACATACTTTAATTTGGAATAAAAAAATTAACCAACTTTAATATGATAAAAGGAAGGAAAATCTAATTTAACAAATTTTTGTATCTAGACCTGGCCATAAAATACAGCCTGAAGCAAGGGAGCAGGTGGATATTATAAATTAATCCATATGATCAAATATTCATTTATAAAGTCTTCTTAAATTATGCATTGATATTCCACATGCCATATGGAAAGAAAAGTTTCATAGTCCGTGTGCACGTATTTATACTCCATTGTCCTATGTGGATCATCACCATGTTTTTGTTGTTGTTGTTGTTTGTTTGTTTTCTTGTTTGTTTGTTTTTAGGTTTTTTTGTCGAGATAGGGTCTCACTCTAACCCAGGCTGACCTGGTATTCACTCTGTTGCCCCGTAACTCACTGCAATCCCCCTACCACTCTGTCTCCTGACATGGCTGTTTTGACACACTCTGTGAATAGTGTCTGAAATTGCTTCTACTGTCAATCATGTGCTGTTAGAACGAATGAGCAAAGCTCGGGCTATGCTGAGCTCCGGGGGGCATCCGGGTATAGGAGGAGGCACTCCAGGCCAGCACAGCCAGCTCCCCTTCTCTCAGGCCACAACACGCTGCAGCAGAGCGCCTCAAACCTTAATGCATTTGAGAGTCTCTGGGGATTTTTCTAGAACGCTCACATTGAATCAGCAGGAAGGGCCTCAGATTCCACATTCCTTCTAGTTCCACAGTTCCTGGGTAAAGCCGATGATACTGGTTCCCTGGACCACATAGTGAACAGCAGGGTGCAGGAGGCAGGATTACCAGGGTAGCCCTTCCTACTCCTCTGCCATTGCTTTCTAACTGGGTCTACAACTGTTTTGGACTCCTGAGGTCCTTGAAACTCTTTATCTACTAGTATATTTTGAGGCTTCATATGAGAATTCTGACTGCTTAAGTAACCATTGCTAGAAAAGCTTAGAGTTTGACATGTGCAAAGCTTGACACCATATCGATCATTTGACATTATTAAAATAAACCCGGAACAGAATGCACGAGGGAGGCCACAACTATCTCCAGGTTTCAGCCCCGCTGCTAGAGACGGGAGCTGATGCTAACGAAAGCTCGTGGGTGTTTTACAGACAGTCTTCTTTTAATCCTGTGCCAGTTGAGTTCACTTTCTGAAACCTCAGCACCATTGGTCACCTTGATGACCTGCAAGGAGGAAGAGGGATCCCTTTGAGCCAGAGTGATTTCTATTCCATCTTCCAGTTCCTTTTACCCTCAGGATTACTCATTCTTATTCTGAATGGATTGAGCTCGAGTCAGGTGGATTCTTTCCAGATTCTTACTTCTGTCAGTCTTCAGGCTAGTGAGGAGGAGAGTGCTGTCGAGGCTTGTTAAGCAGGAGGTGTAGAGATGCCAGCTGCATTCAGGAAGGCCATACTCCATGGCACCTCACAGTTCCTCCCAGAGGCCTGATTGGCATGTCAGGCAGCCACAGTCCTGGGGCTCAGCCTACTGTAATGCCACAGGGGAAGCCTCATGTGGGGGAGGGGCGGTTGTCCCTGACAATCTTCTGGGATTTCCTCGGAGCGATGAATCCACAACCTAATGACCAGTCAACTCTGTCTTACACAGTTGAATAAATGAGCAAACATCATGGATTCTGAGACCTCTGATGGAGTCTGGGGATAAGCAGTGCCAGCCTGGCAGCCTCAGAACCAGTTCCCAGGCCATCGCCTGTAGAAACTGACAGGAAGTTGATGCCATTAAGTGCATTCAGCATCTGCGTCTCTTCCCACTTGGAAAGCAAAGCTACAGGTTTATTCCAAGTATCTCCACAGATGAACGCTCCACTTGTAATACACCAACTTTCACCACAGAGGAGATCTACTATTGCTCTCCTACTAAAATAATAAATAAATTTCTCTAAAGTTGTATACAATCCACAGACTGCCAAAAACTTGTGTGAATTTGTGTAAATACAATGGGACATGCAAACATGTGCTACGGGTGCTTTGAGAACATCCAGAAGTTTGGGAGTCAGTGGTTCGAAGCCAATACTTTGGGCTCATGGATGTAGCTCGGTGATGGAGCACTGGTTTCACTAGTCTGAGTCTTTGGATTCAATCCCAAACATTGCAGAATCAGCAAATGGTTAATCAGTCGACCATCGATCAATCAGTGTTTTGAAAGACAGTTCTCAAGGGTCCAGTAGAATTAACCTCATCTAGGAACTTAGACATGCAAAAATCGCATGAATCTGGTGAGCCCCCTGGAGAGATACTCCTGAATTTACTGAGCTTCGTTGCTCTGGGTTCATTTTGTTGCTGCCAACCTACAAAAATAAGTGGCAAGTGGGATGCTTTGAAGCCAGAACATTGACTGGTACTAAGGCTTTACGAGTCTGGCCATGAATGTCCAGTGGTATGGAATACACCAAGCATGTTGAATGCAAATGTATTCCTATGGATTTGTATGAAATGATGGATACCTGTAATCCAGGCTACTCAAGAGGCTGACACAGGAAGATTGCTTGAACCACAGAGTTCGTGCCCAGCCTGGGAAGCACTGTAAAATATTCTCAAGATACTTCTTTCTCCCCATAGTCACTAATCTTAATTTGAAAAACTAAAGGATCGATTTGCTATTGAATCATTTCATTGGTCAGTACATGATTGCTGACTACAACCTTTCTGCATAAGATCTTTATAGCACAAATACAGGATTTTGCAACAAAAGCATGGCATTATTGCTCAATATTGATATTATGATAAGAAGAGTATACAAAAATGAAGCAGCTGGATATGGTGGCTCATAATTGTTATACCAGTACTCACAAGGCTGAGGCAGGAGGATTGCTGCGAATATGAGTTGAGCTAGAGCACATAATATATTGTAGACCACCCTGACTAACAATATGACACACTGTCTCAATAAATATTTTAAAAGTCCAAGTAATGAAAGAATAAAGATCAAACAAAGCAAGAATGCAAACATTGTCACTCAGCAATAATTCCAATGACTCCCTGTCTTACTTCAGCTTGTGAAATTATTATAGAACTCCCAGAACTGGATAATTTATTATGAACTGAAGTCCTCTGTCTCCATTTCTGTGATCTGAGAAGTTCACAACTGAGTGTGGGACATCTATGAGAACATTCTGGCTGGGCCGTCCTATGGTGGAAGGACAAAGGGAGGGTGAAAGAAGGCAAGAGATCTTTCATCCTGTCAATCATTCATTCCTCGTGACCAGATATCCACCCCCATACACCCCGCCTCCAAACACTGCTGTACTGGTCACTAAAAGTTTGCCATTTGTAAGCTACATCGACACTGGGTATGTCAGTTAACCTCTTCAACCTTCAATTTAAACATAGGCATCACAAAAAGGAAGAAACACATACAAATAGTAATATTCTTAAAATGTCACTATGTCTTTATTTATGTATTTTTACTTATTTATTTGAGAGAGACAGAGAGAGAGGGGGGTGGGAAAGGGACACACCAGGGCCTCCAGCCACTGAAAATGAACTCCAGACACATGTGCCACCTTGTGCATCTGGCTTACACGGGTCCTGGGGAATTGAATTGAGGTCCTTTGGCTTTGCAGACAAGCATCTTAACTGCTAAGCCATCTCTCCAGTCCTACAAATAGTAATATTTTATTCACTGTACAACATTGCTGTGAGAGTCAAATGAGAGATTAAGTGGGAATAAACCTTGGAGAAGCTGCATCTGCCATGGAAGGAATGGTGTTGAGAATGTTATGAGTTGACGCTAGACTGCGTACCTGTCGTGCTAGTGCTCTAGTGGTTCAAACACGAGCATAACTAACCGAGGAACACATGTGTTTTATTTATTTATGATACACAATATGACATATAAATTAATGAGAAATACATACATAGCATATAAACATGTGTATATAGATAACATAGCATATATAAGTACATAATGTATATCTAAGGTATTTTTGTCACAGTGACAGAAAGACATAACATCTGTTATGCCCTTTTTCTGCTCAGTATCCCTTCTTGTAATACCTTCTTTTGTTATGTCATATATTACTTAATTTCATTCTGTTGTTTTTTTTTTTTTTTGCATTGTTGGTGATTTGACGTAAGGCCTTCAGCATGTTAGGCAAGTTCTCTACTATTGAACCACATCCAGTCTTCTTTTCCACTGTTTATTTTTGAGGTAGAGTTTCATGAAGTTGCCCAGGCTGACCTTGAACTGAACTCTCTAGTCCTGGCTGGTTTTGAACTTGTCATGCTTCTGCTTCAGCCTCCTGAGTAGCTGGGTTCAGGGTTGAGACACTTGGCTCTTCTGTATTATGTAATATTAAGTAGATACTATCAATGACAATGACACCCATACATGGAAAAGAAAGCCCCAAGAGGGTAATTCTCTTGTCTAACTTTCTTATCTTCATAGCTGAAGCATTCCCAGTAGGTATTTAGTAGGCATGGTCAAATCAGTGACTAGCCTCTGCTGTTAGGGTAGATGAGTCAAATGTGCATCACCTTGTGATGTTGCTTCATAATGAATCCTCTATGTATTTTTTAATAAAATATTTTATTTAGGGCTTGTGAGATGGGCTAGCAGTTAAGGTGCTTGCCTACAAAACCAAAGGACCTTGGTTCGATTCCTCAGGACCCATGTAAGACAGATTCACAAGGTGATGCATGCATCTGGAGTTCCTTTGCAGTGGCTGGAAGCCATGGTATATCCATTCTCTCTCTCTCTCACACTCTGCCTCTTTCCCTCTCTCAAATAAATGAATAAAATATTTAAAAAATATTTTAATTTATTTAATATTTTTAAATTTTATTTAATATTTTTAAATATTTTATTCATTTATTTGAGAGAGAGAATGAGGCAGACTGGGGAATTGACCCTTAGGCTTTGCAGACAAGTGTCTTAATCACCAAGCCGTCTCTCAGGTCCCAGAATACTGTATTTCTTTATGACAGCAGACAGTTAAGGCTTAGGAGAGGAGCTATGTATGACACTCTTCACTTGTCTGTTGCTCAGAAGGCTAGCAGCAGGCAGCAGGGCCACTCCTTGCAGGTAGGCTAACAAATCCAAGAGTATATAAAAAAAACAAAAAAACCTTTGGGGTGGTAAAGAAATGGGAATTGAGAGTTGGAACATCTGAATTCTGCTCATTGCCCAATTACCGAGGGATATTTTGGTATAGGAAAAGTAAAAATTAACTTGTCTAGTCTACCGTTTTCTTTGACATATATGTGATTTGGATTAGCTGCTTTTTAAGGTATATTTATATAATTGTCAGTTTAAAAGCAAAAGAAATGATTCTCTCCCCTGTCTTAAAGGAAGCAAATGCCTTGCTTTATGTTTACACATTGTAACAGCATGATATCATGAGCATCGTACTTACAGGATGTTCATGTTTAATAAGATCCAGCTGTCAATGCCGTGTTTCAGGCCCTTTGCACAGATTCTATGCAATATGCATTTTTTCTCAGAAGAACTCATTACCTTGCATGTATTTGTAACCTACTATAGAATGTTTTTCCTCTTCTCAAATAAGGAGTTGCTTTTAAATTAACTGAACATAAACTTTGGTTTTCAAGTTCACATTAAATGGCCTGATAACTTTTTTATAAGTTTCTAAAATAAGCCTCTCTTTCATGCACAGCACAAATTAAATTCCTATCAAATCTGCTTCAGAAATAAAGAAATCTTTCCAACATCATATTTAATGTCTTCATATCTTGTGCTCATTAAGTTCACAAGTTAATAGCACATAAATAAAACATGCCTTTTACTTCATGAATTGCATGTCGAGTGTGTGCATTTTAAAGACTTAGAAGGGAATGAGAAGAAACCGGTACACCGAGCCTGCCAAATCCAGCCTGGTTTCTTTTTTTTTTTTGCATAGCTGAAGGTCTGGCATTTGGGGCGTTTAGAAGATTTAATTTAGGAACACAGTATGATGTCATAGAGCCTGTGTGTCTGAAAATTGCTGCAGCCTGATGCTCAGCATCCTCATCCTCATTAATCTGTGCCTCATGTTGTCAGCGGTTTACACGTGGTGAGGAGGCGCCCACCGCAGATGCGGCCAAGCTCTACTGGCTCTTTGTGAACATCCAGCAGCCGCCCACTCTTGGTGCTGCGATCACAGTGGGCGTTTACGTCCTTCTGTTCATCATCTCCTCCTTGATTGTGTATCTGTATTGTCTCAGGTAAGAGCGCCCATGACCTGCCCTTCAGGATGTTCTGTTTGCCCACCCGACAATCACGTGTGAATATGGGGTGAAAGCTGAGAAGTTTGAACTATCCGTCTTGGGTAGAAATTTCCCTGATTGTGTCCGATATTTGTCATGACAAGCAGCAAAGGCATGACTTGGTTTTTGGAGAAGTGTCCTCTGCACAGTGGTGTGTGTTAACTTTGCCTGAATCATTACACTGTGTCTCCAAATCATAGGCAGCAGAATCAAAGAGCAATCCCTTGAGATGCATTTTGGGGCATTTCCTGGGAAACTTGTCATCCATTCTCCTTCACTTCCCCTTGTAACTTGTTTTTTCCTCCCTCATCCTCTCTGATGCCATGTTCAGTAACAAAAGAGTCAAAACCCAGCTTTGATTCTGAGGAACAGAGGGTGTGATTCTGCCAGGTCATGAATTTATCAAGCAAGGTGTGTGTGTGTGTGTGTGTGCGTGTGTGTGTGTGTGTGTGTGTGTGTGTGTGTGTGGCAGTGGGAGGGGGAAGGGAGAGGCCTGAGAAGGAACGAAATGGACATGTCACCTGCTGCTTATTTCCCTAGCTGACCGTGTGGACACTGTTCAGTTGCATGGCCAGTTCCAGAGCCTCTTCTGAAGCCATTGAGGTTTCTATTTTGGCATCTGTTACCTGTGCTTTGGTTCTTAGATCCATGCACTGATTGAGAAGACTAATACCATGAAGTCACTGTTTTGTTTTCTCCTAGTCTTACAGTTTGAAGTCTTAGGAGTAAGTTCTTTCTTTTTAAAAATATCTATTTATTTATTTATTTATTTACAAATGGAGAGAGAAGAGAAACAGAGAGAATGGGTGTGCCAGGGCCTCCAGCCACTGTACACGGACTCCAGATACATGTGCTACTTTGTGTGTCTGGATTTACATGTACTAGGGAATCAAACTCAGGTCCTTAGGCTCTGAAGGCAAGTGCCTTATCCACTGAGTCATCTCCCCAGCCCAGGTGTTAGTCTTTAATCTGTTTGGCATTGACTCTTGGGCAATGGCTTGAGATAAAGAGTCAGTTTCACACTTTCACTAGTGGGTATCCAATCTCTCCAACACTATTCACCAAACAGACCATCACTTTAATCATGTGTATTCTCGACATCTGTGGCATATATATGCTGACCACACGTATGTGGGTTCATTTCCTCTCTTCTATCGAATTGATCCGTCCATGTCCGTCTTCTTATGAACTTTATTTATTTAAGAGGGAGAGAGTGAGAGCAGATATATTTTATTTATTTATTTATTTAAGAGAGAGAGAGAGCACTTCAGGGCCTCCAGCCACTGCAAACACACTCCATGCATGTGCCCCTTGTGCATCTGGCTTACGTGGGTCCTGGAGAATCAAACCATGATCCTTTGGCTTTGCAAGCAAACACCTTAACTGCTAGCCATCTCTCCAGCCCCCAAGAGGCACATATATAGAGAGAATGGGCATGCCAAGGCCTCCAGCCGCTGGAAACAATCTCCAGAAGCATGTGCCACCTTGAGGATCTGATTTAGGTGGGTACTAGAAAATCAAACCTGGGTCCTTAGGTTTTGCCTTAGTCACTGATCCATCTCTCCAGCCTCATGTCCATCTTTATGCTGGTAGCAGGCTGTTTTAGTCACTGCAGCTTTGTAATATAAACCATAAAACCCACATACATATATACATACATGCATATGGAATTAAGACCTAATGAGGATCAAAAACCATTATGTACATGTGTGAAACTTTTCAATAAAAGTTTTTAAAAAGGATTGAAATCAGCATTTCAAAGAGGTACCAGCCTTTCCACATTGCAGCACTATTTGCACTGCTCAAGGCGTGAAAACAATCTCAACCGCCATCCAGAGATGAACGGATGATGAAGGAAGTACATGCCAGGGAACACTGCGGCCATCCACTGTAAAGAACACTCCTGTTATATAACAGTGTGGACGGAACTTGAGGATGTTCTGTTGAGAGAAATGAATTAATTGTAAAACAACAAACTCTACACGACTCTACTTGGGTGTGGATCTAAAATATTCAAAGTCAGAGAAACAGAGTAGGTTGGTGATTTCTAGGGACTGAGAGAAGGGTAGCAAAGAATTGGCATTTAATGGGCACTATGCTTCAAATAAGTAAGTTAGAAGACTACTGTGTGCATAATTCGCAATAGTGTACTTAAAAATTAAGAGGGTAGGTAGGTGTCATAACGAGTGTTTTTACCAGGATTTTGGAAAAGTACGAAGAGATAAACACGGTTTCTAGGAATAGAAAGTTAAGGAGCCAACACAAGTCTGAAGAAGGCTGACTCAGTAGCCAAGGACTTTGGGGAAAATTCACCATTGTAGTAACCTTTGAGAATTTTATGTAATTTAGTTAGAAGAAAAATGGAGATAAGCATGTTTTCACACATAGGAAGTAGAAAATCTCAAGAAAGTGCTGTGACCTGGCTGGAGATTAGTATGTAGAGAAGGTGGCAGGCTGATATGGGTTTGCAGATGTGGAGAAGGATCACGTGATCAGAGACTTGACTGCCCTGCTGCTCAGCTTGGCCTTATCCTAACAGTAAGCACAGTGAAGGACCTTAAGTAATTTCCATTTTAGGAAGGTGGGTTTACTGTTAGGGCCTATGTTGGAGGCAGGAAGATCTAGTTTAAAAGGCCACTTTGACTACCTAGACAGTGTCACAAGCCTTGACTAAAGAGAATGTCAGGGGAAAGGGATGTTGAGGTATCTTTAAGAAATAATTAAGGAAATGAATAGAACTTACAGGCTGGTTGGTAGTTGAAGGTGAAAGAGAGGTCCATGTAACTTCAGGTTTTGGATTTGGTTGGGGGTGGCTGTAGCACTCTATAAAACACATTTAATCAGATGAAAACAATCAGAGGAGGCATAAGATGGGGTGCACGTCCACCGAGATTGTCCACCTTTAGGTGCCTTTGATATTGCCAATGGAAGCTATGCCACGAGAAGCTGGATATAAGAGGACAGAGCTCAAGGAAATCAGTCCTGACTATGGACTTGCCTGGGGAGGCCGTGAGCTTTACTACTACAATGCTGTAGGTTACACAGGACTATTCACTGAGATCAGGATGAGAAGGGTCAATATTTACCTTCCATTTCTTTGATCACAAAGTACATACATTAATAGAAAGCAATTAGCAAAAGCTATCTTAAAAAGTGGCTTTTTAAATATGGGTGTGGTTTGGTTCTATTACTGTATATGCATGAATAATTTACAGGGAAGAGTGTTGATAAGAGTGAAAGTAGAGGTGCAGTGTATTAGTGGCAGAAAGATTCAAATGGTAATCAGGATGGAGAGATGGAGCAACGTAGGCAGAGGGCTAACTAAAACCAAAGGTATATGAAAAAAAATCATATGAGAATCTAATTTTTTGTAAGCTCATTAAAATATGTGTTTTTTTTTAAAGAATTTGAACAGAAGCACCCAGCATGGGTAGATAATGCTTTTTCCGGAAGCCATACATAGGTTATTATAGGAAAATCTAAGTTCTGGGGGTGAGATTCACCCAGTAACTTGGTCAGTGAGGTCCTTGAGTCCCCCAAACTATATAGGCTATTGAAATGCTCTTGGTTTCCCACCAGAACTAATGCTGAGATCCCATTTTGAAAGGCGTCTCATTCTTTGGTTGCAGGACATTAAGAAACCAAGTTGGAATTCTGGAAGCTTCCTCCACTTGAGTTCCTGTCCACTTGCCAGACAGTGCTATGTAGGCTGTTTGTGGAGAAAACTCACCAACAGTCTTACCCAGCCATGGACCTTATGAGCTATACAATCAATAAGCCAGGCAGGACATACTGCCTGGTATAATAGTGATATGACTGTCGGAAGGGTATCCAATTGCTCTCTGATTATATTCAAGGCCTGTTCTATGTGAAGGAATTCATGTCCGGTACTGAAAATCTAGTAAAAAACCTGTGACTGGGAAGGTCATTGGCCTTGAGAGGGAAGCCACTACTATTACTTGGATAAGTGGGTATGTTCTGTTGCATGCCCATCAAATTGGCTTCTAAATTTTTACATCTATGCCCATAGATCAGGGCCATTCCCACTTTTTAAAATTTTTTCTTTTCTTTTTTATTTATTTATTTTTTTATTAGTTTTATACTCAGTGAATACAGTCAAGTTGGTACCATTGTTAAGCTCGTCCATGTCCTCCCCCCTCCCCTTGGCCCCTCCTTGTTGAGGTATATGGGTCATGCATTGTGGAGTTAGCCCACAGTTATGGGTAAGAGGAAATGTCTCTGCATATCATGACCCAACATGTGGCTCTGACATTCTTTCCGCCCCCTCTTCCGCAAAATTTCCCCGAGCCATGTTGCATTCATTTTCGGTCTGCTTCAGTGATGAAGTGTTGGGAGCCTCTATGGCTCTGGATATCTGATTTGGTAGGAGTTGATTGTTCTCTGTGTCGATCTCCTTTACCCTTGTGCTGGTACTAGGTTCACCAAGAAAACAGCACCCTTGCTTGTTTCACCAATTATTCTTAGCTTCAGCTGGGGCCCTTTTGAGGTATGATGGGGTGGTTCTCTCCTTAGGATCTGCATCTATCTGAAAAAGAGAAGCAGATTCTCCAATGGAGAATAAAATTAGCACCAGATAATTGGAATAACCCTTATTTTTTTATAGAGAATTTAATAGGTGTAGGCCCTCTTGTAGGCCACGATTTGTTGGTAGCTTGATAATGGAGAGTGGGCTCATGTAAGTCAGAACCATTCTTACTTTTTATTGCAGAAGTTTATTTTTGCAGATGGTGTAACTACTGAGGAGGCTAAAAAAAATTAACAGAATCCCTAAGTAAAGGAGGATAACTGAGGTCTCTGAAGACTCCGGTAGAACACAAGTGGATGCAGCCTTGCACTGGGGAGGGGAAGACAGGTCTTGTTTCATTTCAAGGAAAAAGGTGCCGGAGGATGCAGACTCTTGGAGGACTGGAGCAGGGAGGGAGCTCACATATGATGGGTATCATCTCAGGAGTGCACTCCCTGCTCAAGTCAACTTTCAGAGGATGGATCACGCTCTGATATTGCCTTTGGGTTACTAACAGTGGTAGTGAAAATGTCCAGCTCTTCAAGGGAACTTGTGTTGTTTAGGCCCAGGGTTGGTTCATAGCTTGACATGTCATAAGTACTGTATGTCTTACATTCCTGGCAAGAGAAGAAGTCTTCCCCGAGCTTTCAGTTTACATTTGGCCACTCACTTCATGCGGCCCTAGGCAGTGTTGTTCATTTGCTAGATTTTAGACATTTTCTTATGTAATGTATGAAGTAAAACATTACACAGAAGCATAGATTTTGTAAGAGGCTCCATAAATAATCACTGGTTTTTTTTAATGAGTACAGTTTCCAAAAAAGTATTGAAATAAATGAAAAGGTATACAGTTTCAACTTTTGTAAGTATAATAAAAGTAAGATAATATATTTATCACTTATTTCCACGTCATTGCATCTCTTCTCACTTAGAATGTCCACAGCCATATTATTTGAAGCTTAGTGCCTGCACTTTAATTATCTAGATTACTCGCAAAGTATGAGAATGTTAGCACAGAATTTCTGCACCAAATAATTAGAACTCGCTTTGATATCTAAAGCAAATGGTCTTTGCTTTAGGATAGAACACAAAGATTTTCCCATAGGGAAGTACAGGTACGAGGGATGGGAATCTCAAAAGTGGATGGAGGATGTTCAGAGGAAGAGCCAAGATGGTAGAGTGTTTGCAAATTATACAGAATTAACCCAAAAGAATTCAGCTTAGCCAAGCTTAGTGCACTGACCTCACACTTAATCTGGTCTGCCACAGTCGAGCATATTTAGCTATACCAAGCTAGGTTTTGCTAGTATTTTAGAAGCCTTTTATTTTAGAATGAACTCACTCCCAATGCATCAGCTGTAAAAGAAATTTCTTATCACTATTTGAAAATTATTAAAGATAACGGCAAGATGCTGAGATCAGTTCTCTTCAGGAGCGCTGTCAGCAGCAGTCAGTGAATTCAGGTATTATTATGGAATAGCAGAAAAGACACAGAGATCATAAGACCTTATTTTAGCAAAAAGTGCCAGTGTAGGTATATGCATGCTATCCAGTGCAGGATGACATCTCTTTAGTCAAGATATTAAGACAATGGCCCTAAGTCTTCCTGGACTTTTGCACCAATGCTATGAACACAGCAGTGACCACATAGCTGTATTTTGGGAACACAAAAGAGAATGAACCTCTTGTGCCAGATGTTCCTAAAGAAGATTTTTCAGCTCTGGGCATTGGAAGCTACACGTTACAGACACTGGCTGTGAAAGCCCAAGACTGTGTGGAGAATGTTCCAGAATCCTGGGAACTCTGTCACTGAAATGTTTCTACTGGAAAAGAATTCCACTCTTCATAGTTCTAATAGGATAGTTGACTATAATCTCCATTTTCCCTCTGCACTCTTAATGATGCTCTTAATGATAAGCACATTTATTTGGACTTCACATTATAATTTTGTAAAAAGAATTAACATTTTAAATGATTTTTCCTTATTTTTGAAAGAATAATTATGTAGATAAAAATGAAAGTATGTAAATGAAAAAACAGAATAATCTCATCTAAGCAAAGTATTGTTTAATCTTCTGATAAATTTAAGTTAGTCCTTTTTTGCCACATGTGTATACTTAACTTATGTAATTGAAATTAAATATTATAATTGCAATTTCATAAGTTGATATTCACCTTGATATATAATGAATATTTTTCTATACTTTACTAAATTCATAATTATTTAATGTCTATAAATTTTATTTAGATAGAATAAAATATTTAAATATAACCTTATTACTCAATAATAGTTTGTTTTATATTTTTATACATCTTATAAATTATTCTCATGGCCATATATAACATATACAGTCTTATCCACATTTTAAATTATACTCTGACTAGGATTCTAGAGACATACATACAGTGACTGAGCAGGCATAATATGCCTAAGATATTTGACAATCTTTACAGATTTTCATGGGAATTTTTATAGGTTTGCACTCCTGTTGTAGTAAGTGAAGAGATTTACCACCTATAGTCACTCACATACGAGCTTCTGAAACTAGAAGAAAAAGAGTCTCACTGTTTCATTTTACCTTCCTTTGTTTACTAAACATTCGTAATGTGCATATTACTAATTCATATTTCCTATTTGCGGACCTTGTAAATGTCCTTCTTGCCTTCTTTTCTATATATCATTCAAATATATTTTTCTAATTCAGTTATAAGATATATATATATATATATATATATATATATATCTTATAACTGAATATATATATTTTATATATATATAAAGAAAGAGAGAGAGATAAAGAGAGAGAGTATTGACTCATGTCCTAGTTTTATCCATTACTTGTTTTTTTTATTGCTTTTATTTCTTAAAATAAAGACTTTTCCACAGGAATTGAGACATATAGCTGCAATCACAGCACTTGGGAGGTTAAAGAAGAAGGATTATAAGTTATTCAAGGCCAGCCTGGGCTAAAAATGAGTACTAGGTTAGCCAAGGCTAACATAGCAAGTCCCTGACTCAAAAAAAAAAAAGGTATTTGAAACTCTTCTGTGGCAAAGCTTTTTAGAATCATTTTATAGTACTTAATTAAAAATGTAAAATAATTCCTCAGTTTTCAATTTTGCAACTGTTTTCTTTCCCTTTTGTAAAGTTTAATATTTTTATTAAATTGTTTGCCAGAAGCCATGTACAACTGATTTGGTAGGTGTGTGTCAAAAGCTGAACAACACATCTTTTTATCCCTTATTTTGATGCTCTGTTAATTTGATGTAATCTTTAGATGTTAGTTTATATTTAAACTTGTTGGGGTTTTAAGAGTAAGTAAAATTGGTCATCATTTTGGCTTTTCAGAAGGATGGGCAGAGTTGATTTCCTTTTTTTCTATAGCTTGATTTACATTTTACTAAACTTTTATTAATGGCCACTATGTAATGTGCAGTCTTTGGTCTCATAGCAAAAATTTAAAAATAAATAAATAAAAACATGCTTCCATTATAATATTGTTATCTGAGCAGTGTCAAGTACTTATAGGCTACTTATATATCTCTTTATAATACATAGAGAATGTGATGCTAAGATTTAAATGTCAGCTGGATTTGTTTAAGCTTTTATGTTCCTGGAAGTTCTGGAAGCTGTACACATATTTCAAATGCTGATGGTCAAGTTAGTTAGGTTTTTTTTTTTGTTTGTTTGTTTATATTTATTTATTTGAGAGTGACAGAGAGAGAAAGAGGCAGAGAGAGAGAGAGAGAGAGAGAGAGAGAATGGGCACGCCAGGGCCTCTAGCCACTGCAAGCAAACTCCAGATGCGTGTGTCCCCTTGTGCATCTGGCTAACGTGGGTCCTGGGGAATCGAGCCTCTAACTGGGGTCCTTAGGCTTCACAGGCAAGCGCTTAACCGCTAAGCCAGCTCTCCAGCCCAAGTTAATTAGTTTTTGAGTGCTTATATCTTCTTAATCATTGCCTTAATAGTTCCAAATAGCCTTATAAGTTCTAGCTGCTGACATTTATTAGTTAGGGAAATTAATTTAGGTTAAAATAATTTAAGATGGGTTCTGACGAGAATGTCATGATCATGTTCATTGTCTAGGGAATACATATGCGATAAAGATTTTCTTTCTAAAATCAACTTTTACAATATCTTTGTGGTACAAACAAAATATTACTTTCCGTATTGATGAAAAGATTCCAAATTTTGTGTAATTAATACACATGCTGACACTGCCACCTGGTTCATAGCCATTCTACACCCTGATGGCAGTTATAGGCTGTGCACATTAAAATATGCTTTCATAGGAACAGATCTGTCTCAAAGATTTTGATACTATTTTCTTCTTCTCCAGTAAAATTAACATCTTCAGGATGCCTCATTGCTATAGGGCCCTACCTTTAATATGTAAGTGCCAAGCCTATGGTGTGGGCAGTAGGTCTGTGTCATGTGCTCACTGCTGCTTCTGTCTGCTCTTCAGAAGAGAACACTCTTTCTACCGCCCTTCCAAACTTTCCTCCATGTGATAATTTTTCCTCTTAGAAAAAGACAGTAAGGGCTGGAAAGATTGCTCAGTGGTTAAGGCACTTGCCTGCAAAGCCTAACAACCTGTGTTAGATTCCCCAGTACCCACGTAACACTAGATGCATAGTGACACATGCATCTAGAGATCATTTTCAGTGGTTGGAGGTCTTAGTGCACCCATTTTCTCTCTCTCTCCCTTTACTCTTTCTCTACTTAAAAATAATCAACTAAATAAATATTTTTTTATTTCATTTTCAAAAAAGAAAAAAGAAAAACACAAGTCCTGGATGTGGGGGGGGGGGTATGCTTGTGCTCCCAGAGCTGCGGAGGTTGAGTCAAGAGGATCACTGTGACTCTGAGGCTATAGTGTAAGTTTAAGATCAGCCTAGGATGAACAATGAGACCCTATCACAAACATAAATAAAGGATACAAGCCTGCAAATTAAGATGAGTTAATTAGTATTGTAGTGACTTGGTTTCTGGTAAATTGGCTCCTTCCCACAGATCTAAAATAAAAGAAAAACTAAAATAACCAAGTGGGGTTTGTGCCTCCATCCCTTGCATATAGGAACAGGGAATTTGAGGAAAAAAAAATCAGGGGACCATGGGTGCCTGGATGAGATGGTATAAATGGGCTGGTACAGGCTGAGTCCCTACCATGAACTTGTGTTGGGTCTTTGAGATGAGAAGTTTCCTTGTGCCCTTTCATGGAAGTGCTTGTCTCTGATAAGACATCCTCACGGAGCTGGGTTACTCCTCACGCCTCCTGGTCTGCATTCTGCACTTTCTCTGAAAGCCTTTGTGAGACATTTTTCACTATCCTTATCACTAGAACAATTTAATGAACAAATTGATATGTAAGTAAGATGGTTTTCATGTTCTGCTAAAACTAAGAGGACGATGTGTGCATGAGGTGTGCAATCTCTGTACCGTGCCTTTCAATGTGGCACCAGCGGCCCGGCCTGAAGGCCGCAGCAGCATGACCACAGAGCAGCACGAGAGTCCTGAACTGGGGACACTGGAGCATGAGTGATTTTCTCCTCTGGGTTCACAAGGAGTGCCCAGAACACAACAGAAAATAGGGCTGGAGAGATGACTCAGTAGTTAGAGTGTTGACCTGCAAGGCCCACAGACTTGAGTTGGACTCCCCGGTACCTACATAAATCCAGATCAGATGTACAAGGTGGTAAAAACATCTGGAGTTTGTTTGCAGTGGCTAGAGGCCCTGGTATGCCCATTCTTTCTCTCTCTCTCTGCCTCTTTCTTTCTCTAAATCTCTCTCACACACTAATTAATTAAAAAAAGAAAATAGAATAGAAAGTAAGAAGATCTGCTGAATTAAATGGCAAAAGTGTACCTTCTATTTCACATAAAATATAAGTGACACATTACATGGTCTTTGTCAAGGTATTTTTCTTATCCAGCACCACACTCAGATTATAATAAAGTGTGAAAAGGAATTTTACACATGTATATAGTATGTATATATGTACACTGATATGTACATATATGTGTAAATATTATATAGATCATATATATGCATACATATATACATATATACACACATATATGTATATTATATATATATATATATATATATATATATATATATATATATATATATATATGTTTCTGTGTGTCTGTGTGTGTGTATGTGTATGTATACACACACTCGTAGCTCTCCTGTGGTTTAATTAGACTCATCAAAGTGACCATAGTAAGTGTTCACTTTGATTCTTTGGAGTCAGCTAACTAAAAGTATTTGGTGCAAGATGAAAGACACTGTAAGGTTTCAGAACATGTTTATGACATGGAAGGAAAAACATAAAGTCGATACACATAAAAATGCCAAGAACCATGGAAATGATAACTGTGCCATGGAGGCAGAATGTTCTTGAAGTCCCTTGTTGACTGTTTTGTGTTCTGACCTGGCATTTCCAAGCCTCAGTTGTATGATCCTGAGCCCTAGGCTCTACCTTCCTGCCCAGGCGGTGTGTTCTCACTAATGATCTGTTAAGTAGGTTGATCTGCACTGTGCTCACATGATAAACATTGCACACGGCTTCCCACTTAGCTCGGCCACACTTGCAAAGGAACTTCACGGTGATGAGTGGGTGGTGCCTCTACCTCAGTCTGGCCCACTGCTTGACAAGGAAGCTTGGTCATCTACGTGGACCTTGTTTCAGTTCTCTTTACAGATTGGGTGTCATTGGGGAGATTCTACCTCAGATCCACCCACCATAACCAAAGTTCTCAGAGGATTATCCAGTAGAGACAACTGCTCTGCTTTGTCCCAACTCTAAACTTTACATTACTAACTATCACAGTCATCTCAGAATCTCCAAGTAGAGATTTTACATTTTCTTCACAGATCTTGCATTGCTATATGAAGATAACACAAGGGGCTCACATGCTTTAGGACATTACTTTGGGCAGTGAGTGTGATGCCAAACATACAGGTGAAAAATCCAAGGTAGACAAATTTTGCTACAACAAACGTAAAAGGGAGCAACACCGTGCAAAAGGAAAACCCTTACAGAGTGGGAGTAAACAATGAACGCCACATACACGATACAGGGTTCATATCCAGAATACGTAGGGATTTCTTAAAATCAATAATGTAATTCAAAATCCACACAAGACTTGAAGATAAATTTCTGTAAAGAATGTACAAAAATAGGGCTGGAGAGATGGCTTAGAGGTTAAGCGCTTGCTTGTGAAGCCTAAGGACCCTGGTTCGAGGCTCGATTCTCCAGGACCCACTTTAGCCAGATGCACAAGGGGGCACACGCATCTGGAGTTCGTTTGCAGTGGCTGGAGATCCTGGAGCGCCCATTCTCTCTCTTTCTCTCTATCTATCTTCCTCTTTTTCTCTGTCTGTTGCTCTCAAATAAATAAATAAAAATAAACAAAAAAGAATGTACAAAAATAGCCAATATATAAATTGATGGTACATATCCTTAATTATGTGTGTAATTATTTGAGGAACCTCCATCCACATTGATTGACATAATGGCAACAATGTTTTGTATTCTCATCAATATTGCATTGTTCTAATACTGTACTAATATTTTCCCTCTACTTGAAAATAATTTTTTTTAAATGAGAAATGTGGAATGTCTACTCAATTGAAATACAAAATTGACAGGGGAAAATATCCTATCATATGCTGCAACATTAGTGAATACTGAGGATATTTGCTAACTGACATGAGCCACACAAAATCCAGTGGTATTCCTCTCACTTGATAAAACCAAAGTAGTCAAAAATGTAGGAAAGTAAAGGATAAAGGACCAGGGAGAGGGAAGAGGGCCTAGATTATAATATTTTAGAGATCTGCTGCATCCCAATATGCCTATGAGGATTGATCTCCTAGTCAACTTTGTCAGAACCTGAACATCCTTGGGAAAAACACTCTGGGCTTGTTTATAAAGGAGTTTCTAGATCAGTTTAATTAAGGAGAGAAACCCCATTCTAGCAAAGAGTGCAAGCAGTCCATGGACCAGGGTCCTGGGCTGAATAACAAGGAGAAAGCGAGCTAAGCACCAGCATTCATTGTTCTCTGCTTCTTTTCTTTTCTTTTTTCTTTTTCCTTTCTTTATTTTATTTTATTTTATTTTTTTTGGTTTTCCAAGGTAGGGTCTCACTCTAGCTCAGGCTGACCTAGAATTCACTATGCAGTCTCAGGGTGGCCCCAAACCCATGGCAACTTCCTACCTCTGCCTCCCGATGGCTGGGATTAAAGGCGTGACCACGTGCCTCCTGTGCCCGCTGCCATGCCTTCCTGCCGTGATGATCTGCCTCCCCCAGAACTGAAAGCCAAAATAAACCTTTCTTTCCTTAAGATGCTTCTTCTCAAGTATTTGTTGACTGCAATGAGAAAAGTAACTAATACACTACCTTGCTGAACACTTAAAAAAGATTAGGATAGTTTCAAAATGCACATTTATGCTTGAATTTCCCTTGATGAATGAGTGTGGTATAGTGGTTAGTGTCTTCATTTGAAGGTAAGATAGGACATGCTAGAATCTGGCTCTGTCACTTTTGAGCTGGGTATACATAAAACAGTGACTGAAGCTCCTTGCTTCTTCTTGAGTTTTTAATCTTGAAAATGTACTAAACAAAATCAAGCTTCAAACATTGAATAATATGCTTAGTGTATATAAATTATGAATTAGGGGCTCAAGAGATGCCTCAGCAGTTAAGGTGCTTGCCTGTAAAGACTAATGACCAAGGTTCAATTCACCAGCACCCATGTAAAGCCAGTGGCACAAAGTGGAATTCATTTGCAGTGGCTGTAGGTCTTGGTGTGCCCATTCTCTATCTGTCTGTCTCTCTTCTTGCAAATAAATAAATAAATTTTTAAAATTTGAATTAGTGCTACTTACCTAAAGAATATAGGTACTAACTATCATCTGTTTCTATTGATAATAAGAGAATAACTAACTAATAAAACCTGCTCATTAGTAATATATTATTTTGTTGAGCATATTTCTAAGTGAGCTATAACTTATATGTTTATATTTATTTACAAATTTTCATTTGGACAAAGTAAACTCTAATTTAGTTCAACAGTTTTGAATTTTGAATTAGTTTTGACCAGAACACACAGACACACACTCCTGTACACACTCTAAAGGAATTCCAAAATTAACATTTGGAGAAAAGTACACACACCACACACACACACACACACCCCTCATAGTCTCCTCCTTAAACTCTCCACTCAGCATTCCTTAACACAGTAAACGCCAGTGTCGCCCACAGTATTGATTACCTTACTTGTTGCTGTCATCAAACATCTGACAGGAAACAATTTAAGGAAGGACAAATTTATGCTGGCTTTCAGTTTTGAGGGAACATAGTCCATTGTAAATGAAACTCATGGCAGCAGAAGCAATGCTGGTCAATTACAGTCACACTAGGAAGCAGAGAATGAACAGGAAGGGAGGCTGGGCTATAAAACACCAAGGCTCACCCCCCCAGTCATCCATTTTCATGTGACAAGTCTCTACCTGCTAAAGATTCCACAACCTTTCCAAAAAGCACCATCCTGCCGACTTGGAAACAAGTGCTCAAACACATGAGCCTATGGGACATTTCACATTCAAACCTACAAACCTATCCATTGAGACAGAAAGGGAAGGAGCAAGCAAAGGGAAAAGGATGGAGGTGGAGAAGGGAGTTGGAAGAGAGGAACATCAGAGAGGGAAAGGAGGAGGAAGGGAGTAAGCAGAAAGGAAAAAGAAGGAAAAAAGAAGAACAAAAAGAAAGAAAGAAGAAAGAAAAAAAGAATAAGAAAGAGAAGTAGGAAGGAAAGAAAGGCAGGAAGAAAGGAAGGTAGGTCAAGGTTTTGTCTTCAAATTTTTACTCTCTCATCCTCCATACTCACCATCTCCAGATTGTAAAAATCCATAAGCTTTTGAGCTTCCTTCGATTCGTTCCATCTATAAAGCAGCTCCCTTGTCCACTCTCTTCCCTTACAAACATGAGATCACATACCTTCATCTCTTGGAGGACACTAGGCCACATATATCTTGGTACTTGTGGTACTTGTGGTGTGTCTGTCTCTGGTAACATGGAAGGGAAGCATTTTTACTGCTTGGGCATTTTTATTTCTGCGATCTCTTTCTTTTTCTCAAGGTCCGTTTTCCTATTTTATTCTCATCTTTTCTCCTCCTATTTGGTAAGATTTCACAACAAATCCAGGTGAATTTCACTTATTATTAAAGACAATGGTGAGTTAACAAAGTTTATAGAAGAGCTGCCCAAACTACCTTCATATGTTTATCAATTTTGGATGTCAAATGACTCAATTAAAATGTTCGACAATCTAGCTCACACATATGCAGGTTTAAGATGCATAAACCTATGAATGAATTAGATAGAGCACAGAGAGATGGTGGCCATGCCAAAACAGGTCTGTGTGCACGCTACCAGAGCCATCCCTGAATCATTCTGTTGTAATTATTACTCTAGTAATTACATTGTCCAACTCACACCAGAAGCGTATTGGCCACACATTGATGTGTGCTAAGTGAAAGCGACACTTTGGGAATGAGAAATTTACATGAACATATTCACATTCTTTTGTGGTCCTGAAAGTAGTCCGGTAGCGAAATGTTCGCACTGTCCTTTTTAGTTTTGGAAGAAATGTCACATCTTCCGTTTCTGTAAATGACCCACATTCAGATGTGCAGCAAGCATAATAGATTCTGCCACTCGTCAAGCCGTCAAGCAGCGGATTGCTGTGTATGTAGGGCACAGGGCACAGGACTTGGTAAATTACTGTGTTTCACTGGCCATCATCAGAACCTGTGGTACAACGTGTGACCTACTTCTCCAAACAGTACTGCCTAAGGCTTTCCAGACAGGTGGAGTGAGTTTCTCTTTTAATTACATTTTGAAGAAATAATTTAAAAATACAAAATTTGAGGGCACTTTAAAATTTGCAACCATCACCATGTAATGTTGTAATGTTCAATAATCTATCAGGAAACAACAGCTCCCTATTTAAAATTCTGGAGCCAAAAGTGCCCAAAAATGTGCAAAAATGATGTAATCCTTCTTTTAGATTCACTTTTTTTTAGATTCACTTTTATATCCTTTTAGATTTAGCACTTCTCAGCACTCACTAATTTTAGAATTTTTTAATGTTTGCTTTTCTTTTTCTCTTCTCTTAACTAAGGAATCCAATGTCTTTCACTTCATATAACCATTTGTTGCTCACATTTGATATTCACATCTAAAATATGGATCATACATAAACAATAGATTTTGCTCCCTTTCACTGATGTCACCAATGAAGAATTTGTTAATTGATCTAGAAGTATGTTTACATTATTGTTTATTTTCCTAAATTCATCTTTAATTTTCTAAAGAGAATCTGAAATGTGAAGATTCCAAAGACATATAAAATGATAAAATATCCTTACATCCAAAAGAAGAAAATAATTCACCTTTGGATATGTATCATATTGCTTGACTAGTTATATCATATGAAATGATCTAATTAATATCATTTCCATTTTACTTAGTTTTACTTTGTGTATAGGACCATAGAGTGGTATTTTTTACTTGTTTCTGTAGACTGGCTTTATAGAGTTTAAAATATGCTAAAAACTTACAAAGGTTGGTAAATTGACTCATTAGTAACCCATCATGGGGCTTTTCATTGGAAAATGCCACCCAAAATGGCAAGAAAAAATTTAAATAAAACTAAAACACAATTAATCTTTGTACTGGTTTCCATATTCTAACATGCCATTTTGTTCTCTGTCAAAACATTTGTTAAGTGTCCTGTATATCCAGGCTTTGATGTTTACATAATTATTCTTTACACAGAATGAAAGTGAAATAAAAAGAAGGCAGGCATTTTCTGGGCAAGGAGATTAGAAGCCAGCAGAAATAGGACTGTGATTCCTAATTAATTCAAAGTTAATTGCATTGTTGGTAATCCTGCACTTAAAATCTTCATATAGAAAATGTTTATGGCAGCAAATTGACAGTAATTTGACTACATTAAATCTTACTCCACCATTAAAAGGAAAAGATGAATGTTTCACTAAACAGCTTACGGGAATGGAAAAGACTAGTTCTTGTTTAACAAGCCAACCAGTAAATCATCCAGATAGCCTACCATAAGCTTGAGATACTCACAAGAAGCTGTAGGGATGTTTCAAGGTGGCATCAGGAGGACTGTGGATGCTGCTCTGTGGCAGAGCACTTGCCCAAAATGTAGGTGTAAGGCACTGGGTTTGATCCTTAACACTCCTCCCAAAATGCAGGTGGCACTAAAAACTAACTTAATGACCATCTGTGATGAACTCAAAGTCATTAAAAACTGAAAATAAACTTTAGATCTTATTTGAAAATAAAGGTAAAAAATAATGTATGTCACATGAGTATTTTAAAAATACTCAAGATAGAGGTATTTAAATAAAGATTTTTACTTATTTTTATTATTGACAACTTCCATAATTATAAACAATAAGCTATGAGAATTCCCTCCCCACTCACTTTTCCCTTCACAACTCCACTCTCCATCATATCCCCTCCACCTTTCAATCAGTCTCTCCTCTATTTTGATTTCATCATATTTTCCTCCTATTGTGGGAGTCCTGTGTAGGTAGTGCCAGGCACTGGGAGGTCATGGATATGTGACAGGAAGAGTGCATTGTAAGGGTCCTATCCTGCCTTTGGCTCTTACATTCTTTCTGCTACCTCTTCCACATTATTCCCCGAGCCTTGGAGGGTATGATAGAGATGTTTCAGTGCTGAGCACTCCTCTGTCACTTCTCAGCACCTTGGTGCCTTCTAAGTCATCCCAAGGGCATTGCCATCTGAAAAGGGAAGCTTCTTTAACCAAAAGTGAGAGTGGCATTAATATATGGGTATGAGCATTAAGATAAGTGCTTACTGGACAGTTTGGGGAGCATAATACATGCATTTAGCCAGAAACTGGCAGGCTAACACTAGGGCTCACAACTTTCCTTGCCATATGTTTTCAGTATCAGGCATGTATTCCCTCCCATGGAATGGGTCTCCAGTCCAATTACAGAGTGGTTGATTGACATGCCACTATTGCATGTATTTGGGTGGGTTTTTCAGGAAAAAGAAGTCAAGATTTGCCATGAGTAAAATGTCAGCAAAGTGGCATAAAATGAATTTAGTTTAAATTAAAATGTAATTTTAACTGCAGTCAATATGATAAATTTTTAAATTCTATCTTTTTGTCAATAGTAGGCTATTTTTTAAATATTTTATTTATTTATTTGACAGAGAAAGAGGGGGAGAAAGAAAGAGAGAGAATGGGCATGTCAGGGCCTCCAGCCACTGCAAACGAACTCCAGACATGTGTGGCCCCTTGTGCATCTGGCTAACGTGGGTCCTGGGGATTTGAACCAGGGTCCTTTGGATTTGCAGGCAAACGCCTTAATAGCTAAGCCATCCCTCCAGCCCAAGGCTAACTTTTTAAAGTTCAAATTACTAACATAAAATATCAGGATCAGGTTCAGGATGGAATAACAAGATGGATTGCAGGTCTTTACAATGGGGACAATGAATTATACTACTGGGTGACTGAACTAATTATTCTGGTCATTGAGGTAAAATATTTCCAATTCTTCACTTTGAATATATAGAAAGACAGTATCATGACCTAAATTTTGCCCCCAATATATTTAGTGTTTATTTGCTTGTAGTTTTGCATCTAGCCACCTGCTGGAGGCAGTCACTGGTGGTCTTAAAGGTGTGGTGGGTTTCAGATTCCAATGTATAGATATGCAAAGTGTGCCTAGCTGGAGTTCCTGAAGTGTACCGGGACTTTGTGTCGCTCTCTCCTCTTCTTAAGCAGCCAGTTTCTCTGTTTATGGCTGCTAACTCAAAATCCTTCTCCATAACTGGCCTGTTGGAACATCTCACAACATGAATCTGCTCACAGAACTTTACGGTGAGATGAACCTTACTATGTGGATGTTGATCTTGTGGAACCTTTGTTTTGGAGGAATAGGCATGGACTTGGTGCTTGCAACTGAAGGTGTCGTCTGGAGTGGTAAGCCAAGTTTTATGGACTGTTCTGATGAGAGTCTGAGAATGCTAAGTGCAGATAGCATTGAACTTCAAGGCTTGGCTTATGAGCTTTCTAAGGGGAAGGAAAGACTGCAGAGGACTTTGTTAGAACTGGGCTACTGGCATAAGGGCTGGCTGCGTCCTGCTGCCCAGGCCCAGAGTGTTTGATCAAGGTTAAATTTGTAATGGACTGATGTGCTTGGCTAGAGATATTAGACTGAGAGATTTAAGATTTTAAGCTGGAAAACCTCAAGCAAGTTAAAATTACAGGCACAGAGACTGGTTTTAGGTTACTGAATCTGCTATTGTCAAACACATTAGCAATCTTAAGGAAGATATCCAACTGCTTTACATTAAAACAATGGAAAGGATGCCTGAGGAAAGACTATCATAGAAATGCAAACACTTTTGGAAAGAGTTGACTGGAGAAGGAACCTGCTTTTCAAGGCTATGATTTGTTTCATCCCTGAATTAAGAATATGGCTGTGTCCTGCACACCTGGTATTGGTTTCAGAAGCATGAAAAATGCATGGAATGGCCGTGAATTGCACATGCTTCCAGGAGCTGCTGCTGAGATGCAGCATGAGGTAGGGCCTGATGCCCTGATAGGCTGAAAGAGCCTTTGGAAAATGTGAAGAGTGGTCATGAATTGCACATGGTTCCAGGAGCTGCTGCTGAGATGTGGCATGAGGCAGGGCATGATGCCCTGATAGGCTGAAAGAGCCTTTGGAAGATGGACCGTGGTTTGCATGAAGACCTGAAGATGTTTTGTATATACCAGGACTGTGCAAGGGCTACCATAGAACACATTGTTGGTCTGGGATGGAAGTGTTCCCTGGCTACTCTGCCCAGCTGGAGGGGTAGAATTGAAAAGTCTGGAGACTGTTAGTCTCTGGATATATTGAACTTGAACTGCAGAAGTTTGATGTTTGTTTGATGGTGGTTGAGTTTGCATTGTTTTAGTCTCTCCTTGCTATGCCTTATACCAGTTGAAAATGTTTATTTGTGCCTTTATATGTTAGAAATGCTTAACTTGTTTGATTTTACAGGCCTTCATATCTTAAATTGGTCAAGACTGTGGGGACCTTTTGAAATTAAACTGAGTACAATTTACAATGTGTGATGGTTATAAATCTATTGGGGGCCAGGGGCGGAATGTGGTGGTTTGAATAGAATAGATGGCCCCCAATATATTTAGTTGTTTATTTGCTTGTAGTTTGCATCTTTAGCCACCTGGCTGGAGGCAGTCACTGGGTGGATCTTAAAGTGTGGTGGTGGGTTTCAGATTCCAATGTATAGATATGCAAAGTGTGCCTAGCTGGAGTTCCTGAAGTGTGCTCCGGCTTTTGACCTTTAGGCTTGTTTTTTCTGCTCTCTCTCTGCTTGGGCCTGTGAAAGCAGGCCAGTTTCTTCTGGTTTTATGGAACTTCCCCTGGATCTGTAAGCTTCAATAAATCCCTTCCTCCATAACTGTGCCTGGTCTGGAAGTTCATCTCAGCGAACCTGAATCTGTCTGCTACAAATATATAGAAAGACAGTATCATGACCTAAATTTTGTGTGTGTGTGTCTGTCGGGGGGAAGGGGGTGTTGTGAACATGCCATGGTGTGACCATGGAGGACAACCTAAGATGTAGTTCTTCATGTCAAACTTTGTTTAATCGGATCCTCTGGTGGATGTTCATCTCTGTATTCATCAGACTACCTGACCCACAAGCTTACAGGGAATTCTCTGGTATCCTCCCATATCTAGTACTATGGATGCCTGATACTTGCTATAGTGGCTGGCTTCTGAATTGGGTCCTGGGGATATGAACTCTGGTACTCACACATGTGTGGTGTCTTCATTACCTTTTAATATTGGGGACACAGACTTGAAAAAAATCATTATAAAGGAGAGAGGATTTATTTCACCCTAAAGTTACAGTTCCGGTGCATCACAGTAAAGGCAAGGTGGCAGGGACTTGAAGCAGAGCTACTCACATTCCCTCCACAGTAAGAAGCAGAGAGCAATGAATGGTGGTGCTTATCCAGCTCTCTCCTTTCCATACAGTCCAAGATGCAAGCTGATGGAAGGGTGTTGCTCACATTTAAGGCGGGTCTTCCTACCTGCGTTAACATAGTCAGGATAATCCCTCACAGGCATACCTAGAGACTATCCTAATCCCTCAGAAATGATTTCAGGTACTGTTAATTTGAAAATTGACATTAACCATTACACATGGTAAGTGCTTTATCCACTGACACATCTCCCCAGTCCCTAACTATCTTGATAGTCCAATTTATAGTTCAGTCATTTTTATCAAGCTTCTCACAGAGAATTGTATGGACATCCATACATGACAGACCTTGATCTACCCTGTGGACTATTACTAGCCCAGGTTTGTGCTTAGGGATAGTATGCACATTTATTCTGCTATTATGGGTGCATAATGGAAAAGGCTTAGAAGTACTTACTGAATGGCCATAACACTTATGTAAATTTTACTTATAAGTATCAAATCATTATTGGAATTTCTACTACTAGGTGCTTTAAAACCAGCTTATGGAGGAAGGGTGAATCCAAACTTAATATTTTTTACACAAATTCAGAACATTTTAAATAACTATGATTCTAATCAATAGCCAAATATTTCTCAATTTTCTGCAATATTTTTCACTGAGGCACCAAACAAGCACCCATCACTAAACTTATATGAATTAATAGTAAAAACATCCAGATTACATTGCTTGTATTATAATATTTAGTTGAGAAAATTATTAAATTATTTCTGAAATCTTAATCGTCAAATAATTTCTGATAAAAGAAATGGGACAAATGGTCTAAATATATATAAATTTACGAGAGAAATCCAACTGTTAAATACATTGGAAGAAAAAAAATCTTAATATTTGGGGAATGTGAATCAAGTAACAAATGATTTTTTTTCTTAGGCTGAATGATGACTCTTGGATATTAGATGTACTTCAGAGAATCCACAGTGAAGAAACCAAGTTCTTTATTCCACATGATTTGGAAATTTCCAACCAGGAGCTAAGCTCTATAGTGAAAAGAGCAGAGCAATGGAGAGGGCTCAGCGGTGAGAGAAGGAAGGTGAGTTGGCTTGGAGCACGTCAGCCAGTTAGAAAGTTATTAAATTCTCTTATGTTCTTGAACTATCTTTCTAGTGCATTTGCCACTCTCTTGGGAACCATGCTGTTTAATTTTATGTTGTTTTCTTTTTAAATTATGAAAGAGTTACTTTAAGAGAGAGTGAGAGGGAAGAGGGAAGAGCTGGACAGAGAGCCCCCTTCCAGCTGGGAGGGGCTTGAGGAGGAAAACCCTGGCAACCTGTGGTTCACCTTTGATGACCCAAAGCAAGGGAGGCTGGATCAGGTGGTTCTTATAGTTTAAAACTATTATTTTCCAAGAAATGTGTTTATTGATACACACACGTATGTGGCAAAAATACAGAAGTGGCGTGAAGGAGAAGAAGAACGCCAGGAGTCAGACATCTGCATACGAAGTAATTTGGGGCTCTGACGGAGCCTTGAATGAGGAAAGTGATGTTCTCTGCTTCCTTTTTCCTTGGATGACTTTGTTAATACTCTCATCTGCTACACCCTTATTTGAGTATCAAGTCCTGTTGAGTTTACTCTTACCATCTTTTCCCTCACCTGTTTCATCTTCACTCTATTTATATGAATTCATGCTCCATTGTAGTCACAGTGACATTTGGAATATGCAAATGAGACCCTGCCTTCCGGTCATTCATGGTTCACTACCTCCCTCTTGCCTGGTTCTCTCCTACATTTTCAGTTGTATCTCCCGCCTCCCTATCCCACCCTCCCTCCCTAAACAGCATCCTTCCAACTGCAGGAAGGAGTGATAAAATGTGAACTATTTTCTAAACTGATTACACAGCTTACCACTTATGAGGCATCTTGCAACTCTGTGTCTGGCATGCTTATCATTCCCCAGGGCCCAGCTCAGGTGACATCTATTCTGTGGATCCCCAGGGGAAGGCCTGATTCCTGTTGGTCAAAGCTGCCTGACTTGCCTGACTCGTGTACCATCCAAGAATGACCAGTTCATGTGCCCTTTTTGTTTTAGACAGAGATCTCTTTGTGGAATGAGTGACTTCTCTATCTTAATGTCCTCCATGTAGACCAATCTCTATTTTAGATGACACAGTAACTATTTTCCAAGCAAACGTTTATTTGTTCAACAAGAGCATGAATGGCTCAATAATTGGACATACTTGATTTGCCCATAGAATGGACACATAATATACCTCATCATGCATCCTACCTGATAGAAACTAAAACATTAGCTTTAAAATTTTCACATGGCTTACTTATACTCCAAGGTCTTGAATTCTGATTTGATAGTTAGCATAACAGTGTAACAGGTGTCCAGTTTCCAAGATGACTGTCCTTGAACTGAGGGCAAGAAAATTTAGCATTGCTGTATATTCATCCTGGCTTATTTCTCATTAATCCTGAACAGCAAGATTTAAAAAGATCCAGCATTATTAAGATTAACCAAGCCAAAAGCACTTACTGTGTAACACAATTTCCTAGGGCCTGGGATAGATAGGTAGGATGGGTTTTATGTTATTAGTTTTTTTATTGAATAGATACTTATTTTATTAAATTTCATAACACAGAAATTTAGAAACTTGGAAACAATCCAAGGTTCAGTATCAAAATGGTCTGAGTTGAACATAAATATCTAAAAAGAAAAAAAATAGACGGAAACACAACTATTTGACTTTATTTTGCTGTATTTCCTGAAGGGGAAAAAAGAGAAAGAAATAAAACTTAGGTTCTAGAGGGTTCAAAACTGAAGTTCTGAAATTATTTAACTCTTTAGATTTAATATTGATTACAGCCCTCTTAGAATGACTTAGCTGACCCATGTTGGACAAGAATAGAACACAGGAGAAGAGTAGAAACCTTGAGTCGCCATTAGCTTGTGCATATTCCCAAATGGATCAAAGAAAAACAATTTGATTAAATGAAATTAATGTAAACAATTGAATTGAAACTGTGTGGGCAATCTTTGGCCTTCATTCCATTGGGCCATACATTTATATGAAGAACTTCTACAACTTAGAGAGACCCAGCCTCCATCAAAGGTAGGAACTGTGCGTATGCCTCACAGGACATCTGATTTCCCACAGAATGCCTGTTACTTCTTTCTGTTAGGGTGATGTTTGTTCAGAAAATACCTCAAGGTTAAGGGGATAGGCCTACGCATTTCATTTGTATACTGTGTCCCTTCACACCCTGGATATTGAATCTTGACACCTTCTTCTTAAGTTTCATGTTTTCATCTGTCATTTTTCTTACACTGTCTTGTATTTGCTTCCTTAGTTTATTTCTGTGAGGAAGCAATGTTGCCCTGTTGAGCAACTGTTGTGCTTAAGCTCAAGATAGAGTGCCAGTTTAACTGAGAATAATTATCTATAATCTAAAATGACAAATTAAGAGTGCAATAGATATTTTTATATGAAAGTGTTTCACCTTAGTAGTTAGAGTTTTAATGCTCTAAAAATTTGATCTACTTTTTCATCATACTGCTCATTCGCCTCATTTTTATGTTCTGGAATAACAATTTTCCTATAAACGGACACTTTACATTATGCTTAATTTCTTTTATTAAATTGATAAATGCAAAAGCACAGAACACATTTATACTATGAAGAGAATATAAGATTATTGCCATGTATAATTTTTACATT
This sequence comes from Dipus sagitta, assembly GCA_036346955.1. Classification (NCBI taxonomy): domain Eukaryota; kingdom Metazoa; phylum Chordata; class Mammalia; order Rodentia; family Dipodidae; genus Dipus; species Dipus sagitta. The sequence continues at coordinate 61,957,539 of CM070786.1, forward strand.
GTTCATATGTATACATTTTCATTTGTGCGAAGACAGCTAGATGATAATTTCAAAGAATTTTAGCCATTTTTTTGATAAGGAAAAGGTCACTTTCAGCAGTCAGAAAAGACATCATTCTATTAAACTAATTTGCCTACATGCAAATTTTGTCATTTTACCTCATTAACTATTTATCATAGAGTAAAAATATATATATATATTCATGAAGGGGCAGCTCATAGCCTGATGGAGCTGGAACTAATATTTTGCAACTCTAATGATTTTTTGCATCTTTAATTAGATAGGATAAGGTTGATATGATTAGGTCAGGATGTAGTGTTTTTCATTAAAATACATTTTAGAAGCTGTATTCATAATCTGCCCTTGCAATTAAATAATGAGCCTATGAATTTAATATTATCGACCCCATTATTATCCCATGCAAACGTATACCTTTAATAAATTTGTGCCGTAGGACCTTCATTAGCAACAAAAAGAATTATGTTTCTAGGTTCATAGATTGAATGGTTATGGTCAAACTTATATAATAGTTTTAAGTATATCAGGAAGCAAAGTTTCAGTACCTAGGCATTTAATTCCAATAAATGCCTTACTATTTGCTGAAGACTAATTTACATTGTAATTATTTTCTTAAAGAAACTACCACTTTTAAGTGGGCTATTGAAGCTCATAAAATAGCAGGATATTAGGTGAGATGAAGGGAGAGAGCCAGTTGTATATTATGGAACAATGGGTATGCAAATTAAGAGATCTATTCAAGAGCAAAATTGGCACATGTAAAATGTAAAATGTCTGTTTCTCAAGTGTTTGCATTAGCCACAAACAAACAACCACATGCTATCTTTGAGAATGATTGTTTTTATTGTTACAAGTTAGTATAGCTTTTGCTCCAAGATAGTTATACAGTAGATGTATGTAAGGTATTCTGAGAAGGAATCACTTATCTTTTCATATAAACATGTCAGGGAAACAGACAAACACATAGAAATAGACAGGCCATCCATTGATTTGAGTTGTTACAGATCTACTATGCTGTTGTGTACTGGGATAGTAAACGTAATGTTTTTTATCATCTATAGTCTATTCTTACTTTGCTTTTGTTTTTAAAATTTTTGTTTATTTTTATTTATTTATTTGAGAGTGACAGACAGAGAGAGAAAGGCAGATAGAGAGAGAGAGAGAATGGGCGCCCCAGAGCCTCCAGCCACTGCAAACGAACTCCAGATGCATGCAACCCCTTGTGCATCTGACTAATGTGGGTCCTGGGGAATCGAGCCTTGAACCAAGGTCCTTAGGCTTCACAGGCAAGCGCTTAACTGTTAAGCCATCTTTACAGCCCATCTATAGTATATTCTTAATAAATGTTAGTAAGTAGGTTATGTGTAATTTGTAATATTTTAATGATAGTTGATTAAGAAGATAAATGAAACCCCTATTTATAAATGAGCTATAGAGGTAAATAAAAATAAGCACCATATCTATCCAGTAAACTATAAACTACATATGAGCAGAATTCGAGTATTTTCCTCGAAATGGTAGTCATGAAGAGTAGAATGTTCATAGAGGATATGCAGAAAGCAATGATCTGGGTCATTAAAAATGAGATGATTATGGGAGATCAAGTGGACATATGCTGACAGGGATTTGGAGTAGAATCACTAAGACTTTTCCATACAGTGAAAGGACAGAGTGAATGAAATTGTGGAGTAGTAGCAGGAAATACTAAGGCAGATCTCAAGGCGTCTCACAACTTGTATCAGTTTCAGTAAGGGCCAAAGTATGGAGAGGAGCCAGGAGATGTAGACTGAGAACTGGGAATTGCCCAGTTATGGGGTCAACCTTTTCCTCACAGGCCACAAAAGGCAACTAACGATTTTTCACCAAAAGATGTAACTCATTTGGTTCAAAATCTGTGTGGGCTGTCCTTGCATTGAGTTCTATAATCTATTTACTTTAAAATTCTAATACTTTTATAACCTAAGAAGTAAATATTATTTTCTTGAGTATGAAATTCCATATCCTATTGCTTAGAGCTGTTTATACTTTGGAACATCTAAATTAGCCAGAGTTCTCTATTTATAATATTCAGTGGATTCCACAAACATATATGAATTGTTGGCTTTTTAATAATCATTGACATACTTAAATATCAATATATCATCTTCTTTGGCAATACTTATCCCCACCGTTCTTTTACTTTCCCATCTCCTTTGTGTTACTGTTATTCACACACACACACACACACACACACACACACACACACACTCACACTTGACTAGGTTTCTAGTAGCAACCATGAATACTCTCCCATGGATTAGGCTTCAAATCCAATCAGAAAACAGCTGGTTATTTCCATAACAATTTTATATATCTACATATTACTTAGGATCCATAAATGAGAGAAAAGTGATATTTATCTTTTGAATCTGAGTTATTTTGCCTTAATATGGTTATCTCTAGTTACATCCAATTTCCTTCTCTTTATGGTTGAATAAAACTCCATTATGTATTGTTGCAGTCAGCTTCTCGTTGCTGGAACAAACACCCAACAAGAAACAGCTTTGGGAGGAAAGAGTCTTATAAATTCTAGGGCAACTACATCATGGTGGAAGAAGTCGGCTCACTTCTATAGATCCAGACAGAGGGACACTACCAACAGCCAGCATAATGAACAGCCTGAGCTCAAAACTGCTCAGAACATACCCAGTAAGGCTGGAGTTAAGATCCACCCCATCAGTGGCTCTGTCTGCTGTAGACTCAAGTTGCAAGCTTGGGTCTGTGGGGCCATGCATTCACGCCACCACATGCATAAATGCCACTTTTTCTCTTTTGACTGAGCAATCTTCATATGCACATGTAACATATTGTGCACATAATCCCTTCCTATTATTTCTTGTATCCTCCATCCCCTGGCCACTGATACTGAATCCTTTCTTCTTTCTATCTTGCATTATTTTTATTGATTAATTATTCTTTAACATGAGGTTGTAATCTGTCCCCTCCTCATCCCCATTTCCCCAAGGGACCTCTTCAGTAGGGTTATTGGTGTCACTTGGGGTGATTAGGGTTTCCGTCCCTAGGGGGTGCTGTGCCTCAGAATGTTTCTGCCTGCCTTGTGGCTCTTCTCACCGCCTCTTTCTCAATAGTCCCTGAGCCTTAGTGGGTGTGTTATCACTAGTTGACTTAGCAGGTGTGTTAACACTAGTTGACTTCTTTGCATCCTCTCTATTTCCGTTACAATGTGTTTCTGTTCACCACAGTGTTTGTGGCTGTTTTCCTGGATGTGGATATCAGCCTAGCATTGGGTGCAACACTCATGCCACTGCTTCCAATGCAGTTTCCTCTGGATCCTCATTGATGTGGTAGAGGTGATAGATCCTTGTGAGCATTCGTTTGTCTTCTCTTGTGTTGATAGATCTTGAATCTCCCCTGTATTTTCTGTCATCTGTAAAATAAACCAGAGTCTCTGACCAAGGTTGAGGGCAGTTTTGATTAAAGGGAATATCCCAAGGAGTTTGAAAGACATTTTGATGAGGTCACCCACACAACTTATATAGGGAACACTGTGAGCTCCTCTCTGGTTATTGTGAATTTCATAATAGGAGCCTTCCTCCTGGAAACCAATATACAAGATAGAACTCCCAATTAAGGGTGGTGGATGGACAGACCAAAATGCCCACTATAAAGTAGAGAAAACTTAATCCTTAAACCATGGATTCTGGCTTGTGGAACCGTGGGCAAGGTTTGGGTTAACCCCCAGTGTGAGCAGTTGGACAGGGCGACCCATGAGATCCCCCAAAACAATGCAGGCCTTAGCCAAGAACTTGGTTACCAGACAGAACTAATAGATAAGACACTTGCTGAAGACACCACATGCTGCCCTCCCAGAATGCCAAGAGACAATATGGGAGTCCTCACATGGCAAATTCTCATGGCATTGGAAAGTGCCATGGGAGTTCCTGGGTGACAAAGATCCCTCTCCTGTTTTGATGTCATAGATTTCTCTTCTCCATCATCAATGATAAAATGTTAATTGACCAAATATTTTTCAGGATTTGTACAGGTATCAGTGGACCCTGTGAGGTCATGAGTGAAATGGCCACTTCTTGTCTGGAAGTGTGTGGTAAAGCACTCCTCTCCATCCTTTGGCTCTTCCATTCATTTCATCACCCCTTCCACAATGTTCCCTGGGTCCTGGATTGTGTGATAGAGATGTCTCATTTAATGCTGAATACTCCACTATCACTTCTTCTCAGCACTTAGATGAGTTTTTAGTCTCCTAGTAGTTCACCACCATAAGACTGAAAATGAAAGCAGCACTAATCTATGGGCATAACTATAAATGTTTAGATGGCAATTTGAAGAGCACAATGTATCCATTTACCCATATCACAGTTGTATCCTCCTCAAAGGGACTAAGGCCTTCCTAGCTATAGGATTTTGACTACTTTTTCAGTAGCAACCATGAATTCCCTCCTACAGATTAGGCCTCAAATCCAACCAGAAAACAGTTGGTTACCCCATTACAAGCATGCCACTATTATACAGTGGGCACATCTTGTTGGCTGGTAAGTTATATACCACATTTTCTTTATCTATTCATCTGTTCATGGATACCTATTGTGAATACTGCTTCAAGAAATATAGATTTACAAGTGTCTCTGGGCTACATTAATTTAGAGTCCTTTGGGTTTACCCTCAGGTGTGGTGTAGTTGGGTCATCAAGAAATACTGTTTTTAATTTTGTGAGGAACCTCCAACCTGAGTTCTACATATAGTAAGGACTGTGACCTTTATTTGTCGAAGTACAACTAGGTTTTCTTGACTATAGGAAGAGGCAAACAGGGCTCTCCTTGATTAAAAATTAAGAGTGTCCATGTTAAAATAACAAATTGCAAGCCTAGATGTTAACACTTCTGGCCTTTTAAAGGTAGTTCTGATGGAATTTATCCTCAAGATTTTCCTGTGGATATTCATTCTTTAAATTGACCAAAATGCTTTTGGTTACAATTGTTTGGACTGAAATACATGAATACTTTTCATTAAAGAACATATTTTACTGAATAGAGCTAAAAAAAACATGCCTACATTATCTTAGAGTAATTCATGCTAAGGAATCAAGTATTATTTTGAATCTATATCCTTCTTCTCTACCGAAGTTCCCAATTGTACATCATCACTAAATTCAATTAAATAAACTAAATACTAAAATTACTTTAAGTTCATGTGTAATGAAGTGCTTGATAATGACCTACCTAAATTTAAAATTTATGTTTTAAAATATATAAATTTTAGTCACAAGATTGTATTAGAAGCCACAATTATCTACTCCCTTCTTACCCATCTTCTTTCTGTTACTAATATATTTTTATTAGTTTTGATTTTAAAAAGATGTGTCAGTAGGATTTTTTTTTCACTTTTGTAGGTTATAATAAAGAAAGAGCAAAGGAAAGCATTCTTTCTGGGTAGAGTGGTCTTGGTTAATTGATACATCTTTCTTTTTTATCTTGGAAAATCCAGGATGTTTGTTTATAAGTTAACCAATATATTCTTAAGCCTTTGAAAGGTCATTTAGCCATGGAGAGATTGGTCTCTTCTATAAAATGGAAATGATAAATAACAACCAAAGAGAAATAACTAGAAACTTTCAGAAGATACCCCAAATATTTGTGTTTTAAAATTGACAAAGATCTATTACACTCTTCTAAGTACTTTCTCCCTTAATTCTGAAGTCATTTCTATTTGAAGTGAAATACAATGCATATGTTTTTGATTCATTAACACTTAATTTGTTAGCATCCCTTTACTGGAGTACTATACAGTGGCCTTTTCATCTTTTTTTTTTATAAGCTTATGTTCTTCAGACACAGGAAATCAAGGTTTTCTAAGAGTAAACAAATTTGAACTCAAAGAGACAGGGGGTTGGTTTATTTGTAACACAGCACCTATTAGTTTTGAACTACTTCTATATCTAGTATTCAAATTTTTGTTCAGAATCCCTTAAGAATGAGATATATTGGTAATTACCTAAGATATAATATACAGCTTTTAATTTTATTATTTACTGAATTTGCCTATATTACATTAATTTCTCTTCATGTTAAATAGCCAACTGCTAGCATATTAATGAACAAATCATTAATGATTGTTATTTAATTGCCATCTTGTTATTTATTCTCATTAATAATTCAGAAGCGACTTATCTTTTAGTAATTATGATGGTAACAAATAAAACTGAATGGAAAGCATTAAGCAATGTCCTTTTTTCTCTGGAAGCCGAATGTTCTCTAACCAGAAAGGTGAAAGGCGCTTTTTCATGTCTTACTGACATTTAAGAAACACAAGTCCTCCAATGTTGCTTGCAAACAACTAGATGTTAATGAAACTGAAATACAGTTTCATCAAAATATTGTCCCTCCTATTGCTCTAAGCTCATCATAACTTTTATAGTACACCTATCAGGTAGTCTCTAGGCTATTAATAGTCAAAAATGTGGATAAATCAGTATTGCAGAAATGTCACCATAATATCACAACCTAAGAGAACTCATCTAACATTTTTAGTAGATAGGTAGACCAAGGAGAAGAAAAAGGAGCTTGCAGTGTAAGTTTGTTTCCTTAGGAATGAAAGAAAGTAGAAAATTAATATCTTTGACCACTGGACAAACACTATGAAACATTATGAAAGCCATTGTGTCTGGTATCATTTTCATTTTATAATTAAGAACCTGATAACCAGAAAGAGAAAATTTGTTCATTTATCTATGTGTTCATTTATTTTTCTTTTTTTAATTCATCATTTTTAATGGACTAAGTAGTTTTCATACAAAAAATGAATGTAAGACAGAACAATCAGATACTTCCTTCCATATTCTAATGGGAACAGCAAGTAGGTGAGAAAGTTGTGGTCCTACAGTAATGGGGTAGTAGGGTACGTTGGACAAAGGTATGATTAACTCATTTAAGAGGTCAGCATAAGATGATTATCCAGGATGTCTGCGATGAGAGCAGACCAAGGCACTTCAAGCCATGAGTGAAATATGGATGGCATTTGGAGAACACAGAGAGTCCCTGTGCATGAAACACACTTGATGTCATTGATTCCTGGCACTAAGTTTGGATCAGTAGAGCAGAAATGAACAAGGCAAAGCATCTGGGTTTAGCGAGACAACCTGACACCCTGGCTGGTCTGTGAAGAGGACAGTAGCACTGGACACTTGTGGGTCTGTATTCTTTAGCAATACGAAACTATAGTTGATCAACCTTAGTTCCATGCTTTGACAGACTCTCTCCACCACTCCACCCCATGTAAACCCTCTTTGTGCCACTCCATTCCTCATTCAATGTTTGGTCTCTAATTTAACTGGAGGAAAAGATGATTTGTTTATCTCCATATTTGTAATATTTTTGCTTATCAGATTCCTTTTACATATAAAAAGTAGATGATTTCATTTCTTATACTTTGTATACTTTTATATCATGACAGTAGTAGCTAATTTGCTTTTCACCTTAATTTCATTGAAATAATCATGAAAATATGACATACAGAAAGGGACTTGGAGGAACTATATGGATGAGAAAGATGCATCATCAGGTGTTAGAATAAATATGTTCAGTCTTCACAGTGTGAAGAAAAGTCTAGTAGTAAGCCATTCTTTGGCCCTTGAAATGGCAAATCTGAGTGAGATAAGAAAAACTAAGAGTGTATCTCCTGTCTGCTCCATCACCATAAAAATAAAACACTTGACTGCACTCATGCAGTAAGACCCTGTCTTCAGAGAACATGAAATGAAGACCATGACAGCTTTATTCTATAGGGTCTGCTTTATCGGATGCATGAGACTATTTCACATTTTCACATTCCCACTTTGTTCTTATTAGCACTGCATTTTCTGTGTGCATTCCAGAATCATAGTTTCTAGTAACCAAGGCAAAGAAGTAATGAGATGATTCGTGGCATTTTGTAAAGTCAAAAGTGAGGAGGGAAAGAAAAAGAAAGATAAAGATTGGAAATTTGTTTTCCACTGGGAAAAATGGAGTAAATAGAGAAAATTTCCCAGGACTTATAGGCAAACCTGACTCTATAGGACAAAATGAGTTATTAAATAACAGAAAGTTAAAGAAAAATGCCTGTACCTAACTTTTGTTTAGTTACTTAATTAGCCACATCCAATTACCTAAAATTTTAGGCTATTATAAATTCATTCTTTTCATATAACCTTTAATTAAAAATATTTCCATATTATTTTTTAATCATCCAAAACATAATTATTAGAGTATATAGCATTCCAGTGTATGATAGCATTAGAATTCAACACTGTCTTTACATACAAGGATAATATATGGATGCCAAATGTTCACCCATCCAAGTGTTAAAACCTAAAAGTATTTAGTAAGTGAATTGTCAAGAAGTATATAGAACTCATTCTGACTTATGGCTTTCTATTTTTATCTCCCATGCTGGAAAATAACACAATGGTGTTTGTTGCAGTCAGATTCATATTGCTGGCAGAAATCACCCAACCAAGAGCAGCTTGTGGGAAAAAGAGGTTTATTTTGGCTTACAGGCTCGAGAGGAAGCTCCACAATGGCAGGGGAAATTGATGGCATGAGCAGAGGGTGGACATCACCCCCTGGCCTACATAAGGTTGACAATAGCAACAGGAGAGTGTACCAAACACTAGCAAGGGGAAACTGGCTATAATACCCATAAGCCTGTCCCCAACAATATACTGCCTCCAGGAGGCTTTAATTCCTAAATCTCCATCAGCTGGGAATCTAGCATTCAGAACACCTAAGTTTATGGGGGACACTTGAATCAAACTACCACATGCTGCCCTGACCCCCATAAACTGATAACCATACATGATGTAAAATGCAGTACATTCATCCAACTTTAAAAGTCCCCATAGTTGTTATCAATTCCAATGATGTTCATACATCCTCATAATCCAAGGTCTTTTAACTGAGGCATAATACCAAAATAATAATAATAATATACTCAAAAAACCTATAATGGCACACAATAAACATTCACACTGCAAAAGATGGCATTGGGCATAGCAAAGAAATATTCAACCAATACAAGATTAAAACAGGGCAAACATCGAACTCTAGTTCCAAGTCCAACAACTTTACTCAGTGAAAAGTCTCCAAGTCCAATAATTTTAACCAGCAACAATTCTCTGAAGTTCCAATTCTGCCCCTCCAGCTAGGCTTCTCATAGTCCTGGAAACTTCACTTGGACTGACAGCCTTCCTTAGCAACCATCTTGTGGTCCAGGCATCTCCACTGAAATCTACAGTTCATACTCACAGCTCCATCAGGTCTCCATGCAGGCATCCAGCGAACCTGCTTCACACTGTCCATACCCATTTCTAAAACACAAGACCATGTTGCAAACTCAATGACCCTCTCCTGCATTTTAAAAAAATATTTTATTTTTATCTACTCGACAAAGAAAGAGGGAGTGAGGGAGGGAGGGAGAGAGAGAGAATGGGCACGCCAGTGCCTCCAGCCACTGCAAACGAACTCCAGATGCATGTGCCCCCTTATGCATCAGGCTAATGTGGGTCCTGGGGAATCGAACCTAGGTTTTTTGGTTCTCTAAGCAAATGCCTTAACTGCTAAGCCAGGGTGTCGATTTATTAATCCAGGGGGGAATAAAGCAGACTTTGAAGAACAGGACACTCCTTGAGTACTCAGGCTCCTTCAAAAGGGTCTACATTCTTCCTATTGCCCCAGTGCAGGTCAGGTGGCCCAATTTCAAAGGTTGTAATCTATCAATTGCAGCTGAATGGGCAACAGTTTACCCAAAGACTTTTTTTTTTCTCTGTGTCATATTCCTCTGCTCACACTAGTTTATTTCTATGCAAAGCAACCCTGCACAACTTCTCAGGACACAGGTGTAACAGCAAGCTTCCCACACAAACTGCTAGCACAGTCCAAGCAAAGCTCTTTCTCACCCTCATAAGCCAAACCTCACAGTCCATAGTTCTTACTGCATTCAGGTCTTTCAACTCTGACCAGAATAGCCCATGTACTCACAGCAGTGCAAATCCTCTCTTAGGCCAAGGTTTCAAATCCTTCCACATGCCTCCTGAAAATCAGCTCCAAAAGACCAAAACCACACAGTCACGTGTCTAGCAGCAACCCCACTCCTCAGTACCACTTTACTGATGCAGTCAGGTTCACATTGCTGGTAGAAATCACCCAACCAAGAGCAGCTTGTGGGAAAAAAGAGGTTTATTTTGGCTTACAGGCTCGAGGGGAAGCTCCACAATGGCAGGGGAAAACAATGGCATGAGCAGAGGGTGGACATCACCCGCTGGCCCATATGAAGTGGAAAACAGGAATAGGAGAGTGTGCCAAACACTGGCAAGGGGACACTGGCTATAACACCCATAAGCCCGCCCCCAACAATACACTGCCTCCAGGAAGCATTAATTCCCAAATCTCCATCAGCTGGGAACCTAGCATTCAGAACACATGAGTTTATGGGGGACACCTGAATCAAACCAGTACAGTGTTGCAGGGATTGTGGAAAAAAATAACTGTAGGCTTAGCTCAGTATTTGCATAAAAACGAAATAAAGATTTCTGAACTATGAAGTTTGAGGAAGGATGTTATTACTAAGTGATAACTCCCTCTCAAAAGAAAAACAAATGTCAAACAATTGATTCAGTGATCAGTCGAAATTATTTGAGTCTTGCTGCCCCCAAGTTGTTGATACTACATATAAATTATAACATCCATTCATATAATTTTTTTGACAAGTACTTTTTTCAATATTTAAAAAGAAAGAGGCATTAGAAGAGGGAGAACATGTGCAACTAGTCAAGATACATCATTAATAAACTGAGTCTAAAGCATCCACAAGTACTTATTCAAAAGCTACAGAAAGAATTGCCTCTCAAAAATATTGCTTTTTTATAATACATTTTCATTTATTAGAGAGAGAGAGGCAGAAACTATGGGTACACCAGGGTAGAAAACTTCAGAGCCATATGCCACTTTGTGCATCTGGCTTTATGTGAGTGCTGGGGATTTCATCCCAGGTGGACATGCTTTGCAAGCAAGTATCTTTACACACTGAGCAATCTCCCTCACCCATGAACAACATATACCATTCAAAAGTATATGTTTAAAGATTTTCTGCTATGAAATATGAATTTTCAATGAAACTCTCGTGATATAAATGTGATTATGTCCTGTGTGTCCTCTGATCAGAGAGGCACAAAAAATTTTCACATGGTCACATCTTCCCTTGATTCAGAAGCATTGGGATTTAAAGTTACCTTTTTATTCTCTTTTGAATTTTCTACCTTTTCATGGTAAGTATATATTATTTTCATAACTGAGGGGGAAAAAAGACCTACCAAATTGCTTATTGAGAGGAAAAGTTATAACCTTCTACCAGCGCCCTTCACACACCATTCAGAAAAATCCGCTTCAGACACAACTGATAATTCACACTCCTCAGTCACAAGGAGGAGTTTGAGCCTTGACGGCCTGTTTGCTCCACACACAGACATCTGTCTTCAGCAGGGAGGGAGAAGAGCATGTGGAATTGTCGAGGGTCTTCTTCATTCGGATGGCCATCCTTTGAGGTTTAGTTACACCTGTGCAATGCTCCACTCTGGGGGCGGGGGGAGCCTGCTCTCACTGTGACTTCTCTGGATTGAGGGTGTGATGTCCTCAGTCGCTTTCTTTGCTGTTTATCTCTTGCTGATGTGGACGGCAGTGTGGCTTCCTTTGGCCACTGCCAACAGCAGCATTCGGGATTATGTATGGACTTGATCCTAAAACACTGCTAAACTGCTGCCGCTGTTCCTGCTGGATGTTTCGCAGTGCAGTTGGCGTACGAGGCTCGGGGCGCACACAAAACTTCCCCTTTCATTCCGGGAGGCACTTCGGTGCCTTCTCAGGCAAACTGTTGGGAACGCTCTCATGTTTCCTCTGTGGCCTGTCACAAGATCGGTCTTATGACTCACCTGTCTCCTGGCTTTAGAAACTTGCCTATTGTTGGTTTGTTGATCTGAAAAATTTGTTGATGGGGACTTTGGAAAATACCGTGCTTCATCTGGATAGATTGCCAATACTCCTCCAAGCTTATACATTTCCTTGACATTACATTCCTGGGTCTCTTCTCAGGGTCTTAGCTACACATACAATTTGTAACTAGTGAATGGCACCTTATTATTTCTCATTAGGATGGAGTTGTGTCAATACGCTGTTTAACAACAACAACAACAACAAAACGCAGTTGTCTAAATATTTAGGCTTCTTTAAAAATTTATATGATGTTTATAGGCATTGTAGAATCCAAAGTCAAAATCAATTACCGTCCATAGGGGAAAATATGACAATACAATGGGGTGGAGAAGTTGGTCCAGTAGCACTGCTCCTGTCAAATATTGTCAAAGAATTCTAATTTTAAGCCAAATTATTCCTACTGTCATAGGGACAAATTAAAAGCCAGTTTCTTATAACATCATTACCTGACTTTTAATGCGTGTAGTCTTCATTTATTAACTTCTACATTATGCCTGTTTTAGATATAAGCGCAAATTTCCTATCTAAAGAAATCATTGGGCTGGAGAGGTATCACAACAGTGAAAGGCACTTGCTTGCAAAGCCTGATGGCCAGTGATTCAATTCCCCAGTACCCATGTAAAGCCAGATGCATACGTCTCAAGTTCACCTGCAGTGGCAAGAGGCCATGGCACACTCATACTGTATCTTTCTATCTTTCAAATAAATAATTAATTTAAAAAATCATTTGCATACCTTAAAATAGCTGAAAGAAGTAGACCATATCATGGACATTGTGATAAGAACCTTATTTATTTCATTGTTTCACAATATATTTGCTTTTGTAATTGGCAAAGTAAACTTTAAAAGCTTTATTAAAATATAGTGTGCCTGTTCTAGTAATAGCATATTTAAATGTTCAATTCAATCATTTTTATCATGTTTACTGAGTTCAGCAAAGCTCACTATAATCATGTTCAAGAACATTTTTATCACTCCAAATATTATCATGAACATAGAAACTTTAAAAATAAAACTCATAACACATGTGATTGCTGAGAATGCATGGTTTGGTCCCAGCTTAGGAAACGGTGTTCCAGCCACTGTGTTCACACAAGGTAAAGCTGGTTTCACTGTAATGAGCTCAGCACAATAGAATGAAATAACCCTTCTCTATACCACGTATTTGCTTTTCTGTAAATATACACCAGTTGCTTCTGGCAGTACCTTCATTTTATGACTGACTTTAGCTTTTCCATCATCTTCGCCCTCCATAGGCCAGGTTGTCCATCAGCTGTGCTCTGGCTCTCCAGGGTGAGCCTGATCTACTGAATCCCCTGGCTATCCAGGGTGAGCCTGATTTACTGCCTCCCACAACTCTACCTACTCAGAGCAATTACAAACATTTTTTTTTTGGTCATATTCTCTGTTTTCCCATGTGTCGTCTTTCCCCTGATTCATAGAAAACTCTTTAAAGCCTTATTTCTTCAGGATCTCTGACTCCCTTCAAATGCTACATTGGGAACTCTCTTATATTACACATTCTAATCATGTTGACTTGTGCTGAATATGCCTGGATGGGGAGCTCTGCTCACTTGTGAAGAATTCAATCTGGGTTTGGCTCCTGCTGGGCTGGGTCTCTAAGTCTTCTTAACCAGAAAGAGATCATGTGCAAATCCCCATGAGGTCTCACTCAGGTGGAATCCACTGAGACATTATAAGCTCAACTGCTCCCTCACACGTTCCAGAAATCAGACTAGTTTAGGGAGAGTTTCCTTCCTCAGAATCTATTTGTTTTATAAGAAAGGCATTTTGATTTCTTTCTTTCTTTTTTAATTATTTGCAAACAGACACATACACACACAAAGACACAGGGAGAGAATGGGTGCACTACGGCCTCTAGCCATTGCAAATGAACTAATGAACTCCAGATAAGTGCACTGCTTTGTGCATCTGGCTTTACATGAGTGCTGGATAATTGAACCCTGGTCATTAGGCTTTTCAGGCAAGCAACTTACTTGCTGACCCATCTTTCTAGCATCCCCACTTATTCTTACTCTTTTTATTCTTTTGGAAGAACCCAAACAGCCTGCCCTTATCCATCTACCACCATGGGGTTATAGAGGACAGTACCTAGACAATGTTAATCCCAGTGTTCCATAATAAAAACCAAGAAACACAAAGGTATTGCTAATGTGGGAGTCTTTCCTCTTGAGCCTTTGGTAGTGCTTACAATGCTGTCTTTTGATCTCCCACAGGATCACAAAAGAGGGAATGACCTTGGAAACAAAGGGCTAGGAAGAGAACAGATTCTGTTCCTCCTTCTTGAGCTGTTCTTTTGTTTGCAATAGATCCAGATGCATATAACATAGAAATTATTAATTTTTACTTAAATATTAAAATTTTATGACAACATTTTCTCTTTATGAAAAATATTAATGTAGCAAAGATTACTTATACACAGAAAGTGTTGCAGGTTGGCCTAACATTTATTATCCTCTTAAATGCCATTCTTGGAAGGAAATTGTCATGTTCTGAACTACTTATACAACCTGTTTCTCTAGAGTCTGTGATACCAGGAAGGAACAGAGCCCTGTACTGAAACTCTTCTAAGCCCAGGAAGGCTTTCTTTGTCATAAACTATTGATATTTGATTGTCTTCCACATAGCATTACTCAACAAATGCTACATCTCTGCTTTAATTTTTCTCATCATCTCAAATATGTGTTGCGTCCCTCAACTAAACTTATGAAAAGTCTTCAAAAGAAGGTCTATCACCCAGTGGCAGGCTCAAAAAGAGGAGACAACACCCAAGTTTGAGTCTTATATGCAATGCCAGATATTTTTAATTCCTAAAGGTAAGACATGCTGTGGATAGTATTTTCTTTTCTCTTTTAAAATACTTTGTTTTTATTTATTTGAGAGAGAGACAAATATATATATATAGAGAGAGTGGGTGCACCAGGGCCACTAGCCACTGCAAATGAGCTTCAGATGCATGTGCCACCTTGTGCATCTGGCTTACTTGGGTAATGGGCAATCAAACCTGAGTCCTTTGGCTTTGTAGGCAACCGCATTAACTGCTAAGCCATCTTTCCAGCCAGTGGATACTAATTTCTGTCACTCAATTCATTTTATAATATAATTCACTTACCTATTGTCCATCAACTGTAAGTTCTACAAGTAAAATGTGATGTTTCTTTTCAGTACTTGCTTATGTAAACAGTATATATTTCTTGTTTGACATTTCTTGGTTTTGTTTGGGGTTACGGATATCATATTCAGGGTCTTGTCAAGGTAATGGGTTGGATTCATTGAAAATAGAGCCACCTTCTCTCAAATTGACTGATATTAGAGAACAACTTCTGCCACTGTACTGAACTTCATGGTTGAATCAAGTCACCCAGTGGCTAGGTGGTGGTAATCTGGCCCTACGACTACCTCTGTTTGTGAATCTCTCTCCTTTCTTTTTTTAATTTTTTTTTTTTTTTGACAACTTCCATAATGTAGACAAATACCCATGGTAATTCCCTCTCCTCCCCACTTTCCCCTTTGAAACTCCACTCTCCATCATATCTCCTCCCCCACCCAATCAGTCTCTTTTGTTTTGATGTCATGATCATTTCTTCCTATTATGATGGTCTTGTGTAGGTAGTGTCAGGCACTGTGAGGTCATGGATATCCAGGTCATTTTGTGTTTGGAGGAGCATCTTTCAAGGAGTCTTACCCTTCCTTTGGCTCTTACATTTTTTCTGTCATCTCTTCTGCAATGAACCCTGATCCTTGGAAGTTGTGTTAGAGATATTTAAGTGCTGAGAACTCCTTTGTCACTTCTCAGCACCAATGTGCCTTCTGAGTAATCCCAAGGTCACTGCCATATGAAAAGAGAAGGTTATCTAACCAAAAGTGAGAGTAGCATTAATATATGGGTATGAAAATTACCAGAAGTGCTTACCAGGCAGTTTGGTGAACATAGTATATACATTTAGCCAGACACCAGAAGACATTACATCCCTAGGGTTCATGACGACCCCTGTTATATGCTTTTAGTATCAGGGCTATATTCCCTCCCATGGAGCAGGCCTCCAGTCCAATTAGAGAGTGGTTGGTTTCCTCCTTAACAGACATGCCACTGTTTCACCTGTTGGCTCATTTGGCCTGGCTGGCCAAATTTTAGGCTTGCAGTGTCCACTGTTAAATATATCCACTGTTGATTTCTCTTTCTCCCATTGAACTGTATGCAGTGTAGCTTTCTCTAGCTTTCTGTCAGCTGGTGTACATGGAGGAGGTTATCAGCTCAGTTCCAGCAGGATTTCTCAGTGGCCTTGCAACCCAAGTATGTGGAGTCTTCAGCAATAGGGTCTTGCCATCTATTCCTGGTGGGAAACCAAGAGTTTCAGCAATGTCCTGTAATGTTTTGGGGACATCAGTGGCCTGGCCATCAACTCACTGGAAGGTAGCACATCCCTTACACTGAAATTTCTCTAATAACAATCTATGACTTCTGGGTGTTCCATTATCCAAAAATGTAGATTTCCATATGTCTTGTTTATATCTTCTTAGATTTTGATTAGCCCTCCCTGCACCATTTCTTTACTCAATCTCTTCCCCTGACCTCACTTAGGCCTTTTCACCCCATTAATCTGTTCTTCTACTTACATATATACAATACCATCCTATTAAGTCCCCCTCCCTTTCTCTTCCTTTTATGTACCCTGTCTAGCTGACTGGCCTCTGCTACTGAATTTTCCCTCTCCCTTCTTTCCTTCCTTTCTTTCTCCAGCCATTGAGTAACCCTTGCTTATTGTGTAATATACGATTCTCATGTTCGATGACTTTGTATCACACTCAGCTTGTCATGCAGCTGACATATGATTCTCATCTGCCAGTGTTCTCTACTTTTCATCACTGAGAAGAATGATCTCCATGCATGTTGAAAGGAATCTGTGGAGCTTATTGACATGAAGAGAAAAGCTTGCTAACTGAAATTAAGTACTTCTTTGAATTGTGTGTTCTATCTGAGCTTGGTGCTGCACCCTGCAATCCCAGCACATGCAAAGTGAAGGCAGGAGGATCACTAGTCCACAGCCAGCCTTGACTACATTGTGAATTTGAGGCCAGCCTGGACCACATAAGACCCCATTTGAAAATAAATATATAAGAAGAAGAAAGAAAGAAAGAAAGAAAGAAAGAAAGAAAGAAAGAAAGAAAGAAAGAAGAAGAAGGAAGGAAGGGAGGAAGGAAGGAAGGAAGACATTGTGCTCTATCCCTGGACTTAGGCAGTCTTGACATGTGGAAAACATACTGTAATGCTGGAACAGAGTATTTTGTCTAGTTATTTGTCTCCCCTGACTGATCAGGAGCAATTTTTTGGATGAATTATGATGTATACAGTGCCACAATATAAGCTAGTTTCCATTAATAGATATATCAAAAGGATGGCTATTTTCTTCACATATGCAAATGCCAAATATACTAATCAAAAAATTCTTTATGAAGTTATGTTGTTTCTGATAAAAAAACTGCTCTAGCCACAGTTTATAATTGCTTCTCAATAAATGATTCCATACATAAAGCAGGTATAATAGAAACTTTTATACCTACTTGGACTTTTTTGTGAAAAATTAACTTATATTTAGGAGATATTATATATATATATATATATATATATATATATATATATATTTCCATTACCTACTGTATCAGTTCCTTTCTTTCTTTTTTTTTTTTTTTACTACTGTGAATGACAGGACACAAGTTGTGGAAGGAAAAGGGACTAATTTGGTTTAAAGTTTTGAGGAGGTATTTCATCATGACTAGGAAGGCATGGTGGGCTGGAGCCAGAAGTCTGTATCTAACCTTACCAGAGCCAGGAAGCAGAAAGAGCAAACATCACCTGGAGCTGGGATGAAACACTACAAGCACCTAGTGACACACTTCCTCGAGCAAGGCTCTACCTCCTAAAGGTCTCACAACCTTCTCAAACAGTGCCACCAGCTGATTATCAAGCATTAAAACACATGACCCTTGGGGAGCACATTACATTCAAACCACCACAACTACTATGTGATTGCTGATTATAAACAAATGAATCTTCCCTGGAGATGTCCTTGCTCTTAATCTTAAATCTAAAAGATTGTAATTTTATCATCTAAAGATTTGCTTGCATATAAATTGGAAGTATAATCAATTTATATACTTTAAGTGCAAAAAGGCTTAGAAGTTTCATATATAAATATTGCACAGTGAAGTCTTCAATATTACACATTATTTTCTCTGTTGCATAAAGAAAACTTGAAGTAAGCAGGTCAAAGGATTTCACAGTGAAGAGAATTAGTCTTTGAGAAACCACCTGCCTTTTTTTATGATGGCCACATCTAAAGCCTAGAACACTTTTTCTCAGCCATGATCTTTATATATAGCATAACATTTGGGGAAAGGAAGAAAGGCTTTTAAATAAGACCCCATTGCCCTGACTTTTATTATGGCTTTTACTAATTAATATTTAAGCAAGCTATATGACATTTTGTATTCAACTTAAACTTTGGAAAGGGTGGACACTGATGATGGCTTGTGCTAGATATTCAATCCAGAAGTCTATATTTATTTCCCAGACATCAGGCAAACATCATGGAGTAAGCATTATAGATTACGTTTTTATTTTGTATTTGGAAATGCAACATAGTGCCAATACAGTACTGTGCATGAAGAGGATCTGTTCATTTGGTAAGATCTCATAAACAAATGTCCAGAAAATCTTGATGGTATCCCTCAGGAAGGCTGATGTTCCCAGATAATAGATAGCCACACAAAGGCTCAGAGTCGCATGTTAGCTTCAAATCTGATAGCCATAATTCAGATAGTTTCAAAGTATCATGTCTCCACACATTTAGGTAAACACATTTTAAAATGTTACCTCCCTAAGACAGGAAGTCTATAGACGGTAAACAGAGAAACATGTCATTTTGTTCACAAAGAATCAACATGGCAAGATTCTTAAAAAAAAACACTGTGTCCAGTTTTGGAGACTGAGGCATACTCCTCAAAGATAGTACTTGGTTCTGAAGTTGTCATGCAGACAGTACTAAGCTGGGAAGTGGCGTTGTGGATGGCTTCTCTCAGGATGCCACTGTGCATCCTTCATGTTGATAAAGAAAATGTGCAGCATAAACATAAACCAGCTGGAGCTGGTTTGCTGGATTCAAAGCTTGAGAAAGAAATGACCATAAAAATGCATAAAGTCACTCAGGACGCTTTGCCTCCATCTTATTTATCTTCACTTATAGAGGCTCTTTCAAGTAACTGTTACTATCAAAGGATGTAAGGAAAGGTTTGCACATTTCCCAAGAATCCCTGGTAGCTTCTCACTTACAGATATCTCAAATAAACATAGCAAATAAAGGAACAAGTGTTGGCTGATGGAAAACAGGCACCTCAGCCACTTTGAGCAGCACAGCACCACCACCTTGCCTTCCCCCTCCCCTTTTTTTGTTTTTGAGGTAGGGTTTCACTGTAGCTCAAGATGGCCTGGAATTCACTATGTAGTCTCAGGGTGGCCTCGAACTCATGCCGATCCTCCTATCTCTGCCTCCAGAGTGCTGGGATTAAAGGCATGCGCCACCACACCTGGCTCATCCCTTTTTTGAGTAGGGTGTCACTATGTAGCTCTGACTGACCCTGAATGTTCAATTCTCCTTTCTCTGCCTCCTGAGCACTGGAATTACAGGCATGTATCACACCCATTTCTCCAAGATTTCTTTGACACCTCCCATTATTTTCTTACTAGGACACATAATGAACACACCCATGCATGCTATACATACACACCCATAGAAAGAGAAGACAGAAGGTGTATTATTGCCTCTTCTACATTTTCCTGTTTCCTTAATTCCTCTGAACATAAATCACTGCATCAGCTACAGGTCTGAAGAGCTGGGCGCTTAATACCTCTGCCAGCAAGCACAGGTCTGTAGACTTGTTGGTTTCATTACTGCTTTACATGACTGTGGGAAGAACTACGGAAAAGAGCCCTGAGGGTCTTGGCTACTTCTGGGTTTCAGTGAAATGATCTTGAAAAGCAATCCTGGCTTATGTGTGTGAAAAAGACAGATTTGAACACATATTCCCTGTTTCCCAGATGCAGTTCGAGCTTAAGAAAACTAGTGTTGGGCTGGAGAGATGGCTTGGTGATTAAGGTGCTTGCCTATAAGAAGCTTAAGGACCCAAGTTCAATTCCCCAGGATCCATATAAAGCCATATGCAAAGGTGGCACATGTATCTGTAGTTTGTTTAGTGTCTAGATGCCCTGGTGCATCCATTCTTTCTCTCTCTCTCTCTCTCTCTCTATATATATATATATGTATATCTGCTTGCAAGTAAATAAATAAAATATTTAGTTTTTAAAAAGAAAGGGAGGGCTGGAGAGATGGCTTATCGGTTAAGCACTTGCCTGTGAAGCCTAAGGACCCTGGTTCAAGGCTCGATTACCCAGTACTCATGTTAGCCAGATGCACAAGGGAGTGCATGCGTCTGGAGTTCGTTTGCAGTGGCTGGAGGCCCTGGCACACCCATTCTCTCTCTCTCTCTCTCTCTCTCTGCCTCTTTCTCTCTCTGCCTGTAGCTCTCAAATAAATAAATAACAATCAACCAAAAAATAAAAATAAAAAGAAAGGGAGTGTTGGACATACATGATGCTCTTCAAGGTCCTCACCTTGCAGTGTGTATAGCAACAGGTTGGAAATCTGACACAACCTGTCAAGTAGTATAGGCTTGTGGGAGAAGCAAGCACTTGGCCTGCTTGAGTTTAGTGTTTCATTTTATATTTAATCTTGATACTTAGATTGTTGCTTATTCATCATACAATACATTTTCTTTTACTAAAAGATGATACTCTCTTAAATAAAAGGAAAGATTACTTAAATTCAGATTGCTGTGGTCAGATGTTTCATCTTCTCTCCCTCTCTGTAGTCTCTTCCACTTTGAACACAATTGGGGACCCTCAGGTAGATAAATTCTTTAAGCCTTTTTGATGCAAATGTAACTGACTATTTCAATTATCATCATGAGTAGTTGATAATTTCTTTATATAAAATTGGGTATTTAATTTGAATGCACTCCTAACCTCCAACTAAAGAACATCTGCAGCTAGAGTTTTGAAAATGCTTTGCTAGGTTGAGACATAACCTGTCACATAAGACTGCTTCCCCCACACCTACCAGTACTGTGAGTCACTCAATAAATCTCTCTCACATATCTAGTTTGAATAAATTGCCACTATCCTAAGAGAAAGACTTAATTTTCTACTTAGTAATGAAATGAAGAGTTAAAGGAGGCTCCAGGGCTTGGACAAAAAATCCAGTAAAAGGTCAAGCCTGCACTAAAACTTAGCACTTTGAACCCAGTACACAGGTTCCATATCTTCATTTCACAGACATTAGAGTTTGATAACAACATATGACATAGCATTAAGGTGTATTTCACAAAAGAATAAAGAATAGAATTAGTATTTGTTTTACTTAGTAACTTTTTAAAATTTTTATATATTTATTTTATTGAGAAATTTATTTTATAGAGAAACAAGGAGAGAGAGAGATAGAATGGGCACACCATGGCCTCAAGCCAGTGCAAATGAACTCCAGACGCATGTGCCTCCTTGTGCATCTGGCTGACACAGGCCCTGGGGAATTGAACCTGGGTCCTTTGGCTTTGCAGGCAAATGCCTTAACTGCTAAGCCATCCCTGCAGCCCCAAGGGTTTTGTTTTTTTAACATTTGCACCTAAAAATATAATGTATTTTAATCATAATCCTCTCCCATTATATGTTTTGCCAACTCCTTCTATTGAATCCCTTATTTTCACCTAGTCCCACTTCTCTTTAATGTCCTTTTATCCCCCATCATCCATGTGTAAGTATTTATGAGCAGATCTTGTGGAAGTAATAACAGGTACTGTGAGGTCGTGAATGCAATGGTCATCTCATGTCCAGAGGATTGTGTCCCAAAGTACTTTAAAAAAATCCATGCTTCGGTCCACTTTTTAAAAATATAGAAAATATTTATGTGTACCAGTATACAATAATCTTCATGAAAATATAGAAAGTGGAAGTTACACTCCTAACTTGACAGAACAAACAGTCCTATCAGAATAGACGAGTGCAAACATTAAAAGATAGAACATGACCTAAAGTAATTGTTAGTGTGAATAATGTGACAAGAACACAGGTGATCAGGTGCCTCCTGGAATTACAGCATCAGACATCACATGAGAAGACCAGAACACCTGCTTCTTTCTTTAAAAGCACAGAGATACCCAATGATCACCTCTAGATACAGTGGTTGAACTGGGGGACATCTGAAGGGCCCTCTTCTTGGTGGGTATTGTGGGTATTTTCTAATGAATTCCTGATGCCCCACTGGTTCAAATACAGTTGCCTTCTACTTCCAGTGGTTCATTCATAGAAATGTGGAGAAAGTCTCCAGTTTTCTGCATATTTCAACATAGCTCAGGTAGTTCTGAACTTATAAAAAAAATTGTCAAATACTTAAAAACAAAAACAAAACAAGGAAGCAAGAAGTAAATGGGAAAACACTGGATCTTGCAGACATGTTTATGACCCTTCTATGGCTAATTTACTCAGTCGCAAATCCCTGTCCTATTAAACAGCACTTTGCAGACACGGCTGCCACACCTCGACTTCTAAGAGCCCATATAATTTTTAGAGACTTCCTACTTCCTTGCTTAACTCCCAGTTTGCTTCTAAGTGAAGGAAACTCTTTACAACCCATAAGATTGAGAATGATCCCTAGGGTCCTTGATGGGGGCAAATGTGGGTCTTTATTGAGTTCATTTTCTGGTCTGAAAGACACATTTTCCCCCAGGTGATTCACAAAACTATTGTGACTGATGGGATGAATAATGTGAATTCAAGGGGAAAGGAGGTCTTTTCTTTCTGAAAGCAGAATTAGCCCATGACAAGCTTAATGATAATTTTTAACACTTATGTAAGCAAATATAATGATATATACTTAAGACTTCATAAGCAAATATACCACTTATATAATGATAATTAAATGTTTATGTTGCCTGGAAACAGAAAGAGGTAAGATTATCATATTTGAAGCAAAGTAAGTGATTCTGAAGAAATGGTAATAATTTGAAGAAACATTAAACATCTTAATATGAAATATTCAGCCTGTTAAATTTCTTAAGATATGTTTATTTTGCCAAGAATAAGAAATGAGCTTATTAATAAACTCGATTCAGCACATTTCTTCACTTAAAGATATGCAGAGAAAGAGGCAAGGAAGCGGGTGGAGGCTTCAGCACAGGCCATCTCTCATCCTTGTTGCTTACAACATCCATAAACTTTGATCCGCAAAAGAATTTGGTCTGCAGGCAGCAAATAAAGTTTTATTTTTCCCTCACATATAAAATGCACCCCAGACAGACCACCAGCCTGTAGTTATAAAACCCTCCACTACCAAGAACCACAGAGTTTATTTGCTGCTACAGGTTTGAATATTAAAAGTCACATGTGGAAATAAGATTGTGAGGACACTGACTTCCGTCTGTCAAAGACCTGGTGGCCAAGGAATGCTTGTGTATTCTCAATCTTTGTACTTGCCTTTTGGAAAACTTGAAAACAATAAGGTGATAGTTATCAAGAAATCTATGAAAGTATCAGGTAGCTGGCAAAGTTCCTCAAGGGAATGTCATGTTAGTGCAAGACACAAGCAAATGGCTTGGCAAGAGAACTCAACAATGGAAGTTGGTTGTGTTACTTTTCCATTGCTGAAGCTAAATTACCCAGGACCAACAACTTGATGGAAGAAAGATTTATTTTGGCTCACAGGTTTAAGATAATTCAGTCCATTGTGGTGGGGAGGGCAGAGTGGGCAGTTCAGTTCACATCATGGTAGATTAAAAAAGAAAGAGAGAGAGAGAGAGAGAGAGAGGGAGAGAACACAAGAAGTAGCTAATTTTCACATAAGAGCCCACACCCTAGTGACCTGATCCTTTCAGGTAAGCCATACCTCCAGACTTTACACAGCCCCAATCATGCCATACTATCCAGGACAAAGCATTTAAAAAGTGAAACTTTGGGGTACAACCCATTTCTAATCCAAAGGTATGCATCAAAAGCTGTAGATTATTTGGGAGGAAAAAAATACCTTCAACTCATTCTTTAGTTCATGCATATTTATGAGATGCAGAATAGGTTTTCAGAATGAACGCTCATGGTAGCTCCTTAGAGTATTTACTTTGTGGCTTGCCATACCTAAGTGCTTCATGTGGATTACTTAGCTCTTAGTCACTGTGTAAGGCAAGTACCATCCCAGAGAAAAATGCAAGGGATATTAGGTAACAGGTAGTAAGAACAGAGTTGGGATTTGGAACCAACACCTATCCAACCAGCAGTTATATTCAGTTAAGATGTGCTTTTCAGAACCCAGAAGTTCCACTCCTAAATGTCCACCCAACTAATGTGTATGTGTATGTATATGTATATGTATATATATATATATATATATATCCCACTGCAGTTTGGTAAGACAGAGTACAGAGCACTAACCTCCCCTGGGCTTCTGTCCTCTAGAAATTGCGAGTTAGAGAAAGCACAGTTTAATATCCAAGTTTGTATTACCTTGCTAATCAGCAACAATTAATTTGGGACCATATTGCATCATTGCGCTTTCATTTAATGTGCAGAAAAGTGATTCATAACTGGAACCACAACTGTAGCACTTGATTAAAGAACCTATCCCATGCAGAACATGAGAATGCGTATGTGTATGTAGGAGAAGTATCCTGTGTACGAGCTCACAGAACTGTGAACCTTCTACACAGTTATGAGGCATAGAACAGAGATCTGAAGAAATTCAGAAATGCCTTGAGGAGTGAACTGTGATATGGCATAGGCCCCAAACTTTGACCAAGTCTGAGCAACATATGCACTGAGCAGACCATGGCAGGATTACCTGTCTTAGAGAACTGACCTGCTGTGGGGACCTTTCCCAAAAGATAAAGCCAAACTGCTGTTTCTGATTATGTGCAGACACAAAAACAAAAAGCAAAAAATGCCATTCTCCAGTGACAGTAAAAAAAGTCCACAGAGGCTCTCAAGACCTCATCACTGAAGCAGACCTAAAGTGAACCCAACATGGCTCAGGGAAATTTTGCGGAAGAGGGGTCGGAAAGAATGTCAGAGCCACACGTTGGGTCATGATACACAGAGACATTTCCTCCTACTCATAATTGAGGGATAACTCCACAATGCATGAGCCATATACCTCAACAAGGAGGGGCCAGGGGGAGGGCGAGGGGCCAGGGAGGAGGCTAACAATGGTATTAACTTAACTGTAGTCACTGAGTACAAAACTAATTAATAAAAAAAAAAGTCCATGGTGGTAGGTAAAATTACTTAGCATAGAAAAGACCTGGAAATCCTGATAAGATCTTGAGGACAAACAGAGTCAACAGATACTGACTTGCAATGACCTCTACGTGTGGAAGAGACTAGTCCCTACAATACCTGGTGTTGGCCATCTTTAGTGAAGTAAAGGTGACCTTGAAACAAATGGAGATTTTTAGCATAGAATTAGGTATAAGACAGGAGAACTAAATGAAAATTTCAGATCTGACACACATATTATGTGAAATAAAAACTTAGCCACTTGGGCTTCATAACAGTATTGAGATGAAACAGGAAGAGCAGGTAACTTTAAAAAATAACTAAATGAAACAGCAAAGCTAGGAGTCATGGTAGACACCCAGAGGGGTCATGCAGCCGCAATAAGGCTTAGTCATGCCTTGGCTACCTCTGGGCCTTGACCAAACACAGACCTACGTCATGAATCACTTCTGCTGCTGACCTCACCAAGAGAAGCAGTGACCAGGACTGAATGAAGATGGTTTCGAAGGCCAGGGGACAGTGAGTGACCGGATGTCATGATGAACCAAGAGCCCCTTGTCCCTTCACTGCCTTGCCACTTAACCCATTCTGTTTTCCCCCAGCTCTCTGAAGGAGCTTTGCTGACAATGCAGAGGAGCAGAGAAGCTACAGAGAATGTTAAAATATTAGGGAATGAGTGAGCTTCTGTCCTCCCTGTGAGCTAGCTTAGATTGGCCAGCTGGAGGCAGTGTGAAAGAGGAGGGAAAGTGGCACCCAGGTGTCAAGTCATCATGTGGGGGATGACAGGTGGCACTGACAGGTGATGAGGAAGGTCTGGGAAACTTCCTTCCCACAGGACTGAAGTACACTGGAAACTAATGCTTCTATCCCACCAGGTTAAGTGTGAGGTGTCTGAAAGATGTCATTGGAGTTAAATCTAAAGTGTACCTCAGGAGAGATGTTCTAGAATAGTGTTCTAAATACTAAATTTATCCTCCCAGGAAGAGAATATCAAGGGAGGGTTGAGAGTTGACAGGTAAAGTCCAGGGTCCTATGGACTATGTTGAGACAAAAGACCAAGACTGCTGCATGATCCTGCCACCAACCTCAGAGGACCTTCCCCGGGGAGAACAGAAAATATTTAGTGCATTTATCCAAGGTGACAGCACTTACTGATGCAGTTTTGATAAGCTTCCATAGAATTGAAAAGAAAATTCATGATTTTGTCCATGTTTCTGACATTTAAGAGAAAAGAAATGAGGGAAGTAAGCTCAGGTGAACTGTAAGAATTGCAATATTCACATTCTGTTTATTTCCATCAGAACTTGATGAATCTGGGACTGCGGCCTCCATAATGAACAGCTGGAATAATGCGTCTATCCCACACCCCACGGAAGCTGGACTCCCTTAGCTTTGCAGCCTGTAGATTAATAAGTCTTAGGAATTTAAAAAAAGAAAAAAGTGCTCTGATACTGTAGTGTACTTGTACGTGGAATTGTGGATGCTGAATGTTATTGTCTCAGCAATGATTGTTGGACGAGGAAGAGGCAGCTGGCTCTGTGTGACTCTCACAGGAAGATACCTACCTCACCAGGCTAGCACAGTTAGAAAAGTTTTAAATGCACAAATGAAGATGGATCATTTTCCCAGACCAACTGCTTCTCTTTCTAGTGCTGTTTTGCCCCGAGATTACACAAAAGGATGGTTTTATAGCCACAGAATGTAGCACAGCTGTGGATATAATATATAATATGACAGGAACCTATTTCGAAGTGGGAAGGGATTGTGCAAAAACTGTCTGGGAAAGCTGCACATATCACCCTATCTCACATATCCTAAACCCATCGTGTAAGTCAGACAACCCTCAAGCCACTGTTAAACCATGGACTTAACACCTTAGAATTATCTTGACATTATACTCCTTTCCTTCAGTTTTCATTTCGATACACAGACTGTTCCAGATGCAAGAATTAGTAATGATAATGGTGACCTTTGTCCCCACGCAGTGCATTTTCTGCAGCTCTCTCCCCAAGCACAGGGCTTAGCCTGCCCTGCTGTGAGGCCAAGCTACCAGCATCCCAGCCCAGAGCTCCAGGCTCATCTAAGACACAGTTTTCCTTGGGATGCACTAATTTTCAAAACAATGGAGTTTTGAAGTCATTCATAAGGAGACCCCAGGAACCTGAACCAATATTGAAATTAAGCTGAGTGTTGTGAAAACATTATAAGGTCCCCCCCCCCAACCCTTTTGCCTTTATGTCTGTGTTCTTGGAGTGATGGGAAGGACATAAAACCTCACAGTTAGGCTGGAGTGTGTCACTTACTCACACCTAGGGGTGTGAAGCCCTGTAAATCTTGGCTCTGCCCGGCTAGGAGCTGATTAAAAGTGTGCTGGCTGGCTCCAGTGCTCCGTTGCTTCCTGCATTTCCACGGTCATTGCCAAGTACGCGCAGTAACCGACAGGGCTCCCTGGTTTGTCTCTGCCAAGTGAAATGTTCTGAAATTAAAAATCTGAAGAAATAGTGCAATGAGTGCTCGATCAGGTGGTTTCTCCTTAGGAAACTGCTTAATGGGGGGAATTCAGCAAACCTCCCAGCGGAGGCTCCCAAACAGAACTAGAATTTAAAGAAACAGGACTTGGTTCTTCCATTAGATAGATATGAGAAAGTAAAACCAACCCATAATATCACTAAAACTTACATTATACTTTCATCTGTGAATATAAGTATGCAAATAAATAGGTGTAATAATAACTGCATATATAATGATATGTGCCTCAATGCTTAGAAGGTTTTCTTGGATTCTAAATAAGTCCATGAAACTGTGTGGATATTTGGGTAATAGTCTGCTGCCTGGAAGCACCAATTTATTTCCTATTATGGATATACAAATATCTTTCCTTAATTGCAAAACCTGGTGTAAATATACAGTGGACTTCTTTTTATTGGATGTTGAGATCAAGCCTAGAGTTTCACATGAGCCAGGCAGGCACTCTACCACTCAGAGACATCCCCAGGCCTGCAGGGCACATTTCTGTTCATCAGTGCTGGCCTTCTATGTGATGATTTCCCTACTTTTATTTTCTTGAAATCCAATCATCAGGTTAAGAGATATGACATTTTTGTTTACATATTTACTTAGCTGCTTTTTTTAAACTAAGTCTTTCTTATGAGAAAACCCAGGTGTATCTCAAATTCAGAGCAATCCCCCTGCTTCAGCCTCTCAAACACTTGAATTACAAGCCTGTCCAGTAGAAATAACATTTTTAAAATCCCAATGTCATTCTACCCCTAGAAATGTTGTAGCCTATATGGTCACATCCTTGCCATTGGTTAGGAACCTATTTTTAATAGGACTCTTTCTGATTGTAGATAGTTAATGATTCTAGTTCATTATCTTTACCTTCATTTCTTTCA
Organism: Dipus sagitta; assembly: GCA_036346955.1. Taxonomy (NCBI): domain Eukaryota; kingdom Metazoa; phylum Chordata; class Mammalia; order Rodentia; family Dipodidae; genus Dipus; species Dipus sagitta. Next base: position 61,986,377 of record CM070786.1, read on the forward strand.
TTGAAAGTTAACCTATTTAATATTGGTTTTCATTTTCCCTGAACTATTTACTTATGGCATTTCCTGATTTTTCCATTTTGTGTTAATGATTTCTTTTCAGAGTTCACTATAAATTAGAGCAGTGTAATATTTTGGCCAAATTTTTGTTACAAATATGCTTCTAGTTTCCCACTAGTCTTTTAGTTATGAGTATTTTTTAACCAGGATTTGCTTCTTAGTGACAAAATCATTCTATTTTTAAATTCTTGTATTGTTTTTAATGTCTCTCCACTTCTAGATTTTAATACTCTAACATTGTTGTAAGCATTTTATTTATTTATTTATTTGCAAGAAAGAGGGAAAAAGAGAAAGAGAGAGAATGGGCACACCAGGGCTTCCAGCTGCTTCAAAAAAACACTAGATGCATGTGCCACCTTGTGCATCTGGCTTTAGGTGGGTACTGGGGAATGGATGTTAGGCTTTCCAGGCAAGCACATTATCCATTGAGTCATCTCTCCAGCCCCTATTGTAAGCATTTTTTTTTAAACTACTAGTTTTGTTTTAAGTTTTTAAAACTTGGATTGTATCTGAGAATTTATCTTGGCACTCAGTATCCTGACAATCCAATGTCGACTACCTTCACTGTCAATCAACTTTCTCTTAAATATTAAATATTAAGTAGTTATTAATTTAATTCAATTATCAATATTAAATATTCTATCATTTTCAATTCTTGTAGATCATCCTCTTGTAATTATTTCTCATGTCTTGTCACACTGTCCTTACTTACTGTGATGCCATTTGAAGCGTATGACATGTAGTTCTTAATTTTTCTTTAAATGAGGTTTATAATCCCATTGTGCAGATTAGAAAGACAAGCATAATCAGGATTTTAGTTGGAGTTTCATTACAATTCTAGACAGCCTTTCTGTGGCTCAGTTACTTAAAATGCGTACCAAGAGATTGTGCAAAGCAGAGACCTTGCTCCAGTACATGCAAATTTTAGTTGCCATTGTACCATGCAAAGCGAGAAGAGCCAGCAGAGATGTTTGTACAACCGTCAGAGCCAGCTTCCAGTCCAGGAGCAACAGTAATTCTCACACTTCTCATCACATACCTCAGATGTCCAGGACATATTTACTATTACTAATTATTTTGTTTTTAAAATTTTCTCAAAGAAATTTTGGTGTTCTTTCTATGAGTTAAAATATTTTCGGATGTATGCTAATTTTACATTTACTTTAAATCTTTTAAAAAACATTTATCCTTTAACTGTTCTTTAGATAGGAAATTGGCTAATTGTGTCTGGTTTCTTGTCTGAATTCTACTAATTTATAAGTAAAGTTTCCTTTTTCCCTAATTGTTCTCTTTATTTTCCTGGACAAGTCAATCAGCTCTTGCCTAACCCTTATTCTCCATTAATTATATTCATTCTTTTCATTTCATGTTTTATTGAATAAATAGTTAATAATCTTATAAAAGTTTAAATAGGGCTAGTGATAACAAATATCACTGACTTTTTAAAACTTAGACTGAGGCGTCCCTCTTGTTTTATTGATGAGCGCTATGCCTCTTTTAGTTTAAGATAAATAATAAATTGATGACACATAGGGATTGCTCTCTTTCTATTTCTCTCGGGATTTAATCAGGATTTTTTTATTATTATTATCACTAATTACATTTTGAGCTTTTGTTGAAACTTTACAACACTTTTTACTTTCAATTTATTGATGTACAATACCATAGCACTGTATGTAGTAACTAGTACTGAAATTATTTTGTATATTTGTGGAGAAACCCTTTTTGGCTGAGGAGAATAATTCCTGTGTTGCAAACCCATGACTTACTTTTTGAAGTGACATATACATTTATAAGGTGCTATCCTTTGTCTTGTTGCTGTGTTTTCAATTTCTAAGGGGATCAATGCTCTGTGTGCTCTGTGATTAGTTTCCACATAATTGTGTTCTGCAAATGTGTGCTGTTTATACTTTTTTCCACTAAAAATTCTTTCATCTTCTAACACAAAATTATTTACAAAAACATTTAATGTATACTTGAAGAACAAATCAGTATTCCTTTACAGAATGTATAGTTTGAATTGTCTTTTTCTAAACAATGCATTAATTTTAATCAGTGCCCTGGCCTTTGTTTTGAGTACTTATTATATCAAAACTCAAAGGAGTACTTAGGAACACAACTATGATGAAGAACTGTCCCCTCACATTTTGAGGAATTTGGGGTTTTCATCTAGACCTAATTAATAACTAGGGCCATAGAGAAATTCAAAAAATCATAGGGACATATTATAAAAACATATACTCCACAAAGTATGAAAATCTGAAAGAAATGGATGATTTCCTTGATTTATATGACCTACCTAAATTAAATCAAGATGAGATTAATCACTTAAATAGACCTATAACAAGCATGGAGATACTAACAGTTATCAAAAATCTCCCAACTAAAAAAAGCCCAGGCCCAGATGGATTCACTGCTGAATTTTACCAGACCTTCAGGGAAGAGCTAACACCATTGCTTCTTAAGCTTTTCCATGAAATAGAAAAAGAAGGAATTCTACCAAACTCCTTCTATGAAGCCAGCATCACTCTGATACCAAAACCAGGCAAAGATAGAACAAAAAAGGAAAATTACAGACCAATCTCCCTCATGAACATAGATGCAAAAATTCTCAACAAAATATTGGCAAACAGAATACAAGAATACATTAGAAAGATCATTCACCCTGACCAAGTAGGCTTTATCCCAGAGATGCAGGGATGGTTCAACATACGCAAATCTATAAATGTTATACATTATATAAATGGGTTGAAGGACAAAAATCACATGATCATCTCATTAGACGCAGAGAAAGCATTCGACAAAATCCAACATCCCTTCATGATAAAAGTCCTACAGAGACTGGGAATAGAAGGAACATATCTCAATATAATAAAGGCTATTTATGATAAGCCTACAGCCAACATATTACTAAATGGGGAAAAACTGGATGCTTTTCCACTAAAATCAGGAACAAGACAAGGGTGTCCACTGTCCCCACTTTTATTTAATATAGTTCTGGAAGTCTTAGCCATAGCAATAAGGCAAGAGACATGCATAAAAGGGATACAAATCGGAAAGGAAGAGGTCAAGTTATCATTATTTGCAGATGACATGATTCTATATATAAAGGACCCTAAAGACTCTACTAGCAAACTATTAGAGCTGATAAAAACCTACAGTCATGTAGCAGGATACAAAATAAATACACAGAAATCAGTAGCCTTCATATATGCTAACAACAAACACACAGAGAATGAGATCAGAGAATCACTCCCATTCACAATTGCATCAAAAAAAATAAAGTACCTTGGAATAAACCTTACTAAGGAAATAAAGAATCTATACAATGAGAACTTTAAAACACTCAAGCGAGAAATTGCAGAAGACACTAGGAAGTGGAAAAACATCCCTTGTTCCTGGATTGGAAGAATCAATATTGTGAAAATGGCAATCTTACCAAAAGCAATCTACACATTTAACGCAATCCCCATCAAAATTCCAAAGGCATTCTTCACGGAAATAGAAAAAACAATCCAAAAATTCATTTGGAATCACAAAAAACCTCGAATATCTAAAATAATACTGAGCAACAAAAATAAGGCTGGTGGTATCGCCATACCTGATTTTAACCTATACTACAGAGCCATAGTAACAAAAACAGCATGGTACTGGCACAAAAGCAGACTCGTAGATCAATGGAACAGAATAGAGGACCCAAATGTAACCCCATGTAGTTATAGCCACCTGATATTTGATAAAAATGCCAAAAATACTCATTGGAGAAAAGACAGCCTCTTCAGCAAATGGTGTTGGGAAAACTGGATATATATCTGTAGAAGGATGAAAATAGATTCTTCTCTTTCTCCGTGCACAAGAATTAAGTCCAAATGGATTAAGGACCTTAACATCAGACCTGAAACTCTGAAACTGCTAGAGGAAAAAGTAGGGGAAACCCTTCAACATATTGGTCTTGGCAAAGACTTTCTGAATACAACCCCAATTGCTCAGGCAATAAAACCACAGATTAACCACTGGGACCTCATGAAAATACAAAGATTCTGCACTGCAAAGGACACGGTGAAGAAAGCAAAGAGGCAACCTACAGAATGGGAAAAAATCTTCACCAGCTATACATCTGATAGAGGATTAATATCTAAGATATACAAAGAACTCAAGAAGTTAAATAATAAGGAATCAAACAAACCAATCAAAAAATGGGAAATGGAGCTAAATAGAGAATTCTCAAAGGAAGAAATACGAATGGCATATACGCATCTAAAAAAATGTTCTACATCCCTAGTCATCAGGGAAATGCAGATTAAGACTACATTGAGATTCCATCTCACTCCTGTCAGATTGGCTACCATCATGAAAACAAATGATCATAAATGTTGGCGGGGATGTGGAAAAAGAGGAACCCTTCTACATTGTTGGTGGGAATGCAATCTGGTCCAGCCATTGTGGAAATCAGTGTGGAGGTTCCTAAAACAGCTAAAGATTGATCTACCATATGACCCAGCTATAGCTCTCCTAGGCATATATCCTAAGGACTCATCTCATTACCCTAGAGATACTTGCTCAACCATGTTTATTGCTGCTCAATTTATAATAGCTGGGAAATGGAACCAGCCTAGATGTCCCTCAACTGATGAGTGGATAATGAAGATGTGGCACATTTATACAATGGAGTTTTACTCAGCAGTAAAGAGAAATGAAGTTATGAAATTTGCAGAAAAGTGGATGGATCTGGAAAGAATTATACTAAGTGAGGTAACCCAGGCCCAGAAAGCCAAGCGCCACATGTTCTCCCTCATATGTGGATCTTAGCTAGAGATGATTGGGCTTCTGTGTGAGAAGGAAAAAACTCAGTAGCAGAGGCCAGTAAGTTAAAAAAGGAGATAGAAAGGGAAGAGAAAGAAAGGGAGGAGGGCTTTTATTAGGTTGGTATTGTATATATGTAAGTAGAAAGATTGAGATGGGGAGGGGATATGATGGAGAATGGAATTTCAAAGGGGAAAGGGGGGAGGGTAATACCATGGGATTTTTTTTGTTATCATGGAAAATATTAATAAAAATGGAGAAAAAAAAAACCTCCTACCAAAAAAAAAAAAAATAACTAGGGCCATGATTTTATGTTTTGGAATATGAAAAAGTTATTTTTTTTCCTCAACTCTGATGCTGCTTCATATGCAATTGGTGTTGTCACACACACTGTTTTGCACATCAGTGACTCTTTAATACTTTATTCTGGTCATGAGTGCAAATTTGGAGAAAATGCAGAGAAAATTCCAGAATTGTGCGTGCTTAACTGTGTCTCCCTGGTCTCCCGTGCAGACGCCTGTGTCAGCCAGGATGCTTTGCTGCCTCCAGTTCAAGGCAGCTTGACCCCATCTCGCTTTGTTCCCCCGAAACCCTTTCTGCCGTGCCTCTTCCTCCGTCTACTAGTGTCATACACAGGCCGGCCTCATGCACTGTGGCAGGAAGGTCATTGAACTTAAGGTTTCATGTCCTCATATCTGCATGTTTCATCTTGAGGAGGGAGACCATTTTTATTGGTCAGTTTCCCTTTATATGTGATAAATAATAGGAGCAGCATGAGTAGGATTCCTATTGAAGCCACTCCTAGAAACTAAAGTTTGCTTCATTTTCCTGAGCAAGGCTATAAAATAGAGGGTGGGTCATAATAAAACTTGGGTCTTGTGAGGCAAGAAGAGCAGAATTCAGCAACGAATGGCACAATGACATTTTCCTTCTAACTATGAGTGCATCTCACTACGTCAATTAGACAAGCATCAGGCACAAATGTTCAGTAGATGAAAATTGTTATGATTGTTAACCTTTTCATATTGCTTCTCTATTTCCTAGTGAGCGGCTTGTACTCGAATTTTAAGGATCTGACTGAATCCTGCTTTTTCAGTGGAAGATTTTGTATCATTTCCTACTGTTCCCAGAATTCCCACTTACAAATCAGTTCTGTCATTCTGCTTTATAACTGCTGGGCACTCTGTCTTACTTCACATTTGCTGAGATTTTTGTCTTTTCTGTTTGAACTACACACATTCCTTTATTTTTTAGTGATTTTTTAATGCATAATCATTTTTAAATTTCCTTAAGTGGCTAACTTTAAGGTATGGGATTCCTTGAACCTTTGTGGTTCTACTCATTTTGACGATTTGTAGAAGAATAGCATATGTCTTTCATCCATTTCTGGTGACAACAAGACAAAGTATGCTGTGGTTCTCCCTTCCCCCATTATCTAGTATTTGCTTATATGATCTTCAGGAATAGACACAAATAGCAGGTTTTTAAAATTTCAATTTATTTTTTAAGAATTCACATGTTTCTTTGCCCACATGGTCTTAGCCCCTCCCCATCCACATTGGTCTCTTTCCCCTGGGGGAATCTCTAGTGTGTATCTCTTTTTCTCCACACCTAGTCTAGTGCCTCACCAGCATGAAAGTCAAGGAAAGAAGATGAAGCCGTACTCAGTATCCGCGGGGTCTGCAGCTGTGAATTCAGCCCTCTTCAGTTTGAATATATTAAATAATTAAATAGAGTGTCTGACTTGGACATGTTCAGAGTCTTTTCTTGTCAGTGTTCCCATAATAATACAGTGCAAGCATGATAAACACAGCATTGAGATTACATCAGGCATTACAAGTCATCACATGATGATAACCATAGAGGAGTATGTGAGAAGGTCATTTGCAGATACCACACCACGTTTTATAGGAGATTTGAACATCTGTGGGTTTTGGTAACCATAATTTCCTGGCCCTAGAACAAGGGCTCAGAAATACCAAGGGTCAACAACACAACAGAAAATACAACTCTGCAGAGTACCATGTACCATGGCTGATATTATTACTCTTAGCACTTGTCACTCTGGAGTTCTTGGAGTTTCGGAGATAATATAAAATATTCCTTTCAGTGCATTAATCACTCAGTAAAACTATATTCTCAAAACAAAAGAGTCTTATTTATGATGCAGTTTTTCAAATACGTTAACAAAAACACATAAATGATATTTGGCTTTTAAAAGGGGTCATTCCTTTTCATTTTTTCATCATGAAAGTGTAGAGCATGGTTTCAGTCGTGCACCCTAATAAAGAGAAAGGAGCTGCGTCTGAAGCATCAATAAAACGCAGTCTCGTCATTCGTCATTGCTTCCTCCACTTCTGGAAGTCCTGAAACATAGACGACCTTTGTGAGGTCTACACATAGGCCAGGTGAGGAAGTCACTCATGCCATGACCTTCATACCTAAATGCCATTAAAATGCTAGAAATGTGATAAGAAATCAACAATATACAATACATAAAACAACAGACGTTTTTGAAGTCAAGCAAATTTATGATCATAGAGAAGGTTTGTAAAAAGTTATCTAAAATATAACTTGAATGTAGCCATTGTCAATGCTGGAAAAGACCATAGGAAGCTATCGCACACTGGAAAGCAACACAACCATCCCTCCAGCATCTTCCTATGGAGTGAAATCGAGTGCAGGTGAGAGCAGATGGACAGGTTTTTGTGTGTTAGACAAGCAGGCAGTGCCCCAGTATGCACCAGTGTAGGACCAAGTCAAGTGCTCTCCAAGGGAGCCCATGTGTTGATACTAGGGGGAGAGTGATTCTCAGATGAGTTTGGTGGAATCTAATAGAGAAAAAGTCTGATTACGATCAGCCCTGTGGGGGAAGGCACCATGCCTGCCATCCTAACAGTCTGGAGGCAGAGGCAGGAAGGGTGCCTGCTCTATATTATAAGCACTGTCTCAAAAATATTAAACAATTAAATATTTATATATACATACATATATATATGCAGCAAAGTAATATCTATATGTGTAGATGACTTTGCTAAGATGTATATGATATAAATATGTATATATACATATATATAAAACATATATACTATGATATATATATATATATATATATATATATATATATATATTACTTTGTTGCATTTACTCTAAATTATTCTGCAAATATAACTCTTTAAAAACTTTTTTATTTATTTATTTGCAATCAGAGAGAGAGAGAGAGAGAACTCCAGATGCATGTGCCTTTTGTACATCTGGCTTACATGGGTCCTGGGGAATCAAACCTGGGTCCTTTGACTTCACAGGCAAACGCCTTAACCACTAAGCCATTTCTCCAGTCCCTGCAAATAGAATTCTAACTTCAATGCCATACCTCATTTTTGGAAGCATATGAGTATTAATAACCAATTCATTTGCCAAATTCCTTAAGGGTAAGCATCTAGTTTCTATCCAAAAATGCCCCCTATTATTTGTAAATAACAAATCAAACAAGAAAACAGCCTTCATTAAGGTTGTATTGCTATAGTTTATGTTTGAAGAAAGATACAAAATTTGCTACAGTTTGCACTGTCATAATGATGAAAACCTAACTGCAAGTAGCATAATGGCCAAAATGTCATTCGAACCTTGAACCCGAGGTCCGAAACCAGTCTGTGAAGCTCACTGGCCATTCATTATTATGTAGCAGTGGAAATGACATGGAACACATGCTTTGAAGTCATCACTAAAACAAAACACTGCACTCCCCGTAAGTTATCACATCACATGCGTGTAGGTACTGTTCACTCACCTTACAGAGGAGGCCACGAGGCGGGAGTTCATGGAAGCCAGGACCACGTATCTCCTGGTCTGGCAATGTTTGAGCAGTGCCCATCAGTAAGCATGGTTGCAGAGGGGATGCCAGTGCAGGTATGATCAATTGAGGCAAATCACTGAGGCTCTTGTCCCTGTCTCTCCTCACGTGTCCTCTCCCCATGTCATTGCAACCACTGTGAATTATTCTTCAAGGTTACATTGATCACATCTCTGATATTTCTGGAAGCTGTGTTTTGAGTGTGCAATTTTGGATCATTAATGAAGAAGCTGAAACATCTTCAGGTCATGGGAAGGGTCTAGCGAAACTAAAATATTACTGATGAGGCATCACACAACCATGAACCTGACTGACTTTAAAATCATTGGAAGTGCCACATATCCTTGACAGTGAACTTGCACTGATGGAAAAAGGGCTCTATCCAGCTCGCCAGTGAATTCCTTGGAGGATAGAAAGACATAAAATATGTAGTAAAGGCGCTTACTAGCCAGGAGTGTAAGACAAAAATTAAACACATAAAACAATCACAGAGTGAATGCTTATAATTAATTGCTCAGTTGTTTCCTGTTATATTTTTATAATGTTATAACATTAGAAAATATGTGTGCCCATATGATATGGGACATTTCTACATATCAAAAAGTTTCAGAAGTAACATTGTTTCTTAAGAGTCTGTCTATATTAGAGAATTTATTTACTTCTAGATGAATCAGTTTTATTATCACCCGAGGAACTGTTGGAAGCAAACAGTCCTTAGAATTGAGCCCAATAAAAGAACTGCTCAGATAAATTTTCCTGGCCCTTTGGCAGAGCCGCTCTTCCTGTATCATATGTGATCAACAGGTCTCCTAAGACCTTGTCCGTTGCTCCATAGCCTCTCTGCATCAAATCGCACACACCCTGGGTGTGAGGGGTGCTGATTGTCTCCAGGATCAGACATCATGGAAAACTATACTCTTTTATTCTGCCATGTTGGAGATTGAGTCCAGTGCTCTACCACTGAATTATAGCCTTAGCCTTTTTAAATTATTTTCTGAGAGGGTTTTATAGTCCAGTCAGTCCTTGAATTCATAATCCTCTTGTCTCAGTATGCAAGTAGCTGAGATTATAATCTTGTGCCACCAAGCTGGACAATAATACACATTTTGAAGACATCTGTTTTTGTCATAAATGTTGTCCTTATTCATACATCATGTTTTGCAAATATGCCTGGAATAAAAGAAAGTATATGATAAATAAAATTTCACTGAGACACACAATAGTAATAAATAGCACCTGCTTACTTCTAATATTGCTTGCAGGTGGTTGGACATCGTATTATGGTAGAGAAAGAAAGGCAGTGACAAAAATGATGATTTGGGGATGAGAAAGAAATTACAATAAGGATTGGGGTGGTTTGAATGTGGAATATCCCCATCACTTCATGTGTTTGTGATTAAATGTCATACTTAGAGCTGGACACTTACTGAAGGAGGTGTGTTTCTGGGGACAGGCCTTGCTGTTCCTAAATCCAGCCCTGCAGGGATTTCAGGGCCTCAGTGTGGCAGCTTCCTCTCAGCTGATGTGCCAAGATGTGAGGTTCTGCTGCCACTTCTTGCCATGCTTTCCCTGCTTGGGTGTCTCTTCCCCTCAGAACTGTAAGCGGAAATAAACCCTTTCCTTCCATAACCTGCTTATTCTGGTCAGGTGTTTCATCCAGGCAACCAGAAGGCAACTTCTACAGGAAAGTTGCTAATCAAGAAAGATTATTATTTTATAATATGCAGAATCTCAAAATGGCATGCAGCCATGATTTCACTATGGGAATAATATATTGTCACTTTAGTGGGGGGGGGGGAGCTTAAATCAGTACTTAGATTTCTTATTGTTAGGGATATAGTGTCATAGAACAGAAATCCTCTGGTGTGTTTAAGAAGAAACAAATCTATAAATGGGACACATGGCTGAAAGATTTTTCTCTGCCTGTGTTCTGAGATGGTCTGTGGCAAGGCATTGGTGCTTATGTTGAATGAGCTAGTCTATAGAAGCTACACAGCTCCAGGAAATGTGTACAAATGACCTAAGTGTGAGTTAATTAAAACTTTGATGTCTAGAATTCACTTATGAAATTTTAACATTTTTTTTCTATTTTTTATCATTGCTAATATATTCAAAGGTAAAATGAATGTTATGAATTTCTTGTTTTGTTAAGCATTCATTAATGTGATCAATACTATGTAATCATGGAACTATGGTAATTTAAGGGAAATAAAGAGGAATGGAATATGTCCCCTGCCTCTAACCTACTTGCATTCAGGAGAAAGTGAGTTTTGAACTGCCTGTTAATGGTCCCAGTGGCTTTGTCATAAATGGTTATAGATCCTATGGTGTTCAATGCACATTTACTTTGGGACATAATAAAATTCTTTTCCATTGAGTATACAACTTTTGATACATTGTAAGAGAAACAAACAAACAAACAAACAAACAAAAAACAAAAATCCATGTCTCTAATGACTCATTTCAGTGGTGAAGTGTCCAGACCTTGTATAGCTGATGTGTGGTTTAGCTGAATTAGTATTTACAAACTGAACAGTTGATATTCTTGTCCTGCATGTGAAAAGTAGATAAAGATTAAATCTATCAAGTTGAAAGTCAAATGATGCCTATTTTTTGCTTTAAAGGTAACTTGAAATAAATTAACCTCAAAGTAATCAAATTTAGGTTCACTAGGCAACATATATTACATCTTTGAATAGATATTAGGCCAGCTGGGCCATTCTGGGTGGCAGAATGTGGTAGAATAAAACTATAAGCCACTGGCTCTGCCACACAGAGTGCTGAACTGTCAGGGTTCTATTTTTTTTTCCAGATTCTGTGGCTCAGGCACCCGCCAAGCAGGAGATTTGCGATGAATAGCACCCATATTGATTTTTCCATAATGGAGTGTAAAAGAAAAATGGATAGGTTTTGTTGCAGGTATTTTCATGGGGTACTAAATTGGAGGATTAGTCGCAAACAGCAGTACTGATAAAGTCTGCTGTCCATCTTGATGGTTGGGTCTTTCTATTAAAATGACACATAAATAACCTATTATATCCCCCACCCATGGAAATTCAAATGCACCTGTCAACTTGATAAAGCACTTGCCTGGAGGGAAGCACTGTTTACATTTTCACTCCATTCTTCAGAAAAAGTGAGATTCTAATTATTTCTCCCACTGTAAATTAATGCTGACTATGATGGTTAGCATATCTCCCTATTGTTCCATCTTTTGGAAAGTTAAATAATAGAACTGATTCATCATCTATTATGCACCGCATGTTTTATGACAGCCTTTCCTATGCTGTTACCACCTCCCTCTCTCCATAAATGCTCATTTTTTTCCCTGTGACTCCTGTGCTTCCTGCATCTTTCTCTTTTCTAGTCTTTGAGAAATCGTTGTGATGCTCAAGCAGTTCCCAAACTTTGAGTCTCCATCCTCTCGAATTGCTTGTTTCCTTCCTTGATTGAAAAACGCATACCTAATATTCAGGTGACCATTACCTGTTTCCAAACAGCATGCTTTACTATGCAATTCTTAGTTTCTTCCTGGGATATTTCCCCATATATGACATGGTTCTATCTTTTTAAGTCACTGAGTTACTTTTTTTCTGAGTAATTCACTCTTCCCCTGTTATTCTCATGGTTATCTCTTCGTTAATATTTTGCTTTCTTGGTTCATATTTGTGATGATAATTACTTTAAATTAGGCTACTTCTAATAAGCTTTTTTTATTCTAAATATTTCCCTTTTAAGTACTCCTATCAGATCCTTCCCACATACTCTAACCATGACCAAGATGGTAATTTGTTCGTGGGGAGAAAATATGTAGAGATATAAAGGCCATATAAATTCTTGAAACAAACCAATAAGTCACCTAAGGTAAATAAACATAATGGTACTTTATAATCCTAAATACAGAATTTTCTACTGTCTCCTGTGCATCCATACTCAATCATATATTTGTCAATTAAATGTTCTGCTTATTCAACTCTATGTGTCTCCTAGGTGATTTTGGAATTGAAAGTACCTGAAAAGTAAAGATTGAAAAAAATTCTTAAATGCTCTTTTTAAGCATTTCAGGGCTTGTGCTATACTGTGTACAGCTATTTTTTTTTTTTTTTTTGCAGTATCTCCAAGGGTTGACCTGAATCTCCAGTTGTTCATCATCTCCAATTTCTGAGCAAATTTCTAACAATCTTCTCAAATATCTGCTCCCTTCCACAAATAACTTATTTCCTCTTTCCAAGATGCTGTACCAAGTACACTGGCAAACTTAAATTGGATATTTTCAGCATAAAAAATGTTAAAGTCAAGCCGGGCGTGGTGGCGCACGCCTTTAATCCCAGCACTCGGGAGGCAGAGGTAGGAGGATCGCCGAGAGTTCGAGGCCACCCTGAGACTACAGAGTGAATTCCAGGTCAGCCTGAGCTAGAGTGAGACCCTACCTTGAAAAACCAAAAAAAAAAAAAAAAAATTTTAAAGTCTGTAGCTATCCTTCTATTGAACTAATTTATCAAAAGCTAAGTTAATAACAATACCTTTAGCTATAAATAGTAAAACAATTTGATAACTTCTTTATTTTGATGCTTTAGTTTTGAAATAAATTTTTAATAATTTATTTATGTCTTTAAAGTTTCTCATTTCCCCATCAACAAATGGTATTAATATATTTTTGTAGTTTCTAAGACAATATATCAATCTGGAGAAACATTGCTGTATATTTTCTGTTAGCTATCATTTTATTTACAACCTTTTGGTTTTATATTATAATTTATATTTGTGGTAGTGAAAATTGGGGTAAAAGTTTCATCTCTCTGCCTCAATTCTTGCAGAGGGAGTGGATGAAGTGTAATAGCTGATATGTTCATTGGCTTTTAGTAGACTTAACAGCAAAATAATAGGCCTAATAGAATTAACAGTCTGAAAACTGACAACAAATGCTATATTGTGAATGTGGACCCAGCTGCTACGTGGTCTTCAGTAAGAAATGTACCTGTGGTTTCAAAACAGGTAATAATTAATTATTACAAATGGTTTTAGCTGCTCTCCGAGTCTTTCAATTGATTTTATTTCAAATATAGAATAGACTTACCTTATTTTATTTCATTTTTCACAATTTCATGTATGTATATAATGTGCTTTGTTCATACTCGCCCATGTTACCCTTTCTTATCTCCTTCCAGCTCACATCAAAACCTCTTTTCTTATGTGACCTACTGAATTAAATCAGGAATATTCTTTAACCCAAAATTGAGTACAGGTGTGTGTGTGTGTGTGTGTGTGTGACAGAGAGAGACGGATGTTCTGCTCTTATCCAACCAATCGTCACACTCTCATGTCAACAAACCCAATAAATAAAAGAGCCGCGATGGTACTGTATGCCATCCTCTGTCACCCCAACCAATTCACAGCGCCAAGTGCTCCATTTTCTTTATATGAAGACAGATATTCTCTGTTTTGTGTATATGGTTTTAGCAAAGAAAAAGAATCAATTACTGGACAGGTTTTATGCTAAAAAGTGATCTCTTTTCAAACATCTTGGAAATAGTTTTATTTACTCTGGACACTGAGGATGCTTAGTATCATGGTTCTGTCTCTTGAGTCTTGATTATCTGGATGATAAGATAGGCATGTTGATCATTCGTGCTTATTTACTCTGCATGTCCCTCTTTCAGATTAAACCAAAGGTAAAAAGAAAAACAAAATACTTGCTTATTGTGGTTTCCAGACCTGTGGGAATAGCAAAGTAAAAAGAAAATAAAAATATGTGCTGTTCTATCCCTCAGTCTTAGTTATTTTAATGTGCTTCCACTCTAGTTGCAAATATACTATTGAGTTTCAAAGACTGGAGACATCTTAGAAATCATTGATTCAAAAAGTTCATCTTGCTGCTATGAAGTGTGGGAGAATCAGTGACCTTCTCCAAGTGATACATTCCAGACTTAGAATTCTCTATTCTCTTTTATTTACTTAAGAAGATTTGTTCAGAGATGGAGAAGCTTGGTAACCTGGAAACATAAGCTAAGGTGTTACCAATGGTTTGTTAATATTAATATTGGAATAAACAACATGGTCTGTGTTTATGAACTTTATTTTCATGCTGTGTCTAATCAAACAAACTATGATTGCCCTGGACTAATAAAACAAGCAGCTGGGGCTGGTCTGTGTCCTATTGTCATCTACCCTTGCTTCTTTGATTTTGTTTCTGATGAGGATTCAGATATACATTTTGTCTACTGCGTGTCTTTTCTTTCCTGGTATTTGAAAATTTCTTCCATTAGCTGTGATTCCCTATGGCTTGGCTAGGATTTTTCCAGGTGATGTTCCTTAGTTTGCATTCTGCTTGGGTTCTGCAGGATATGGTCTGTAAGTTATTGAGGATATTTTCAGTCATCATTGGCTGAAATAAATTTCCTCTTCATTTGCATCTTCAATTTCATGTATGTTGGACCACTTAATATTAGACATGACTCTGGTTGGCTTCTATTAGTTCATCTTTTCCCCTCCATCTTTATGATTGGGTAATCACCTCTTAATCTGTTTTTAGTCATTGGGCATTTTTTTCGAACATCTATAGCCAGTTTTGAAGCACAGGAAATGAAAATTATTAGTTGCTGTAGATTTTACATACATGTGAGGCAGATGTCTTAGTGGTTAAAGGCAATTGCCTGCAAAGCCTGTTGGACTGAGTTCAAATTCTCCAGCAATCGTATCAAACTGAGTACAAAATGATGCATATATCTGGGGATTGTTTGCTGCACCAAGTGACTGTGGAGCTCACATTCATACATACATACATACATACATACATACATACATAATCTTAGTTTACACACACAGGTGTTATGAAACATATTTGTGACATTTGTTTTTATTTTTATATTATTTTATTTATTATTATTTTATGTTTATATTTATGACCAAAAAGCTATAGTTTTAAGGACATAGTTAAACTGAAAATTAAAGGAAGGAAAGAATAGCCCATGTAAATGGTAGACAGATGAAAGCAGGAGTGGCTATACTGATATCAGAAAACACAGTATTTATATAATAGAATTATTATAAGGCAGAAGTCAATGACCATTATTAAATAAAGATAAACAGTCAGTTTATCACGAATCTATAATAATCAGGAGTACATAATTCAAATAATCTTAGGACAGGGAAATATATAACATTAATGTCACTGATAGGATAAATTGCATCACAACCTTACTTTCCCATATATGGTCACACAGAGAGGGCTAAATAAAGAAATCACAGAATATCACACAAATGTAACTCAATAATGAAATCATATATTGTTACACAGAACTATGTACAAAATTCATAGATGATGAATTGGATAAAACAAGACTGAGAAGGCTGATTTACGAATCACCACATTTTTTTTCAAGTATGTATGAAGGAAAGAGAGGGTCTGCAACATGAGGAATGAAAAATGGGTATATTCACATGGCACATGGTCTGCGAGTCCATGTGGGAGAACAAACAGAGCTCCTGCCATATGGGAGGCAGGAGGGAGTAGTGAGCCCATATCAGAGGCTTACCGGGACAGGAATGTGGTAGTTCAGGAGAAATTAACAGCCAGGCAGGAGAAGGCCTGCCCATCTGGTGTGCATCTACTTTATAACCTTGTTGAGTTGGGCCCTACCTTCAGGCTCAGTTGAGCCAGAGTGAGAGCTGATAGGTCTGGGCTAGGGGCTGGCTCAAAGAGACCAGCCATAAATTCCGGTTTTGAGGCTGAACTTAACCAACTACAATGTCAGGATCAAATTTAAATTCTAGGAAAGGGGAACTTCCTCCAAAGAGGGGCTCAGGTTGTTTGTGGGAAAACAGATGTAGATAACTCATTTAGTTAAGAGATGAGGAGAGGAGAGATCCTTTTCTGATCTCTAATAAAGTGGAGATTGCAAGGGCAGACTTAAGGACATTTCTGCTTTTTACATTCCGGGACCAGTCGTCCTAAACTACCTAAAAAAGCTACCTGATTTCCTCTCATTCTCCCCTCTCTTGAGAAGACACTCTAAAGGCTCTTAGAGGGAGAGGGGCTTGACGTCAGTCTTAACTTACTTCTCACTGAATGGGGTCATAGTAATAAGGCAATTAGATTCTCTCACAAGAGTGAGGGTCTACACAAAGGTCCAAGAGAGAAACCTGTGAGTTAGTAACATGCCCCATCGCTCTCTGAATATAGATTTTTTTTCCTTTGGTTTTTCAAGGTAGGGTCTTGCTTTAACCCAAATTGACCTGGAATTCACTATGTCCTCTCAGTGTGGCCTCAAACTCACAAGCAGCCTCCGACCTCTGCCTCCCAAGTACTGGGATTAAAGGCATGCACCACCACCATGTTCAATTTTATTTGACTTGGCACAAATATATGTAATGGAGTTAGGCATCTCATCATCTCTGATGTGTAGATTTTTCTGGCCTGGTACAAAATATAATTGTAAACATTAGTGACATGAGTTTTGGAACCTATCTCCAAGACAGAGAAGTCTAACACTGTGAGGTGGGGATGGTCTGTAGTCCATCCAATGAAAGTAAGATGTACCTTCCTTTCAAAAACACATGGAATATTCTCCCAGATGGGTCAAGGGTTAGGCCTCATAACAAATAATAACACATTTTAAAAGGTTGTAATAATATTTTGTATCTCTTTTTGGCCATAATAATATGAAACCAGGATTAGTAATAAGAGAAAAGTTGAAAAAATTATAAATACATGGATATTAACACACCTCTAAACAACCAGTTATTCAAAGAATCAACTGAAAGGGAAAAGTTTTCAAATCTTGAGACAGTTGAAATAGAAGCACTGTACACCAAGAATAAGGAAAGCCGCAGAAGCAGTACAGAAAGGAGTGTTAGTGACCAACATCTACATTAGGAAAACATATCTCAACCAGTTTATAACTTAGTGAACTGAAAGAACCGAGCCCCAGTCAGTAAAAGGAAAGAAAAAGTAAAGATACGAGGAAGAATAAATGAAGTAAAGATTAGAAAAAAGAATTGAACAAATCAATGAAAATCATAGTTGATTTAGAGAAAGACAATTAAAATTGACAAGTGACTAGCTAGGATTAGAAGAAAAGAGGGAAACACAAAACAATTCATAAAGAAGAGACATTACAACTGATATCACAGAAAAAAAAAGATCATAAGAAATTACAATGAATCACCCCAAAACTATTCGTGATTCATTCAAGTTTCTAGGTGCATGTTCCATCCTCTGAGCTTTCTTTAGGTAATGTAGCAGCTCTGAATTAAATGGCAATAAAGCATTCTATTCCCTCACTTGCTGCTACTCCCTTAACTTGTTTCCTTTTCTCACTTACATTCCAAAATACTTACTATGTATTTATTACCCATCTTCCTCCTCTGCAGTGTAAGTTGAAGGAAGCCAAGGACTTTGTCTCTGACCTAATTCTTTGCCTCCATATTCCTCTGACAGAAATAGGATTTTAACAAATATATTTTAAGTGGATGATTGATTAATGAACAAATTTCCTTTGAACAGAAACTTTCATAGGAATACTAAATAAGTATTATTTTTAATTTTTCTCAAAATAGTCATTGCTATAATCAATTTCCTGTATGCTTTTTTCCGCTCCTCTTTTGTTCTGCTCTGGAAATGCCATCCTCAAAGAGAACTACATTTAAATAAAGGGCAAGATCAAACCCTTCAAGTGTGATAATAAATGGGGAACAAGATAGTGTACCACAAAGTGCACCAAAGTAAAAGCATTTTAGACCTATTGAATCACTGAAAGTCACTGACCTGGGAGTTTGATTAAAAGGTGAACAGCAAATTCCCTTAATTTTTTAATATTTTATTTTATTTTATTTTATTTTATTTTATTTACTTGAAAGACAGACACAGAAGGAGAGAGAAGCAGATAGAAAGAGAGAATGGGTACACTAGGGCCTCTAGCCACTGCAAATATATACATATGTATATATATGTATATATACATATATATATACATGTATATATATGTGTATATATGCATATGTATATATATACATATATATGTATATTTATTTATTTATTTATCATAAGGGCTGGAGAGATGGCTTAATGGTTAAGGTACTTGCCTGTGAAATCTAGGGACCCAGGTTTGATTCCCCAGTACCCATGTAAGCCAGATGCACAAGGTGGCACATGAATCTGGAGTTTATTTGCAGTGGCTGGAAGCCATGGCATGCCCATTATCTATCCATCTGCTTCTTTCTGACCTTCTGTCAAATAAACAAACATTAAAATAATTTGACCCCACACTTGAGGCCATTTTTTCTTTCTCTTCTTCTATGTTAGCCCACAGGAGAAACCCAACATAGGCAGTCTACTTTAGGATGCAGCTCTGTGACAGAGAACTTGCCAAGCATGTATGAGTTCTTACGTCTGAATCCCAGCACTAAAAAACAAAGACAAAACAACTTGCTATATCAGACTTACCTATTTTCCCGCAATTGCCTAGAATCCCCACTCGTTTATAATGTACTAATGTAAATGTACAGCTACTTACATTTCCGTCTCGCTTCTCTTGGCACAATGTAAGCTTTGTTCAAGCCATGCAAGTGTATCTCCTCCTGCCTTTCTTACGTCATCTGGATTGCACAAGTGGTTCAAAGTTATTTTTTGCATATTGTGAAAGGACTTAGAACTAGATAAAATGGTAACACTAATTTCTTTTCCTATTTGTCACATACAACTGGGAAAATTCCTTGTTTCTCTACGACAAAGATTAAATTAAATGTACTTGTTTTCCGTCGTTAAAGCATGAACATCCGTACCAACTCGTTCTCCTTGTATGCGGATGAAGTTATCCCATCTTTCCCTGTCCTCTCAGTTTTCCTGTTGCAGGGAGAGATGTGCTTTTTCTTTCTTCCTTTGAGACTCACCATCTATAAAATCAAAATAATGCTGTCTTCATTGTGGAGCTGTTTAATGAGGCAATTAATTATCACAGAATGCATGGTGGCTCCAGAAGTAGAGGTTTTGTGTGCGTGCGAAGAGTGTTATTGCAGGAGGGCAGCCCTTGACTTGGGGGTGGCGTGGGCGAAAGGAGGTGATGAGAGAAGCCCTTAACAGCTTGGTGGATTAGGAAATAGACTTGCACTGGGGGTGTCAGTGTCAGGAGAGAGGTTGCTTCACTGATACTTCTGGGCAAATAGAAAACACTCATATAAATTGTGCAGTTGATAAAAATGAATGGATTTCAGAAGCTTCCAAGATAAGCATGACAAAAGGCCAAGCAATATAAAACAAAGCAAACAAAACAACATACCCTGTGGTTTTAAAGTTCACATATATTTAAATCACTTATTTGCTCTACTTATTTAAATACTTATATATTTCTACAACAAATAGCATACTTGGTGCCTCTCCTGTACCAGGTGCTATTTCCTTGCCTTGTGAAGCCTCCATCCATGTACAGGATAGTTAATAAATAGATGAACTAGAAAAAGCAATTGGTAGTAGTATTTACAAGTAGTTGTGATAACAAAAATAAGGCATAGGGTATGGCTGGGGAGGGGGAGTTTGCTCTCCGTTAGATTGGTCAGGAAAGATCCCCTTGACAAGATAACATTTGTCACTGTCTTGAAGTAGGGCTGTGGGCAAGTCCTTGGGTTGGGAATACTCATGCAGTCCCTGTTGCAGAACTTATGCTGGAGAATGCTCAGTGCAGTAATTCAGCACTCTGCTAATTGTCCCTCCTAGATTTTTCAGCCAATGTACACTGCTTTCCTGACTTTCAAAATAACATTCATTATAGTTTTATTCATTTTAGATGATGCCAAACTATGTGGACACTAAATTTCTGAGGTAATTTATCCAGAAAAGAAGTTAACACACACATGCACACGCACGAGAGAGCTGATCTATCCACACACCATCATGTTGCTTGTGTTACTCTGATATTGTTTTTTGTCCACTATTAGAGAAAATTAAATCAAAAGATGGGGAGGAACCCAAGTATTGATTACCAGTGTGGATATCAGGCCACCTTCTGAAATGAAAAATTCCCAGAGAGAGAGAGAGAGGGAAAGTTCCTTACTGTGTCAAAGTGGGAGGACGAGGGGCCAGTCAGCTAAATAATATTCTATGTCTTTGTTTTTAATCAGGTCTGTGTCCCAGGTTGGCTTTCAGCACTTGGATATACAGGTGACCTTTCTATCCCAGTCTTCTGAGTAGCTCAGAATATAAGTTCACATCATCACGCCCCCTTTAATAAGATTCCACAGTTAAAGGGTCAGTAGTTTTCATATTAGTAGAAACCTTATGCTCTATCAACTCAGAATTTAATGATTGGGAACTTCAGTAGTTTGGAGTCAACTCTGGCCAGATCTGTGGTACTGCATGTGGAGTTGACTATCTGCAAAGTAGAAAATGTTGGTCAAGTCTCTTTCCTTCTTGATCACTGGACTTACTTGGCTAAACCAAGTTAATAAAGTTATTTTCATCAGTTTTGTCAAAACAAGAACTAAAGTATTTAATTAAATAGGCAAAAAGCTTTCAAATTTCCCTTTCATCCCCTTTGAGATTCAAGAGAAGAAAAGCAGACTTTGAATCCAAGGATCCAGCTCTATGGTTTAATTTTCTGGTCATGGTTTGTGTTTTCTGCACTCTGACTTTTAAGCTGTTCATTCCTGTAGCTGTAGAGAGTAGAGTGTGGGTGTGTAAGACACTGCTCACCATGTCATTATGACTAGTTTGCATTTAAGCAATGCATGTGCCACCTGAAGGATTTATGTCAAAGCACCGGGTGGGGGGGAACTGAAATAAATAGGTGCTTATTTTTCTCCATCTGTTCTTCTTCTTTTTTTTTTTTAGGGGTAAAATATTTATTTTTTTTTCTTTATTAGTCAGTTTTGTATTCAGCAAATACAGTCAGTTTGGTACCATTATTAGGCTCATCCGTGACCTACCCCCTCCCCTTGGCCCCTCCTTGTTGAGGTATATGGGTCATGCATTGTGGAGTTAGCCCACAGTTATGGGTAAGCTAAATGTCTCTGCATATCATGACCCAACATGTGGCTCTGACATTCTTTCCGCCCCCTCTTCCGCAAGAGGCCCCCAACACCTCATCACTGAAGCAGACCAAAAATGAACCCAACATGGCTCAGGGAAATTTTGCCGTCTGTTCTTCTTAATGTCTTTTCCCCAACTCCCTGATGTCCCAGTCCTCTGCTTATATCTCAGGTTCCCAGTAGTGCTTTCACCATCAGAATCCATTGTTCACATTCATAGCCACTATGAACGGAAGAAAACGGGCAGAAGGGAGTTCTCCTATGTTTACATTGTTCTGAGATTAATCTCTAGGGTGTTTATATATAGTCACATTGCTACTGTCATTAACATTTGCATGTATATCCACAGGCAAAAATCTTGGAAGTACTGCTGAACCCTTTCATTTTTCTCCTTTCATAAACTACCCTGGAACTTTTTTCTTGCATTTATTTCTTCTTTCCAGAGTTCATATGGTCTTCTGGTACAGTAGTTTATGGACAAAACATGTTTCTCCTAACACATGTAAGATGGAAATTTGGCAAAATCAGAGATGTTCCGTAAGAAAGCTTGCAATGCAGTGTTTTAGAGACACACATGGGAGTGAATTAATGATTCCCCCGCATCCTAATCCTGTATGAGTTAAACTTAGGTAATTTCATAAAAAAATAGTGTGGTTTCTGGCAATGCCGGATAGCTTACTACTTTTCTTTGAACAGGCACAAGTTTACTTATAGGCTTCTTTTATACTGATATTAATTATGTTAAAGAAAGAATCATCAATACATCATCATTTACTCACCTAATTTATTTTGAGGTAATATTTTATTAAATTTGTGTTGTTCCATTCCAAAGAAACATACAACATGAAACAAAATTCTTGGAAAATTGGTGATACACACACACACACACACACCCCATAGAAAAGTGAAAATATCAAATCGGTATATTCTTCTAAGATGGTTTTAGTGCCTAAGTTAGGTCCTGGGTTAGACTCTTATGTGATCTAGCTCTGTTTTGGAACCAAACATGTGGGAAGTTCTGGATGCATTAAGGAAGAATATTCATTCTTACCATATGAAAAACCAACCCTATTACATCTTTTCCCTGTAAACAGGATTTGGCATTTTATATTAGATATGATATATCAATTTTCGATCTCCATTATATCTGTGTATATTGTTACAGCCATGATTATATTTTTGCATTCATTTAATCCTAAAAGAAATATAGTTTGAACATGTCCCCCAAAAGGAATGTGTTGACACATTAATCACCAATGCTTAATAAGAGGTGATTAGGTCTGAAAGGCTGTGGCCTCATGAATGGATTAATTGCCATTATTATGGAAATGGGTTGGTTATTGCAGGTGTAAATTTGCTATAAAATTGAGCTACTCCTCCTCTTGGTTTCTCCTCTGTTTCCCCTCTGCCTTCCACCATGGGCTGATGCCTCTTGAAGGCCAGATGCTAGAGTCATTCTTAAGATCTCTTCAACTGCCCCAACTGTGAGTCTAATAAAATTTTGTTCTCTAGGAATTACCCATCTCAGATATTCTAATACAGCAGTAGAAAGCAGGGAAGCATCACTTTTTCAAGACAAAACAAAGCACTTTTGTGAAAGATACACCTTTCCCCAAGTCCTAGTTTATTTTTATTTTTATTTTTATTTCTATTATTAATTTTTTTTAGCAAATGGTGCAGTACTAAACAAATAGTGAATAAGATCACCACCATCAGGCTCACAACTCAATTGGAGTTCTCACATCAAATACACAGGAGAATTACTGGATCATCCAGGATGACCTAATTCCCTGACCCTCACTCCTTGTTGGTTTGCACACTTGGAAAGGAGCGCAAATTTCAGTGAAAACTAAATCTACCAAAAAGCTGTTAAAGAAAATGTATCTATGCTTTAAATCTATGTACCACTGCATAATTACAATAACATAAACAACTCTACTATAAGGACATTCACATCAGACCTAATTTCATGCTGAACTATTATAATGCAATTAACAGCCTCATAGTCCTGTTTTAATTAAGCTCTGTTGTGAAACATGCAGCATTTGAACTTGTTCCGGCCTGTTTTGCCTACCATTGAGTTACAGTTCTCGACTTGTTTTTCTGCTGAACTATGACTTTCATTTAAGGATTACTGTTTACAGAGCTGGTGTTTTGTGGATTTCTCTTAATTCTTTTTGTTTGTTTTGTGTGTGTGCCTCCAGATCGAGGCCAGCTTTAGCTCCTCAGATGTGTCCTATATGTGAAGCCTCTCAATTCACTTGTCTCAATAGATTTATTAACTCACTCTGTGCTCCCCGGGAAATGCAGACCGGTTTGATTGGTTTAACAAAAGAGAATTTAGATGGCAGGGGAGAGACTTGTGGAGCTAACTTCGGATTATGTAGGGCACCATAGCAGTGTTCTGACCTTTGCAGAACTGCTGAGTGGACTCCAATTTTTCCATGACTGCTATTTAGTTTATTACATAAACCCTTACTAGAAAATGGAAAACAAAAGCATGCATAGAAAATGTGGCTTAGAGAAAAAATCATATCCTGTTTACTTCCGTTTATCCCTTACCCACCCTCAGTCAGAATGTCTAGGGTTACCTGGTACTTGCCTTAACATATCTTCTCCTTCCTCTATTTGGGTAACCTTTGTGGCCTAAAATAAAATGAAATTGGAATTACCAAAAGTGGGCATTTGGTCTGGTGAGCAAATTTCACAGGTTACGTTGCCATAGAATTTATTCTTCAACAGCTAGATTTAAGGACAAAGATTTTAAAAGTCAAGAGAACAGAGTTGTTCAAAATTGTGTTCACCTATAGAGGCTGGGTTGGAATGAGCTGTGTGACCTAGGAGAAACCAGATGCCATTTCTTCCATCCCTTTTCTCCTCCATATCCCTCTGTCATCAACTCTTCTCCTGGTTTCATCCCTGTTATAAATCATCCATTTTCTTTTTTACCTTGCCCTACTTTCTTAACCCTAGGGAAGATTTTTAGAAGTTTGAAAGCATAGCATCCCCAATTGCTTGTGGCTGCCTTTAGTTGTAAGTTAGAAGATGAAGCAATTACCCAGAGGGTAAGGTGTTTTCCTGGCCAACATGAAACCGTTCAATACCTCAGCAGGTAACTGAAAAGATTCTCTTTAGTGTGATCATCTGTCCTAAGTCCGTAAACCATTTCTGGGAGATTTTTTTGGACCTATCAGCTTTATTTGTGTGACTCTCTGTTCTTGGTTTCCAGAAGGAGGTGTGAACTCCTGTGACAATACCATAGGACTTAACTGAATTTGCATTTCCTGCTGTTCATAGATGTTTTAAGGTCCTAACTACCTTGAGAAATACCAGCTGGAAGCTCAGGGAAGGACCACACTTGCTTTATTCATGGCCCCAAGGAAAGAGAGAACAAGTATGTTTGTGTCCCTCCTAGATAATCTTTAGGGAACCTTGAAAACACTCTGTGGGACATTAGCAGTATGGACTAGCATCAGTAATTTATATGCTTCATTTATTTCTACGAAGTTTCCACACAGACTCAGGATAGAAAACTCGGACTCTTTCATGTGAACACAGAGTCTCCAGAAGTGTGCCTAGATGTGTCTCCATTCTGTGGCTGCACATTCACTCACCAACATAGCAGTGCAGCAGAAAACTCTGCAATCAAAAATTTTACCACGTGATGTGTGAAATTGCTCACTCACGAACTTTGTAGTCGCACCAACATGGGTACAAATGTCAGTGGTGCCTGATTATGGTTCATGGGACTGACATGTTATTCTCCTCCTTCCTAATCAGAGCTATTTGGGAAAATGAAGATGTAGTCATAGAAACCAGACCAAAGGAAATAAAAGTGTTATCCATGTTACAGATGGAGCTGTTTGGAAAATAGGGCTTCACTTAGTCATTCTATAAACAAGGAGACTTGCCACAGACACCAGGAAAGAGAGAGAGAGAGAAAGAGAAGGAAGAGGAAGAGGAAGAAAAAAAAGAAGGAGAAGGAGAAGGGAAGGAGGTGGAGGAAGAGGGAAAGGAGGAGGAAGTAAGGGAGGAGGAAGAAAAAGGAGAGGATAGAAGAGAAGAAGAGAGGAAAAGCTCTTCTGCTTCCCTTAGTCAAATGTATCAGTTCATCAGGAGGGAGAATGCTTGAAGAATGGGGCATAAGCATAGGGAGGGCTGAGTTGGCAGAAATAAAGATTATGCTTTAGCAAACACCATCATATAATTGTGTTTTTGAGCAAATCGCCCAACATTTCTCAGTTGCTTTGCCTATAATATGGAAATAATACTATAATATTAATTTATATATATATATGCATGTATTTTTTAATATGTGTCTGTGTCTTTGTGTGGCTGTGACATGATTATGACATCAAGGTCTGTTACTAAACAATGCTGACTTGCTTTCCAATCTGTTCCTCAACTCCTGTTTTTGCTCTAGATATAGGCCAGTGTCTGTCAAATAAGTCTTGGACAGAAGGCAGTTCTTCCATTCTTCCTTCTCCTTCCTACTATTAGGGTTAGTTTATGAAGAAAAAAAAGGAAGACATACCAAAGTGAACAAGAATTACATTTTAAAATGTCCTCTACACAGGTCACTGTCAAGATTTGCAAGGCTACTCACATTTTGAAAGGAATTAGCTTCCAAAACATGAGCAATGACTTTATGAATATTCCCATCTTGGTGTTCTTTAAATATGCACTTGCCTTCCTAGGGAGGAGCATAGCTTTGTTTCGGGTATATTTCTAAGACCGAGACTCCCATTTTCAAGGTCACAAAGCTGTCTGCTAACTCTTACTTCACCAGTATATCATATCGTGGGAGCTTGGTGACTATGATGATCCAGAACACAGCACTCCTGCTTTCGTCAACTTTCTTGCTTTCTTTGTGCCCTGAAATTAAAACTTTTATATCCAGAACCTAAGAACCATCTTAGAAAGGGAGCTAAGTAAAGCCTGGCCTGGAGTGATGTACCAGGGTGGGTAGTTCGGTGGCCTCAGTTCTGATACTGCCTGTGACGCCTAGAGTTCACAAGGGGACTGAGAGGACCTGTGATGTTGGGTAATGTTATCATCAGGCTACCAGCAGATTCAGAGTCATTTGTATACTGCGATGAAGTTACCATAGTGGCTATCAGGATTTTGACATTGATGAATTTCTCCTTTAGGCAGGTCCTCTGCGGGCTTGGTCATTGTCCTTCCATAATTCTGACCTGTCTGCTTGTTATCCAGACTTACTCCAATGACATCATTACCTACAGGTGTCTCACGCTTGTGGACATCTCTGAGATATCTCTTTATCTCATCCCTCGTATCTAGCTAGCAAACCACCTGTGCTGACTGTCTCCGAAGCAGAATGTAGGGACTCAGTCTCCAGTCCAACTGCCTCTCTCCAAAAAAGGATCATGGTGTCCTCTTTGGGGGAGATGGTCTCTAGCCTCTCTTCCTTCCATCCAAGCCTTAACACTGCCTTCACTTCCTTAATTCTTGCACAAGTCAGTTCAAAGTTCTTTTCTGCTTTATAACTTCTATTAGCTATCAAATGAGGCTGGTACCTTTATGGACAAATTCCCACATTAATGATCCTTCAAAATACCATTTCCTTTATCTTCTAATAAAACTTCTTGGCTTAAGCTAGACATGTCCACATACATTCTCATCCAGCTTGACCTTGAGCATATTCCAAATGTGTATGTGATCATGAGCTCCAAACTGGGCATGTTCAGGAATGTGCTTCTTAACTGAGCTTTCTCAGGAGTGTGCCCATGTTCCCTTTGTTGTGGAAGGGTATTCCACTCTCATAATTTACTTTCGGAAATGCTTTTTCTTTATATTTTTTTAATCTATTCTTCTTCTGGTTTTGCCCTTATCAGTTTTGAACACATTTTGTTTAGTTTCACTTCTAGAAGCTGTTTATGCCCTAAGTTCTGAAAGTCTTAGCATAACCATCTGGACTCTTCATGGTATCACATGACCTTACAGATTACATCTGCCTATCATTGTGTCACAGGACACATTACTGACTCTTGACCCACTACACACTTTTGTCTCTGGTATCTGTATCAGGACTAAGCCTCTACCAGTAGCTCATATTACAGTTGTACCAAGGTTGCTTTAGTGTTATTTGTAGTTGAGACATAAGAGTACATATTGAGGAGTATCATATGATGTTTTGATGCAGTAGACATTATGCAATGATAAAACCAAAGTATTTGGCAGATTAGTCATCTCATACTTTTATCATTTCTTTGTAGCAACGACATTCCAAATCTTTTCTTCTAGCTATTTGGAAGTATTCAGTATAAAACTGTTAACCACAGTCACCCTACTATGCAACAGATTTCATGAAAGCTTACTCTAAGGGTAGCTTTCTATGGTTGATCTGTCCTCCTATTATCTTCTTTGGCAATCATGTTTTTCTAGTTCATTGCTTTACCCACTCAGCCATGACTACAGGTAGTAAGACCTTATTTGCCAACATGATTTTAATCTCCACTTTTATGAATTCAGCATTTCTTAGATTCCACATGAGTGGGATCATGAGGTATTTGTCTCCCCTGTGCTATACTTGTCCCATTTTATGTCTTCTAGGATCATCCATGTTAATGAAAATGACAGGATTTTTTTCATCATTTTTTGGTTTATTAGTATTCTATGAAGTATATACACCATTTTTCTTCATCCACTCATCTGTGGATGGACATTTAACATCAATTGTATACTTTTTTTTGACATCCAATTCAGGCCTTACCCTGGTAAGGCTCCTTGGGTACACTTGTCACAATCAAACTTATTTGAAGTTAAGTGTAGGCCATTATCTTGCTGTGAATTCGTGATGGATTGCTAGTGCCTAAAGCATGTGATATTGCCTCAAAAATCCTGTCTCTGAATGGATAATTAGTAGAACTTTGTGTTTAATCATATTTAAATCACTGTTTATTCTCTGCTTTTACTCATTCTGAAACTATGGTTACCCCTGAATATGGAAATTAGGAGTTCTAGAGAGCATCTATATTGTCCAGCATTTGTAGAAAACGATAATAAGGATACTAGCAGACCAGAAGTTTTATCAGCTACATAGAAATTTTTAAATGGTATAGTCTACTTTTCATTACCAGGTTTTCAAGCAAGCAGTAACACAGTGTCTTTTCGACTCATTCATAATTCAATTACCATCAATGAAGGCCCCACAGGGTGCATTCTATTAGACAATGAAATTGTTACCTGAGAAACCTTTGCACACAATAAAGTTCAGTAAGTATAAAATCTAGGATTGCCTAAAAGAAAACTCATAGGTAAACATGTACAGTATACAAACTCTGGCTCTGTATATATCAATAAAACACCTTTAATGTATCTGGTCCACTGTTTTAGTGATATTAGGCTAGCACATATCACAACAGAAGTCAGTGAAAAGGAGCGAAGATTTCTTTTGCATGAGAGAGCAAACAAACCAATTCATAAAACTATTTGTAAGCATTTTCTTCTTGAATCAACGCTATCATCGCCACAGCCTGCTTGATCTGCCTACTTTGGGTTAATGTGGAAGCCAATTACAGCTTCATCTGTGTAGAATTAACTTTATGGAGCACCACCAGGGATTCGTCTATCCTCGCTACTTCGATGTACGCCATAAAAATATGCATGGAGTGGAGTGTAGGCACTGCACATGGCAGAGACTTTCAGATTTATTGTAAAAGCTTTTTAAAATCGGTTATGCTCTTGCCAGAAGTTAATTAATTTTTTTCTGTTCTTTTCTGGGGCTGGGGGCTGCAATGGTTGGGGGGGCTGCGGGTCTCACTAGGTGGCAGTGTATGATTACATCTGCAGCGGCCATGGCACCAAGTCCAGTGTCTCCAGCTGTGACCTCCAACATCCAATCTCCGCATCTGCACTTGGACCAGGAGAAGTTATTTCTCACGTATCTGTGTACAATGTCTATCCCAGTGGGTTTCAAGAGCTGTACCGTCACTTTCTCAGACTCCCAGATGGCACTATTGTTGAGGTACGTATATAATAAAATATTTTGATGGTAAATGATCTATATATTATAATGCATTAATATACATATTTATACATATATACTTATATGTGCATAGATTGATACCTGATGTTAAAGACTTCCATATTACTTGGTACATAGATTCTAATATTTCTAATATCTTAGTTAGTTTGAAGATGTATTTTAGCTTTTGCCTAAACAAACAAAAATATCACATGGAAATCAAACAAAAAATGTCTATTGGTAATGTATTTGAGGAAGGCAATAAGTAAGTCAAGTGAGATAATTCAGAATTCTGCCTGCAATAATTTTTACTCAGATGACATTTTTAAACACCAGCAGGCTCAATGAGAAAATAAAAAAAAGGAACTGTCCTACAATTCCATACCTTGGAAGTCTGCGGTCCTTGCTTAATATGGACCTACACAAAATGAATTAGGTGCTAAGGTTTAATTTTCCCCCATTAGAAAAAAATCCTAAAAATATAGGAAAGTGTCCCATCTTGAAGTATTTAAAATTATTTTTAAACATTACTGGAAAATGATCAAGTCATGATTTCTGACAAGTAAAGATAGTTTTTCCAATATACTGATTTTTAATTTAAAACCATCATGTTACACCATATTCTTAAAATCCAAATTCAAGGTGTGTTGAAATCTGAAGCTCTGTTCATTGCACAGGTATTGCTGAATAGTGATGTCTGAGAGACTGTCATTATTTGGTGGAAATGAAGGCTACAGGAGAGAAAAACAAAAACAAAGCAAGATATATGGCATGTAAATTACCCAAAAATGGGATAGCACAAGATAATTAGAATGTTAAGAATTTGTTGTTCTTTCACTTTTGCTTTGCACTTGGCATTATTGGCTGTGTCGCGAAGTTGATGAAAGTGTGTCCTCCTGAACTACTCTCCTTACATCCTTGAAGACATTTCAGGTCATAGAGGCTACTCTGTGGGTGAGCTCCTCTCCCTTCTACTCAACTGAGCACCCCACCACACAATTTGAACATTTGAAGAGACCCACAAGCATTTTACTGAGAGAAGCGTAGGTGGGCCCGAACTGATCCAGTGTCAGCTGGCCTCCTGCCCCTCACAGAGGCATGGTAGGTGGGCACCGCGGGCAGACATGGTCGCAAAGCAGTCAGACGGCAGCTGAGGAGTGGATCCAGCGTACTTCGGGAGTTTGGCTCAGAGGCCTCTTGGCACTTAGGCACTTTCAGATTCCTGCTTCAGAGGCTTTTTTTTTTTTTTTTTTTTTTGAGATCAAACTACTGTGACTTAACTTTTTAAATTTGCATAAACGTGTTTAATTATGTAAGCACAAAGTGCACTGAAATAGCATGGAAAAATAGTTACAAAACGCTGTGTTCCTCTCAGAGCCTTGGTGCTGCAGCGAGGAGCCAGGAGGAAGGTAGCTACCACTGGGGTCCTGCGGTTCTCTTAAGCCTTCCTTTGCTCCATAATTGTGGCTTAGTCATTTCTCACTTCTTCACCTATTTCCTTATCTGAAAAACTGGGTTATGAATACTTATGTTACCTGGCTCACAGGGATTTGGGATAGATTAATGAGATAACATCTGCAAAAAAAAAAAAAAAAAACTTTTAGCTTTTTTTAAGGTTCAATAATAATCACAAGTAATACAGATGATGTCCAATTAAGTTCATTCAATTTGTGAATGTTGTTTTCAAATACCAATAATAACATTGGGGTAAAAATAAACTAAAGTCACTATGGACAAATTGAGAATTAGGGGCAGGGAGCTATTAAGGACCCACCTCACTCTTGCTCTTGCTTTCACACCTTCACCTTTTCCTAAGGTAAATTGTGGGTATCCAATTGGGCATTGGTAAGTCCTGTCTGTGCCAATTTGAAATTCTAGCAAATGCTAATCCACTTACAAAGCGTGAGGGCTTGCCCACTGGTGCATGTGCACTGTAAAGCTACTTTTCACCTCGTGCTGTTCGTCATCAGCTTCCTGTCGTACACGGTTCATCCCACAGCAAACTCTCCCCGTGTACCATCTCATGCGCCTCTTCTAATGCTCACTACAAGTTCTGGATTTTGCTTTTGAGCCTTTCTAAGCCTGTTTCCACTATAAGCTTGTGTCTCTTCAAAGGCAGGAACTGAAAAAATAATAATAATAATGAGAACCCTGGAGCAGATTGAGGAATAGACAGATTTACTTTAGGTACTTGCCTTTCTACTCAAGAATCTCCAGACTTTTCTTTACACATCTCCGAACCCCAAGTAGGTACTTCCTGGTCAGTCTTTGCTTCCTATCTTCCCTTCCTTCTTCCCTCCTTCCTTCCATCTGTACCTTTCTCCCTCCTTCCCTTTCTCCTTCCATCCTCCCTCTCTCTTCCTCTTTCCCTTTTATTCTTCCTGCCTGCCCTTCCTCCTTCCCTCCCCTACTCACTTCTTTCTCTTGTACCTTCTCCTCCCCGCCCCAAATCTCTATGTTGGGATCAAGCCCAGGGCCTCAGGCATGCCAGGCAAGCATGAGCTGTGCAACCCATATGGCCTGTTATTGGTATTCAGAGCTACAAAGCCTCAAATGGGAAGGGGTTGGAGCTGGTTTCTGCGGAACTTAGTGAGAAAGAAAAGTTCTAAGATATGAGCACTATAAAGCAATTTCTAAAAGCACATAGGCAGATGTTGTTGACAGATGAACGGAAGATCCTTATACTTGTAGAATGAGGTTCCTAAGCAGTTCTATTAGCTGCAATGTTGACTTCAGACTTTCGATTCCCTGTCTTTGTGGAAATATCAAGTGGATGCCCAAGAAAATTTAGCAAATTGGATTTAATTTATGGATTCCAAATTATGCTTCTTAAAGAAAATTCTGTACATTGAAGTCATTATCAATATATAAGGGAGCCCAATACTCTAGATGCCCACTTAGAGGTACTGGTAAGACCCAGGCCACATTTTGGTCAGATATTCTGATGCAGAAAAAACCTTATTTATTAAGTTACACATGATGTTGAGTGTGACATGCAAATGGATAAAATGTTGCTTCATCCCTGAATTTTTATGGTGGTTTTTAGAAGGACAGCTAGTTTTCTGAGGTCCTTGTGCACTGAACACAGCCCTGACTGGTGGGTGAGCACGACTTCTAAACCCTACCTAGTTCTCTAAGAAATGTAGGCCAGGTATTAACTTTTTCCATTTAGAAAATAAAATCCAAATAAACCCTGATGGAAACAAATTATCTTCAAGTTTCTATTTTTGTGGAAAGTTATGCTTTCAGAAGCAGACACTTTCGGCACAATAGAGGTCAGGATTCATGGATGAAACCAACATCATACTGTAAACAGCATGTGCTGGTGGGTCTTGGCTTCCAGGCTTCTGACCTGGGGTGACACATTTCTTATGCTGTCCTATTATTTGTCTTGACCCACCCTCTCCCCCTCCAGCTGTCACTGGGGGTCACTGGTCCTCTATTCAGGGCACTTTCCCTTCGTTTTATTTTCTTCAGCCCTCTCTGGGATGGGATCCATGGATTCAAGCACGTCCAGAGAGGAGCATATAGTCTTGTGGTTCGGTAGGTAAGATTATCTTCAGATAGTCTGAAAGAACAAAGTTACTGCAAAGTTTTTTTTTTTTTTTTTTTTTTTAGTTCTGCAAAACCTAGAAACTCGGGCAGACCTGGTGAAGATTCATCAAGTTACAAATAAGCTTCCTGTTCCCAGGGTATCAGTGGCAATTAAGAAAGTCCTTGGAGCATTAGTTGGGGTGAAATGGGAAAATGGTTTTGTCATTAGAGGCGGTGTCGCCTGGTGGTCTGAGCGGAGAGCTGGGAGCCAGGAACTCAGCGATCTAAGGAGGCTCTGCTTAGCCCTCCTGGAGGCTTCCGGCAAGCAGAGAGGTCTCAGGAGGCCAACCTCACCTACTTTGAATCTCCCATCTGAAGAGTTCCTTACCCAGGGCCAGGGGATACACAGCAGGAAGCCTGACTCCTCGTCTGCAAAATTAGAATATTAATACTTGCCTAAATAACAGATTAACCAATTAATAGGAAGTGTTCTGCTGATAGAAAGGAGGAAACGAAAAACCCAAACACCATTTTATGATTACATGGTGGGTTTTGCTTAGCTGTGGAGATTTTCTTCAGGGCAAGAAACCCAGGACACAGAGCAGGTACCCAGAGACAGGCCTCTGGTTTTCTCCCCTTCAGTGGGCACAGCATGGTGACCATCCTGCAGGAAAACTTCCAGTACTTGCACAGGGAGACCACATTTTGTCCTTGAATCAAATGAACTAGTCAACAAAACGTCAAAGAGTTGGGAGCACTTTTGTTTTAACAGTACTATTTTAATTTCTTCCAGGAAAGATTATCTAGTGTATTGGAAAATCCTCATATCTGTATTTTACAGATAACCAATTACCATCCCCCCCCCTCTCTACAGGAGAAAGAGAAATAATAATGTGGAAGAGTAATCAGTGGGAAGGTTCTGGAATGTGGTTCTCATAGACAACATTAAACTGATATAAAATCTGTGTTTTAAGGGAGAAAATTACTCTGCTCGTTTCTTTGGTTGAAAGTCATTTCATGTTGAAGAGAGAAAATTTTTTTTCTCTTGTCTTTCCCTTTGTATATAGTTCTAGCTTGTCCCAAACATTACATTACAATTAATTTACTTAAACAAAGTCGAAGAAAGTCACATTTTAATTGTTCAAATTTAGAACAATGGACATCTCATGTGTAACAGTGTACATGACGACTTCGGTGCTGCTTAGTAGGCAGCATCAACAATATACACTAAAAAGAAACAGCAACAACAATGCTATGACTTTGAACAAGATATTCAGATTGTCAATTATACTAATCTTTCATACCTGGCTTTTAAATTCAAATTTAATTGTTGTCACTTTTATTGAGCTTTTGATAAGGTCTTAATA
This sequence comes from Dipus sagitta, assembly GCA_036346955.1. Classification (NCBI taxonomy): domain Eukaryota; kingdom Metazoa; phylum Chordata; class Mammalia; order Rodentia; family Dipodidae; genus Dipus; species Dipus sagitta. The sequence continues at coordinate 62,020,998 of CM070786.1, forward strand.
GTATTTTGCCTTCTCTTCTAAAAATAATGATTCATTTTAAGTAAACTACAATGGGTTATCATTTTGTTATTCCTAAAATTAAACCCTGTTATAAGAAAACAGAAAAACAACAGAATGTAAGAGCAAAGTAGAATTCAATTATCAGACTAGTATTAAAATATAATATCACAAGATATAATATCACAGTTTTCTGCCAGACCACATTAAAAACTCATAAGTAGATGCAGTTGCTAGGTATTCAGATATAAAGGAATTTAACTGTTCTTAAATATGAATAGAAAATTCTTATATATACATGAAAAAAATAACTTATTTTGTTTTCCCTTAATAACTGGGTCAGTGAAATTTACTGTGAAATAGTCTCACAAAATTAGGTAAGGCATTACTTTCTTACCTTGGGATTAGTTTATTCTTTTATACTTATTATTGATATATAGGTAGCACAAAGTGGAAAATTGTACAGATTAAACCAAGCAAGCTGTAGATTTTAAATGAATTCATTACACTTCAGGTACATTTTAGGTAAAAAGCTCTTTCAAATACATGGTAAAAATGCGGCTAGGGACTGTGCTGGCTTTACTACACTGATGCTTGCTTTTCTGAGAAAAGCAGGAAATTTGTTCTGATTTCATTTACTGTATATTCACATGTCATTCAAATTATATTAACGATTTAACAGTTTTTTTCTAAAATAGCTAGTATTGCATCTTATACTATTTTTTTCTGTATATTTTCCTGTATTTTTCTGTATATTTTTTTCTGTATATTTCCCGTATATTCTGTATATTTTTTGTGCTCATATTTTTAGGTAATAAATCAGTAGCAATTCTTGCTTTACATGAAACTTATATTTCTAATTTATACATATAAGAAAACTTAACATAATACTTTAAATCATTCTTACATATAAAATAACCGGAAATTTAGGTTTTCTTTGAGTCTCCAAGTAATCACAACTTATGAAATATGTAGAAATAATTATTCTATTTTATTCTTGTTTATCAAAAAGTAATAGATATGAGCATTATATTGAATAAAGAAGCTTCTGTCAGATCATAAGTCACAAGAATATTTTATAGCTATATCAAGTACATATAAGTAGTTCAAAAATAAGCTCTGACTAATGAAGTATAATACTTATTATAATCCTTATAAAAATAAACTTTGACTTATGAACTATAGCACTTAGTATAGAACTTGAAAATATGTGATTAATTTTTAACATAAACATTATATAGGTAAGGAATAAAGCTTTCTTGCATATTTATGAAGATTGAATGTTTTATCTTGAATAAAATTTGTCCATTATGAATTCTCTATCTTTCTCTCATCAAGCTGGATTTTGGACAAGAAAGATAGAGGATGATAAATGCAAAATGCTTTGATACTTCTTTTAATTTATTACTCTTAATAAACTAAAATGCCTAGATTTTTTGTGATTTCTGTATTATCAATAACTTTGAAGTCCATGAATTCAGAAGTGGATGTTTGAGACGAAGGAACTCTTTCAAAGATATGTGATTTCTACCACATTCCATTTAGAAAGGTTGTCTAGTTCAGATTTCTACAAACATCAAAGGATTCAGTCATGAACAAAATCCAAACAATAAATAACCCTAAAATAATTATGTCTTCTTATCTTTCTGCACAGAAATATCATTGAATATTTTATGCATCTTGCGATTGTGCCAATATTAACCTAAGAACCAGCTATAAATGTGTTTTTCTCTTTCAGACTTCATAGAAATATCAGTTTCTTCATTTTAGTTTACAGAATAAATTCCTCCATAACGACCTGAAACAATTGCTTAATGGTAACCACAAACAATGGAAAGAGTAAAAAGATCACAGCAGTTTTGCATCAGTCAGTTTCATGAATATATTGTATGATTTATTTTTAATCTTGCTTACATTTCTGAAACAGTAACACAAAATCAGATAAGTTCATTTTATGTGCGCAATCACATCTAGTGTGCTGAATGACACTTAAAAGGAATGAAGTGGCTACGGGAGCTTATTTTCTGAAACAATCTTGACACTAATGCTAAATTACCACTTGGAAACATCTAGCAGTTTTACCTTTATGAGAAAAGGCTTTTTACATATTTAACATAATTCTGGGGAAAATAAACTGAAATTATGTATAAAGATATGTACAGTGTAACCAAGGGGCATTTATATTCCCCTGTAGAATACTTACAATGATTTTATTGCTATTCAGTGTCATTTTCTAAAGGATATAAAATACAGCCAGTAAACAAACTAGACTTTAGATTTAAGGCGACAGCTGCTCTTTCAGAAGCAATATTCAGATATTTAATCTTAAGAACATTGAGTATTTTACAACCAAATAAAGTGTACTTTTGCAAAAATGGAAGGACTGTGTGCCTTGGCTTATAATTTTTGCAGCTGTGAGGATTGGCACGGCTGTGCTAGCACCCGGCGTCATTACTCAGAGAATAAATCACAAATGTGAGTTCTTTGCTCATTTAACCACTTGAGAAAAATTTATATAAGGGTTCTACTTTTTCATAATGTAAAACATCCTTATTCCAAAATGATGTTGATTCAACCTATAACTTACCGGGTATCAATTATTTCTAGTTCTGTTTGTGAAATTGACCACTTTAACTTAATTTGAATTGAATTTGAAGACACACTTTGTTTCAACTGTAGCTGTTGAATTCTACAAAGGATAACTTCCATTTCCTTTCTGACTCATCCTCGGTTTTGCTGGGCCTATGAATTTTGCCATCTTTTTGCACTCAGTGAATTAGAGGTGATTAGGCAATCTTGTGTTAAAGGGGGAAATGAAATAAGAACTTGCTTCCAGAATGTGTTTTCTCTTTTATTCTTCCTCCTTTGTAGTCCCTTATCTATGATTATAATAGCCTCTGAGGCTTTATCAGTATCAGTTATTGTTGAAAGATATGATCCATCCCACCAACTCTATCGTAAATAATCTCATTTTTCCACTTTAAAACTTGGGGGTATGCCTGCCCTTATTCACAAGCAAATTAGCAACTTTTCTTCTCAGGTCTGCTTTAGCCAGAAAAGTTCTAAGACACTCGCATCCTTGAGCACAGGACAGAAGGAACTTACATATTGCAGACTACCATGCTGTCACCATTGAGTGGCAGTCTGTGTGTTCCTGTGTGTCTGTCCCTGCTGACATCATTTTCTCAATCATAGAGACACTTGGGTGCTTCTATTTTATTAGCTTGAAATGCAAACATTAGTGCCCTGGTGAAGAACACTGAGAGAAGTAGCTTTGGCCTCACAGGCTTCCAGAACTTGGTCTCTTTCAGGAAAGCTGATTCTGACAGTTTTTGCAAATTTTTTATGATTGTTACTTTTATGAAAGTGCAGAATTGTGAGTTCCTTTCTCCGTTACTTCTACTGGCAACCCATATTATGTGTTACAGGTAGATTCTGACAGTGTATTTACTAGGTCAAAGACTATGAGAATTTAAAAATCATAGATTCACGTGTCCATAGTGGATGTGTGCATCTGTTTGTGCATGCATACCCAAGTTGCTGTAAGAAAGATGATAAACTATACAATGACAATTGCACTGAATGAACAGACTACCCAGAATGCCATAGTGTCTTTGGTGTTAGCCATAGAAACTACACTTTCTATACCTTAATTGCATATGGTTATGTTAGAAATAAGAAATTGCATGAAAGTCATTCTTAGTTAATTATCTTCTTCTTCTTCTTCTTCTTCTTCTTATTATTATTATTATTATTATTATTATTATTATTTAGCTTTTGAAAGATACAACACAACTAGGTAGAACTTTTTTCCTGTTTTTGAAAGCATGGAAAATTTAACTAGTCATTTCTCAGAAGATCTAAGTTTTTCTCACTTGTTTTCTAGAATCATTTCGTTCCATTAACCCATGTAATCCATAAAATACAGTACGAGTACAGTGCCAGCAGCTTGTTTTTCTAAGAAAATGATTTGAAACAACAACTATTCAGATTGTCACAAATAAAAAGTAGCCTAAGTTCTTTTTGTGACCATATTGCTGCAGTTGGAAAGTGAATTGACTTGAAGGCAGGGTAAAACGATGGCAAGAGCAGAGGGTGGACATCACCTCTGGCCAATATAAGGTGGACAATAACAACAGGAGTGTGTGCCAAACACTGGCAAGGGGACACTCCCTATAACACCCATAAGCCCACTTCCAACAATACATTGCCTCCAGGAGGCATTAATTCCTAAATTTCCATCAGCTAGAAACCTAGCATTCAGAACACCTAAGTTTATGAGGACACTTGAATCAGACCACCACCACAGTGTCTGGCCTATGGTCCTTGTGACCATCAGGTAAAACTTCTTGAACTATATTGACTAAGTAGAACACTAGCTTTCACCAACTCCAAAGCTAAGGATGCCATTCTATAGCATCTGAGACTTCTAACAGAGTTCTTCTGACTTTACTTATGACTCTATTCTGTACTTTAATCATAAAACCTTCATAAAAAGCTTTCCATGTTAGTATATTCAGGGCAACCTGAACCCACGTTCCTTGTCCACGATCAGTGATACTTGGTTGGAGAATATCCTATCTCTTGTTCCCATTGAGGTGAGAGCTGTGTTTTACATCAAGATAGTAAGGAGAATGGCAGAGGACTTTGTGACGGCAGTAGGTTATACTTCACACCCAGCCTTGGCAAAACATGTTCAATAGAGTAGAAAAATCACAGCCCACAGCTCCCTATGTAGTTAGCTATGTCAGATACCCAATCTGTGTCTGCTTAGTCATGAAGCTTGTTTATGAACATAAATAACTGGGGATTAAATCAACATATCTCTTTTTTATTTTTTAAATATTTTTTATTTGCAAGGGGAGGGGGGAATATGGACACACATTTTATCACATATTTATCTTTATTTTTAATTTTTTAAATTTTGTTTATTTATTTGCAAGATGAGAGAGAGAGGGAGAGAGGGAGAGAGAGAGAGAGAGAACAGAGAAAGACAGAGAGAGAATGAGCATGTCAGGACCTCTAGCCACTGCAGATGAACTCCAGTTTCATGCACTACTTTGTGCATCTGGCTTTACGTGGGAACTAGAAAATTGAACCTAGATTGGTAGGTTTTGCAGTCAAGTGCTTTAACCTCTGAGCCATCTCTCCAATCCAAGAAAAATATTTTTTATTAGTTATTTACACAGTGTATATACAGCCATGTTGGTACCATCATTAGCCTCTCCCTAAACTCCCCCCTCTGCAGGGACCCTCCTTGTTGGGTAATGTGGATCATGCATTGTGGGGTTAGCCATTAGTTATGGGGAGGAGGCAATGTCTCTGTGGATAATGACCCAATGTGTGGCTCTGACAATCTTTCTGCCCCCTCTTCCATGAATTTCCCTGAGCCATGATGAGTTCATTTCAGGTCTGCTTCAGTGATGAGGTCTTCGGAGCCTTTGTGTCTCTGGATCTCTGGTTTGGTAGGAGTTAAGTGTGCTCTGTGTCTATCTCCTTCACCCTTGTGCTGGTACCAGGTTCACCAAGAAAGCAACACTCTTGCTCTAAATTAACATATCTCCTTGATATGGCTGAATTCAGGGTACAAGCATGCACTGTGCGTCTTCTTTTCTCGCTCTTGTTCTGCCTTGGCCGAGAACGTGATACTGTCTGATAGCATCTTCCCAGCTTGTCATTCATCATACCCCAGGTCTTGGAAGTAGATTTCCCCTTCCTGTTCTTTTAATCATGACCTCTTCTTCCAATTGCTCATCCTGGAAAGAGGCCTTCAGACTGTCTACTTATATTGATTTATGAACTCACAGGCAGATGCAAAAATCCTTCTGGAAAGAGAAGATGGCCCTGGAAATTAAAGAAGGCTTTGTCTGATTAGTAGATGTCCTCTTTGCTATTCAGAGAAATGCATTCAGTTTGCCAATTTATATGTAGAAGGGACCTTGCTCCTGTGGAAGACTTTTGGTCTAAGACATCAACTTCTGGGGAAAAACAAGTGCTCAGCAGAATTACTGGAAACTTTACATACTTTTAAGATGTAGGAGACATGTGAAGTCATTGAAATTGGGGATTATTATAAACAGTCTAGGAATAAGCCCAAACTGTGTGTGATGAGTGAAACAGGCTATTGATGTGTCTGGGAGTTCTGCTGCAGAGTAATTAGTCTTGTATATATAAACTTTCTCTGGGGACAGTGAGTTCCTACTACAAGGAATGTTATCCTCTGTTCTCCAGGCAGGTTTTGTTTTCTGTACAGCTGGCAATTTTTTTAGTTGTTAATGTTTGATTTTGATTTTTTGAGACAGGGTCTCACTGTGTGGCCCAGGCTGGCATACAAATCCTAATACTCCTGCCACAGTGCTGCTGTTATAGGCATGTGCCTCAAAGTCCATCCTTAAAAAATAAAAGGAGTATGCTATAAGGGCTGGAGAGATGGCTCAGCGGTTATGGCATTTGCCTGCGAAGCTAAAGGACCCAGGGTGATTCCCCAGGACCCATGTAAACCAGATGCACAAAGAGCATATGCACCTGGAGTTCGTTTGCAGTGGCTAGAAGCCCTGACATGCTCATTCTCTCTCTGTCTTTCTCTGTTCTCTCTCTCTCTCTCTCTCTCTGCTTGCAAATAAATAAATAAAATTTAAAAAATTAAAAATAAAGATAAATATGTGATAAAAAAGAAGAATCTCACCCTTCTTATTGATTTTGACATTTTTTTGTTTCAGTAGATAAAAAGATTCACTTTTCGTATGCATTTTATTATGTTTTATATATCCTTTTATTTTTAATGGGTCAGAATGTAATTCTTGTAAGGTCAGAAATCAAGCCACGCTATGAAACCTAAATCATAAACTTCAGTGTACCTGGGGAATTAGAACAACAATTTATCACTTCAGGGGAGTTTCTAAGCTACAATTTTCCTGTCAGAGGGAAAATGTTTAAAAACTATCTTTTGACCATTCCACCAAATATTTCTTTGAAATGTAAATTTAATGTGCTCATTTTATCACCTCTTTCCAGGTGTTTGGTGATATCAGTGCCTTGACATTTGTCCCCAGTGATGTGGTCATGGCAATTGAGGAACTCATAAGAGAAGTGGACACTGTGCAGGGAGAAACTGCTGCTGCCCACGAAGAAAAACGGGAAGGGACCATTCAGACAGAAGACGCTGGTTCCGCTGACTGAGCAGGTAGCACACAGCTATCTGTCTGTCCTTGTGTCCACTCAGAGGGGACCACCATGTGCCACTTTACTTTCTCTGGACTGTCCCAGTGAGCACACTGAATTCAACTCTCTCTTCAATCCTGTTGCTTTATGGTGTGGCTTGATGAAGGATCCCCAACAGACATTACCAATCCCTTCACCTGTGTTAACAGAAGGAGCTGGTTGTCACTGTGGACTTGGGGGGGGGGATGAAATGCCATTACTAATATTTGTAGACAGTCCTAGTTTCATCTTACTGTTGTTTTTGTTCATTTGTCTTCAGTATAGAGGGGATTAAGAAAGTGGCTACAAACTAAGCCTAAATAAATGTCCTTCCTTTCACTAGCTAGAACATTTCACACCTCTTGTCCAGAAGAAACTTCAAGAAAAACATTAAAAAATTTAAATAACACAACAAAAATTCCAAGTCGCTTTTCCCATTCACTTCAATGCTTTCAGAAGAGATCCAAATAGCACACCCGCTTGCCTTCATCGCATAGCCCCTGTATTCTTCCTGCCTTTGCTTTCTTCTTTAAGCTTTTCCTCTCTCTCCTTCCTTTCTCTCCTCCCTCCTCCCTCACTCCCTTTCTCATTTTCTTCTTTCCTTCCCCTTTTTCTTTATTTATGTATGTGTATGTGTGTGTGCACCCATACGTGTGTCTGTATGTGTGTGCACTTGTGCATGTGTAGGTGCAATATTCATGAAGGGGTAATGCATGTGGGTGTGAAAGCTGATGTTAAGTGTTATTCTCAGTTTTTCTGGTGTGTGTGTGTGTGTGTGTGTGTGTGTGTGTGTGTGTGTGTGTGGTATTATTTGCAAATAAACTCCAGATGCATGTGTCACTTTGTGCATCTGGCTTTTACATGGGTACTGGGAAATCAAACCCTGGTCATTAGGCTTTACAGGCAAGCACCTTAACTACTGAGCAATCTCTCTATTCCTGCACCATATTTTTTTTGAGACAGCATCTTTAGCTAAACCTAACTCACCAATTCAGCTAGATTATCTTACTTAACCACCCTAATGATCCTTCTCTCCCCACCTGCCCAGGGCTGGGATTGTGGGCACATGCGGCTCTTTCTAGTGTGGCTGTTGGAGAGCCAACTCAGGTCTGAATGCTTGCCTGGCAGGCACATTACTTGCTGAATCATCTCCCCATCCCTCTTTCTAGCTTGCTCTTCTATTTCATTGAAGTATTGTCGTAGGGCTTATGATTTTAAATACACAATAAACATCAGAAACCTGGAAACCGTTCCCTACCGTGAAAAACACCTTGATCTCATTATGCAGCTATGAGTGTAAGGCCCTCTGCCCTGGCTTAGCATCTATAATGAAGAGTGAGAAACGATCTCTTAGCCACGTCTTTCAGACAGAAGAAAATTCTTGCTGGAAAGGTCAAAATTAACGCCTTTATAACAAGAAAATGTGTGAACACATCCAAGCCAGGTGATTTTTTAAGACCCAACATTAGTCATCACCTAACTTGTGTGATAGCAACATTCTAACATGAGAAATTTATAGTAAGAACTGCATTCAGTGTTTTCTCTGCTTGAAGGCCTTACATGCATATACTCTGTATAATTTGTATCCTCTGGGGACAACCATCAGATATTCATATATCTGTCAGCAAACCTCCACTGTCTAGAAACAGATCAGCATTCTAAATGTGCCATAAAACTAGTAAATATTCATGTAAGCCCACTTTAAATTGTTGCACCTGGTCACTTGGCCAACTAGAATCTTCCTGCACATTCTTAGGTGGTACCGTCACTAACTTTCACCCTCACTCACCCCTGCTGTTGCCACTACACTGCTGGCAACATGCATCACCAGACATTTATGCAGCATTGCCTAAATGTTTTGTATGATAAGTGTACACTTTAAAATATATATATATTATTTATTTATTTATTTATTTATTTATTAAAGACAGACAGAGAGAGAGAGAATGGGTGTATCAGGGCCTCTAGCCAGTGCAAACGAACTCCAGACACATGTGCCACCATATGCATCTGGCTTATGTGGGAACTGGAGAATCTAAGATCCTTAGGCTTTGAAGGGAAGTGCCTTAACCACTAAGCCATCTCTCCAGTCCAAGTGTACACTGTGTTTCTCCCATTAGAACAGTGGTTAACTTGGACAGAGTACTTTGTAAAATGTGACTTCCTATTAACAGAACCTAGAATACATGTAGCTGTAGTGTATAGGCTCAATAAACATTTGAGATTAAAACAAATTGTGAAGAAACTGCATGGGGGGGAGTTAGGGCGGGAGTTTATTTCAGTCTTTCATTTGCAACACAAAGAAGGTCAAAGAAATGTGAAAATGTACTAGACTTTTGGGAATTAATTATGTGTACTGTATTGGCAAAATATATTCTGAGAAAGAATTCATAATAGAAGCATATTTTTGCACTTTCAGCTGCATCTCACTTATTACATCAAGCTGAAGAATTACATTGAGCTGAAGAATGTACTGTGTCAAGTTTCACCCAGCTTTCACTCACCTTGGTACATCTCTACAGACACTGCCAGCGTGGTTGTCTTGTCCCTTCTGATTGTTCTTCGCAGGCTAAGATCTAAGTGTGATGAGGGCAGGGATCGCTTTCTGTTCTATTTACTACTGCTCTCAAATTCCTAAGAGTGCTACTCTGAGCTACGAAGTGCTCAGTACATCTCACCAGATCAAAAAGTAGAGTGTTGTGTCAAATTCCACTTGAATTTCTACTTCATGCACTATACAGAAGTAAGCTGAATGCACAAAAACTGAATGAACAAGAGCAATCAGCAATCAATAAATTAACCTTTCTTCCTCTTTTTGTTTCCTTCAGGAAGTAATTTGCTCCAGTGGAAGGATGGATATAATAAAGAAGAGTGATGTTTCCTGTCTCCCAAAGGACACCAAAGAGCACAGTTCATGTCCTAGTCTGTGGCATCATCTGATACACACTGCAGAGCATGAGTTTCATAGTATTTTCAAGTACAAGTCTATAGAGTATTTTGCACTATTATTTCCCCATGTTTGTTTTTCTTGCCATTAAACTTCTGTGGCCCACCATTAAGGATTAGGTAGCAGGTACAACATTTGTGTTTGTCTGAAGCTTTCATAACACTGTGTTTATTTATATATATGTTATTTAAATTTTAATTATTTCTTTCTTTATTTTCACATAGAGAGAGACAGAGAGGAGAGTGAGAGAAAGGGAAAGAGAATGGGCACATCATGGCCTCTGCCCACTGCAGACGAACTCCAGATGCATGTGCCACTTTGCGCATCTGGCTTTACATGGGTACTGGAGAACCCAACCCTGGGGTTGTTAGGTCTTGCAGGCAAACTTCTTAACTGCTGAGTCTTCTCCTCAGCCCCACACTGTGTTTATATAGGTGTGCGATGGGTAGAGATTCACTAATAAACTTTTCTTGAATTCTCTCTTACTGTTGGAAAGGATCTTTCTGGTGCCCTTGTGCTCAGTATGACAATGAAATGCAATTTGGGACTGTCTACATTGGAATTAAGCTGTATATTCCCATCAGCACTGAAGTAACCTATTTAATTTTTACTTTGTAAGTACGTGTATGTGTGGTCAGGTTTCTAAGAAACAGAGAACGAAAAAAGAATGGAAGTCTATTCTCTAATTTTCTCCATTTTCAGGGATCTTCTTCAACTGCAAGTCATTATTTTGTGGGTAGAGAATCTTCTTTGCAAAGAAATGTTCCACAAGCATTGCATTCTAAACTGGCGGGCTCTGGTGGACCATGTCCTTAGGAAACAGAATACATCTTTATATATAGTTCTGAGGACTATTTCAGAGTTGAAGTAGGTTGGGGGGGCATATATTTGTAAATTAAGTCATCAGGTTTTTTAAGCTTACTGGGGATCACTTATAGTGCTAATAATTACTTTGAAGAATTTATTAGCAAAATAGTGTCTGTAACTTCACGCGTATATTCTCAGTGATTTTATTAGTAGCTCAATCTCTTATAATCACTTACTAATTGACATGTTACTCACTTTGATGTTTTTCTCAGAACATTAAGTGAATTATAATTAAAAACTGTTAATAAAATGCTTTAATGTACCATCTTTGGTAATACCTACTGTGCTCAAATTGCCTAAGCAGATGATTGATTTGGAATTCAGTTCTACAGAGGAATAAAAACAGAATTATAAGGAGTTAAAATTTAAACATTAGCTCTAAATCCACTATGAAGTGTTTGTTGTATTAAGTTCAGTGACAATATACAGATATACCGAGTGTCACATCAGGAAGTGGACGACAAATGAGTGATTTTCTTCCTTCAGTTAAATATGATGCTAAATGGATGCACAACATTAAACGCAAATCACTTCAACTACCACATGTGCCCATTGTACTGGAAGCCATGCTTCCTCTTCTCTTTGGCCCTCAATTTTATTAAATAAACCAATGAATAATGCTCGGATAGGCAGAAGGAAATGTTGCGATAGCATTATGGCATTTCTATTTCACAAATGCCAATTCAAGATATCTTCGAATGGCATTTCCTATATATTTCAGTCACTAAGAACACTCCCAGTAAGAATTACTCATGTGCAGGGGTTTATCGTTACAGATACTCAGCTGGAACATAAGTCTCTTCTATGACATTGATCATTTTGCTGTATTTTAAACAACTCTAGAAATGAAGAAAGTGACCATTTTAAGTGAGACCTCTTACATGGAGAAAATCTTTCCAATATTTTGATACAGCTGCTACTGGCCTTCAGACCCTCCTAAGTGTCTGCTGAACTCTGGAGCAAGGAACTGTGCAAACCGGAAACACTAATCCAACAGTTGTTCACTGTGGGGCATCACACAAGCTTTTTTTTTTTTTTAATCTAATTTATTTATTTTGAATATAGACTATTTTACACATATTTCCCTTTCAGTAACTGGTGAGCAGTTGAGGGATGGTGAGATCAGAGCTGAGGAAGGTAACCGCAGCTTCTGATTGTTCCCTAAAGTCCAGTAAATGGCTGGAACCTAACTTCCCAATATTTAATTATTTTCCCTTTTTACATGTGCATATGTGTCTGGGTGTGTGTGCCATGTGAACATGCACGTTTGTGTGTGTGTAGGCACACGCAAGCGCAGATGTACACGCACATGTGTGAGTGGGCCTGTGAGGATCAGAGGTCAACACTGGGTATCTTTCTTAGCCACAGTGTGACACAGCGTTCCACACTGAACCTGAAGCGCACTGCTTGGGCTAGACTAACATGCCAGCGATCCACAAGGGCTCTGCTTTCTCGCACCAGGCCCAGCTTTGGCACAGGCTCTTAACTCAGGTCCTCATGCTTCCACGACAAACAAATTAACTGTTGAGCCATCTCTGCAGTCACTCTCTCATTTTATTTTTTACATACTCCTTAATGCTAGCAATCCCTTAAATATTATAATACACATATACATTACACAGCGAGTGAGTCAGTGATCTTATGGAGCAGGCACAGACACCTGCTGAGTAGAAGATCAGCTTGGACATTTGCAGCTACCATACTGGAATTAGAGTCCTCCTTGCATGGATTTTTCTTTATCAGTTGAGACCCTGGAAGAATCCTAAACTCTCCTAAATTAGCATAAATTCCTTAAGGACAACCTTCTCAACACCTAGGTTAAGACAGGAACTCCATAATTTCATCATAACTGCATGTGTGAAAAGCCGAGAGAGTACAGCTTGGTGGTTAAGAGATGGCGCTCTGGGCTTAGATCCAGATGAAGTTTTCCCACCTCACATTATGGCGGCAGCTGAGTTTCTTGGACAAGCCTTGAAGCCTCACTGAGAGGCATTCCAGTGGGCGTGCTTAGGCATGTGCATGTGATCTAGGCTTGTGCAGTTGCAGAAAAGACCAGCAGCGTATGGATAGCTGTTGTGCTCTGTCCACTCGATCCCAGGAGAGACAATGCTTCACTCTGGGGCTCCCCTGGCCCTGGGCCACATGTGAGAGATGTGTGGTCAAGAAGGAGCTTCAGCTGTGATCCAAAGGGCATAATACTATGGGCTGGCTTGTGCACCAAAGCTTCTTGTTCTGAAGACTTGATGCTCTCAGTTCAGTCCTTCTTAGAGGAAGTGTTGATAGGACTGAGTTTTTGACTCCACTTTGGCTATACTCAGTGTAAGCAGGTGGGTGAAGTTTATGAGTCCCCTCCATGAAGTCACCTGAAGTAGTTCCAACTGACCTCTCCTGAGGAGTTGTGTCAGCATCGGCTGTGCATGGCTGATGGCTGTGGCGGGATAATGGGGGGCTGTCAGGACAACGTGTTAGCTTATGTGATGGTGACACACATTAATGAGTGAAAGAAGGAAAGAAAGAAAAGGCTGGTGAAGAAGAGCTGACAGATGGACAGAGAACAAAAGATGCATGAAAGGAAAAAGATTTCTAGAACTGAGATTTTTAAATCAATGGATAGCACATTCAAAACCGATACAGATTGGACTGGACAGATGAGTCAGCAGTTAAATGCACTTGCTTACTAAGTCTGCTGGTCTGAGTTCAGTTTCACAGTGTTCATGTAGAGCCAGGTCCAAAAAGTGGTGCATGCATTTGGAATTTGTTTGAGTCAGCAAAAGGTCCTGGAATGCCTAATCTCTCTCTCTCTCTCTCTCTCTCTCTCTCTCTCTCTCTCACACACACACACACACAGTTTCTCTCCTCACAAATAAATAAAAAATGTTTTAAAAATCAATATACATAAGTTTTACCTCAGAGATAGTGTACTAATTTCCACTTTAACTTCAACTTGTAATTGTAATGATTCTTTCTCCAACTGTTTTTAGTAATCTACACTGATATTAGAATATTTTCCTATATAACGTGGAAAACATTTGATTAGAAATATTCTTGTTTTTATATAAGAATGAAAGGTTTAAGTTTTGCTGCTGGCACTTACTTTTTATTGATATATACAATTTCTATATATTGAGTCAGCAAAAACTTGAAAAAAACTGTATGTCATCAAATTACATCAAGATTGTCTACTATTTAATATATGTTTGGGTAGAAGTTCTAAGTTTTATGTAGCTTAAATCAGTAAAGCTTTTCATTGTTGCCTTAACATTGTGTATAGTAATTTTGTATTTGCTGTTTATCTTTTTGGAATGTTATTTTTATTATATAGCAAGAACATGTAGGGTATCTTTTGCCTGGAAACTTGTTATCTTGGTATGGTAATCACTGATGAATCCAGAGCAAACTACTACACACTAATACCCATGAAGAAAGATTTGTAGTAACCTGAGAAATAAGAGTGTCAGGAGCATAGAACATGGCATGAAGTGGAATCTGGACCAGAGAAGGAGGGTTTGAGAATCCACCAGATACGTTTTTATGCTTTTGATATTTAAATTTTTTCATAACTGTAAATTTGCAGTCGTTGGATAGGACATATACTGAGAAAGTTGAGCACAATATGCAATATTAGGCATCCATTACATTTCTATCTTTTTTGAGAGGGCAGGATTCGAGGTAGGGTCTCATTCCAACCCCGTGCTGACCTGGAATTCACTATGTAGTCTCAGGGTGGCCTCAAACTCATGATGATCCTCCTACCTCTGCCTTCCATGTGCTGGGATTAAGGGCATGTGCCACCACACCAGGTAAACTTATATCTTTAAATAATATGAAAAATGTTCTATATATATTAGGCAGTGAAATACACACACACACATATATATATGTATATACATATATAATTTTTATGATTTCCTTTTTTATCTAATATTTAGGGTTTTTTTTTGTTTTTTTGAGATAGGGTTTCACTCTAGTCCAGGCTGACCTGGAATTCACTCTGTAGTCTCAGAGTGGCCTCCAACTCATGGAGATTCTCCTACCTCTGCCTCCAGAGTGCTGGGATTAGAGGTGTGCACCACCATGCCTGGCTTAATATCAGTATTTTTATGAGAGAAAGAGAGAGAGAATTGGTGTGCCAGGGCCTCCAGTCACTGCAATCAAACTCCAGATGCATGTGCCACCTTGTGTACATGTGTGACCTTGTGTGCTTGTGTCACCTTGTGCGTCTGGTATATGTGGGATTTAGAGAGTCAAACACTAGACCTTAGGCTTCACAGGCAAGTGCCTTTACCACTAAGCCATCTCCCCAGCCCTTAATATTCAGTATTTTCTACATTTTTTGTGATGAGCTCATACTTATGATCAATTGTGAAACAAGTGTTTTGTGTGAGAAAAACACTAAAGAAATAAAGAAAACATATGTGATAACACCTACACAACTGATATCTGCTTTATGCTTACAGACTTGAGCTGCCTAAAAGGGGTGCCCAAGAGTGGCATTCCAGGAATATTTCGGATAAAAAGCCTCTATGAAATGGGTTAGAAAGCGACACATTCCTTATATACTGTATGAGTTAATAAAGAAGATGGACTGAGGAAAGACTGGCCAAAAGGAAAGTCTAATTTCAAAGTGAGAACAAATCTCAGATGCAAAGTTTCCAATACAAAAAAAAATAAAAATAATCAGACCATGCACATCCCAAGTATTGCTCCCTACTGTCTTCCAGCTCCTGCCTCAACTTACTTCCACCAGGTCTTTATTCTGACCTTCCTCATATTCTAGCCCAACCCATCCAGAGATGCAATCACACTTCCTCATCTCACCTTCTTTGTGTTCCTCCTCACTCCACTGCTCCTGTCTGTCTCACCTCTCATCGCTCCCGTTGCTTGGAGAGAAACCACAAGCCCTCGCTGACCCACCTGGGCCTGATTTGTGCCCATTCCCATACAATTAAGTGCAGCTGGAAAAAAATGGATCTTGGCACCAATTTTACTAAAAACCATGACCATAGTTCTCCAATGACCTTCAGCACTTCCTGGTAATCACTTTTTATTTTCGCATTTCATTCACCTTCCAACCTTATTGTGATATGTATATTTTATCATCTCTTTCCAAACCATAGCCTCTCTCTCCACTGATAAATGGGCTTTCTAATTCCTCCAGAAAGTTGGAGCAATTACTATGATTAATGCCTGCCGCTCCATCTCCCTGCATCCTATACCTGCAACCACGCATGTGCTGTCCATAGGGGGCACCATGCATTATTCCCCTCCCTCCTGTTTTCTGTCCCAGAGATGGAACCCAGAGCCTCATGCATGCCAGGCAAGTGCTCTGCCACTGATCCTTGCCCCTAGCCTTGAGCTGAGCAGTGGTTTAAAGCTAATCCTTCCACGTTCATACATCATACCTGTGGCTTAATCAGGCCTTTCCTCTTTTGTTTATATTACCTCAGTTTTCCTCCCCTCTTAACCATATAAACTTGCTATTTTTTTAATCCTTCTGCAAAAAATAAAATCAAATTACTTATCTGGATTCCATTGGCTTTAGCCTCGGCTCCCTTCTGTCTTCACAAAACAGGTTTCCAGTCTAGCTGCTTAACTTCAATTGGGTAGATCAGTGTGATCCTCCAGTCCTCCAAGAGGAAACCAGAGGGAGTGTGAACAACTGCAATTATTCCAACCATTGTTTTGTTACCTATGACATATGTCTCTCAAGCTATTGCATACAGTTATAATTTTTTAAATTATTTATGTATACAATGTGTATACAGTCATGTTGGTGCCATTGTTAACCTCCTCCCTGACCTCCCCTCTCTACAGAGACCCTCCTCATTGGGGAATGTGAGTCTTGCATTGTGGGGGTGGCTTTCAGTTTGGGGGAAGAGGTAATGTCTCTGTGCATAATGACCCAGCTTATGGCACTAACAATTTTTCTGGCCTCTCTTTGGCAAATTTCCCTGAGCCATGTTGGGTTCATTTTAGGTCTACTTCAGTGATGAGGTCTTGGGAGCCTCTGTGTCTCTGGATCTCTGGTTTAGTAGGAGTTGAGTGTTCTCTGTGTCTATCTCCTTCACCCTTGTGCTGGTACCAGGTTCACCAAGAAAGAAGCACTCTTCCTCATCTCCCCAGTTACTCTTGGTTTTATCTGGGGCCCTGCTGAGGTGCTATGGACTGATTTGCCTCAGGATCTGCATCTGTCTGAAAAGCAGAAGCAAATTCTCCAATGTAGAATGAAGTTATCACCGGATAAATGGGTTAACCCTTATTATTTTAGAGAGGATTTGTAGCCCACAATTGCTGGGAGTTTGATAGTGGACAGTGGGCTCATGTTTTTGGCTTTGGCTCTGCCTTGTTTCCCAGCTCCAGCTATGCCATGTTAATCAAGCAGTCACCTTAGAATACTGCCAGTAATCCTAGCACAAAAAGACAAGGAACATGGGACACAGGACAGACTTCCAAGCACCAGTGAAGATGTGCATTCCAGTGAGAAGACTGCGGGGAGCTCTGGTCTCAAAAGTGAGAAGTAGTGGGGAGGACAGGTGCAAACATGGCAGCCGTGCCAGCCTGGAGTCCCCTCATCTCTTGTCCCCCCAGAACTTTCACGGTTATGCAGTCAGACATCCAGTTCCCTGTCAGTCCAAACCTGAGCCACAATTCATCCCTTCTCTACAGGAGTTTCCATACCTGCTCATGCTGACCTATCCTCCACACATCAGTTCACACAATCCTCTCAAAATGAGACAGGCCTTGGGACTTGTGCTTAAGCTACACCTTAGTGTCAAACACCAGACAATATCCTCATTGTGGCCTCAAGTCACAATCAGTCTGTCCAGCTATGAGCTCTTCAAATCATGGTCACAGATAACTTTGCCTTTATTTACTATCATCCCATTTTTTTTTTCTATTTCTCAAACATACTGGTTCTTCTTCTTTGAAAATCCACACTAGGCTTTTGGTTACAGTGGACAGCCAATAGCTAACTTCCCCTGGTAGTCTGCATGGCTAACCAGAATTTTGAACAGTGGTCTCCATCTCTTGAGCCCCTGCCCAAATAGCACTTCTTCTGTGACCCCTGTGTTTAAAACCTGCATTGCAGTCTGCCTGCCCAGTCCATAGATTCCATTAAATCTGCCAACGTTTCCTTTTCAAATTGGCATAGCTCCTCAGACTTGTATCATGTGGTAGGCAGAGCAGTTGAGATATTTTAGTTATGACTATGTTAGGATTTCACATGCTCACAGCTTGTGAAGAAACAAAAAGAGTAAGCTCCTTAAGGGACATGCTAATCAGAAATTCCCCCTGGGAAAAATTCTTGTATCATCTTTTAGGAGACACAAAAATAAACAATGAAACTAACACCCATTAATCTCTTTGTAAGAGCTAAGAGGCAAGCTTTTAATATCTAACCTTGGATTCAACCCTTAGATAGTTTGAGTTAGAAAAACACACATGGCTTTGGGAAACATGTTTGCTTAAAAAGTAGTGGATGTAATTCTGACATCCTTTCAGGTAGCCAGTAAGATAGATAATCCAAATCATACAAGGGAGCAAAGCAATTTATATCAAAGACATTGTTGCTTTGCATATAAATAATAATTCTTTTCTTGGTACTGCTATTGTATTTATAAGAACATAATATGATGGAGTTTTGGACTAATCCAGGCTGCCTAATTTGATCTATGATGATAATGGTGAATCAGACACCCATATGGTTCGTAAGGATGGGCAGAAGCAGTGATTTGGTCCAGTTAAAGCCTGAGACAGGGGCTGTAGAGACAGCTTAGCAGTTAAGGCGCTTGCCTGCGAAGTGGAAGGATCCAGGCTCTATTCCCCAGGATCCACATAACTGGATGCACAAGATGGCACATGCATCTGGAGTTCCTTTTCAGTGGCTGGAGGCCCTGGCGTGACCATTCTCTGTTTCTTTCTCTTTTTCTCAAATAAGTAAAGAAATAAATTTAAAATTACAGCCTGAGACAAGAAATTGCAGGTTTCAACATGCCACATTGGCAAAATGCACAATGCTCCTCCAACCTACCGAGAATTGCCAAGAAATTTCTGGGAACTGTCCAGAGATACATAAAAGTCCTGAAGACCAACAAACCCATCAAACAAAAATACCCCCCGCCCCCGCCCCACACACACACAAAAAAAAAAGACTGAGAAAATGCTTTAAGCAAATAACCTTGTTCCTAACTTTAGTAACACTGTACAGAGGGGGAAAAAAGTTCTTTTCCCCCAGTCCTTCATATTTTGAGTGTTGGCTTACCCAAAGGTTGCACGGCTCCCCTTGGAATATCTCTCATGGTCCTGGAGGAGGAGAAATTTGGATGACTGCTGCATCTGGGCTTCCTTTTGCCCTTGAAGAAGTCATCTCCACCATGGGAATCACATCTGATGCAGTCTTCTTCCAGCTTCTGTCAACCCTAGATATTGCATTTCCCTGTGTTTATCATGATATAGATATGCCAATTTCATCCTTTATCATTTGTATATGTTGTATTCAAAGTGTTTCTTTGTTAAGCAATTAAAAGAAAGAATGTACCATGCATGTTCAAAAAGAAAATGAATCAGAAAGTTGCATATACAATAGAAGTTGTTCAAAACATATTCATATAACAATATGGATAAGTAATAAATTATGAAAGTTGATATTAACAGAACAAAAGTGGGAGGGACTTTTAATTACTTGTGAGTTAAGAGGAAATATAAATTGCAATTGTAAGCTATTAGGAAATTAATGATAATGAAGTCATTAGAACACTGTTTATGAAAACTTATGAGATGTGGCCTTAGCTGTATTGGGATACAAATGTGTTTGTTATCTAAAAATACAGCCTGAAGCTAAAGCAAACAAACAAACAGCACAGAAAGAGTAAATCATCAGAACCTGAAAGTCATTCAGAAAATGAGGTTGCTTAGTATTAATGTTAAGGGCGCCGACTCCTCCTTGTTTGCTTATTCTAGTAGGACTGACAAACCGTAAAGACTAGAGAAGTACATGTTTACATAAAAAGAAGCTAAAATGGAATGTAAATCTGGGACCGGGGCAAAAATAAATGTGATTATTAAATTTGTAGGAAAATTGCTGGTTTTGGAAGGCATGATACTAAGTGAGGTGACTCCAACTCAGAATGATCAGCATTACATGTTCGCCTCCTTAGGTGGGTCCTAGCTTGCAATAATTATATGTATGTGTATACATGGGGCAAACATGGGTTAAATGTCCAAAGCTAGAATGGTGACCAAGAGCAGCTAAGGAGAAATGTTGAGGAAGGAAGTAGGAGACGGGCAAATTGACATGTGACATGAAAGCAGAAAGAAGTTTGGGGGGGGGGGACACACAGAGAGGGACAGAGGTTGAGGGGAGAGGAGAATTGACTGAAACAAATTATGCTTGAAGATGCATGATGATGTCTAAAATGTGGAAATTAATTTAAGTAAATAAATAAATACAATCAGTGCAACAGGGGAGATAGTTTAGTCAGTCAACTGCTTGCCACACAAGTCAGAAAATGTCCATTCTGGTCCCCAGAACGCACACAAATGCCAGGTGTGGTGGTGTGTACCTACCATCACTACCTAAGCACTCAAGAGGGGGAGACAGGAAGGTTTCCCCGGTTCGCTTAGCCTGCTCCATGACATCTGGGTTCAGTGAGCAACCCTGCCTCAGTAAACGAGGTAGAAAGGAGGTGAGGAAGACATTGACCTCTCGCCTCCACACAAATGCACGTATGTGCATTCTCCCCTTCAAGGGTGCTCACACACACATGAATGTGCATACACACATATATGTACCACCAATACATACACACACACATAAACAGACATATACGTATGTGTATAATGTACATAGTTTTGAAGTGGTAAATACACAATTTGCAGAAAGGAGGAGCAAGTTTATTGCAGAGGTTTAAATTCCTAAATAACTAATAATGACAAACATTTATAAGAGGCATTAGAAAATATCCTTCAAAATCACCATGACTGAATGAACTTGTGATTGATTTATATAAAGTTATTAACAAACAGATAATTCCCATACCATGTAAATTATTCAAACAACAATAAACAAATTCCTAGCCGTTTAAAGTGTACATCTCCTGTGTCTCTGTAAGCCTGATTGCATGGCCAGCAATAGTAATGTGAATGAATACAGAAAACACACACATGATTTTTAAGGAAATAGTAGCAAAATTGTGTAGTAATACATTAAGAAAAAATATTCTGATCCCAAAGATTTAAATAATCACTGAACAATTTTGCACTATTCTATTAGTACAACACGCACTATTAAGTAAAGGAGAAGAAAAAATTTAAAAAGCCATTTTTTCTCTTAAACCCTATTTTAACATATTTTATTTATTTATTTATTTATTTATTTATTTATTTGAGAGAGAGAGAGAGAATGGGTGCACCAGGGCCTCCAGCCACTGCAAATGAACTCCCGATGCACGCTCCCCTTGTGCATCTGGTTTATGTAGGTCCTGGAGAATCAAACCGGGATCCTTTGGTTTTGCAGGCAAACGCTTAACCACTAAGCCATCTCTCCAGCCCCCAAATGCCATTTTTATTGGTAAAATTTCATTCACTGAAATATTTTAGTAAGGAAAGAATCATTCAATAAATATGATTGTAAGAACTGGCTAGCCATTTGGTATAGGAAAACATTTTTTAAATCTCACATTTCTATCTGATCAAGAGAAATTTAAAACTCATACCCAAACATTTTATTTTTCCAAGAAAGAATTGAATAAGCCTAAAAATAAAAGTACACAATCCACATTGTGTTATTCATAAATAAAACAAGCAAGCCCTCAACAACAGAAGATGGTGAGATCAGTTGAAGCTCATTCTTATCATGGAGTTGTTTGTAGTCTTGAAAGATAGAGTTGAGCCCTGAAAAAATCAATTCCAAACACAAAGGATGCGCCTCGCTCACTGGGGACTCTCTGACTCATGGTTGTTTCATCTGCACACAGTGACACAGCAGTGGTCACATGACTGCTCTCAGGTCAACACATACGTAGCTGCATCAACCCAGGATACAGCAGGAATACAGTCATGTAAGAAATGACTTCATATAGGGTTCTATAAATGTTTTTATAAACAGGCAATTGACAAATATTTTAAGTTTAAAAGGCCATATCTCATTCATAATTTCCTAATGCTATACTTAATATATTTATTAACATACCCAACACACAGTGATTAGTGAATGAATAGCCAACGAGTCAGTGTAGATATTGACTAGGTACTGGTTCACCCAAATACTTTCATTTAGTATGTTACAGATCATTTGACTTTTTTGAAGACAAGATGATTATATTTTATTTAATATATAGTTAATAAAAACATCAGTTTACTTTCCTGTGCTTTCATCTTCTCTGCACGGAAACTCTTCTTACTACTGGAGTAGGATTCTTTCCCCAATGATCCCTTGGTCTACTTTCATTCTTGGAGAATTTACCATGGGAAGAAAGAGTCAGTCTTATGTTCTCCCCATGAACCAGTTCTCCCAAGACTATTAATTACATAGCACATCCTATAACAATGAAATTGAAATGAAAGGAAATGAAATCTCCTTCTACCCCAATCAACCACCAGGGTGCCTGTATGGGTTTATATCAATAACAATTCTAACCCCTTAGGTCAGATAGTCAGATGTATGATGATTAACCAAATGAGTAATTATTGTGCTATGCAAATAAACAATGTAGATGAGTCACTTCATTAAATAAGCACCATGAGGTCAGTAGTTTTTGATCTCTGACTTCATCTTTTTGGGAAAATCATTGTGGACTGCTCCTCTGAACTAGCAGTCAAACATCAGTAGTAGACCCGCATTCAGCTAGGTAATATGCAAACTGATTTGTACTGAGTATGTGCCTCTTGGTTAGGACCTACTGTAATGAACTCACCCACAAATCACAGCTTAATGGGAATCTACTTTTACATATTAATTAATTGAAGTTGTGATCTTATTAACATGTGTCTTTGGCACCGAGCTTTGGGGATGTAACCTCTGTGCAAATAAGACTAGGTTGTAAAAGTTTTATAGATTGATGATGATATTATAGTCCATACCTTAATAACCCATCATTTCCTCAAAGAATGTTTCATATTTTGCATTCTTCCATCTGGCTGAAACAGTCACCAATTTTTTTTGCTTTGTAACATGTAGGGACCACTGCCATATGTACTGATACCAAGGAAAGGTTGCATCTTAAATATTTCATCTGACCATCCTTCTATGATTTAATCATATTAGCAAAGCTATCTGGGAGCAAGTTTCAGAGCCCTTTTCATTAGAGGGGTTCAGGTAGTATAAATCTATTAGGTATGGGTTTCTAGAATTTCCATTATAAATCTCTATTTCTGAGGATTTATAATTCAACTATAAAAATTTTGCCCTAGGCTTCAACTTGGAATACAAGGTCTTAGCCTGAAAAAGTACATTGTTAACACATGAAAAAAAAAATCCTGTTGTTGTTTTCATCCTACCAAAGTGAAAAAAGTAATAGCATGTAGCTGTTTTCAAATACTTTCTGATATGCCACTGTAAGAAGGTGTGTGGAGAACTTTTTGTTCAGTTTTGTTTTGACATGACGTTTTACAGTGGTTTGTTTGTAATGTAAACCTGGGCATTGGTGGTTTTCTAAAATGTCAAAATGCAAGATGCCTTTTGGGTGCCTCACACTATGCTCACTGGACTGGTCATCTTGGATCTTATTGGGTGGAAACGTCAACATAATACACTTCTGGAGTTCTTGCATTTATGTCTTAGTGGTTGAAGAAAAGCAATGTATTGCTCTAAGAATTGAACCCTGTCATTACTGCACTAGGTCATGAATATGCCCATTTTAATTAGATATTAAGAATTGATATCCCAGGATAACAAAGTCCCAGAAATCACTGGTGAATGGAAACAGCTTAGGGAAACAACCCTATCCCACACTCTGCTATGAGATAGCTGTGTGACTTGGTAAGATTTACTCAAATGACCTGAACCTATTTATGTTCCATTAAAAATCATTCAAAAGCAAGGCAACCCACGGTATTCCTTCAGGATTTGAAATTTTCTTATAGCTGCTAATTACATATAGCTATATTCTACCAATGGGATTAATAAGAATAATCCATCGTGTCCATTGGACTTATTAATTAGTACTTAATAGATCCAATGGACATGATGAGGTCTTCACTTAATCTCTCCAGAGCATTCAAAAACAGAGATCTGTCTACCACCTACGGACATATGGGATTCCTAAGTCATCTAGTCTCCAAGGATGTGCAGCTCTTCTCTCTGTGTGCTATACATCACTGCTTTCTCCTTCCCATGTCACCTAGGTGATGAACATTGATTGCAGTTCACACGTCTTCCGTTGGTGGAATCTGCTCCTACTGTCCTCTGTTCAGTCCCTAAGGGGTCTGTTTTGTCCTTTTCCATGTGTTCGAATGTCATTTATGCACATTCATCCAAATAGTTGTTTGAAGCTTAGACAGCTCTTGTGAACTCCATGTCACCTAAGGTCACATGGACACACTGCACTCCCCTTGAGGAATTGCTGGTATCCACAGACCCATTGATAGTCACAGACTTCATTGGTATTCACAGAAAATTGGCTTTGGGCTCCAAAATTGCCCTTTACTTCCCTATGAAATGCATAGTTCCCCTTTTTACACAGTTACTCAAAGTACCTGGCTTCATCCTCATGTCATTGCTCCTGCTTTGAGTCATAACCAGTCAAATTTTCAAATGTCCAAATGATTGCTTTATTTCTCATGGCATGTCTTTAAGCCTCTTTAGTGCCTATTTCAGTTTCTTCTCTCTGTCTCTTCCTTTGATTTTGCGCTATTCACTTCACTTTCCAACTTGCTTCCAGAGTACACATTCAAATGATAAGTTAATATAAATACCCTTACCTTCCCATCAGGCAGTTGAACACCATTCAAAAGCTGTATTATTTTATTTAAACCAAAGTATCAAATCCCAGTTGCATAAGCCTGGCATTAGCTGGGTCTCCTGCCTCATTTCTTTCAAAATATATTATTCATTTATTTACTTTCAAGCAGAGACAGAGAAGCAAGAGAGAGAGAGAGAGAGAGAGAGAGAGAATGAGCCACTTTGTGCATCTGGATAATTGAACCTGGCTCATTAGGCTTTGCAGGCAAGCACCTTAACCACTGAACAATCTATCCAGCCCCTCCAGGCTCATTACTAATGACATTCCCAATCTCTATCCATCCTAGTCCCTTGATTCTCTTCCATTTTTTCAAGGGCATCTTTGCCTGTCTTCCTGGGATGTTAACATGCTATGATAGCTACCTGGAGAGCATTTGTGCTTTTATTACGCTTGTCTACATTCTTCTTGGTGGGGCAGGGGGACATTAGATCATTGGGTTCCCTGAGCTTTGCTGAACATCTTCTCTCGACTCTAGGCTTGAGGTGCTGGGCGTCCCTTTTCCCTCTTTCAGATCTCAGATCCAGCTCCACCTGGTCCCTGTATCATCATATCAAATGAAAGCTTCCTGCCTGACCAACAGTGGGGACTGAAATTTGGCAAAAGGGGCTGTGTGTAGGGAACAGCAGTGTATGTAACTCAGTGATCACATATCCTACCTCCCACTGTCTGAAGCTGTTACATTACATTACTCTACTGTATGGCAAGATGGGTTAGGGAATTTAGAGCGATGCTGACATTATAACCTGGGCCTGTGGCTTATAATAGCCAGCACTCAAGAGCAAGATTGGCTTCACACTATCAGTGAAGAGATGGCTAGCTCCTGCATGGCTGAGAGAGCTCCTCTCCCACCATCAGTCCTCATGTGAAGACTTTGATTGCTTATAGGAACCAAGGTACTACAAAAGTGCATCAAATGAAACATAAAGATTTTATTAATTTCTCACATACTGCATCATCTTCAAAAGTCCAAATAAAAGACCTGAGCATTATATTTTTCTTTTTTCTTTCTTTCTTTCTTTTTCTTTCTTTCTTTTCTTTCTTTCCTTTCTTTATCCTTCCTTCCTTCCTTCCTTCCTTCCTTCCTTCCTTTCTTCCTTCCTTCCTTTCTTCCTTCCTTCCTTCCTTTCTTTCTTTCTTTCTTTCTGCCTTTCTTTTCACAAGGTAGGATTTTGCTCTAGCCCAGGCTGATTTGGAATTCACTATGTAGTCTCAGGGTGGCCTTGAACTCATAGTAATCCTCCTACCTCTGCCTCCTGAGTACTGAGATTAAAGGTGTGCACCACTATGCCTGGCTTGAGCATATTTTTTTTTTTTTTTGAGGCAAGTCCAACAGACTGGCCTATTTTTCATGAGAGAGAATTAGTGGGTCAGGTCCTCCAGCCACTGTAATGAAACTCAAGACATGTGTACCCCCTTGTGTGCATGTGCCACATTGCACACTTGTGTCACTGTGTGTTGGGCTTACATGGGACCTGGAGAGTTGAACATGAGTCCTTAGGCATTGTAGGCAAGTTCCTTAACCACCAAGAAATCTCTCCAGCCCATTTTTCGTGCTTTTTAGACAAGCAGTTATATGTTTGTAAAACAATGATGGGGAAAATGGATATCTAATATGGCAGGGAATTCCAGGGACATAATTCAGAGATATACAGTGTTCATAAATCAGATGTGTTGTGATATGGGGTTACAAATTTATAGATAACTTTTAAATTTTAATTAAACTTTTTTAAAGGTCAAGTTATATGAAAAAATACGATACCAATATCTTGTGAATAACACCTATAAACTAATGCTTTTCTATTGATTGGCAGAGCAGAGATGGGCACAACCTACTTTCATTATTTTGGGATTAACTAAAAAAAAAATCAAGATCAGTAAAATACTGCAAACTTTCCTTCTTTTAACTTTCTGCTTTTAATTCCTCACTCATGCCACAAGTAAGTTTAGAATGGATTTGAGTAGGCTCAAGTTCCATCAGTCCAAGTGAGCTGGTTTTAAATTCAGTATGGCTGGATCTCAGGAACGTGCTCGGCCTGCTGTGTCAAGAGAAAACTAGAAGAGTACACCACCGTTAAAGAGCAGAGGGTGGATAGCATGGGGTAGTACTGCACAGGGAGGACGCCTTCAGTGCCACAAGTCCTGTTGCTGGAACACTTGGCTGGGAGCTGAGAAAGGGAGCAGCCGTCCGACACATCCATGAGCTCCTCTCACTGCTTGCTTGCACAGGTCTCCTGAGCATGCAGGGCATCCTATAATGGTAAATACTATCTCTGAAATGAATTGAAAAATTATGGTAAGGTCCATCCTCCAAAGGATGCTGTTCTTGAAACACATAAGCCAGCATGTGCTTAAGAAGCTCATTAAGCAGACACAGACCCTGGGAACAAGTGCTTGTCTCAGCTATCACTTTGGACCACATTTCTTTCCCTTTCACTTCCCTTATAGTCCATGCTGCCTAGCCAAAATGCTCTTTAGAGATATTAAGAAGCCAAACAACTTCCTATGTATTAGAATCTATGTATTTAATTATATAATATTAAATATATTAGATTATATAGTATGGAAAAATATTTCTAAGGTTGTAAGGTGAATTATGCATAAAGGTAGAATGTTATATGGTGAACGTATTTAACTTGGATCTATAACCACTGAACATTCGCTCCAGCCCAGGTCTTTCCATGTGGTTGCTGTTTGGGGAATGACATTGACATTCATTCACCTGGTTTTTCAGAATATGAAATTGTGTAAGCTTTTTATCCTATTAGGAACCTCCAAGAAATACACTTTTGATTAATTGAAATTCATATGAAATGATCCTGTTTTAATGAAATCTGGAGTTGTTCTTTGGGGAGAAATCAGCATTTTTATGTGAAATTAGGTGTATATTGCTTAATCAAGGCTTTTTCAATTTAATTTACTCACAATAAGTATTCATGCGGGTTCACTTTCTAGAGACCCTTTGTTTCATTATAGCTAATAATTTTTGATGCAGTTATAGCTAATTATCAAAGAAAACTTAATGAAGCTTTGCATGGCATGGTAGAACGCAGAGTTCTATTAAATAACTATGCACTCGTTGGCACACTATTTCCAGGAAACATCACAGAATGCTTAATACACTTAAAGCCATAAAGTGTGTAAATCTTTGAAAAGATAAACTTCAAACTCTATTTCGCTTCATTTTTTAATCTATGTACTCTATGCAACAGTTTCTTTCTGTTAAATATGAAATAGGAGAAATATATTAGTCTCAGTAGTGTGTTACTTTAATCAATTACAGGGTTTCTGTGAATATCATAGCTAACTTTTTAGTACATCACCTAGATCTCTACATATAGATGGAGAGCATGTTCAGAGTACTTTTGAAGCACTCACAATTTAATATTTTGTATTGCTTTTGTTTCCTTATGTAATATTCCATCATTGTTTCTTCTTTAAGATGTTTTTGTGTCTTACCCTATGTAGGTAGTAAGTTAGGGTTACATGAAATTTATAAGCATGTTGAAAACACATTATAGTCAGATAAGAGATACTATACCACTACCATTCATTACGGGTAACTAAAATGTACTTAATTAACCTTATATTTGTGCAATCCAGTAAGAGCCTATGACATGGTTTTATGAATTATACAATATTTCTGGCAAGGAAGCTAAGACTTAGAGTGAAGGAACTTTCCAAGTTCACAGGATTAGATAGTGCAGCAGTATGGTATATTGAATTATGACACACACACACACACACATACACACACACACACACAAATCCATCTACTTAAATCAACTACTGTTGAGTCTGACAAACTATCAGAATCTGACAGAAAAATCTGGAGCAGAATTGTTTTGGCCCTCACAAGAAATCAACTCTGCTGACCTTGATCCTGGGCTTCTGACCTCCAAAACTGTGAGACAAATCCTGTGATGTCAGCTATTAAGTTTGTGATGGTTGATTGTGCCAGCTTGGAGAAACATACTCAAGGAACTCCACTACACTTCCTCAAAGGCACCAGAACACTTACTTCTCTCACAATCTTCCACTTGCTGAGTCCTAAGCTTCCCCATGTGATCCCCACACTCACCCAGTCCAGTGCTACTCCCAAGGAAGTGACCTCCGTGCCTATGAAAGACTGTGTCATTTGTTAAAAGGCCTTTGCTGGGTTGATGATAGCATTTTTCCCAGAGGAATTGCATCAGTTTTATGTATATAAGGAATAAGCATTTATTCCTGTCTTGGTTTAATTAGATAAGATCTTGCTATACAGTCCAAGATAGACTTGAGTTTGCTATGTACCCCAGTCTGACCTCAAACTCATGATACTCCTGAGTCAGCCACACACTGGGATTACAAGCATGTGCCACCATGTTTAGCCCAAACATATCTCATTTAATTCTGGTTTAGGAGGTATATTTTATTTTTAAATATTAAATCAATTTATTTATTTGAGAATGACGGAATGAACGACCCCTTTTCTGCATTGCTAGATTTAAAAAAATCAGTTGACTATAAAATACAATGTATGTCTTAATCGAGCAGGTCTATCATTTAGGGTTACTGTAGTACATTTGATATTTCTACATCACTGTCACCTCCATACCTGACAGAAGCACCTTAAGGGGGAAAGATTTCTTTGGTTCACCCTTCTAGAAGGTATTTTAGTCCATTGTGGCAAAGAAGGCATGGCAGAACCTTTCACTTCATGGTGGTGAGAGTGTGTAGTAGAGGCTACTCACATCATCACAGACCAGGAAGCTGACGAGGCAGCAGAACCAGGTGCTGGGCCTATTCTTCAAAGGCCAGAGTGAGGTCTTACCTGAAAAAGATGGCACACCCCCTGAAATAGTGTCATCTCCTAGGGAACAAGCATTCAGAACATGAGCCTGCGGGGGACACTCTAGTTTCATACCATAACACATGGGTCACCATCTTTCATCACATTTATGATTAACTACTGCTAAAATAAAACAAATAAATAAAAACAAACCACAAACAAAAAACACTAATGTTAAGTTTGGTGTGTCTAAAATAAAAGTGAATCATAGTGTCATATTTAAACTTTAACCGTTTGAAAAACTTCTCATATCCCAAACTATTGTTTTAAAGATTTTATTTTTATTTATTTGAGACAGAGAGAGGGAGAGAGAGAAAGAATGGTCATGCTAGGGCCTCTAGCCACTGAAACCAAACTCCAGATTCATGTGCCACCACGTACATCTGGCTTACATAGGACCTGGAGAACCAAACCTGGGTCCTTAGGGTTTGCAGGTAAGCGCTTTAATGGTTAAGGTATCACTCTAGCCCTCATTTCACAATTTTTTTTTTAGCTCCTTAGCTAGATAGTTAGGAACATTAATGCTGGAATATTTGGATCATGAGTATCAGTGGTCTCACTATGATAAGGAAGTTTCCAGAAGTGGTTTTTAGTTAATGGCAACATCTAATTCTACCAGAGTTACACAGCATCCTCATGAGTAATTCATCCTTGACAGACAGTGGTGCCTGACAAGCAGGCAGGATCTTAATAATGCCTTCCCAAACAAGTCACCTGCTTCAACACCTTGATTGTTTTGCTATTGAATCTACATTAAGATTATGGGGCATATTTATTGCCAAAATTGATTTCAAACAACTTCTTAAAATAGTTCTGGATGGAGTAAAAACATAATGCCCTCATAATAACATTGTAATAACTTCATAAGTGTTTTGGATAACAGTGTATAAGATGATGATAAAAGTTTCTGCCTGTTAATTACTAGAGCAATTTATGTTTTGGGCTATTTTAAACATTGATTTATTAATAATTAAATTCCCTATATGTCCTTATGAAGGACCTTTTTTTTTTCTGTTTTTCAAGGAAGGGTCTCATTCTAGCCCGGGCTGACCTGGAATTCACTATGTAGTCTCGGGGTGACCTTGAACTCACAGTGATCCTCCTACCCAAGTGCTGGGAGTAAAGGTGTGAACCACAAAGCCTGGCAGAGGACTCTTCAAAACAAAGCAGTTCTCTCTGATGTTTTCATAGTCCTCAGTGGACTTGCTCTGTGGACAGAAACCTGTACTGGTCCAAGTTCCAGGTTCTCAACAAAGATGCACTAGACATTGACAAATGGTCAGGGTTTGAATTTTCAGCCTTCTTACTTCTCAGAGTGAATAAAAAGGCTTTCATTAAAAACTACACAACAACCCCAACCAATTTAAATCATGTATGTATGCCTTCCTTTAAATATATCTGAAAGCCAGGCGAACTCCATACATATAAATTACTTATGATAGAAATAATTTATCAATTTTTTTGGAGTTCGGTAATCAAGTTGAGTCCACATGCCTAAATCATCCTTTCCCAGATCTCTTTGAATAGTAATTTAGATTTTCAGCATGGGCAAAGGTCTGTGTTGGCACTGACATGTTCAAACGTAACAGCATGTGCTGGCAGGTTGGAAGGATTTCTGTAAAAATCCATTGCGTGGGAGTGGGGGCAATAAGGCAAAGACTCCTATCAAAACCCCGACTCACAGAGTGGAAGGCAAAATTGCATATGAATCATGATTGGTATATGGTCTCCCAAAACTCTTCCAAACATCAAGCCACAGAAAACAGGGAAACTAGGTAAGCAAGGTGATGCCCAATAAGAAATGGAGACATTGTTATTCTTGCCCCATGGAAACGGTTGGTTGAGTCAAGCAAAGAATATGAACCCTACCCTGGGTATCATGTGGTCTCCATGCCACAACTGTCTTCTCACAAATCCAGGGATACATATGATTGTGGTTCTTGCTACTTACAGCAAATTCCTAAATTTGTAGCCAGACCAAGGTCAACCACACATAAATATGCTTTAGTAGGTTTTAAATGTCCATGGAGAGATTAGGACAGAGAACCCACTATGACTGATATGACCTCTTTCATCCATCCTGACAGAGGTGACACAGGTCTTCTCTATATGGATGTGACTTTGAGTAATAGCACCAGGCATGTGGAAAGGCACTATATTCTTAATAAAGGGAACTTTATCTAAGGAGCAACAGGAGCTGATTTCTTAAAAAAATAAGTTTGTTTTCAGGAATAGGTTTTAAAAGTAATAGGTAATAAGATAATCAATGTGAATACAGTTTCTATTAAAAATAGTCAAGAATGGTGGAAATTTCTAATCACAGTGCTCTGGAGGCAGGGAGACTTAAAATTGGAGGCCTGTCTGAGCTACAAAGCAAGTTAAAAATCATCCTGAGATAAATTATGAAACTGTGTCTCAAAAGAGGAAGTAGGTGCCAGAATGAATGGAAGGTGGGAGAATTTAAAACAAACAAATAAACAACTACATAGTTAGAAAATTTTAGAAATAAGTATAATTTCCAATAGAAATACTTATAGAGAAAATGAACAAAATTTTGACCACTCTCGAAGTCTGAAATGTAAGGTGAAAAAAAAAGGCAAAATAGAGAAATTCTCCCACAAAGAAAAAGATAAAAATCAATAATTGTCAATAAACAAATCATTAAAAGTCAGTAATTGGATTTTAGAACAAAGTAAGAAACAGGAAGATAGCTTAGATGGAGATCCAGCACAAGAGGAGAAAAGATTCCCCAGTGAACACCAAACCACAGACTTAATGAGTGTGGACAGGAGGTGGGTACAGACATTCTGAAGGTTGCTCTTTTCTTAAAATATGATAGAACATTAAATATAAGCACAAGCTCAGAAATATTAGTTAGCATGAAACCTGTAAATTCAACCTCTGAAGTCAAGTATTTAAGAATGTGGGAAGTCTTGGTAATGACCTTTTCTTTAACTATTTAGTTAAACTGCTTACATGATAACATAAAGGCACAGCATTGTAGTCACCTTCTCATTGTTGGAATAAGCACCTGACCAAAAGCAGCTGAGGGGAGGAACATTTTATTTTAGCTTACTTTCCCAAGGTGAAGCTTCCAGATGTCAGGGGAAAGCATGGCATGAGCAGAGGCTGGACATCACCTCTGCCACAGCAGGTAGAAAATAGCAAACAAATAAGCATATTTGGCAAAAGGCAACTGATTGTGGAACCCCAGAGCCCTCCGCCAGCCACTCACCTTCTCCAGCGAGGTTCCAGTTTCCAAGCTGCCATCACTTGGGGAACCAATCTTCTATGACACATGAGTTTATGGGAGACATCTGATTCAAACCAACACACACGGGTATTCCTGGACATTTTTCCTACAATGTCTAAGGACAGTTTTTAAACCACTGCCAATAAGCGAACTATAATATATTTAAATAGTTAATATAAACACTGTTTAAAATCCCTATATTTGTTAAGGACATTCAGGTATTTCAGGGGCTGGAGATGTGGAGAGAAATACACTTCACTAAGCTGATTCTCCTAGGCCTTTTGTCATAGCAGCAGAAAGCTAACGTACCACTTAATAAATTTTATAAAATAAAATATTTTCTGCTTTAATTAACATAAGTGACTAGAGAGATAAAGTTTAAAATAATGATTCTAAATTATCTTAAATGGATGAATTTTCTAGATTTCAGTTGCGGACAGAATAAGGGTAGGCTTAACACAGCATATTTCACATTTTATTTTATCCTTTAACATAGATGTTCAACTTGGCAGAATTTATACCAAATTTGCCTCTTGACTTTGCTGAACACTCACATACTATTGGTGAAAGACTTGACATATATCTAAATATTTTTATATTGAATATACTCCCAAAATGGTGACAGCCTTGTATTTCCTCAGTATTTAACTTATACGAAATAAAGTATTTTGAAAAAAGTTGACTTTTATTTAAAAATTTTAAACAATGCTTTCTCACTGAATCCTAGAACAACATTGCAATCAGGCATTACATTTTCTCATTTAAATGTTTTCTTTTCTCATACAACTGGGGAAAAAATACTTTGTAGTTGGTGTGAGTGTGTGTGTGTGTGTGTGTGTGTGTGTGTGTGTGTGAACAGTCTGTGTTGCTGCCTGTGGTGATGGTACCCTTTTGAATAGTTCCCTTTTAATCTTGATGCCTTTGCAGCTTGGACATAAATTATTTTATCACCGTATTTTAAAATTAGATGTTGCCTTTCATCTCATACTTAAACCAATTGATATTCCCAGCCATTCACCTTTAGCTCTTCTAAGAGTTGTAACAAAAGATTTTACTCAAGGGCAAAGGATAGGTATATTGTAAGTTGAAAATGAAAAATTGGGTCTTAATATGTAGCTTGTAGTCCTATCAAAGAATGAAGACATGGGGGACGCTGAGGGGTCGTGACAGAAGAAGCGACTAATTGCTGTCGCTAGTTAGTGGAAATGTCCAAGTGCTGTCTCCTGGATAAACTATCAAACTAGTGATGGTAAGGATGTTCTTATTGAGCTTTTGAGGAGCTATTTCCTATATGTGTTGCCATGGAGATAAAATGATGGAGGAGATGGTGGGCAGCATGGATTGGGAGATACGGGGCTCATCTATCTCCTTTATAGTATGTTTTTCTTCTGCATGGTTCTCCACGAAATTGTCACTGGTGGTGTTCTCTGTGTGTTTAATGCAGATGGTCATGCCACACCATAGTTAATGTCTCTTACATGGATTTGAACCCAAGTGCACAATTCTACAACATAGTTCCTAAGTCTCTTTATAACATTCTAGCAGATAAATTCGAATGCCACCTGGATAAGGCATTCTGTAGTTTGCATTAATTTGTACTGATCTATGTTCTATTTCCTTGGAATTCTACTGCTTTTATCTTCAGACTCACCATTTGGGTAAAAGTCTGGGTAAAAGAGTATTTATTTAAGATGAATCTAGAAAGACGTTTTCTGTAAGATTTTGGAACTGAATAAATCCTTTTCAGTAAGTGCTGAAAACTTTTAATGTACGTGTGATTCTAAATACTAAGACTTTGTATGGATCTGGATGGAAAGACATACAAGTAAAAGGTTCAAAACTGGGCTGATCTATAGCTGTGACACTTGAAAGATATGAGGTCAGTTGCTTAGCTATTAACTATTGGTGTTTGTGTGTGTGTGTGTGTGTGTGTGTGTGTGTGTGTGTGTGTAGGGGGCACCAAGCTAACAAGAACCAAGGGATAGAAGCTGCTTTCATTATCACTCTGAGACTCTAGAATTTGTAATTTCCATCTTCCAATTTCAGGCTTCTTTATATAAGCAGATCTGGATTTGAAGGACAGGAGTGAGTTGATCAGGCAATAGATCCAAGCTTGTGAATGTTTAGGTCAAGCCCCTAGAAAGAAGCAGCGCATTCCACTTGGCTAGGTAGGCTTGTCATGACCCAGTTCTTCTCTCTTTTTGGTTATAATTCTCAAGTGCATTGTATAATGTTCTGGGAATGGAACATTTTGATAAGTGGAGGAGCTGGAAGGAACAGGCCTGGATCGCTGTCAGCCCCTCTCTCCTCCAAGCCCGTGACAGTGACACCATGCTCTTTAAGGCCTTGTCCTCAAAAGGTGAATGGAAAATGAACCAGAGTCACCCAGGCCAGGCTGCTGTCAGTAGTTTCTTCAGTACTGTGAGCTGACTCCATCCTCCCTAGGAAGTTTCTAAGCCTTGGGAGCCTGATGCATAGTAAATTGCAGAATTATTTTGGGCCTTGCTGCTCATCAATGGACTTTATGCCTTGCTAGACCCAGAAAAGTTGGAAATCAGTATGTAGCAACTGACTTCACACTTAGACCAATTAAAATGTCCATCAATAGTGAAGGGAAATTTGAAGGAATGGTGGGGGAGAGAGGTATGGTGGGTAGTCTCGTGTCAGGACCAACTATAGCAGTTGGCCACTGGCTATTTATGCTCAGTATCAGGGATTTGCAGAGACTCTGGTACTCCTCCCTTTAAATGGGTGGTGATTGAATGAAATTAATGGATGGCCTGAGTTGGTCTCAGCCAGCATGGTGTGAGTGAAACTATATGTATTGCTTTTATACCTCTTGAGTCTTAAATGTTATTTCACACATAGCAGAGGTAACCAGTTCTCAAAGGCATCAACTGATTTTACGAAGGGATGAAAACTAGGGTATTATCACCCACTGGAAGTGTGTGCCTCTCATTGTCTTCCTGCATCTTCTCTTTGTCATACTGAGGAGACCACAGCACCCAGTGACAGCCTCATACAAGTGAAGCCTGAGGTGAGGAGTCTTATCACGAGGTAGCCTTGAATGCATGCAGCTCAGTGGTTGAGTTCTTGCTTGGTGCTCATGAGGCCCTATGTTCAATCCCCAATATCCCTTTCCATAATAAAATGACTTTTTGTGCTAGGGTTTTATTTCAGCAGGAGATCACTTGCCTAGCATATCTGAGGGCCTGGGTTGGATAAGCAGCACCTTAAACAGGACATGGTAGCACACACACAATCCTAGTATCTAAGAAATTGGTAGGGATTAGGAGCACCGTCCTGAGTCTGGGCTACTTAGCATGTCTGTAGCAAAACAACAATAAAAAATGACATTTTGAAAGAATTCTTTTAAATTCCCAGATTAAAGATAAATATAATCCCAGTTTATAGAACTCCTGAAAGGAATGAAAAAGTAAAACCAGGAATTTTATAAAGAATCTTGTATTCCTACAACTTGAAGTACGTGTACTGTCTAGTAAAGTAACTGACCATTGCATGTACTTGGCCAGTTCCAATATTCAAGGACATTTGTAGAAAGCATAAAAAAACACACTACAAAAGAGACCAAATAGGGTTAATTTGTAAGAACTATGTCAACATTGATAGAGCCTAGAGCAAACAAACATTTGTAAACAATGTTAAAAATAGAAAAAAATAAAATTACTTAACACTATTTCTGGCAAAAACAAAAATGAGAAAAAAGTTGGGGGGCAAGACTTAGCTTTGGAAAATATAGAAACAGAAAAACAAATACATGGCACCAAGTTGGAAATGAAAAACTAACACAGTCAGTGACTAAAAACCACCTACCTTGCTGAGTGGTGGCACCTGCCTTTAATCCCAATAGCTGTGAAGGGTGGCATGAGGATTGTAGGTTGGAGACCAGCTAGGGCTTCATAAAGATATCATCTTAAAACAAAAAAAAGAAAGAAAGCAAACAAAGAACAAGGAGTAGGACGGTAAAAAATACTTGTGAATTATCTTTTCTTGGACTTTCTCTCCAGGGTCCTGCGATTAACTTCTGCTGAGCAATCAATAAATTCTTTGTAAAAATATCTGATTGTGTTTATGAAATACAATACTTCAAAAGTCCAAATATAGTTCTATAATAAAAACAGTTTTCACTTGCCTAAATTCTTGATTTTGCAATGCAACATTTTACTTACCTTAGACTTAAAAAGAATCCTGAGAGTTAGTGAGAGCTAGTTAACCCAGCAATGTTGGTATCATGTATGCAAACATACAGAGAACACACACATATATGTTAACATGCTTTCCCATACTTTAAGTCACAAGTGAGCATGGGTTTCTATGTAGAAGACAGAGAGAAGCAATTTACTGGGGGCAGACAGAAAGACAGCCATGGGATTTCCATGCCCAGACGACGGCGTGTGGGAAAAGGTGTCAGGCTTCTCTGAACCGTCCAGGAAGTCTTTGTGAGGCAGACAACCTAAGCACTGTTAAAATGTCTACAGATGTGTAAACCTAGTCATTTCAAGCATGTATTTATCCCTGAAATTGAACCCATGTGTGTGGAGTCACTGATTCTAGATTTCAAAGGGAAACAGCACTGAGCATTTATGCTACAAACAGGTTTCTTTGTAGCAGCAACTTGCCCTGGCTGTAAGATAAGGTCTTCCTTAACCAGGCAGATGCAGCAGCCATCAGAAGCTAATTTGCTTGGATATTCACATATGCAAATCATGTCACAATGCTGAACTGCAACCACGTACTGACTGGAAAGTGTTATACTCATAAATCATACCACGGCGATCATCAAAATTTCCACTCAGCCAGGACAAATTCAACAGCATTTATGTCTTTCCAGCTTTTAGCCCATAAAAAACTGTGTTTTTGGAGAGTTTGTTACACTGGTGATCTTGAAACGCCCAAGTCTTGTATAATGAGTCCTCAAGTGCATTATAACTTACCAGTAATTACATTTCAACATATCTGCTTTCAGCAGTTAGTGTTTTATTCATAAACATTTAAACACTGAATTAGGCATAAACTAAGAATGTTGGCAACAACTCAGCTTAATTTCATTAACTATTAGTTAAACTTAGTATTTCTTCTTGAAATAATTCTTGGTTTTGAATGCTAAAGATATAATGAACTTCATGGTTCATAGCATCTGACATTGCTTAATTAATGGGTGCATTTATAGTACATAGGCCTTGGTAATTGATTTATATGCATGATTTCCACATACAGCTGTTAGTTCCTGTAGGAAAATCATAATTCAAATGTGTGCATACTTTGCTGATATGGGAGAAGAGAAACATTTTTGAACTTGACAAGTTCCCCCAAAACATGATAGCAAATTAATAGCTTAGAAAAGAACCTTCAGGCAAAGCATTAAAAGTTATATAGTCTTGAATTTTAATGTACGAATTTCAAGAAATATTGAGAGAACACTTATTCCTTTTAAAATTTACCTGCATAAGGAAATCGGAATTTGTTCTAAGAAATTCTAACCTGAACATTGGGAGAAAGCTATGATTAGATTACCTATTGACAGTCAATTTCATGCAAAAATCCATCAAAACTTTGACATAATCACCTACATAATGACTCTTTCATTGATGTGTTGGTAAAAGGATTATAGAAGCCATTCTCTCCCAAGGACCTGCCATTCATAATATTTCTGATGCGAGTAACACTCCCTCCAGAAGTACTGATAGATTGCCATTTGCATTTTCCTAGCTAATTCCCTAAGTGTTCCCTTATGCAAATTTATAAGCAAGCCACCCTTAAAGGAGGGCACATTTTGAAGTGGTGAACAAGGAGAAATGTGCAGATTTTCAAGTGGAAGTGGTCAGTCTCTCATGTAAGCAATGTTGTGTAGAGACATTGTGAGAAATGAAACTATTTCCTCCCTTGAGCCCTAGGACCCAAACTAACTAGAAGAAATGCCATTTCTGTTCAGGGTCTTTGGGTAAATCTTCTCTATTTCGTAAGGTAAATATTTTATGGGCAGGCATGGGAATTGGTTTTCTATCTTGTGCCACAGGTGACTTGTGAAAGCCACCAATGCAAAGTGAGGGATCTGATTTTCTTCAGTGGTGTAACCACTGGTAAGTTGCATGTGGTTGGAAATTAACTGCCCACAAATGTTCATGCAAGTTACCATAATAAAGCTCAATGGATCACAAATATATGGAGAGACCTGACAGTAAATGGGGTCTACTTGGGAAGAAAGGGTTCAGTGGAAGTAGGAGAGGAGGATAAAAAGTTCTAGGGGTGAAGGTGATCAAAATGCATTAGATACATGTGGAAATTTCAGTAAGTAAGTAAATCTAATTAAAACAGAAAACAGGGTGAGGTGTCAGGACTGAAAAGAGCAAGAATACTTTGATGCAGTTAAAATTGAGGCAGAGACAGGGTTGTTTTGGGCTGAAGATGAGAAATGATTATTTCACACTGGGTATTAGAAAAGGTTGATTTGAGCTAGGGATCTGTGCATCCATGGTTGTGGTCCTGAGACTGCACCTGACGTCTCTCACTTACTGTGGTGTTTGCCAGGGTCATTTCACACCTCTCCTGCACCCTTGATGAAGACTGACCCTTTTCCCCCTTTGTTAGCTGCTGAGGTATTTCGGTAATGTTTTAGGAAACACTTGCAAACATTACTAGCATGTTTTTAAGGCAGCTATTAAAGTGCTTTATTGTACATTAAACCATTCACAGCCCAGGCTCCTTGATAGCTTTCACCATGCGGGCCCCATTTCCTGGCGCTCTAAGGCACTCCTTGGCTTTTCACTTTCTAGCCCTATGGTCTCCATCTGCTCTTCTAATACCTACATTCATCAGAGGAGGAGCAGTTGTAAATTTTTCCAAAGCCTGTTCCACACATGCCCGTGTGTGTGTGTGTGTGTGTGTGTGTGTGTGTACATGTGTGTGAAGGGTTGTAATTTCTTTTGCACCTATGTCGGCACTAGGTGAGGAAGACAGGCTGTGAACAGTAACTCCACACGACTTACGTCTGCTGATGTTCTTTTAAGTCAGTCCATTGCTCCACAATTCTTTTCACAGATCTGGAAAGTAGAAAGAACAGTACATTTTGGTTATTAATTGGTTTACTACAACAAGGCAATCCATTTGACAGATGCCTGTTCTGGTCTGAGGGTTACCTCAAACCATATTTAACAGTCACTTTCCCATACAAACTGATGGAAGAGTGGAGGTGAACTGAGACATGGTGGCTTCTTCTGATGGTCTTTAAAGATCATCCTGTTCCTCACATACTTTAAGTTTCTGGTATTCAAAAATCATCCTTGTCCACACACTGTCTCATTATTTTTCTTGTCCAAAATCCTGCATTGAGAAGTATGCAGGTCAACAGTCAGTAACAGATGAAAAAAATCCATATATTCTTTGGAGTATATATTTTCTCACACACTCATATTGTGCTTTTAGTTTCAAGTGTTTGAGTTCCTCTTGTCCTCATTAGTAATTTTCATGATGTACTTAAGAGACCAGAAAGGTGGCTTGGGTGAGTTGTTAAGTCCTATTAGAGAACAATACAAATAATTAACATCAGGTCAGTGTCCCAGGGTCTACTGGATGACAATTATTTATGCAATTCTGCCAGAGACAAGGTTAATCTTTGCAGATGGCTCAGGGACATTATTTGGTGTGTTGAGAAATCACAAGCAGCATCAGCTTCTCTTTTATGCCCAGCTTGCCCCACTTTAAGTGTGTCCCAAGAGCTAGCTCATTTGAGTCTCAAAAGAATCATACGTCACCCACAGTGAACACATTACTATGAGCTCTTTTTGTCATGACAGATCTGGGACAAAAGGGGCAAAAATCAACAAAGCTGGTGCATACATTTAAACCTTGTCAATTCTGACTTCACGACCTTCTTCTGATACCTGGCTTCTCCCAGTTATCATCTCTACATCTTAAATCTTAACGGAAATAAGCATTTCATTACAGATATTAAAAAATGTTAGCATTTAGCTTCTTCAAATAAAACTATGATTATCTTTATTATTAAGTAACATAAAAAAAGAAAATTTTGGAGTGGTTACTAGCTCCTATCATGACAAATGCTTAGATACATTATATAGTAGTATACTTATAATCTCACATAAAAAATTGGTAAAGAGAATACATTGAATTTTTCCTAGTAATCTGGACATTAAAAAGAGCTAACTTCATGTATGATGCTTAATATGTGTTCACTGAAGGGTTAAATGAGTCATTTACAGGAACTGAAGAAACTCTATATGCCATTGCTATATAACTTCCTAATCTGCCCATGAAGATTCCACATAGTAACGGTTCTCTAAGAAAATGGATTTTTATTTCAGCTTTTCTGAAACTTATAAATGTCTAGAATCAAATAGTTTTTGCAATTGAAGTGAGGCTTGAACTATCAAACATATAAGTATTAAGAAGAAAAAACGTCATTTCTCGATTCTCTGCCAGGTTCTCAGGTAGATATTTTAATGTGAAATTAGCTTATTACACACAACGTCCTACTCAGAATGGTTTCTAGTTACTGATTATAAAGATAAATTCACTTGGTATGTTTAGTATCAGGCACTCCATAGGATACGTGCCTTCCCCTTTCATGTTGTTCCAGACTATCAGTTCACATAAACCTCCTCTCTTCTTCCTTTATTTCTACTTCCTTCTTTCCTATCACCTTCCCTCATTTTCCCTATTTTTTTAATTTCAGCAAATGATTACCAAGTATCTACTCTGTGTCTAGCACTGTTTAGTTATGCCATGGATATATCACTGAGGAAAGTAAAATTCTTGATCTGATATTTTCATTCAAAACACATTTTAATTTGGATAGTAGAAACATAACAGGCTGAAAACAAGCAGGATGTGGGCACCTAAGGTAACCTCTCCTGTCCAGTTTCTGCTTCTTCTATCTGTTTGTCTAGCTACGAGTTCAGCGTCTTTGGTGTCTACTAGAAGTCTAACAGTACCTCAGTTCACAGCTTGTGCCTCACACCTCCATTCGAACTTACTGAACATCTGGGGGCCATATGCTTGTCCCTTTATTTTCTGAACTCTTCATTTTGGCCCATTGTTAGCACCTTGGTATTTAGAACAGGATTATTCCCCCGTTGTTATGGAAGCTGTAGCCTACTCAGTCCAGTTGACTGGACTGTCTTTGTGAGCAGGGAGTTGGAGCTATTCTGCATGTGTCTCTCTTAGCTCAGGAGCAAATGCAGAATGAGTGTTCAGTGAGTGATCATGAAAGGATGTATTAATATATTTTATAGAAACATGGAAATATTTATGGAAAACTATAGGCACCATAACAAGTTTTAATGAAACCCTAATTTCCTAAAATTATGTAGGCTAGAGAATAAAAATCTTTTTTTTTTTTTCATGGTGAGGCTGAAACACCTTAGGGATATAAATTTCTGTACAACTTGGAGTAAGGTTTGTTAACTCCTCATGAGTTATGGATTAGTTTGGGAGTCCCCTGAAGCTGTGGTTCACTCTCAGGACAACCTTTTTAAAGATTAAAAAAAAAAAAAAGCTGCAGAGGAGTATGAAGGAAACTGATTGTATTGTTATGGAAACATGAAGGATTTGCTATCACCATACACAACAGTTTTATCAGTTCCTTAAATAGCAAGTACAAGTGAGGGAGCTTATAAATATTATAATGTTTTCCAGGCCTGGTAGTATAGGTCTCTTATCCTAGCTACTTGGGAGATAGAGGCAGGAAGATCACAAGTTCAAGGTCTGCCTTGGAAATGCAGAGAGTGCAAGACAAGCTTGTGCAACATAGTAAAACCTACCTCAAAATAAATACAAAATAAAAATATAAAAAGAGGACTGGGGATATTGTGGCATAACACTTGCCCTAAAATTGGCAAAATAATAAATAAGTATTGGAATATTTGCCAGAGAAAAGGTAGAAAGAAAGCATTTTTCAGAATACTTAGTGTGATTTGAAACTATCTATGATTACTATTGCTCATAAAATCATAAGTACTTTGAAAATTACCATAGTCATTTTATGATGTTTAAAAGGAACATTTGAGAAATTTCTGTCAGATATCAATAAAAATAAAATAGCAATTTCTCCCTTTCACGTTAGCTTATTACAGCCTTC
Source organism: Dipus sagitta (assembly GCA_036346955.1). Classification (NCBI taxonomy): domain Eukaryota; kingdom Metazoa; phylum Chordata; class Mammalia; order Rodentia; family Dipodidae; genus Dipus; species Dipus sagitta. Next base: position 62,064,168 of record CM070786.1, read on the forward strand.
AATTCTCTGGATGTTTACCTGTATGTGATTGTGAATTTCAGGTAGAGAACCAGCCTGTTCACTAGAGTGTTTAGGATTCAAACTCAAAAATAGTTCAGTTGTTAGGAGTCATAAGTCTACTTTAATCCACAGTAGAATGTACAAGACATAAAGGACTTACAGCAGTTTTGATGTAGTGTAGTAAAATAGAATTAATCATGAAATGTGTACTGAAGTTAAGCACAGCAGGTAGAAACAGAAGCTGTGTGGATTTCAGATGACAGCCCACATCAGGGCGCGTGCATGCGCATTGTCTTTCCATTTCTGTGGCAAAGCATACGAAGCAATTAACTGTACAAATAAGAACCTGAAAGGAGAGCTGAGGATTCACAGATTATTTGGTCATTTGCTATTTGACAAATTTTGTCTAAATCTTGGCTTCTTAGCTTGAGGGCAAGCCTTGGCTTTCATTCCCAGGTTTTTAGGAATAAAGAGAATACAGCGACTTAATTTGATGAAGTCTCTTCATCCAGAGTGGCAAAACTTACCTATTTTGGAAATTTCTCTAATTCTGCTTTGAGTCATGGACTCATTAGAGTCTGGAAAAATGGATGACTTACTATTGATAGAAAATGAGGCCCTGGGTTTGACTGAAAAACCTACAGGCTGTAAGGATGTGAAATGAAGGAACCAATAAATGGAACAAAAGGAAAATCTATTTGTAACATATAATTCTTGGCCATATTCCTTCCCTCAGAGACGTTGGAGACAGCACTGGAGAATTTAAGGTCATGAAAGTTGATTTCTGTTCTCTCATGTCAATTAGGTTTCCTAAGGTGATGCTATTCAGGTAAATTTTCAGTGTTACAACTACCTTCCCATCTTACATCTGGAATAGGTTAGTAGCCCTACAACAAGCACATCTCTTCAAGCCATATCTCCTACAAGGCATGAGGGATAACTAAAAAGTCAGGAATAAAAAATACTTATTTTGTCAGTCAGCTTTCCATTACAATCATACAAATATCTGAAATATATGAATTGTAAAAAAGAGAAAAGGTTTATTTTGATTCACAGATTTGGAGGGTAAGTCCATGAATATTTGACCCTGCTGCAATTGTGTCTGTGTTGAGCAGCACATTACGGTTTGAGGTGTGATGTTGACAACTCACTCATCAGGGAGCAAAGGGAAAGAAGGGAAGGCTCCTGAGTCCTGATGTCCCATCCCGGGGCATCCATCAAATGACCTAACATCTTACAACTAACACTCACCTCTTAAAGGTTCCACCATCCCCAGGAGTACTACAGCTATGGGACAGTCCTATAGTACATGGGCTTTGAGAGCACATACAAAATCCAATTTATGTAGAGCATAGGGTTTTTTTTTTTAGTTTTATACTTTTATATATTTTTCTCAGAAACTATGAAACACTAGATAAACCCTAGGATATTTGAGAAGCTATATAGTCATGTAAATATATGTATGAAATTTAAAAAAACCTAGAAATTTGGATCAAGTAAACAAAGTTCCAAGAAATCAATGCTAAGGCATTTTTTTTAGACAGCAGTAAAATATTTTTCTCAGTACTGCTTTAATTAAATCAAATGTGCAATAATTAAAGTGATACCATGAAAATAAGCCATCATAAAAATTAACATAATTTGATAATATGTAAGAAAAATTCTGTATTGTCAAATAAACCTGGTAAGTATATGTGAAGATCAAGGAAAGCATGCTCCCAAATAGGCTTTAAATTACTATGATGGTGAGACATTGAAAAAGTTTTAAATTTTGATGAGTGCTTGGTTAATGTAAAATTGTTAGTATCTTTTTATTTCTTAAATTATATATATATAGTAACAACTTACTCACAAATAAAAAGTGACAGTATTATATCAAGCCAGAGGGAATGCCTTCTTATGACTAATTTGTTTTTTGAAATTAAATGAAACTGATTTTAGTCCAGGTGCAATCCAATATTAGACTTTTATTATTATCACCAACTCATTTTGTCTTTCTGAGCCTAATTTTCCTCATTTTTAAAGCTAATAGAAAGAAAAAATGCTTGCCAAGATTAAATGTGCTGGTAGACGAAAAATCCACTGCCAATGATCTAGTAACTCCTCAAAACATTTGACTCCTTTTGGAAAATTATCTAAAAGAGGTACTTCAAAAGGCATTGGGTTAAGTGACCAAAGTTCTAATATAACATTCTCCGGCACATGTATTTACATGACAAGTTTCTGCATAAAATTTTATGAGGATATTTCTGGACCCTAGTTGTTTCAAAAGATGTCTTACATTTTACTTTATATAGTTGATGGAACCTGAATATTACCAGAGATGATTTGTAGTGCCTATAATGGAGATACTGCTGGCTCTTCTTAGATAACTGGGCTGGATGCATGTGTCCACCTCCTGGTGATGAAAGATACCCAGTATCCTTGTAACATGCTGATGATGGAGTCTGAAAAGTCTAGGGGGAACTGCTTCATCAATGTGGAGAATGTGGGAGCTCCTCATTGCTCCTTTACTAGGTACCTACTTCCCAGTAGCCCCACAGCTGGGGAGCAAGTTTTACATGGCCTTGGGAGGGTATTCACGATCCACACTGCAGGAGTCCTGATGAAACTGCTTCAGATGCCCCCCCCCCCCAGCAGCTATGTAGAACCAAGCATGTTCCACGTTGCCTAAATATGTTCTGTTTTTATGTCCCAGACATTCCTGCAGCTCCAGACACTCCTTTTGTTGTGGTTTCCTAAGTGCTGTGGCTTGAATATGATTTTTCCTAAACACTTCTTGAGGTCATTTCTCCTCTGACAGTGTTGAGATGATGATGTGATGGGCCTCTGAGAGGTGCTTGGGTGATGGGGAAGCAGAGCCCTCAGGGGTGGATTCATGCTTTTCCCATGGGATCCTGTGTCTTCTGCATGTTCCAGCGCAGCCTTTTGCTTTCTGCCATGAAGTGACCCAACAGGAGGCTTTCATCTGCAGCCAAAGAGGTTGGAGCACTCACTCCTGGACTCCCCAGCTTCCTCCTCAACTCCCATGAGTCCAAGCAAATCTCTGTTCTTCAGAAAACACTCAGTTCCAGGCATGCTGCTATAGCAATAGCAACTGCACTGAGCTTTCTCGAAGAGAAGCCAGTAGAAAAGAGGAGAGTACACATCTCAGTAGAGGCGGGAGTCTGTTCCTGGGGCTTGACGGGACCACAGAGGTCTTGTTCTTCTCTCTTCTTCTTTTCCCTATCTCTCTCTTCCCTTTTGTCAACTTCCTCCCAAAGCAATAGTAAATCAAGTCACATCTTTTGTTCCTTAACATCCTCTCCTCCCCAGATTCCCTGGTTGTACACACAATTCTCAGATGAAGCCAAGTGCCTTCCTGGGCTTTCTGTAGAATGATCTAGATTCTTCACAGGAGCCTGTTAACACATTACCCTACTATGTGATCAAGCTCCACCACCAAATGACAAGGCATAATTGTTTAGGATCTGGTTGTACAAGCGGGCAGTGCTTTCTTGTTTGTGGAAATAAAATATTTCATTTCATACTCCGAAAAATTATCATCATTTCATTCAGAATGATAATAAGTTGATATTAAGCCTGTGATTAAAAGTAAGTTTAGAGTAAACAGGTTTCTGGGGGAAGTACCTCATGACCACACAAAGGAATTGCAGTTAATTCTAAACATGGTATACTTTAAAATTATTATGAGACAGTAATTTTTGCAGTTTTACAGATGATTAAAAAGCCATTTTCTAAAATATTCTCACTGGAGGTTTTTTTTTTTTTTGGTAAAGAAAACATTTAATTGCTCCAATCAAGCATAACTACTTTTTGCTTGTGGTGTAATTCATATACTCTGATCACACGGTATGTGGTTATCTGTCATAATTTTATAAGTGTATATTCCCCACTGTACTGGTTGGCTATCATTAATTTTGAATAATTCCCTGCTCATTAAAGGACTTGAAGAAAAGAAGAAAAGCAAAGCCCAGTAAACAGGAGGAGATGGGGAATCCTGGCCCAGAGGCCCCTTGGGGATGAACACCATGTTCTCCAAGACTGGATATACCACCTCCATGTAGAAGACACTCCAAAAATACAGGAGTGACCAAAGCCAGCTTTCCCATATTTCTCCAGAGAAACAATACTGTGCATGGCTGATGAATTCACTGTGCAGATAGTAATTACTCACATGCAACTAAACAGGATTTCCTCTGAAATATCCAAATCAGCTCCAACCCTTCTCTTCACCCCATGGTTCAAAACATACTGACAGGAAACTGCATCTATGTTGTCCCAATTGGTCTCTTTCAAAATATAGGAATATCCACTACCTAGTTAAGGAACATCAAATCCTCACACAGTGCAAATGGGCCTGAAGATGCAAGATCTAGGAGGAATATCTATCTATGAAGCTTAATAAATCACTCAGTAAAAACAAGTTCTGTAATGCTAATGAGAACTAAAACAATGTGGGTTAATTTAGAATAGAGTCCAGGACAATGAGAAGATAAATTCTTGCTAATTATAGACATCTGGAAACAGCCACCTGCAATATTTAGTTTGCTTGGTTCACTAAGACTATCCTACAGCATTTTAGCTTTTCATGGGATTGTCTACAGCCCATGGTCTTCATTCCTTTAGCTGAGAGCTTTGGCCTTCTCCGCTTGCTATGCCCTCTGTCCTTGGTGTTGCCCTGTGTGGGATGCACCCTTGTTCCCCAAATTCTCTCATCCATTGTTCAAACCATTCCCAAAGTCACAAAACTTTTGCCATCAAGTTTTGTAGAAGTCAAGTCACATTTCCAAGCAATGTGTCCCTAGCATACCTGCCTCCCTCTACCAACCACACCATCTCCCGGTGTAGCTTTAGAAATATCTCTGTTCATGAAATCTGTGAACACATTGGCAATTGCCACATTTATGTGCTGAGGTATTCTTACTTTTCTATTCAAATAAGTAACTCTCTATTTCTTACTTGTAATCTTTGAGACATACCTATGTACATGAGTGTTGAATTCTTCAGGGTTTACACGTGATTATCTGTGGCATGTTGAGCAAACAGGCATATACCATGGTCACTGCTTTTGTCAGTACTATTATTTATAAAGTTAGAAAAGTTCTGGGCTTGGGTAGGAAAAGAGTCACATCTAACGCAGCACAAAGTGCGCCAATTTGTCTAATGCCTCTTATCATGAGCTGGGAGTCATAGTTTCTTCCATGTCAACATTTTTTCTGTGTGTGTGTATGTGTGTGTGTGCATTTACCTATAGCTTTTCTGATGGCACCCATAAGCAATACCCTCCAAGTCATACCCCAAGTGTTAAATCAACAGCCCAAGTCCCTGAACTATAGGTAGTAAAATGCTTTGACTCTCCCCTTCCATATGCACCCTGCATGCAACTATTCTTCTTGTTGCATTTACTTGATTTTGGGCCCTTTGCTTGGGTTTTTATTATCAGTTTCATATGTCATTTGTGCAGTGGACAAACATATGGCTTCTTTCCCTGAATTCAACTCCTTTTCTCCTACACATGACTGATGGTTGTGGTCTGTTGTTTCTCTTGGCTCTTTCTAGTCATCCTGCAGTTTCATCTGTCCTCAACTGCTCTGGATCCAGAAAGGCTAGCCTGCCTTGTGGTGTGGCTGCACCTGGTCCTGTGAGCTCGCCACAATTCCTATAATTGGAACTCTAAGGATGATGAGAGGTACTCTTTAGACATTTCCTTTTGGTTCCTTAATGCATTGGTCAATATCAGAAAACCAAGACCTCTATTCCCGAGGAGCTCATGCTCCAATAGGGAATATGAAGTCATAAATACTGTTTATTAAGTACTATGACTGCCTGGTCAAAAACTTAGTGTCTCGGTCTAGAAAATTTTGATAATAATTATGCTGAAGACTTCTTTTTTTTTCAAATTGAATGCTACTTTAGTTGAATTAATAGTAATAAAAACTGAAATTATATCTATTGTAATAGAGTCATCATGCTTTATTTACAACAGTTAATTTGCCAGATATCTTGACTCAGAAGTCACTGGGAGAGTTTCATGTTCTGGCAGCAAGATTAAAATTTAGAGTCATTTACATGAAAAAATTTGGTGGCAAGTTTATGGCAGTTTGAGACAACAGAGCATGCCAAATACAAGGCAGTTGTTGGGAATGGAACCTGGGCCATCAGGCTTTACAAGCATATATCTTTAGCCATTGAGACATCTCTCCAGCCCCAATTCACATCTACTTTTAGGCCTTTTCCACCCATTTCATTGTTGTTGATGAGAATGAAATGGAATCTCAATGTAGTTTTAATTTGCATTTCTTTGATGGCCAATTAGATTTTTCCCTTGAGTCATGTCTATACCATTCATCAAGTCAATTATTCATTGGATATGATTCGACAGTTTTTATGTTTTGATTTTTGGAGTTTTTTCTATAGATTCTAGATCTCAATGCACTCTCTAATATATAGTTGACAAAGTTTTTTTTTTTTTTTCCCAATAGTGTAAACTGATTGTTTATTTTGCTGGGCAAAAGCTTTTTAATTCCATGTAGTCCAAATTTGAAATTTCTTGGAGCTATTGTGCTATTGGAGTCCTTTCCAGAATGTCCTTCACTATGCTTATGTTGATCTCAAGAACACATTGTGACATAGTTAGTTTCAGTCCAGGGATGCAAGAATGGTTACTATATGCAAATCAATAAGTGTAAAATAGAGCACATAAGTAGATTTAGGTGCAGAAATCACAAGATGTTCTTAGCAGACACAGAAAAGGTCTTTGACAAGGTACAACATCCTTTCATGTTTAAAAAACAACCCTGAAGTAACTAGCAGTAGAAGAACACACCTCCACGTATTACAAGCTGTCTGTGACAAACTTATAGACAACAAAACAACTAAATGGAGAAAAAAATGAAAGCATTGCATTTAAAATCAGTGATATAGATAAGGGTGCCCACTTGCTGCTCTCTTATTCAATGTAGTGCTCAAAGTCTTAACTGGAACAATAAGAAAAAAAAGGGATACAAATGAGAAAGGAATAAGTCAAAATATCCTATTTGTACATGAAATGAACATGTCTTTAAAAGACTTTAAAGGCCACCAGAAAACTCTAAGATCTGATAAGCACATTCAGCAAAATAGCAACACACAAAATCAGCACACAGATAGAGTAGCTCTTCTGTATCCCAATAATTAACTGGGCAAGAAAGATGTCGAGAAAAAATATCATTCACATAGCTTCAAAATACTAAAAGTACCATGAAAATCTAACAAAGGTTAAAGAACTCCACAGTGAAAACTTTAAGGGACTAAAGAAAGGAAGAAGATACCAGAAAATGGAAGAAAGATCCTCTATTCTCTTGGATTGACAGAATTACATCCTTGTGTAATATAATTAATATATAATATGGTATTCATCACAAAACTCAAAAAAATTTATATTGAATTACAAAGCATCTCAAATAGCCAAAACAATCCTAAATTGAGAGTAATGCTGGAGGCATCATAGTTCCTGTGGTAGTTTGAATGTATGGCCCCATAGACTCAGGTGTTTTTGATTAAAAATGGAGCTGGGGCTGGAGAGATGGCTTAGTGGTTAAGCGCTCGCCTGTGAAGCCTAAGGACCCCGGTTCGAGGCTTGATTCCCCAGGACCCACGTTAGCCAGATGCACAAGGGAGCGCAAGCGTCTGGAGTTCGTTTGCAGTGGCTAGAAGCCCTGGCGCGCCCATCCTCTCTCTCTCTCTCTCTCTCTCACCCTTTCTCTCTCTGTCGCTCTCAAATAAATTTAAAAAAAATTAAATAAAGAAAAATGGAGCTTGTAATTTGGGTCTTCCTTTTTGAGGTCAAACGTGGCCAATTTGATTCCCATCAACTGGACAGACCTTCAAAGCAAACCACTCATTACATCGCCAATTCTCCAAGCTTTAATATTGTCCTAGTTGATTTTAAGTTCCACTCTTTGTGCTGATCTCCCTCCAAAGTCTACTTTATTCATAAAATGTCTGATTGCAAAGGAGTGGGATGGCCCAAACTTCTGTGTCCTTCAGATGGGCACACAAAACAGATTCATTGTCTCTCTGCAACATGTCTGTCAATGTTTAAAAGATGCATGTGATCTATATTAGTAGGTACAGCCATCTCTGGGTAGTCTTGAGTATTTGCTCCACCACCCATCCTGACACTATCAAAACCCATAGATGCTCAAGTCACTCAGATGGAATTTCATAGCATTTGCATAGAGTCTGCACACTGCATGCATCCTGTTACATACATTGAATATCATCAGATTACCTGTACTACTGTTATGCTCTAAATGTACAGTGCTCCCACAGGCTGACGTGTTGGTCCTCAGTTGGTGGTATTGTTTGGGAAGGTTGTAGGACTTTCGGTGGAGTCTTCTTGGAGGAACTAAGTCACTGGAGGTGGGCCTTGAGATTTTTTAGCTCAGCCTCACTTCAGGCTACCACTCTGCTTCCTGCCTCTGCAATATGACCAGCTCTGTTTCATGCTCTTGCTGTCATGCCTCCCTCCCCCTCTCTCTGCATGAATGCTCCTCTTGGAACTATAAGCCAGAAAAACTCATTTTCTTCCTTAAGTCATTGATGGTCAGAGAACTGTTTGCAGCAATGAGTAAGTGACTAATACAACCACCTGCTATATAATATGAGGGCTAAGTTAACACTTGGCAGACCATACTGCATATGGAGTAACAATAAGGGGAAAGTCTGTATGGTTTCAATATGGTTATAAAGCTTAAACATATTGTTGATTAATTGTTCATTGAACTTTTCGATGTAGAGCTTGTATACAGAGGACTAACCCTATACCTGGTTATTAATACCTAACACAAAATAATTCATATTAAAGCTGTCTCTCATGGAGTATCATGTATGATGCTTTTGTTGGCCCATTATATGGAATGTAATTTGACTACTAATCACCACACAGCTTCTTTGGAGACCTTCAACTCCCCCTGCTTTCAACATGTCCAGCGTCCCATTGTATTTGTTAGCTTTGCTCACTTACCACCCAGCAGCATTCCCCCATGTGTCCTGTTTCAATTTGCTCTGTGTGCTCTTCTATCCAGAGTCTTTCTCTTTCTACTTTCGACTGTCCAGGCTCTCTGACCTGCAGAGTTTGGTCTCCTAGGTGTTCATTCAATTTTTTTTAAATTTTATATATTTGTGAGCAGAGAGAGACAGATAAAAGAGAGACAGAGTGAGTGGGCATGCCTGGGACTCTTACTACTGAAAATGAACTCCAGATGCGTGCACCACTATGAGCATCTGGCTTTGTGTGGGTACTGGGAAACAGAACCAGGGTAGTTAGGTTATTCAGGCAAGCACCTTAACCACTGAGCAATCTGGCTGGCCCAAAATTTGTCTTTAATTCTAATGGTGTGCTAAAGCATCTCATACCAAGACCATTTATGGGGTAACACAAATGAGTATACGGGTCACAAAAATGGCAGTCATGCAGGGTGTGGTGGCACATGTCTTTACTTGTCGCGCTCAGGAAGATTACCATGAGTTTGAGTCCAGCCTGGGCAACAGAGTAAGTTTTAAGCTTGCTTTAGAAAAAAAAAAGCCATATTAAAAGGGTTCTGGATATCTAACAATCCAACATTAATTCAAAGCCAAATGTGTGAAGAACCTGAGGTGCTTTTGACTGTGCTTGCACATGCTGAGACAGCCTCACTGTGGACTGTGTTCTAAGCCCAGAGCATTTGCACTGCACATGAACACTGCCTGACACACCCCCACACCACACCTCAGATTCAAGACTATTGAACGGTATTGCTATACCCAGGTTTTCTACTTCTCAATAATTTCTTGAGACAAAACATTCACAATATTTTCTACCATCATTCCTCAGTATGTCAGTATCAAATTAGCATGTCTCTGGATTGTGTTGTGTTAGACAATTAAACATATCCATCTCCATAGGAAAATTTATTCTTATCTTTCATAAATGCTGAATTTATATGTATTCCAAAAGAATTATTTCAGAATAAATTTCTTTCAGAATTATTATTGATAAATGTTTGATTCATATATTATTTAAAAATATTTTTATTTAGTTATTTGAGGAGAAGTGCATATAGAGAGAATGGGCACTCTAAAGCCTCTAGCCACTGCAAACAAACTCCAGACTTATATGCCACTTTGTGCATCTCGCTTATGTGGGTACTGTGGAGTTGAACCTGGGTCCTTAGGCTTCACAGGAAGTGCCTTAATCTCTAAGCCATCTCTCCAACCCTCATATACATTTTGTATGCATATATTTTCCAATTCAAATAATAACTTATCAGGTGAAATGAGGTAACTAGTGCAAAAAAAAAAAAAAAAAAAACCACCTGTGCTAGCACGGGGTTAGTCCTTCCTTGTAATACACTCGCTCAATAGGGTGCTTTAATGTAGTTCAATCAGACTGAAGGTATCTAACCAGTACAAAATTAACACCTTCCTGGGTTATTAATGCAAGTCATGGTAGAGCAAATGTTCCAGTGAGAGAAATCAAGAATGCCAGCCTATAAATTAGGGAATATGAGCAGAAGTAATTGGATCAGCAGTTGATGCCACTGTACATCATTGAATGCTCTTACGAATCAAACAGTAGGCCCCATGAATAGGAAAATTAGGAGGGATCATTTTTGTGCACAAACTAACAGGTTAAAATATTAGAATTGTTCCATAATTTAGAATATTATGTCTCCATTAAAATAAAATTTCCAATAATATTTAATATTCATGAGTATATTCCTAGTATAACATGAAAGAAGAAAATTATTATAAAATTTAAAAGGTGATAAAAATTTTATAACTTGTAGCAATGAAATTTAATCTTGTTTTTCTAAGCAAAAGAGAAGAAAGAGTTTGAGGAGATGAGACAGTGGTTAAAAGCACTCACTTGCAAACAAGCCTGCCAACCAGTTTGATATTCAGTATTCACACAAAATGACACATGGATCTGTAATCCCTAGGTGCCTACTGCAATGGGAAACAGAACTGGAGCCCAAAAGCTCTTAAGCAGTATCAGCAAGAGAGACTGTCCCAGAAAGGTGGAAGGGGAAGTAACACATCAAGGTTGTCCTCTGACTTCCATACATGCTCAATGACACGTGTGTGACCATCCACACACCCAACATGCACACACACACACGTATGCACATAAATAACAAAAATGGGAAAAATATAAAAAATAGAGCTGGAGAGATGGCTTAGTGATTAAGGATCTTGCCTGTGAAGCCTAAGAACCCAGGTTCAATTTCCCAGTACCAACATAAGCCAGACACACAAGGTGGCTCATGCATCTGGAGTTTGTTTGCAGTGGCATACTTCTCTCTTTCAATCAGTCTGTCTGTCTGTCTGTCTCTCTCTCTCTTTCTCCCTCTCTCTGAAATGAATAGATAAAACATTTTAAAAATCTAAAATTATAGAATCAAATACAATATTAGAATTACAGATAATTGCTATTTATAGCACTCTACAATTTTTTTTTAATTTTCCTCTATGTAAGACATATCTCTTACATTATAACCAAAGGGAAAAATTCTATTAAAGATAGGATTACCATAGTGACAAATTTAGTTGATATCTAACAAGTGAGTTATGTGTTTCTCAAGTTAGATATCACACTTAAGGTGAATATCATATTAATAATTTAATTTCAATGCTAATGTTCTAGCATATGAAATTTACAGGATTTTAACTATAAGTAAATAATGTGGTAACTCAGAGTCCATGTTTATGAAGAGAGTATGACTTCCCTCATAGCCCAGCCCAATCACTGACGCATACTTTTGAACAGCATTTCTTGTATTTGAAAAGTTATTGAGTAATCAAACAGTGACCTTTAGTGCTCCACCAAGAAATGTAATTCAGTTTTGTATGGGATCCAAACTAATCAATATCCCATTATGATCACAGATGTGAATTTTACAAGAGAGACACAGAAGCCACAGTCTCAGACACGCCTTTGGTGTTCTCTACAGAGAGCAATTTGATAGCTTTAGATAGAAAATCAGTTTAAGTAAGTTCATTAAATTAGTTCTCTCTTTGAAAAGGACAATAAAGCTTTACCTTCGGAGTCTACCTTAAGACTACAAAAATACTATCATAAATTCACACAGACTTGTCATCACAAAGAGTGAACATAGCCACATGCACCTTCCTTATTCTCGCGTGTACATGTGAATGGATCTATACAGAGGGAAGTAGTCCAGCCCCATGGACCAAACCCCAGCAATGCGAGGAGACGCTCCTGTGCAGTTAATTTGAATATTAGAATGCGCTAACTGGTTACCTCGCTTGCTATGAGTCTAATAGTTCATTAATTGTGAACAAAACAGTTCTGCACATCCATGCAAATATATTTGAAAGTTTGCAAGGGGGCTAACTGCCTGGAAGCTTCAGAAGTACAATTTAGGCAGAGGGATGGATGTTGAGTTTCCAGAGGAAAATGGGACCCATCAGAGACCATGACAAAGTCTATGAGCTGGGTCATTAGTATATTCCTATTGCTGTGGCAATAAATATTTCAAATACATATTTTTAAATGAATATATTCTCAGGTGTTTTGTCATAGTGTAGAAACATCCTGGATACAATATCGTGTATAGTATGAATTATCAGGGATTTTCCCTCTAGAAAGTTTTATTTACTGAATGTTTATTTCAGGGTGTCTAGACCCAAAGATTTACAGTTTCCTAAAGTGCTTCTTTTATAAGAATGTTTGGGGAATTCACATTTAAAAAATGTTTCAAAATATTACTAAAGTATTTCTTTTGTTACATTGGATAAAAATATGTGGTCTTTATCTGAATAAATGAATATAAGTATCAGAAGAGGGAAGATAAAATATTGCCACTACCAATAACAAGGTGAATGTGATGGGAAAACTCTCATGCTACCAGCTAAAAGAACAAAGAAATATATCTACAATGACTTGGTCATGAATACCATAACAAATGTTGAATTTCAAAACTGTTATTTGTCTTAAAGTAAGTTACTAAGAAAATTCTAGAAACGAATTCCTACTTATTTATATATACGCATGTATATATGTACACATATATGTGTGAATACACTTATGTATGTATACGTGTGTGTGTGTGTGTGTGTTGGATTCTATTAATTACATTTTTATCACAATGAAAAAACACCTGATATTCATGGATGCAGAGTCTCAGCCCATGGTGAGTTGCCCTATTGCTTTGCTTCTGTTACGTTCATGGGTGTGGGGTCTCTTTCCACATTGGTTGGTCTGTTGCTTTGGTCCTGTGATGTTCATGGGTGTGGGGTCTCAGTCCACAGTGGGTTTGTCTGTTGCTTTGCTCCTGTGACATTCATGGGTGTGGGGTCTTAGTCCACAATGGGTTAGTGTGCTTGATCCAAACTGCTCATCTCATGGAAGCTAAAAGATAAAGGGTCAGCAGGAAGAGTTTGGGATCCCTTCAGTGACCAGCCCCCAATGACCTAACTTCCTCCCTCTAGGCCTCCTCCCCCTATACATCCCACCACTTCCCAATAGTGTCACAGGCCAGAGAAAAGATATTTAACATAGGAGCCTATAGGGGACACTCCAGATTCAAACTCTAGTAGGAATTTGGGAATTAAAAAATATAATAAATTAATGAAAACTTTTCTGTATACCAAAAGAAGAAAGTCACTTGTCTATTCCTTCCAACCTCCCTCTCCCCGCCCCCTCAAGTGTGTGTGGGAGTGGGTGGGTTGGGTGTATGTGTGTATTATACAATTCTATAAACTTTCATTGCAGTAAACTCTACAAGTTTAGGTTTGGGGATTATATCCTAATACTGACCAAGAAAGCCACAGTATTTGTGATGTCCTTGACATTGAAGGGATTCACTTTCTTTTCTGGCATCTACGACATAGATGGCTTTGGCTTCTTAAAAAGTATATTGAGCCCATCTCTCTTTCTGAATGGGAGTTACATATTTCTCAGAGTGCCCTAAAGCCACACCCAGTTTAGTCATCAGGATGAAGACATAAATCACCGAGGCAGAAGTGTAGAAACTTTATTTGGGATTATACCCTGAAAAGGGGGTGAAAATTCTAACAATAAATCATATTCTTTGAGGGTTTGTGGCAGATAATCTCTCTTCTAACTTCTTTATATGTGTCATAGTATTTTAACCCCCCACTACCATGTTACAGTGTAAATAATATTGCTTCCATATTATAGATGAGGAAATGAGTACAAGAACGGTAAATAATTTTACATTACATTTCCAGAAAGAGCACGAGCCCATTTGAACTTGGGCAGGCTTCCTTAAAAGACCCTGGAGCGCTTTGCTTTCCATCTGTCCTGGAAAAATGTAGCAAGAAATCACCTGCTTGCTCCTTCTTGTAATTGGCTCCATTAGACACGAGTCATTCTTTTCCCCTCCAGAATGACTGAAGGGGAAGATTTTCACAGCACCAAGCAGGGCTTAGACTTACTCCTTTCCACAGCAGCAGGATGTGATCTAGTGCCCTCTAGAGGGGGGAAAGAAAACATCACGAGCCACGTCATTTTTTTTTTTTTTAAATAACCAGTCAGGACAAAAAAAAAAAAAATGCCTCAAGAAAATATAACCATAGTTATTTGCAAAGTCTACACACTTATTGTTGAATCACTAAGATCTGTTAAAATTTTTTCCAGGTAGTCATTTTGTTGCAAGACAGAAATGATAAAGTTCTTGATGTTATGCAAATGAACAGCACAAGGGCATGATGCTAATTCAAACAAGCAGGAGCATGACATAGTACTGAGACAATTAATACTTATTAATATTTATTTATATTTGTGTTTTTTAATATGTTTAGTTATTTAGGTAACATAATATCCACAGGTGGATTGGAAGAAAGAAAAAAAATTTAAAACACTATGCAAAGAGGCGGAGGAGATAAATCAGTGCAACCCATTACTCTTTGCAGGTACCATGAGTGGCGCTCCAAAAACCATGCAGCTGTGTCATCCACACAGCCCACTGAGATGCTCACCCAGCCAGATTCCCAGATATCATCTCTCTACACACCAGTGTTCTGTAGCTGCTGAAAATAAAGGCCTTTATTTTTTTTCACTTTTCCTGTTAAGACAGAAAAAAGTATCACTAATATTTTAGATAATTGGTATTCATTACCTGCTTGATAAATTAGTGAATGAATTCTGGTTCTAGTTATATTAAAAAGGTCAAAGGCTCTTTAGTTCTTTTTTATGTATTGTCTAACTTCTTAGCCATCTTTGTTGTACTAATGAAATGAAGATATCTATCATGATGTAACTGAGCTGGGGGATCTAAATTACCTTCATCTGGCACCATTCCAATATACTATAAATGAGGTAATTGTCCTTGACTATAAAATTTGCATTTTCAAGACTTAATTGCTATCATTACATCTTTTTGTAATTCTATTAATTTAACTGAATGGAGCGTTTGGTTTTATGGTTAAAATTTGCATTAAAACATTGTACATCTAAATAGAATTTTAATATTTTTTATCAAAAGTACTATACAATTATCCCAGAGGAGCTAAATAATTTCTTAAGACAAAGTGAGGAGCTGTCACCTTGCCGATCTCACCGTTTCACCATGTGGACCTGACCACGTCTCCATGCAGGTCTTACCTTCAGTGATCTTCAAGGGATCATCAAGTCACAGAGAAAAAGCTTCACTCTGGGACATGACAAATCACTGCTGACTTCTTTTGCTTCATCACGAATGAGAAGTCTATTAACCAAGCCATGCTATCACAGACTGCCCTTTCCCATGCTTCTCTTGGTGTATGAGTGCATCCGGCTTACCTTAGTGAATGGCCATGACATGTCTGTGGGTGTTTGGGTTTGGTTGGAACTTACTGTCCCACTTTGTGAGTTCCTGATCTTCCAGCCGCAGTTCATTTTCCAGACTGGTTAAGGAAATGATTCTTGACTCCTACCAGAGGTAGTGGCTGAGAAAGCTTTCCACCTAAGCCCATGGAAGCATTCCATCACTGTACAATCTGCACTCATGTTCCTCACAACTTGATTGTGAATGTAGAGCCTTTCCAGCTCAGGAAGAAAAAAAAAAAATTTCCTATGGACAGTTACTTAGAGTTTCAGCGAATGGACAAACTTCTTAGTTGTTAGGACAGTAGAGATTGGTTTCATGCAATGATTTCTAAAGAGTAATAAACACTTACATGCCCTTGTTTTCTGATTTTGGAATAATGGTGGAGTTGCCTCATCCCTTTAGCTGTGAGCATGGATGTGATTTGGAACCATCCAGCCCCATAGCCCCATTTACATGAAGCGAAGATGGAAAAAAAAAAAATCACAGAAAGTGAAAATGTCACTGGGGAGATAAAGGACATACCTCATGAAGATGGATGCCCAGCCAAGGGGGATGTCTTGGCCAAGGCCTCACATTACTAGTGGCACAGGTAGATGGTGATAGCAGGGTTCCTGGCCAAACTGTAGGTCTCTATGTCAGATACACCACCAAGGCTGAAGGCTCATCGACACATAGTCATTGCAAAGTACGGAGTGTTCAGTGGGAGAAGGCTGACGCTGACTCTTTTTTTTAAATTTTTTTGTTATTTTAATTTATTTATTTGAGAGCTACAGACAGAGAGAGAAAGAGGCAGATAGAGAGAAAGAGAGAGAATGGGCATGCCAGGGCCTCCAGCCACTGCAAACGAACTCCAGAGGCGTGCGCCCCCTAGTGCATCTGGCTAACGTGGGTCCTGGGGAGTAGAGCCTCAAACCGGGGTCCTTAGGCTTCACAGGCAAGCGCTTAACTGCTAAGCCATCTCTCCAGTGACGCTGACCCTTGGTGCCAGGCTGAATGTCCCATGGGCTCTCCTGCCTGCTTCATGGAGCTTCTCCATGTACTCCCAGGCCCAACCCTTGAAGCCCCATAAATCGAGGGGTGTGAGATTGTCAGCCACAAATCCATTGTGTGACGCCTAGATTTCTTCATTCTTCAAGATGGCACACCCACAGATTCTACACATGCAATTAATTCAGGACCATTTCATTAACATGACCACTCCTACATCAAAATGCATTCAAAGTCTCCTCACTGAAAGTACAGAACAGTACTGTAGTATTGCATTAACAAAAATACCCTAATGTATCCACTTAACTGTGGCATTAGTTGTGAGCAATAGGTAAAAAGAAAAACATTATAGATTAATTAGCATGTGAAAACAATATAGATGTGCTCATTAGAAGACACAATATGGAAGCTTCTGATTGGATAGAATACACTATTTCAACCACAGAAATACCAATATTAAGGAAATCAACCAATTATGTTTAGATGAATGTTGAGAAAGGGGTTTCTTACTCAAAGAGAAAATGTAGTGCTGAATCTCTACATTTTTCCCCAATCCTTGTCCACAATGCAGTTCCACATAGCTTCACATGCATGTTCAGTATTGTTCATAAATGATGAAATTCCTAGTTTGCACACTTAGAGAAACACACATATGAAATCACTAACTTATTGCCACCATAGGTAAAGGGAAACGGCTTTGTCAGAGCTTACTCATCCCACTCTACAAAGCACATCCACTCAATTAATAAACATGTAGTGAGCTTCTAATTCATGTTAGGAACTCAGACAAGAATATGACACACACTCTTCTAGTCTTGACTTCTAATAATAATTGGAAATTTTTAAAGAGATTATAACAACTCCCAAGCTATTTTCTCAGTAAGCTTGAGTTTGAAAGCATCTGTAGTATTTTTTTTTGTAATTTATTTTTTGCAAGAGAAGATAGAGAGAGAAAGAGAGAGAGAGAGAGAGAGAGAGAGAGAGAGAGAAACGGAGAGAGAATGCGCCTGCTAGGGCCTCTAGCCACTGAAATGAACTCCAGATGCATGTGCCACTTTGTGCATCTGGCTTTACATGGGTACCTGGGAATAGAATCAGGGTTGTTAAGCTTTGCAGGCAAGCATTTTAACCACTGAGCAATCTCTCCAGCTTGCAGCTCTGGTTTTTAAGTCCGACAATGTGAATTCCTATCCTGATGAGCATTATTTACTTTTGTTTTCACTAAATAATGAACAATGGCACCTTGTTCTCCTATTTCTGTGTTCTGTTTTGGTTAATAAATTCTGTCTGTACAATACAGTGCTCAGCCTGTTGCTGCCTTAGAGACCAAACAGAGAAAGGTAGGAATGAAAGAGCTTCTGAGCTCTGTGTTTGAGCCAGCTCTACACACATGACCAGAACTCAGTCTCTACACTTTCCCAGATTCCAGATCCACACACACGACCAGAAGTCAGTCCCTACACTTTCCTAGACTCCAGCTTTCTCATGAGCAGCATGGACAAGGCATCAGCCATGCCACGGAGTGGAGACAAGATGAATGGGCTCTGTATGCAGGAGGGCCATGCGCCAAGTAAAGCACTCTATGATCATCAGTAGATACCTGTGTGTGGGGACCATTTGCAGGCAGGGCCAAGTGTCAGAGATCTCAGGATGAGAAGTGCAGGAAGGCAAGTCTTGTATAACCATTGAAATTTAGGAGTTTTCTTCCAAGTCTTACTAAACAAGTTGTCAAATGAAACTGAACAGTATTAGCCACAATGATAATCATAGCAATTATGTACTATGTATTTCTGGTATATTACATGTTACTTTAGATTCTGTATAATACCATCACTAAACTCAACCTTTTTTCAGTTTATATATGGAGAAACTGGGAATCAGAAGTTGAGCAATTTCCAGTGGTTCCAAATGAATGAGCTGTTCAGTTAGATTTCACATTGGGAAGTTCCGCCATTCCCACCTGCCTTTGTGACTGTGGGAGTTCCAGGCATGGGTTCAGTAAAATAAGCTCATGCTGTCACATGCATACATACATACTCAAACAGGTATCCACATTCTCATACACATAATAATATGTACATACACACACATACACACGCACACATGCGCGTCAGACAGGAAGGAATGGAGTGTACACATTTCATCTAGTTGTGCGCCCAACATAAACTGTGGATTGGGGGCAGGGAGGAGGAGAATGATGGTACCAATACTTGATATATCCATACAAAGTTTCAACTTAAAAATACTGTTTATAAATCTTGTTATTCATAATACCTTTGAATGCAAAATTCTTTCTAGAGGAAAGAAAATGTCTCCTCTTAAAGTCACACTTACAAAATGAAACATTTATAAAAATATAACAAAAATACACAATATAACATTGATAAGACTACTTTTTATTACTTTATCCCTATATGCTATAAAGTAGTTGTTGATAATCATTTTTGATATTTTTGTTTAAATTAACTACCAGTAAAACATTGTAGTTATTTAATATTTCACAAACACATTAGTGAATGTTAGGGCCTTGGGATATGGATGTGTGAGTGTAGTGTTTGCTCTAGAAGCATGATGACCTGAGCTGAGACTCTCTGAAACTCTGGAAAGTCAGGTGGTACAGCAGGGATATCTGTGAAGTCAGTGCCCCTCCCCTCTTGGGAAGTGGGAGGTGGACAAAGGAGAATCCCAGAGGTCCATAGGCCAGCTAGCCTGAAATTCACAGTGGTCAGTGTCACAAGACCTTGCCTCAAACAAGGTGGAAGGGTGCAAGGTAAAAACCAACAGTTGGGGTTGACTTCTGACCTCCACATGAACGCCCACCTTCACTCACATAAAGAAGCGTGTGCATACACGCAGACATCTTGCATATACACACACAAATATGACAAATGCAAATTTTAACCTTTCCTTAAGCAGGATTGGTAAATATCACTTGTGTATCTCTGAGATGGTGTAAAGCTTTTGCTTTATATGACTTCTTTTTTCAAGAATAATATGCATTTCTTTTTTATCACAATATCCTTTATCAGGCAATAGCAATATACTTGCTCCATATTTTATTTTATTTTATTATGCATTTAAATTATTTTATTTAAATGTTAAAGCTATCAGGTTTTAGTGAAAAGCATAAGGAAATCATAGCAACAATTTAAACCTTTCTCTGCACAAAACATTTTTTCTGAAACCTTATGAAAATTTCAAATTATCAATAATGCATTGCACAGGATTTCACTTGACAACACTTGAAGTTGATCTTTTTAGCTTACAACTACTAAAGTGTCTCCTTTAGTTCTCCAGCTCTCTACCATCCAGCTATTACTCAGGCAACCCCCATCTCAAGTGCGTCCCAGAGACCACGGCCAAACGCAGCATTCAGATGAAGTGACAGCTATCCATCCCAGCGTGCTGAATGGAATGCAATGCTAATGCGAGAGTGGAAAATCATACATTTCCTTCTCAAAAATATTTAGTGAGAAGCTTCTGTATGCTAGAAACTTTACAAGCAGGGAATAAAAATAATCATCAAAATAAATAGCTACTGCCAGCCCATGTGCCCTTAGAGAAAGCTGGTCCACAATAAAGACACAGAAGAAGCAAGGCATTCAGAAGCCTTTTCATAAATAACATGATGGGGTAAAGAGATTCTATGCAGTGCTGTGTGCAGGAGAGGGCATTGATCTAGTCTGCTACGGATGCTGTTGGGCCACCTAAGGGGTAGTGGAATCAATCTCACCTGGAAGATGGAGAGTGGAAGGTGGGGTTTGGGAGCAGGACTGACTGAGGTCTCAGGGTCAGAGGGAAGTTGTTGATAATATCTTCTCTCTTTTAAGTTTTAGTTTTTTTTTTTCTTTGAAGATAGATTGATCAGAATGACACTCTGCAGAGTGCTGTGGTAACAGGGTTACATTCCTTGCCCTGCCTTCTTTCCACTTTGATGAATACCCAAGAAGCTCAAGGTATTCTCAAAATAATAAGAAGAAGAAAGAGGAGGAGGAGGAGAAAGGAGAACAGTGCCTCTATGCATCCCCCTAAAAGTATGAGGTTCAAGTGAGGTCATGGTGAGGTAAATGAGCCTTGAAAAAATAGCCATCAGCTACATCGGTTCCTGCAGGAACCCAGGGACTGGTAGGAAAGGAAAAGAAAAGGGTGGTGTTCCATGAACAGAACTGGAAAACACATCAGCAACCTGCTGTCCATATCTAGCTTCAGAGGATATAGTTCTGTCATGTAGATGGCCCACGGCCAAGTCACTAGCCTGCTCATGTCCTCAAATGGCTGTCTCTAATTTTCCTACCTCTAGGACCTAGTTATTGTCAAGACCCAGAACTTGACATTTAAGTGTTAATCGCCAACACAATTTTCTTTTCCTACACTGGATGCAGCAGAGGTTAAAAGGAAGTGAAAGACTCACGAATTTGGCCGAACTGTAATTGTGAAAATGTACACTTTGGAAATTGTGAAATGCTTTGGTGCTAGACTTAACATTCTACCATGTCCTGAAATATAGTTATACAGGAAGAATAGGGCCAGGTTCTGTGGCCCGACACGGCAGTGACAGCTGGTGACAGTTAATAATATAAAGTTCATATAAAGAACTAGAAGAAAGGGATCCAAGTTTTGCAACACAAAAAAATGGACACGAGAATGCTGATCACTCAGGCTTGATGATAAGACTTTGTGTACATATTTCTTGTTATCAACTATGTCTCATAAATATTTATGGTTTTTATATGTCAACAAAGGCACGGTGGATGCTTTCAGATACTGCTGACTTGAAATGTGGATGCTGTGTAGATGAGACAGGGTCCACCAGTCCATAGCCACGTTTCCTCTCAAGCTGGGCTGTCCACGTTTAAATCTGAGATCTCTCACTTGCTAGCTGGGGCTTTTGCCACTGTTTCCTCACCTGTAAAATGGGATCAGAGCATTTCCTCATGAAGTTCTTGGAACAAATAAATGAAGTAATTCCCATAAAACTGTCAGAATAATGTCTGGCACATAATAAATGTTCAATACATGCTAGCTATTATTATATCCAGCATGGGGGGGGGAGTCACATTGGGTCACCTTTTTGGCACTCAATAAAATTTGTGATTGAAAGGAAAGACTGACTCAAATAAGTAGTGAATAATGACATAACACTTCATACAAGTTGTTTTAATAAAATAACCCCCCAAAAGGCATACATGCAGACGAACTTCGACATAAATGCAGATGAAGCGGACACACAGAACAAGCGCAATATTCAACAGCAAACATTACTTAACTGTTGCAACTGGAGGAGAGATTTTGTCTGAGGGCTGCTGCAACAGCACTTTGGTAAATATGTTGCTTGCTCCAGAGGGAGAAATTGTCACAAAGGGAAAACTTCAAGGTGTTAGAGAGCATTTCAAGTATTGAGTCATGAGCACAGCCTCCAAAGAAACAACAATACCCTCTGCTGTTCTTCACTTTGTACTGAAAATATCAAAACAAAACAGTGATGATGAAATTTATTGTTTTAATCACATTTGAATCCCACCTCTCACCGCTCTGGCCAAATGTCACAGGAGGTGTGGTTTTGATACTCTGCCACCACGTGTGTTGAAACAGTCTGGTGTCAAACTTTACCTTGGCAAACAAAGGTTCGTATATTTGGAAACAATCGAGGGGCGTGCTGACTCACTGGCTTCCATGGTGTTATCTGATGTTGGTCTGTCTGATGGCGCTGAGCCAGCCTGAGCCAGTCCTGCAGGGCATCTGTCCAGCCTGGGCCAGGTGGTAAAGAAGGGTCCAGAAAACAGCTAGCATCTGAAACTGGATCCACAGTTTTTCTTTTTCTTTTTCTTTTCTTTCTTTTTTTTTTTTTTGTGAAGAAGGCCCTTCTCCCTCCTCACCCCTTGGCTCTGAAACACAACCTGGGATACTGTGCTATCTTTAACAGTCGGGCCTCCTCTTTCCTGCTGGCTTGTCACTCAAACTGTCACCTGATATGCTCGGACCAGGTTATTCCTCTGATAGTCACACACGAGACTCATCTTGCCAACACTCTCAATTTCTGCTTTGAACCATGGAACTTCAATCACTTGGATAAACACCAGATCTTTCTGGATTCAAGTTCTCTGTGGTTCCAGTATGATTTGTGAGGTTGATGTTTCCACGTGGTGGAGACCATTCTGCTCCTCCATCGCATAACCTGGTGCCTTTGAACTTCTTTCAATTTATGTTGGATTGTTTCCCATCCAGATTCATTAGACTTCTCCATGTATTTCATTTAAAGATCTTTTTTTTTTTTTTCTTGTTTGCTTAGATTACTTTCCTCCTGGGGAATCAAGCCTGGGTCCTTTGGCTTTGCAGCACCTGAACTGCTATGCCATCTCCCCAGCTTCTTCATTCCTCCATTGCTTCTTTTGGAAGCTTTAGAAATTATTTCTGAACCCCTAATTCACTACTATTTTTTTCATTATTTCCTTCTAAAAATATAATGCTCTGATATTTTGCATGTAAGTTAAAAAATTCACGTATTTTGTCCATAAGGTAATGTCAAAACCCACTTCCCTTTTTCCCAAGAGATCAAAAATATTCATATTACTATTAAGTGATTTGGCCATTATTCCATATTGGTTTATAATTAGACTTCTGCCTTGGGAAATACAAAGTCAGCTGTCATTCTGAGGCAGGGATGTAGGAAAAGACACCATCTCAAGGCAGTGCTGTCACTTTGGAGACAGCAGAGCAGACGCACACCAGCCCGCATGGACTCGTCTAGCACGCACACAGGTGAGATGGTGCAGCCAGTGCCGCTAGGCTGTGACGTGCACGGCATGCAACTGCTGCACGGAGGTCAGCATTTGTGCGCGCAAACATACTTAGACAGAAAAGGAGCAGTAAAAATATGCTGCGGACCGTAAAAATGGTTCACTTGACGGGGCGCTTGGCATGAATGAAGCTTTCAGAACTGGAGGCTACGCTCAGAGCGTCAGCCAGCGCTGGGTGAGGGAGCGAGATGCGCTGCCCTGGACTTCACCTGCCCTGCGCGCCTTCACTACTGCGTCTTCATGCACTGCTGTGATAGAACTGTGCAGTCACGCTCCGCTCAACTTACAAGAAACCTGATTTCTTCAATAAACTCACCTTAGTTTCCTACAATTAATTTTGTAAACATTTTGACTCCTTGAATAGCACCATTTATTTTAAAATAAAATGGAGAGATGGCTCAGCAGTTAAGGGGTTTGCCTACAAAGCCAAAGGATCCTGGTTCGACTCTCCAGGACCCATGTAAGCCAGATGCACAAGGGGGCACAGACATCTGGAGTTCGTATGCAGTGGCTGGATGCCCTGGCACGCCCATTCTCTCTCTCTCTGTCTCTCTCTCTGCCTCCTCTTCTCTCTAAATAAATACGTAAATATATTTTACAAATACAATATAAGTAATAAAAATTTATTACTCCATTAGTCTCTAGACATTTCACAGAATGGACAGCATATACATAAATATATACAGAGATATTTACAAATATAGGGTACTGGGACAAAGAGAAAGCACTTACGTACATGTAGTACCGTATGCATGTGTTTACTACGTATGTACAAGCTGTATGTAAACACATGCATATAGTACATATGCATATATATGTGTGTATATTAATGCAAATGTGTGTTCATAGAATATGTGTGTGTGTGTGTGTGTGTGTGTGTGTGTGTGTGGTATAGGCATGAATTAAATATATATGTAGATGAAGCACATATACTACTGGATTCTTTTTGTAATAACTGAGCTGATCTTTTTTTTTTAATTTTTTTGTTATTTTTATTTATTTATTTGAGAGCGACAGACAGAGAGAGAAAGAGGCAGATAGAGAATGGGAGCGCCAGGGCCTCCAGCCACTGCAAACGAACTCCAGACGCGTGTGCCCCCTTGTGCATCTGGCTAACGTGGGTCCTGGGGAGTCGAGCCTCGAACCGGGGTCCTTAGGCTTCACAGGTAAGCGCTTAACCGCTAAGCCATCTCTCCAGCCCGATCTTATGGGGACTGGAATACTGTGCTGTGACACTGCCCTACAAGCCTCCACTAACTCCTCCATCTGGCTGCTCAGCAGTGGCACCTTGATTTCCGTGAGCTGCTTTCATCAGTTGCCATCACATTATCTTTAAATAGCAGCTTATAAAATTCCATAACTACTTTTTTTTGGTTTTATTTTATTGGCTTGGGAGCAGAGATTGATTTGGCAGAGGTGGTATTTGTTTCTAAGGGTCAGTCTTATCATCTCATTCTGTGGTACATTGCTCCATTCATAGGACTGGTTTCCTTATCCTTTCAATGGTACTCAGAAGCTTTCTCCATGGAGTCCTTGTGTGTGTGTTTTACTGACTTTATGCGCAGGAACATTCCGGTTGTTCTGCTCTTGTTTCCTTATAGGGACTTGTATTTCTTCCAAGTATGGTTTACAATAATTCATTAGGCTGCTTAGAAATCTCTGTTCATTGATTAACTTTCTGACCAGTTCTAAATACCTATATGTTCTCAATGTATGCAATAATGCACATAGTGGGCTGGAGAGATGGCTTAGCGGTTAAGCACTTGCCTGTGAAGCCTAAGGACCCCGGTTCGAGGCTCAATTCCCCAGGACCCACGTTAGCCAGATGCACAAGGGGGTGCACGCGTCTGGAGTTCGTTTACAGTGGCTGGAGGCCCTGGCGTGCCCATTCTCTCTCTCTCTCTCTTTCTCTCTCTCTCTCTCTGCCTCTTTCTCTGTCTGTCACTTTCAAATAAATAAATAAAAATTAAAAAAATAAAAATTAAAAAAATAAAAATTAAAAAAATAAAAATTAAAAAAATAAAAATTAAAAAATAAAAATTAAAAAAATAATGCACATAGTTTCTAGTAAATCATTTCTCCTCTATTTTCAATGATTATTCCTTGTTGGGTTTACTGGCACCTCCAAAACAGGGCAAAAAAGAATGCTTTTCTCAATGTTATTTTGTAAGGTTTATGTTTAACTTTTTCTTCCTCACTGACATTCTTTAATGAGATAAGACTGTGGTGATCTTTCTGTTATTTTACATGGTAATATGAGGATTATTCAATGTTTGAAAGTTTAGGTACTGATACTTAATTGAGTTCAGATTTGTCTTCATAATCACTGGTTCTGTGTTACTGGAAATGTATTTAACTTGTGTTGTCTCGGTGTACAATATGTGATAATTATGATGTAAATTAAGTAATGCACTGAGATATCTGCTACATAATAAATGTACAACAAATGATTTCTGTCACAACTATCTCCTTTTTTCCCATATACATATTGTAGTTAGAAAGAATTTTAAATTTAATAAAGTAGCTCAAAAGTCAAGTACCAAGGATGTTTTTCCTGAGCAATTTGAAAGCATGTTGTTGAATTAAACTCCAGTGTTTAATTTTATAAACACACATTCTTATAACCATAACACTATCATCAAATTCATAAAATTATCATATTTACTAATGCCTTAAACTTCAGAACCTTTTCAAGTTTTCCTAATTGTTACAAAAGTGCCCTTCATGGCACACACACACACACACACACACACACACACACACACACAACAGTTCATAATAAGAAGATCATATGTCATACTCAGTTCTAACATATTTTAAGACTCCTTCAATTTACAACAGACATGATTCCTCATGTTTTTGCCCTTTATTTATTTATTTTTGTTTATTTGAGTGAGAGGGAAAGAAAGAGAGAAATTATGGCCATGCCAGGGCTTCTTGCAACTTAGAATTCCAGATGTTTGCATCACTTTGTGCATTGGGCATCATGTGGGTACTGGGGGATTAAACCCGGGTCATCAGGCTTTGCAAACAAGTGCCTTTAACTGCTGAGCTATCTCTCCATTCCCATTTTTATTTATTTATTTATTTATTTATTTATTTATTTATTTGCTTAATTATTTGGAAAGAGGGAGAGAGAGAGAGAGAGAGAGAGAAAGAAAGAAAGAAAGAAAGAAAGAAAGAAAGAAAGAAAGAAAGAAGGAAGGAAAGAAAGAAGGAAAGAAACAAAGAAAGAAATTGTATGGATGCACCAGGGCCTCTTGCCACTGCACGTGAACTTCAGATGCATGTACCATTTTGTGCAGTTGGCTTTACGTGGGCTCTAGGGGATCAAACTTGGGGCTTCAGACATTGTAAGCAAGTTCCTTTAACTGCTGAGCTATCCCCCCAGATCACCATTTATCTTTTTTCACCATACAGAACAGTTATTCTGAAGAGTGTCTCCTAATGTGAGATAGGTGATGTTTCCCCTTGAATAGGTTCAGGTTACAAATTCTCTTCAGGAATATTATAGGAATACTGAGCTTTCATGGAACCTTCTCAGGGCCCTGTGAACTCAGCCCATCCCATTACCAACGAAGTTAATGATGGTCACTTCAATAATTTGGCTTCGGCCAGACTTCTCCACATGCAGCAATTGTTTCTTTGCATGACTGGGATGGCTTTGTACTGTTTCACATTAGCTAAGCTTGAACTTTCATTCAGAGATTCCCTGTTCACACTAAGCCTGGCCTCAAGTGAACCTTCAGCAAGATCCAGAAGGCAGGAGGGAAATAGCAGCAGTGGTTTTGGTTGAAGATCCATGTGGTTTTAAGATATTGTTGTAGCCCATGAACATTCTCCAACATTGGGTTTCTCATCTGGTTGTCAGAGGGTCCCTCAACTTCTCCATTTCTCTTGACCTGTTCCAAGTGCACATTTGTCTTATGATGATGGTTATATTATTTTCTGGAGGCCTCAACATTAGATGCAAAGTGACATGGACTTGGATTCAATCTTATGGGTTTCACCTTCCCCTGCCCTCTGTATACCTGCAAAGTGTGGTCACATAATCTCTATGTAAGTCTTTAAAATCTAAACCAAGTCTAGTTTATCCGTTTCCCAAACAAACTAACTGACAGAAAGAGAAATATTTACATCCATTAACCCAACTAGACACCATAAGTATGACTCATTGCGGTGCAAAAACTGGTCACATCAAGTGACTTTCTGTCTGTTTTTACATTTGTAATACTCTTATCATGATAGATGCAGCTTCCGCTGGAATTAATGGGTTTAGTTAATTTATCCATCCCATTGAATATGACAATCCCCCCATCACCACTGCAGCGCTATAAAAGTATATTTTTATTGTTGAATTTTAAAAACATTAATAAAACTCATTGTTTCTTCAGTTTCTCTTAAGAACATTATCAATTCCACAAGTCCTTCCACAGTAGGGAATGCATCTCTCCTTGATTGCTTTGTAATACGATTTTGTTTTCCTTTCTTTCATGTATTAATATAAGGATTTCTAATTTTATTTTTGGGTGGGTACTTACATTATGTTTTTTCTCTGAAGACCTTAGGTATTTATTAAATGCTGAACAAGTGAACATAGATGGAAAATCCTCAAAAGAATGTTTGCAAGCTAAGCTCAGAAAAAAAAAAAAACAACTAAAAAATTCATACACCATGAAAAACTTGAATTCACTCCAAGAATGCAAGGTTAGTTCATCAGCTATAAAGTGGTGGGTGTGTTTATTTTAATACTAATCATCTTCACCCCATCATGGAATCAGCCTCGGTATATGTGAACAGATGAACAGATGAAAAAAATCTGTGGCATACACACACACACACACACACACACACACACACACACACACCACACACAACTCACCATTATCATTAAGAAGGAAATCATGTAATTTGATGGAAAATGGTTCAAAGTAGTGATCATTATGTTCAATGAAATAAACCAGGCTACAAATGACTCATATTGTATGATCTCTTTCAGATGTGGAGTACCAGCAACAAAAAGACATAAAGTAAGAGGGAGGACTCCTAGCGAATAGGAGAGGAGAAGCAAGAGAGGGAAGGGGTGATTAAGTTTGTGTAAATGAGATGGGGTAAATGCAATCAAGTTACCTAATATTTATATATAGGTATGGGAATTTCACTAAAACAATCCAACATGTAAAGGTAACATGTATTAATGTCTATCTCATTTATCTTATTAAAGGTTTTTACAGAATATTCTATTGATGTTAGAGCATGGTGCTTTAGTTTTATCATGATTGTTTTCAAGCAAATCAAGACTTTATTCAAAGTAACAGTGAGAGGCATCAAAACACGGATGCCTCATGAGAGGAGATCCAACAACCAGAATCCAAGTAATGGTAGTATAAAAATCCCACAAATCACAGTGGCATGTAGTACTAAACACACATAAAAATATTCAGAGAGAGCTGGGTAGAAAGAATGCTTCTCCTTTCAGAAGACATCATTAATTTATTGTTCACAATTTTGTCTGTATTTCATACTTCCTTATTTTATACCCATCTGTTCTTGATTCATTTATGCCTGCATTTATGTTCTTTATTCTACACTAATAGAATCCATGAGTTGTCTTTTGAATTCAAAATGCATTTATCAATATCCTTCTCTCAAGTCATCAATAAAATTTATCTGTAATTAGTTTGTAATTCCAAGGATTTATGTTCCTTTTTAAGATTTTCTTAGTGTATTAACATGCTTTAGAATGTTGGTTTATGTGCTAGGGTTAAGTAGAAGTCCTCCAGAGCTTTTTCTTTGTGCTAAGTCCTACAGTCCTCAAAGTTCTATTTCTATCTGTGGTTGTCATATGGAACCAGGTGTAGTAAGGATATTCTCACTCATTGTGAACCCAGGGGCTTCAAACAGCCAATAAAGTGAGCAGTCCCTGTAGAAAGCTGTACTTGGTGCCTTGGCTTAAGAGCTTGTAATGATTGTAGCTAATATCAGGCTCTAGTTTTCAAATTGCATTTACATCATATATGGTTGTCAGTTTATGGGGGCTATGGTCAGAATGTGGTGGTTTGATTCAGGTGTTCCCCATAAACTTGGGTGTTCTAGATGCTAGGTTCACCAGCTGATGGCAATTGGAAATTAAAGCCTCCTGGATGTGGTGTATTGTTGGGGACGGGCTTATGGGTGTTTCAGATCTGCTTAGTTTTCAGATTCAGGTTGTGAGGTGACAAGCCCTCAGTTACTACTGCCTGCATCATGTTCTTTCTCCTTTATCTTTTAGCTCTATGACTTACACAAAAGTACTCTTTTTCATAAATATATGTTTTTATTTATTATTGGGAAGAGACACTGACTGAGTATGGGCACATCAGGGCCTGCATGTTCCACTCCGTGCAGTGCATCTGGCTTTCCATGGGTACTGGGGAATCCACCCTGGATCAGCAAACTGTGCAAGTAAGTGCCTTTATCAGCTGAACCATCTCCCCAGGCTGTCATTTGCTTTTGATACTGTCTCTGTCTTCTTTCTTTTTCTCAGCTTTTATTTTTTCAATTTATTTATAGACACAGACAGATACAGAGAGATAGTGAGCCAGGGTCTCCAGCCACTGCAAATGAACTCCAGACACATGTGCTTCCTTGTGCATCTGGCTTTACGTGGGTACTAGGGAATCAAACCTGGGTCCTTTGGGTTTGCCAGCAAGCCCTTTAACCACTAAATCATCTCTACAGCCCTCAGTTTGTTGTGATACAGTCAGGTTCACATTGCTGGTAGAAATATACCAACAAAGAGAAGCTTTGGGAAAAATGGTTTATTGTGGCTTACAGACTCAAGGGGAAGCACCATAATGACAGGGGAAAATGATGGCATGAGCAGAGGGTAGACATCACCCCCTGGCCAACATAAGGTGGACCATAGCAACAGGAGAGTATGGCAAACACTGGCATGGGGAAACTGGCTGTAACACCCATAATCCCATCCCCAACAATACACCGCCTCCAGGAGGCTTTAATTTCCAATTACCATCATCTGGTGAACCTAGAATCCAGAACACCTAAGTTTATGGGAGACACCTGAATCAAACCACCACATTCTGACTGTAGCCCCTGTAAACTGATAACCATACATGATATAAAATGCAATGCATTCATCCAACTTTAAAAGTCCCCATATTTTTTTTATCAATTCCAATGATGTTCATACATCTCCATAGTCCAAGATCTTTTACCTGAGCCATAATACCAAAAAAAATGCCCCCCAAAACCCATAATGGCACAGAATAAACATTCACACTGCAAAAAATTGCAGTTGGCATAGCAAAAAAATATTCAGCCAATACAACATTTAAAACAACCAGGGCAAACAAGTCCAACCACTCTAGTCAGTGACAAGCTCCAAGTCTGATAATTCTAACTAGTAACGAGTCTCTGGAATTCCAAATCCACCCCTCTAACTAGGCTACTCACAGTCCTGGAAAACTTCATCCAGGGCCGGCAGCTCTCTTTAGTGGCCATCTTGAGGTTCTGTCTCCACTGAAAGCCAAGGTTCATCCTCATGGTTCCATCAGGTCTCCATGCAGGCATCCAGCAAACCTGCTACACACTGCCCATGGCCATTTCCAAAACATAAGACCTCGTTGCAAACTCAATTATCCTCTCTTTTCTGCATTTCTTATATTCCACAATACCAAGTAGGGTGACAATTTGTTAATCCAGAGGGGAATAAAGCAGACTTTGAAGAACAGGACACTCAGGTCCCTTCAAAAGAGTCTACATATTTCCTGTTGCCCCAGTACAGGTCAGCTGACCTGATCTCAAAGGTTGTAATCTCTCAATTGCAGCTGAATAGGCATCAGTTTTGGCCCAAAGCTTTCATTTCTGTGCCATATTCTCATGCTAACACCAGTCTATTTCTACGCAATGCAACCCTGCACAACTTCTCAGGACACAGCCATAACAGTAAGTCTCTCACACAAACTACTTCTAGCCCAGTCCAGACAAAGCTCCTTTTCACCCTCATAAGCCAAACTCCGCAGTCCATAGTTCTTATTGCATTCAGGTCTTGCAACTCTGACCAGAAGAATCCATCAAGTTGTACTTACAGCACTAAAAGGTGTCTCTTAGGCCAAAGTTTCAAATCCTTCCACATTCCTCTTGAAAATCAGCTCCAAAATGCCAATGTCACACAGTCAGGTGTCTAGCAGCAAATGACATCACTCCTCAGTACCAATATTACTGTTGCAGTCAGGTTCACTGGCCGAAATCACCTGACTAAAAGCAGCTTTTGGTTAAAAAAAAGGGTTATTTTTGGCTTATAGATTCTAGGGGAAGCTCCATAATGGCAGGGGGAAAAAATGTCATGTGTAGAGGGTGGACATTACCCCCTGGCCAACATAAGGTAGACCATAGCAACAGGAGAGGGTGCCAAACACTGGCATGGAGCAACCAGCTATAACACCCATAAGCCCGCCCCCAACAATACACTGCCTCTAAGAGGTTTTAATTTCCAATTGTCATCAGCTGAGCTGACTAGCATTCAGAACACTTAAGTTTATGGGGGACACCTGAATCAAGCCACCACAACCTATTGTAGTAATCTTTTTTTCCTCAAACACATCTTTTTTTTTGTTCATATATATATATATATATATATGTATATATATATATATATATATATATTTAAGAGTGAGAGAGAGAGAGAGAGAGAGAGAGAATGGGTGCACCAGGGCTTCCAGCCACTGCAAACGAACTCCAGACATGTGTGCCCCCTTGTGCATCTGGCTAATGTGGGTCCTGGGGAATCAAAGCTCAAACCGGGGTTCTTAGGCTTCACAGGCAAACGCCTAACTGCTAAGCCATCTCTCCAGCCCTGCAGTAATCTTCTTGTTGCTGGGACTAAACACCCCATCAAAAGCAGCTGGTAGGAGCCAGGCTTGTGGGTACATGCCTTTAAACCCAGCACTTGGTAGGCAGATGTAAGTGGATCACCATGAGTTTGAGGCCAACCTGAGACCTCATAGTAAATCCAGGTCAGCCTGAGTTAAAGTGAGATCCTACCTCAAAAACCAAAAAGAAAAAAAAAAGAAAGAAAGAAAGAAAGAAAGAAAGAAAGGAAAGAGAAGGTGATGGGAGGAAATGTTGGAAGCTTCATGATGGCAGGGGAAAGCATGGCCTGAGCAGAGGCTGGACGTCACCTGCGCTATGGCATGTAAAAACTAACAGCACACGCCAGGCATGGTGGGCACGCCTTTAATCCCAGCACTTGGGAGGCAGAGGTAGGAGGATCGCTGTGAGTTTGAGGCTGCCCTGAGACTACAGAGTGAATTCCAGGTCAACTGGCACTGAAACCCTACCTCAAAAAAACAGAAAATAAAAATAAAGACAAAAACAACAACAACAAAAACAAAACAGCACAAGAGTGAGCTGAGCTTTTGCAAGGGGGAGCTGCCTATAATACCCTCAAACCCACCCCTAGCAACACCCTCCTCCAGCAAGGCTCCACCTCCCAAATTGCCATCCATTGGGAACCAAGCATTCACAACACATTGGTCTATAAAGCACATGTGGCTCAAACCACCACAGCAGTAAGGTCTGAATTTTAAGCCAGGAAATATTTAAAGTTTGACCTTCCTGCTTAATTGAGTTAGGGCTCTTTTGTCTATGGAGTCAACATGCTGGGTCTGTGATTTATACTTCTTCAGATTGAAACTAACTATAGATCTGAAATTTCAAAGACAAAAGTTCTCCTCTGTTGAACATGAAATGACCTTTTTCCTGCCTCCCCCCCCAATTAACAGAATAAAGCAACTATTTTTAAAATACTATTTGTTATCATATAACAATCATTTATGCAACATCTATAGTGTACATATTATAAGTAATCTAGGGGTAACTTAAAGTATAAGGAAAGACATATAGGCTCTATATGCAAATACTATGCCATTTTATAAAAAGGATATCATTTCACGTCACATTTGTATCAGTTACCTTCTCACTGCTATGACCAAATAAATACCTTCCCACATGCAAATTATGGAAGGACATTCAGCTTACAGTTTCAAGGAGATGCTTCATGATGGCAAAGTAAGGCTGAAGGAGCTGGAGTAGAGCAGGTCACATCTCACCAGAGTCAGGAAGCTGAGTTCCATAATCTTCCCAAACAGCACTAGCTGCAGGGTACCAAGTGTTCGAACCCATGAGCCTATGGAGGACTTTTTACATTCAAACCATAAAACCAACATTCATGGGTTGTCTGCAGCATTCTTGAACCAATCCCTTTGGAATATCAAGGGATACTTACAATTGGATTATGTTATCTATTTTATTTTTAATATTCTATTTTATATATTTATCTATTAGAGAGAATGAGAAGAGAAAGAGAGAGAGAGAGAGAGAAAGATATGCATGCACCACCTTGCCCATCTGACTTATGTGGGTCCTGGGGAATCAAACCTCGGTCCTCAGGTTTCATAGGCAAGCACCTTAACAGCTAAGCCATCTCTCCAGCCCAATGTTGACTATTTTAAAACTCACACAAATTGTCAGTATTTCTGTTGCCTTCCTGATGTGGCGAATAGTCATGCACACCAACATATGCACCTGCATAGGCTGGACACACACACCTCTGACCACAGTGTACTCAGCCAGCCTTAGGCTATCACACATTTCATGCACTATAAACAGAACTACCCCAAGGCAATGCTTTTATTTTCCCAAAATATTGGAAACTAGCTAGAATTTTTTTTCTCAGATTCTTCTAAGAAGCCTACTAAGGTATTCAGTGCTATAAAAACATGATTTTCACTGTTGGGAAGATGGCTCAGCAGTTAAAAGCGTTTGCTTGAAAAGCCTGTCAGTTGGGTTCTATTTCCAAAACACCCATGTAAGCTGGATACAAAAAGAGATACAAGCATTTGGTGTTTAGTTATGGTGGCAAGGGGCTCTGGAATGCATACACACAAAAAAAACCAAAAAATTAAAACTGCTTTATAAGAATTTTTTTTTTACTATACTTAGCTCATTTATGGGACTGTCATTGACAGAATGACTAAGGTTAACAAAATATCTTGACCTCCAAAAGACTGTCTCTTCATTTTATGAGGGCTGTCATACTGACTCCTAGTCTAATTTGTTATTGGTATAAAATACTACATTTGCAGTGCTTTAAAAACATAACACATTAAAAGTTTCTGCTGAGAGAGAAAAATACTACTTGCAGAACAGTGATGCATTTTGAAGAATGAATTTTGCTTAAAAACCACAGTCCCATTTGCCAGACAAAAGCTAGAAAATGTATTGTCTTTTCTAAAACTACTTAACCTTTTACTAATTTTTCACAATGTTTAAACAATAATAGAATGTTAAAGGAGAACAATTTTAGCAGAGGTGTTTTATTCAATAAATGACACATACAAAAAAAAAGCAAAAAAAGTGGGAAAATGAATTTTGTAAGCTTTCCAATCTAGATCCCTCATAGCAAAGAGATTGAAGACACTTTCTGAATATTATCTCTGGTTCTGTGATTCTTGACTCTTCTCAAACATATGGCTATTCACCTAGGAGATCGGTTCTGGGGCCATCTGAGAATCTACTGGAGAAAAGGCTCATAAAAAATGAGAAAAAAATACCTTAAAATACCCTAGTGCTGTGACTCCATGGGACTACTACATAGTCACATTCTCTAGAGAGTTAGGGATGTGATCCAGTCTCCTTATTGAGCATGGAGTTGTATGTTCAAGCATTCAACTATGTTGTACCTATAGCACAAGAACAAAGGCTCAGAGTGAGAGGGGAAGCATTTCTTCTGTGGTGGGGAAGACAACACACAACTTGTATGTAAATCAAGACCATTGACAAAGTAGGATCTCCAAACATGTGGGCAGAGATGGAATTAAAATGGTTTAAGAAAGAGCCTCACAAAACATCTGCCAAGTTCAATAAGAAACAATCCAACATGAGACCTTACTTGTAAGACCTTTCTGCTCTGACTCCTTCCATGTAGTCTCTTCATTTTCTTCTGGACCTATCTGGCCTGCAGGGTCAGATAGCAAGTTTAGCAAGGTAAGAAGGTGGAGCCAGAGCATAAGGCAAGCAGAAGTAAAGAGTAAGTGAGCTACTAATGCACAGGTATACACTGGACAAGGACAAGAAGACAGTGGATGATATTTGAAACCTGGAAACTTGAAACTCCATTATATGGAGAGAAACTTTTTAATTACTGAACAAGACATGATTATTATTTCTTGTATGTTACCAAAACCAAACAATCCAGAAGATTTGCCCAAAACTTTATCCAGGTGTAAGGAGGAGACAAGTCCCATAAAATACTGGTGAAAAATACTAGATGTGAAAAATAAAAATCAAAATCTTTAAGAGTATGTTGTATAAGTTAAGTTTCTTTTGAAGCAAGATCAACAATAAATTTAACTCATACCATGGTTGAGGGAAAATGTGTGCCCAAAATTTCTGGCTTAAAAGGAGTGATTATTAAATTATTTCAGTATTTTTTCCATTCAATCTTTGTCATGTAAAATTGCATTACCAAGTTGGAGACCCCAAGGGGAGACAGAAATTATGGAAAAGAGGCAGAAATAAAAAATCTCAATGACCTGCTAATTACATACATTGTGTAGGGAGGACTCACCAGAAGAGCATAGGCTCAAGGTGGCTGGGAAAGTCCTTCAGCCACAGGAAGCAGGAGATCTTCCTTTTGGGTCATCTAGACTAAAATATCACAAAGGCCATTGTCTTACATCTGGAAGGTCTGTTTGCCTACCCTGCCTTTTGTATATACAGATAACACAATGTCTCCTAATAGTTTTGGCATCTCATATTTTGATGATTTTTTCACAAACATGTGCTATTTAAGGATATGATTCATATTCTTGGAATTTTGAAGAAATCTTTACAAGAAGGGAACAGGGATGAGATATGTGGAACACAACAATGGCTATGACTGTTCATACAGTCATGAGATCATCACAGGACGTCTGTCTAGATGGTTCTATGGCTCTAAGTTTGATGTAGCCCAGGCAGATTCAATATGTTATAAGTCAATCATAATAATATTCTGACTTGCCTTCTTCCAAAACATTCCATCAATTTACTTCACATTTTACTTTTTCTCTTACATTCATAAAATATCTAACTGAATGTTACAGTGAATTGATAAGATACTCTGATAACATGTGGACCTAAGCCAGCACTCATGTCCAGTTTTTTATTTTAGTCCCACTACCCAAAATGACATTGTTCCTTTTCAGTATAAATTTGGCTGTATGAGAAATTAAAAAATAATTTCATTGTGTTGACTTTTGCTTGGTAGTGCACCAGTAGCACTCTTCTTCCTGTTATCACAGAAAAAAAGTATACTTATTATAAAAGAAAGTTATTTCAGTATTCCTCTCTCCACATGGAAGGTGTTTTGTTTACAGCAAACATCTATAAGTAAGGTTCCAGTATTTATGTTTGCTGCTCTGCCGTAGTGTTTTTCATTGATCTGTTTTTACTGAGACTGATGGCAAGGCCTATGGGATATCGAGATTATTTTGAACTTTTGTTGAGAAATATACATCACTAGATTTAGTCATGGTTTGAAATATATACCCAAGTGGATTTAGTCAATGTTTAGGGTTTCCAATTTTCATGTGGAAGAAAGTAATAATAATTGCAAGCATTGTGTAAAGTCAGCATCCTTTGTGTTTGCTATATATGCATAATAGAAATGGAGTGTTGACATACATAGCTCAATGATTATTAAAAGAAATGCAGATAATATTCATTTAATTGATAACTCAAATTTATTATCCACATGACTACGCACATGTCTATTATGCCAATCACAGGGCAGACATTTATCACGTTATTCATCAGATCATTAAAGAAATAGCAGCTCAATATTTCTCTTATAGTAGCTAATGATGCACATGTTAATTTTATTTCTGCCCTGTGAAAGACCCAACTGTACAAAGATGAGTAACAGATTAGAACCAGTTCAAGTGAATGCTATTGTTTACAAACTAAGGGAAGAGATACCTAGGCCAAAACTGACTGTTTAACTACAGACAAAGCATTGTTCCTACATTTATAATTATTTATTTACTTATTAGAGAGAGGGAGAGAGACAGGTAGAGAATGGACACATTAGGACCGTTAGTCACTGCCAAAGAACTCCAGACTCATGTGCCCCTTTGTGCATCTGGCTTACATAGATACTGGAGAATTGAACCTGGGTTCTTAGGCTTCACAGATAAGTGCCTTAACCACTAAGCAATCTCTCCAGCCCAAAACAGTGTTTTGGTTTTGTTTTGTTCTTCGAGGTAGGATGTTGCTCTAGCCCAGGCTGATATGGAATTTGCTATGTAGTCTGAGGCTAGCCTTGAACTCACAGTGATCCTCCTACCTCTGCCTCCCAAGTGCTAGGAATAAAGATGTGGGCCACCACAACTGGCCTAAGAGAAAATATCTTAATAGTCCAAAATATTGTAACTCAGATATTCTACTTTGTTTTGGATTTCTTGTATCTGTGTGATATTAAAATATTTACTTTGAAAATGAGCATTGGGGGACTTCCGGTCAAGTTGGCATCTGCCTAACCATGTCTCCCCTTGCAGGAAAGGAAAGGCATGATCACCGGGGTTTTTAGGAGTGTGGAGATCCTAGTAGATCTCCAGTGGGAGGGCATGAAGGAGCAAAGGAGGGAACCCACTGATTCCCATGCTTTTGGGTAACCCACCAGCCCCCCAACCCCTCAAACAGCCCCTCCAGCCACAGTTGCAGCTGCCATTCCAGCCACTGTCTCAGCCACCATCCTAGCTGCCCTGCCAACAGGTCTCTCCTGCAATACAGCATCCCAGCCTCGACCTCCATGCACTGACCATGTCCTCCTGCACTCCCTGAAGGCTACTCTGACTGGACCAAAGTCAGCAGCCTA
Organism: Dipus sagitta; assembly: GCA_036346955.1. Classification (NCBI taxonomy): domain Eukaryota; kingdom Metazoa; phylum Chordata; class Mammalia; order Rodentia; family Dipodidae; genus Dipus; species Dipus sagitta. The sequence goes on from CM070786.1 coordinate 62,102,693, forward strand.
GTGTTCCCCCTCCCTCCAGTTTTCCAGTCACCAGACAACCCACCATTCGGCCCCCCCCCCTTGCCTTGTGTGGACCAGGTCCTCCCGCACTTCCTGCAGGCTAGTCAGACCCAGGTCAGCAGGCTAGCATTCACCCCACCCTCCCTTGGCTTCCCTCCCCCTTCCCAACACCAGGACCGCCCATCCCCCATGTCATGTGACCCGCAGCAGTCCTATGTCCCCATGTCACAGGACATGGCAGTCCCATCCACCCCCTGCTACAAGGTCCCAACTGACCCAGCTTCCCCTCACCTCACCACTCAGCATTACAGAACCACGACACAATCCCATCACCACCCCTCTGCCACCCCTGCCTCAATACTAGTCTGCTTTGTCCCATTCCTTCTTACTTCCTGTCCCCTTGGGCCACTTTACCACGCACTCCCATGCCCTGAACCACCTACCAACAAGTCCCTTCATCAGGTCCTCGGACACCCACCAGAACCTCGCGGGCTCCTTCCCTCTGAGCAGACAGGCCCCATTGCCATCAGAAGCCTAACAAAAGCAAACATAAAAGGAAGTAATTACTGAAGAAACTTCAAGGGTTTTTAACTGCCTAATTCACCCATCAATAGACATAAGATAACAAGGTGGATCAGAATATTAGAACCCTCAATCTGCTATCTTCAAGAACCCCACCTAACCACTAAAGACAGACACCTCCTCAGGATGAAAGGGTGGAAAAAGACATTCCAAGCAAACAGAAATAAGAAACAAACAGGCATACCTATACTAATATCAGATAAAATAGACTTCAAACCAAAAGTAATCAAAAAAGACAAAGAAGGCCACTTCTTACATATCAAGGGAATGATCCAACAAGAGGATATCAAAATCATCAATCTTTATGCACCAAACACAGGTGCACCACAATTCATAAAACAAAACCTACTTGAAAACAAAACAGAAATAACCACCACCAACATCATAGTTGGGGTCTTCAATACGCCACTATCAGCAATGGATAGATCATCCAAACACAAAATCAGCAGGGAAGTGAGCAACAACACCATAGATCAATTAGACCTAATGGACATCTACATAATGTTCTACACAAAATCCACAGATGACACATTCTTCTCAGCAGGCCATGGAACCTTCTCTCAAATAGATCATATACTTGGCCATATATTGCCTCCATATATTTAGGAAGATTGACATAATTTCTTGCATGATATCAGATCACAATGCTGTATTGCTAGAAATTAACAACAAAAGATATGCCAGGAATCCCATCAGCTCCTGGAAACTGAACAACATACTTTTGAACATTAAGTGGGTAGTGGGTAAAATAAAAAATTAAATTGTAAAATTTCTAGAATTGAATGACAATGAGAACACTTCATACCAAAACTTATGGGACACAATAAAGGCAGTCCTTAGGGGAAAATCCATAGCACTAAATGCCTTCATAAAAAAGACAGTGAGATCCCAAATCAATAACCTCACCATTCACCTAAAGACATTGGAAAAACAAGAAGTATCCAACCCAAAAGGCTTCAGACAGAAAGAAATAATTAAGATCAGAGCAGAAATTAATGAATTAGAAACTAAAAAAAAAAAAACAATTAAGAAAATTGATAAAACAAAGAGCTGGTTCTTTGGAAAAATAAGGTTTATAAACCCTTGTACAATTTGATCAAGTGAAAAAAAAGAGATGCTTAAATGAACAAAATTAGAAATGAAAAAGGAGAGATCACAACAGACATAAGTGAAATTGGGAGAATCATCAGAACTTATTTCGGAAACCTCTACTCCACAAAACTGGACAATATAGAGGAAATGGATGAATTCTTGAATACATAACACCTATCAAAGCTAAACTCAGAGTAGATTAATCTCTTAAACAAACCTATTCCACTAATCAAGATTGAAAAGGTAATCAAAAACCTTCCGAAAAAGAAGCATCCAGGACCAAATGGCTTCTCAGCTGAATTCCATCAAACCTTCATGGAAGAACTAAAACCATTTTTTCTCAAACTTTGCCACATAATCAGAGAACAGGGAAAGCTTCCCAACTCCTTCTATGAAGCTAGTATCATCCTAATACTAAAACTAGGCAAAGATGCCACAAGAAAAGAAAACTATAGGCCAATTTCCCTGATGAACTTAGACACAAAGATCCTGAACAAAATTTTTGCAAATAGAATTCAACAACATATCAAAAGCATTATCCAACTTGATCAATTAGACTTTATTCCAGGAATGCAGGTATGGTTCAACATATGGAAATCTTCCAATGTAATATACCACATAAATCAGCTTAAACACACACACACACACACACACACACACACACAAAATAATCATTTCAATAGATGCAGAAAATGCCTTTGACAAAATACAACATTACTTCATGATCAAAACATTGGAAATAATAGGCATGGACAGTCTATATCTCAACATAATAAAGGCTATATATAAAGCTCCTAAAACCCAAAATATACTTAATGGGGAGAGACTGAAGGAATTACCATTGAGATCAGGAACAAGACAAGGATGTCCACTCTGACTCTAGTCTTCAACATAGTACTGGAAGTCCTAGCTCAAGCAATAAGACAGGAGAAAGAAATACAAGGGATATAAATTGGAAAGGAAGATGTTAAGGTAGCCCTATTTACAGACAACATGATTTTATACATAAGTGTCCCCAGAACCTCCATCTCAAAACCCTTAAAGGTGATTAATTCCTTCAGCAAAGTAGCAGAATATAAAATCAATGAACAGAAATCAGTAGTCTTTTCTATATATAAAAGACAAAGACACAGAGAAAGAAATTAATGAAATTGTCCCATTTTCAATAGCAATAACAACAAAAAATACCTTAGAATAACATTAACAAAGGATGTGAAAGACTTATATAATGAAAACACTGCAGAAAGAAATTGAGAAGGACTTGAGAAAATGGAAATACCTCTTATGCTCCTGGATAGGCAGAATTAACATTGTGAAAATGGTGATATTACCAAAAACAATATACAGATTTAATGCAACACCAATAAAAATCCCAAAATTTTTCTTCTCAGAGGCAGAAAAAATGATCTCAAAATTCATATGGAAAGGCAGAAGGCCTTGGATATCCAAGCATATCCTCAGCAAAAGAAACACCTCTGGAGGCATTACCATACCTGAACTAAAGCTATATTACAAAGCCATAGTAACAAAAACAACACGGTACTGGCATAAAAATAGGATTATAGACCAATGGAACACAATAGAGGACCCAGACTTTGGGTCAAGTAACTACAGCTACTTGATATTTGACAAAGGCCCTAACAATGTAGACTAGAAAAAAAGACAGCATCTTCAACAAATGGTGCTGGACAAACAGGATAACCATATGCAGCAAAATGAAACTAGATCCACACATCTCTCCATGCACAAAAATTAAGTCCAAATGTATCAAAGACCTCAAAACAAGACCAGAAACTCTGCTACTTCTGGAACAAAAAACAGGAAGAGCTTTCCATGATATTGGAGTGGGAAAAGACTTCCTGAACAAAACCCCAGTAGCTCAGGAACTTAAACAATCACTCAACCATTGTATCTCATGAAGCTGAAAAGTTTCTTCACAGACAAATATGCCATAAGCAGAGCCAATGGATTACCCCCAGAATGGGATAAAAGTTTTGTTGGCTACACAACTGACAGAGGCCTAATTTCTAGAATCTACAAAGGACTCAAAAACCTAAACAGTGAAATATCATACAACCCACTCACAAAATGGAGCAGAGGACTGAACAGGGAGTTCTAAGAGGAAGAAATACAAATGGCAAAACCACACACTTAAGAAAATGTTCAACATCCCTAACCATCAGGGAAAAGTAAATTAAAACAACTATGAGATTCCACCTTACCCAAGTAAGGATAGCAAACAAAAAAATCAAATGAAAACAAATGCTGATGAGGATGTGGAGAAACAGGAACCCTCACTCACTGTTCGTAGGAATGTAAGGTGGTACAACCCCAGTGGAAAGCAATATGGAGACTTCTAAAAAGGTTGACTATAGAATTACCAACAGACCCAATTATCTCCTTACTGGGCATTTACCCTAAAAGAGAGATTTGGTCAACCATGTTTATAGCTGCTCATTTCATAATAGCTAAGAATTGTAATCAACCCAGATTATTCCATCATCAGACAAATGGATAACCAAGATGTAGTATATCTACATGATGAAATTCTACACATTAGTAAGGAAAATGACATAATTACAAAATTCAAAAATGACAAAATTTCAAAATTTCAAAAAATGAAATTTGAAAATAAATGGTTGAACTTGGAACAGATCATTCTCAGCAAACTCACCCAGTCACAGAAAGACAATCATCACATGGTCTTACTCATCTGTGCTCCTAGCATCTTCCCAAGATGCTTACAAGATGCCTAATAGGTATCTTGAGGACCAGACAATAGGGAGGGTGGGACGGGAGGATAGGGTAAGCGTGGGGGGGGGGGACACAAAGCTGTTCTGAAATGGAACTGGTACCATAAAATGCTGTATCCTGAAAGACAGACTAGAAGGTTGAACCTTCATCTGGTCCTTAGAGGGAACACCTGAATCACAGGGCCCTAGAGAGGGTATGATGAAGACTAACTTTAATCTTCTCCTGTTTCTCTCTCTCTTTTTACTCTTTCTCTTTTATATTACCTATCTTTTTCTTCCTTTTTTTTCCCTTGGGGATGGTCTGTAACTCCCAGTACCAGGATGCTGTTAACATCCACAATGAGTTGTCGACCAGAGAGACCTACAGAGTTTCCCAAAAGAAGACAGATTTCTGTCAGAGCACTTGATTACACACCAAAGGTTAATGGTAAGACCCTACTACCGAAGTCACTATATGCTTCTCATACAGAACATGGAGAGACCCGGCTGGAATCTGGAAGAGAGTCATTTCCCAGGCAGTTAGCTTGTCTAGTGCCAGAAGATGCTACATGAGAGATTGGGGTAAAATGCCCAACATCTGTATAAGCAACTTGTGGTTTAAACTACTCAGCAGCAAACAACCTGACGTGATGCTCAACAAAGTGCAATAGTGGCCCACTGCCATGGTGGGTAACCAGCTGCTCTTGAATTGGCTAACGGATCTGCTCAGTGGAATGGAATCCATAGCTGGAACTGGGAAACAAGTCAGAACCAAATCAAAAAACCTACTCCTCTATTAACTGAAATTTTATGTTTAGTTGACCCATAAAATTATATAGATTAATTGTATAAAACAGCTACTTACATATATATTACATTACACATTATGGAATAAATAAATTCATTAACATGTAGCATATTCATGACTCAGCATTTTTAAAAAGGCATTTAAAGTCTAAAGTTTACTACTTTATTACCCCTTTTTAATATCATTATTAACTGCAGTTACCACATTGTATGACAGATATCCTGAAAATATTCTACCTACCTAAAATCTTGAGCTGTTGGACCACTTTCCGGATCATCTTACCCCACAGCTAAGTAGGCCACCATTCTCTCTGCTCTCCCACGTTCACTCCTCGATTCCTCCCGTGAGGGACCTCGTCCCCATCCTTGTCTGCACTGCTGCTGTAAGGCATGCTGCCCACAGCATCCTCGCCTCGCTTCAGGATCACTGGATCCCAGTGGAACCTCACCACTCTTCTTTGCTGATGCGTACAAGGGAGCTGCAGGGAAGACCTCTTATTCTAAGGAAAATCTCACAGTCACTCCCTTTGTGTATGTGGCCACACCCTCTATTATTTTTCTCTGGCCACCCAGATACCTTTGAGAATTTGAGCCATTATGGTTGGATCCACTGGGACTCAAAGGAATCATCTTGAACGTGCCTTTAAAAAATGGCTGGAGTTTGAGCCTGTGTGACTCATGTCATTGCTGAAGGGCTTCTGTTTGGTGGCTGGCTCATCCATTCTTCCCTTGGGCAGGCTGAGACATTAATGCACCCAAGGTGCTGAGTCATGCTCCGGAGAGAGTGTGTTATGCTACTGCATTATTCAAAGTAACTGGAAAAAGCACATAAATGTAAGTTATGTGGCTTGCAAAACAAAGGGAAAATTCAACCTCTCTGAATAAGCCAAATGCTTTTAACATAGAATTTGTGGATTTCTTGATGTATAGTAAGATTATGATTCTGAGTATATACTCAGATGTTATTCTCACTGCAACCTGATGCAGTGTTCTGGTTCCTTTCCAGAGATAGATGCATTTTTATACTTATTCCAGCCTATACTTGATTGAGAGAAACATATTTTCATTTGACCTCTATTTTTAGGAACTTGGAAGGAGAGCAAGTCACAACCCAAGTTTTTGAGTGTGTGCATGTATTTGGGATAAACCTAGGGCATTGCGTGCCCAGCAATTGCAACTACTGAGCTGTATTTCCAGTTCTGTTTCTTACTTGCAATATTAGGTCAAGGTCTTACTAAGGTGTCCAGGTTGACTTTGAACTCCTTCTACAGACTTGTACTTACCTCCAGCTATAGAGTAGTGGGAACTACAGGTTTACACCATCAGGCCCAACAGGGTAACTTCACTTATATAACATGTTGCCTTACACTTTTTTATCCTATACAGATGGCTTTCTGATGGTGTAAAATTTATTTTTTAAAAGAACCTATACCTGGAATCCTGAGTTTCCTCAGGCCAGTGATACATGGATGGTCTTTTGGAATAAAGCTGGGCAGCCCAGTGAACACGGCTTTCAGTAAGCCACATGACCATGAGGGGCCACAATGATGCTATAGAAGGCACTGTGTGGCTAAACCATGAATGTTGGTAAGTTAGGTAGAGCCCATGAATTTTCAGATTTAGTATGTCCAGTGTATGAGGAATTTATTAGGGCTTAGACCCATCAAAAGTTAAGGAGAATTTGTGTATTTAAAGATTCAAATTCAAGTTTAAGTCTCAATTGAGAGTGGTTCCAAGTCTGACTCTGTGTTGATAGTAATGGGAATTCATTTACTACTTCATTCATTCATTAATGCAGGCATTCATTTCAATGGTCACTGATATGGCTCCAGGGACAGTGCTTTCAGCCAGACCACTTGTGCATTCCTGACGTAAGGACAGTGATGCATGATGGCACAACAGTTACTATGAGGCAGTCCAGAGGTAGTATGGCCCATGAAAGTGAAAGCCAGACATGTCCTGTGAGGGACAATTTGGTTATTCCTTTCCTCTTTTTCCCTAAAGGAGTCCTCCCTCTCTTAGAAAAGACAATTACTCCCTTCCCAAAAGGAATGCAAACAGCAGGATTACTCCCTTTCCTGGAAACCTGCTGGTGCTTCCACACCTGGTGTCAAGGCGGGAATGAATAGCTCAACCCTCATCCAGTAAATTCCCATAAAATACCCCAGGTAGACACCAGGTGGGGTTTCCCATCCCCAGGACCCCCTCCCACATTACAGCAGTAACTCTCTTTTCTTTCCTTCTCTTAAGCTCTAAAATAAAATTTTTCTAAATGTCACCATGTATGGTCTGTCTATTTCAGTTGTTGAAATTTACAAGACCCAATCCTGGAGGCCACTTACTCAGTGGATGTTTTGTGTGGTCATGAACATCCAGCACCCTAACTCCTGAGTTATGACACAGCCAAGTACTGAGAATGGTTCTGGAAGACCCCCAAATTCCCATATTGGTTATAGACAGATTGGTATATGGAAATGGAGACAGTGGATCAAAAATAGTAATATCATTGAGGCTGCTTCAGGATCAGGGAGGGCTGGTCTGGATCTTTTCTGGGAGGCCTAGAATGGAAGTGAAATCCATGGAAGAGATTGCTACTCCCTCTTAAGTGACTGGGAAAACAAGTGCAAGTAGCAAGAAAGTTGAGCTGTCCTTTGAAGAGGAAGGGAGAAGATGAGAAGATGTAGCCAAGTATTTGAGTTTACACACCCAAATCCCTTGGCTCAGAGGCCTATCACAGAAGATTAGAGGTTGCTGGGTGGAGTGGAGCCCATGTTTCTCCTATGGGGCTGGCTGGCTGTGTTCCCCAAGAACGCTGGCTCACATGAAAATGAGCACAGGGAGGAACTCCTCTTCCATGCCATGGCACGGCCTCAGCCAGAGGGCACGTGCATCTGTCTTCCATGGACCCATGCCTGGCCTGTTATCCAGCAGCACCCCAGGTTGTGGCCAAGGCCCCTCTTGTCTCTCCAGTAAAAGTTGCTGTTTGTATAACACTGGTCTCCATTTAAAGCTGCTCAATTGTGCTCTCACCTCTGTCCCTATAAACGGTGCTTTCCAGAGCTCTATTTTTAAACAGTGGACTGCTTACAACAGCCATTTACAGCTGTATGCTGTTTAATTAGCCAGCCTGGGCAGGACTACAGGCATAGATCACTTTGCCTTAAAGGTTTGAGAATGTTAATAGTACAGTATATCATTTTAATTATTGCTGGATTAATGCTGTGTCTCAAAGAACACCTAATGCAAATCATGAGAAATGGCCTAAAGTGACCCAAGGGTTATATAGTATTAGAAAAGAAATAGTTCTGATGCTTAAATGTAAATACACTTTCTTTGTTCAAATGTCAAACAGCATTCAGCAGCTGACTTTGGGGAAGAAAAGCTGGAAATTTCCTTTGCTGCAATTCAGGCTACAAAAGGCCAAAGATCCAGACTAGAGTTTTTTGTGCTATGAAAACCCAGAGCCAGCCATGTGCTGATGCTCACTGGAGGGAGACTGGGGGAACCTAACAGACACTGGTGATAAAGACGGAGGGAAAACAAAACAGTGCAAAATATCTCAAAAATTTTATTTTGTTCCAGTTTTACATTAATATTTTAGATAAACTTGGTTCAATAAAACAATATTAAAATTTATTTCCTCTGGATTTTGTCTTCTCTCTCTTTCTTTTTTTAAATTTTTATACTGTAGCTATTGAAAAATTTCAAACCACATGGGTGGCTCACATACATGACTCATATTTCTTTTATGAACAAGAGTGGACTAGACTTTAAGAAGAAAAGCTTCTGCCAACAAAAATGTTCATTTTGAATTTTATTACCTTATGTATATGGTAAGACTGTCAATTAATTATATATGATATACATGTGACATTTATCTATTAGACTATATATGCATATATACAAATGTATAGTCACATATATCACAGGCCTTAAGCATCATATATTGGGTCAGCATTTTTAAAACAAAAAATAGAACCAAATGAAATCTATAATGATCCAATATCTAAAAATTTAAAGCCTAAACATGATAAAAGTGGAAATTTCCACCCCATGAAAGTTCATGCGCAAACTCATTTAAAATACTATATAAAATTACTTAAAGGCTATACATATAAGGTGCACAGGAAACACAGGGCTGGATAGATGGCTTAGTGGTGCCTGTGAAGCCTAAGAACTGATGTTCTAATCTGTAGGTCCCACGTAAGACAGATGGACAATGACTCAAGTGTGCAATGTTGCATAAGCGCACAAGGGAACATACATGTCTGGAGTTCATTTGCAGCAGCTGAAGGCCCTGGCACGCCCATACTCTGTGCCCCTCTCTCTCTCAAATAAATTAAACATAAAAAGAAAAGATATACATGAAACACAAATAAAAATAAATTTCCTGTTGAGACTTGAGTCCCACTCTGATTTCAGAATCTGAAAAACTCCCTTCTCTGAAACATCTGAGAGTCAATGTGCACAGAATAAGAAAGAAATAGTAAGAATTAAATTAAGAGGTGGGGGGGGGAGCTTCTTTCCATTGAACGGTGATGGTTTCGTGTGTCAAACCAGGAAATTTAACAAAGATCTCTATCAACTTTTCTTTAAAAACTATCGTTCATTGGTACAAATGTAGCTCCTTTCTAGGCATGATATTTACAAATATCACACAACCAATGTGAATACATCATTTCTGTCACTTTCTCTGATAGGAATCTGCAATATACTTTGAGGTGTGTCTTCTCCATGAACAGCTAAGTGTTGGGCGAAAAAATAAAACTGAAAAGGTTAGCAAAGAGACTTGGATTCATCAGTAGTAAAATCAAGACAATGTTTAATTTTCATTAATGTGTGATTAAAAAAAAGCTGGAGAAACAAAAGAAAACAAAGCAAAGCAAATAAAATAAAATAAAATAAATAAAACCTTCTAGGGTCTCACATATGCAACGTCTGTGAAAAGTTAGAAATGTTGCAAAGACTCATGTGAGAAAGTTTAGGCGCTAAAAAGCAGTTCCAGAGCTAAGTCATTAGGAAGCTACGAACTTCTGCCAGCGCTTGCCTGGCTGCTCCGGGCCACCGTCATGTTGCTGCTTGTCAGCAAAGCTTCACTGTAGCTGCAGAGCCAGAGACGACACACGCTATGAAACAAACCGCGAGGCCCAGAACACCGATGTCCATGTGAAGGAAGAATCATTTTCAATCTACACCACTGAAATGCTGATTTTCAACAAATTGTAACGTCCCCATGTGCCCTTCACACATCTTCTTGCACATTTATTTGTCAAATGTCCTGTTTTTTAGATGCTACGAGAACCAACCATTTTCTTAAAGAAGGGGTTTCACTTCTGTGTTTAAGGCGATGGGAGCAGTGTAAAAGGTGTCTCATTAGAACAAGCGGGATTTTAAAAACATTTTGTGTGAGTCTTTGGCATTTGACATTCCCTAATAACATTTCCCCAAAATCCTCACTTGTCACCTGCTTTTGAAAGCCAGACACCTTACCTCAGTGAAGCCCTGTCTGTCCTCTAGGTGTGGTGCTAGGTGGAGCGACAGAAATCATCCTGTCCTTGTTGCATCAGAAATAAGCAGATTGTCACTCCTCCTTTAAACTGAAAACAGAGGTATGCCCTGATACGGATATGATAACTTAAGAAAACGAAATTCCAGAAGCATGTGCAATGAAGAAGGGCACCGAGGTGGGACCTTTCCATGGTAGGCACGGTCTTCACATTCTGAAGTGGGCCTTGTCTTGAAAAGCTGGAATTAATTACCTCAAGGTCCCTAAAGGGCACGTAGGTGAGAATCTGCCCCTGGAACTCTGGGAATCTTCCCACGGTTTTTCTAGCTGCCAGCGTCTCATCTTTCCACGTGGGATCCAGATAGACTGGTTTTTAAATTGCCAACGAAAAAGTGAGGTGACATTTTTGGACTCTTTAAATAACTACAATTAAAAATAACAACACTTATTAAGTGCCTGCTAGCAGTGAAACGTTTTCTAAATCAGGACCCTAGAGCGTGAGCACATACAGCTAATGCCACGATAGCTCACGGTGTGACTGAGGCCTAGGTGTGTTCAATTCCAGCTGGTTGACGTCTTCATCTGGTATGTCTTCCACTAGTAGTTTGAACTCAAATCATGTCAGTGGGGGCGGAAGTGAGGGAAGAACAACACAAGCTGAACTTACAGAGGAGGACCCCGAAAGGAAAACCAAACATGGTCTCCTCCAAATATTTTAAAATTACTTTTAGTTTTATTTCTTTGTTCTACTTAGGGAGAGAACTGAAAGGTTTTCTGAATTGGAGGAACACAAAAACTCAACTGAAAAGTGAAAAGTCACCAAAGAGTGCACCTGGAACACACACCTCAAGTGGCTTAACTGAAGACCTTGAGTGTGTTCACCAGAGTGAAGGCATGCTCAGCTGGCTACAGGCAACATGTGGAGACTGGGCCCTGAACGAGACGCAGCTCTCATTGAGACAGGCTGTAAACATGAGATGGAAACCAAATGCTGAAGGCTAGGTGGACATCAAATTATCTCACTGCCAATTGTCCCTGGAGAGTACATGCTGGAAGGGTTAAGGATTTGAATACATGAGGTTCAGCAAAATATCATTAATATTAATTGTATCTATTTCTTTCTACTTAAGCTTTGGATTGGGCAGCAAAAAGGTGAGAATTGCAATTGTGGCTTGCATTATCTTTCTATTGAACAGTACTCCTGTAGATCAATTCAAACAGTAGGGTTATTCAGATAGAAAACAATGCTAAATGAGTACCCCAGACTTGACAATTGCTGATTTTCTTCTCTGTGCAAAGCTCTCTGCTAGACATTGGGGACAGGAAGATAACCAAACAATCTCAGGGGATACAGTCCCTGGGGATCACACAGGGACAAAGTGATGGAAATGAGGGATAGCCAGCCTTCATATCACAAACTGGTACACTTAAACGCTGCTTAATTATGGGAACTATCAGAAAATCTCTGGCAGTCATCCATCAGAAGAGCTGACTGGACACAAGGTGACTGTCACCAGAAAACTCCTAAATATTCCTTAAAGTCTCTTAGACCAAAGTTTTTATTATAACAGTAACTGAACTTATTTAATTTGCTGTGGGAAGGAGGAGTGGCTGACTGTTCTTCACAGTTCAGGATTTATTATTACCCAAGAACTTTCTACACTAAATGACAAAGAGTTTCACTGTCATAAGGAGAAATTGCTGCTGACCTTACACCTTGTTCATTGTCTTTCTTTCTTTCTTTCTTTCTTTCTTTCTTTTCTTTCTTTCTTCTTTCTTTCTTTCTTTCTTTCTTTCTTTCTTTCTCCTCGTCCTTCCTTCCTTCCTTCCTTCCTTCCTTCCTTCCTTCCTTCCTTCCTTCCTTCCTTTTCTTGAAAAGGAGAATAATGGAGCATAGAAGCACAGTTTGGTATTTGACCAAATCCTTCACAATTATCATGCATGTGTATATAATAAAATTAATTCTGTGTCTCTGCACTGTAGCCTGCGGCAAGAAGCATACAATCAGTTTTGTATGTATAATAGATCACAGCGTTGTTCATGAATAATACAGATGCACTGAGCAGATACTGGGGAGGGGGGATGTTTGTCTTTGCATGGAATCGAAGTGAACATGTAATATTGTGATAATATATATTTGATGAATTCAGGTCTGACTTGCCTTTGCCATACTCTGCTAATTCCCCGACAAGGGTTGCCACAATAATTGAGTTTCCAATAACATTATGATTATTTCCACAAGATAATTTAATTGTGGGTATTTTTTAATATTGTAATATTGTAAGTTTGTGATTATTATGCATTTGCATGCAGATTTTCATGGTGACTTGGAGCATATCCCTACATTTATAACTTAATTTTATATATTATTGCATATATATTTGGGGATGAACTCATTAATGCAAATAAAAAATGGAGGTCTGTTTAGTCATTCAGCTTTTATTATAAATGGCTGAAAGCCTTGCTCATTTTTTACAACAGTCTTTACAATACTGTGAATAAACCAAACAGAACCTTAATTCAAGAACGGATTCATTAAAAATAATGGTAATCGCTACAATAATTACAAATTGTAGCATATTTGTTCCACCTAATTGGGATACAAGATACTATATATATTACACTTTACAGAATGTAAAAGTTGTTTGTGCCCTATCTGCTGAGTTTACCTTCTGAGTTTCTTGCTGTTAAGAATACATGATGTGTCCATACAAAGTTTATCTTTAAAAATAAGAATGTAGGAAATGGTGACATAGGATTGAGCCAGTGGGAAGTAACTAAAAACTTAATGATAACATTCATGCTGTACATTTTAAGAACACAAATAAACTCCATACTAAAAATGATTGCCTTTCTTCAAAATTTCAATTCAAAGTAGAATGTAGGGTAGGAAATTAGTGACTTTAAAAAAATTATTAGAGAAATGTATTGTGATCTAATCTCTCAGAGAAAAGAATTGAAAACTCAAAAGAATCCCCAAAATTTTGCTTCAAAAGTAGATATCCTAAGTAAGCAAATTTGAAGCTATTAAGTATTTGCTGCTACTATAAAACAATGACAATAATTGTCAGTTTGCAAGATTTTTAACAAGAAGTTAAAACTGAAGCCATTTTTAGGATCCCAAGCAGCCTAGGAAACACTTGCAACAGGCCCAAAAATTATGGGTAATAAATCTTCCTTTTACATAGTATTAATCTGAAATGTCAAGAGCAGGAGAGATTGCTTTTGCTGGAATTAATTTCACTTTACCTACTGCTGCACTTAAATTGAGAAGGGAGAATATCAACCATCATTGTCGCAATGGCAGAATTGGAATTGACTGCCTTCTATTGGATAGGCCCCAGCTAAGTTTCATAGCAGAATCAGACATTTATCTTCTTCACAATACAAATTTCATCTGAAGTTAACACAATCAACATGGTGAATGGTGAGATCATGCAAAATTTAACATTAATTTATTTTAGTGATTATTTGGCATATATATATATATAGATAGATAGATAGATAGATAGATAGATAGATAGATAGATTTAGACATTTGAAAGTTGACGCTGTGCAGTCTTGACTCAGTGACTGACAGACCAGAAGTTTGAAGAAAGTAGGTGCCAAGAACTGTTCTTACGCACTGGTGTGGCTGGAATGGACGCCAGTGCTAATGTAGGTGGGGCTGTGAGACGACAGTCCAGGCAATGTCCAAACCAAAGAACGCAACTTGAGTAGTCTTATGATGGTCAGCATGATGTTCTCAAGGACATAAAGGGACCAACGTGAATAATGAAAAGAACACACCTTTAATGTCAAGCTGAGTACAAAATGGCTACGTTGCAGAATTGTGGAACAAGTCAGAACTAAGATACCTGAAGGAGAATGGCTCGGCGTCTGAAATGAAACTCAAATGCAAACAATAACCATAGTTAATACTAACTGAATTCATACCAGCTGTTTTATTCTCTTTTTACCCAGGTATATCTTGCATAGTTAAGAAACTCCAGGCACAAAATGTTAAGCACATTAGTCAAAATCATGTTAGCTTAAGGGTCTAGTGCCAGGGCTCAGGGTTCAGAGCCAGGCACCTGATCTGGAACTGTCTAAACAAAAGAAGTAACAGAATTAAGTTGAGCACGAACGAAAGTATGATGTGAGGTTGAATTATTTTGACTTACTCATGGGCAAAGCTTGGAACATAAAAAAAAGGTCTGAGATTAGGTTAGGATATATTCCTGGCGAGTGGTTCTACATGTGTGGTATTAGAACTGGGGCCAATGGCAGTGGTTGTAAACTTCTTGGAAGCACAAGTTTTGTATCTGCTCCAGGTCTGTTGAATCTGAAACTCCGGAGATCAGGCCAAACCACTGAAGACACTCTCACGCGTGGCTATCACTGTGCAGGAGGAGGTAGGAATCAAGATGGCGCAGCAAGAGCTCGGCTTTAGGGCGGTGACTTGTGGCACCTGCGAGGCAGCTCATCCATCAGGAACGCTGCTTTGTCTTTCCAGGTGAGAGATGCTAGGCTGATTTAAAGTGGGACATTGAATCACTGTGAAAATTAAACCATGATGTTACAGTCTCAATGCTTGTGCAATCTCCCTACCCCCAAATTTATGTATTTGGTAGAATTATGATTTGGGATCATTAGAAGGAAATGAGGTGTCCAAGGTAGAGCCCTTGAAAACTGGACTAGTGTGCTTACGAAAAACACTTCAGAGAGCTGACTTGAGAGACTTCAGAGAACTCTTCCCTTAGGACAGTGCGAAGTTGCACCGATGGACCGGAAAATGAGCCCTCGCCAGGCAAAATCTGCCAGTACCCTTGTCTTCTATGTTCCAGGCTCCAGATCTGTAAACAGTATATTCTGTAGACTATAATTCACTCTCTCTGTGGTATTTTGTTATGGAATTCTAAACAAAGTAATGCACACAACTGTCTGAGGAAAGGAAAGGGACACATCACTGAAGAGCACATGAGTATCTATCTTGGAGGGCCAATGAATATTAATCATGTGACCAGAGGGAAACAAGCACAGAACCTATTCAACTCACCTCAGCCAGAGCTGCTTGTAGAGCTGCTGCTGTATTTCCATTTTGTAGTTCTATTGCAAGCTTACCACGTTTATATCACATAACTTTTATAATTGTTTGCTTCCAACTTTCTTTGAAAATAAGGTTGAATTTTTTATCTGCATTAAGCTTTTGTGAGCCTTTCCTGTGTCTATGGTGAGATTTAGAATCTAGAGAGAATTTGCAAAAGCCTATGTCCTGTGATGTTATCTTCCAGAAGATAAGGGAAGGAGCTTGTTCTAGTGAGATTCTGTGGACAGATTTCAGCTGATTTGCATTCTATGCCTAGTCATGCATCTTTTACTCCATTAGAAACTGAGGTGGAGTCTTCAGGTTCTAAGTTTACTATCAAAAAGATGAGGGTGACAATATCCAAAAATTACAGGAGAAAATGTTGGAAAATCATAACATACTGCACAAGTCCAAGCTATAGCTACTGGCTACTTTGTTCTTTTTATAAAATAAAAAACAACCTTTATTAAAAATTTACATAGGCTCATCTTCCTCCCCACCACCTCCCTGTACTGAACCCCCATTTTTACTATCCTATTTTTTTAATTTTTTTTTGTTATTTTTATTTATTTATTTGAGAGTGATATACAGAGAGAGAAAGAGGCAGATAGAGAGATAGAGAGAATGGGCACGCCAGGGCCTCCAGCCACTGAAAACGAACTCCAGATGCGAGCGCCCCCTTGTGCACCTGGCTAACATGGGTCCTGGGGAATCGAGCCTCGAGCCGGGGTCCTTAGGCTTCACAGGCAAGATCTTAACCGCTAAGCCACCTCTCCAACCCTTACTATCCTATTTTGATATCATTTTAACTTATTTATTTTTCCCTCCTCCATCATCCTTGACAACCTGTTGGTGGGCCCATTGTTATGCAGATTTTGTGCCAATAGCAACAGCCACTGTGAGGTCATGAATAAAATGACTACTTTATATCTGAAAGAAAGTGTTCCAAAGCACTTCTCCCCATCCTTTGTCTCTTATATTCTTACCACCACCTCTTCCACTATAGCCTCTTAAACATTGGAGAGAATGATAGAGATGCCTTATTAATTGCTGAACACTCAACTGTCACTTTTCAGCACTTTGAAAGGTTTTGAGTCTCCCCAACAGCCATAACATCTGAAAAAGAGACTGCTCTAGCCGAAGTGAAGTGCAACACTAATATATACGTGTAAACATATTTAGAGGGCAATTTGGTGGGCATCATATATCCACATAGCCACATACCAGCAGTGACTTCCCCTGTAGGTTTGTGATCCTCCCAGCCACAGGTTTTCGACTTTCATGGAGTGGGTTGCAGTTGGTTAGCCCCAAAGCGATAGGACACTGTTGCACGAGTGGGCACCTCTTGCCTGGGTGGCCAGTTGTTAGGCTGCAGTGCCCATCGCTAGTTACGAATGCTGACGACTTTTCCCTTCAGCAAGCTGCACAGCTATTTCTAGTTCTATGGCCTCTGGTCAGCAGGGAGGAAGCTTCCAGCTCAGTTCCAGCCTGGTTTCTCAGTGTCTTGCAACAAGAGCATGTGGCATCTTCAGCAACACAGGCTTACCATTTGGTTCTGGTGGGCAACCAAGAGCCTTGGCAATACCTTGTATGATTTTGACGACCTCAAGAGCCTTACTGACCAATAAATACTTCAATGGGAGGTATCCCAATCCAACTGTTGGCTACTTTTTAAAATTCATTTTATTCAATTAATTCTAGTGCATAATTTTTAAAATTAAGAACACTCCCCCAGTAGCCAATAGTTGATGCATAAATGGGGACTTTATTTCACTAAAGTTGCATTTGTCTTTTTTACCATCCTATCTGTGAGGCAAAAGGATTTTTAACTTTTCTTGCCTTTAATAGACTCATACTTAACAATAAAAGAGCAACAGGTAGAAGCTTTTTTGGCTTTCAGTTCTAGTTAAGACCTGTGAAAAGTGATCAGTTTACAGTATTACCTCATTTATCCACTATTTTTAGTGTTTGACCTCAAGTGCAAACTTGTGTCTGGTGCTTTCTTCAGAAAGGAGTAAGGTCCCATGAGAGAATGTTACTGATTTTGAAGAGAATCAAAGGTACTAAAGTAAATTACTTTATATCATTTCTTCATTTTAGATCCTCCCAATAGTTAAAAAATACCCATTCCATTAGCATAAGTAGTATAAATATAAATTCACCCATTTTTGATAATTACATGTGAAGTGCTACTTGAAATACTTCAATAGTTTCCTTAGCACAGATACATCTACTTAGAAAACGAATGCCACATAGAAGTGCCAGCCTGTCATCCCCATGTCTAATGTCATTTCATCCAGTATGGAATATTTTCATTAAAATTCTTATTTAGCTTAACCTAAAATGATCAGTGTTCTACCACCCTTCTGTATTCTAATGCACATGCATTTTCCACCTGAGGTGAATGTTGATGCCCACCAGTTATTCTACATTTGAGAAGGAGACCCATGATCCTGTGTGCTTCTGTTCCAGTGGGAGTTAGGCACCCACAAACAAAAAAGTTATGCTGGACATTTGGCAGCCAAAAATCTATTGGATGTCTCTTGAAGTATTTGATAAATTCTACTTAACTTCAAACTAGAAGAAATAATACAGGGAGCTAAGAGTTCCTCCTGTCTTGCTCTGTTTTTGTTGTTTGGTTTCAAATTCTTTACCTCAAATTCTTTACCCGAGTCCTTCAACTCCATATTCCAGCTTTGACAGTGTAGCCTTGATCCACTGAGTGACTGCAAGACAAGAGACTTTTCTTTTTCCTTCAAGAATAATAACTAGCTGAACTTTGTGCATATCAAAGAAGTAAAAAAGGCAGAGCTAGTAATTAATCCCCCACAAAATGTCTTGATACTTATTGTTGATTTCTAAAGCAGAGAAAAAATGATAAGCTTTCCACGTTTTGTTTTGCTTTGTTTATGGACGTAACAGTCCCATTCATTCTTATCAGTGGCAAGAGTGCTACTTCTTGTGGCGCTTTTGTGATGCATGCTCCCCTCAGGTTCCTTCCTGCAGAGAAAGGATGTTGGGAAGGGCTTCCCAAGGGCCACTGACAAATAAGTTGGGGGGAGGGTTCTCAACTCAGTGGGAACACAAGGTGGCTGAGAAAGGAATGTGTAAGGAATTAACTACCCTGTTCATTGGCCCATCAGATTTATCAAATAATTGCTCAACATTCCATTTGCCTTACCTACATTGTGTTTCACTTTAATTCTCTCCAGGTAATCATATGATGGATTCTTTCATGCATATAAGGCCCCATTTTCTGTGTGCAACAGCTATAAACAAAGAACACATACTTCAAGTGGAAAAAACAAAAATGGAAGAGCCCAAATTATACTGAACAAGCTTAATTTGTGTGAACATATTTCATGTTCCCTGCTCTCCCCAGTGGCTCCCTGTTGTGAGATGAGGCATTCTGTTTTTAAAATTACAAACTGGAGATAAAAAGAAGACATTTCAACTGTGAGGTCACATTCCAAGCATATTATCAGATGTCTATTTCTTATGTATGACTTTCACCAGAAGAAAGGCCCACTTTGTGTTCATGTGTAGTGAAGGACCATGTGATGATTATCCTCAAGTTCTTTTCAAAGAGTTTACTCCTTGCCAAAACTCTGTGAAATCTGCCAAGAAGACAGTCATGCTGTCTACTGAATACAAAATTAGGCTTTTTGACATATAGCTTTCCCATGAGTTTGTCTGAGTTTAAAGGGTTTTGTTAAAGGACCATTGTTTGACTTAGGACACAGACGGTTTCTTCAAATTGGAAGAAACAGGAGCTAACTGCCCAAGCACAGCAATGTCACCATTACAAGAGCCACAGTGAGGATTCCTATTAGATCCCTAGCATAGCCTAGGCAGCTAGCCCTTAGCACACCATTAGTATTCAGCATCCTGCATTAATCACTTAGATCTTGTGAAACACACTCTGCTTCCTGATTAACCAAACTATAAACTTTGGTTTCAAGCACACTTTGTTCCATATGTAAAAAAAAAAAAAAAAAAAAAAAAAAAAAAAAAAAACAGTATCATATATTAACTGTACAAATATTGAGTCTAACAACTGCCACTGACTTCCAAGAGTTCCTCTGAGGTCTATGTCTGGTTTGACATGTGCTCAGAGAAGGGAAGACAATAGGTGCTCAGACATCCTATGTCCCTGATTGGTGTGGCACTATGCACACTTTCCTTTTTGAAGGTCACTTCCCCCAATGCATACAGATTTGGTTTCATAATCAGGTATGTTTAATTTGGAATCTAAATGCTTTCAATATTTTCAATTAGGTGTTCATTTCTATATTTCTAAAATCATGTGTGTGCGCATGTGTGTGTGCATGCTCACACGTGTACATGTATGTGTACATATTTATGGTGTGGGTGTTGAAGGACACATGCATGCCATGGTGCACATGAGATCCAAGGACAGTCTTGGGGTGTTTGTCTTTTCATTCCATTTTGCTTGAGACTGGATTTCTCCTGTATTTTTCCACTTCATGTTTCCAGTATTGCTGGCCTGTGAGCTTCTGGATTCTTCTGACTTTCAACCTCCTGTTGCTGTGGGCACATTGGGTATATAATTCCATGTGACACTTTGCTTCTGGTTTTACATGGGTGCTGGGGGATCAAATTTGGGCCAGCTGGCTTTCCATCAAGGACCATTGGCAGCTGAGCCATCTTCCTATCCCCTTAAAATCTTTTAACTATAGTTTGAAAGTCCTAAAAACATTATCTTACCACTTTTACTTCCAAATATAGGCTCACTAACCTTTGATTTGCTTCTGTGCTCCAGAGTACTGCACTGGGAAGTGTGCACTGGGAAGTGCACTGCGTGAACATCCTGCTTTCCCAGGGTGCCCAGCAGGCCATTATAGGTGGGGAACTGTACAACTTTCCATGCACAATTACATTTATGAGTATTGGGGTTCTTTACTGTGCAGGTTCTATTTCTTCCATTTACATTTGGTGAGATGAATTAGTATTCCAGGTATAACTGAATATTATTAAACATAGCTGCAGAAACATGACCAAGGAGATAATCCCAAATTACAAAAGCAAAAATTGACCAATGAGATCGAAATCACTCGGAAAAGCTTCTATAAAGCCAAGAAAATGATCAGTGGAGTGAAAATACACCCTATAGAATTGGAGAAATATGTGTAATCTTTTCATCTGATAAGGCATTTATTTCAAGAATATATAAGGAGGGCCAGAGGGATGGCTTAGTGGTTAAGGCATTTGCCTGTAAAGCCAAAAGACTCTGGTTCAGTTCCCCAGGACCCATGTTAGCCAGATGTACAAGGGGGTGCATGCGTCTGGAGTTTGTTTGCATGGCTGGAGACCCTGGGGCACCCATTCTCTCTGTCTCTCCTTTCTCTGTCAAATAAATAATAAAATATTCTTTTAAAAAGAATATATAAAGAAACTCAAACAAATCTATAGCATAATTTTATGCATGTAGAATACATATACACACATTTTTTCAAAAAGAAATATGCAAATAACCATGAAGCATATTTAAAAAAAACCTGCTCAGTATCACTTATGACCTTGGAGGTACAAATCAAAGCCATACTTGTCTCACTTCACCTCAGAATATCAAATACTAATGCATGCTGTCAAGGATGCTAAAAACAGAACTCTCACATACTGTTAATAATATACCTATGATATATTTTATATCCATGCCATTATGGAAAACCTAGAAATAGAATTGTGATGCCATCCAGCAGTCTCAGCATTGGTTACATAGCCAAAGAAACTGAAGTCAGTATGTTGAGGAAATATCTTCATTGCAGTACCATTTACAGTAGCCAAGAATAGAAATATAGTAGCAGTCCAGTTGTCTATATATGGATAAATAGATTCAAAAATATGTGATACAAAGAAGAATGAGAGATGTAGAGATGACTTATTGGTTAAGGCACTTGACTGTAAAGTTTAATGACCCTGGTTTGATCACCCAGTACCCATATAAAGCCAGATGAACAAAGTGGTGCGTGCATCTGGAGTTTGTTTCTAGTAGCTGGAGCCTCTGGTGTTCCCATACTCTCTGCCTGTCTCTCTTCTCTCTATCGCTCTTCTTCTTGTTGTAAATACATAAATAAAATATTTTAAAAAGAAAAATAAAATTCTGTCTTTGGTGATTAATTAGATCTTGAGGGTGCTGTATTTTGTGAAATAAGTCAAGTAGAGTAAGACATACATTCACTTGTACATGGAAGCTAAAAACAATGATTCCATAGTTGAGGATAGAATAGTGGTGTCCAGAGCCAGAGGAGGGTATGGAGAGTACAACTGGTAGATAATACTTTATTAACACTATTCCAAAAGAGTTTCTTAGATCCCAATGAAATAGTTATCTTGGAATAAAATATACATTTTCTTGTGGAATAATCACCACTAATGGGTGAATAGATGACATTAATGTCATATATCACACAAATGTAAATACAGTAGACAAAAATAACCTGAATATGCCAGCTAGCAGAGAGCATTTTGAATGTTCCCAACACACACAAAAATAATAAATATCTAAGGGGATAAACATGTCAATTACCTTGCTATAATCATTACATATTAAATATATGTAATGCAATTTCTCATATTCCCCATTATTACATAAAATGAATATATGCTAACTAAACATAAAAATATTCAAAAAAGGAAGGAACATATGAAAGTTACCCATATGTGTCTTGGAAGTGATTTGTTGGGTTTGAGCGTATCTTTCTCCCTTCTCTGGGGATTAGTTTCCTTCCCTTCATAATGAAATGTTAATATTAACCCATATTTTTCAGGCTATTGTAAAGGGTGAATGAAGTATTAACATTCTGGAAATGTATTAGTTATTGAAATGCCTTCACTCTGATGTAAACATAATTATCTACAAAGGCTTTTAATTGTGCTTGCATATATGTATACATATATAAGTAAACATGCACATGCTTATTTAATGAAAGAACTTGACAACATTAGTGTTCAAATAATGGATAGGTAGCTTTTAATGAAAACAAATATGAAGAATTCATGACGTATGAATGAATTACCTTGCTGTATGAAATTTTCTCCACATCAAACTAAGTACTGGCTTAGTCAAGCATGGCACACCTCAAAAATTATCTTTTAAAAATGACATATTTGTTCAAGTTATGTTGGGTAGAAAACATTTTATAAGTACTAAATAACAAAAGCATGTTTATTAGCCATATATTTTTGTTGATGGTTATACTTTATCAACACTATTCTACACAAAAAAATCTGCTTAGACCTCAAAGGGACAATAGTCTCTGAATGAGAGGGGCATCTAAGTGTAAGTTCAGTAACTATTTCATCTTAGATCTTGCATTAGTGCCATTTCTACAGTTGATCACCCTTACTGGACATGATAACCTACTGTGTTTCAAGATCAATTACCCTGAAAGTCTGCATTGAAAATAAGGACATTAGTTTCTTTTTATCCAGAAGAGAATATGCTTGAGAGTAGACAGAAGAGTAACTGTGGAGACAGGCTTGACCCTGGGGATACTTGTGGTACTTGTGGGAAGGTGGGGTGTCATCACAGTGACAAAAGAAGGGATCGTGGCATGCAGTGTGTGGCTGAGCTTTACTCTGCATATATTTCTGTTTATCTCTAAGAGTCCTTGCACATCAAGATCTGTTCACTGAACCTGGATACTAACTGGAGTAACACACGAACATGACATTTTGGTGTTGTTTTCACTCAGTTTTAATTTCATTGAAATTCATTGAATTTTTCTGTCTACACTGAGAAATGAGGTCACTTTGCCTCCCTTAGTGTGGTGGTTTGATTCAGGTGTCCCTCATAAACAGGCATTCTGACTGCTAGGTTCCCAGCTGATGGAGATTTGGGGAATTAACACCTCCTAGAGGCATTGTATTGTTGGGGGCGGGCTTATGAGTATTATAGCCAATTTCCCCTTGGCAGTGTTTGGCACACTCTCCTGTTGCTGTGGTCGAACTGTTTTTTTAATGTTTTTTTTTTTTTTCACCTTGTTTCAAACTGATCTATGCAATTCACCATTGTGGAGGCCATGGTCAAGAGCAAAATGATGATAGCAACCAACTTTCAAACTGCTGAATAACTTGGCATCTCTTGATTATTTATCTATTTCCCTATCTAGATATAGATAGATACAGATACATATGATACAGATATAGCAAGTGATCAATCCAAAATATCACCAGCTCATTAGAACAAAGACTGTTGTTCAATATATTTATGACTGGGGAAAATGATTGCTTTGGGTCCATTTAAAAAATGTATAGAACACAGTAAAGAGGAGATATTAAAAGAAAAGTTGAGGATGTGGGGAGATGTTCACATGATGCTCATTGAATGACTTGGCCAGGTACAGTTGTGGGGACATGGGGAGGAGTGGATGCTTCTGAGACATATTGGAAGAGGTAATGGAAGGAACAGGACTTTATAATGGCTTAATTTTGAATGCTGTATGAGACAGAGAGTGCTGACATATTTAATCTCCAGTTTGTGTCCTGAAATCTGGCTGGACAGAGAATAGTGAAAAGAGATCAAGCATGGGTAAACTGATTCAAATTCAATCTATAATTACAAATATGTCTCACAAGTTGTCCTCTCAGTAGAAACCTCACAGGAATGTGTGAGGAAGAAACAGGAATGAAATGCAATGATTATAGTATTTGGAACAAACTAGCATTTAATAAGTTCTAGATGTACTTGAAAATACTACTAGGAAATATATAATAATTTAAAAATAATTCAAAATGATATCAAGGCATAATAATTTATTTAGTTCATGAAGGTCCCATGAATGTTTCTATTTCCCACTGTCAAAAGCATGTTGGATACTTGTCAGTTTTCTTCACCCTCAGACACATAAAAAAGTGTCTTTTAACTTACATTTAATCCATTTACTAAATCATTTCTGTATCTAGCTGCTTGTCTATTTATCCTAATAAGGGCGATTGCTTTTTTACTTCAGACTTTTTGCGAAGTCCTCATGTCCTCTGATTCTGAGCAAAGTACTCATGTGAACGTGCCACCGAGAGCCCAACATGCTCTCAGAGTGGACCTCTGCACCCTACGAAGTGAGCTTGGTACAAATGAAGTCTGATAGAAGGGGTGGGAGGAAATAATTCCAGATGTCAACTTCTTACTCTTCTTGGAAAAGGAATCCTTTATTCTCCTGTGCTATTGGTTGTCTATTCTTCTCTTTAGGTTTGCTTGTAAGCATCAAGCTGGCCACTGATTATTATAGTATGGAAGCAAGGAAAAATTCACTCAGGGTCATAGGAGAGAAGTA
The DNA here is from genome assembly GCA_036346955.1 of Dipus sagitta. Classification (NCBI taxonomy): domain Eukaryota; kingdom Metazoa; phylum Chordata; class Mammalia; order Rodentia; family Dipodidae; genus Dipus; species Dipus sagitta. The sequence continues at coordinate 62,127,776 of CM070786.1, forward strand.
GGCCATATGGAGTAGATACACTTTGGCTTACTCATTGAAAGATTCTTGAAGCTTAGAGCAAACTGATGAGGGCATTTGATTACACACACAGGCAAAGCAAATATTATAGGCCATTGGGGAATCTATGCTATAGAAGCTACCTGTGCTGGTGTTTACATACTCTAATAGACCTGAGAAAGGAAGAGACAAAAAGATAATCTATTATTCTTTAATTTGTGGCTTGAGCTAACAAGGGATAACAACAACAACAACAAAAACTTACAAAAACAATGAAAGATTTCTTCTTAATGGTTATCATTAAAGGACTTTCCTGAAACATGCCTTCTTTCGTTCACCTTCTTGTTGCCAGGACAAAATCCCAACAACAACAACAGCACCAACAAACAGTTTAAAGGAGGAAGGATGTACTTTAACTTACAGCTCTAAGTTACAATCTAATCCATCATGGTAAGGAAGGCATGATGGCAGGAGCTAGAAAAGTGTTGAGCTTTTTTTTTTTTTTTTTTAATGTTTGAGGTAGCTGGTCACTTTCAGCCCACAGTCAGGAAACACTGAATGCTATGCTAATCTAGTCTAGCTCTCACATTCTTACATATTCTGGGACCTCAGCCCATGGACTGGTGCCACAGTTAATATGGGTTTTCAGGCCTCAACCTAATTAAGGTACACAGGTACAACCAGAGGCTGACCCAAGATACGTAATTCCTCAGAGCTGATTCTAGGAACTGTCAAGTTGACAGTCAGTATAAACAATCACACCAGCCATTAACCCTGTGTCCTTTGCCATTACCAGTTAGTTCATTCACAGAGGCTGAGATCTAGGGTAATGCTACCCACTCTTCTTCCTGTGCATGGAGACATTCTCTCACATAACCTTACACTGATCATGACAATTCCCTTCCAGCAAGGAGTTAATTGTAATCCAGGAGGAACAATGTATGAAGGTGATAAGTATGTGAGAATATGAATAACAAACCCAGACAAGCTGTTCAAGGAGGAAAAAAAGGTCCCACATAGAGAGTGACAACTGATTTGAGCATTGTCATGTGAGAAAAGTTTTCCAGCTTGAAATAATGGAAGGACTTGCAAATTCAGGGAGAAACAGTCCAGAATGACACACCCGATTTAACTAGCCCACAATGTAACACCCGTATCTTGATTTCCTTGTGTAGACGTATTGAGAAATAATGACATATATTACATTGCCCATAGCTGAAGTCAACAACTTAGTATGTTTTGACATATCATGCACTGGGAATATGTTCCTTGCAAGCAAGTTAATAAGCATTTTTGTTACCTCAAAAAGTTTCATAAGCAACTACCGTTTGCTTTATAGCACAGTAGGGCAGTTTTCATTGGCTCGAAGTTTATATAACTGCTATCATGTAGCATAGTCATTTTTGTTGTTTGCTTATTTCATTCTTAATAATTACCTTGAGATCCATCTATGTTGTTGTATGTACTAGTCTTTTCTACAGGACTGAGTCTTGTTGTGTTGTTCCATACATGGACAACTTTCTTCTTTCATCTTTTTAACTTTTCCATTCCAGCTTGAAAGTTATTGAAATGATGCTCCTATGATCCTTAATGTATGAATGTGTACATATATATTCAAATGTGCCATATATACATATGTATGTACAAGTGTGTATATATATGCATGTATACACACACACACACACACACACACACACACACACACACACACACACATATATATATATATATATATGGAGAGAGACAGAGAGACAGAGAAAGAGAAATTCTGCTGTAGCCCAGGCTGGTCTAGAACTTGTTATGAAACTATGAACTCATGACCCTCCCACTTCCATCTTTCAAGTTCTGCACTACAGACATGTGTACTTTTTTATATTTTCCTTTTCACTTGAGCAAATAGCTAGAAAGTCAGTAGCTGAGTCTCTGGGTGATTGTATGATTAGTGACTTAAGGAACTGCCAAACCTTTTACTGCAGCATGCATACTGTTTCATATTCCTGTCAGCAGGGTGGGAGCGTTGCGGTTTTCCATGCTCCCCACAGCTGGTGATGTTTGAGTTTCTTTTCCTAACCATTCTAACAGTGCAGCTGGGGCCTGAATTTCTCAAGTAATTAATGGTGTGGGCCATTTTTCTATGTATGTATTGATTGGCATTCATATGTCAACTATTGTGACTTCTCTGCTCTAATGTTTTTCCTATATTTATACAAGTTATGGTAACTCCTTTGTGTGTGCGTGTGTGTGTGTAATGTAGTATGTGTGCATGGTATGCTGTGTGTGTAATGTGGTGTGATACGGTGTTCTATTCTCATGATTGCATCGGGGCAGGACACTCCCGTACAGTAGCCAGGGTGGGATGTTAGGTGTACCACCTCATCACTCTGTTCCCTGGTCTTACGTTTAGCTATAGTCTCAATACCAATTCCTGAGCTTTGTAGGGCTCCGAGGATCCATGGGTAGTGACTCCCCTGTGGGACTCGGTCTACAGGTGAATGTGACCAAGCCCAGCTTTTTAGATGAGATCTAGAGATTCAAACTCTGATGGTCTCAGGCCTCATGCTTGCTCAGGAACCACACTTAGCCACTGAGTAATCTCTCTAACCTGTCTCCTTTGTCTTAACTTCAAGCCTTCTTAATATGTCTTGGATTCAAATAGACTATCAGATATATAACATGTCTTGGATCCAAGTTAGCTCTCAGATAGATGATGTACAAATATTTTCACTCAATCAGTGTGTCATCTTTATATATTCTTAATAGGCTCTTTCAAAAATGAAAGTTATTTTCAATTTGATACATACTTGGCAATTATTTTTTAAATTTTCCTTCACAAAAATGTCTTTGGTACTAGCCTAAGAAGCATTTTACTTGTTCCCTTTATAAATACATTTAGAAGTTATAATTACCTAAAGGATGTTATGCAACTCCAACAGTGAGCAATATTTGAGGACCAGTGTCCTCTATCAGTACTTAGCTGACTTTCAAGATGAATCAGTCAAGTTGCCTGGGAATCTTAAAATGTACATTCAGATGCACTAGAACTGAGACATGGTCCATATGCCAAGTTAAAGAAATAAAAAGAAAAGGCATACAGGGAAGATAGAAGTCCTAAGAAGGCTGAAGAGATGGCTCAGTAGATAAAACATTGGCCATGTAAGTGTGAGAACCCGAGTTTGGATCCCATGAACTCATGTAAAGGAATACTCAGTGTACACATCCACAACCTTCGTGTTGCTATGGTGACATGGGAGATGGAAAAACGACACTCCCTGGAGGCGTATGTGCTACCACTCTGGCATATGCAGTAGGGGCCAAGAATGAGAACCTGCCGCAAGCCAGGTAGAAAGAGAGGACTGACACTGAGGGCTGTCCTCTTACCTCTACATGAATGACACACCAATGTACACATGCAAACACACGCGTATACACATCCTACATGGACACTCCTACACAAAGATGAAATAAAAGCTCTAAGAGTGCCTGCTTTGGAAGTCACCAAAGTCAGATTTCAGTTTCACTGAGGAACAAAGCCTGAGCACAGTGATGTGAACCAAGCCTGAAGAGCTCTATGCCTTCAGGGTTCTTATTGATCATCTCTGAGGATAATTATCAGGTTGCAAGTCTGATTGCTAAGTATATTGTCCTGAGCAGCTGGGACTGTCTTCCCAGACCCCAGCGTTGAGGAATGACTTGCCCTACCACATCGCTAGAGCTTCTATTAGAATTGAAAGGTATGGAATGAGGGGCAATACTGATCATACCATTTACATTGGCCTTACAGTGCAATATCCAAACAATATTCTCACAAAAAAATATGGGGGGGCTTGATGTGTGTGCTTCACTGAGTTATTTACATAGTCATGTTTATTTGTTAGGTTGGGTCGATGAGTTGCTTTTCTTCACACAAAATGCCTTACTTGAGTGGACTTGCATGCTAGCTTTGAAAGATCAAGGGCCAACCTCTCATGCCCTTCTGAATATAATGAGAAACGTTTCCATTTTTGTTCCGATTGTATGACACAAATCCTAAAACCACCATGTGGGTTTAAATGTTCAGTATCTTGTGTGAAAATTCGTCTCCTGGTTGATAATTAGACTAGGCACGCTGTGGTTTCTAAATTCCTATCCTCTTGCAATTTTAGCCTTATATTATAAATCTCATTTGTATTTTTCTGGGTAATGTCTGAGAGTCTGCATGTGAGTATCACTGAGCTTGGACAAGCGCAGGGCAAAGTTTCTGTGGTTTCTTTAGTGCCTTCAAAGGAAGAAGTAAGCACCAGACCATTGTGAAAGAGAGGGTCATGCATCTTAAAAAAAAAAAGAAAAAAAAAAAAAGAACTGCAATGGAAACTCTAACCTCCCCTGATTTACATATGGTGACATTTTGCAGAAATATGGAAACATTAGCAGTGACATAATGAAATTCTGCCTATCAGCCGTGGAAGGAATAATGTTACTGTTAAGGTAACCTGTCCACAGTTAGTTATCAAGAAAATGTTCTCACAAGCTACATATATTTAGTAAAGCATGATAAGGAGGGGCCACCCTCCCCCCACTTCTGTTTTCTCTCTTGGGCTATCCATCTTCCCAACAGATTTACTGCTCGATCACTCCCTTTACATGCTAATTACGTGCAGGTCTGGCGAATTTGTTAGTGGTGACACTTCTGGGACCCAGTGGGACTGCAGCTCATTATGTAGCAATGTCCAGATATATCAGATATTATTAGCTGTCATTAATCTGCTGTGGAAACACTGAGTGTGAAGCCAAGGAGAGGGGAGGGGAGGGTGTGCAAATGAAGTCTGACAACAACTAGGACCCTGAAAGGTCAAACGAGAAATCAGCCAATGAGGGAAGTCCAACATGCACAGGGCAGCAGCAGCTCGAGCTCTTTACCCTGTAGTTGGCAAGGGGTGCTGGTAAGAGATGCCGGGAAGAACCACTTTCAGGTGCTATTTTAATTTTTATTTATTTATTTATTTGACAGAGAAAGAGGGAGAGAAAGAGAGAACGGGCACACCAGGGCATCCAGCCACTGCAAACAGACTCCAGACGCACACCCCACCCCCTTGTGCATCTGGCTAACATGGGTCCTAGGTAATCGAACCTGGGTCATTTGGCTTTGCAGGCAAACCCCTTAACTGCTTAATCCATCCCTCCAGCCCTCAGGTGCTATTCTAATACCTCTTGTGGCCATTTCACTCACTGGCAACTAACCTTTTACTGCAATTATGTACAATTACACACATTATCTTTTATTTCATCTTAGACTCAGAGAAACACCACAAGGAGTCATTTAATCGCTGGATACATTTCAGCTTTGCTGTAAGGATGGGGAATTTTGAGACACAAAGCTTCACTTTTTTTTTTTTTTTTTGAGTTAGGGTCTCTTTGTAGGTGTGGTTGGCCTAAAACTGACTAGGTTGACCAATAGACCAGGCTGACCTTGAATTTGCAGGAGTCTTTCTGCTTTTGCATCATGAGTTCTGGGATTATAGGAGTGTTCCCCCATGTCCAGCAGCTTCTTATTGTTAGTATTTTGGTGGACATGTTTTTTGAGCTTTTTGCTTTAGCTCATTACTCCATATTGGACTGTTTGTCTATATTTTCTCCCCAATGCTTCTCATGTATAAATGCTCAAATTCTACCCATGGTTTAAGACTCAGTTTAAATTCAATGTGCATAAAGACTTACCTGAAAACCCATGCACTCTCACTTGTTTCTGACTTGTCATAAAATATTTTTATTTAGTTTGATGTATGTAACTGTATAATTTACATTTCTGTATAATCTAACTGTCATTTATGTATCATTTATCATAAATCTATCTATCTACCATCCATCTATCCATATAATTGCTTTTTGTAAGTTATAAATTTCAAGAAAGAATGTGAAGATGGTGACATCTTGGTTTTGAGTGTTAAGGAACAAGACATGGATCTAATACACATACAAAATTAATTTTTGAAAAATGTAAAGAGTATACATATCCTAATGAGTTTATATGGAGATGTGCAGTGTGTATATAAACATATTTCATATATTTGACAGGGCTACACAGACCACATGTAAATGCACTTGACTGTGATAGAGATGCATGAATGGCAATGTAGGGATTTAAGTAGCACATTGAAGTATTCCATTTTCTCTACTTTCATTCATTCTTTGTTGCTACAAGTTTGTAAGAGTTTGCTTATTATCTCCATGTCTTCAGTTCACCAATCCCTCTGAACTCCTATAGTCTCTAAGACAGAGTCCAACCTCACATCCTGGGAGGGGTTCAGAACCCCTAGAGTCTCTAAGACAGAGTCCAATCTCACAACCCCACATCTTGAGAGAGGTTCGGAATTCCTAGAGTCTCTAAGACAGAGTCCAACCTCACATTAACGGAGAGGTTCAGAACCCCTAGAGTCTCTAAGACAGAGTCCAACACATCCTGGGAGAGGTTCAGAGCTAGTACCCTTTGTTTCCCAAAGAATGACCTGGCAGGATTCCTAGATTATGTCAGAGGTCATTAGTCCCTCAGTTGTCAAGTATTGTGTGGTACCAAGTGTTCATCAATGAGTTGACTGAAATAATAATTTTTTTCTCTTCATTCACTGATGTTTCTTAGTTGTAGTAGACATTATTACAATGTTAGTCAAACTCCTCAGTTTACCTTCAAAGGCACTTCAAGACAGTCTTAGCCAAGGCTAATGGCTTCTTTATCTCTTCTGCCTCATAATATTTTCTAGCTGTGAAGACAGCCACAAGTTTCAGAGACTCAGTGTCCTAGGAGTGGCTCCCAACCTGTCAGAGATGAGCGATGGATGGAGATTAACCACAGCCTCCTTGTGCTTCTCTGGGAGGAGTCTGAGGTCAGTTTCACTAAGTTGAGCCTCAAGACCACATATTCCAACAGAATTCCCTTTCTCTCTTTAATCTAACTTTTCAAATTATTTTTCTCTATATATTTATATTTTCATGACTCAACTTCCAATATCTGACTGTTTATTTGAGATCTTTCTTTCATTTGTCAGCCCTTTCCTGAAGCCTTCTTTGCTAGACCAAAAGTCTGGGTTGTGCTCTTCCTAAGTAAATCTTTCTCAACAATTTTAATTCTGTCATTAGTTACTATTCAAATGAGCAGTTTCACTTATTATCTTCAGATTTTGTACATATAACTGCATTGGTCAAAATTATCCCAGAAAATAAAGCTTATTCTATGCATTTTAAGCAAAAAAATTTTCTAAAATGGGGAGGGGAGGTATAAACATAAAAGAAACTCAAGTGCTACTTTCTCAAAAACGGATTCAATTAAATCAGGATGAGTCTACTGCAATGGTGTAACTGGTCTCTAGGAATCTCTATATCTATTACTCCATTGTCTTTGCTTCAGAAATAGTATCAAGAAGATAACGTCCTTTTCTTCTTTACCTCTCAAAGTCTTAATATATCTCCCAAAAGTTCCTGTGTTAGAAACTCAATCTAAATTCAAATATTGGAGCTATTTGGAGTTGGGGCCCTGAGGAGGGTCTTTAAGCTTATTAGAGGTCTTTAGGGCTGACCCCCAATGTTGGCTTCATAGGACGAGGAGAAAAATAATCTGCATGGTTATATTCCCTGTCTTTCTCATTATGTGATATCTTTTGCCAAGAAGGAGTTCACCACATTCAGACTTTTGACCTGGGCTTCACAGGTTTCACCCATAAAAAAGAATCCACTTTTCTGTATAAGTTACCCAGTGTCTGGTATTCTGTTCTACCAGACACCCAGTGCCCTATATTCTGTAGAAAACAGGATGTGCGATAATCTGATGTACATCAGGTAAATCTAATTTCTGTCTAGGACTCTAGCTAAAAGAGTATAAAAATTCACATTTTACTGTTCCAGCTCTGCATACAGATAAGAACAGAGCACAGGGTTAACAATGGGTCCTGGGTACTGATCAATAATAACCAACTAAAGGTCTGTAGATATAAATTCCTCCCGTACTCACTTGCCTCCTCTCCCCAACTGAGTGAGCTATAGGTAAGAGTGACATCATCTGAACCCTACTCTACTATAAAGACAATTTCTTCTGCCCCATGAACCCAGCTCTCGCCTGAGTATTTGTTTACTGGTTTCTAGTGACTCACAATGCTTCCTGGCAGCAAGGTAAACGCCTTTCATGACCACCTAAGTATGGCTAGCATTGAGTCCAGGAATTTAGAGTTCCTTCCCAGTGTCAAGCGCCTTTCTCTCTTTGGCTGCATGAATTTCATCTGCTTTTGTACAAGCAATCAAGGAGAAATGCAAACTTTAAAGGCTCTTCAATCACACAAAGATGTTTCATCTAATACCAAATATTTGATATAAGAAGACACTACAATGCATGCTGCATGAACAACTTCATTATCATGGCCTCTGCTATGTATACATGTACCCTTAGGTGCATTCTAGATGTTTTAACAAAGTAGTTCACTTTTCCATGCCCTTAACAGTGTTCTTTTCAACATTCAAGTATGAGAGTTTCTTTCTGACTTTAAAAAAAAAAAAAAAAAAAAAAAAAAAAACCTCAATGAACATTCTTGCCCAGACAGGCTTAAAAGATCATTCACAACGTACAAATATGTGAAGCTTGAGTATGTTTGAAATTCTTCTTTGTAATCTTATTTTCTTTATAGTTCATGCATATCCCTTTACTTAAAAATCTGACACTTTGTATATGTGATTATGTATCTTGTTTGAATGTATTATGTTCAGTTCAGTGGAGAACAATAACAAAATTGCATGTCAATATGTGGGCAAAGTATGAACAAGAAAAACAAAACCTAAAAAAAAATCAAGGTTGATGTTTACAATATATAACTAATGTGAATTACACATCTGCAGGCTATATCTATCACATACAGCCTACTGTGGAAAAGCAACTATATCAAACACCAGAAGGTCATGTGATATCTGATATTTCTTGTACTTAAGCCATAGAGTAGTGCTAAGCCTAGAGCACAAGCTGAAGAGGCAAGGAAGCCCAGGCAGTGTCCTCCACAGTGAAGCAGTCAGGTGAAGCCCAGCTGGGAGTTGGCATTCACTCAGTGCTGATGCTTAGTAAGGGATGCCAGGAGCTGGGGGACAGGATAGAAAGTCGTAGTTGTGTCAAGGGGGTTAACTGCTACTCAGGAAGTCAACATCATGATTCCTGTAACTTCTGGGAATCAAAAGATGGCAGTGTGAAATGTCCCAATTTTTGTTGCTCATGAATGGCTCTAAACATCAACTCTGAGGGCCAATGCACTTACTCTGAGGCATGGTCTAGCTAGGAAATCCTAGATATTTAGCAAATTTCTCAAGTTGTTGCTGGATATAAGAAATGTTGCCTTCATTGGTCAGCTTATTTAGAGATTTAGAGATTTAGGTAAAGTTTTCTTGCCCAGTTTACTACACTGGTTAAATGTGTATCAGAGATGCTTTGGAGACAGTTCTGGATCATTCTTCTTTGACAGTATAAAGTGAGGGTGATTTCATCTATGTCTATGCACAGTTAGTGACATGAATTAGGTTCTGCTCCCAGGGCTCATGTGGCAGTCACTCAAGCAGTAAGTATTAGAACATAGTGGTCTGCAATATGTTATTGTCACCACTGGACCCTTCACATGGCCTAATTTTCTTTTCCTGTATTTATTTTACAATGCACTGAATTGGCCCAGATGTATCAAAGTTTACACATATTGTTTCAGAGAAAATGGTTTTGAAATCATTGTGACAGTGTCCCCAAAGTTTCCAAATCAAATTAATTGAGAAAAGAAAAGCTTGTATTTTAGTCGTTCCTTCTATTGTTTAGGCTCTAAAAGTGCCTCATTAAAACAAACTGAGCTACTTCAGATGTTTTCTGATGATTTTATGTCTTAAGGGAAAAGAAAAGGTACTAACAGGTTACCAATACTTGGGTGAATCTCAAAAACCACATGCAATTAAATGATTTGGTCATGGTCCTGTATCATGCAAATAACATTTAATGGTTAAAACCTTGCACAAAGGGAGATAAAAGGTAAACCGCTTGGGGATTGAGTACCCCAGTAAATCTGGAGCCTACACAGAAGTTGCCAGACTATAGATCGGTGAGCTTCAAACTGCATTCCTAGACAGGAGAAAAGGGTTCATGGTGACGGCTCACGTCGTTTATTGGCCGTTGTTATGCACAGTGGTATTATAATAAATATAAGTAATTATTTATAATAAGTATAAATAATTATTTTGGGCTTCCATTTCCATGCCCTAACCTTTCCTAAGAAATGCGTCCCTAACTTCACTTGAGAAGCACCTTTCACCCTGTTAAACAGTTGGTGCCATCGTCCACTCTGCTGCCACCATTGGTAGCAAGTGACAAGAAAGCATCTTGTGACCACATTTACAAGCATAAATAAGTGTGACTTTAAACTCCTTAAGCAACAACAACACAAACATCTCTAGAAGAATGTATATATGTAGGCCATAAAAATGTTAAAATTGAATATTGAATTTCTAATTCTATACCTCATAGCCTTAACAAATACCACAGTATTGCCCCTGTATTAAAACTGCTAGTATTGAGAACAGTTATCATAAGCCATGACTCTCATAAATTAAGTAGATGATTGACATGCTTAGTACTAAATGAATTCTATTATTTGGAACCTTAAGCTTCTAACTCAGACTAATAGATTACCTGATTAATTTGTGAATAGTTAGGGACAGAGCCAGACAAAAATGTGATTATTTTGTCATTTAAATCTTTTTTAAAAAAATTACATTTGGGCTGGAGAGACGGCTCAGTGGTTGTAGGCACTTGCTTGCAAAGCTTGATGATCTGCATTCAATGCTCCAGTGCCCAAATAAAGCCAGATGCAATGTGTCTAGTTTGTTTGCAATAGTAGGAGGCCCTGACCCACCTATATACACATGCACACACATTTTCTCTCTCTCGTTTTTCTTGTATCTCTCAAATAAATAAAATATTTTTTATTTACACAAATTTCACCTCTAATATTTTCTCACTGGAGTTTGAAATGGCATATGAAAAGTATGTATAAAATGTACCACAAGTCAATATTAAAACCATTTCATAATTTTTCTTTATTTGTACCCTGTGTGGAACAAAGGTGTACCCATCACTGTGGATCCACATGGCTCAATCGACCATCTTACTCTTTTAGGGGAAAAATAAGCTAAAGGAAAGAAAAGAAGAAAAAAAAAAACAGATACCATGATACTCTTTGCAGGATCTGTGGCACAAGGGAGAAGTCAAGGAAACTCAAAATAAATCAGGTTTCTCATCACTCAGGATCATTTCCAGTGAACTAAAGCAAGTGTGACTAGTCACTCACACTTACTTGGTTTCAATTACTCAGGTCCACTGAGGAGAAGGGTGAACACAAGACAAGCAGGTGTTTTGAGAGAGAAAGAGAGAAAGAGAGAGAGAGACCACATTCACATAACTTTTATTTTGCAGTAAACTGTGACTTAGTGGCATTAGTCCTTCTTCTTGTGAATTTCTTTTTGTGCTTATTTTATATATTGAATTCCATATAGTTAACAGCATAGACTCCATAGACCTCCATGTTATCTTTGGCTTCGAGTGCCTGCTGAAAATTACGGAAATCCCCTGTGAGTAAGGTGAGAAAACCTGTACATGAAGATTGTCCACACTGGTTCAGTTTTAGAGTAAAATTATAATTGCACACACACACACACACACACACACACACACACACACACACGGGCTAAAGCTGAGGCAAATGGGGTCAATTTTGGTGAAATTCAAATGGTCTTCTTTTTGCCTTTGTGCAATGCCCGCCTGGCATTAGACAGTCCCTTTCCTAGGTGGCAGTGGCCCTTACTGCAGTCCTCACGCACAGGCACCTCTTGAGTTACATTGCTGATTCTGTGTCATTTAATTTGGGCCCTGTGACAAAAACCAAGCATTGTTTTAGGTGGGAGTTTGGAAGCTGGATTGTGACAGAGTGGCCACCAGTATCTCTGTCACCAGTCACATTCTCAGCCCCATTTGCAGGTGTGACAGACTCCCCCCAGCTGAACTCGCCCTTCGTCAGAACAGCATTTTACTCTTCCCATGGCATTTCATAATTATGCTTTTTTAAGCTTAGTGCGTCTCAGTGAAACCAAACTGTGAAAAGGCCCGGGTAAGAAGCTGCTGATGAGGAGCCAGGTGTCTATGAGCTGCTGCCCTTTGTTTGTTTGGGTTGTTTTCTTGACGCTTTCTTACCACAGTACAAATCTTGCGCAAAGACTTCCACTGGGTCCAGAACACCAAATGTCAGTGACTCACTCTGAGTAATAGTAGGTGGTGTTTTTTGCCCCTCTGGACTCTCTGTTGTATCCTGTAGGCTGACAGAAATCAGGCCAACTGAATAATTGCTGTAATGTATTCCCTTTTCACAATATCTGTAGTGGATCTTTTTTCTTGGCACTCCAGTTTGCGTTCCAGAAACCTGTGATGCCAAGCCTGGTGATTACTTTAGGTCTCTGAGTTACAGGCATAATTATCTCCTGAGCAGTCTTTAAGAGCTCTTGAGAGGACATGGGAAGATGAGAAGAATTCTAGATGACAGATGAAGCTATACATATATATGTATGTATGTATGTATGTATGTATGTATACATACATACATACATATATATATATATATACATATATTTTCTTTTTTTATGATGTGAGTGGGGGTTGAGGAGTGAGGTAGAGGAATGTCTACCATGTGCCTAGAGAGTTAGTGATTAGATACTCAAGTGCTATTGTTGATCAGAAATACAGCCAAGCATTCAAAAACTACACTAACAGGGCCTAGAGAGATGGCTTAGCAGTTAAGGCATTTGTCTACAAAGGCAAAGGACCTTGGTTAGATTCCCCAGGACCCACGTAAGCCAGATGCACAAGGGGACACATGCATCTGGAGTTCGTTGGCAGTGGCTGGAGGCCCTGGTGCACCCATTCTCTCTCTCTCTCTCTCTCTCTCTCTGCCTCTTTCTCTGTCTCAAATAAATAAATAAAAATAAAGTTAAGAAAACTACATTAACAGACCTACCTCTATTCATGCCATAGGTAAAAATTGTTCTTTTCATGAAGATAGTTCTTTAATTAAATGTACCATGAGGTGATAAGCTAACTTGTGGTTTGCAATATTTTGAAGAATAATCTGATATCCATATTTGTTGGAAGATCACTATCTCTGATGACTATGGACTATTAATTATCCTGAAAACATCCACAAAGTGGGCTTCCTTGCCTGTTAGATTACACCATTGGCTTCAATGAGAAGATGTGGTGTCTGTAGCTGAGTAAACCAAAGATGAATTGTTTGAGTAATATATGAAGCGAAAATGCAGCTGAGACAAAGGGGAAGAAAGACATCACCTGAAACATAAGTAAATAAATGCTGAGATGTTAGGTCACTAAGATTTAATGATTGTTGTAGAAAAGTAAATAGAATTTTTTGATTATTTACATTTCTGGCCTCTTTCAGTAATGTGTCATCTATTACCAGCTCTGTTTATAGAAAACATTGCTCTTGTACAAACATGCTTGCAATGAGACAATAAAACCCATGGAAAGGGATTTCACTGTAAAATAAACTTGTAGATTCATTACCTTTGGAAGCGTTCTTTGTAATAGCTTCACATCACTCTGACAAAATCATGGCAGGTCTTCAAAAAATCCTTCCTATTCTTTTAACATTTGATTCAGTGTACCTGTCTCTAAAGCACTGGGAGAAAATCTGGGACCAACCGTTTTCTATTTTATTGAAAGATAAGTTATTGTTGTGCTATGCATCCTAATTTTCTCCAATAAAACTAAAAGTAGGACCATGCCTCCAGCTTTGAGATGTGGGGTCATGCTAGGACAATAGTGCTGTCTACCTGTAATAAGTTACTGCCATCCAAAATACGGTGTGTACACAGCAAACACACAAGACCATGAGACTGTGAGGTGACAGCATTGGGCTTCACATGAGAATATGCACTGCCTTCATAATGGCTGCCCTCTCGAAATGTAATTAGCTTTTCATTGAACTGGTAAATATAGTATATATGAAACCCATGGGATTTCTGTATAGACACACTTATTCCCACACATCTCTGTAAGTCATAAATGGCTGTCTTCCTCCAAAATGGATTAGGATGAATTATATTAGCACCTGACTGTGAGTCTAATTAAGGTAAAACATGTTTAAATTAAAAAAAAAAAAACATGTTTGGATTTACACACATTTGGGATGGTCATGTTCTATGTAACAACCAGATGACAAAAAGAATGCCTTAGATAAGATGTTTCAAATGTCTGCTTTTGTATGCACATAAAAAGTAATTTTGGGCTGTGCATGATGGTGCACGCCGTTAATCCCAGCACTTGGGAAGCAGAGGTAGGAGGATTGCTGTGAGTTTGAGGCCACCCTGAGACTACATAGTGAATTCCAGGTCAGCAGCCTGGGCTAGAGTGAGACCCTACCTCAAAACAACAACAGCAACAAAAAATTTTAAAAAACTAAAAATAATTTTGTGCTGGAGAGATAGATGGCTTAGAGGTTATAGCGGTTAAGGTGCTTGCCTGCAAAGCCAAAGAAACAAGGTTCGATTCCCCACTACCAACATAAGCCAGATGCACAAGGTGAGTGCATGCATCTTGAGTTCATTTGCAGTGGTAAAGGCCCTGGCATTCCCATTGTCTCTGTCTGTCTCTCTTTATCTGCCTCTATCTCTTTATCTCTCTCTCTCTCTCTAGTAAATAAAGTAAAAGAATAATACAAAAATTTTTAAAAAGAATTTTAATGCTAATTCAAAAATTGATCCATATCTTTAATTTCCGTATGAAGTCTTGCGAAAGAGGAATTGCTGTCTATAAATTACTCCTGGAGAGAACGGGCTGGAAAGGTAAGTGATTTGATAAGTAGTGGCAATACATATGGCAATTAAACTCTCTGCTCTGCTTTGTGGGATGAAGGGTTACCCACAGGCAATGTAGGCAACCTCTGGTACAAAATAACGACAAGAGACAAATCTTTTACACGACTAGACCCTTTTGATAAAAACAGGATGAAAATCCTTAATAGCAACAAGAGAGCATGCAAACATAGTGCTAATAGGTGATAGTAGACATAGTGACCATGAAAGTGGAGTGATGACCAAGATATGAACCTGTAGTTTCTGTCAGGAGATAGAAAGATTAAGGTGAAACTAAGAGAGCTGCAAGGATTGCTTAGTGGTTAAAGCATTTACCTGAAAAGCCAAAGGACCCAGGTTTGATTCCCCAGGATCAACATTAGACAGATGCACAAGGGGGTGCACGCATCTGGAGTTCATTTGCAATGGCTGGAGGCCCTGGCATGCCCATTCTCTCTCCCCATCTTTCTCTGTCAAATAAATAAATAAATAAAAATATTTTTAAAAGAGTGAAAGTAAGAGACTATGGAGTTGCAGTGATAATAAAAAGTATATAACGATGGTGGTAATGAAGGCTATGAGGTCATAGTGAAGAGAAAAGAATGCAGAGCTATCCTGAGAAGAGGTGGACTTTAACCCATGATGGTAACAAGAGAGCGTGTAACATTAAGAGAACTAGAATCATGGCAGCAATCCAAATTCCTGGAAGTTTTGAAAACAACTGAAATTTAAATGAGAATGTATACATTAAATTTAATGTCTGGGTAGAAACACAGAGACGTCAGGTTTTACTGTTAAGTTAAAACTCAGCACATAGATTTATAATTATGCTTGAGGTGATGGGAACAAGAAAACAATATGGTTGTGAAGTTTGCATGTAAAGTATCTCCCATGTGTCCGTGATTTGAACCTCACTCTCAATTAGCAACTGGTGCCACTGATTGGGACATTTGTAGTCTTTGGGATGTGGATCCTTGCTAGAGAAGTTGTGTCACAGAGGGCCCATTTTGAGGTGTTGTAACCCAGCCCTGTATGCCACACTGAGCTCACCGTATCTATCTACTTCTTTCCTGACGATAAGAATATATGATATTGGCTGTCCGCTCCCTGCCATGCTTCTCCATCATGATAGACTTCTGAAAACTGGAAACTGAAATAAACCCTTTTCCTCAAGAAGCTGCTTCTGGTTGAGTAAATGTCTTAGCAACAAGACGAAGGAGGCTGCTACCATCAACCAATAAAAACAGCCATAGCAGCCTAGGAGATGGTTTATTCATTTATTTGTGTGTGTGTGTGTGTGTGTGTGTGTGTGTGTGTGTGTGTGTGTGTGTACTAAGTAGAACTTTATATTTTTTCTTTTCTTTACAAATGTATTTATTTATTTTTCATTATTGATTATTTGAAGATACTTTAGGCAAATACTAATAGACAATGAGTGGTCAAAATTCCATCTCCTCTATTGCAAAACATCATAGAATCCTATTAAGTGTTCAGTCATGCAATTGTTAACATGATTGAGTTGTTATCTTTATAAATTTGAACTTTTTGATTTATAAAATTGATCTCTTTAAAACTCTATTGCTGCAGAAATATTCAAACAGCTATATGAGACAATTTAGTGTTAAAAGAAAAATAAGACTTTTAATAAAGTTAATAATGGGACAGACATAAAGATGTTAATGAATAAAGAAATAAGTAATTAGAAAAGTTAGGGTTGAAAACTACCTAATGTTTTGTGAAACACACCCATGTGCTCTAATTATAATTTAAAATGGGTATTACATAAAGTTAATGCTATTTATAGGAAAATTGGAGATCAACATATTAAGTGAAATAAGCCAGACCTGGAAAGAAAATATTTCATGTTTTGTCTCATATGTAGGACCAAGGACATATAGATATGACATTAAAATAGAAGGGCACTATTTAGTAAGAAGAAGCAGACTAGTGTTGGCCGATAACAGGGGACGTCTTAGGCTTCACGGGCAAGCACCTTAACCACCAAGCAATCTGTCCAGCCCTTCCTTCTGTATTTTTGATTTCAATTTTTATTCAGGTTTATTGATAGTGATATTTATTTGGGGCTGCTTTTAAAGACAGAAAGCCTTCTTGAAGACACTGAGTGGTCTTCCTGAAGTTACAGTGCTTGGTAGTGCCATTGAAGGACAGAGGGAGAAAGAGAGAGAGAGAGAGCGAGAGAACTGCTAGCTACCTAGCTATGTAGTCAGGTGCTGTGCTGCACGCCGGAATCTGAACCCAGCCAGGACTGTGAGAGTGGCATGCCATGCTGACTACATGGTGAGACACTGGCTTCAAAATTATAAAGAGTGAAAATGAGAACAGTGCGTCTGCATCTCTGTGGATGACAGCAGCTTCATGGTTGATACTCTGGCTATCTTCCCTTGAGTGGTAAAATGAAGGCATAAGGGGAAAATACTTATTGCAGTAACTTGGAATCTCGATTTTCTTGGGGCGGTAGTGTCTCTTGAATAACTAAAGGATAGAGTGAAAGAGGAAGGGGGAATTAATTTGAGATAAAGAAAGTGTGACTGGGCTTGATGGTACACACCTTTGATCCCAGCATTTGGGAGGCAGTGGTAGGAGGATCGCCCTGAGTTTGAAGCCACCCTGAGACTACATAGTGAATTCCAGGTCAGCCTGGGCTAGAGTGAGACCCTACCTTGAAAATCCAAAAAATATTTTTTTAAAAGAGACTGTGGATATGAAATGCTAGTGATCCCTTTTTAATTTATTCTTCTTAATTCTCTTTTGGTAGCAAAGTTTTATTGTAAAATAAGAAATCAATATATAAAAAGGGGTTATAAAAAGGGAGAAGGGTGGAGGTGACACATGCAGGTATATCTTGCAGTGTGAGCAAAAATACTGTCTGACCTTAATCTTCTACAGCCCCACCTACAAGGATAGGGAACCAGCACCCACATGGGTCTCAGCCATGAGGTAACAGAAGATGGTTGAAGGACTGACAAACACTATCTCATTAACCCTCACAATAAGTCCTGTGAGGTAGGTTATGATGACCAGCATTTTATAGATGTGGGTATTCAAATTGTGAGAAACGAAACGAGATAGTTTCCCTGGTAGGTGGGTTGTCGAATTGGGGTGGGCTTTGACAGGTTGTATGGCCAATTGTAAACTCCAACCTCACACGCAAAAACATTTTCCTTTCTCCCAGACTCTCCGCAAAGACAAAACCTAAAAAGCCAAGCTTGTGCATTCTAGCTCCCACCACCCTTCCCAAACTCAGGTCAAGGCAAATGGCAGGGTTCTCAGGTATTTCCGAGTTACACCTACACCAAGCAGGAGTCCAAGCAGCTGAGTCACCAAATGCCAGGGAAGGAGGAGAGGAGTGGGAGTCTGCTGCTGGACAGCAGGCAATCAGTGGGTCAGTCTGAGTCAAGGCTCTCTCTCTTGAGCACTAGGATTTTTGTTTGTTTGTTTTTTCGAGGTAGTGTCTCTGAGCGTTAGTGTTGTTTTTTTTTTAATTTAATTTAATTTATTTATTTATTTATGAAGGAAGGTTGACCAGCCCTTCTTGCACTTCAGGTAGCTCAGGAAGGTGGGGGTGGGGACACCGTGGCTGGGAGCTGGCCCAGGCCCCTCACCTGGACTGAGCCCTGTTCTGCCTGGCTCCTTTTTAGCCGGGGCATCACCTCAAAGCAGTCATGCCCACGGATCTTAAGGGTATCATATTCTCCATGCAGTGGTTTCTTCTTTGGCTGGGGAGAGGAACTGGTGCTGGGGGGCCCGTGCTCACTTAGTGCTCCCAGAGGACAAATCAAGGCAAGGTCCCCCCCCCGCTTTTTTTTTTTCTTTATTATTTGTATTCAGCAAATACAGTCAGTTTGGTACCATTATTAGGCTCATCCGTGACCTACCCCCTCCCCTTGGCCCCTCTTTGTTGAGGTATACGGGTCATGCATTGTGGAGTTAGTCCACAGTTATGGGTAAGCTAAATGTTTCTGCATATCATGACCCAACATGTAACTCTGACGTTCTTTCCGCCCCCTCTTCTGCAAAATTTCCCTGAGCCATGTTGGGTTCACTTTTGGTCTGCTTCAGTGATGAGGTGTTGGGGGCCTCTGAGGCTCTGGCTCTCTGATTTGGTAGGAGTTGATTTTTCTCTGTGCTGATCTCCTTCCCCCTTCTGCTGGTATCTGGCTCATCAGGAAAACAGCGCCCTTGCTTTTTTCTCCAATTTTTCTTAGTTTCAGCTGGGGCCCTTTTGAGGTATGATGGGGTGGCTCTCTCCTTAGGATCTACATCTATCTGAAAAAGAGAAGCAGATTCACCCCTTTTTGAGGAAATGTTCTTCCTCTGTGCAGCGGTCTCTCCCAGGACAGGCAGAAACACGCACGTCAATCTGTTCCGTCCCAGCAGGTTCTCGCTGGAGTCCGCCAGCGCCATGTGAGGATGGGTCGCTGGTTCATGCAGGAGCTGGCACACGTGTGGTTGTAGTGCATGGTGGTTCAATCAGAGCCAACCTCAGATGGCTCATGTGGCACTACCACACTACATCGTCGAAAACTTTGTCTGCCATCCAGATACTCTGCATGTAGATTTCCATCCACCAGGATACGATGCTGAGGCGGAGCCTGACCTCCTCTATCAGAACAGCGCCCATGGCCGGGACAGCGCCTCCCAACTTCTGTCATGTCTTGTGACTTCTTGTAGATGGCCATGGCACGGACACGGGTGCCAGGTGGGGGTGTGGGGTCTACCCATAGCTGCATAGGACATGTCTTGGCCAGTTGGCAGCATGGCTTGTTGAGGGCAGGGGAGTATGTGCATGTGACAGATTTGGCTGTCCCGGAGTGCAGGAACCGCAGCCAGAAACCATCGCTGCCATCGCTGCCCTGGTGGGTTTTCTGGGAAGGGACAGAGGATGACAAAGGCCAGGGAGTGGCCTCCTGCTAGTACTTGGGAGGCAGAGATAGCAGGATCACCGTGAGTTCAGAGCCACCTTGAGAGGACATAGTGAAATCCAGGTCAGCCTGGGCTAGAGTGAAACCCTATCTCAAAACAAACAAACAAACAAAAAAAAAAAAACACAAAAACAAACAAGCAAATAAACAAAAAACTATTGACAAAGTACAACATCCCTTCATGGTAAAAGCCTTCAAGAAACTAGAAATAGAAGGAACATACTTTATCATATTAAAGAAAATGTGGTACATGTGTATCATGGAAATATATTCACCCATAAAGGAAGCAGCAAACTAGACATCATTATGTTAAGTGAAGTAAGCCCCAGCAGGAAAGACAAATATTGCACGCTTCTTCTAAGGTGAGTCAGACCACATATAGTATATAATAAACATATATGCATTTGTGTGTGTACGTGTGTTTTCTTGTGCAACTAGAAAGGAAATGATGAGAAGGAAAGAAATCATCTTAAGGGTGCAGGTAAAGGGAGGAGTACGAGGGTAATGGCATGCAGGTGACCTAAGAAGGTCATCAAATACCTGGAACATAAACACAGAAAGTGGGTTACTTAGGGGGAGGAAGGGATCAGCAAGTGGAAAGTGGGGGGCGGCAGTTGTGGAAGGGAATAAATAATGAGACATGTGTAAGAAAATTTTATAATGAAACCCATTCCTTTTATATGCTGAAAAATTAATTTTAACAGTATGTATTTCACAGTTTTAAATGTAACTTTATTATCTCTCAACTTGTATTCCCTCCCCAGGAAATCTTTTTTTTATGCAAAATTGTTTTCTCTCATGTCTTAGCCTATACATTTTTTTCTCCGGAATTCCAGTCATAATCCAGTCCCCAGGTATGTGTAGGTGAAAGTCGTCGCTATCTAAAATTCCACTTGCAGGAACCAAATTCATCTCAACCCTATCTCGTGCTCCAGCATAAAATCATTCCAACACATTCAGTGGTATGAACATCCACCATGAGGCCAAGGCAGGCGTGATACTTGACTTCTCCATTGAGGATCAGATCAAATGTGTTGAATGTGTCTGAATTTCACCTTCCTGAACTCTCAGCTCTGGTCCTTCATCAGCACTGCTGTGGCCACTGGGTTTTGCAACCTTCCCCCTGCCTGTTCCTTTGCAGTTCAGCCCTTGTCTTCTTTCACTACATCCATTCTCCACACTATCAGGTTGATGGTTCTAAAATTAATTTTCTTTTCAAACTTTACTGGTTAGAATCTTAAATGAGTCCCATTTTATATTTTTTTTCTTTCCTGTCCTTCTCCTTCCCCCACTCTCTCTTCCTCCTTCTTCCCCTTCCACCTTCCCTTCTCTTCAGTTTGAATCACCAAAAACATAGTTTGGTTTTCTAGACTTATGAGCTAAGATCTACCTGCATACTCAGTGTCATGTTCTTTCTCTGTCAGTTTCTTCTGCTCTGGAGGTCTACCATTACAGTTGAGCTGTCACGCCCACACACATCTGTGTGGATGCTGAGGAGCTGGCCTCCCATTCTCACTCCTGCATGGTGAGTGCTTTATCTGCTGAGTCATCTCCCCAGCCCCTAAAGCATATATTTCTAAAGTCATAGTGAAAGCCCGCCTAGGAGAAACTAGAAACAGAGGAACACCTAGAAGAGAACTCTTAGAAAAACAACAAAGTGACAATAATATGTTATAGAATTCCTTGTCTCTACTGTGTGCCAAAACTTCATGAAGTTGTACATGTAATGGGAAGATAAAATTGAATTTTGTCAGTAAGAATAATTAAATACAACATAAGAAAGGCAGCAAAATTCACTTTTCATAAGAAGCACTGTACCCTCCTCATTGTCACTGATTCCAGTCACATAGTGTCTTAGATTTTACTGAAAGTTACCCCTGTATTCAAGGAAATCCTTCTTATGTTTCAGCACAGGATTCCTTCATATGCAAACTTCTGTTTCATTTCTCTACTGAAAGATGTATTTGGTTATTTAACATTACCTTCACCTTTGTCAAAGAAACCTATTGTAGATTTGTTGAAAGTTTGAAAAAGAAATTAAAAATGGATCATTTGCATTTCATATCTCAGTAAGTTTAATGTGCACATTAAATTTAAATTCTAACTGATTCATGCCTTTGGAAATTTATAACTATAGCTACAAAGTTAAAATGGTGCAGCATTTCATAAGACTACAGTGAATTTTACTTATATGAAACTTTTCATTAGAACACAGAATTCTTCCCTCCTCCCCACATACATGTGCAAACATGCATATCTATATGCATCCACACCCAAGCAATGGCATTTCTATTTCTTCCACTCATTAAAAATCTCACTCTCTCTCTCTTTCACACACACACACACACACACACACACACACACATACACACTCAGTAAGAAGGAAGAAAGTTGTTTCAAATGTTATGCTTTCTTAAAGATCCCAATAGAGGTGGTCAGAAAATCAAGTTTTGTTATTAGACCTGTATAGTGGGAACAATCGTTAGCATTCATGAATGGCTTCACTAGTTTGTATGTTGCTGTGACACCAAGTATATAATGACTCTGAGTCTCAATTCATTGGTCATAATGTGGAAACTCACAGAAATGAATGGAAAGCGATTTCTCAAGCCATTTTGTCATGGTAGTTCCTTTCAGTATGATTTAGGAAACTGCACTGGATAGAAAAGCCTCCCGTTTAAATGTCAAATACAAGATTCATTTCTGTACTACTTTAATCCAAATGTCAGAACTGTGAGCTAAACCATCAATCTCACCAGAAATTTGTGAATTTTACACATCAAAACTGTTGTCCTTTAAGAGAGAGATCTGGATTTCAGGGAATACCCAGAATGCAATTTGCAAGATGCTGAAAGAGGTATCCATCAAGGAGTGGCATAGAGCTGGAGAACATTCTAAACTTGTCATGAGAATGGCCTATCTAAAATAAGAACACCTCCTTCTAGAACTGATCAAGAATATTCCAGGAACTTGTCTCCTTGCTTTCTTGCTTTCCTACTTCCTATTTCCTGACTATAGAACTGTTACTCTTGTCCTCTCCATAAATTCATCTGCTTTAGTCAAGTTCAAGTGAGCTTGACTTTCTTTTCACACTTCAACACCCCCCAGCAATTAACCATGGGCTTGGATATTTCCAGTTCTCTCCTCTATGCTGAAGCAAATCTCTCCACTCCACTGGATGGGCCAGAAAAACAAGCTTTTTCATGAGCAAACAAGAAAACAAAGAAAGACAAAATAAACACAGAAACATCTGCAAAAGATAATCAAATAAATTCTATTTTATGTGTGTTGTGCAAATTCAAGTCAAGAGGGGAAGTAAGATGGACTTTTATTTGGCTAGAATGCAAAGAGTCCCATGAAGAAATCACCAGCCTAAACATTAACATGTTCGGTCCTTGAAAGAAGTATGCAGCTCATGTCTGCTCTGCTTGGCTAAGAAGATAAGGTCGGTGACTAAAGAGAGCAAGGAAAATGGCGAAAAGTTAGGAATTTGAAGGGGAAGTCAACGGAACTTTTGCCTTTAAAAATGTGGACATTCTTACAAGAATTCTTACATAGTTTGTTGAACTGTAAATTGTTTAGTTGATGATTTGTAATGTTTGCTAAGAAAATTTCCCTTTATACATACATACACATATCTATATCTATATCTATATCTATATCTATATCTATATCTATATCTATATCTATCTATCTATCTATCTATCTATCTATCTATCTATCTATGTCTGAAGAGAAGGCATAACTGTTGAGGCACTTGTCTGTGAAGCCTAAGGACTTAGGTTTGATTCCCCAATACCCACGTAAGCCAGATGCACAAGGTGGTGCATGTTTCTGGGACCTTTGGCACTGGCTGGAGGCCCTGGTGCACCCATTCTCCCATCTGCCTCTTTCTCTCTCTAATAAATAAATAAATAAATAAATAAATAAATAAATAAATAAATAAAAATTTAAAAATAATATATACATGTGTTTTATATGTGTGTATATGTAATCAAATGCATATTTTGAGATTGCCATTCACTGGAAATTTTCAAATACATGTTTTATATTCTTCTAGTTCTTGGCTGGGTATGACTATGACATGAAAACATCAGCCCTTCTTTTCCTGTCTCTATTCTACACAATCTCTTAGTGGTAGTGAGGGACAATTTTATGTTGAAGTAAGTTCATGCATGAAAATTTACGCTCTTCCTCTTATTACCTACCAGGTTGGTCTATTAGCTTCACACTTAGTCTGTTCCATGGTACATTCATAATGATAATACTTTGCTTACTCATTGCAGTAGAAATGCATCTTACAACTTGCACATAGCTTAGAGAATTTATCATTTCTCCACTGTATGTATGTTAGCAGACTCTAGGGAAGCCTACTGACAATTATGCTCTTTTTTTTTTTTTTAAGGTAGTATCTTGCTCTAGCTCAGACTAACCTGGAGTTCACTCTCTACTCTCAGGATGGCCTTAAACCCGTGGCCTTCCTCCTTCTTCTTACAACCCCCAAATTTGTCCAATTTTTGGAAAGCAAGATGGCTTTTACTAATATTCTGTAGTCTGTATCAATACAGCTGTCAAGAGTAACAGTAACAAATGAAATCATTCTGCATCCCAGAACTGAGTGCATTTGATTTCATTGCCTGAGATGACAAATACTTGTAGGAGAAATGTGCTCATAGCACTTGATTAATTAAGCTCTGGCAAAGATATCTAGACAATAAGGAACTGAGAATTTTCCGTATTCTACTTTTACATGAATTTAGTTTTTCTGCCCTAGTCTTTCTAAGCTGACCAGCCACTTGGGGTACAGAATGCACAATACATTTATTTCCATGTATGGCCAGTCAGGACTAAGCACATTACTAACCATTGGTAGGTGGGGAGTGGACATTTATTGAATAGAATTGAGTATCTTTACTCTCTTCAATAAGCTCTAAAACAAGGGCCATAAGAAAAGAGTTTAGAAGTATAAGCCCTTCTCAATCTTTATTATTTAAGGACTAATTATCATGCTTTTCAATGCCTTGTACTTTCTATGGTGAGCTCATTTCAATGCTCATTAACACCTCCACTACACCAGAGGGTAGACAGGAGTTAATAATGTGATTATAAAGGATAATATGCAAATGAACCACACTGGCTTGTTGGGCAGGTAGATTGCAATTCTTGATTAACAGGAGGCTTTGGGACTACACTTCGATTTTTGCTGTATGCAGCCCTCCCCCCACCCGCCCCATTGGTGGTAGACACAATTAAGAATGTATACTTGGTCTACAAGTCTTTGGAATAAAAATAAATATCCACTGGCTGCCCAGCCACCCGAGATTTGGTAGGTGCTTCCATATTGGAGAAAATCCATTCAGAAGGGCCAGGGCAGGCTTCAATGGTCTGGAAGCCAAGTTTGTATTCTGATTGGTGAGCACTCCAATACAGCTGGAGTGGAGCTGTGGACGGGCTCTGGGCGGGACCCCAGGAGAAGCCCCACACCAGCACTTGGTACAGTTGCAGTTCACGAATCACACAAGCAGGAGGGCAGCCTGGAAGATGGCTTGTGTCACTTAGAACATTGAGGAAGGCTTGGACAAGAGCCCTTAGCTCAGAAAGAGGAATGAGTGGAATTTGGGATACAAAGGTTACCTAGCTATGTGTACTGTATGGCTCGCTGATGGTGGGAATCCCGGAGAAGCAAGTTCATAGAAACATGTATGACAGGCCAAAACTTAGGAGTTCAACCCAAAGTTAGCTGTTGGGGGTTGAAGTCAAGAACAGAAAATCGAATCTAAGCACCAAAGGGTTGTTAAGAACTCAAGTTCAAGGTCACTTGGACCTAACTGGGCGGATGAAGCCATGTACAGATCACTGAGCCCTCTTCTCAGTTTCTGTTCACTGTGCTTGGGTAGTGACAAGAGATAGTCACATGATCACAGGAATGTGTCTGTCAGTTACTTGCTGGTATCTGTATTTAACTTTCCAGACAGTACCTGACTCATGATGTCTTGAGTTATATTAGTTTGACTTTAAGATAGTGAAAATAATACAAATTCAGAAGAAGTCTTTTTTCCTTATTTTGAGTTATGATTTTTCCTAACTGAATAATCTGTAGTGTAACCTCACCCCGTGATCAAGTGTGAACATGTCATGGTACTTGATAGAGTATCATGATGCTGCATGGTTAAGCTAAAATGTTCAGTAGGTTTGTTGCATTAAGTACATATTTTCCCTATGATAATTTCATTTTACCATTGGCTTAATCAGACTATAGCCCCAGCATTAGTCAAAAAGTACTTGTATAGATATGGCTTTATTTATAAGTATTTTTTCTATCACTTTTCACCTATTTTTCATTTGTCTACGTATTTCTAAAACTCTCCTAGAAAATCTAATATGTAAACAGGTTGGTGGATTACTGACCTCTTTTTTTAAAAAAGAAATATGGATTTATGTTAGAAAGAGAGGGAAGAGAGAGATAAAGTCGAAGAGGCAGATAACAAGAGAGAGAATGGGTATGCCAGGTGCTCAGCCACTGCAGACAAACTCCAGGTGGATGTGCCACCTTGTGCATTTGGCTTATGTGCACACTGTAGAATTGAACCTGGGTCCTTAAGCTTCTCAGACAAGTGTCTTAACTACTAACTCATCTCTCCAGTCCCAACTCCTCTTAATTATAACAAGATCTAAAAGGATGGTGCTGTATTCAAGTTACCTCCTGTATAAGGAGGTCTAGACTTCAGATTATTCAAATGGTTATCCTTTACCTATTCCATGAATCAGGAAAAAAAAAAAAAAAACAAGTGATGGGGAAAAGGATTAGATATTCAAGAAAAATGAAGTGCAATTTTGGAAAATTAACCATATAAAAGGGTTTTATGTATGGTTTTGTTTTTTACTTTTTTATTTTTTGTTTTGCATTCTGGCTTGCTAATTTAATTGAAGGTAGGACAGTCACCTGAAAATTATTTGAAAGTGGACTTTTAAAAATGCTTAATTCCACAGACATTTGTCCTTCTGAATGTGGAGGAGACCAGACTTCATTAAGACCTCAAAACACAGCACACACCTTTTGAATGAATTACAGTCCTAATATTAAATTTCATGTTTGCAGATACAGAGACAGGCTTGTATTTCAGTCTATTAAATATAAGTGACCAGATTTATGTGAACATACATGCAATATTATGATCCTCAAAGTTATTTAACATGAAAAACAGATCTGACTAGGAGATAAGGTTTCCTCAAAAAAATAAATCTCGTAACTGAGTCTCATAGGAGTGGCATAAGTATTTGATTGCTAACCAGGTGTAAAATCAAAAGATAAATGAAGGCTGGAGAAATGGCTTAGCAGTTAAGGTGCTTGCCTGTGAAGCCTAAGGACCCAGGTTTCATTCTAGTACCCACATAAGACAGATGCACAAAGTGGCACATGCATCTGGAGTTCATTTGCAGTGACTAGAGCCTTGGCACAGCCATTCTTTCTCTCCATCTCTCTCTCTCTCTCTTTCAATCTGCCTCTTTCTTTTCTCTCTCTCTAAAAAATAAAATAAAATATTAAAGAAGATAAATTATCCATTCAAAGGGCCAACTGGCCACAGTTCTGAGAAACCCATCTCACCTTGTTCCATGCTCAATGAATGAGGGAATGGGTCATTTTCTGTAGTATTCCAGGGCCCTGTTTGGCAGGAATGGTGAAAAAAGTGGGCACATTTGCTCTTAATTTTTTCTCCTTTTACGTTTTGGCTTCTTTCACTGATGGACCAGTGATCAGCAGGTACTGTTATCATTTCTACAGTTTGGATATTAATAGGCAATTTTGCTATCCATCTTTATGTACAGAGCTCTATCAATTTATTGGGCATATAGCTGTGAGTGAACCTGCTGCATCATAGGAAAAATATTATCACATTTTGTTAAAGAGCCAACTGCATTCTGAAGAGGCTTACTATTTTCTATTCCCACAAGCAATTCATAAAGGTTCTAATTTCTCCACATTCTTGCCAAAGTTGTTTGATCTTTGTGATTATAGCCACCCTACTGAGTATGAAGTGATATCTCATGGTAGTTTTGATTTGATATTTCCCTTGCAACTAATGACATTAATCATTTTTTCACATTCTTATTGATCTTTAGAATGTGGTTTTTTTGATATGTCTTTCTATGATTTGAGATACATTTGCACAATGCCTAGCATGCCCAGGGCCCTAGGTTCAATTCCCAGCACTGGACACACACACACTCACACACACACACACACACACACACACTCAGATTCAAATATTTTTCCTTATTTAAAAAAAGTTATATCACCTGTCTTCTGATAAGTTAGAAGAATTTGCTATCAATTCTGGATATAAACCTACAGCCATAACACCCTGAGCACCTCATCTTTTCTATGTATATGTGCCTGACTGTAAAAATATGTTGCCAATATTAGCTCTCAAGCTATACATCTTAATTTTCTTAATTTTGACCATAGATATATATAAAGGTTTTGAGTTTTAATAAAGTTCAAGTAAACATTCTGTTGGTCCCATTTTATGCCATAGCTAACATTTACCTAACCTAAGACTATGGACATAATCCTCAGGCTAATCTAGAATTCTCACAGTCTAGTTTCTGGTCTCTGACTCACTGTGACGATTTTTTTTTTTTTTTTTTTAGTAGTAGGAGTTTAAAATATTTTCTTGTGTGTATTATAAGATCCAGTTGATTTTTTAAAAAAAAAAGATTATCCATTTTCTACTAAAAGTCATGGCAGTATGCTGAAAATACATTGGACATAAAAATGAAGGTTTCTGGGGCTGGTGAGATTGCTCCGTGGTTAAGGCATTTGCTTGCAAAGACTGAAGGCACTAGTTCAATTTCAGTTCTCCAGTACATATGTAAAACCAGATGCACAAAGTGGCACATGCATCTGGAATTTGTTTGCAGGGACAGAAGGCCCTGGCCCATTCCCCCCCCCCCCCTCTGTCTCTCTGTCTCTCTCTCTTTTCCCCATCTCTCCTTGCAAATAAATAAATAAATAAATTTAAAAATGAAGGTTTCTTCACCCTGGCTTCTATATCAGTGATACATATTGATAAACATGAGCTTCCCAGGCTTGTTAACCTTGTCCAAGTTTGTTTTAGCTATTTTGACTCACTTGCATTTCTATGTGAGTTTTGGAATCAGCATTTCAATTATGTTGCCATGTGGACAATTGTAAGTAGCAAGAGTCACATAGAATCTAGAAAGGATTTGGGAGCTGTGGTGTTTTGAATCTGATGTCTCCCATAAACTCATGTGTATTGGGTTCTTGGTTCCCAGCTGATGGTAACTTGGGAGGTGGAGACTTGCTAAAGGAGGTGTGTTGTTGAGGTGGGTTTAGGGGAGTTATCACCAGCTCCCCCTTGCCGGAGCTCAGCTCACTTTCCTACTGCTGTTTTCCACCTGCTGCAGCAGAATGATGTTCAAACTCCGCTCATGCCATGCTTTCCCCTGTCATCATGAAGCTTCCCCTTGGGACTTAAAACCAGAATAAAACCTGTTGCTTTTGGTCAGGTGTTTTATCCCAGCAACATGAAGATAAATGAACAGGGGAGTATTCCCAGATTAACAATATAAGATCTTTCAACCCATAAAATATTTTCATTTTTGTTTAGATTCTCTTTTTACTTTATTTATATTTTTCTCTGTAATTTTTTGTGTGCTTAGCATAGAAGTATTAAATTTCTTTAGTTAAAGTGAATTCTCAATGCTTAATTCATTTGATGATATTGAGAATGGGGAAAAAGTATATTTTCTATTGCCAGTATAACAAAATCTGAATTTGAATTATGGATATACTTTTGTATCCAACAACCTTACTGAACACATTCACGAGTTCTAAAAATTTGTAATAGTTTACTTAGGTCTTTTAAATAGAAGATTATGTGTTGTGCAAATAAAAAAATGTTTTTATATCTTCCTTTTCAATAAAACTGACTTTTATTTCTTTTTCTTTATAAAGTGCCTTGAATTGAACCTCCAATATAATGTGGAGTAGCAGTGAGAGATGATTTCCTGTCCTGTTACCAACTTTAAGATATTTTACATCTCCACCACTGAGTATGACATTAGCTGGAGGGTTTCATGTCTCATATGTATCTTTTCCTTGAGTTTCATAGCAATGATGAATAAATTACTATTAATATTTCTATTTTACGAGCCAAAAACATTGCTAACTAATTTAGTAAGTGCTCAAGTTAGAACTTAAATGAGATTATAGAGTATCAAAAGCCACTTTTATAGTGCTTCGATAGTGTCTAAATAATTATTAGTTAAATTAATTATATGAAACTTTAATTAACAAAGTTTGAAAACAGATCTAGGAATTCTACTAAATAGTGTATGTGTTTTATAACTTAATAACTTACTGATTGTGGATAGTAAACATATGCTTAATTTTTCTGTGTTTCAAAAGCCTTCAAGCAGTATGATAATTAATCCCATTATATTGATATTAATAATACAAATAGATGGAAAGAACCAAATTGCTAATATTAGAATAAAACACACACACACACACACACACACAGACACACACATATTTGCTTTTACCTTGAGGCATTCATATCTTTCCAATGCCTCTTAGAATCTTATGATTACACATAAATTGTAAGTCAGGTGTGATGGCATGGGCTTGTGGGCTCAGCTACTCAGGAAGCTGAGACCAGAGAAACACTTAAGTCCAAATCTGGTCTGGGTACATGGTAAGACTGAATTTCAAAAGGAAAAACAAATAAAGAAAGCATTGCAATTAACAAAAAACTCCAACAATTTTTAACTTTTATTTTGATACACTGGTTCCTGCTGTTTATTTCTTCCTTTGCCGAACACATACTCCTAATCAAGAGATTTGATGATTTCACTACTGCTTAGCTGTTCTTTGGGCAACAAGGACAGTTGTTTTTCTTGATGGTGTCATGAAGCCAGCTTGCTGCAGCCTCATAGGCGTGAGTACCAATGAAAGAATGACCTACGACAGTCCTAAGTACTCTGGCTGGATTCTAAAGTCAGTAGAGAAATATCACTTACAGCACGAGAGTTCCTTACATGAGCCAACTATATTTTAATACAAAGTTAAAAGGTACCATAACAGGTTACGGTTGCTCATCTTCAGTATAAGCAAAAAACAAGGTATTTAGTTCTTGATGAATAGTAACTTTTAAGCACTAAACCGGTCTTTGCCTATTGGATGGTTTGTTTTAAAGTTTCATAACTGCCCTTGTTGACTGTTCCTTCTCCAGTCCTATTTTGATGAACAATGAAAGAATAGTTTATTTTAAAACCTGATTGATGCAAGTTTGGTCAAAGCTTTAGCCAGTGAATTGAGAGACCAAAAGAAACAAACAACATGGAGTTGGGATGGATTTTGTTATGTAAGGAAAAACTTTCAGTAATTTAAAATCCCCCAGTGTAAATTGAAGATTCAGAGGATAGGTAAATTAACTCATTGTGTCCCATCCTAACCTTAGGCACAATAGTAAATTATAATTTCATAAGAAAGCTATTAGTCTTTACAACAGTCCCAAGAGAAGGAAGGTATATGAGAGCTACAATTGCCTTCTCAGTTTGTTTTAAAGCTGCAGCAGAGATAATATGACCTGCCTTTCCCAAAACTTTAATTACTACCTTCAAGTGAGATAGAAAAATATGTTAGAAAATAAATCCAAAATAATAATAATTAAACAGGGAACATGAAGAATTTTCATAGTCAAAATTTGATTATCTTCAAGTAAAATTTGAACAAAAGTTTTCATATTGGAAAACTTAAAGTTACACTTCAAAATAAATTTAACAAGAGTTACATTTGGAAAATAAATAAATATATTAATTTTCCATTTAGGAAATTGCATAGGAAACTTCATAGAACAAGAAAAGAAAAAAGAAAAAAAAAAAAGAGTCATAATGGAAAGAAAATCCAAGCGGTAAGGGATGTCTTGGATGACCGGAACAAAAGCAGTTAATTCTGTTTTCCACTTGGAAGGGAAGCTAATCAGTGGTAATTAAGAGGCAGAGTAGCAGTCTAATAAACAGCACTTGTCACCAGTTGTCATCTTAGTGATCAATTCACACCTCCATCACAATGACAGGGACCCTTCAACTACTCTAATAACCGGACTCCTCAGAGCAAAGGAGGATTAGGAAAGGGATAATGGATTGCTAAGGCCCTAATGAAGTGCAGGGTGAGAAGAAGAAAGCTCTCAGCTGGGAGGCAGGAGGAAGGGCGGCAGCAAGAGTGAACTTTAATTAAGGTTTGGGTTCACTTTACTTCCTTAATTTTGACTAAAGTTAATTTAAGAGAGTCAGGACTTTTCTTTGAATAGTTTCTTCCCTTTCTACATTTTCCCCCTTTGGCTGGCATTCAAAGAGAAAACTTTTAAAATCAGCTCTTATACCCTGACTTTTTTCTCTTTGATAAATTTTATTTAGAAACACACCTACTTTTTAAATTCGCTCATTTGCCTTTTAAGTACTCGCTTTCTTCCAAATACTTTAAGAAAATTATAAGGAAATTAAAGATGAAGCTGTTATTCCTGCTGCTTAACATAGTTTTTTTTTTAAATATTTTTACTTATTTATTTTCAGGCAGAAAGAGATAGAGAGAAGAGAGACAGACGGAGAGAATGGGCTCACTGGGACCTACAGCCTCTGCAAACGAACTCCAGATGCATGTGACACCCGATGCATCTACCTTGATGTGGGCAATGGGAATTTGAATCTGGGTCATTGGGCTTTGCAGGCAAGCACCTAAACTGCTAAGCCATCTCTCCAGCCCTTAACATAGTTTGGTACATGAATATTCAACAATGGTAAGAGTAATTGTTCTTTAAACCCAGCATCCTCTGCTGCCTACAAGAGGTAACAGGGCCCTAGATTAGTGGGAGAAATTAAATGCAAACTGTAGACTCAGCCAGAGAAACCACTCAGTTCTTCTCTAGTTGTAAAGGTTATCCTTTGAGAAACAACACAAATAAAACATCAAATGTCTTAATGTTTCCTATTATTGGCAAGTGAAAAATGACTTGATATGATTACCCAGGTCCACATATATCTGTGTAAGTAACTTCTACCATGTTTTCCTAGCTAACATGGGTGTGCATTCTTATTCAGGCTATTAGATATGGGATCCTTTGAGCAGCCTAGTCCAGCTTAGAGCTGCATCTGTTCAAGGTGGTCTTGAACCAGGGAAACTCTACGTTGTTTTAGATATAAATGACATTTTCTCCTTTGCTTGCATACTGCAGTGGTCTATAATTCTCCACCTTCATTAAACTGAAGGTGGGGCTTATTCATGTGTATGGAGTTACAACTTTATATATATCACATTTCGGCAGAGTGCATTGTTTGCGAAGATCTAATCTGCCGCAGCTGCAAATGTCAGCTCATTAACCCAGGACTTTTTGTTTGTTGTTCTAAACAGAAACACACTTCATCATGGACTTGCTTTTCAGAAACTTCAAGGTGCAAGAGTTTGTAGCCAGAGGATCTGAGATACATCAGCCTTTTTAGAACAGTCAGGTAACCTCATAGTACTGAGGAGTCAAGATGAACTCAGCTTCTCACTGAAGTGACTGGATAAGGGTTGCCCAGTTGGAGTAAGTTAAAGGAAGCAGATGACAGATATGGTATTTCCGTTATTTGTAGATTAGTGCCAAATTAAAAAAAAATTAAAAGAATTGAGAGCATTACAATTTAGACTTCAGAAATAACAAGTCATTAATTTCCATCATTCTCAGAAAGGTCAGTTTATCCAATGGGATGTGCCTAGAGCCTTGTACCTATTTCCTAGCCCATCAAGACTCATGAGACCTTTTTCTTCTTAAAAAATTTTCTCTAAAGCCAAATCCAAGGGCTAAGTGGTAATATTTGGCTAACATCCTTTTATTCAGTTGGTTTTCAAATTTCTTTGTGAGTAAGAATATTGCTCACTACCCAGACACCTCTTTTGGTCTTTTCTCCAGAGCCCGGCTTACAGAGCATCATACACATATGATAGTCAAAGAACAAGATCAACACTTCACTGGCTTTTATTTATTTATCTTTCCTTTGTACTCAACCTATTGTCCGGCTCACAATGGCCCACTTGAAGAACATGAGCCAGCTTCCTCTTAGGGTGTCTTGTTGTGAAATATTAGAGTAGCAAAAGGCTAATCTATACATCTGTGGGTGGGGTGTGGGGAGAGGCATTTCAGTCCCTATTTTACACGTAGTCATCAATCCATGGACTGAAAAAGAGAAAAAGAAAGACGCCTGCCCCTTCCTTGTCCAGCTGCGGCGACCAGGAGCTCGAGCATATGCCGGTCTGAGAGAGGAGGAGGGGCGAAGGCTGCTCTGGAGAAAGCGCACAAAGAAAGCCAATCTCCTCCACAAAGCGTGCAATGACTTAAACGCTCCATTGTATGAAATATGAATGAGTGCTCATTGTGGAGCGCAGTGTGTGGGGAGCCTGGTGTCTTCCCATTAGCCACACGATTAACCAGATTACACGGGAAGCCACCTAGGTAAATAAGGCCGGCCTTCTGTCACTTCCTCCCTCAGGCCTGACCAACAAGGGGCCCAAGAGCTGGCCCCTTTGTAGTCGTCTGGGTACAAAGAAGAAATAACCATGAATGTCATGCTTGGTAATTAAAAGAGAGAGAGGGAGAGAGAGAGGGAGAGAGAGAGCGTGACAGGCAGAGGGAGAGAGAAAGTTGTCTCCAGGGATCACCTATGAGAAACAGTGTGAAAACATCTTTCTGACCACAGAGGAAAACATCTTTGACCACAGAGGACTAATCTAACCCTCCCCTAACAGAGGTCTGCATTTCCTTTTGTGGTCCAGGGGACAAAAAAGCCCACAAAACAGGAATTAAAGCTGTCTGATGCGGCTCATTAGGGGTGAGAATGGGTCATTCTGTGTCTACAAATCTGCCTGTTAACCCGGCTCCCATCTAGCGCCTTGTGGGTCTCTCTCCCTCCACCTCGACCCATGCTCATTCTTGTGAACAAATAAACACCCACAGTTAATTGGTTTATGGAAATTGCACCAAAGTTACAACTCTCATAGCAGCTTGAGCTTTGAGAAACCTGGGAGGGGAGGCTGCATCAAATGGTACCAAAAAGAGAGGTATGGTGTGTTTTCTAAAATCTGACCTGAGTACTCACATACCCCGTGTGAAAACTGTCTTATGCACGGTGAAATATGAAAACTTATTGACATGATATTGAAGTGAAATGTTACACATCATTAGTATATGCTACCCTTCTGGACTTAAGTCATATAGTAACAAATAATGCTTGGGTTTCTATTATTAAAAATGTTTCAGTGAAAAATAATATATACATAGAGGCTGAATTCTGGAATACATTGGTAAATTATAGTATAAATTGCAAATTAATAACAAGTAAAGACTATTTTCTGAAAATACATTTAAATATAATACAAAAATTAAATAAAAAGCATTTTTAAGTAAGTGACAAAACTATATATTAACTTCTAAGAAGCATAAATCCACTGATAAAATTTATGCATAATATTATGAGAAGCAAAACTTACCCCAAATTTATTTGAAGAAATATATATATATATATATATATATATATATATATATATATGAAGAAATATATTTTTCACCTGCTTCAGAGTTTTTAATTATTGAAGATAGAAAGTCTCTCCAAATTTATTTACCAGTGTTCATCCCTCCCTGAAAGTTGGTTAACATGTATGTAGTAGGAAAGCCCATGTAATGTTAAATCCAAAGTACAATTTACATACTCCCTTTGAAAGTAATATAAAACGTCTTACTAATTTTAAAAGTTATCCATAACATTTATAGAATAGATGCTGAACCTTATAGTTCTATATTTGTCATGCATTTTTCCCTAACTATAAACTCATAATAGAGAAAGAGCATTGCTCCAAATGATGAGAGAAAAATTACACTCTGAGAATCTCTAACAGTTTAGCACTTCAGTTAAATGCCAACTTAGCAATACATTAAATAAAGTTAAATAATAGAATTTCTATTATTAATTAAATAATTCACCAATTCAAGACACTTAGGTTATTTTGTTTGCTATCTCCCACATGCCTTTTCTTTTTCTTATCTAAGTACAAAACACTCTGCTAAGAAAGACCATTTCACAATTCAAGAAATACAACACACTGTTTTTACTGAGGCAGAGGCTTTCAGTCTAAGGTCAGGCATACCTTTGATGAGGAATTTTCCTAGATTATTTTGGGCTTAATGTCTTTTCATGAAAAGCTATTATTTAAGATTTTCTATGTCACATTTGCATGCTAGCTAATTATTCATTTTTTCTTCTCTAAGTAAAACCATCCCAACACAAATGGTTCTGGTTCAGGACGCTTGTGCATCAACACTGCAGTCTTCTCTGGACAGGGTGTGGCCTGCTGGCGGCAGGCTGAGACATGAAGGGTTTGGGCTCTTCTGCTCCCCACCAGTTTACTGGTCTCACCAGCCACACTCACAGCCTTCTTTCTCATGATACTAGGGTGCCATTGGAGCGGATGGATGTCACAGTTAGGGATGGCTATGATGCCTGTCATCTCTTCTTCCTCTCTGGCCTGCCCATTATAGAGCTCTTTTTTTTTTTCTGCATCTTTTCCCTGCCAATTTCCTTCACATTCATCTTTCTCATCTGCTCTATCAATGTTCCTTCCACCTGAAGTTTATACATGCTTTCCAGGTTGACTATTATTTTTTGCAAGATAGTTAAAATTCTTTGTCAACTAAAGACACAACTAATCTCAATTGTGATGTTAGCATTGTGTTAGTTTGATTTTTGCCAGTTTCCACAGCATCTGAGGTTACTGGTGGTCTATGTTTATTCTATCACTTTGATTAGAGGAAAATAAAAACTTCTTCAATATGAATATGTATGAAATGAAATGATTTCAGATATGAGAATGATCTTTTTTCTTTTCGGAATAAAGCAGAAAATAAATGAGAATATAAAATGGCTGCATGCATTGTCAGTGAGTGTCCAACAAGTTGTCAGCTTGCTCTCTGAGTTCCATTGTTCCCGAGAGGCGGCTTCAGCAGTCAATGTGCCAGTTACCATTCTTTATCACTACGCAAGAAAGAAGCAAAAATTCCTCTTTCTTGGTTTGTGCAGACTTGTTTTAAATAAGGTTTGAATAATGAATGAGATGTTTTCAGTCTCAAATTTCATGTTCGTTTGAATATGCAGAAATAAAAGATTGAAATGATAAACTATGATATTTCTATATGTTGTTCATATTTAATACATTTTTGATTTCCAGTTATATCACCAATGGCATAAGAATTCATGTGTTATTAAAGCATTTTTCAGTCCTTATGGAACCTTTCATTTTCTATGATTCTGAGCACTTGTTTTATTTATTTATAACTCCTGTTCCAGTCATCTAATATCTAGGGAATTCTACCTTTAAATTACCTTAATTCCTTCCCATAAACAATGCTAAACAAACTTTCATTAAGCAAATTATGTTAAACACCCACAATGAAGCATAGTGATTTAAGCCTTTTTGATCATTTTGCCTAAATTCTTGGGAGGCTGTTCTATTCAAGTACATGATCTAGGTTTTCTCTGGAATGGGAATGAGACATTATCACCACATGCTTTCTCTGTGGGTTTCTTTTCAGGTGGTTCATGCAGAGCCAGCTTATCTGCATCTCGGTTTCCAGAGGGAGGATGATGGTATGCTATGGCTTTACACCCCTGTGAAGAGTGAAATCACCTCACTGTGTTTCTGGGGACCTGGTGGGAAATTCAGAATTGGAAAATTTCTACTAAATTAAAGTGCATATCACAATAATTTCTTTCATTATTATAGTTAAATTACAGCATTTTTTTCAAATAAACATCAGGTAGGACAAGGAATATAACAGAAAAATTGAAAATTTTCACCTAGTTGTAGCTGCTAAAAAGTCAAATCTTCCAGAGTGTTTTAGCTTAATGACAGTTGTTTATCTTCATTTGGGCAAATTTTGGTCTGGATGATTTTAATATTTGAATGAATAAATGATATCTTAAAGTCTAAAATTACTTTCATGGAGTACCTAATATATCTTTCTTTGAAAGATTTTTTTGCCATCCAGTTTGTTAATATCAGGATGTGACTAACATACTATGAAAGCACTTAGTTATACAAAAACATTAGTTTAGCTTATTCAATAGGTAATTTTAAAAATAGAAAAATTTTATTACTAGAGCTAGCTTTTATTCCATTATATACCCATAAACATTATTTTTCCAGGGAGTTATTATATTTCAAATGTTATTTATGTATGCCAGTAGCTAACAAATCAAAACAGAAATCAAAGCAAAATTTAAAAAATATCCTGATTCCACACTAAAAATTATTTTTAGTTTTGTTTTGCAAAAAATATAAAAGACAGAAAGTAACCTTCAGTGACTCCATTTCAAATTGAACACACATGTTTGTATTTTTGGATTATAGAGTGGATAAAATATTATCCTCAGTTCTGTGCACATCATACTAACTTATATAGCATGTGACTTACATAGACTTGTTTGGAGTTTTCTTTAATGTTCTTGTACATATGTGCTGCTATTAGCTTTGTAGCTAAGGTTATACATCAGGGCTATTTCTAGTTTTTATCTTTGTAATATTCCAATTATCCTTTGGCAAATATCATGTAAAAGTGGTGTTTCTGAGAGATTCTTTTTCCAAAAAATTCTGGAGGGATGAAAGGAAGAATCCAGTTCTTCCCCAACATCATGAAGTGGCCAAGCTTTCTGTAATTTGCACCCTTCATGAGGAGGTTTATGTGCCATGGTAGAATTTTCTGTTTAACATATTAACATTCTTTTCCAACCTCCTGAAAATTGTATTCTTCAAAGAATCTCTAAAAATATCTCTCTTCGATCTTATGTGCTTTTACCTTTCAATGTCATTTGGAACTGTACTTTACTCAACCTCTTTTTACTCAAAGGAAAATATTAGTAAAACCAGTCTTGGGACAGAGTCTTTCAGAACACATTGTGTAGCATTCCTTTGCCTTTGAAGTTTTATCTCTAAGTATATTTTATGAGCCACCTTCAAATGAGCTCAACCTGTGAAGACAAAAGATATAAATAACTACAATTCCATGATTTCCAAATTGCTTGATAGGTAAAGGCAGGATTCTAAACTAAATTAATCCATGAGTGGTTTTAAAATGGCATAGTACTCAGTTTGTAGTATGCAACATGGAATTTTTAAAAAAAAATCAGCAAGTATTGTAAGAATATTTATGTTTTATGTTCTTAAGAATCTGTCTGCTTCAAGATCCTATGGATACAAGTCATCTCTTATGGACTGGGTTCAATGTATACAAGGAGAGGGGTGGCTCATGCAAGCATCTCTACACCTTCTATGAAATAGTAAATATTCAAAACCACAACATAGTTTATATTAGGAATCAGGAGCATCATCTCAGCCATGCAGCACAGTAATCCCATGGGATAGAAAGCATTCCTACTCCTCTTTCACAGGTAAGAAGATTAGGCTGAACACGAAGTGCAACTGGCCAAGCTCTTGTCAAGCATCCACATGGCCCTGGACTGGATCCTCACTGCTACTTAAGTGAGTGTGGTAGGAGCACGCTGTAATCCCAGCACTGGGGGTAGAGGTAGAATGATGAGAACTTCAAGTTTACAGGAGATCTTGTCTCAAATTTCTTTTGTTTAAAAGGAAACCTTTGTCCAAAGTCTCACAGCAAGTGACAAACATGGTATATAGATCTGAATAAGGTTAGTTCAGGGTCACATGTACTTAATTATAGCTTCACATGAATAATATAATTGCTACATCTCAAATCACTTATGCAATATGTTTTGTCTTTAAAATTTTGTTTTAGACTGCAGTGAAAGAAGTTTGTAACATACAAAAGTTCTGACTGGAACAGATCAAGAAGCTGGATGCCTAGATGATATTGAATAGCCAAGCACAGGGTCCCAGAGCACAGGGAAGTTGATCCCATGAAGGCAGTGTTCTGCTGGGACTTAACACTTCAAGATGTGTTCTGGGTACAGGGTGAGCTGATAAGTCAGACAGGAGGTGACTGCTCTGGCCAGCACTCTGCTGCTTCTCCAGAAAAGCAGTAAGAGTTCAGAGCAGTCAAGGGAATCATGCCCATGATAGCTCGCAACTCAGTTGCATAAGCAGGTACTGGGAAGTAGTTTCCAGAATATTATAGGTTACATTGGGCAAAAGGTTAAGAAGCTGAAACTAAGCAGAAACTGACAAAAAAATGCCCACCCCCAAGATCAAATACAAAATAAATATGGAACAAAAGAAATAACACAGAGTAAAGACTTTCTTAGATATAAAAACAAAGTCATAATGTTCCATGTTTACCAAGAGATTCAAACTTCTGAGGTCATTAAAATCTGGCTCATAAATGTTTCCCAAAGCCTACATGCTGTGTAGGCTGGGCCCACAGGCTGAGGCGCTATAGGGAGGTGATGGAATCGTTAGGAGTTGGGGCCTGGTTTTCAAGAACTGAGGTCACTGGAGCCTCTTTTGAAAAGGGTGATTGGAATCAAACCCTTTCCTGTCTCTGTCTTTACATCCAGGCCACCATGAGATGAGAAGCTCTCTTCCACCATGCATGGCCACCATCCTGTACTGCATATGCTGTTGCAACAGGGCCAAGTATCAGGGCCACAAGCCACAGATGGAAACCACGGAAACCTGGCCACTTCCATGTAAAACAAGGCTCTCACCATAAAGGGAATGAACTATAGTTTCTTCTGAGTAAAGCATGAGTGACGGTGGCCCATGAACATGGACTCGGGTTACCCCAAAGACCGTGGAACAGTTATGTGGACTATAAAGCCACAGAAAATATAAGCAAGAGTCAAGGCTTTTACCAAATACATTAGTATGGGTATTAGGCGGTGTCGAGGGGG
Organism: Dipus sagitta; assembly: GCA_036346955.1. Classification (NCBI taxonomy): domain Eukaryota; kingdom Metazoa; phylum Chordata; class Mammalia; order Rodentia; family Dipodidae; genus Dipus; species Dipus sagitta. The sequence continues at coordinate 62,168,527 of CM070786.1, forward strand.
TTGGGGGGAGGTGTTATAACAAAGTAGGGAAAAGTTTCATATACTGCCTGATGCCATCCTTAGCTTTGGGGTTGGTGGGAGCTTAATCAGCTGAGTTAATATATTTAAAGAAGCTTTACCTGGCAGTCAGAAGAATGTGAGTTCAGATGTAGAGATGGGTACTAAGTGGCTAGTAGTGGCACAGAAGGCAGGCAGCCCAAGGTGATTTTGGCTTTTTGTGGGCACTGTTCCAGTTCTCCACATTGAGGAAGTTCTGTGAGTGTGTGTGTGTGTGTGTGTGTGTGTGTGTGTGTTACCGTACCTGTGTGTGTACACTTGTGCGTGTGGTACATCTGCATGCGCATATGGAGGACAGAGGACAACACCGGATGCCGTCCTCAGGAATGCCATCTATCCTTTCGTCAGACAAGGCTTTTACTGGTCTGAAGCCTACCAAGCAGGCTAGACTGCCTGAGGAGTGAGTCACACGCAGCCACAAGTGTCTGCCTCCCCAGTGGACACAAGCACACCTGGCTTTTGAAAAGTGGGTTCTTGGGATAGAAAGGTGGCTCAGTGGTTAAGGCACTAGCCTGCGAAGCCTAAGGCCCCAGTTTTAGCTCCCCAGAACCCATGTAAGCCAGATGCACAAGATGAAGCAAGTGCACAAGGTGGCGAATCCATCTGGAGTTTGACTGAAGTGGCTAGAGGTCCTGAAGCAGCAATTCTCCCTCTCTCTCTCTCCCTCTCTCTCTCTCTCTCATAAAAAATACAAGTGGATTCTTGGTATGAAACTCAGGTCTCATGCTTACAAGGCAAGTACTTTACCAACTAAGCCATGCCCAAGTCTTAAAATGAGGAAGTCCAGTCAGTCTACCAAATCTACAGTATGGCTTTTACAGGGAGCCTCAGTGACAGCCCAGGGAGCTTCTTTGCTTCTTTCACATAGTTTGTTATAGTGACAGGAGGCCAACCTATGCCTCTAACTCATCATTGTTACTCAAGTTCTTAATCCCAGTATACTTCAAAGTAGTTTTATATTAGTTAACCCTTAAAACCTATTCACCGCAGTTTGTGCGTGTGTATACCTTGCATCTGAAAATATGATAAAAATACTATATGTAAATGATAATTAAGCTGGTTGTGGTAGCATAGGCCTTTAGCCACAGCATTTGGGAGGCAGAGGTAGGAGGAGCACAGTGGGCTTGGGGCTACCCTGAGACTACACGAAGGAATTCCAGCACAGCCTGGGCTAGAGGAGTGAGATCCTACCTCAAAAAAAAAGTAATTAGAGGGACTGGAGAGATAGCTCAGTACTTAAAGGTGCTTGCTTTTAAAACATGACCTCCTGGGTTCAATTTCCCAGTACCCACATGAAGCCAGATGCACAAAGTGGCACATATGACTAGATCTCAGCATATAGTAGCAAGAGCCCCTGGTGTTCCCTCTCCCTCCTTATCTGTTTCTTTTTCCTTTCATCCCTCTCTCCTTTTAAATAAATGAAAATATTTAAAAAGTCATTAAAAGATAATTAATAATTTTCAATATAATGCTACTCATTTCACTTATTTGTGTTTGTATTACTTATTAGGAATATACCCTCTCATGACTTGACTTTTTGGTTTTTTGCAAATGGGAAATATAAACTTGAACAAAACTATAGAAAAAGCATACCCATGGTGGTTTCTATTCTCAGACCCCACCTTGTTTTTCTCCTCCTCCTATTCTTCTCTTACCCTGAGGAGACTAACATAGAAGCATAATACTTAGTTTTGTGTATGTATTTTACCCATTAAACTTGAGATTATGAAAATGTGAATGAATGAAAACATATTGCAGATAAAAGCAAACTGAATGCCTTTGCTTATGTGGATCTCTATGCTACTTAAGGTGAACATGAGGGGAAAGCAGCTTGTCAGATTTTCTCAGACTTCCCTTAATCACTGGAAACATGTTCTAATGAATTCAACAACAAAAAAAGTTCTTAGAATAAGGGCTGGAGAGACAGCTTGGTGGTTAAGGAGCTTGCCTGCAAAGCCTAACTATCCAAGTTCGATTCCCCAGTACCTACTGGAGGCCCATTTCCCCTCTCTCTCCTTGAAAAGAAATTTAAAAAATATAAAAGGTCTTAGCATGGTGCACTCTCTGAGAGACTGCATAAAATAGGTCAATCCTAGCATTGTCTTACATAGTGCTTTCAACTAATAGGTACTTAATTTTCTTTAAGATTTCATTATGCATTGCATTATTCCTCACATAAGTTTACATTGTTGTGTCACATTTCAGCTTTATCTATTTGCCTTGACTCCTTTTCTTAGGGACTCCAGTTATTTGTTCATCAGGTTGTCCTGTGCCTGGTTCCTAGTTCAACAACTTTTTCTCTGATGATTTTCATTGTTTCATCCATTATCTCATTTGCTTTCTTCCAAGTGTTTTCTTTAGTGCTTCATATATATTTTTTTAATTTCAATTTATTTTTCTTTGGGACATACAGTTTTTAAACCACGTTAGATTTTTGTTCTATTTATCAAAGAAATTTTCCTGAGTCAATCTCTTCTTCATTAATAGTTTCTCACACTACGCATTGCAAGCCCAATGGAGATAGTCTAACTGAATGTGTGTTGGGATGTCACAAAAATGGCAATAGTCCAAGGTTTCTGAATGCACAATGACCAAAAATTCATTGAAAATTAAATGTGTAATGACTCTGAGATGTTTCTGGCAGCACTTGATCATGTAGCATCATACATCTTTATTGCAGCCTCAGACCTGTAACCACACACGGGCACTGGGCACTGCACACGATGTAACCACACACGGGCACTGCACATGATGGCACATCAGGCAGCACCCCCCCCCATACTGCCTGAAAGACACCAGCTCAGCCTGCAGGCCCTTGTACGTCATGCACTGCAGTGTTTGTACTCGCATAAAGATGTTTCAGCTCTTACAGAAGCATAACAGTGGTTTAATTCTAGAAAACAAGGCCTTTCATAGCATCCTACCAACTTTCCTGGCATGCAAATATGAGTAAAAAAACATGAGTATACCTACAGATTGTGTTGTGTTGGAATGTTTGATTTTAAAAATTGCTATCTGAATTTCTGACTTGAGCTGCATAAAGAAATCTTGCAGTTAGTTGTGGCTTGGGATTAGGAAAGAATTTCCAAGTTTCTGAAACGGTCCTGTTGTGGTTTGAATGTGGAATGTCCACTGTCGGGTTGTGTGTTTGAAAACAAGGTCCCTAGCTGGTGACACTGCTTGGGAAAGTTATGGAACCTTTGGAAAGTAGAGTCTTGGGCTGGAGAGATGGCTTAGTGCTTAAGCGCTTGCCTGTGAAGCCTAAGGAACCAGATTCGAGGCTCGATTCCCCAGGACCCACGTTAGCCAGATGCACAAGGGGGCAAACACATCTGGAGTTCATTTGCAGTGGCTGGAAGCCCTGGTGCGCCCATTCTCTCTCTCTCTTGCTCTGCCTCCTTCTCTCTGTTGCTCTCAAATAAATAAATAAAAAATAAAGGAAGTAGAGTCTCATGAGAGGAAAGAGCAATAGGGGGTAGATGTTGAGGCTTTTTAGGCTGTCCACTCGCTACTTCCTGAGTGTGAATACCTTGTGACAACAGCCATCTATCCTCTCCTGCCACACCATGCCTTTCCCACCATGATGACTACAGAGGTCACCAAGAGAGACACGCCAGAATAAACCTTTCTGCCCTTATGTTGCTTCTTGTCCGGTATCTTGTCATAGCAGTGAGAAGAGTAATGCGTAGAGGTCTTCCACATGTTCTGCCATCCTGTGCTGCATAATCGTGCAAAGCAGCAGTTTCGACATCAACAACTGCACAGTGAAAATATCGACTTGCAAAATGAAGATGCCCTCCTGCAGTAGCAAACAGTCATCCGTGATTTAATTTTTTCAAAATGAACCATGCCCACCTCAGTAGCATGCAAAATTCTGCCTTTATTTTTAATAGATGATATACTTATATGGATATCAAAGAATTACTTAAAATTAAGTTCTTTATGATTTATTATCAAATGTTTGATAATGTACTTATTTTATATGCTGATGTACTCAGAGTTATGTAAAATATTCCTGGGCAAAAGAGGCCACAAGTGGAAAAATTAAAAAATATATATATATTTATTTATTTGAGAGAGAGAGAGAGAGAGAATGAGGCAGATGGAGAGAGACAATGGGTATGCTAGCGTCTCTAGCCACTGCAATGAACAAATTCCAGACTCATGTGCCACCTCGTGAATCTGGCTTCACACGGGTGCTAGGGAATCAAACCAGGATTCCAAAGTGCGACAGGTGAGCCCTGTAACTGCTGAGCTGTCTCTCCGGCCCATAAATTGAAAAATTATGATGTTCTACATGAGGAATATTTTTTCTCCCTTTTAATATTGGTGCCAATATATCCCCTGTATTCATAAAATGGATTAAAAGAAATTTATATATTATTGTTTATGCTTCAGTACTGAGGATTGAATCCAGTGTCAAGCATACTAGGCAAGTGCTCTAGCTCTGAGCTACATCCCTAGGTTCTATGTAACACAGTGACAGAGATTCTGCCTACGCTGGAGTTAAGCCGCACAAATAGCACAGGCAGAAGTTGTTTGCAGCATAGCTCTCAAATATTGCACTTTCAAAACAGAAGATCGTAGATCCTGGTGAAAACGTTTTCTCTTATAATCGGAAGCAGAGAAACAAAATCGGTTCTACATTTAAATGGAAAAATCGGAAATAGTATATTGAGGATATTTTCACAGCTGGAAAAAGTGCTGAAATTTAAATGTTTAATGTAATGCTCATAAAATTATTCTTAAAACATTTCAAAACTGCCAAAAAAAAACGACTTTGTTGCCTAAATTACACTGTGCTGTGGTTTAGATAATCCGATGTGAGCCTGCAGGTTCGCACTCCTTCTCTTCCCACGTCTGTGCTTTGGAAGCGTGCTGAAGGCATCTAGACCTTCAGTTGCTCGGGCTTGAAATGAAAAGAAGATTGGCAGTTTTTTCCCCCTTCCTGGCTGCGGGAACATCACTTCCCCATGAATGGAAAAGAAAGGACCACCATTCACTGGTCTCTCTCTCTCTCTCTGATGATTTCCCTTCAGTCGTGCACATGACTAATGGGTACTTTTTGGGTTCTAACTGGGCATAAAAGGAAATTGCTATTTGAGAAACTCTACTCATCCTGTGCCCAATTTCCAGATCCCAGCTGTGCACCAGCCCTTCCCATTCTGGACTCAGGGAAGGCTTGATGAGACAGGGCCAGTGTTCGACTTCCTGAGTTCCGAGCACGTCCCTGCGTCATGGACAATCCACCCCCCCCGTCCACATCAGCGAGGTGCTCCTAACTCATCTAGGGCTCCTAACCATATCTGACCTTCTGCAAGGCCTACTTACCCTGTCTTCTTCCGGCAGGCAATGGAAGAGAGATGATGAAGGTGTGCAGGGCAGCTTAGGTGTGTCCTGCACCGTGAAGAAGCGTGTCTACAAGAGGAGGTTACAAGAGAGTCCAGAAAAGACTGACGTCATAGAAAATGTGCGCTGCCGTGCCAGTGAAAGATATGCAGATGTTTGCGGATAAGGATGTGACCTCCTCATATGGGAGACTGCTCAGGTTCAGACGTGGTTTCAGTGCTTATTTCTCCACGGTTAATGGGGAGATGCCCACTAGGATGACCTTGAGAAGCAGTGGGATGGAGCCTACTAGGAAGGGTCTACCTTCCTGGGGTGGAAGGGCATGCCTTGATAGTTGCCTTCGGAATCTAGTCAGTTCCTCCTAACAAGAGGGGTCCTTGTTAATGGAACATGGGTTTCTTCCCCAAATCTCTGGCTCCCTGTCTCGCCTTGTGCCCCCCACAATGATGCTGTCCGTAGTGCTATGACACAGTTAAGAAGGATCTCATGCCTGAGGCCAAATCAGTAGGGTCCACCTCATCTTGAACCTTCGGTCTCTAAGACTGTGAGACAAATAAACCTGTCTTCTTTACTCAGCCTTTGAAGCGTTTTCATAGAAATGGAAAACAGATTAACAGATCCTATAAGTGCACTTAAATAACCAAGGGCCAACCTTCAAGACATGAACCAGACAATCAATGGTTTGCTAGCTCTGGGTCATAGAATCTTCCAAGCCTCTCATTTAGTCATCAAATAAAGGAACTCATTTCTCTCAAATCTCAACTTTTCTGCTAGCTGATTCTCTAGTAGTTGGGTAGAGTGATGAAAATAGTATTTTCTTTTAAAAATTTTTTTGTTTATTTTTATTTATTTATTTGAGAGTGACAGACAGAGACAGAAAGAGGCAGATAGAGAGCATGGGCGCACCAGGGCCTCCAGCCACTGCAAATGAACTCCAGAAGTGTGCACCCCCTTGTGCATCTGGCTAATGTGGGTCCTGGGGAATTGAGCCTCCAATCAGGGTCCTTAGGCTTCACAGGCAAGCGCTTAACCTGCTAAGCCATCTCTCCAGCCTGAAAATAGTTTTTTCTTTATGATAGGAAAAAAGTTCCTCTTTAATTCTCAAATCTAATTTTGGAAGTGAAAAAATGATGAACATTGGTTGTTTATACTTTGCTTCAAAGTTTCTCAGGCTGGCTCACTCAGATTTCTATCAGAGTAAAGAAAATGCTGACAAGAAGGAAGCCTGGAACAGAGAACCATGAGGCCAACTCATATTATTCATGTGTTCCCCCTGAGGGCGATGAAACTTGACTCTACATGAAACCCATGTTCTATTCGTGACCTGGAGATTAGTACCTGTTTTTTCATTGAGGATTCTTTAGTGTCTTTTTCCTTCTTAAAAATACTTATTTATTTATTTGAGAGATAAATAACCAGAGAGAGAACAGATTCCAGATACATGCACCACCTTGTGTATCTAGCTTTACATGGGCACTGGGGAATCAAACCAGGGTCCCAAGGTTTTACAGACTAGTGCCTTAATCACTGAGCCACCTCTCCAGCCCTAGTCCCTTGGATATTCATAAATGTATTTCTATCCTCAAACTTAAAAGTTTGATAGCACCACCAGGTCTCTGAAATCATTTTATCTCTTGCCTTGAGACTTGCATAGACCTTCTTTTGTATAATTCCTGTAACTTGCGTATCACTTTCTCTGTATCTTATGTGTGACTGTCAGGTAAAACTCCACTTGCCTGGGAGATCCTTCACCCCACCATTGTTCTTCTTTTATCTGTCTTCAGTGCTGGGCAAGGGGCTGACATCATGGAAAGAGCTCTCTTAGCTAGTCATGACCTGATGAGCCTTTTAATTTTCACAGGGTACATTGGCAAAAATAAAAATAAACATGCCAGTATTCTTTGAGTTTTTCAGTCTGTTGCTTAAATCTCACAGGTAGTAAATTATAATGATGATATGTCACTACATAGCTGTATACACATCCAGCTTCAGTTTGTTTCCTGCTGTATCTTAGTTCTTTCCTGTGAGCTTTATGGTTATTTCCAGTATCTGATTTTATAATTAATATTTAGGGGCAGATTATCTTACATAGATATGTGAGTTTCAAAGAAGTACCATCAAGCCAGGCATGGTGGCACACGCCTTTAATCCCAGCACTCACATTTTTCCCTAAAGAAGAATGCATGCCAAGAGAGGGGTTCTTAAGAAGAGGAGAGGAGAGATGGGGAGGGTAATAGAAGGAGAAAGAATGCAGGATAAACAGGAAGGGAAGGAGGAAGGGAGGGGGCAGGGAGGAAAAGTGGAATTCACTGCTTTAAAAAAACTACACTTTTGTGGGCAAAACATAGGATTTACAGCCACAGTTGTAATGATATTTAGCATCTATTAAGCACTTATGCTTATTATATTAAGAGATGACCTTTGAAATTACCACTGTAATCTACATCTAACTAAAGGAAGTGGAAAGAGAATTGTGTAGCAACTTGCTTAAGTCATAGAGCAAATCACTTGTAAACCAGGGGTCAGAGTGGAGGGATTCACTGCTTTTGCCTTCTAAGCTGCACAACGCATACCTGGAGCCCATGGTTTTAAGATAAACGGTTTAGACTGGAGCATAGTTCTAAATGCTCAGTGGATCTCTATACTGCTGAACTTCCTAGAGCCTTTGGTATGTTTAAATGTATGGCAGAATTCCACTGGGTAGTTAACATGCCTCATTTATTAAGTTTAATTATTTCACCATGGAAATTTATATTTCACTTCAATAATATTCCATGAGATAAATATTTGGAAAAGTGCCTCTAAAGGTTTCAAATTACCTTTCTGTTTACACCATGAAGTAACCAAGTGGCCATAGGATTCAGTGTGAGCGTGACTGAGAGCTAAATGCTCCTGACTGTGCCTGGTGTGTGCTCTGGAAGTGAGCGTGCCCGGAACATGCAGGGTAACAGGCTGACAAAGCCCATGTGCAGCACTCAGGTCCATAGAAGGATGGACTGTTTCTTTGTAGTAGATCTGTGTTTAGTTTTTCAGGATGCCAGCAAATTATTTAGCATAACATTAAATGCCAAGTTCCATAGGATGTTTTACAGTATATGAAGTGCACACATGATTTCTATTCATCCTCTCAAGAACACTGCAAGGTCAGAATTCTTATTCTTATCCTTATTTTGTAGATGGAAGAATTGAGATTTAAAAGTCATCCTTTTTTGCTCAACTTTTGGTTTCATACACTTGGTGGGTGATGCTGGACCCATGAAAACCAGTGCTTCCAACTTCCTAATAGGTTGCACTTCATACAATCTACTTCCTTTTCACCTTGAGAGTGACGAGAGAGCTTGACCCTTCTGTAGGCATTTCCTGTGTTCATAACCTCTGTCTCTTCTAGTCATATATTATCCTTTCCTTTCCTTTTTGTAATATGCTTGTACATCCCCCCCAAACAATGATAAGATGTGTCAAGAGAGTGTTTTCGGGTTTCTTTTGGTGTTTGTGTTCTGATTTATCAATGCCTGCGATACCCACACAGGAATGCCTGGCCATGGACTTTTCATGACTTGGATAAAGAAAGTTGCTTCCAGTGTTTGAGAGATGTGTGGTTTTTCGTTCTCACAGATCGACTGTTGAATCTGTGCTGTGCATTTCTCAGGGATGCTCTAAATGGTGCTAAAGCTGACGGAGAACAAGCAGGGCCGACAGCTTCACTCCAGTTACAGGCCGAAGCCTGAGGGCCCGGCGTCTAAATGAGGAGCTCTCAAACTTGACCGGAACAATGCCAGCCTGCATCCTTCACACAGCAGCTACAGTGGAAATAAGGGAGACCTACAGCCACGAGAAGCTGTGAAAAATGAAGCTCAGCAATATAATAGCATTTACTAGTTGAGAAATGCATAGCTTGGTTGGAAAATAAAATAAAATGCATATACTAATAGACTCAAGTGTATAGGTACACACCGTGCACCCAAACACAAAGGCTGTGTATGAACTTACAGACATGCCTGCATTCCTAATGATGCCTCTTAATGATTATTACAAACGATTACGATGCCAAGTCATTGTGCATAGGAATACATAATAATAATAGGTCTTAAATTTGCATAGCACCTTTAAATTCCCACATTGTTTTCACATCTGTTATCTTATTTGATACAAGGTAAGAATAGCAATAAGCATCCTATGCCTACAGGTAGGAATGTCAGAATGCCTCAAGTTTTGTGGAACCAACCTTGTTTAAAGAGCTACTGCATGGTAGCCATGATGTTTGTTTATTTCAGCTTTCCACCTTTTTCTTGCTGGGAGTCTGATGCCTGTATTTGATAATTTTAGATTTACGTAACTTTCTAAGACATGTATATATATATATATATATATATATATATATGGTACTTATGGATTTATGTATGTATGTATGTGTGTGTGTATATATATATATATATACACACACATATGCATTTAGTCAAAGAAACCACCATCTGGTTATGAGTATATGGAATTCTCAGGTTCTTAGAGTCTTGGGAACAGGGACTGTTTCCTGTTTTTGAACTTCTATTTTGCTTCATTGTATACATACTAAAATTTTGCACAAATTTACATTTATCTTCATAGTGACTTTTAAATTTTTCATCCATGACAGTATTTTCCCATAAATATCTATATTCTAAAAAAGAACAAAATATACTCAAATAATGGATTTTCTTCTCATGCTTTTAAAAATATTATTAATGATAAATTCTTATTTGGGATGATATATTTGTTCTATTAAATATTTAACTTGTCTGCTACCATGCTTAAATTTAGTTGATCTGATGGGTATAAACAGGCAAATACTTGTTTTATGCCCTCAGTTCATTAATCTACTTTCAACCTTTAAATTACTTGCCCTAATAAGTACCTTGTGCAGCTTGGGAAATTTCAAAATTTGCAGTACAGTTCTCCATGAAAGCGTGGTGTCTACGCTGTCACAATGTGAAAACACTGTGAGTTAAGCCATGGTCAGGAAATGCCTCTGGAACATGCCGCCACTTTCTTTTTTAGGAATTCCAGACCAATTCTGTGGTTTCAATTCATATGAGCAAGGAATTCAAATTTTTTAATATTCTATTTCTTCACCTTGTGGTTGGTTTATAAATACCAAGGTATCTTGTGGTTCATTCGCACATTAAAAAGGTCATTTAACAGTGGAAATGCTGTTCACTGGTTAGTGTGTCTCATGGTGATTTTATTTGGTCATTTAATCATTCTCTTTTGAAATGTACATGATTTCCAAGTGTTCATACAAGAATATATAATTATTTTAAGTGCTCTTACTAAAATAATTATTATTTGTATTTTTTTTATTCTTTTAATGAAGAGTAGCTCATTAAAGTGGCCCCCGCATATTTTCCCCCTTTAAATCTGAGCCTACACTTATTAACTCCTAAGGCCTGATTCTAAAAAGTGCTGATAAAACAGCCCTGTAGAATCCTTAGGAAACCTTGGCTTAATACCATACTATAAAACAGGTTTGAACGAAGAAATCACTGCTAGTGGCTTGAGAATAAGGTCAAACAGACTGTAGTGTGTCACAGAAATATAGGATGTGTTTCCTTTACAACTAACTTGGTATTTATTACAATATTTATTTAGTGTTATTTAAAATATACTTTAAACAATAAACCTTAGAAAATTAGAATCAAGATATTTTCATGGCTATATTTAAAGAATCATATTTTTGAATATAAAGAATCAGTATTAAAATATGTCTTTAAATATTACAAAATATATAATTACCTTACAGAATATCATTTTTTTTCATGAGACTGGGGAGATGGCCATGTTTATAAATTACTTGCTACACAAACATGAAGACGGGAGTTCAGTTCTCCACCACTCCCATACAAGCCTCTACAGTCCTTGTGCTCAGAAGACAAGACAGGGAACCCCCGGGCAAGCTGATTAGCTAGACTAGTCAAATTGGAGAAAGCTGCGCTCATGTGAGACACCTTGCCTAAGTAAATAAAGTGGAGAGCTATCAGGAAAGACACAGGCATGACCATACTTGCACACCCATGAATGTACACCTGCATATGTGTGTGTGGACACATGTAAGAACACACATACACATGGACACACACACACACAAATATAAACAGACACATACACAAACACATTGTTACACATCCACACAGACACACATGTATATACATACTGACTCATACACACAGACAAATGCACACACATACACTCATGTGGGGAACCACTGGACACTAGGAAAGCAAAAGTACCTCCATCTTAAATAATGACTCCATTTTGTAATAAGTTGTCTGTTCTGGAAAGTCACAAGATCTGCAGGTGTTTGTTAACCCATGCACCCATAAAGAATGAGGAAGTCGTTGTCTTGTGGCCTTGGGGCTGGGGCCTTATCCTGTGGAACATCTTGTGATTTTTTGGGGCTGGGGCCTTATTCTGGTAAAACAGAACTGTAGCAATACCTAAACTGCTGACAAACTCCTCTGTTCTGCTGTATAAAAGGCACCCTGAGAAAAATAAAATTTGGCAGCTTGATCAGACTCCTGTCTTGCTGTCGGTTCCTTGTGTCTCTTGTTCCCTTCATTTTAGGTTTTCTGGGGTCCGTGCTCCCATTGAAGCCCCGCTGGCCGGGGCACACTCAGACACATACATACACATATATGAAGAAAACAAATAGTGTTTTAAAAATCAAATGTTGGGCTAGAGAAATGGTTTAGCAGTTAAGATGCTTGCCTGTGATGCCTAAGAACTCATGTTTGAATCTCCACGTAGCCAGATGCACATTGATGCAAGCACGCAATGTCATACAAGCGCAACAAGGGCGTGCATGTGTCTGTTGTTGTTTGCAATGGCCTTATTCGCTCTCTTTCAAAACAGAAAAAAAAGTTTTTATTTATTTATGAGAGAGAGAAAGAGACACACAGAGAGACAGAGAATGAGAGCACCAGATCCTCTAGCCACTAGACTCCAGACACATAAGCCACCTTGTGTATTTGGCTTTACATGGGTATTGGGGAATCACAGCTAGTTCCTTAGGCTTTGCAGGTAAGCACCTTAAGTGCTGAGCCATCTCTCCAGCCCTAAAAACCAAAAAAGCTTAAAATACCTATTTATCTTCATCTTATTCCATTTATTTCATTTGTTCACTCACTCACTCACTCAGTTAATATTTGCAATGTTCCTTTTAAGTTCTCTGCTAGGTTTTTTTGTGAGACATTTAGTAAAAAGGGAACAACAAGATGCCTACAGAGACCTTAATATCTCTCTAGAAGGGAAGGCTCATTAAAGTTCTCTGGGCGTGAATGCCATGAGTGCCTGAGCCCAAGCCTTCTATGGAGCTGTTTGTAAAAGGAGGAAGCAAAGACAGCGGTCAGAAAGCATGAGAGGAACTGAAGATGATTCCCTTAAGGGAGGAGTTGCCTATTAGGGCAGGGCTATAGGATCATGAGATGAGAAGAGTCAGGACTTAGTAAAAAAAAAAAACAAAAACTGCAAACAGGTGATCATAACGTTTGCAAAATTTGCTTAGCCTCTCAGACATTGCCTTTTGAAGCAATGCCTCACTGCCTATCACACATACAGCCAATAGTATGGTATTTGGGCTTTGCAAAAGGAAAGCTTTATTGAAGGGTTAGCAGGACACACAGTCATTTTAGTCTCTAGCATGGGTTGGTAGTGAGAGATTTTCACAGTCTTGAATAAAGGGAAAAGGAGGGCTGGTGGCTGTTTTATAGCCAGGAGTCTGGGTGGAATAGCTGATATATAGAACCAGGTAGAACTTATGAATTATTGTGCTGTAGCAGTTACCTTCACATTGCTGGGACAAAACACCGAACCAAGAACAACGTATAGCAGGGAAAGGGACTATTTCATCTGATAGTCTTCAGGGGATGTTTCATCATGGCATGGCATGACAGAACACAGGAAGGGTTTCACATTTTGCCACAGCTGCTGGAAGGTGTCAGCCACAGTGATCTGACTCTTGCAAGTGGGGCTTGGGCTATAATACGGCAATGCCTGCCCCAGTTTACACACCTCCTCTAGCAAGGCTCCACCTCCCAAAACACCACTACTTGGAAATTGAGCATGAGGCTGAATTACCAGCACATGAAGCTATGTGGGGAAGGGAGGCTCTTCACATTCAAACTACCTCACTGACTTCTGATCTCTGTCTCTTGGGGGAGGGGCATTCTGTTCCTTGGTTCTGTTCAATGATTGGAGACTTTGGGTTCCAACAGACTCAAGATCATTTTAGGCCATGGTTAATGATTGCACTCTTGCATTCCAAAAATCTCCATTTTATAACCTAACATAATTTTCTACCATGAATCAAAATAGTCGAACTTAGCAATCTTAGATATCCTTGCATCTATAGTATTTTGTGACTATCACATGCATGATTATAGAAAAGAACAATGAAAGATAGAATTCAAACATAGCTTTGCCTTTCATTTTAAGCACATGTCTGTGGTCATCTGGAAATACCACTGCTGAATTTAAAGATTTTTTAAAGATATTTTATTTGCAAACAGAGAGAGAGAGAGAGAGAGAGAGAGAGAGAGAGAGAGAGAGAGAGAGAGTGCATGAGTGCCAGGGCCTTTCGCCACTGCAAACAAACTTCTGATGGATGTACCATTTTGTGCAGCTGGCTTTATGTGGGTACTGGGGAAATGAGACCAGGACTTTAGGCTTTACAAGCAAGCACCTAACCTGCTGAACCACCTCTCCGGCTCTGAAAATTTACTTTTAAGAGGTTAGTAGCAGCTGTATCTACTCTGAGCAGCTATGTTTGCTTATGCCTGGGAAGAATTCCATAGACTACACAAATATTGAAGTTTCTTCTTTGTAGTTTCATTTAATTAAGTACAAAACCAAGGTGAACTTCAGCTTTCTATTAGATCAGCTCAGCCACAGCAGGAAGAAAATGCACAACCTTTGAGAGGCTGTGAGCCAAAGTGATCAAGGTTAATGCAAGATTAATTGACCATCTCTCACCAATACACTGCCAGACACTGGATGCATGTTTTCCAGGCAAGGAGAAGCCCCTTTCCACTAGACAAGTACACCTTATGAACAGTTCATGGATACACATTAGGGAACTATGCACAGTCAGGCTTCTACACTGTGATCCACGACATAAGTCCTCTTGCTTTCAAATAATTCTGTTCTGACTAAGTAGACCACTGTTCTGACATCTCTGGTAGCCTGCTAGAGGTAGGATGGCTGGAGATTTTATTTAGAAGAGAGGAAGAAGTGTGAACTAAGAACTCTGGCAGACAGTATAAGAATGATCCATGTTTTACTCCTTTCCAACTTCTCTATTATTGTGTTCATGGTACTTGTGGTAGTTTGAATGTATGACCCCAATAAACTCAGGTGTTTTATTCAAACTTGGATTTACAGCCTCCTGGCTGCAAGAGATGTCACTGGGTGCATATCTGATTTCTATTCCAAAGGTATGAAGAGAAGTCTGGGTCCTGCCTGGTTCCCTGCCGTTAGCTGCCTATGGGTGCTTGCTGTGGTACTAGCTGTTGGGTGGCGTCTCTCAGCTTGAATCCATGAAAGCAGTCCAGCTTCTTTCATCGTAACGGAACCTCCCCTGCATCTGTAAGTCTGAAATAAATCCCTTACTCCCATAAATTGTGTCTGTTCGGAGGTTCATCCCAGCTACATGGAGCTGACTACAACAGTACTGATGTGGACATACTGAGTTCCAATAGATGGAAGACTTTTCTGAGAATATAACTATCCCTGACATAGGAGACTTCGAATCCAGTTTTGTGGGCTGAAAGAAGTTAAAGGACTGTGGAAATTGATAGATGTGGGTACAGGTATGGATGTGTGTCTTGTTGGATCATGAATCCCTAGTAATGACTTTTGGTCCTAGGAGGCTGTAGATTGTAGATACATGGCAGTGTGTGTGTGTGTGTGTGTGTGTGTGTGTGTGTGTGTGTGTGTTTCTAATTTAGAAAGAACTTTCTTATTGTTCTCTTGGAGAAAGGAAAAAAATCCACTTGTAATGAATATAGCTATAAATGTTATTTACTGTGTTAGTACCCATAAACTGATTGCAAACTGCAGATATAAACATCCTTTTAAAGCAAAAAGCAATGTATGTGTGTCTTGTACGTCATCGTCAAAGGATATTAAATGAAGGCTCCTCCTTTTGCCAAAAAGTAATTTCCCCTCCAGTTGAGCATTCCATTGAAAAAGTGGAGTCTTCAGTAGCCAAAGTGCTATGTCTGCTTCCAGCCTCGCTGTCTGCCTTCCCACACAGCTTGAAATGCTTCTATCCCGTCTCCTTCATCTGCAAGGTCTTAGGACATTCAGGTAGCCAATCTGCCCTTAAATATGTCTCTAAGGAAATGGTGCTAATTAGTATTGGAATTTACAGCCTTCCCTTTTATTGACTTGTCCTACTTTCTTCGATAATTAACTAATGAGTAAAGTAATGAGCTATGTTAGTCAGTCATGCTGTTCAATTAAATGGCAAATCAATTATTGAAAATAGTTTCGGACAGCTGTAATGTTGGCATGATGTGTGCGTATGTGTGTGCATATTTAATGCAAACGTAATTATGTCCTAGATACTACAATGTCAGCCTATATAAGGGTGGTATGATGGGAAAGGTCCTTTCTGGCTGGGTTGCAAAGATGATCAGATATCAACATGGAAACCAGTCATTATTTGCCTGTGGCCTTCTACAGTTGATAATTCTTGTTTAGCTGAGACATCACAGCTTCCATGGCTTTATGTGAAACACCTTGCAAAGCAATATCTAGTGGGTGAGTAATTAGAAATGGGAAAGACATAGAAATCCCCATTCTCCCTTACAAATAAACAGGGCAGCATGATTAAAAAGAGGATGGATGCTGTGATGATTTAACTGTTTCTTAAAAGGCTGGGTCCTTCAGCAGAGATTTTTTTTTTCCCCATTACCATCATTGTGACTTTTCTGTCAAAAATAACATAAATATTTTGAGGGCATGGGACAGAAATCACTGAGAGACCCAGAGAAAGAGCACAGAAAATAATATATGTATATGTATATGTATATGTGCACACACACACACACACACACACACAAACTGTAGAAAGTACAAGCCAGCTTGGCCAAGTGCAATAGATCTTTTGAAATCTCAGCCTTGGATTGTCATGGAAAACAGACCATATGACTGTCATTTCCTCAGCCACATGGCCATTGGCAATCCTTTTGTGCTCTCAGAGTCTCGGTGCATTAAAGATTGACCATCATCTGCACTTCTTCTCTTTGCCTTATAGTCCATTGTTTCTCCACTGTGGATTATAGACATAAGTGTTTTTACCTGATGCTGACCTTGTAAAAAGATTTGATATACATAACTAATTCATTCTATGGTATAAGGACTTTACATGGCTAATACCACAAATCATCAAATATGTCATTTATAATATTATATGGATGATTCAGATTTGTAATCATTCACTGTTTATTCATATGGCTGAAGATAGCTAGAAATGCAAGTCAAAATTGTAAACTTACATTACAACATTACAAAGAGCTGGAGAGATTGCTCAGCTAGTAAAACGCTTGCCTCACAAACATGAGGATCTGAATTTGATACCCCAGAACCTGTGTAAATATGCTGTATGTGGTATAGTATGCATGAACTTCTAGGTCTGGGGAGGCAGAGACACGAAGATAGCTGAAGTTTTCTGGAAAGCCAGCCTAGACTAATTGGTGAGCTCCAGGCCAAGGAAAGACAGTGTATTAAAGTTGGATGAACCAACACCCAAGGTTGTCCTTTGAACACCACACACACACACACACACACACACACATATACACACACACATACACATGCATGTGTACCTGCAAATGCATGAGTACACACACACAGACATGACAGAATCATTATGAAACAGACATGGTGGCACGCACCTTTAATCTCACCACTCAGGAGAGACAGGTAGGAGGATCGTTGTGAATTCAAGGACAGCCTGAGACTACATTGTGAATTCCAGGTCAGCCTGAGCTAGAATGAAACCCTATCTCAAAAGACCAAAAAAATAAAAATTCAAAGAAAAAAACATTATTAGTGTCTAATAAGTGTTTTGGTAATGTTTTGCATAGTCCCCCAGCATGAACTTTGCATGTGACAATAGTTTGTCATAATGTCAATAGATTGGGCATGACTGAAAGAACTCTAATTACAGATTGTTTTGTACTTTCTCATTTACATGATATCCTGTGACCTCCACATATGATTGTTCTTATATTTCCTATAATGTACTTTACCAAGACTGAAATGGCAAAATTATTCAATTTTTTGGCTTTTCAATTTTTTTTTTTATTTCAAATTATGCTGTTTATTGGTTGAGAGCACCACTGAACTATTCTTTGGCCACTTGGGAACTAAAAAAAAATACATGGCTTTTTTTTTATTTACACAGAATCTAATGTCGCAGATGCTCTACATTATTTATGACTTTTCTAAAATATTTAATTTTAATTTTTTGATGCGAGGTCTTGCTATGTAGCTTGAATTCTCTACTAGAGCAGGCTGGCTTCAAGCATGCCATTATTCTTATGCCTTTGCTTCCTGAGTACTGGGATTACAGGGCTGAGCCACTCTGCCCAGGGAATGATCAACTTTTGTTACCATCTGAAAATGCCATTTGTACCTTCAAATGTGTCAACATTAAAAAAAAAATTATTTATTTATTGGAGAGAGAGAGAGAATGGCTGAGCAGTTAATGTGGCCTTCAGCCTCTGCAAAGAAACTCCAGTCATATGCGCCACCTTGTGCATCTGGCTTATATAGGTCCTGGGGAATTGAACCTGGGTCCCTAGGCTTCACAGGCAAACACATTAAGTGCTCAGCCATCTCTCCAGCCCTCTTTTTTTTTTTTTTTTTTTTTTTTTTTTTTTTTTTAGAGGTGTTAAGATGGTTTTTATCTACTAAACCAATCTAGACGCATAGCCTTCAAATGTGATTAAGCTCTGTCTGTTATCGAAACTACAAAGCCAGGGGAATCAAAGCCAGCTTTGAAAAGGCAACATAAAGTTTCTATTTCCAAACAGTTTTAATTCTGTGTTTGTGTTCCTGCATGAAAAGAGACTGGGAATCCAAACATTCCCATATGAAGGAAATTAGAATTTACATATGAATTACATTAGAAATATGAGCTCCATCAAGGAATAATTAGCACTGTCCTGGGTTATGTGAAGGCGAACAGAATTAAGTAAAAACAATTTCAGAGAGAAGTTTTGTTTTTTTGTCTCTTCAACTAGGCTGGTCTAATCAGTAATAATGACTTAAATTAATCCACCCCATCCAAAGTAATGGGCAGCCTACCATACTGTGTGAAATGCCATCACTGGCCTCGTCAGTCATGGTGTCAACGAGAGGACATCACTCACCAGTAGTTAGTGGCACTGCAGAGGTGGAAGGATCTGATCCAATCAGAAAGCACATTGAGGGTCAATGTTACTCAGATCTTCCAGGGAGTCATCAAAAAAGCCAGCGAGACTCCGGATCGCAGGATACGTGTTGCGTATTGCATGCATCAGTGTTGTTGTGAAGATTGTCATCTATGCTTATAGAGGACAAAGACTGAAATTTCTCCCCACTAAATGGGCGTGCTCTTCAAGAAATAGAGAAATTAAAATATTAACTTGATTCAGCCTGGCACCGTGGATGTGCCTCAGCCACTAACAGGGCTGTGGTTTATGAGTGCCCCCCTAATGAGCTAAACTCTAGTGACCATAAAACAGAAATATAATTATGACATTAAAGATGCCTATATTTGAACTTAATTATTAATTAATTTAATGAGAGGAAAGGAGGCTGTAAAATTGCTAATTAAATGGCTCTGTAAAACTG
The DNA here is from genome assembly GCA_036346955.1 of Dipus sagitta. Taxonomy (NCBI): domain Eukaryota; kingdom Metazoa; phylum Chordata; class Mammalia; order Rodentia; family Dipodidae; genus Dipus; species Dipus sagitta. The sequence continues at coordinate 62,187,808 of CM070786.1, forward strand.
CAGACGGTGGAGGATTTACCAAATGATGAATCCCACAACAGCGTTTTTGCTATATCAATATTCCATTAATATACAGTAAGCCAGAGGTACTAGCTAGAAGGTGGCTGTTAACTTGCATGAGTATACAGCATGGAGAAAATGTAAAATTATAAATGACAGCAATCTTGAGGACACTACTCTCTCCATTCGGAGGGCAGAGGACATGTTAAAGAAACTGAGGTGGTCAGAGCACAGGTCATCTGACTGTAATTGAAGGAGACAAAGGGAAAACTTATGTGGAAGATCTACCTTAGGTCTCATGTAGTGGATAGGACTGTCAGGGTAAGTAGGGTTTGTGCTAATCACATGTGGAAGATGGAAAAAGTTAAATTTAAAAACTTAAAGCTATGCTGAAAGTAAGAGCATCTCACATAATACACACTTTGGAAATGCAATTAACTTGGGATTGCAATTATTGGTGTGTGCAATAAAAAGAATATAAAATATACCTTTTTCCACATGAGATATGCTGATATTCAGGCTATTCTTCTACATGGTACTATTTATGTGATGCAGGGAGCAGGACTTAATGGCCTTCTGGTTCTTCATCACTAACGTAGGATATACACTTCTAGGCTCAGGTTAAGACGATTCTAATCACAAAACATGTAATGTATTTTGCATAGTACTCACTCATAGGTACTCAAAAAGGAGAAAATAAATTAGAATATAGTGGAAAATATGTGCGACACACTTGCAGACTATGGGGTGTGAAGCAATCTACAACTCAGGGAAGACTGTAAAAATATTGCATCAATGAAAAGTGTTTCTATTTTTTTGTTTATTCTAATTCATAGGTTTTTTTTTTTTTTTGGTTTTTCGAGATAGGGTTTCACTCTGGCTCAGGTTGATCTGGAATTAGCTATGTAGTCTCAGTGTGGCCTCGAACTCACTGCGATCCTCCTATCCCTGTCTTTCCTCCTGAGTGCTGGGATTAAAGGCGTGCACCACCATGTCTGGCTTTAATTTGGAGTATTTTTACTGAGGCATTTTTAACTAAATGGAGGTCAAATATAAATAGGAAAATAATATTTAAAAACACATATCTACTACTATAGCTAGATGAATTCCAATATGATTAGAATTTCTTTAAAGTAATTACTTATACAAATTTAAAGTTGCCTTTAATATATTGTAAATGTACTAAACAGATTTTCTTATGGTGCAAAACATTAAAATAGATTTGAATTAACACATGACACGATTTGCATTCCTTATATAAGCACAAAGTCCTTGTCTTGTTTACAGCATGTTTCATAGGACATCGATACCTAGTCATTATGACTCATAATTGTTATAAAATACAGTGGTGATTATAAAAATATTAAGTGATGAATTAAGGAAAAACAACCTGTGGTGGTTTTAATCAGAAATGCCCCTCATAAACTTATGTGTTTTAAATGCTTGGTTCCCAGCTGATGTTAAGTTTGGAGATGGACCCTTGCCTGAGAAGGTGTGTTGTTGGGGGCAGGCTTTGGGGTGTTATAGCCAGTTCTCCATTGTCAGAATTTGACTCACTCTCCTGTTGCTGTTTTTTTTTTTTTTTTTTTTTTTTTTTACCCACTGTGACAGAGGTGGTGTCCAGCCCCTGCTTATGCCATCCTTTCCTCTGCCATCATGAAGCCTCCCCTAGAGACTGTAAGCCAAAATGGAATAATTTGCTCCCATCAGCTGCTTTTGGTGCAATGCTTTGTCCTAGCAACGAGAAGGTAATTGCAACATAACCTAAGAGTCAAAGCAGTCTGGAAGTTTTGCCCCACAACTGAAATCTCAACATTTGTAAAACAGAGGCAGGAGACTTATGACAACTTCAAGGCCACCATGGGCTATAGTGAGTCACAGGACTACCAAGGATACATAACAAGGCCATCTCTCAACCTGTTCACCCCCTCCTTCCCTTCAAAACAACAACAACAAAAAAAAAACTGATGCAAACCCCATCTTATATTAAATAATAACATGAATTTAATAACTGAAAGTGTTGAGTATATTAATTTAAAGTAGCAATATTCAGAAACAACCTTGAGAAACTTGGGCTTGCTAAAATCCATTTATGGATAAGGAATTAACAGCCTTAGCGGTCCGCTTATGATTATGTGATATCTTGATTCCTAGAGTAGAGTTGTGATTAGAATGAGTCTGAAAAGATTAATTAACTAATCTTGGATTAGAAAATTTCAAACTAATTGAACAAGGGAAATAATTCAGCTCATCAGTCAGGTCCCAGATTGGAATCATCGGGCACAAGCTGATCCAGCCAACTGCGGCATGACATAATCATAACTGAACAATGTCACAGGAACAACTCCAGAGGCAGGGAAGGATCCCAGTTTTTGTTAAGTTTGGGAAGTGGGAAGAATGAGAATGGCAGAAATGAGTTACTGGCACAAATGTAATTGTAAAGGATCTAACACATGCAGGTCCACTTGTAGATGTTTGTAGATGTAGTATACCTCCCATATATGATGAAACTTGGGCACAGACACCGGGCAGTGGGAGATTGTGAATGTCACCAAAGTGAACATTTCTTTTTTTTTCTTTTCTTTTCTTTTTTTTTTATTTGTTTGTTCAGTCTCAGGGTGGCCGTGAACTCACAGCAATCCTCCTACCTCTGGCTCCTGAGTGCTGGGATTAAATGCATGCGCCACCACGCCTGGCTCAGAGTGGACATTTCTTATTAGTACAGGAAGCGATAACTGTCTCATTAGAAATGTAAGTGGTGGGGGAGGGCTCTTTCTTTTTTTTTTTTTAATAAATGTGCTTGATGGATTAGAAATGCAGAACATGAATTGTCATAAGCAACTCACTTTCTCTAACTCTGTATCTTTCTCCTTCCCCAGTGAAGCCTACAAGTCACACCATATAGTTTTGTTGTTACCTTGGCCATAGTATTTATTTAATTTTGTTAAGGAAAGGTATTGATTTTTCAAATTAACCTACTGGATATTCTCTTTCCTTCTCTCTCCCTCCCTCCCTTTCTCCTTTATTCAGTGTTCTATGTAGATAAAATTATCTAAAAATAATAGTAGCTCGTGTCTACCTTATTTTTTTCCTCCTTTGTCTAATTACACAAACTGTTAGATCTAAATGTTGATTTTGTTTGAAATGGCTGGCAATATGGTAATAGTGACAATAGCCAGACTTCTTTGAAATGCATGCCAAGCACTGTGATAGAAACTTTAATAAGACTGAGAACATTGCTGATGATACTTAAGTTGCATTCCAAGGAAGCTTATTACATATGAGGAGATATGCAAGTTAGTAACTAAGATCAAATCTGTACTCGAGATAAAGGTCAAATGCTACGAAATTTCAGGTGAAATGCATATGTGTTCTTCACGTTGTATTTTTTTGAAGCTATGTGGTATCGATGACAATGATAATGAGTCATTACTGGCACCATTTCCTATCTGGACATCAAGTGAATCAAAAAGTTGAAATAAAATTTCTCAAAGACACAGTGGAAACCCCGTTCACAGTGAGAAAGGACTGGGTGAACTTCAACTTTGTTGTTGAGTGTGGCAGTGTGAGATTAGCTAGCTATTCCCCAGATTGCATCATTTCTCTGTATGCATAGGCTTTTCTAACTGACTTATAGTTGGAATTATTTCCAGGGTTGGGAAAGGGAAAGGGAGGGAAAGAAAATAGGAAGCACTTTTTAGTCTTATTCTTCTCATGAGGAAACTGCAGCAGCCTTCCCATATTCCTGGTTTCCATTTCCAAAGTTTCAATTACCTACCATCAACCACAGTCTAAGAATATTAGGTAGAAAGTTCTAGAAATAAACAATTCGACAAGTTGGTATTTTTTTTTAACCATTTTGAGTTGCTTAATGAAACCTCATACAGTTTCTCTACATTCTTCTTGGGGTACAAATCAAACCTCTGTCCAGGGTCTCCATGCTGAATATGATGTCCACCCACATAACATTTCAGTTGTTAGATGGACCGGCATCTTGTCACAATGCCAGTGTTAAAGTAGCTTTTATTTAATTTAATTTTAATGACCCAAGGTGCAAGAATAGTGATGATGAATATTTTATTAAAGGTATTGTTATAATTGCTAGATTTTTTTCTTAGTTATTGTTGTTAATCTCTTAGTATGCCTAATCTATAAATTAAATTTGATTGTGTATATGTATGTACTATCCATTACTTCAGGCATCCACTAAGACAGGAGTTCTGGAAGGATACTTCTCATGGTAAAGTCAAGGGAGATTACTCCCACAAGTTTATAATGATCTAGAATAGATTTTATTTTCTAAAGATCTGTGTAATCTCTGGAGGAAGAAAATATAGTTTTGCAAGAGTGTGTCTGTTTAACAAGAAGACCAAAATTTCACACAGAAATATTCTTTAGCTGAGATTAAAAAAAAAGATAGATGATGTCACTGGGTGAAGTAAGCAGGTAGATTGGAAGTGTGTATTTGGATGCAATTAAAGGGTGAGTGTAGGAAATGGAAGCATGGAAAATGGAGAACTTGCTGCTGAAAACAGAGCAAGATGGACATAGTCAATGACAGATCTGGGGATTCTATGTTGGTTCTGTTCTCAGCTTTGTCACTAGCTGATTGATTAATCCAAGTCAAGCTTATATATTTCCTCAAGTCCTCTTTATTTTCAATAAGTGAAAATCACAGTCCAATCCCACCTTTCCCTTTATCCGTAAGAAGTTAAAGCGATGACCAAGATCAGTGACTATAAAGCACTTCACAAATATATCATGAAAATGTAACTGTAACAATAGACATCCTGAGTTACAACACAGGCTGGCCTTCATTGGTGGCCCAATGCCATTCAGGAAGAAAGCTTTATTTTTTTTTTCAGCTATGATGCTTTCTGAAAGGACATATGGGAACTCCATGTACTCTTCCACAAACAAAGAGCCAAAACATCTGGTGTACCAAATGGAGAGGGAGAAGAAAATGGGCCATTTGGAGACACAGTCTTTTAACAGCACAGGTGTATGTAGATGATCACTTGGCTAGAAAAATGCTTTGCCAAGCCTGACTCCAGTATCTGCTTTGAAGAATCTGTAGATAATTGAGAATTGGGATTATAAAGGCTTTGCTCTCCCTTCCTCATTATGACATGAAGTCTCTTTATCCTGGGCTGTTTTGCATTTCTGGTCCTGCATTTGTAATCTTAGAAGTGTTGAGTCTGCTTCTCTTTAGTCACTTGTATCTTCAGTTAAGGAATGCACTAAGGAGTGCATGAGAAACCCCAGAACATAGTCCCATGCAGAGGAGACAGTTATTTCTATACGAAAGTGGTTAATTAAAAAGGAGCCTATCATAGTGTTGGGTCAGGAACTGGTATGGGACCCATTACTACTTCCCTGATGCTCCTGTCAGATTCAGCCTCAGTGTCACAAGTGGAAAAGCCACGATGTTCAGTCCATCATAAAATCTGATAAAATCACTAATTTCCATTCTCATGTATACTTCAAGTGTTCTAAGAAATCCCATAAGGAATTACACTGAAAATTCTGTTGACTACTCACCAGGAAGTATTTTTTGTAGAATTTAATGCAAAATATGTGCATATCTATTTAATAAAATATAGTCCAAGGACCTAGAGAGATGGCTTAATGGTTAAGGTATTTGCCTGTGAAGTTTATGTACATAGTTTTGATTCCCCAGTACCCAGGTAAGTCAGATGCACAAGGAGATGCATGTGTCTACAGTACATTTTCAGTGGCTGAAGACCCTGGTGTGCCCATTCTCTCTCTATCTCTCTCTCTTTTCCTCTCAAATAAATAAATAAAAATGAAATATTAAAAAAATAGGCCAAGGAAATCACTGTTATTAACAAGTATTATCTTCCTTTCTAATAGTTACATGGTAAAAGGTTTATGAAATGCTAGTGTGTTCTTAATGCTTGGAATTTTAAGGACATTTTTTATATGTGAATGTATATTTTAAATCTCTAAGAGAGTCTTAATAGTAGGAATTTTAAGGATTTTAAAAAAATATTTGAATGTACATTTTGAATCTCCAAGAGAGATCTTTGGCTGTATTTCCCAAAGGTGTTTGATAATAGAGCTCTTGCAAAAATGAAATAATGGTACATGTTCTCTGAGGCTGTTCTCTTAATAGCTCTAAGATTATATATTTATTTAAAACCTATTCAACATATTTGTTGGAAAGAAACAAGGAGTGGTGGACGTCAAAAAGCATGCCACCCAGCCCTGTTCTTCACTCGCAACCTCTGAGCAAAAGAGGATAATTAGGAAGTAATTTCCTATAAGGCATGGATTTTTGCCTTAATTTTTTCTTCTTCTTAACTCTCTAATTAGAGTAATATTGGACACACAGTAGGCATTTGGTAAATAAATCTTGGCAGTGTGGAGACTGACAAGATTGTGAACAGCTAGCATATAAAATCAATTTATTTAAAGCCCATTGTTCATTTTGCAGGTTGCAGGTTCTCAATTGGGCAATGTTGAATGATCTCTATTTTATACAGAAATGACCATACATAAACTGCCTTAGATCTTGCAAGAAAGTGTTTAAAATAGGGTACTCTGCTGCTTTTAAGATGGCCTCAATGAAGTGCCTATTTTACTATCCACATGTATGATAATAATTAACATTAACAAAATTCTCCACGATCTTTATCACACAAAGATAAGACTTATGAAAGATGTACTTATTCTATTTTTTTGACCATCTGTAAATGACTTTCATATAAAGTGGTATGTGATTTTAATATATTTAGAAAATTTCAAAGAAATAGAACTGGATTTGAATATTAACATTCTTACTGACTGTATAATTTCTCTCATATTAATTCCATTGACCATGATATTTCCATAAACCATTTTACAAGGAAATTCAGCCTCTAGCTTTCATATCATCTTATAAATCTGTTTCCTCTTGGTACACCATCAGCCCTGTTAACTTTCATTCTCTATTTTAAGTATTCTCATGCAAGTACATATTGCTTATTTTGCCATTCTCTGTCTTACCCATCAACTGTGTTTGTGTCATTTTCTGTGTTCTATTGTTTCTTCCTAACATATTCATATGTAACTTAGATCAAGTAGATGAAATCTTGGGCTTAGTACACAGGGCTCACAGAAGGATCACAAAACTTTTGGTTCACAAGAGATGATCAACATGTAAGAAGGGATATTTTAACAACCACAACCAAAAAACTGGGGCCAAACTAAATAGCAGACAAAACTGAGACCTTGAACAAAGGAATATTATGTATTTTAATATTTAAATATTAAGTAAGATGGCTGTATTACCAATAAGGCACCCAGCTGTAACAGAAGAACTTTATAGCAGCCTGATCCACGGGCAAATCATTTTCTTTGCGAGATATCCTCAAATTGGATTTTCATGTAACAGACCAAGTAAATATGAAAAGACGGCCAAGTCCCCCCAGCAATGCCATATATTTACTTCGTCTGCACTTGTTAATAACTAGGGAGAAAATAAGAAGTATTCCAATCTATTAAGAGGAAATATCAAGCATGTAGAAAAGAAATAGGGAAAGATTGATTTGGCATCCCAAATAAATAATACTTCAGTCTACCGACCACTTCCTGTCGCACATAAACTCTCTCTTGTGCTTGTCACTCTTCTCTTGACCTCAGCGATTGGTGGCCACTCTTCTTCTGTCTGTCCTGTGCCCGTCAGTCACACTGCTTTCTAGGATTCCGCTCAGTGGATTTCAAGCCCACTAGGCTCATTCTGGATCAACTCTTTTGCTCAAAATCCTTGCTCTGAGCATATCATTTGTATGTAAGATGATATTCACACCACACACATGTGTTACAGTCAGCTTCTCATTGCTGGGACAAAACACCTGCCCGATACCACTGGAAGAGAGGAATTAAAGTATTTGTTCAGGCTACGGTCTGAGGGCAAGTTTCATCATGGTGGAGAAAGAATGGCATGAGCAGGAAGCAGGTTCACATTACCGGGTGGAAACAATCTCAGTCCAGGGCTTGGAGATGGGCTAATAAACCTCTGAGTCCACCTCAAGGGACACACCTCTTCCAGCATTGCACAGGAAAAGAGGGGAAGTCCCTTGACTTCCACTTTTGAACCGCAGACTCTGTGTAGTCACAACTGAGGCAGAAAGCCACGTGCTGCTTGTGAGTTAGGGAGCAGCCTGCGTTTGGAGGACAGGCCCTTATCCTTTGCAGCATGATCTCTGAGTTGTACATTAGAGTCATGTCTAAATACCACCCATGCATTCTACCATGATGGTTCTGATAGGGCATGGTGGTGTAGTACAGGAAAAGTATATCGCATGGGTCTCAGCCCTGGGCTGCATCTGCTGTGCTGAAAATTGTGCCCCTGGATCTGATTGTGCATTTTATTGGTTCTATGTCAGTGGCCAAAACACTCTTTAGCCCTAAGAGAGTTGGTTGACTGAATCCCAGCAAGCAAGAAAGGCAAATGCTTATCTGGAAAAAGGCTTCCATTCAGGCTGAGATAAATTGCCATTCCATTCTGGGTGGAAAGGGTCAAATCAATCAATTCACAACGGATGGCCAGTGCTTCTTCTTCCTGTGTTGTGAGACCATATTGGGAGTTCATTAGAAAGGCTAGGCACTTACTTAGAAGCAGCACTGATAAGATAGCTTTGCTGAATGCAAGAAGACACTGTTGGATATATAAATCATTTTCATTTTGTTCTTATATGGGTGCCTCTGTGCATGTCCCCAAAGGGCCAATGCTGGAAAGCCAGGGGCCATATGACTAACAGTAGCTGACAGCCATTCTGCCCGCTGGTTGTTTGGTATCTTCCTCACGATGGTTCTCCTCCCAGTGTCTGTTAACATGCAGTGTCACGTTCCTGGCACTTGGAGCCAATGCATATAGGTTCACTAACATGATTCTAGTCCAGACATCCTCATCTGAAGTCATCCATCACTTTCAGATTCCTGAGCAATCTAAGAATTTGCAAAGTTGGAATAACTGCATGTATAGACTCCAACTTTATATGGCTTCCAGTGATTTTTCAGGAACCAGGAAGGATCAACAACTGAGGACTCCACTTACCTCAGGTTATTTTCCTTCCTGTGCCAAGATATTCAGGTGCAAGCCCGAAACATTGCCTCCACAGAACTGCTCACCTCCGTCTTGCCTGGAAGCCCCTGCCTAAAGCAACAGTGGAGCAGAAAATGTTAGAACTCAACCCACCTCCGCACCAAACCTAGACTTTTAAATATAATGTTAGTATCCAGTTGCCCATATTCACTACTGTCTTGGAAAAAAAATATTTGGATTTTTTAAACACACATAATTCTATGCACATATAAATAAAATGTGTATATAAATATTATGCATATTTCCACAATACACAAAGCAGTGTATCACAGGAATTTGATCTAAGAAATGCATTACTTTCTACAAAGCATGAAGAAGACGTCAGTGGAGCCGGGCGTGGTGGCACACGCCTTTAATCCCAGCACTCGGGAGGCAGAGGTAGGAGGATCGCCGTGAGTTCGAGGCCACCCTGAGACTCCATAGTGAATTCCAGGTCAGCCTGGGCTAGAGTGAGACCCTACCTTGAAAAACCAAAAAAAAAAAAGAAGACGTCAGTGGGTAAATATAGCAACCTCAACAAATAATGCAAACTTTAAGACCCAGTGCAAAAAACAGTTGATATTTTATTGCAGCTCTCAAATCAGAAATGTTTTACTGGGCTGGAGAGATGGCTTAGCAGTTAAGCTCTTGCCTGTGGAGCCTAAGGATCCTGGTTCAAGGCTCGATTCCCCAGGACCCACGTTAGCCAGATGCACAAGGGGGCGCACGCGTCTGGAGTTCGTTTGCAGTGGCTGGAGGCCCTGGAGCGCCCATTCTGTCTCTTCCTCTCTCTCTCTGCCTCTTTCTGTCTGTGTCTGTCACTCTCAAATAAATAAAAAAAATAAAAAAATAAATGTTTTACTATGTAAATAATGTCAGTTTGTCTTCAAAAGTTATTATCAAAGTAATAGTAGTTATACGGAGAAACTTTATAAAATGCAATTATACTGCACCATTATCCCTGGGTAATGATTGGTGAAATAAGTAATCAGTTAAGGCTCTGATTTGTTTTCTACATTTCCTTTAGTGGAAAGGGGAAACATTGTCTTTTCTATAACTTTAAGTTTTTTTTTTCAGTTAATTAAAATACCAAATTTTCATCTTTCTCTTCATATTTCAAGGGAACATATTTGAGGGAGAATTGTAACAGAACCTACTGTTTTGCCTAAATGAAAATAGTTTTGTGTTTGCATTGGAATGATGTAATTATATATTTTAAATATCCATGTTTTTTGTGGTTATTTGCTGTCAGTATTCAAGGATGTTTCTCTGAGAGTCAGAAGGTGTGCTGATAGTCACTAGATTAACCATATATTTTCTGTTGTGTAGGATGATTCTACTTTCAGAACAATGTTCATGCATCCTGTTTTGCACTCTAATATCTTTCCTACTTTCTTAACCACTCCAGGAATTTTTACTTAGCATATACCTTTTTGCCATAATTGTTATTAGTTTGTGATTTTTCATTTAATTTACTAATTCTTGAGCTTTTTTCTTGTTCCAGGTTGCATAACATATCTCATTGCATGACGCCTTGTACTCAATAAATGAATGTATACTTAGAAAAACAGACAGAGAAAGGGAGAGAGGGAGAAAGAGATTGAGAGAGAAAAGGAGATGGAGCATGTGGGGAAAAGGAGAAGAGGGAGGGAAGAGAGAATTATTGCTTAGTTTTTTTCTTCTAGAAATTATAATTCAAGAGTAGAGTTCAACTCTCACCATATCAATGTGATACACGTTTCCACAGAACTCTAAAGTATTTGAGAAATTGGAAATATATGGAAAGACTTTTTATTCTTTAATGTTAGCATATTCTTAGAACAAAAACTAAACATTAAATAATCACCAAAAAGTGAAGTATGTAATATGCACATACTAAGATGAAATTTCTTGCTTTTTGATCAAAGTTTCTTAAAAAAGCATTAATATATTTTGAGTAGTGGTGCATTAGAATCAGAATTTATCTTAAACAAAAATATTGAATCTAGGAATGCAAGGTCTTGTAAACTTTTTTAAAAAAACATTATTGTAATTCAAGACATTAATAGTTTAATAAAGGGCAATAAATATGTATATTTCTTTGATATTATCATGAAATAAAATCTACATATTTTCATTTTTAATGAATTATATTATTTTAATTTTTCCATTTTATACTGAAGCACCTTGCCAATAGGTAAAAGTAAATGCAAGAGAGGTAAATATTTATTAAAGATGAGAGGAGTTGGGTTTGAGAGATGGCTTAGTGATTAAGCGTTTGCCTGAAAAGCCAAAGGACCTGGGTTCAATTCCCCAGGACCCATGTACGCTAGATGCACAAGGTGGCCTATGTGTCTGGAGTTTGTTTTCAGTGGCTGGAGGCCCTGGCGTGCCCATTCTCTCTTTCTCTCTATGCCTCTGCCTCTGTCTCTCTCGCTCTATCAAATAAATACATGAATTAGAAAACGAGAGGAGTTTCCATCAATGTGTTCATATATATTAAAAATGTGTAAAATCATTTCTTTATAATTTAAATGAATCAAAGTATATGTTAAATGACTTGATTTTCTATAGCAATGCAAATCTGTTTGTCATATTTTCAGGTATACCATGGCATTCAAACTGCAGAATATTATGTCTGATTTGAAGAGGGGTATGAGTAAGCCCATTGTGATTTCGAAGATGATTAGGCAGTTTCTAAAGACATTTGAAAATAACATATTTTATCCAAATGTTACTCTAGTATCCTGGGCATTGCTGTAGGCACATTTCAGCTTATAGGAAAAGAGTGCAGAATGGCCTTGTTGTGAGAAGATGTCCATAACTTCAACATAGTGATTAAATAAACATTAAAGTAACAATTTCATGGAGAATGGTGAAGAGACAATTTTAATGAGCAATGTTGACTACATTGACATTGAAGAATTTTTATATAACTCAAGTTGCAAGATGCTGTGTAGCATGACATATATAAAACTAAGCTCAGGTTTTCTTCTATCTCCCTCTCTCTCTTTCTCTTACCCTCTCTGTGAGTTATAAAATAAAGCGCCCATAAACCAGACAACTACCAAAGAACTATACAACTTTATTCTCTATCCTTGAATTTTTACTTTAAAATAAAGCAATGGATGCATCTAATTTTAGTATAAAGACCTCAAAATAAGCTTGAAACATTTAAAAAGTGATCACACCGATTATGCTCTGTATATATAACTGGATGCTTTAATACCTATATAGACTATGTAGTGATCAGATTGGTGTAACTGTCATACCTAGCACTTTAAATATATAAACTGTCTTTGGGTTGAACATACTCAAAGTGCTGTCTCTGCTAGCTATTTTGAGATATGAATTTAATGAATGTCAATTAGAATTACTGTATTATGCTAAAGATCAGCAGAAGTTGTTCTTTTCAACTAACTGTCCCACTCTCCATTTTAGCCATCGTCTTTCCATTTGGCCCTTTTCCATCCTTTGTAGCCTCAAGTAGACACAATTCTTCTCTTTATTGCTATGAGGTAAATATTGTGTTATGCCTTTTAGTGTCCACTTGAAGTGACCTCTCTTTCCTGTTTCACACTGGAAGTGCTGGGCTTTGCCTATCTCGTCACTGCAGTGCAGGCTGGCCTCTCTCTGGGAGCTGGACCTCAATCCAGAGACACAGAGCTCCTGCCACATCCCTAGCATGGTGTGAGAAACAGGGCAGATATAAATATGGAAACACTGGGCTGGAGAAATGGCTTGGCAGTAGTATTTACCTTTGAAGCCTAAGGATCCACATTCAATTTTCCAGTACCCACAAAAGACAGATGTACTAGGTAGCGCATATGTCTGAGTTTGTTTGCAGTAGCTTGAAGCCCTAGCATACCCATGCTCTTCTTCTTCTCTTTCTCTTCCTCCTCCTCCTCCTTCTTCTTCTCTTCATCCTCCTCCTTTTCTTCCTTTTTCTCCTCTTCCTCCTCTTCTTTCTTCTTCCTCCTCCTCCTCCTTTTCTTCCTCCTCCTCCTGCTCCTCCTTCTTCTTCTTCTCTTCATCCTCCTCCTTTTCTTCCTTTTTCTCCTCCTCCTCCTCTTCCTTCTTCTTCTTCTCTTCCTCCTCCTTTTCTTCCTCTTCCTCCTCCTCATTCTCCTTCTCCTTCTTCTTCTCTCTCCCAGTCTCTCAAATAAATAAATAAAATGAAATAAAAATCTAAAAATATGGAAATACTTAAATATAGTACAAGTGGATATTTGTTAAATATTAATTGGAGGAATTCTCCCATCCAAGTACTAACCAGACCTGACCCTGCTTAGCTTCCAAGGTCAGAAAAGACTGGTCGTGTTCAGGGTGCTATGGCCATAGACCCCTAGAGGAAATCTGATGGTAGGTTACAGCATGATGGTAGGTTACAATATTCATGTTAAAGGAGAGACATCAATGACATAATTATTGTTTTCTTATTTAGAAATATGAGGTTCACCATTTGACTTGTCTCCACTTACGTTATCACAGTGTGTGTGTGCGTGTGTGTGCACGCGTGTGCGTTTGTGCATGTGGCAAAGCTGGGACTTTAACTTTCAGCACAATCCTCTTCACAAAGATCTTTGGAATACTTGCCTGCCCCATGCTGTCACTTATTTTCCCTTTAACAACACCCAACCTGATAGCTTTCAATGCACTTTGGCATATGAAACAGGACACTCCCTCACTGGACTGATATAGTAGTACTACTGTTCTCCTGGACATGAGAGATGCAATATGGTATTGTATCTACTTGATTTGTGAGTTCCCATTACATTCCTTCTGGCATTTTGTGGGAAGGTAGACACCTCCAAAATTATATTTTATATTTTATAATAGGACATATGATTTGGAAGAGAACATATTTCAGATCATTTAGTTATATAGTCATATTTTCCAGATCAACCCAAGTTTAGAGTCAATGATCTTAAAGAATACAGGCAGATAAAGGAGGAAGGTTGGTGGTTGAGTTCTTCACGCATTCCATTCTGACAGTGGAGGACAAGGGGCTTTTGAGCAGGTAGGTGGGCTCTGCAGTGAAAAATGTCCTCTGAGGGCAGTGGATACTTAGAAGAGCTCCATGAGAGCATCCAAAGAAAGAAGCATTTCAGAGAGAATGAGGAGCTATGCTTGATACTCCCTGGTATTCCCCTGTAGAATTTTTTTCTATATTATGGTTTTTTTTCTAGTGATTTCTAAAAACAAAGTACAAGCAATACGGAAATTGAAAATGACTCCTCTACAAATGGCACATGCTTTGTGTACTGTGAATTCTTTCAGCAGGAATACAGACTGAGAGCAGAGCAATCCAGGGGAGGCAATAGTGTACTTGGATCAAATGGTGCCCACAGAATTATTCATTTTAAAGATGACAATCTTACCAGTAGTACTTGTTTTAATTCTTCTTATACATCTGTTAAGTCAAAGGAAAGCATTTGTAAACTACGTGCATTTATAAAGTACTCCCAAATGCATGCATGGTCTTGTTATTTTCCTGTCCTGACTTTGTAGCATTGTTTTTTTCTTTTATTTAATTTTTTAAATTTATTTGAGAGAAGAGAGATCGAGAGAGAGAGAGAATAAGCACATCAGGGCCTCTAGCTGCTGCAAATAAACTCCAGACACATGTGCCATCTTGTGCATCTGGCTTATATGGGCCCTGGGAAATTGAACCTGGTTCCTTTGGCTTTGCAGACAAGTGTCTTAACCACTAAGCAACCACCCGTTGGTGTAGTACTGTTTTTAAAAATGTGAATCTGGTAGGTTCCCTTTGCTCTTACTTGAGTATCAGTGTAGTACAGGGTTCATGAGTAGCCACAGACTTGTAATAGGTACATTAACTTCCTCAGGTCACTGAGGAATGCAGTTTCCTTATTAGAGAAACTTTTTAAACCACTGGTCAAGAGAGCGAATATTTTGGTAAATAGGAGGACTGAAGTAAATGAATGCTTTTAACATGAGACTGAAGCCTGTTAGCCATGGCAGAAGAGAGATTGAGGCAGTATCTAAACTGGCTTCTCCTTAACATTTCTTCTCCTATGTTTTCTTTTTCACTCACTCTAGACATACTTTGCATTAATTGGAAGTGTATATATTTTTAAATAATTTTTTTATTGACAACTTCCATCCTTATAAACAATTTCCCATGGTGATTCCCTGCCTCCCCCCACTTTTCCCTTTGAAATTCCACTCTCCATCATATCCTTCTCCTCTCAATCAGTCTCTCTTTTATTTTGATGTCATCATCTTTTCCTCCTATTATGATGGTCTTATGTAGGTAGTGTCAGGCACTGTGAGGTCATGGATACCTAGGCCATTTTGTGTCTGGAGGAGCACGTTGTAAGGAGTCCTACCCTTCCTTTGGCTCTTCATTCTTTCCACCACCACTTCTGCAATGGACCCGGAGCCCTGGGAGGTGTGATAGAGATATTGCAGTGCTGAGCACTCCTCTGTCATTTCTTCCCAACACCATGGTGCCTTCTGATTCATCCCGAGGTCACTGCCATCTGAAAAGAGAAGGTTCTCTAGCCAAAAGTGAGATTAGCATTAATATATGGGTATGAATGTTAAGAGAACTGCTTACTAGGCACTTTTGTGAGCATAGTACAAACTTTTAGCCAGACAGATGTTACACTCCTAGGGCTCATGACTACCCCTGTTGTAGGTTTTCAGTATCAGGAATATATTCCTTCCCATGGAGCGGGCCTCCAGTCAAATTGGAGGGCTGTTGGTTTCCCCCATGACAGACATGCCACTATTGCACCCATTGGCTCATTTGGCCTGGCTGGTCAAATATAAGGCTTGCAGTGTCCATTGTTGGGTATCTTCACTGGTGATTTCTCTCTCTCCCATTGAACTGCATGCAACATGGCTCTTTCTAGCTTTCTGTCAGCTGGTCTACATGGCGGAGGTTTTCGGCTCAGCTCCAGCAGTATTTCTCAATGATCTTGCAGCCCAAGCATGTGATGTCTTCAGCAGTAGGGTCTTACCATCTATTCCTGGTGGGAAACCAAGGGCCTCGACAATGGTCTGTAAATGGTTGTTGGGGGCATCAGGGACTTCCCTAGCCAACAGCCCACTGGAATTTATCCCATCCCTGGCACTGAAAATTTTTTAGTAACAATCTTTGGCTCCTGTGTGTTCCATTATCAAAAAAGTAGGCTTGTATATGGCTTATTTATTATTTATTTATATTTGATTAGCCCTCCCTCCACCTTTCCTTACTCAATCTCTTCCCCTGACCTTGCTTAGACCTTGGAAGTATATATTGGTAAGAACAGCAGATAATGTTCCTGTGTTTTGGGAGTTATGGTCATTTAGAAATTACAGTTTCTGAGGGTGGAATTTTACCCCATGTAGGGAGAAATGATTCAGAGATTCATGACTTTGCTATTTCTACAAAAATCACTGCACATAACCATTTTTCTTTTTCATTTTCTAGGACAACTCTACATGAATTCTTCAACTGCTAAAAAATTTAAAATGGAACAATAAGCAGAAGAAATGGGTAGAATTTAATGTTTTCCCAGAAACCAGGAAAGTCTCTGAAGACCTGTGTTAAGGAGACTTAAAGGGAGGGCCCAAGTCCTCTTGGAAGACAGCTGTCTCTGTCCATTTGTGACAGCTAGGACAGAATGTCACAGATTGTTGTCTGCGAGGAGGCGCCATTTCTTACAATTCTGGAGGCTGGGAAGACTAAGGTCAAGGCACTTTCAAGGTCATTTGCCCAATGAAGACACAGGTTCTGTTTCTAACATGATCTCTTGAACACGGTGTTCTTAAAAGAATAAGCAGTGACTTCATATGGCAGAGAGGATGGAAAGGCCAAAGGTCCAAACTCCCTTTGTCAACTCTTATCACTGCCGTGAGCTAACCATCTCCTAGGAGGGCCCACTTTCCCAGCACTATTGCCTTGAATAATGAGTTTCTGACACATGGGTTTTGGAGATCATATTCAGGTTGTATATCAACCTCAACTAGTCAAAGGTGGGATAAATTGGATATCTTAATAAATTTCCCTCATCAATAAAACAAATTACTTAGTAAGTACATCAAAATGAGAGGTACAATCTTTTCTCATAGAATTCTGAATAATCAATATAGAATATATGCTCAGAAAATTATCTGTAAAGAATAAACTCAGTAAAAATCCAATAAGACACAAGATGCCCATACAGATCTATGGTATCTCCCAAAAGCTCACTTATTAATCATAGAGTGAATATTCACTTTACTGTATAGAAGCCTACCACAGCACATAAATTCAGTCTGTAAATTGGATATTACTAATATTTGGACTGACAGTATGTACTTTCTTTTAAAATGAACTGGGAAAGAGATATCATTTTGTGATGTTCCTACTAAAGACATGACATCTAAGTCATGAGGAAACAAAACCAAAATTAATAGCAACAAATACAGAACTATTCCATATGAAAGTTTATTAAAGAGACTCACTAAATTAAATAATCTTGAGATTGAACTTGCTTTAGAAAGGTAACTAAGAAGACATTGTTAGGGGACTTGGAGGGTTCTCAGCAGTTGAGGTACTTGCCTGCAAAGCTGAACAACCAAGGTTTGATTCTCCAGTACACACATAAAGCCAGATGCACAAAGTGGTGCATGCATCTGGAGTTCATTTGCACTAGTTAGAGGCCCTGGCAAGCCCGTTCTCTCTGTATGTCTCTCTTTCTCTCTTTCTCTCTGCTTGCAAATAAATAAATTAAAATGAAAATATTTTTTAAAAGACATTGTTAGATGATCAAAAAAATATGAATGTAAATTTTAAGTTAGACAAAAGGGTCATTCTTAAAAATCCTGGGATTGACAACTTCACTGTGCTAGTGTCATAGAATGTTCTTTGTTTGGTGGAATGGAGATTGAAGTGTTGGGGGATAATTTCAACTGATTAACAAAAGTAATTATCTAAGTACTTATCTATTATCTACTCATTAATCCACCTACTGCCTTTGTTTTTGTCTGGAGAGAAGAGTAAAATAATGTAATTGCAGTTGGTAAAGCAAAACGTAGATAAGTGGGGGCAGGAAAGATGACCCAGCATCCAAAGGTGCTTGCTGGCAAGCATGCTTCCAGCATTCATCTGCAACAGCAAGAGGCCCTGGTGCATGCGCTTGCACACACACACACACACACACACACACACTCAATCATTCATACACACAAATGCACACCACAAACATGCATGCACACACAGAGCCATGCACACACATGTACCCATACTCAAACATGCATGTACACATGCACACACAAAAACATGCACATTCACTCAAACATGCATACACACACATGCACACCACAAGCATGCATGCACACACAAACATGCGTGCACACACACAATCATTCACACACATGCACACACACTCAAACATGCATACATATATGCCCCCACTCACAAACATGCACACACACATGCACACACACTCAAACATGCATAAACACATCCACACACACACACAAACCTTGCATGCACACATACAAACATGCATAAACACATGCACACACACAAGCCATGTATACACACATACAAACATGCAGATACACAAAGGCACATACACATCTACTTCTGAAAATAAATATGTGAAATGCACATAATTTGTGACTAGACTTAGAGAATGGTGATGGGTGTATGGCGATTCCTTTCTTCTTTTTTTTTGTGTGTGTTGTATTATGTGATGTGGATGTCTGCGATGTATGTGCACATGTGTACCGATGTGTGTGCTCTGTGCACAGGCATGTGGAGGCTGGGGGATGATGTGGGGTGTTCTCCTCTATCACTCCTTCACACTATCTCCCTGGCAGAGTCTCGATCTGAACCTGGATCTCCCAGTTTTTTGGTTTGACTGTATGACATGGGAGCCCCAGTGATCCTCTGTGTGCATCACTAAGTTGCTTGCATTGCAGGTGTGTATGGCCATGCCAGGCTGGAATTCAAGCCTAGGTCTTCATGCATATGCAGCAAGTGCTTTTATGTACTGAGCCCCGTGCATTCTTATTCTGATTCTGTTTTTAAAAATGCTTTATTTATTTATTTATTTATTATTTATTTATGACACAGCATGAGGTAGATGAGAGACAGAGAGAGAGAGAGAGAGAGAGAGAGAGAATGGATATGCCAGGGCCTCCAGCCACTGCAAATGAACTCCGGATGCATAGATGCATGTGCCACCTTGTGCACCTGGCTTTATGTGGATACTGGGGAATTGAACCTGGGTCCTTTTGGCTTCACTAGCAAGTTCCTTAACCAGTAAGCCATCTCTCCAGCTCATGATTCTATTTTTTAAACTCGTGTATATACATGCTGTACACACATGTATGTGCATGTTTATGTGTGTATGGGCACATGTGTGTTGTATAGGTTTACACACTACATACTACACACTCATGTATGTGCATGTACAGGCCATAGGACTGCCTTGGTGTCTCTTCAGGAATTCTGTGCACCTTACTTTTGACAGCCTCTCAAGTCAGTGAGCTCCAGCAATCTGCTTGCCTCCACCTTGACTGCATTGAAATTACAGGTGAGCTCCAACATGCATGACATTTACCTGGGTACTGAGGATGGAAATTAGGTCCTCATGCTCGCAAGATAATCACCTTATCTACTGAGCCATCACCTCGGCCACTCTTTTTCTGATTCTTGCAAGTTTTCTGTACATTTGAAGTCACATCAAAATTGAAAGCTTTGTAAAAATCAGTAAGTATACAATTATTTGAATAATAAGTATGCTAATAATTTGAAAGCTAGTTGAAATGGACAATTTTTTATCTCACCAGTAACTTAAAAATTACTATATGGGATATATGATCCCAAATAGTTTTTATGAAGGCTTTTTATCAAAACTTCAAGAATACAATAACCCACAACTTATCAACAATATGTTCTAAAGCAAGAAAAGCTTAGGACTCTTAATTCATTAAGCATTCTATCTGCTATTAAAATCCACCTAAGAAAGCATATGAAATGAAATAATTCAGTAGTTTATTTTACAAATATGATAATAAATATCAACATAGATTAAATAATTATAAATGCACTTAGGGTACTAGAACTGCTCTCCTCATGATCTCAGGGTTGGAGGTAATCACATGGTGTCATTGGGGTGTGCACTTGAGATTTGCACAACCTGCACACCTGCCTGTGTCCAATGTTACAATAGAGTAGAATCTTTTTAGTACAATCATCTATGGATGAGGGCAGTGTTGATCATCTTTGCTTATGCATTAATACATGCTTTGAAAGTCCTCGATAACTTAATAGATCATCTCAAAGTTTTATGTGAATTATGAAGCTTTTGTCCAATTCCTTCATTTTTTTCCTGAAAACCCCATTTAATCTTTGCTCACAAGCAGTAAATAAACATACAATTCTAATTGCAGATGTTGAAAGATTGTAAATAAAAAAATCAATGGCATGAAAGATGTTGCTTTAACTCATGTAAATGGCATTTTTTGTTTCCTTAAACTTTACTTTTACTTCGCCTTTCCAGCCTTTTATGAATCACTATATGAGCATGGCTACCTTCCAGGGCACTTAAAAAGCTTAGAGAAACCTTCCAATGTATATTATCCACTGTTCAAACAAATACCTCGAGTGTTCACTCTCTTACCATCAACGCGAGTGGCTGGCAATGATGGGATTGGCCTGTGTGCTGCCAAGACAACAGTCTGTGGGTGGGAATTCTGCACAAGAAGTTCAACGTCTTTTTCTTATTCTTCTTCTGTGGCCATGTGTACAAGACACATTTGGTATCCATTACTTTCTCCTTGCTAAGAATCTTATCTTTCTTCCTCTCTGATGATGGAGGAACATTACAAGACCAGAAGCAGGGATTCTGCTGGAGTTTTGCACCAGAATGCTGAGAGATATCTCGCAGGTGCAAGGAGAGAACTTTCATTGCTGAAATGCAGCAGATAAAAGGTAGCCAAACAAGGAAAATAAAAGCCGCAAACTTTTGCTTTCTAGCACTGCATCTACCATGATGTATCTTCTGAAAGCCACCCAAGTATAACTATTTATTTCGACCAAAGCAATCAAGATTAGCGTCAGCAGTTGTGACACACACTGTTTGCTGAAGATCACATAGAAGAATTGCTCAGGGCAAGCTTCATTAAGAAATCAGATAAAATTAGTCAAACTGATTATATTTCAAAACTCAGCAGCCGCTAAAATTGCCATTCAGGAGCTTCCAATTAACACAATTGGTCTTGTTCACAATCAGCTATTGTAATCTCATTAGCTTATTATATTTTAATCATGGCAATATCAGCATAGCAAAATGTATTTTATTTTGCATGGCTAAAACCTGGCCATTTTGGGTGTATGGACTACCTGGCATGAAATGCACATGGGCCTCTAGAATTTGGTATCTTCCCCATTCTTTGGGGCAATTATCCTAAACAAGTGTCAGCTACATATGGAGTTTTGCTTCCCCAGCAGGATGAAAGATGCTGTAAACCAGCACCTAACTTGGCATTCACTGATGGGGGAATTCATTATATGTCTGACAAAGAGACTCAAATCATTTTGCAATGGCATTTGTAAAATTGACAGTTTATGCAAGAAAGGGAAAGGCATTAAGGAGAAGGAAGAAAAAGGAGATGGATTTCTCTGAGCACAGGCTTAACTACTCTATACTCTTGTTTTATTCTCTTGGCTCATAAATATATTCTAAAGATGTTATCATTGCAAAAGCTCAAGATCTTTTTGTCTTTTGGGTAGGAGCAGCTGGCACATAGCTAGAAAACTAGTGTTTCCTTGGTACCTTGTATGGCCTGCTTCAATAAGATTATATTCTGTTGATGGGAACTGGGGTATAACAGCCATCCACAGAAAGCAATAGGTTGCCCTATTTTCTGGCTGAAAATGCAGCATGTTTTATGAACTACCTCTATCTTGCACACCAGGGATGTGTCTGTAGCTAAAGCCATAATAGGATTTTCCTAAATAATATAAAAATACAAATATTCTGACCAACCAGCTTGAAGAGGTTATTTTCCAGCAAGCTAATTTAAAACTGTTTTTACCTTCCATCTTTTAAGGATATTTTTTTATTTCACTTTTGCAAGATGAAGGATTTTTATAAAGGTGTCAGTGATCATTAACTGTGTGCTGCGAAAAGGAAAACAACAGAGGCTTTGTGCCAATAGATGTGCAAATCCTGGTTCTTAGCATGACCCTACACAACTGGAAAGACGGGAAGAGGCAAGAATTCATAGATGTACATGCTGGGAAGTTCAGAAATCATTTCAGAGCCCTGAAACCCTACTAAGTTTTCTTTATTTCATTTGGGTGGGAGGATGGGGAGAGTGTTTGAGACTCACTCTATCATCAGAAACAAACACTCAGCTGTTTTTCAGTTCAGGGAATTTTCATGTCCATAAATAAATAAATGAGGAAATGTACTCTTATAATTCCCAGGAGGACAAGTTAAATGAAAATGGAAGATCGAGTTCTTCTGTGACTATCATATTACCATACCTAAGCACTAAAAAGGTGAACGTTCATCATTATTAAAATCATTCAATTTGTGTCTTTAATTATAACTTTTGGGGGCATGAATGGCTCCAGAGAAATTAGTCTTCTATTTGCTCCATGAAAGAATTTAATAAGTAATACATTATGTTAACTGATTTTTAAAAATCCATTTAATTTCTCCCAGAATTCTATTTTAGGATGATGACTTCTAATGCTACAGAAATTCTTACCTAGCATCTCGTGCTTAGATGGTCATAGATCTTTGTTTCTTGAAACAAGAGTTTTGGACTTTGTGTATATATGGTTAAATGTGTGCACTGCTTAGTTTGTGGCATAGTCTATTTATCCATGTAGCTGCAGTCTCCACGTCCCTTTATGAAAAGCCGCTCTGATGGTTTGAATGATGGTGCCAGGTTGCCTTCAAGCCACGCCTCCATTTCTAATGATGACACTGGCATTTGTAGAGCTGCTCAGGTTGTAAAATCAGTAAATCTCTTCTTGCCCATCAGACTTTCAGATGAACACCCATGTGACCAGGGATCAGCGTGGGCTTCACTGTGGTGGCAATGGACAATTATGTTGAACTCTCTTGGCAGCAGCTCTGGCAAGACACTTTCCAAAAGGTGTCTCTATAAGCCCATCAAGAGATTCCCCAGCTGGATATAAGCAGGGAAGGTGGGATTGGAGGTTTCTGCATTGGTTTACCATTTCACATATAGAAGTTTTTATAGGCAGATTACAAATGCATCAAATACACACACACACACACACACACACACACACACACACATATATATATATATACATAGACATAAATAACTTTACATTTACACTAGAAGGAAGTTATATGCAATTTTCTATATTTACACGCATGCATGCATACACAAATGCTATTCATGAATTTTGAATATTTACCATGAAAAACAATCAGGTCTGCCATTCATTCAGTGCTAATCATGAGTAAGTTCAGTCCAATTTAATAACTGTCTTTTGTTCTATGCATCATGTTTGGTGCACAACATAAACATTTGTAAAAATGTCACATGAAGACAATTTCCATATCAAATGACAATGGTCACTAATATTTGTTGACATTTGTGCAGAGAAAGTCCTTCAAATGGGTTGAGTTATAATTTTACAACAAATAACAGCAAACTGTCCATAACTGAGATGAGGCTGGGCTCAGAATGACTTTGACTTCCCTTCTGTGTTTCCATTGAGTATGAAAGTAAAGCCACAACCACTTAAGCTCTGATTTAAAAATCCTGACAGAACCATCAATTTAATCAAGCTACAAGAGGCTATGAGATCCTGGAAAGTTCAAGTATTTGGTGTAAATAAAGGTTTGCATGGAAGAGAAGATGTCTCATGGTGAATGAGTGAAAGTTGTAAGAAGGGCAATATCAATCTATCATTACCAAATAGTACAAGTAAAGGCATAAAACAACACATATGGATAGGAACTTATGAAACCGGAGGTTGAACGTGGCATGAAGTAAGAATGTAAGGGGTGTCATTGGGGTCAACAATGAAGAGGAATGAAGTGCTAATATTTGAATTTTAGGACTTAGGAGTGGACTATAAGAAATACTACCAGACAGCGAAATGTCATGATAAAATCTGTATTTTAGATACATAGTTCTGGCTGCAAGGTAGATATGTGATTTAATAGAGGTACAATAATATATATAAAATAACAATATATATTTAAATTTTAAAAATTAATTATTTTTTATTATTAGGTTGAACCATTCTATGGAAATATCATAGGTTGGTACCATCAGAACTATGGAGGGATTATCTGGTATGAAGTGTCCTGGAGAGGTTGGGATGAAGCCTAACACTAAAACATTTGGCTCTGGCTTACAACTCCTAGTACCAGAAATTGGTTATAACCCACATTGAGTTATTGATCGGAGAGACCTATGAGGACGCCGAAACAAGACAAGCTTCTGTCAGAGCACTTGATTACCAGCCGAGGTGAAGGTAAACCGCATAGCTGAAGACACCACCAATACAGAACATCAAGAGATCCAGCTGAATCTGGAAAGAAACCATTTCCCAGATGCTTAACCTATATAGTACTAAAAAGAACTACATTAGCTGCTGGGGCAAAGTGATTAACAACGTCATGAGCAAGCAGAGGGACAATGCTATATAAAAACAACCAGTACAACAATATGTACACATGTGTGCAATAGTGGCACCCAGCCTAAGTGAGTAACCAATGGCTCTTGGATTAGCTATGAGATCCACTCAGAGGAAAGGAATCCATAACTGGAACTGAGAACCAAGTCAGAATCCTATGGAGGTTATGGACTCCAATGAGAAACTCCCACCTATCTTTGTCCAAATGGGAGGCTACCCCCATCAAAATCTCTAAATTAGCAATGCCTATTCCCTTTAATCTATCCTGATCTCACTCTCTGTTGGAGAATTATTTAAAATTTTAATAGCTCTTTCAAGACATGCAGTTAAAGGTGACAGTGGTATTGGAAAAATAAGAATTGAGAAATTTAGGAGGCAAGGTTGACAAACTGGGCAGGGAACTACTCAGTGTTACAGATACAGTAAAAGAAAGAATAACAGTTTAGAAGTGGCTGCAAGGGGCCTTGGGGTAGTGGTGTTACATGAGAGTTGATTGAATTAAAGGGACATAGGACATGTGTTTGAGCATAGGATGGATAATTGTGCTTGGAGTTTAAGAAGGGGGCTGGAAGGAGTCATTGAATGGTACCTATACAGACAAATACAAGCTTCCATTGTGGCAGGAACTGCTCCTTGTCAATTCTATCATTTCATAGACAGATAACCAGGCCAGTTTCCTGAGATGAATAATGCTCCAAATGATGCCACACATTTATTCACATTACCCTCATGTGCATGCCCTTGGGTGACAGTCAACACTGTTTCTGATACTACAGTTACACTGTGAATGGCCACATCTTTCCATCCAAATGCAAGGTCAGAACCATTTTGGTGCTTGATGCGAACTTGGACTTTGCCTTATCTGGACACAAGCCGTGTTTATCCCTGACCCTGTGCTCCACTTAAGGCTGGGCTTTCTATAACCTTCTCCATATGCCACTTTTCCCTGTACCTCTGTTAAACTGGTGCAACAGAATATGTGATTATGCATATTTATTTGTATATTTATTTTAAAATTCCTTAGTTTGAACCATACAAAATTGCCATTTTGCAAGTCAGAATGAGGTAGTTTAGTGCTTTTGGCCTCTCCTCAGCTAAAAGCAAGAAATGTCCTTGAGCCAATGAGAGGAAATCTCTTTCTTCCTTATCATTTCTCCTGAAGAAGTCCTTTCAGGCTCTACCTTGCTGAAGGCCAGAAATGTCAAAGAAAGGTCTAGTCTTTCTTTATATCTTCCTCACTAAAGGAAGTCCCTTTCCTGCAAATGCATATGGAATTCCTTCCCTTTCTGGAAACCTGTTAAAATTCCTGGATACCTGGGATGGGAGCTGAACTGACCAACTCAGGCTCCATCCAATAAATTCCCATAAAAGATCCCAATCAGTGTCAACATATGAGTTCCATTCCCTGGGACCCCCTTCTGCCTTTCAACAGCCATTCTGCATTTGCTCCTTCTCTTAAGTTCTATAAAATCTTTCTAATCTTTGTTCTCTATGATCTATAGATTTCAAAGTGGTACATGCCTTTAATAGCAGCACTCAGGAGGCAGATCACTGTGAGTCTGTCAGTGTATGTCAGTCTGAGACTACATAGTGAATTACAGGTTAGCCTGGGCCAGAGTGAGTGTCTACCTTGTAACACACACACACACACACACACACACACACACACACATTTATAAGACAAAAACCTGGGATAATCCTTAACTAAGAGCTGAGAAATATTCTACTGTTTAGGCACCCCAAATTCTCATATCAAAAATATGACTGTCAGGCTGCAGAGATGGCTTAGTGGTTGAGGCTCTTGCCTGTGAAGCCTAAGGACCCAGGGTTAGCCAGACACACAAGGTGACATGGGCATCTGGAATTTGCTTACAGTGGCTTTCTCTCTCTCTGCCTCTTTCTCTCAAATAAATAATAATTTTTTTAAAAAAAAATTAAAGAAAAGATGACTATTAACAATTCTATATACTTTGATCTATTTTATGCTTCTAATACATTCGTGATGATTAATCTTTTAGAATGATACAAAAAGAAAGATTAAGTACAAAATACCACTATACTTTATTGTGACAAGTAGTACTGGACAAGTCCTTGGCCACAAAAAATGAAAGGTCTAACTTTCACACCCTTTTCTGCATCTAATCTATTTATGCACACATGCCAGGAGAGCTGCTGATTCTGGGTGTCGGATGCTCTGAGAGGATCATCGACCCTTTAGCTCCCGAAGGAACTAGCCATTAAACTACTCCTGCTGGGATTAGTCACTAGGAAAGGTCCAATAAACCTCTCCAAGTGTGGACATCCAGGAATAGTTGGCTCATTTGTTTATCCATTCAATTAAAACCTAATTTTTCTTTTGTTCATTAAATGGACATTTATCTGCTGGCCACCATGTGCCCTGTGCACTGTCTGGTTCGCAGAGTTTAATCAGAGCAGCTGGGTATCTTTTTATTATACAGATAACTATTACCAGAACATCTCTAATAATTCCTGGCCACTGGTCACAGAAGGTTGCAGGGAGCATAGAGAAGCCTCAGTAAAATTCTGGAGGTTCATTCCTGTTGTACCTGCACAACCAAGTGGGAGGATTCCAGCTCTCCTTCGCTTCCCAGTCATCCTTGAACTGACTTCCCAAGAGATTCTGGTCGACCTCTAGCTCTCACACTTTCAGCACTTCCCGTCAGGGCTTAATCTATCATGTATATCTTATACACTAGAATGTCTCACCTTTGACACTACTGGCCTTTAGGGTTAGATTAATCTGTAGGAGTCTGTCCCATATCTTGGACTACATTTAGCAGAATCCCTAGAGTCTGCTGACTCAGGCCCAACACATATGTATATCCCTCCATCTTCTAGTCACGGCAACCAAAGAAGACTCCAGACATTATGTTTCCCTAGGGACAGGGAGGAATCACCTCCAGGTGAGAATAGAGGTACTTTCCCATGAAATATGCATCAAGATCTTCTTATTGGACCTAAAGCCTCTAGAGGTATGTAAACTCTCTTCTCATTGGCTTTTCCTTTCCCTTTCTGCCTCTCAGGCACAGCACAGAATAGGCTTGTGTGTATCAGGCTTGGAGGCAGAAGCTTCCCAAGCTGTGATCCTAGCACTTTGGTGGTAGAGGCAGAAGGATCACAAAGCCAGAGTTAGTCTCAATTACATAGTGAGTTTGAGGCCAGCCTGCGCCATATTAAACTTTGTCACAAAACAAAAATAAGACACTCAAAAAAAGATTTTTCTGTAATTCTTTTTATAACACATAGACTATAAAGTCCGTGAGCCATTTTTCTTTGTAATACATTATTGGAAGCTAGTCCCTTCCAGTATTTTAATTAGTGTGTCAGCAGTGGCTGACCACAACCTCATCCTGTGGATGACACAAGACACCCCAATTGAGAAGGGTCCAAGAGTTATCACCATTAACCCTGATGGAGGCATTTCTTGGAGTTACTTCATTGTCAAAGGTCCCTTTGGTCTCTTCTTTGTCAATGGCTCCAAACTCAAGCTAATGCTAAGCTCTCCAAGTCAATAGCAACTGAATAGTTTGCCTTAGCTGACTAGGACCACAGTTTCGTTTCCAAGATTCACTTCTGCACACTTCCCAGGGGTCTTTGGACTCCGGATATGTGTTGTGTCTGTATCAGGAAGTCAATTCATGTCCAAGGGCCTGCCTTGGGTCCTCCTCCTCTCATCTCCCACAAGGAAAGCTAGGATTGAGTTTTATTTTTTCCTCAGGAAAGCCAAATTAATTTGGAGTCTTTCAAAATCTTGGCATGTAAAATAAGGCAACAGAACCCCAATTTTGAGACTGCTGTGAATGCATTCCCTAGTTAAGCACCCTAGATATCAATACTTAATGGTATTCTCTAAGCTCAGCCAGTGAAGAAAATAGGGTTGTTATCTATCAAAGCACATTTTAGTTTCTGACAAGTAAAAGGCAGCATGGGGAATGCAGGAAGGCTGAAATGAAAGCCTAAAAGAAAACTCATATAACATCTGGTGTCCTTTATCCCCTGATGGCCTTTCATAGGATGATATGATGAGCTCATTTTGATTTAAGACCTGATGATTTGGTCTGAAAAACAGGAGGAGGGGAGCTGGATGCAGCTAGGCTGGCAGCAAACGGAGAGGCAAAAATCTGCTCAAATAATTGGAAACACGACAAATTTTATGTGCCCGATGCCACTGGCGTCTTAGCTGACCCATCTCTCTCTTGGCTGAATTCGTAACGGGCATTATCTTATGGGTTTTAAACTTGCCAGCTCACTTATCTGAAGGGGGAAATTTGAACAAATCACTTATGATGGATTGCCTAATTTTCTGGGCTGAATAAACCAGTTTTATGAGATTGCTGATTCCTGGGTTATTATTAGTGAGCAGAAACATTGATCAATTTTTAACCTAAAAGAAAAGGCTTACCGAATTATTTCATTTAAATGGTTTCATTATTGTAACCATAGCACTGGTAATGAGTATGCTAGGGAGAGGATTGAGAGAGGGTTTCATTGTGGAGGTTTTCTTTGCTTTTGCTATTTTCCATTCAAATGTTAACCTTGGCCTGAGCCATAGATTTCAGAAGATAGTAATTGCTCTACAAGAAATCGTCCTTGATCAGAAAGCCAGGGGAAGAAGCAGAGAAGCAGCACTTCTTACCTCCAAAACATAGGCTCAGTTTAATCCGTTGCAAATTCCTTGCTGCCTCATTTACAAAAGCCGGAAAATAAGGAGAACTGAATACGACAGAAGCATATTCTTTAAATTACATGAATCATTTAAGGTTCATGGGCTGTGGAAGTAGTCTTGGTAATGAACAAGGAGGAGACTTCTCATTTGTTAACCTGAACCTTTCGACAAGAGATTGACTTCATGCATGCTCCAAGTTGCAGAGCTCTGATACAGTAAGACTCAACTAAACACCCATACATTTTCTCTCAAACTTGAAGGACAATCATAAAATTAAAATGGGGGGGGGGGGAGGAGAGCTATGATTTCAAAATGAATAATTCAAAAAACTAGGACACATTAATTCAGATATATTTTTCTTTACTTCTTCTTCTTCCCCTCTTCTTCCTTTCCTCCTTCTCCACTACTTCTCCTCCTCCTCCTCCTCCACTACTTCTCCTCCTTTTCCTCCTCCTCCTCTTCCTCCTCCTCCTCCTCCTCTCTTCTTCTTCTTCTTCTTCTTCTTCTTCTTCTTCTTCTTCTTCTTCTTCATGTTTTGGCCAGAAAAGATGTCCCTTTATGTTCTTCTGTTTTGGTTGTCCCTCTCCTGTACCATTCAGGTTTGCATCTTAGTGAATACAAACTCTTCTGAGTAGGAATAGTCAAGAAAGGAAGTAGTTCCTTTGTGAAGGCAGGAAGGGAGTTAAAAACTTATACAAGTAGACTTTACTGTGAAATGTTATCTTTTGTTAGTTCAAAGGTTTCCAAAGATATAAATTCTTCAGAACTGCCCTGAGGTGCTAGGGATGTAAATTGAATACTTTACAATTTGTAGACTGTTCCTGCAGTAATGTGTATCTCCTCTGTGAGTGAGTGTTTGGGGATTTTTCAATTACTAGAGTCTGAAAACTCAGAGATTCTTTAGGGCAAAAAAAAAAAAAAAAGATTCTTCTCAAAGTTGAGCCACTGATGTTCAAATTAGCTGCCAAAAGCATTGTAATGATCTGTGTTCCAGATTTTGCTAAACAGATAAAAATGGGCCATTTTTATCAGGGGAATAATAACCTATTCTAAACCACATCCATGAATAACGGCAAGAACATATTATGTGATAGGTTAAAAGTGAAGTAAATTGCTGGTATATGCTGTGTATAATAGACTGATGTTATTTCCAAAAGACTCAATGAAGCCTCTTTATGTTTTTAGGGTGATAGCTTAAATATAGCCTTTAGGCTTATGTTAACACCTTTTTTTTTTTTTTTACAAAAGTAATGAATGAAAAGTGGGGGGGAGAACTTAAAATTACATAAACTTCAGACTCACTCATAATATCACCAGATGAAAATAACTTGTATAACTAAAAAATTATAATTTGAAAACTTCCTCTCTTCCCTTTCCTCTCACCCTCAAATTAAGGGTAAGATTAAGTTTCCGTATTTTTCCTACAACAGAGCTGCTAAGCAGTAGGAGAATAATAATATCAAAGGTCAACATGAATAACAGTCACATAAATGAGCAAAAGAAATTGCCTATCACTAATAATACTTTGAAGCCATCTTGCTATGCATGTGAGCACCTGGCTGCATGACAAGAACGGTGCCTTTTAGCCAGCCTAACAGTGTGGCCAAACCATCATCCTCTGACTAAACTACATGAGTGGTCTATTTCAGCCCTACATGCGAAAGCATCTATCCTTGTGCAGTTTTAAGCCCACACCCACGAATCCTTAGTGTCTGTACCAGCTTGTTTCCTAAGTAGGTCAGATAGCCTCCTGTTGTCATTTCCTGCAAGTCTGACATACTCCTCACATGCAAACTGCTTCTGATGGGGGCAAGAGTCACAGATAAAACAATCTTCAACGGTGGAGAGACCTTGTCCCACATAACTGCACTGAAGAAACTCGTTTGATCCTACTGGAAAGGAAGAATTAAAAGATTTTTTTGTTCATTTTTATTTATTTGAGAGCAACAGACAGAGAGAGAAAGAGGCAGATAGAGAGAGAGAATGGGTGTGCCAGGGCCTCCAGCCACTGCAAATGAACTCCAGACGCATGTGCCCCCTTGTGCATCTGGCTAACATGGGTCCTGGGGAATCGAGCCTCAAACCAGAGTCCTTAGGCTTCACAGGCTAGTGCTTAACTGCTAGGCCATCTCTCTAGCCAGGAAGAATTTTTTTGAATGCCTTCAAATATATTCAGAACCTCGAACCATGCATTGGCTGCATACTTTTTGAATATCATGGTTTAAGAGAAAGAGGAGGAGGAGAGACAAAGAGACACAGTTAGCTTAATGCTGAACACTCACAGTGTCAGAGAGGTAGGTTAAAACTTTTCCATTTTTATTTAATAAACTGTTATTGAGAAGCTACTAGGTACCCAACAATAAAATGAATGGAACAGATATAGACCTAAAATTTGATCTTGGGAATTTCCATCTCAAGGACTCTAACATGAATGAAATATGCTAAATAAAACTAAAAAAGGAAGAGGTAATTGACTTTGAGGAAAAAATAATGTTGGCAAGGTTCTCAAGGAAGAAGGACATGTACATGGAGCCTTGGAAATGAATGGGAGATTAGAAGGGATCAGAGCTAGAGTCCTTAAGAAACAGAACCCTGTGGAGAGGAGAGCGTGGGGGCAGGGGGGGGGGAAATACATGTCATCTATAAGGGAACGACCACGTTTCCATGAGCCAGGGGACAAGCAGTTTCAGAGTTGAAAGATGGAGGTGGTATCATTGCTGGCATGTAAAACACTCCCCTAAAGCAGGTTTTACCTACATATTCCCTGCCTCATAAGTTTCAGATATACAACTGAGGCAAAATATAAAGGTTCTTGCTATGACCCAAGTTTATTATTAAAAATCACTTTTTCATACTAAATTAGTAGCTTTTATTTATTTATTTTTAATTTATTTTTTTGGCTTTTCGAGGTAGGGTCTCACTTAAGCCCAGGCTAACCTGGAATTCATCATGTAGTCTCAGGCTGGCCTCAAACTCACAATAATCTTCCCACCACTGCCTCTGAAGTGCTGGGATTAAAGGCATGCAGCACCACACCCGGATTAAATTAGTAGCTTTTAGGTTTTTTTTTTTTTTTTAAAGAAAGAAAAGAAAATTAGGTGAGGTCTGATTGTACTTAAAAAAAATATTTATTTATTTATTTGAGAGGGCGGGGGGAAGAGGCAGATACAGAGAACGGGCATGCCTGGGCTTCTAGCCACTGCAAACAAATTCCAGACGCATGTACCCTTTGTGCATCTGGCTTACATGGGTCCTGGGTAATTGAAGCAGGGTCCTTAGGCTTCACAAGGGAATGCCTTAACCACTAAGCCATTCCCCTAGCCCCAATTGAATTTTTTTAAGCAAAATCACTTGGGCATTGTAAGTGCAAACTTTGAAAAGCTAAGTGAACAAAAGCCTATTTGCTAAAAGTCTATTTGTTGAATAAACGGTAAGCTTAGTGGTCACTTCAACAAAAGTCAATTTAATTTCCCTGAGGGAAACATTTTGTTGGAGTTTCCAAATAAGAAGAAAAAGTCAGACACAGTGGTTCATGCCTGAAATTCTAGCACTTGGGAGGCTGAGACAGGAAGATCATAGGTTTGAGGCCAGCCTGAGCTCTGAAGTGAGTACTGGGGCTGCCTGGAAATCAAAAGGAAAGGAAAGGAAGTGCTGGGGCGGGGACAGAAAGGCAAAGAAGGAAGTAGAAGGGAAAGGAAAGGAAGAGAGAAAGAGATAGCCCAAGAAACTGGAAAGTAGCATTTGAAGAACTGAAAATACAATGACTGAACCTATCAGCTTGTAGCAGACAGCTTCAGGTTCGCTGATATTATTAAAGCATAAATGCAATTTCCATATTGATGAATAATCATGCAAATTTAATAGATTATCTTATTGACAGGATTTGGCCTAACATTTGATTATAACACACTAACTGGTTAAACATCCACTTTGGGGTGGGAAGTTCAGGGAAGGGAACAGAAGGGAAATGGAAGGTGCTCTGCACGCAGTTGGCAGTGCAATCTCAAAGTCTATTAATGTCTTATGGTTTCAGAAGCCACTAACGCAAATCATATTAGTGAGCTTTTGTGAAAATTATTAAAATCAGTTTTTATGATTGCTGACTCTGATCCTTCCATTTATACATTTATATCTGAATCCAGTACTCAGGCAGCAATTTATTAGAAATACACATAATTCGTAATATGGCTATACTTTATAATCACATTAGCAAACCAGAAGTTAGTTTTCTAAGTTTTATAAGAATACTTTAGCAATATATATTTCCCATGTAATGGGCAAATTATAATTCATTTATATTTTTACTTACTTAATTTTATGTTAGGCAGGAGTTCTCTTTATCCCAGGCTGGACTGGAATTCTCAGTGCTCCTCCTACCTAACTAGGCTTTCTGAGTGCTGGGATTAACAGTTTGAGCCCTCAAGCTAGGCTTCAGTTTATATTTTCTTTGGTTTTAGTTTCTAAATCACAGGACATTGTCCCACCTCCAAGACTTGGCCGTCAGTCACCCATTTTGGTTCTGTTGTTGATGTCCTCTAACCCTCAGAGCCGTCCTGAACTCTAGCGGAGACAGCCCAGATGCGGGTAGCAGCTGGGTTTTCTGCAGACGCCCTCTCCTCGCGGGACCACACGAGCCCCTAGTGTTTCCAGGTAGAGTCCTGGTTCTTAGCTTTGGCCTCTGCTGTCATGCAGGGCCCCAGGGTACCACGAAGAATGGCTCAGTTTGAGCTCCTCGGGAGCGGGGAACAAGGTGGCTTTCAAGCAGGGCATCCTGGCAGGCCTGGTGTCCAGGGAGGAGGGCTGGCAGTGAGCATCTAGGCCTGGTGATAAAGCCAGCAGCAACTGCGGCTGGTTGGGGCTCCCCTGCCCTGTGCAGCATCCTGTCTCCTGGTGAAGTCAGCGGCGAGCAATGACAGAGAAGGGCCTCATCTATCTATGAAGAAAGAAGCCACGTCGATGGCTCCCTGGTGGATGTAATTGTGCTCATTACTGCCATTTACATTTCATCACTGGATTATCACAAACGCCTCATTACTGCTGAAGAGGGTTTGCTGGGGAACGACTTGCTAACTATTCATTCCCGAGCTCTCCGATGTCACCAGACTTGCTGATTGGAAAAGGAGGAGGGTGAGGAGAAGCGGAGATGGGGCAAAGGTGAAGAAGGGTCTTCTATCAGATTTGATTAAAGGCCGTGATTTAAATCGATATTTAATAAAGTGGCTGCTACTGCATCACACAGGCAATTCCCCGTGCAGGCGCAGCCATGGTTGGGGGCCGCTCACTGCCTGCTACACAACTCAATTGGGTTTGTGTCTGGACCTGGCACCGGTGTCCCTCAGAACTGCTCCTCCAAGGTAATAGGTTTATGAGCCGATGAACAGATCTGATAACTTCTAAATGGATTAACTAGGTGTCTGCTGGTGAATATATCAGGCTAAAGAAAAAAACGAGTCTGCATAAACAGGAGAGTGACAGGAAGTGTTGACAGATCCTGTGTGTGTCAGGAGCCCCACAGGGTAAACACTGGCTCAGGGCCTGTCATTCAGGTGCTCTCCCAGAGTCGGATGCCGATAGCAGGCCCAGCTGGTTAGCAAGCCTGCAGGTGGCGAGGACCTAGTTCTGGAAAAGGCTTTCAGGGGGCCACAGGCAGCCAGCAATATGCCTGCACAATTGTGCCTTTTCTGTTTCAAAGATGGCAAATAGAATGCCACCCACAGAATTGTGAATGCCTTCAGGAAGATGTTAAGAAAGACTCTGAGGATGGAACAGGTGTGTGTGAGGGAAGTTGCAGACTGGTTAAATCACACAACCTACTATGGAGAGAGAAAGGAGGGACAGATTATGATTCCCACACTGTTGTCTCTTCTCAGTCTTCCACATCGGGCAATGCTGTCTATAGTAGCCAGACTTCTGTATTCTATATGATAATGTAAATAAATGCCTGCATGAATACATAATGTCTTCTTATTAAAGCACAACTTATAATTTTATTCCAATGCTCAACAGCCAGAGTGAACAGTGTAAAGATTTATTATGAATAAATCTAGCATACTTAAACTTCTTTCAAATAATACAAATGTTAAAGAGTTTCATTAGAATAAAAGTTGTAATCAATAAAATGGCAGGTCTCTCCTACCCACCTATCTACTCTTCACAAGCTATGAATATTGGAAATAATGTCATTTATGCAAAAAAGGAGAAGGAGACTTAAAGATACGATCCCAACACAAACTAGGTCTTTGTGTGGAAAGTATAAAAAGGAAAGATTCAGTGTACACA
Organism: Dipus sagitta; assembly: GCA_036346955.1. NCBI lineage: Eukaryota > Metazoa > Chordata > Mammalia > Rodentia > Dipodidae > Dipus > Dipus sagitta. The sequence continues at coordinate 62,223,484 of CM070786.1, forward strand.
GTAGGAGCATACGTGAACACACCAGGCATAGTAATACCACACCATGGTTAATAGTGAAAGATACAGTGCATACAGTAGGAGCATATGTGAACACACTTCTTCTGTAGGGATCAACTAGAAAACAATCCTCAGACAAGTATGTGACTATAGGGAGACCAACACAAAAATAAGGTGTAAAATAAACATATGTTCATCTATAGAATTGAAGCTACATGAAACTAGTAAGAGAGATTAGAATAATCAAGAACCATGTACACACAGTAAAACTACAAACTATAGTGAGAGAATGTGAAGGCCAATTGCTGGAACAATTAAACCATATTCAGTCATTCCACTGTTGGTTATGGTACTGATAAAGTCTCATGCAGAAGCATACAACTATCATTTCTGGTATTTTATAAATCAATTTAGGGAAAGAGAGATTGCCAAGTGGTTAAGGTGCTTTCCTATGAAGCCTAATGACTGGGGTTAAATTCCCTACTATCCATGTAAAGCCAGATGTGTAAGGTAGAGCATGAATCTGGAGTTTGTTTGCAGTGGCTGGAGGCCATGGTGTTTTCTCTCTCTCTCTCTCTCTTTCCTTCTTTCTCTCGCCCTCCTTCTTCCACTCTTTCTCAAATAAGTAAATAAGATATATATTTTAAAATACAAAAGAATCAATTTAGTAAGGCAATAGGGAACTTAAGGAAATGTGCCATACTCCCAAAGTTTTAGTGGAACTATCAGTATAAAGAATATGACACATTTTTGTCTTCTAAGCAATGAAAAGTCTGTAATACACAATTATAAGTATAAATGTGTGGGCATATTTGGCCTTACATGTTCTAGTTCAAATTTAAATTCAAATGTTTGAGACTTCTGATTCATGGGTTAAAAAACAGAAACAATGGCAAACCAACCCAGAAGTGACACATATACTTGAGTACATGTCACATTATCCTTAGCAAAATGACTAGCTGCAAACTTGGTGTTGCAATCAGGTTTGCATTGCTGGCAGAAATCACCCAACCAAGAGCAGATTTTTGGGGGAGAGAAAAGGGGTTTATTTTGGCTTACAGAGTTGAGGGGAGGCTCCATGATGCCAGGGGAAAACGATGGCATGAGCAGAGGGTGGACATCACCCTCTGGACAACATGAGGTGGGCAATAGCAACAGGAAAGTGTGCCAAACACTGGCAAGGAGAAACTGGCAATAACACCCATAAGCTTGCCCCCAACAATACACTGCCTCCAAAAAGGATTAATTCCCAAGTCTTTATCAGCTGGGAACCCAGCATTCAGAACACATAAGTTTATGAAGGACACCTGAATCAAACCACAACATTCCACCCCAGGCCCCCATGAAATTATAACCATTCATGATGCAAAATGCAATGCTTTCAATCCAACTTTAAAAGTCCCCATAGTTTTTATCAATCCTATTGATGTTCAAACATTCCCATAATCCAAAGTCTTTATAAATATCTTTTAAATGTATTTTTATTCACTTATTTGTTTGAGAGAGAGAAAGAGGCAAATAGAGAGAAAGATAGAATGGGCACACCAGGGCCTCTAGCCACTGCAAACAAACTCCAGACGCCATGTGCCCCCTTGTGCATATGGCTTATGTGGGTTGTCAGGAATCGAACCATGGTCCTTAGGCTTCACAGGTAAACACCTTAACCACTAAGCCATTTCCCCAGCCCAATCCAAGGTCTTTTAACTGAGCCATAATGTCAAAATCAACAAAAACAAAAACAAAAACAAAACACTCAAAACCCATAATGGCACAGAATAAACACACTGCAAAAGATAGCACTGGGCATAGCAAAGAAATATCCAACCAATACAAGATTTAAACAGGGCAAACATCAAGCTCTGTAGTTCCAAGTCCAACAACTCTAGTCAGTGACAAATCTCCAAGTCTGATAAATCTAACCAGCAACAAGTCTCTGGAGTTCCAATTCTGCCCCTCAAACTAGGCTACTCACAGTCACGGGAAACTTCATCAGGGCCAGCAGCTTTCCTTGCCATCTCATGTCCCCGCATCTCCACTGGTCTCCAACGCAACCTACGGTCCATCCTCACTGCTCCATCAGGTCTCCATGCAGGCATCCAGCAAACCTGATACATACTTCCCATGGCCTTTTCCAAAACACAAGACCATGTTGCCAATTCAAACCCTCTCTTTACTGCATTTCTTATCCTCCATAATACCAGGTAGGGTGCCAATTTGTTAATCCATGGGGGAATAAAACAGACTTTGAAGGACAAGACACTCCTTGAGCATTCAGACACCTTCAAAAAGGTCTACATTGCTCCTGTTGTTCCAATGCAGGTCAGCTGGCCCAATCTCAAAGGTTATAAACTCTCATAGAATTGCAGCTGAATGGGCAAAAGTTTTAGCCCATAGATTTCATTTCTGTGCCATGTCCCTCTGCACACGCCAGTCCACTTCTATGTAATGCAACCCTGCAAAAGTTCTCAGGACATGGGCATAACACCAAGCCTCTCACACAAACTGATATTAGCCCTATCTAAGCAAAGTTCTTTTTTACCCTCATAAGCGAAACCTCAGAGTCCATAGTTCTTATTGCATTGAGATCTTTCAACTCTGACCAGAATAGTCCATCAAGCTGTAATTACAGCACTGCAAGGCATCTCTTAGGCCAAGGTTTCAAAGCCTTCCACATTCCTCTTGAAAAAATCACTCCAAAAGGCCAAAGCCACAGTCAGGTGCCTAGCAGCAATCCCACTCCTTGGTACCAACTTTACTGTTGCAGTTAGGTTTGCACTGATGGCAGAAATCACCCAACCAAGAATAGCTTTTGGCGAAAAAAAAGTTTATTTTGGTTTACAGACTTGAGGGTAAGCTCCATGATAGCAGAGGAAAACAATGGCATGAACAGAGGGTGGACAGCACTCTCTGGCCAACATAAGGTGGACAATTAGCAACAGGAGAGTGTGTCAAACACTATCAAGGGGAAACTGGCTATAACACCCATAAGCTCACCCCCAACAATATACTGCCTCCAAGAGGCCTTAATTCCCAAATCTCCAACAGCCAGGAACCCAAATTTAGAACACTTAAGTTTATGGGGGACACCTGAATCAAACCACCACACTTGGGAGAGGAACTGTGTGAGCTGAAGAGCCTGGGGCTAAATAAAGGGCAATGATTAAAAAAAAAAAAAAAACAGAAAAGTGATCTGTGGAATATGAATAGGTTGTAAATCTATTTGGTAAGGATTTCAATGGCCAAACTAGCAATCAGGATAAAGAAACATCCTATATGATAAATATATGAATTCCCATCACACCAATATGCATGGACAATATGTCTATATACACATAACAAGCAGATGAACAACAGGCAGTAGTAATAGGACATTTTGTGAAAATGTTTGATGCCGTACACTGTACCTAAAATATCTCCCAAAGGCCCATGTTTTAAAGGCCTGGACTCAAGCCCATGGTGATTTGGGAAGATACTGGAAACTTTGTCAGATGGGAAGACCATCATGAGGCATGCCACAGCCCCTTCCTTCTTCTTTGTACCTGCCCAGTGTTGACATGAGCACTGAGCTTATCGTATGCTCCCTACCCTGGTGGAATGCCTCACCACAAGTTCAGAAACACTGGGGACAACTAACCCCAGCCTCAAACCTCCAAACCTGTGAGCCAAAATAAACCTTCCCTCTTTTTACCTTGATTAACTTAGTGGTTTATTATCGTCAACGAAAGTTGACTGACACACTCTCAAGAGTGTCTCCACGCTATTTGGAGAAGCAGTTAAGAAATAGAACTGGGCTGGAGGAATGGCTTAGTGGTTAAGGCGTTTGCCTGCAAAGCCAAAAAGACCCAGGTTTTATTCCCCAGGACCCATGTTAGCAGATACACAAGGGGGGGGGGCATGCATCTGTGGAGTTCATTTGCAGTGGCTGGAAGCCCTGGCATGCCCATTTTCTCTTTCTGTCTCTCTCCCTCTTTCTGTGCCAAATAAATAAATAAATAAAAATAATTTTAAAAAATAAATAGAACTAAGAAGTTATTCCACATTTCCTTAGCAAGGTGCATCTATTAGAAAACGAAAGTTTCTCTTGGGCTAGAGGGATGACTTGCTGGTTAAGGCATTTTCCTGCAAAACCAAAGGATGCAGGTTCAATTCCCCAGGGCCCACGTTAGCCAGATGCACAAGGAGATGCATGCGTTTGGAGTTCGTTTGCAGTAGCTAGAGGCCCTGGCACACCCATTCTCTTTTTGTCTTTCTCTCCTTCTTTCTCTGTCAAATAAATAAATAAATAAATAGAAAGAAAATAGTAAAAAAAAAAAAGTTTCTCTTTGTAAAAGTCTCCCAGGAAGGATGTTCCATCAGTGAGTTATCTTCATAAAAAGGAGATAGAATGATGGTCTCCAAATCTCCCAGTCTTAGACTAGTATCATTTATTCTCTTGTATCTGTCAGTAAGTTCAGTGTTAGCTGACCTTAGCTGGGCACAAGTCAGTGCTCAACTCTAGTCTGCAGATCTAGCTGGCCAGAGATGCCATGCCCCTGTTTAATGGATGTTCACCCTGCATCCAGGAGGAAGGAACAGTGGCTATCCAAGGAAGGCTGTTCTCATGATAATGGAGAAGAGCAAAACAGGAAACCAAGGCAGGGCTAGACAGATGGCTCAGCAGTGTAGGCATTTTCTTACCAAGCATAAAGGTCCAGGTTCAATTCCCAGTACCCACGTAGAGCCATATGCACAGAGTGGCATATGCGTCAGGAGTTTGGAGTGGCAGGAGGTTCTGGAGTGCCTCTCTCTCTATCCTTTCAAATAAATAAATAAAATTATTTTATTAAAAAATGGATAGAATTAACATACTATTGATTTCATCTATCTACCTCTGTCCTAACAAGTACCACAGCAAAGTCAAGATCAAGAGACAGATGGATGCCCTCTGCCTGGTGTGGATCTGGGGAAGGGTGAAGGATTGGGTCAATATTTCAATATTCTGTGGATAAAAGTTTATTGCTAATTTGCAACCACGAATGATCAAAAATATGAAAGCACAATATAAATGCTGGTATCATGAGAAAAGGAGATAATATTGACTCCTGCTGGAAAGCTTATGATGGTCTGAACATAACCTAGCTCCCCCTCAATGGGCATATGATGACATCTCTACATATAATAAAGAAAATGCAGGAAATGTGGGGTTATAAAGAAAATGTTAAGTTATACTGTGAAGACACAGCCAGAAAACCTCAAACACCACAAAGCTGTAAGAAAAGCATACTTTTCATCAGTAATTATATTAGAAATTTTAAGATGAGCCTGAAAACATTACATGTATATATGTGTGTCCTTATATATGGCATTAATTGTAGATATTTAAATGTATATATGTAGATCAAATGATACATATTTTTATTGACTTAAAAATATATTATTATCCAGAAGTTGCACTGCTGGGACTGATCCCAAGAAGCTGCCAATGTGCTATATTCACACAAAAGCCTATTTTCAAAGGTTCCTAGCAACGGTATTTATAATGGACTTAGGCTGAAAACAAAACACATGATTCACAGTGTTCGAACTTCAGTGCATTTACATACACCATGGACTTCTCAGAAATACTCAAGAAACATTACTGATGCCTGCAACTACTCAGATGCTGTAGGAATTGTGATGCTTTAAAAGGTCAGTGCCAAGAGCTCATAGACTGTATTATTCCATTTATATAACATTCTGAACAGTGCATCTGAGGGAAAACACATTAGTGATTGGCACGGGTTAACAAGGGTCCTTTGGAAACTATGACATCTGGGACATCTTGATATTAGTTATTGTCATACCAATCCAAACATGATAAAAATTATATTTAACTCCATAGGCATATGCACATACAATTAGCACAAGTGAATGCATATTCAACTGGGAACATTCAAACAAATTCTGTGGATTGTAAAATGATCGATCAAGTTTTTGGTTTGGTTTTATATATGGCTATGGTTATGTAAGATGCCATCACTGAAAAAATGAAGAGAAAAGATTATCTCCATGATTTTTTGGTAACTTTTGGTGATCTATAATTATATCAAAGTATAACTTCTGGGGGAAATGCATTTTTAGTAATATACAGCAGGTATTAGAAGTATAATAGAAAGTAAGAAATGAAATAACAAAAGTTAAGTAAGTTGTTTTTTTACAGGGGAGGAGAGAACAATAATTGAAGAAAAGGTCTATGTGGGTTCTGGGTAAGTGGCATAATCGTTTTTCAAGAATGCGGTTGTTGTTATGAGGGAATTTGACTCACAATATCCAATAAGTAGTGCACCAGTGTCACACAGTCTTCTGGTTGTACTCGAGTTGTATGGAACAGTTACAATAGTTAACATGAAAAGGATTAAGGTGAAATCAGCTAGCTATAATGACTACTTGGATACAGAGGATTAACCAAATATCAATAAATAATATGGCAGAAAGAAAATATTTTCAGTTTTGAATACAGGTACCAGCTTGGGAGCTGTACCATGTAGCAAAACATATGTCCTTTGATATCTGCCTTCCTTGGGTTTAACGTCTAGCCTGGCCATCTACTGTTTGACTGAGGCCAGTTTTTTTCATTTCCTAGTCATTTTCCCCCAACAGTTAGATAGAGTAATAGCCTAAAAAATACCAGAATTAATTAAGTAATGCATATAATATTCTTAGTTTACAGGATGTTATCACTGTTTGTTATTGAAAGTATTAGGGATTACTACGTGTAATAACAACACACTTACATGTTGGTTCAATTAGTGAGTCTGCAATTCTTGCACACCAATAATACCAGGCATAGGATTAGCAAGCTTGTTGGTAACAGTTAAGCTAATTTAAACAATAAAAAAATATTGTTAAGCCCACAAGAGTAGATGATTTTCTCTAGGACTAAACAGGAAGTGCAACCGTAGAATTTCCTGGAGGGTCTCAGTGATGCACCTCACCCCTGGGTGTGGAGTCCACACTCAGGTGGCACGTCCTACCGGAGGGTCAGGAGTATGGCAAGGGTGAAGTTGGTGGCCAGGCAGGGAGAGCAGTAGTGTCCTTCTTCCTCACCTGTCACGTGACTCGCGTCTGTGGTCATCTTAGAGCCAGTAGCAGCAGGGCACTTATATGCCACACAGTTCCAAGGAGGCCTGTCTTCTGGGAAAGAGCCCTTGGGAGACCCACAGCCTATACACTATTTCCATGCCAACCTCACCTCCACAACCACACAGCACTGACACAATTCTATTCACTCCCATTACTCTTTGTTTTGTGGAAAGCCATTTCCTTTGTCTTGAATGCCTTCTCTTGTTCCTTCATAAGTCCCTTTACTCATCACAGTCTGCAGACTTCATCGAGATCTCAAACAAAGTAAGCTTACCCATGGTACTCACGAAAATAAGGCTATGTTTAAACATGAATTCTTCAAATATCTATTTGAAGTTAACCTTATAACTCCTAGAGTATAAAAGAAATACCCTAAAAATTGACACAGTAGGGTTCAGTGTTAAAGAAATAAATAAACAGAGAAACTAGCATCCACCTCTAAACATGACTTAATTGCAGACTATTGGTAGAACTTTTATAAATAAAATCAATGGGATGTAATGTTTTTGAGCAAAACACTCTCTTTGATCCAGGTGCGGTGGCACAATACCTCAATCCCAGTACATGGAAGACAAAAATAGGAGGATCACTGTGACTTCAGAGCCAACCTGGGACTACAAAGTGAGTGCAAGGTCAGCCTGGGCTAGAGTAAGACTGTACCTTGGAAACAGAAAACCTCTTTGGTGTTCTATAATGCTGGAAGAGTTCACACTCCATTCAATACTCCATTAAAACTGATGCAAACAAAAATAAGATATATGCATGCCCAGAGGCATTCCCTCCCTCTCCCCCATAAAAATAACTGACTGCTGCTCCCACAATACATAAACCACAACTCCATGGAGCATACCTGCAACCCCACTGAGGAGCATCCTCAATGGCATGGGGGCAGGGATGAGGGAAAAGAGGGTACCGACATATGATGTATCCATAAGAAATATGTTGTTAATAATAATCATAATAATAATTAAGAAAAAAATAAGATGTATGAGCAACAGTAGCCTAGTGACTTTGGTGCAGGAAAATCTTGGGTCAAGGTCAAAGGTTGCTTTGGTGACTATAGAAACAAACGTGGATGAGCTTTTTAAAATCCTCCAGGTAAACCAGCTTACATGATCATCTGTCTTTATGGCTTATGTGCAGTAATAAGACAGGGACACATAGACAGCAGAGGGACGACAAAGCACTCCCTCTCCCACTCCCGTGGCTCCATTTCTGCTTAGTTTATTTTGTGTCTTCCATGCATGCGCCCTGTCCTCCTGCACATGCGCACTCTTGTCGGTGGACTTCCTGGACGTCATACGCTGTGTATGTGATTTCCCCTCTTCACCTGGCAGCAGAATGGACCGTTCGCCTTCCGTCTTCCCAGCGTGCCTTCCCCGTGCTTTGACGGCCACATGCCACCACCACAGTGCGATGACTGACTCTTACGTTACTTCTCTCCTGCTAAGCTCACTTCTGCCAGACACTGAGGCTCTTCAGAGCAGGAACCGACTACGTCGTCTTTAGATGCCGGCAACCAGTACAACAGCAAACACACCAGGACCACTCAGTCAAAAGGCACAGTGACTGAGGTTTAATCAATGCAGCTTATTTTTTTTGTAGCTTTGTGCTTCATTTCCAGGTAGCAGTGCTTTTCTAAATTTTTTTTGTTCCAATTTTTTATTTATTTCCAAGGAGAGAAAGAAAGAGAGAGAGAGAGAGAGAGAGAGAGAGCGCACTCCAAGGCTTTCAACTGCAGCAAATGAACTCCAGATGCATGGGCCACTATGTGCATTTGGCTTTTACGTGGGTACTGGGGAATCAAACCTGAGTTGTTAGGCTTTCTAGGCAAGCCCCTTAACGACTGAGCAATCTCTTCACTCCATTTCTAAATTCTTTTATTTATTTTTTTTTCTTTTTTCTTTTTCTTTTTTTTTCTTTATTAGTTAGTATTGTACTCAGCAAATACAGTCAGTTTGGTACCACTATTAGGCTCATCCGTGACCTACCTCCTCCCCTTGGCCCCTCCTTGTTGAGGTATATGGGTCATGCATTGTGGAGTTAGCCCACAGTTATGGGTAAGCTAAAGGTCTCTGCATATCATGACCCAACATGTGGCTCTGACATTCTTTCCACCCCCTCTTCTGCAAAATTTCCCTGAGCCATGTTGGGTTCATTTTTGGTCTGCTTCAGTGATGAGGTATTGGGGGCCTCTGAGGCTCTGGCTCTCTGATTTGGTAGGAGTTGATTTTTCTCTGTGTTGATCTCCTTCCCCCTTGTGCTGGTATCTGGTTCATCAGGAAAACAGCCCCCTTGCTTGTTTCGCCAATTTTTCTTAGTTTCAGCCAGGGCCCTTTTGAGGTATGATGGGGTGGCTCTCTCCTTAGGATCTACATCTATCTGAAAAAGAGAAGCAGATTCTCCAACGGAGAGTAAGTTAGCACCAGGTCAAATGAGATAACCCTTACTTTTTTTTTTAATAGAGAATTTAATAGGTGTAGGCCCTCTTGTAGCCCACAGATTGATGGTAGCTTGATATTGGCGAGTGGGCTTATGTTTGGTTATGGTTCTGACTTGTTTCCCAGCTCCAGTTATGGGTCCCATACCAGTGAGGGGATCAGTTAGCCAAACTGAGAGCAGTTGGTTCCCCACCATGGCTGTGTGCCACTACTGCACTTGTGTGGGCATCACAAGTTATTTGCTGCTAAGTAGGTTAGACCATGCGTTGCTTGGACAGATATTGGTCATTTTCCCCCAGTCAGCCATGTAGCACCTTCTGGCACTAGACACACTGACTGTCTGGGGACTAACTCTCTTCCAACTTCCAGCTATGCCATTCTAATTTGCATGTCAATCACATAAGGTGTCTTCAGCAGTAGGGTCTTACCACTAGCCTTTGGTGGGTCATCAAGTACTCTGACAGAAATCTGTCTGTCTTTTAGGAAACCTTGTAGGTCTCTCTGATCAAAAGCTCATTGTGGATGATAGCCCCATGCTGGTTCTGGGAGTTACAGGTCAGTGCCCACTAAGAAAATGAGGAAAAAGATAACTAAATTCTTTAAATGCTTCCTTCACTTCGATTTCTGGGAGATATTTTGGCATAACCAGCAAGACGATGTGCAATGCAACTGTTTAATATGTATGGTTTGCTATTATCCAAATGGTTCCTCAATCTAGCTTGTATTAGTTATTGAATCATAAAATTACAGAATGATATTTTAAATTCGTTATTTACTTCTTGCCACTTTTGTTAGAAACATTTGCCCCTCAATATTGATAGAGGATTGATTCTGGCCTCTCCCAAACCAATACCAAAATCTACTGGGTGCTCAAGCCCCATCTAAATGCTGTAGCTCTTGTGCATAATGTAGCACACTTTTTAAATCACCTCTATGTTATTTATAGTGTATAATTCAATGCAAATGCAATATAACTAATTGTTATTCTTATTTTTAGGGGCAGAAAACCACGCAACTGCATACACATCTAGTATACACACAAGCCCCATGGCCTAGCTATGCTTTCCATGTGTCATGGGTAGAGTCTGTAGATATAGAGCTGGTTGACAAGAAGGTTGTCCACACTACCCTTCCTTATGGTTGGGGACAATGTAAAGCTTACGTGTCCTAACACTGAGAGCTGATAATAAGAAAAAAAAATGTTATATTGCAAACTGACTCTTCCCCAACTGGAATAAGAAATAGACCTACGCATCATTGTCCCTTTATGGGTTGTTCATTGTCTCACTGTGATGTACCTGCCTGATATTCTGAAAATGGGCTCTTGGGGCGGGGGAGTCTAGCATCCATACCATGTCTCAGTTTCCCTGGGTGAGTTTTGCTGTACTTGGATCCAGCATGTCCCGAAGTATGCTATGCCATCGAAGCCCAGAAAAAGGCAACAGTGGAACTCGTTCCAGCTCTGTGCGGCTGCTCTCCTGTGAGCAGAGCTGAAAGCAGTAGTCAAGATGTATAGGGAAATTACTGTGGATTTATTTACAGAAACCATTTATGTTGAACTAGCAGTTTCCCATTGTGTCAGCAATTTTCTATTGCATTTATTTGTTACTACTGTACTTGGCAAGAGTGCAATCCTATTAAACCTGTACAATCCATAACATAAAATTGTAATCATTTTCTATTTTATAAAATAAAAACAATGGTGAAATTTGTACAATTGTTGAATCCTAATAGATTTTTCCTGACAAAAATGCATAGTCTTGGGCAAGCTAGTTCCAAATGTACATTTCAGATCTTTTCCTATCTCACTTCCAATGTTTTCTCTTTAGCTGATTTGAATGATGACTTGTCTATGAGTCTGGACTTCATGAATCAAACAAGCTCTAAAGTCAATATTTTATTCCTTACCTCAGAACATTGGCTCAGCTACGTTTTCCATAAACCAATAATCCATAGGCATATCATGTTAAAATAATGAGTTATCAGTATGCCTACCAGTATTTTATAGAATGACATTGTCTCCAAATAAGAATCAATTTTAAATTTCAGTTATCCTATTGGTAGCTGTTACTCATTCTACCAGCCAGACTCTGCCTACTTTTGCTGTGTTCTACAGTCAGACCTGGTGGCCGTGGCTCTGACTTGCTGAAGGAGGTCACACTCAGCAGGGAGTGGGATGTACAATGAGCATGACTCCTTCATAATGCACCAGGTATGTCTGCTGCAAGGCCTGGGAAAAATCTGTGGCATCACCCCCTATATTCCAATAATTTGGCTCATTCCTCATAGGGACATGACTTCTGGAGTGATGACATGTTTGGCATGCACATTCACTGCTGGGCCTGGAGTCCTTCTCCAACATAACTTCTTGTCACATTGACTAATGATTCAGGTTTATTGTCCTTACTCTAAAATAGTGTAACTAAGAGATGGGAAACTTAACTAACTTCATTTGGCCTTAATATTCTCACCTTAAAATGGGACAATAAGGGAGTTGTAGAGATGGTCAACAGTGAAATCTCTTGTTTGCAAAGCCTGATGGCCTGAGTTCAATTCCCCACTTCCCAATTAATGCTAGAAGCAAAAAGTGGTGCATGGATCTGGAGTTCATTTGCAGTGGCAGGAAGCCCTAATGTGGCCATATTTTCTCTCCCTTCTCTCTCTCTGCCTCTTTCTCTGTCACTCTTAAATAAATAAATACAATATTTTTAAAGTGGGACAATAATATTTTTATTTGTTATGTCTATTGTATGACACGTTGATTTTATTATGCACACACACACACACACACACACACACACACAATAATACGGTATGCACACAGAAGATTAAGTGAGATTTAGGAAGCAGTCATTTCTAATATGTAATGTGTGCTTAATTCATGGTTACAGAATTAGTTACTTTCCATGTTGTTCTGAAAAGATACCCATCTTCTGGGGTGGGAGAAAGGTTTATTTCAGATTACTGTTATAAATATAAAGTTTATAAAGTTATAGTCCAACAGGGTAAGGAAGGCATCAGGGCAGAAGTGTGAGGTAGCTGATAATATTGAGTCTGGATTCAGGAAGCAGAGAGCAGCGAATGCTGAGAAATTTCTCCTTTTCATGAATTACATGACCCCAGCCAACTAAATGGTATTACTCACTACTAGGGTTGGTTATTCTACCTCAATTCACCTAATCTGGAAACTCTCCCACAAATATGCTCAGAGATTTCTCTCCTAGGCGATTCTCAACCCTGTCAAGTTAATGCTCAAAAGTAACCATCACTCACTTATGGTAATGTCACTGTCATTGTTACCATTACCAGCCTCCAACCTGAAAGTTATCCTCTGACCTCTCTACATGCAGTCAACTGCACGCATGCACCTGCACACACACACACACACACACACACACACACACACACACTCACACACACACACACACACACAAGAATGCCAATGATTGCCTCTTCAGTGGAACAAATACCCACTACAATAAGGCAGGCCAAGGAAAGAAAAGGCATGCTGGTTTGAAGGAAGGAAACAGATACATTTCTATGTGCAGATTATATGAGACTCAATAGAGAAAATCCAAAGAAACACACACAAACACCTAGAACTCAAAAGTTAGTTCAGCAGGTTGGAAGATATGAGTCCTAAGCACAGAAATCAGCTGCATTTTACATGTCAATCGTTAACAGTCAGAGGCCAGAGTAAAAATGCTTATCATTTACAATTGCTCCAAATTAAAGAATGTACTCAGACATAAACCCAAGCAAGCATACGAAGAGCACTCATGATGGGGACTGTCAGGTCTTCTTGTGGTCAAGGCAGTTTAACACTGGTAGAAAAAAATACGGATTTTACACCAGAAACAGGGTCATGCAATTATTTCTGACTGATTTTGAGCAAGGCTCAAGTATTGAAAAAAAAACATTCTTGAAAATGATATTGAGCTAATCTGATATCCACAGGTCAAACAAAACAGAAAAAAAAAATACATCAGGAGAGTCCATCTACTGAAATATCACATTTAAACAGAACTAATCTGAAAATACAATATAAATTTCAACAATGAATATCTAATACCAAAAGATTCTGAAGGACTGAGAAAAATCTTAGGGAACTAAGCTTAAGTAAAAAAGAAAAGAGACTGTCCTCTAACTTGAAAGTATGCAAAGAACACAATGCAACATTCCGTCAGAGGATGTAGAAATGTAAATAATCACATTGTTAAAATTATTAAAAGATGTTCAACATCACTAGTCATTAGGGAAATACAAGTGATTGTGGTATGTAGGATGGCAAGTGGTCTGGCTTTAACACCTCAAAGCCCACCCCCAACAACATACCTTCTCCAGTAAGGCTTCACATCTGTAGTTGCCACAAGATGGGCAGCTGGGGACCAAGCCTTCTGAACACATGAGGTTACAGGAGACATCTGGTTCTACACACTATGATGGGTTGCTAGGGTGGAATGTACCATGGTAATTTGAACTGAAGTAAGTACTAAATAAGCAGCAGTCAGAGATAAATTGCACTAAAAATAATGAGCAAGCTGGGCATGGTGGACTTTAATCCCAGCACATTGTGAGTTAGAGGCCACCCTGAGACTATGTAGTAAATTCCAGGTCAGCCTGGGCTAGAGCGAGACCCTACCTCTAAAACTCAGAAAAAAAAAAATGAGCAAAGAAAATTGGGCATAGTGCAGTATAGTGGCATATGTCTTTAAATCCAGCACTTAGTAGGAGGCATAAACAGGATTACGGCCTTAACTTTGAAGCCAGACTGGGCCACATAGTGAGTACTAGGCTAGCTATGGCTACATAGTGTCTCAGAAAAGCCAAAACAAACAAACAAACATGTCATTTACATAAAGTTGACACATAATTAAAAATATTCCAGGTACCCTGTCTGATGTCAGCATGGGAGATCCTTTCGGGAAGGAAAGGAAGGTAGTGAGCAGGACAGGCAAGAAGAGAACACCTGAGGTTAGAAATATTATGTGCTGTGATCTAAGCGATGAGTCAAGTGGGTGGGTTCAGTTGGGAAAATGCACCTCACATGCCCCGTTATGGACTGATTCTATCTTTGCTCTATGTGAAGGGTGCTCTGGAGATACAGCTTAGAAGAGGCCACGCCATGGGCTTCAGGTGAGCATTCATTCTGTCTTCACTGCGCACCCAGTGACTTTCGACTCATTCTTCAGAAATCATTATTCTTCATCTGAATACCTGAAGGATGACAACCACAAAAAATGTCAATGTTTTTGGTTGTTGCTTTTGCTATTTTTTTTTTAATCTAAGTCTGTCACCTTTCTGGGTTGTTCCCCTGACCCAGTAATCCACATTCATTTGTTTTAATTAATGTTTCCTAAGTGCTTGGTGCAGCATTATGTAGGAGACAGTCATATATTTATTGCCAATATCCAAATTTTCTTCTATTAAGAATTGTTATCCAGTTGAAGGGCATATACTAAATAGTTAGTTATACACAACAAGACCAGGTGTTAAGTTGAGAAAAATAAAATCAGAATTTTATGGAAAAATAGAGAAAAAATATGTGATAATGCAATGAATGACAGAAAAATTTATCCAAAGTAATGAAGATTAACTTTTACAAGAAAAATAGTAGGAGTCCTCAAGTTGCAATGTTGCATGTGTATGGTGTGAGGCAGGGGGAAAGAGCCATGTTAATTAACTCTGAATACCTTATTGTGTGAGGCTTGGTTGTCTCAATAGGACACAAGTGAGACCCAGTATATGAACAGCAGAACAAAAAATTTTAGTAATTTTAAGTAAGCTTAATTTTTTGAAGTATTTTATTTATCTGTTTGAGAGAGAGCAAGGGGGGGGGGTAGAGAAAATGGATGCACCAGAGCCTCCAGCCACTGCAAAAGAAATCCAGACACATGTGCCACCTTGTACATCTGGCTTCGTGTGGGTACTGGGGAATTGAACCTGTGACCTTTGGCTTTCCCAGCAAGTGCCTTAACCATTAAGCCCTCTATCCAACCACTAGTAAACTCATTTTTAAAGAATTAGACCTTCCAGACATTAAAGTAGTGTGTTGCATATTTAATTATAGTAGTTTTCAAACCATCTAACCTCAAGACCATTTAAGCCTAAGAAGGGATTGAACCAGATCCTTCAGATTTGTCTGTGGTCAGGATCCCATGATTAGCATGGCTAATTGCATTGCCTACAGAGCTCAGTGCATGGTTAAAGTGGCAGCACTTTGGTCTGTTCTTTGAAACAAGGTCTCATGCATCCCAGGCTAAACTCAACCTGGCTATGCAGCTGAAGATAGCCTTGAACTTGAGACCCTCAGGCTTCCATCTTCCAGGTGTGCTGTCATGCCCAGCAGGCGAAGCTGCTTGTAACTGCTGCCCTTGCGTTATGGTCTGCCAGTGGGTAGGATCCATGTGAACAGAGACACAGCTACATCCATCATTCTTAAATATATTGTAAAGCAGTGATTTATTTCTAGCATGAGATGGGCTATAGTCAGCTGAACATGCTGGGAAGAACATCCAAACCAGCACAATTTAGGGGAGCAAGAGATTTATTTCAAGCTCACAGATCCAGTGGGAGCTTCATGAAATGTCCGAAGAAGCTGACTCCCATTCATAAAGAGAAACCAAAACACCAACAAACACCAAAAAGAAGAAGAAGAGAGGAGGAGGAGGAGGAGGAGGAGGAGGAGGAGGAGGAAGAAGAAGAAGAAGAAGAAGGAGAGGAGAGAGGAGGAGAGGAGAAGGAAGGAAGGAAGGAAGGAAGGAAGGAAGGAGGAAGGAGAAGAAGAAGGAAGGAAGGAAGGAAGGAAGAGAGAAAGGCAACAAGCAGTGACCCAGTGGAGCTCATACCTTATTGCATACTTTGTGCTAGAAATCAGATCTGCCCCAAACACACCTTTGATAGGAGACAGAAATTGGCTGGACAGTCAGGATAGCAGAACCCCAAAAGTGAATGTTTTCTTATTCCTTGACTAAAAGCAGGAAATGTCACTAAGCTTGCAGAAACCTGGACTTAACACACTTCAGGAACGATTTCTAGATTAAGCCTGTTCCCTTCCTAGAGGACAGAAACTCTGATCCTTACCTAAGATTTCTGGAAACACTGTAAAATCTAGTCTTTGTCCATAGCAAGTTGCTAACTGGTTCTTCTTCACATAGCCACTCTTGAGGTGGGCTTCTCAACACTCCCTCTTTGCCTCTTCTGGCAAGAGCTCTGCCCTCTTCCCTCATGGGGCTTCTCAAACCTCCTCTTGTCTACCTCAGCAAGAACTCCACTTTACTTCCTTCTCTTATGTTTTAGGCTTAAGCCCCTTTCTCTTCGTTCTCCTGAATGAACCTTATCCTTGGGTTCATGTATTTCAGTTTTTGAATTCATAGGACAAGGATCCAGGAACATCCCAAACTATCATCACATTGCCATGCAAGGAACCCAAAAATCCTGTATCACCTTAGGTCATCCCACTGAACACCTCCTCCAGCCAGTCAGCTGGACACAAGCTTAAATAAAATGCATGAGTCTATGGGGGACACACATGCAAACTACCACAAGCTCCTACCACATTCTCAATCATGATTAAAACTTACCTTGTTTTCTTCCTGTGCATGTATACCTTTTCTCTTCTTCCCTTTTTAGCTGGAAGTATTTACTGTTTGGTGAAACCCAACAAGAACATGCTATCCAAAGATGTTCTGCATGGTTAGAACTCAGAGATAATGGAATACCCTGAACACATGTGTTATGCAGAAAGTAGACATTTCTCTAAACAGAGAGGTGCTCCTTACAAATTGCTTCACATCTACCTTCTGTGAAGTGGAGAAGATAGTTTATTGGAATGTCAGTTTTCAAATGTTTGGATCCTGACTGATGAGTAAGTAGAGTAAATAGACAGGCAGCATTTTGAGTGTGTCCTGTGAAACTTTCCCTGGGGAGATGTGAACACATGTCTATTCACCGCACATAGGGCACAGGTGAGAGCACAAAGTACAATTGCACCAAAACCAGTTTTGGTGAACTGGTGAGTTTACTGGGTTATTTACACAGTGAGGTATGTGGTTACTTACAGGAGAATGGATGACTCAAAGTCCCCTCCAGCACAGGTGACAACTCACGGAAGCCAGATCTCTCAAGCACACTGCACATGCAGACTGGAGGCCTGGATAATCGTCTTCCTTCCCCAGTGCCTGCAAGCAGTAGTTCACCATGTATATAACTTTAGAGATGGCTCCTGCCAGCTTTGCCAGACTAGATCTGCTGATTGTCCTGAGTCTCCCTCCTTCCCCCGGGAGGGGGTATTTCTCAATCTTCTGTTTCATGTTGGGTCAGTCATCTAAGTTGGGTCATTTTATTTTTCCTTTTCTCTAGCAATAGAGTTAGTCAAACTACTCCCAGAACATTTCTCTTGGTCCAAGAACATGTGGAGGAAGAGTTCAGTGGCTCATAGTTTGAGAGCAAATGTTCCATTGCGGCTGGGAAAGCACAGCAGCTTCCAGCTCCATGGTGACAGCACACAAGTTGGACTCCTTACTTGATCACTCCAGAGCAAAGGAGAGACCAGGGAAGGAGTGCGGCTGTGTTACAAAACCTCAATGCCTGTTGCCCTTGACACTCTTCCTCCAGCAAGGGCCCACCTTCTAGAGATTGCACAACTTTCTGAAACAGAGTAACCAAGTGTTCAAGCACATGTGCCTGTGGGGACACTCTACATTCAAGCCATAACAGAAGCGTATTTTTAAAAAAAATTTATTAATTAATTTTTTTGGAGAGTGAGGGAAAGAGGCAGAGAGAGAGAGAAGCCAGGGCCTCCAACCACTGCAAACGAACTCCAGACACATGTGCCACCTTCTGCATCTGGCTTAGGTGGGTCTGTGGCTTACGTGGAACTAAACTGAGGTTCTTTGCTTTGCAGGCAAATGTCTTAACTGCTAAGCCATCTCTCCAGCCCCGAGAAGTGTATTTTTTAAAATAACCAAATTCAGGACAAAACTTTGGCTTGTGATATAGATAGGATTTAGAAGGTAATTACTTCTTCATGTCCCCTTTTAAGTATATGACTGCCTCAGACTAAATCCTCAATGCACCAAGACCTTAATGGTCATTGTATTCAATTCTTTCCCACTTTTTAATATTTCCTTTTTATTTTTAAGAAATTTTAATACCTGGGTTAAAATGTATTGGAATACTTGAAAATCCTGACCTGGGAACTTTTTTTTTCTTTTATGATATTGAATACAAATAAGTAATAAGGACAAAAACACAATAATCAATTTGCAGTTTAAACTGTAGAATTCCATTTTCATTAAATTTTCCTTCTCTGTGGCCAATTATACTGTGTTCCCTTATTAAACACACACAGATATATTAAGTATCACAACAAAATACAATCTCCCTTTGACACATAAAGTAAAATTTATGAGGCAATAAGTGACACAAAGCATTATTTTATCTTTAAGATTGGCATAGACAGAGTTTGATTTGGCCAGAATGACTGGTAGATTTAAACTAATAATAAATAATAGAAGGAACAGAGAGAAGGAGCAAGGGAGAGAAGAGAAAGAGGGGAATACAGGAGAAGAGAAGGAAAGGGATATGGAAAGCAGAATAAAAGAAGAAAGAAAACCTGGCAGATGTCTGTCTGAAGCACTCTGGAAGAGAGGACAATCAAAGGGAACACTGCCTATTCTTGGTTTTGTGGTGTGCACACATAAGGCGACATGAAGGTGCAATGTTTGGATTCTAAAAATCTATTGTAAGTCATATTAATTGAAACATTAGCAACAAGTGTTTTTTCCACTATACGTTTAACTTACAGCATTAAAGCTGCCAATCTAAATATCTGACTGCTTTCCTCTTGTGGCCGAATGTTTCACCACACAGCATTTTTAACACCAGCCAGCCTGACCTTGTTTGGCTATATTTCTTATTTTTTAATGAATTGTTATGCAAAGCAAGGTGTGTGAACACATGTTTTTCCTATTACTTCTCTTATATACTTTAAAACACTTAGTCTGTACTGCTAAATCTCATACGGAAGAAATAACATTATTATTCAGGGCCTTTGCAGACATAGATGCTATGAATCATGTGTTAACACGATAATTGTTTCCACACACTTATATGCAACCCACAACAAGGATTATTAAAATAATTTAAGAGACCCTAACCTAAATATTTGTGTTTTTTTTTTAAAGAAAGCACACTGTTTGTAGCTATTTGCTAAATGCAACCTAAATAGAATTACACTTGTAAGTAAGTTCTTTGAATGGTTGTTCATGCTAATGATTTCTTCTCTGTCTCTCTGTCTCTGTCTGTATGAATGTGTCTCTTATTTTGTTTATTTGATCTCTGTCTTAGCTTTTCATACATAATTATGACTTTAAAGTGTATATAATTAGGACAAAAATGAACTAAAGTGAAAAGTTACTGAATCCAACCAAAATTAAATATATCTGTCCCAGGTTCTAAAACGCTTCAGGTTCTGAAAGAAGAGGTGGACAAGGAAATTCTAGAGAGGGGACTAGTTCATTAAGATGCAAAAAACCCTGCGACTTATCCCAGCGTCGGGTACCTCTTCCATTCACCTTCCCCTTAGGTTACTAGAAAAACATGTAAAGGCCTTTGGGTCACCAATACGACCAGGTTTTTAAAAAGAAAATTAGAGTATCTTAACTAGCAACATATGAACATGGGCAGTATAAGCTTTTCTGGGTGGAATTTGAGCCCCAGCACCTCCGGTCCAAAATATCAATATTACTAAAATACACATTGTCTTAAGATACAGGTAAGAGCATGCCATTAAAATGCATAATACTCAGCAAACAAATCAGGAGCAGGTCTCTAGATATGAAATTATTTAGTTACTCAAGGGAAACTTGACACAGTCATTTCAAAGACATAACAAATGCCATGTGGGAAACTCTGATTTAGTTGCTGAGGGAACATTTTGGGATCTGTTTCCATGCTTACTTTTTTTTTTTTTTTTTTACTGTGACCAACACCAGGTTAAAGAGGGGGAAATTTTCCAAGAGGATTCAATCCTTCCCTGTTCCTACTTGTGGCAGTAAAGCTGGCTCACATTGTAACATTAAGGGAAATTTAAATTTGATCTAACTTTGGAAATTTTTTCCTAATCAATTTATTTGAACCATTTTTTTTAAAACAAATGACATGGCCAAGTTACTAGTCCAAGCTGACCTTGAAGACATTGTTTTCCTTACCAAACCTTCCCCTGCTTTAAGAATGGAGGCTAAGCTGGATGTGGTGGCACCCACCTTTAATCCCAGCAAGCACTCTGGAGGCAGAGGTAGGAGGATAACTTTGAGTTCAAGGCCACCCTGAGACTGCATAGTAAATTCCAGGTCAGCCTGGGCTAGTGCAGTAACCTACCTCAAAAACGAAGAAACAAACAAAATAACATAAAAACAAACAAAAGAAGAGGCTAGTTGTTCCATAATTGTTTCTTGCCCTGAATCAATTTTTTCTACTGATATCAACAGAAAATGCACTCTCAGTATAATTCAGTTGTTGCAACAAAAAGACCATATGTATAATATATTTGGCATTGGAGAAATCTGTATGTCCTCAGACAGTTGCACAGAGCTGCAGGGGAACCTTCCAAAGTTCCAGGCCCACTCAAGCTTCCGCAGCCACCACTGCTCACCTGTGGACAGAGAAATGACCTCATGCTCAGGCTAAAGCTGGCCATACACCATGGCTCCATTAAAGACAGGAAGGAAAAGGAAAAGAAGTAGAAGTTTGTGTACATGTCTACTGATTCTCTTTGGCAGATGGCAAAGGTTGATTTTTTAGATGTCCTACTTAGTTGAACTCTTGCCATCCTAGTTAGCCCTCATTGGCTAGGACTGAACACATTATAGACATTAGATTGTAGGGAGTCTGCAAAGATTGCACTTTCTAACAGGACAAGGTCAAGGTTGCGTAAATAACAGAAGAGTGAACAAGTACCGGGCAAACAGGTCCACTTCTTGTGAGCAGACTGCAATCTACTGTGACCTATGGACTGCTACCCCTGCAGCTACCAGGAAGTTATCTTTGCAAGAGGTAAAATAGAAGGAAAGAGGAAAGAATGTCTGAAGGAGTGAATGAGTGAATGAATGTAGTGAGTGTTTTGCAGAAGGGGGGTTATTATGAATCTTCTCATTTCCTCGAGTGATTGGATCAAATAGGCTCTGAATGCCAGTTTTAGAAACTGAACTTTAGGGACATGAATTGTCTTCTAAGCTGAGCATACACCCATTCAGTTCTATCATGACCAAAATGCAAGGCATAGGTCAAAGCAGAAGGTTGAAGGCAATTAGAGAGACTATAAAGGAACGGTATTCTCAATCATGAAAGCACTTAAGCACATAATGCTGCAAAATACTCTTGTAAGTTATTTCCAGATGCCTTTGGGAAGTTGACATCAAATTCTAGGTCCCTACCTCTATAGCAGATCTTGCAACAATAGTCAACTGATTATAAATTTATTTAATTATTTGTTTTAAAATCATGATACTTTCTAGATCACTTTCAGTTTCTGTAACAACTCCTACTACCTTCCTAATGTGTTCCTTTTTAAATATTTTATTTATTTATTCATTCATTTATTTATTTGAAAGATGGAGAGATGAGAGAGAGAGTGCGAGAAAGTGAATGGGTAGTCCAGGATCTATAGCCACTGCAAATGAACTCTAGATGCATGCACCACCTTGTTCATCTGGCTTTACATGGGTATTAGGGAATTTATTGGGGAAGTACACATGTATTTGAAGACATTGACAAATTTAAAAAGTAATCGTTGTGTCTGTGATTTGGGAGAGATTATGTGTTATGTACATATCAGTTAGTTTACATTGTAATATAAACCACCCTCAAACCCCAGTGGTATAAAGAAGCAAGCTTAATAGCTAGGGCAGTGTCTAAACCTGGATTTATTAAAAGTTTTCCTGTTACAACCCTTTCATGCCCACAAAGCTTTAACATGACCAGGTATATAGATAAACAAAATAAGTACATAAATCAAATTTTTACTGATATTATATCATAAAAGCTTTATTGTAAGACAATTCTTTGGTATACATACAATTTGTGATTTATAAAAGGTGATTAAAGATTAAAGATAAATCTTTGCATATGAGGAATATAGATGTGCTTATTTTTACATAAAGTTAAATACTAGTTGAATATTTGATATTAAAGGCATTGAACATATTTAGTGTTTTTCAGAGTGAACTGATATTTTGATTTGATAATAATTAACACTGAAAATGCTGCTTCACAGTTGC
The DNA here is from genome assembly GCA_036346955.1 of Dipus sagitta. Lineage (NCBI taxonomy): Eukaryota > Metazoa > Chordata > Mammalia > Rodentia > Dipodidae > Dipus > Dipus sagitta. Next base: position 62,246,303 of record CM070786.1, read on the forward strand.
AGAGTATTAAATTATTAAAGTATGTTTAGAGAATTTTAGAAATTGTTGAAAATCCAGTCCTAATCATAAGCCAAAATTGTTCTATCAATTTTTATGAAGCTCAAGTCTACAAGTTTTAATACACAAATACATACATGTACTAATATAATATTCTAAATAGTTATGGTAGGGGATGATTAAAGTATCTCTGTTTTCCATAATTAAGCATTTCAGTGACTTTCTAATTAAATGTTCCTATCACTTTGTGCATAGAGTAAGCACTCTGGAATCCACCCCACATACTAATGTGGAACCTGTGCCAAGATGTTCTAGGTAACACTCCTTGGCGCTGTGTGCTGTGACATGATGGAATTCGCAGCGCCCTTTCAGAACCAAGCCTGTACTAGGATTGGGAGTGTGCTGCCCCAAACACCTCATATTCACTGTTTGATTTTTTTTTTTTATTAACTTTTGATCTCTGCATGTTCAGCACTCGTTACCTTTTGCCATTTTGTCATAGCCCCCATACTCATTATATAACTCCACATGGGGTTGCAATCCTCAGTTTAAGAAGTTGTGTTCCACCTGTGCAACAGTGGCATACAGCCTAGTTGGGTAACCAATGGCTCTCTGATTGGCTAAGAGATCCTCAGTGGAAAGGAACCCATAACTGGAACTTGGACCTGAGTCTGAAACCTATGGAGACCAAGATCATGGACACCAGGGAGAAGCTCCTAGTGGTCTTTGGTCGAAAAAGAGGCAGCCACAAATCAAAATCTCTCTTGATTAACTATGTTTACTGCCATTTAACCTATGCTGATCTCATTCTCTGTTGGAGAATCTGTTATGCTTTTTTAGAAGGCAGAGGAAATTAACCACCCTTTATACATCAGCCAGGTCCCAGGTGAAACCACAGAGGAATTGGTGAGATGAGCAAGAGTGCTGCTTCTGTGGCAAGCATGACAACCAGCACCAGACACTGAGGAGACTCAAAATGCACCAAAGCAGAAATCCAGAAGCTGCTGAGAGCTCAACACTAAAGTAGACTTAAAACACACCCAACTCCGCTCAGGGAATTTTGCAGAAGTGGCAGGGGAGGGGGAGATTATAAGAGCCACAGAGTTGAAGGGAGTGTCCAGAGGCATTGCCCCACCCCCCCCCTTCACTGGCTGACTGCTGCTCTTACAACTCATAATCCACAATACGATGGTGAATACCCGTGTGAAACCCAAATTAGAATACATGGAGCTTACATAGTAGATGGTGGGACCTCGAGAAAAGATGGAAAACTGTGCCTAGTAGTTTGCAATCTAATGCAAAATATGGATTTTTCTTACATCATAAATCAAAGTGTCACCAATGAAAGCATCAGTTTAATGCTCTCATGTAAGGACACAGCAAAGTGATGGTCACCTTGGTGGCACAACTGTTACACTCAAAAGAATTATTCTTCTTGATAGGATTCTTTTAATATTTAATGTGTGTGTGTGTGTGTGTGTGTGTGTGTGTGTGTGTGTGTGTGTGTACATACAGGCACAGGTGCAGAGGACAAACTCAGGGTATTGTTTATCCTGTTGTTCTACCTTCTTGGTGAGGCAGGGTCTTACTTGCTCTTTTCCCACTGCATTCAAGTTTCCTGATTATCCTGGCTCTGCTCCTATGGCTGCAGTAGGCATGTTAGGATTACAGACATGTGTGCCATTTTGTCCTCAATATAAGCATGTTAGGATCACAGACATGTGTGCTATTCTGTGTTCAATATGGGCACTGAGGAGAATCAAACTCTGGTCAGCAGGCTCGCAAGCACCAGACCTGAGAGAATTCTTCAACCATTTTGGTTCCATTGTTCCTTAGTTGACAAGAACATCACAGGTGGTGCATGCCTTTAATCACAGCTCTGAGGAGGCAGAGGTAGGATGATCACCGTGAGTTCAAGGCCACTCTGAGACTAAATAGTGAATTCCAAATCATCCTGGACTAGACTAAGACCCTACATTGAAAAATCAATAACAAAAAAATAATTAAAAAATTTTTTAAAGTTAATAAAGAGCGTCAAAGTAAAATATGTGTTTCACAAAATTATCTTTTGTATACTTCCTCTCATTATGAGACTTTCTGTTTGAATTTTAATTGTATTATATTATTTCTTTCATTTTATAAAATTCAGTGTTAAATACTTTAATGAAGTAGGAAGATTTGGCATGTGTGTGTATATAGAATATATGTGGAGTATGATGTGTGTGTGGCATATGCACATGTGTACAGATGCATGTGCCCCATGCACACATGTGTGGAAGCCAGAGAACATCAGATAGCCTTCTCTTTTCACTCCTCTGCCTATTTCCTTGAGGAAAAGTTGTTCCTTTAACACAGAGACACTATTTTTTGGTCTGTAAGCCTGGGTGACTTTAAGCCTCTCCCTGGCACCACAAGACTGGGTTTAAAGATCTGTATGTGTCCATACCAGCTTTTTACATTGATCCTGTGGACATAACTCAGGAAGACTCATGTTCTCTTGAGCCCTCATAGCAAGCTCTTTTTCCTGTTGAGCCATTTTCCCAGCCCCTAAAGATTACAAATAGGTAACTTACTAAAATAAGATATGGTGACAATGAAGGTTATTTTCTGGCCTTCTCAATGGTATTTGATTTCTAGTGAAGGCCTGGGTAGAAATCAGTCAATCTTAAGAACATAGTAATAGCTTTAGAAATTCATTTCCATATTTTAAAATGGTGTTCCAAATGTTAGAAACCAGTTATAATTTTCCTGTATTGTCAGCTCTACATAGATTTTCTTTTTTTTTTTTTTTTTTTTTGAGGTAGGGTCTCGCTCCAGTTGAAGCTGACCTGGAATTCACTAAGTAGTCTCAGGGTGGCGTCCAACTCACAGCGATCCTCCTACCTCTGCCTCCTGAGTGCTGGGATTAAAGGCGTGCGCCACTACGCCCGGCTGTACATAGATATTTTTTAATCTTCATATGTTTGGGGGTCAAATGAAACTTTGCCTCACATGAAGGACCTGCAAAACTCTTCAGGAATACTGAAGCCCTTTACAAGAGGAAACACAGCCATGCCCGGGTCCAGAGATTTGCCCTCACCTCACAGCTAATCAATACCAGAGCAAGGAGGGGCCAGAGTGGCAGGCTCATTCCACGTGCCAAGCCTTATTAAACTGTGTAGACTCACATCTATCCAATACTCAGACTGAAGTATTGAGATCGGACCCCTCATTTCCACCCAGGTGGAAATGTGAGTACAAGGCCCGTTAAACATGATATATTCCTAGTGCGCAGCAATTACTGAAACACCTGTGGCCTAAAAGTCACTCTGCTCTTGAGGGGAAATGTACCGCTCATTCTAATAGCAGGGCCTCACATTTCATTGCCTCTACCTGAGGTTATATGATCTGCCCGTTCTACACGAGGGCAAGTCCCTAGAACTATTTCTTAATTATAGGGACTCTGAGGTGTGACCGCGTTGATTTGTGGCTTGTATTTTTCTTCCTTAGAATGTTTGCTAGTTTCAGTAGCCTGTTATGAAAAAGAATGTTTCCACGGAGTGTTCCTGGGAAAGCCATCTGTCTAAGTTATCAATGCATGAAGAACACGCCTCATGCTGAACTAGGAGTCAACCTCCACCAGCACCTGGAAGGTCCCCACCTAAGTCCTTCAGTTCAATAACAACCTGCAGGCACTTGCTGCCCAACAGGTGTGAATCGGCTCTGGAGAGCCATGAGGAGACAGTTCTCGTCTCAGCGCTCTCAGCCAGGGCATGCTGGAGTGAGTGTTCACACAGTCAGACACCTGCGGTCGCTGATTGTTTCTGAAGAATAAGAGAGCAAGTGGGAAGCATAAATGCAGAGCTCAGTGACATTACACGGTGAGACGTCGTAATTCCTCCAAGTCAATCTCCTGGTCAGAGAGGGCGAACACTGCATCTGTGTGTTTTCCTAGGTGCTAATCATACTTTTTGGGATTGTGTTGCATTGTTTCTATTTACTGTGTAAAAATATTTGCAATGCAACTGATCAGGTATAACAACAGAAGATAAAGGAAGAGAAGATAGAATCCTTTTCTTCCTTTGAAGGGTATAGAATCCAACCAGGCTCGTCAACTTCTGGATATCTTACTGTCTAATGAAGGAGACAGGTGCATTTCACAGGTTAACATACTAGGAATTATGATTTACTAGAATGGAAGAAGACTTAAGAGTGACGTAAGCTAGTAAATGCTCCTCACTAGGTCACACTCTCATAGAGCCCAGTAGATTGTGAGACACTAAACCCTAGCCCAAGCCAAGCCCAAAGTAATCAGCACAAATCAGAAAACACACTAAACTGAAACAGCTACAATTTTAATCCAGGTTTCCTACTTCAGTTTCCCTCTTTTCCTATTTCTTCTTAATTTGAAGGATTTTTATTTTTCTTTTCTTTCTTGCTTTCTTTCTCTTCCTTTGTTTTCGTTGTACATTCATCCCATCATTCCTTCTTTTAGTTTGCAGGGACAAGAGAGAGAGAGAAAGAAAGACAGAGAGAGAGAGAGAGTGGGAGACAGGTGTGCCGGGGCTTCTTGCCATTGCAAATGAATTCCAAATGCATGTGCCACTTCCTTTCATCTGGTTTTATGTGAATACTGGGGAACAGAAGCCTAGCTAACAGACTTCGCAAGCAAGTGCCTTTAGCCACTGAGCCAGCTCTGTAGCCCAGAAGGGCTTTTCTAACTGAAATGATTTTAACAAACCCATTGTGTTTCATATTTATGTCTGACAGGAGTTCTTATTCCATCCTCTTCTTCCTCTTTCAAACTAATTTGAAGACCTTAAAATATTTTAGAGCCACAACAATGATTAAAGATTAGTATGAAACCATGCTCCTAGCTACCTCCTTAGAGAATTCAAAACTAAATATAGAAACAGATAAAAATCCTTTTGAATTCCTTCTAATATGAGCCCAAGTGGATACCATTACTTGCATAAGTATAAGGGATATTTATTCCCAGATATTTTAATACTTTCCCTATATCTACAAGCATCTTTAAAATCTGTAAATATAGGAAGTGCTGTTTTGTAACTAAGTCTTGATATAATTTCCCAGATTAGAGTATATTAACCCTTGGGGGAGTAGCTTTGAGCCTGGCTATTAGTTACGTGTTTAGCACTATGTTATTGCCTGCACTGTCTGCCAGGTGCTGCCTACCCTCGCATGTAAACACAGCCCACTTGAGAAGTCATTCCCTTGTTATGGAAGAGCCATCTGTGTGTGCAAAGCTTTGATACTCGTGAGGACAGATGGATTACAGATTGCGAATGGGTCATCTTCCTGGTCAACTTGACTAAGAAGACATGTGTCTCCACAGTAAGGCAAAGTAGGAACCAATGGTATTCCTAGAGTCATAGGTCCTCAAGTGATTTGAGCTAGAAAGAATTCAGTGTACTATTTGTGCATGGTATGAGATGCATAACTCCAGCACCTCTAGCACTGTCTTGTGCTTCAGATAAAGTGATGTACATGGTGTAGATTCTTTGCAGTGAGCATGAGTATTCTCATCCTCTTCCTGCTCTAGAGGTTCCTTGTTTCCTGTCAAATCAAGCAAGGCTTGTCTGGCATTCCTTGTCAGGTAAGGATGCACTCACCTATTCTCTATTCAGAATTCAATAATTATTCTATATTGTGAACAGAGTTTGAATTTATTCATTTATTTAATATATTATTTATTTTCAAGCAGAGAGAGATAGGAGAGTGACAGATGGACAGAATAGGCATACCAGGACCTCCAGCCACTGCAAACAGACTCCAGATGTATGTACCACTTTGTGCATCTGGCATTAGGTGGGTTCTGCGGAATGGAACTCTGGTCGTTCAGCTTTGCAGCAAGAACCTTAACCACTAAGCAACCTCACCATTCCTCAATATATATACTTTTTTTTTGACAATTTCATAAATTCACACAGTACATTTTGATCCTCCTCACTTAAAGCCCACCTTCCCTTCCAGTGCTGGGTCTTATGGGTTCTAGGCAAACACTCCAGCATTGAACACATCCAATCCTAAATCCTACAGCTGTCAGGAGATAATTTAGTAGTACTGAAGTTATTTGATTAACCTTGACAAGTGCATTTAACACAAGAATTAACAAAGTTGCATTAGGAGTATGGATTCGATGCTCTTGGGCTGGTACATGAAGTTTGAAAGCTGTTTTCACATGAGCTACTCTTCTAATTATAGAAATTAACACAATTATTAACCATGAAAGAATGGACGAAATTATATTCACAGATATCATGGTGAATATTTTTAGTAATTCTTTGAATATAACACTTCTTTATGTAATTTTAATGCAAACTTTAACCAGTGAACTATGTGTATTACTGCATCCCACTACAAATGGTCCATTGTACTTCTTCAACTAAAATCAAAGTGTGGGCTGGAGAGATTGCTCTTGGTTAGATACACTTGCTTGCAAAGCCTGTGACCACTGATTCAACTCCCCAGTACCCATGTAAAGCCAGATACACAAATGGTGCAAGCATCTGGAGTTTATCTAGTTTGTCCATAGTGGTGAGAGTTCTTAGCAGGCCCATATATTCTACCCTCCCCCCACACAATAAATACATATGTACATTGAAAAAAGAAAAACCAGGGGGGCTGGAGAGATCCTGGTTCAACTCTCCAGGGCACAGGTAAGCCAGAGCACAAGGGGGTGCATCTGGAGTTCGTTTGCAGTGGCTAAAGGCCCTGAGGTGCCCATTCCCTCTCTCTCCCTCTCTGCCTCTTTCTCTCTCTCAAATAAAAAATAAATAAATAAATAAATAAAATATTTTTTAAAACAAACCTAGGAGCAAGAAAACTGTCATAATACATAGGTGTTAAAGAGATTTTCTTGATATAAATCATTTTTGATGGATTTTGGTATTTTGATGGCATAATAAATAGAATTGAGCACCTTCATTAAGGATAAGCTAACAAGAAGAGCATTTAACTAACATTAAATCTGTGTATTTGCCCTTCTGGAAATCAGTCCTGTCTTCACCAAGCAGTGCTCATCTCTTTTTTCACCTGTTTTTAATTTTTTTTTTATTTAGTTTTTTGAGGGAGGTTTTCACTCTAGCTCAGGCTGACCTGGAATTCACTATGTAGTCTCAGGGTGAACTTGAGCTCATGGTGATCCTCCTACCTGTGCCTCCCGAGTGCTAGGATTAAATGTGTGCACCACGGCGCCCGGTTGTTTGCACTTGTTATTTTTGTTTTCTGCCATTCTCCATACCTGGTTCCACTTCCTTGTTCAGATGCCGCTTTGGGCTCCATTTCTGCACATCATCAGCTGAAGGTGGGATAGGTAGGGATGCAGGTGTCAATCACATTCCTTCGCCCAGGACTTAGTCACATGACTATCTTGCCACTACCACCCTTGAGGAAGCTATCTTTATTCTGTGTCTCCACATGGACAACTTGAGTCAGTTCTTCACTGCCAAAAGTAGTCTGCAACCTAGAAAAATGGGACAAGTTAGCCATCTCTATAATATTGTTTAAAATCATAAACATTTTACCTTACTTTGGAAGAAAACACAATATATTTTTTATAAGAAAACATGGTTTATTTGAAAATTCAGTTATTGCCTTGTCTTCTCAATATCTAAGCACTAAGGCTTTTAACTTCCTCTAGCCTATTTCTGTTCTTTAAGAAAATTTTCTCAACTTAATCTCATTTTAAGTTTTGAAAAAAGTATTCTAGTTTTGTTTATTGATACAATGTTAATGTATCAGTTGCTTTCTCACTGCTGGGACAAAATACCCAACTATAAGCAGCTTAAGAAACAAAGGAAGCTTCCAGTTAAGATGGCAGCGTAGGAACCATGCCAAAGCAGCCTAGAGGAGAAAAAGCCAAAGAATAAACAGAGCACAGTACACTCTTCCACTAAAAAGTGAGGTGTATAAGAAATTACCAAGGGCAGCAGAGAAGCAGGAGAGATCCAGAGTATCCAGAGCCCACACAGGCAGGCAGAAGCGGCTCCAGCAGCGGAAGCACCAGGTCCTTGGGATCACAGCCACCAGGCTCAGCTTCAGCTGCAGGAGAAGCAGCTTTGGTCAAAGTTACACAGGTAGCTGTGCTCCCCTGTCAGGACCTCCAAACAACCTTTAGAAAGGAACTCCATGACAGAAAAGGTGAAACAGCCATGAACCATCTCTTGTGCGATCTACTATTTCTTCTTAAAATAACTCTTTTCTAAGGTTGCTCTCTGGGATGCATGATGTAATAGAATTCTCTAGACAGAGACCTACTCTATCTTGATGAGCCCTTATTTTCTTGGATGGAGTGATATAGAAGAATTCTCTCATATAGAAAACTTTAGAGCTTTATAGTTTGTGAATTTTTAAAAGGGGCCAATAATGCACATTTTAGTGTACATCCTATAACAGTGTATATTGCCAAGCCAAAGACCTGCTCTCTTGTCGTGCAATATGGGGTCTGTATCATAACACTAGTAAACAAAAAATTTTTTGTGGTTGGGCATGGTGGCACATGCCTTTCATCCCAGCACTTGGGAGGCAGAGGTAGGAGGATCACCATGAGTTTGAGGCCACCCGGAGACTACATAGTGAATTCCAGGTCAGCCTGAGCTAGTATGAGACCCTACCTCAAAAAACAAAAATAGAACTTCCATTTAAGATGGTGGTGTAGAAACCATGCCAAAGCAGCCTAGGGGAGAAAAAGCCAAAAAGCAAAAAAACACAACAACAAAAAAAGTAGCAAAATACACTCTTCTACTAAAGAGTAAGGTGTATAAAAAATTACCAATGGCAAAGAAAAGTAGGAGAGATCCAAAGCATCCAGAGGCCACATAGGCAGGCAGAGGCGGCTCAAGCAGCAACGGCACCAGGTCCATGGGGCCACAGCTGCAAGGCTCAGCTTCAGATGCAAGAAAAGCCAGGTGAGGGGTTTTTCCACTCACACCAGAGCTCTTCAAACTCAAGAAATGTGAAGGGAGGACCACAGCGAACGAAGGAGCAGATCAGGAGGTAGAGCTTCACATGGACCAGGGGGAGAACTAAAGCCACCATCCACAGCCACCCCTACCCACTGCCAGTGAAAGCAGCCAGCAAGCACCAGAGATCAGGAGAAGGGAGTTCATAGCATCCAGCACCGGTGACCAGAGAAGCCATCCAATGACCCAGCCAGCATACTTGAACCCACAGTGCACCAAAGAGGGACCCAACCAGGAGCACAGCATAACTGAGACCAAAATCATCCCAAGAGGTAACTGGCACCCACCAAATAAGCCTGGTATATAGACCAGAACCAGAAGAGCTAATTGCACCTCCCATATCAGGATAAATTATATGTTAAATATAATATGTTAAATCTGATAGATGGTTGGATCTTCCATTCTTAAATAAGCTACATTTTGGGTGTGTCATTTGTTGCTTCCTGATTTATACTGGCTTTGTTTCCTCTTCTGTTATACATTAGAGAAGGGTCTCACTTGATCACAAGTTGACTTGGAACCCTCAACAGACTAGTTATCTTAACCTCCTAGTTGACAGGATTAAGGGTGTGGGGCACCACACTCCCTAAAGGACAGTGACTTTGTTAGAGGATCTGGTTGTTCGTAATACCTACTCTTGCATAAATGCCCTGTGCTGTTATTTATTCATTGTGTACATTGTTTAGTTAAATTTTAGAATCTGCATGTGTTTTGTTCCACTCAGCCTACTTGAATACTCTCATAGCAGGCAAACCCAACAACTAGGGTCACTTTTGTAGATACTCTGAGAGTCTTAAGAGCCACACCTAGCGCCTTAAGCTTCTACTCTGAAGATATATAACATGAGATTGATTGATACATCTAATAATACTGCAGCTAACTAGAAAATCCAAGCATTAAATTAATCCAAGATGCAAAAATATATACATTTTAACACAAGAAACACCAAAAATAAAGATAATATAAATCTACCAAAAGTATTAATGCATCAGAAATAACCTCCAGTGAGAATGAGTTAGAGGAAATTCTTGAGAAAGATTCCAAAAGAATGATTATAAGTATGCTGAAAGAAGTCAAAGAGAAAACCAAGGAATGAAAGAGGAATCAAAGGAATCAAAGAGGAAATCAAAGTAATCAATTGGCAGGTCATCCCAGCAAAAAATAAACAGAGAGGCATCTGGATTAAATGAGGTCATAGAAGAAATGGACCTAACAGACATATACAGGACATTTCATCGAAATCCTGCAGATTATACATTCTTTTCAGCAGCACATGGAACATTCTCTAAAATAGACCATATATTAGGACACAAAGCAAATCTTAATAAATACAGGAAAATTGAAATAATTCCTTGCATTCTATCTGACCACAATGGAATCAAACTACAAATCAATAGCAAGAAAAGCTATAGAGCATACACAAAATCATGAAAACTATACAATGCACTACTAAATGATGAATGGGTCAATGAAGAAATCAATCAAGAAATTAAAAAATTCTTAGATTCAAATGATAATGAGAACACAATATACCAAAACCTTTGGGACACAATGAAGGCAGTCTAAGAGGGAAATTTATAGCTTTTAGTGGCTATATTAAGAATTAGAAAGGTCTCAAGTAAATGACCTAACAGCTTCACCTTAAAGCCTTGGAAAAAAGAAGAACAAGGCAAACTGAAAATCAGTACATGGGAAGAAATAACAAAGATTAGGACAGAAATTAATGAAATATAAACCAAAAAAAATCCAAAGAATCAATGAAACAAAGAGTTGATTCTTTGAAAGGATAAGCAAGATGGATAAACCCTGAGAAAATCTGACCAAAAGAAAGAAAGAAATGACACAAGTTAATAAAACTAGGGATGAAAAAGGCAACCACACAACAGATACCAGAGAAATTCAATAAATAGTAGGGACATACTATAAAAACATATACTCAACTAAGTTTGAAAATCTGAAAGAAATGGATGATTTCCTTGATTTGTATGACCTACCTAAATTGAATCAAGATGAGATTAATCACTTAAACAGACCTATAACAAGTATGGAGATCCAAGCAGTTATCAAAAATCTCCCAACTAAAAAAAGTCCAGACCCAGATGGATTCACTGGTGAATTTTACCAGACTTTCAAGGAAGAACTAACACCATTTCTTCTTAAACTTTTCCATAAAATAGAAAAGAAGGAATCCTACCAAACTCCTTATATGAGGCCAGCATCACCCTGATACCAAAACCAGCAAAGATAGAAAAAAAAAAGAAAATTACAGACCAATCTCCCTCATGAACATAGTTGCAAAAATTCTCAACAAAATATTGGCAAACAGAATACAAGAATATATCAGAAAGATCATTCACCCTGACCAAGTAGGCTTTATCCCAGAGATACAGGGATGGTTCAACATATGCAAATCGATAAATGTAATACACTATATAAATGGACTGTATTAGTCAGGGTTCTCTACAGGAACAGAACTGCTAGAATGAATTATTTTAAAAGGGGATTTATTGGATCAGCTTACAGTAGTCCAATAGCAGTTGCAGGCCGGAGAATCACCGAACCTGGTAGTTGCTCAGTCCTCATGGCCAGATGCCTCAGCAGTCCCAACCTGGCACTGCAGATGGTGCTGGAAAGCCTGGAGGCTTCCTGAGGAGCCACTGGGTTTCGATCCATGGGGGTCTTCAGTTGATGCTGGTCTTTTGTCCACACTGGTCTTCAATCCACGCTGGAAGGTAGCAAGCAGCTCTGGCAGCCAAATGGAAGGAATGCAAGAAGGAAGGAAGGGACTCTTTTTACCCTGAGCTTCCTTGTGTCAAGTCCCCCTCTGGGTGGGCCTGCCCATTCTGGGGGAAGGGCTCACCCTGGGGGAAAGACTTCCTCTTTTAGTTGATCCTTCCTAGAAGCACCGTATGGATTATTCAACAGATCAAGTTGACAACACCTTAACTATTACATGGACTGAAGGACAAAAATCACATGATCATCTCATTAGATGCAGAGAAAGCATTTGACAAAATCCCACATCCCTTCATGATAAAAGTACTACATATACTGGGAACATATCTCAACATAATAAAGGCTATTTATGACAAGCCTATAGCCAACATATAACTAAATGGGGAAAAAGGGGAAGCTTTTCCACTAAAATCAGGAAAAGACAAGGGTGTCCCTGTCCCCACTTTTATTTAATATAGTGCTGGAAGTCTTAGCCATAGCAATAAGGCAAGAGATGCACATAAAACGGATACAAATTGGAAAGGAAAAGGTCAAATAATCACTGTTTGCACATGACATGATTCTATAAATAAAAGACCCTAAAGACTCTACCAGCAAACTGTTGGAGCTGATAAACACCTATAGCCATGTAGCAGGATACAAAATAAACACAGAGAAATCAGTAGCCTTCCTATACACTTACAATAAACACACAGAGGATGAAATCAGACAATCACTCCCATTTCCATTTGCATCAAAAAAATAATAATAATGTATCTTGGAATAAACCTAATCGAGGAAGTGAAGGATCTCTACAATGCAAACTTTAATAAAACACTCAAGCAAGAAATTGCAGAAGACACTAGGAAATGGAAAGACATACCTTGTTCTTGGATTGGAAGAACCAATATTGTGAAAATGACAATCTTACCAAAAGCAATCTACACATTTAATGCAATCCCATCAAAATTCCAATGAATTGTTCATGGAAATAGAAAAAAAAATCCAAAAATTCATTTGGAAGCACAAAAAATCTCAGTTATCAAAAACAATACTGAGCAACAAAAATGAAACCCAGTAGTTAAGCATTTAAGAAAGGATACAGGAAAGATTCATAGTAAGATGGAACAGATTAAATACTTCTGTTTCTATACATGCAACTTAACATAAAAAGGCTTCTCAGTGTTGTAAGAAATTATAAAATCCTTCCTTTCTCTTCCCTTTATAGGAAGGGAGGGGGGTATTTAATAGAATGGTATTGTATATATGTAAGTAGAAGAATAGATTAATGGGGGTGAAAAGGCCTAAGTGAGGTCAGGGGAAGAGACTGAGTAAAGGAAAGGTGGAGGGAGGGCTAATCAAAATCTAAGAGGATATAAATAAATCATATGGAAGCCTGCGTTTTGGCCAATGGAACACTCAGGAGCCATAGATTGTTGCTAGAAAATTTTCAGTGCCCAGATTGGGATACCTTCCAGTGAGTTGTTGGCCAGAGAGGCCCCTGATGCCCCCAAAACATTATAGGCCATTGCTGAAGCCATTGATTTACTACCAGGAATAGATGGTAAGACCCTATTGCTGAAGGCTCCACATACTTGGGCTTCAAGGCCACTGAGAAATTCTTCTGGAACTTGAGCTGATGTAGACCAGCTGACAGAAAGCTGGAAGAAGCCATTCTGCATGCAGTTCAATGGGAGAGAGAGAAATCACCTGTGAAGATACTCAACAGTGGACACTGCTAGTCTTAAATGTTGCCAGGCAGGCCAAATGAGCCAACAGGTGCAATAGTGGCACGTCTGTCATGGTGGAAACCAACTGCACTCTAATTGGACTGGAGGCCCACTCCATGGGAGGGAATATATCCCTGATACTGAAAACTTAAGACTGGGGTAGCCATGAGTCCTAGGGGTGTACTGTCTGTTTCTTTCTGGCTAAATGTATATGCTATGCTCATCAAACTGTCCAGTAAGCACTTCTCTTAATGTCCATAACCAAATATTAATGCTACTCTCACTTTTCGTAGAGAACCTTGTCTTTTCAGATGGCCGTGACCTTGGGATGACTCAGAAGGCATCATGGCACTGAGAAGAAGTGACAGAGGAGTGCTCAGCACTGAAATATCACAATCACACCTTCAAAACCACAGGGTCTGTTGTGGAGGAAGTGGTAGAAAGAATGTAAGAGCCAAAGGAAGGGTAGGATTCCTTACAATGTGCTCCTCCAGACAAAAAATGGCCTTGATATCCTTGACCTCACAGTGCCTGACACAAGACCATCATAATAGGAGGAAAAGATCATGACATAAAAATAAAAGAGAGACTGATTGAGAGGGGGAGGGGATATGATGTAGAATGGAGTTTCAAACGGGAAAGTGGGGGGAGGGAGCACATTACCATGGGATATTGTTGCAATCATGGAAGTTGATAATAAAAACAAGAGAAAAAAAGAAAGAAAGAAAGGATTTATTTTAGGTTTACAGTGTTGAGTGGAAACCCAAATTCCATCATGATGGAGGGGAAATTGTGGAAGGGGCAGGAAGCTGGTGTCATATCATCACATCAACAAGAAAGAAGGAATGAAGGAGGACAAGAAAGAAAGAAAAAATGCAAAAATAATGTAGGACTGGACTGTAAAAATCTTTTTTTCTCAATTTTTATTAATATTTTCCATGATTATAAAAAATATCCATGGTATTACCCTCCCCCCTTTCCCCTTTGAAATTCCATTCTCCATCATATCCCTTCCCCATCTCAATCTTTCTACTTACATATATACAATACCAACCTAATAAAAGCCCTCCTCTCTTTCTTTCTCTTCCCTTTCTATCTCCTTTTTTAACTTACTGGCCTCTGCTACTGAGTTTTTTCCTTCTCGCACAGAAGCCCAATCATCTGGAGCTAAGATCCACATATGAGGGAGAACATGTGGCGCTTGGCTTTCTGGGCCTGGGTTACCTCACTTAGTATAATTTTTTCCAGATCCATCCACTTTTCTGCAAATTTCATAACTTCATTTTTCTTTACTGCTGAGTAAAACTCCGTTGTATAAATGTGCCATATCTTCATTATCCACTCATCAGTTGAGGGACATCTAGGCTGGTTCCATTTCCCAGCTATTATAAATTGAGCAGCAATAAACATGGTTGAGCACATACTTCTAAGGAAATGAGATGAGTCCTTAGGATATATGCCTAGGAGTGCTATAGCTGGGTCATATGGTAGATCAATCTTTAGCTGTTTTAGGAACCTCCACACTGACTTCCACAATGGCTGGACTAGATTGCATTCCCACCCACAGTGTAGAAGGGTTCCTCTTTTTTCACATCCCCGCCAACATTTATGATCATTTGTTTTCATAATGGTAGCCAATCTGACAGGAGTGAGATGGAATCTCAATGTAGTCTTAATCTGCATTTCCCTGATGACAAGGGATGTAAAACAGTTTTTTAGATGCTTATATGCCATTCGTATTTCTTTCTTTGAGAATTCTCTATTTAGCTCCATTGCCCATTTTTTGATTGGTTTGTTTGATTCCTTATTATTTAACTTCTTGAGTTCTTTGTATATCCTAGATATTAATCCTCTATCAGATATATAGCTGGTGAAGATTTTTTCCCATTCTGTAGCTTGCCTCTTTGCTTTCTTCACCGTGTCCTTTGCAGTGCAAAATCTTTGTATTTTCATGAGGTCCCAGTGGTTAATCTGTGGTTTTATTGCCTGAGCAATTGGGGTTGTATTCAGAAAGTCTTTGCCAAGACCAATATGTTGAAGGGTTTCCCCTACTTTTTCCTCTAGCAGTTTCAGAGTTCCAGGTCTGATGTTAAGGTCTTTAATCCATTTGGACTTAATTCTTGTGCATGGAGAAAGAGAAGAATCTATTTTCATCCTTCTACAGATATATAACCTGGAGATGGACTGTAAAAATCTTAGGGCCCACCTACTGGCATTCCTCCAGCAAAACTTACTCCTTAAGGTTTCACATCCTTCTCAAACAGCACCATCAGGTAGATGTGCACTGGGATTACAAAATTCCCTCCAAAGCTTCTGGCTTTAGATAGGGTTCAGGATCTGAACATAAGGCCTCAGACATATGCAGCAAACACTTCATGCACTGAGCTATCCCCGGCCTGGATCCTGGCATTGAAGGCTTATTTGTATGTATCTAAATGGGTATTGGAGTGGTTGTAACAATGAAACCAGTAGATCACAGAAGAAAGGGAGCAGAGGAGTTGAAGGTGACTGGGAGGAGGAGAGGTGCAGGATACAAGTGACATCAAAGCCAAAAGGAGGCTGGCTAAGAGTCCAAGATAGTGGGGGATGGAGGACAGACTGGGGAATGATCAACACAAACAATATTCATTGGAATGCTAATGCTATAAGTGGGACTGGAGAGATGACTTAGTGGTTAAGGTGCTTGCCTGCAAAGCCTGATGACCTGAGTTAGATTCCCAGAACCGAACTGAAGCCAGCTGCACAAAGTGTCACATGAGTTTGGAGTTCATTTGCAGTGGCAGGAGGCCCTGGCAGTGTTTGTCTCTGTCTCGTTCTCTCTCTCTCTCTCTCCTTGCAAACAACTAAAATAATACAAGCTATTAAAAAAGAAAGTATCATAAACATCACCTAACATTTTGTACACTAATTACAAATATTTTAAAATAAAAAGTATAAAAGAAACATTGTTAATTTCATAAAGTTACAAATTCTTCAAAGTGCATTATTTTAAATCTTTTGCTTCTTTATTTGATAATGCCAATAGTGTGGGCACAGGAAACATTATACTGTTAGTTTTGCAAATTCATCTAATTTTAAACCTTTTTTCTCTCTCATAGATCATTTAAACAAATGGCAGATGAATAATTTTCTCAAGAAATCAATATCAATATGCATACATTTAAATGGGCACAACCTGTGTTGGAATAGGTAGAGTCACCATTTCAAATGCAAGCTTATAAAACTTTAATACAACCTTAAGTTAACTCTTAACTTCACCCCTCCAGGGTTACTATGATATTGCATATGACATTATCTTCCATATCAGTTAGATTTGAATAGAAATCTTTTAACTGAAGTATTTTATTAAATTTCAACTGATTGTATCAAAAAGAAATATTCTATTTTATGCAGTTCAACATTCTTATTTTCAAAATATAAGTGACATCATTAAATGCTAAAAATTCAAAAATTATTTTACTTTTAGTAGCAATGTGTATTAGTATTCCAAATTTATTTGTATCACATCAGTATTAATGTGAAATCATTTGCTAAAGCAGCAAAGTTAAATGAAAATGTAGAGTCAGACTATATTACACCACAAATATTTCTAACAAAATTTAATATTTTAGGAAATAGACTTATTCATAGGCAAACACTGTTATTGCAAAGGCATTTCTTAATGTATAGTCAAAAATCCATTTTTTCTAATATGCATGTGTCCATAAATCATCATAATGACATGGTGGTTTTTATTTTTAAAACAAAAGAAAAACCAAGAATATGAAAATGGAGAGCATGGGGTCTTTCTTCTCCATGTCTATTTCCTGATGGCCTCCTTGATGAGGTACCACAGTATGATCAAACAGCCACCACCTTCATTTCTAGGTCATTAGGCTTGGGATATAGGCTCATATGAGGACACCATGTTAACTTTATCATTTGAGATTTAAAAAAGGTTTATGAAAGAGGATTACTGAAGAAGTAGAAAACCTAGTGCCCACTCTTGTACTATTGCAGAGCTGCCCCTCCCCCACACTGCTTAGTTCCTCTTTTCTGGTTCTTGTTTGTTTGGCCCAGAGTTTTATTGTTACCTCTCATAAGTTAGTGAAGGAACAGTTTTTTTTTTTTTTGTTTCCTTTTCATTCTCCTGCCTTGTATATTTCGTGACCATGATGTCATATAAAAACACAAGACAAACCCCAAATAGCCTAAACAGTGAGCATTTCAATAAAATCATAGAAAATCTAATGAACCATCTCTCTTATTAACTTTTCATTATGAAAACGCAGTAAAAGCAATGGAATGGCATCAATAAAGTTACAGATACTTTTGGACTTATAATTAGTGAGTGACTTTTTTTAGAACATATTGCTTGTGTGTGCTTTTTACTTGAAACCTATGTCTTAAATTGAGCCACTTCACTTTTCGTAAGTGTGATGAAATTCAATGTGTTACTGATGCCCAGAGACTCCCCATAATTTAGATGATTCATCTATAAATCTGTGACTTAGTCACATTAAAAAGGGAACTGTATTAAACTTTATTAGACTATCCCTCTGAATAGTAAGATGTGAAGACATGTTGTTCAAGTTCATTGTTAACATTTATCCTAGGACATACTACGCAATATCTGCTCAGTGTTGTGTATTGGTTGGAGAAGAATGTGAGATTGCAGACCAACTCAATCCAGTTTTAGTGGTATGCTACTGGACAAGTGTTTTACCTCTGTTGGTCTGGATATCATGACCTGGGCTGCTGGAACATCAGCAATAATGTAATCAATTGTAATGTACACAGTATATAAAGCTGTTACTCTAACACCTTTCATAATAGGCATTTTGATGAAATCACCATTATTTTTAGCAACAGCTAAAATAAAGCCATTGGCAATTTAAAAATATTCCCAAATAAAAATAAAAACCAAGATGGAGAAATTGTTTAGTGGATAAGGAGCTTGTCAGCAAAGCCAAAGGACCTAGGTTTGATTCCCCAGGACCCATGTAAGCCAGTTAGTTGCACAAGGTGGCCCATGTGTCTGGAGTTCATTTGCAGTGGCTGGAGGCCTTGGTGTGCCCATTCTCTATTTGCCTTTCTCTCTGTCTTTCTCTCTCTGCTTCTTTCTTTCTCTCTCTCTCAAACAAATAAATAGACATATTAAAAGTATAAAAACCATGTGAATCATAGAAAATCATTAGTTATGAAAGCTATAGATGAATAGTAAAAATAAATAAAAGGAAAACAATGCATTTTAAAATGTTTATAAGGTATTCATTTATTTATTTACATATGTGTGTGTGTTGGGAGGAGTATGACACAGTCTGTTAATTCTACAAACAAACAAAAGATGCACATATGCATCACTGTGAGCATCTGGCTTTACCTTGATGGTGGGGAATATAACCCTGACCAGCAGACTTTGCAAGCAAGCAAGCAACTTTAACCACTGAGTCCTCTCTCTAATCTCCCAAGATTCTTGTGTATTCAAGAATTTACATAGAACATGAATATTTAGAAAAGTGGTTAAGCTATTCACAACAAATCCTCTACCAGCAAATTAATTGTTTAATGCAAGTGCATGGTTCGTGTTTCAGAATCCTTCAGCGCTGCTGTGGAAGTGAAGGGTCTGGGGACTAACGAAGGAGCCCCACAAGGTGCAGTGGTCGTGGTACAGCGCTAACGACACCTCCCGAGGGCTAGTGCATGGTCTCGTCAGCATGGAA
Source organism: Dipus sagitta (assembly GCA_036346955.1). Lineage (NCBI taxonomy): Eukaryota > Metazoa > Chordata > Mammalia > Rodentia > Dipodidae > Dipus > Dipus sagitta. The sequence goes on from CM070786.1 coordinate 62,265,410, forward strand.
TCCATTCAGGGAAAATGTGAATCCGTCTTCGGCACCAGTGGCACTTGCAACGTATATGAAGAAAACAATTATTCACCTGTTCACTACTGATACCCGGATGGCTTTGGGGCATCGAGTTACTGTACGTTGATAACCACTGCCCCGACAGTCCTGGCACGGTGGTTGACTTCCACAGTTGCTCAGCTCTGGGAGCTTGTTTCTGAAGTCTCCAGGAAGTGATGAGCTAAACCAGGCTCACAGCCAGATCAAGAGTACCATCAATCTGACTTACTTTCTGAAAGCAGAAAAAAAAAAAAAAAAAAAAGTGAAGTTCATGGCAGACCTGGCAGTAGACAGGAAATGAGCTGGGGCCAAAGGGTCCAAGAAGTCAGTGCTAAGAAGTAAACTTCCTGAAAACAAACAGCTAATGCATTGCTGGTTATTCTCAACAAAGCCATATTGTTGACTTGGTATCTGAGAGGGAATTTCCCCCCCAACACACACACACACACACGACAACCAATAACTCAGGATGGGTAAAGGATGTTTTGAATCATTTCTATTGTAATCATTATTTCACAACTTTTGTGTATATCAAAGAATCATGTTTTATACAAACTTTGTCAATTATATATCAATAAATTTGATAAACTTAAGTGCTATCAGCGTACCCAAAACTATTCAAGACAAAAATAAACACCAAAAAAAGCAAATTAGAGGTTAGCTCATTCATCTATTCCTGTACTCATGTCATGCTCCATTTGTCCCAGATCAATAGAGTACCTTTCATATCTCCATCAAGCTAGTACAGGTTTCTGAAGCCTCTGTTATGATACCAATGGTGCTCGACTCTCGCCAGCCCCAACCTAAGTAAGACATTTTGAAAGAAAAAAATGTGAAATAATATAGTTTTCACATAAAATTTTGTCATATACTTTATTTTCTCTATCAATAAGCAAAAGAACATATATGACTAGTATTCTATAACAGAAACATTAATGAAAATTTATGGAGCAGAATCTATTGCAGTCAGCTTTGACTTGCTGGCAGAAAACACCCAACCAAGAGCAGCTTATGGGAGGAAAGGGTTTATTTTGGTTTACAGACTCAAGGGGGAGCTCCATGATGGCAGGGAAAATGATGGCATGAGCAGAGGGTGGACATCAAGTCCTTGCCATCATCAGGTGGACAACAGCAGCAGGAGAGTGTGCCCAACACTGGCAAGAAGAAGCTGCTGTAGCACCCATTAGCTGTAGGAGGATCTGATTCCCAAATTGCCACCAGCTGGGGACATAGAATTCAGAAAACATAAATTTTGGGGAGGCACCTGAATCAAACCACCACACTGAATACAAAGTCGGATTTTGAAAGAAACAAAACCTGAAGCTATCAGCTTTCCCTACATCAACCTTGAAAATCACCATCTAGTCCTAAAGTTGTGAAGTTCAATTACCCCAACAGACCAATAGAAGCTGAGACCCTTCAATAGGTGGACCCCAGGAACTTTTCACCTTGCTGATGCAATGATGGAGGTTGGTCCTAGGGACTATGCTTGTCAGGGAAGCACACTGACACTGAGCTAGATCCCCAGACTTCTTCCTACTTTTTATTTTGAAACCTGGTCTCTCTTAGTTGCCTAACATGGCCTTGACTTTACTCTGCAACTAAGACAGGTCTTGAACTTGTGATTCCCCCTGCCTCAACCTTCCTGGTAGCTAATATTACAGATGTTCACTGCTCGGCAAGCTTCACCTTTTATTTTGCTTGGGCAATTCCTCTAAGAATAGGTAACTGAAGACTCCTAAAGCTGGAAGAATTAATGGAACCCAAGACTCTCAAAGGTGACCTTTTCAGCAACATCAGTTGCTACAAAGTTTTGAGTATGTCATGTCATTTATTTAGCTCCCAGTCTCTTACTTATTTTTAAGGGAAATTATAATTATACCATTGATACTTACGTGATAAATTGTCATAGGTATGATGTAGGGATTCATCAGTATTAACTGTCAGTTATCACATGTCACCCCTGAAACTGTCTTAAGAACATTAGGTGTCTCCTTCCCTGTGTTTTCCACACTGTTGCTCTCTTTACCAGAAAAAAAAAAAAAAATCACCCAACATCTTGTTACTCAAGATTTAAAACCACTGAGTTGTCACCAGACCAATGTGAAGAAGATATGATTTTTACAATTGCTTTCTTATTTTAAATAATATGTGATTGATCATTCAGGACATAAGTGGCCAGTGAGAGCAGACCAATTTCTCAAAGTCCTGTTGGAGCAGACAGAGTTGACACAGTGGCTGTCCCCAGAGGATGTGTCCATTATGGATCTATGTCACAACAGACATGGCATTAGGCTATCACTAGAAACTGACAGGTCACAAGGGCAAATTAACTCCATAGTGTGAGTGAAGAGAAACCTCTATTGCCTTTGACAACAGCTCTGGGGGAAACTGTGGCTTGTCAGATCCTCTGGCTACAGCAATCTCATGAACCAAAAGCCAGTTGGAAGGGAGCTGTTGCAGCACAGGGCAAGTAGGAGGAAGACTAAGGAAAGCTGAACTTGCCCATGCTTGAGTCCTGGCTGTTGCCCTGGGAGCACTGTTCACCACGGATAAGGGCAGAACATCATGACACACAGTCTGAGGTGGAAGTTGAGGCATGTCTTCCTAATCTTGAGTCCAGCATGATGGTCTTCATGGTTTCCTAGGGACAGTTCTTTGATAACTGGCATATGTGGTTAGGCCTGGCATATGTAAGAGATAGGGCGATAGATGCTCCAATGACCAATGACATGTCAGACTTGCTTTGAATAAGAAGACCATAGTGAAGGACGCTCCAGGAGACAAAGAAATCCCCAGAGCCGCAGAACCAACCCATTCCTTCCTCCCCGAATGCCATGGAGGGTCAGAGCTCCTGATGAGCCGCTTGCCGCCTACGCACTTTTGTGAATTTTGAGACCTGACTTGAAAACTAAAAGGAAGTGTTGTGTGTCCCTTATGTTGAGTCCGTGCCAAGCTTTCTAACTAGTTTTTCACCAGCACCTGCCATGTCACGGAGGAGTCCCACCTGGTCAGTGACTTCCATGCTGAGGAAGCCTCAACAGGAAGTTCTCAATGGGAAGTACTTGAGAGCATGCTCGTAAGGAGAGTAGTAACAACAGGTGAAGGAAGGCCCTGGTGTTCCTCTTTCAGTGGGGATGAGGACGCTTCCAGCTGCTGATGAGTACAGGACACCCACAATAGCGAGGGCTGCGGCCGAGAAGAACCCACCACCCCTCTGCGATGTGTACCCGTGGGATGGGTGTCGAGCTTCCTGTCTTCCTCTCTTCGTTCTGATTTCACTTTCCATAAACCTAAATCTCAATGGCAACATTTCCTGAAGGGGGTCTAGCAAATTATTTTCCGCGTTTCCGCTCTTGCAGAGCTGGTAGGTGCTACACACTCATTGGAGCAGGCCTGAACTGAGCAAGTCTGAAGTCTGAAGCAGCCTTCGGGCCCATAAAGACTCTCGAGCTTGTTGATTCCTTCTTCAACGCTGACTGGTTCCACCTGGTAGAACGCACGTCCTGAGAAGACAGAGGTTATTTTAATCTCGCTGACTCTTGAACTCCCGTGCCTGGAAAGGTGGCACTAATCGACCACTCATTATGTGTTTATGGTGAAGAATGAATGAGGCATTGAACTCGCGGACATTCACAAACACCCGGAAGCATGAAGGGGAAGTGGTGTCTTTTAAAATGATTTTTTTTTTCAGTCAAGCCAAAGTATTGGGGAATATACTATATTTTAACTCTTTTTGTCTAACTCAGAAGTCTATCATGAAGAAATAGATTAAATAATGTTTATGGACCATTGGCATAGTGTGATGCCTGCACCCACTCACCCCACCGTCCCTTGACCAAGATATATGAGATCATGAGTTAAAGATGTATGTATAGGATGTTTATCGAGGAGAGCACTTAAAACCTGGGTGGAAGGGTAGAGAGGGGCATACAAGAATACTCTCCTTGGTGCTGGAGAGATCGCTCATGGTTAAGGCACTTGCTTGCAAAGCCTAAAGACCCAGGTTCAATTTCCCAGTACCCAAGTAAACCCAGATGCACAAAGTGGTGCATGCATCTGGAGTTTGTTTGTAGTGGCTAGAGGTCCTGGTGTGCTCTTTCTCTCTGTCTCTCTCCTCTCTCTCTCTCTTTCTCAAATAAATAAATAAGTCAGTTTTTTTTTTTTTTTTTAAAGAACATTCTCCCTACCACATGAGTGCACTCTGGTCATCCATTGTGTGGAATCGCTTATACCCAAATGCTCTTCAAAGCATTGGTTTACCTCAACTTGTGCAAGGAGTTTCTTACAGAGGGCCAATGGAGTTACTATAGTCCTGGTATCAGCTGGTCTTATGGGCATTATGGAGAGTGATCACTTCCCTGTTGGACTACCTAGCTTAAAACGTCTTCACCATCCACCAGCATTTGGGCTGGTTAGCCTTGCTCGACAGATAGGGAAGCTCAGACCCTTCTGACTGGACAGTGTAAGAACATCACACGCTGCTCTTCTTGAGCCACAGTTACTGCAACTATGAATGGCTCTATCATCACAAGACACAGAAGTATCCAGAGACACACCACTGAGACATGTGGGCTCTGATTAGATCTTTCAGTGTCTTTGGGGTTCAAGAGCAATGTTAGCTTGTTACAGGAATTAGAATGGAATCTGCTCGCTATGAAGCAGCTCTTTGTCAAAAGTGAGGGGACGGTAGTCATCGCTACAAGTTTCTGTTTCTCTTGTTCTGGACTCAAGATTTCTATCCTACAGAGTCAAACCATGTGAGGGAAGGAAACATACCTACCAGTAAATAGCTCAGCAGGAGTAATGGGAGACTAAAAGGGAACATGTGAGATGAATTTATAGCAAATATACACTATGTATTATAAGGCCAGAATGATGGGGTATGTTACTATCACATAAAACAGAAATCAAGTCCTGACATATTTGAACATATTATTCATTATTTATTTATGAAAGAGAGAGAGTGAGAGAAGCAGGAAAGAATAGGCGCACCAGGGTCTGTAACCACTGCAATGAACTCCAGATACATGTACTACGTTGTGCATCTGGTTTATGTGGGTACTGGAAAACTGAACCTGCTTCCTTAGGCTTTTGCAGAAGCATCTTAACCACTATGCCATCTCTCCAGCTCAAGGCCTGATATATTATGGGAGATGCAAAGGGAATATTCAAAAGTGGTAAAAGGGACAACAGGGAACTCTATCAATCTTAAATAAAGTTGTAGGACATTTGACTGAAGCAAAATAATAACTAGACAATTCCATAATCAGAGTTTCAGATTTTTATGTTCTTTTCTCAGCATTTAAAAGACAAATGGAGAAAAATATTAAAACCAGTAATATGAACAAAGGTAATCACCTTGATTCAGTTGATGTCTACATGATACTAAAGCAAGTATAAAACACACATGATTTTCTAAGGCACATGGTGTTCTCATCAAGGGGCATTGTACCTTGAAACATAAAAGAATATAAAATAAATAAATAATAAGTAAATAACTAAAAAGTGGTGATGATACAGAGCATGGGCTTCTACCACAGCAGAATTAAATTAGATCTATATGGGGGCTGGCACTGATGCTCTGTTGTAGAACACATCTTTAGGATCTATGAAGCTTTGGGTTTAACCACTAGCACTTCCCAGGTTCATAATACTTAATAAATAAATCAGAAAATTAGAATTGTGCTATGGATCGAGTCTGAAATGTTTACCACAAGATCATGTGTTTGAACACTTTATTCCCTGCTTGGTGATATCCTGGGGAATTTATGGAACCTTTAGGATATGGGCCAAATTTGGTGGTAGTGGGTTGTTAGTGGTGGGCCTTAAATATCCTTGTTTGTGGTTCTTGTCTGAGCTGTCTGTTCTCTGGTCTTCCACAATGTGAGAAGTCCTGGCCACATATCCCCCTCTGTGAATCCTGCCATGCTTTCATTGCCATAATGGACCACACTGTACAATGGTCTAAAACTGAGTCCAAAGAACCATCTTTTTCCATTAAGTTGCTTTTGTCTGGCATTTTTTGTCACAGCAATAAAAAAGTAAATTATACAATAGTAAGGTATGGAGAGTGGCTACACATATTTCAGAAATTAAATAAGACACATAACTCTGTAATTCATAGGTTAGTGAAGAAGTCCAAAATTATTTCAAAATATTTTTAACTTAATAAAAGGGAACATGTATGTTGAAGTTTTGGGAATCTGTCTGATACCACGCCTTGGAGAAAGTTTCTTGCTTTAGAAACTATTGGAAATAAAGGGGTTAAAACTGGGCTCTACATCAAAGTCTGTAAAGGAAGATTAAGGCCAAATCAAATGCAGGGGTGAGTGGCATCACTAAAGGAGAACATCAATAACATATAAACTAGATACGGAGCAAAAGAAACAAGCACAGGGCAGCTGCCTCCCCATAGCCACAGTCAGGGTATGTTCCTCAGTTTGGCTTTGTCCTTGGACCCCATTCCAGTCAAAGCCAAGTACGATTGTTAGTAACTTTGCTGTCACTTCCCACCTGAGATGAGCACCCACCAAGCACCTGCACTGGATCTGCACTGTGTCTGACCCACACTTAAATCCAGCGCCAACAATCGTCTGTTTACTGCAGACATGTCCAGTTTCAGTGCTTTTAAGCGTAATGTCTCCAAAAGCAGAATCCAAGCAGAAATGTGAATTTGGATTCTTTATTTAACAAGAGACTCGAGAAGCAATAATGAGAAACTGTGTGACACAGGAAAGAATAAGTAGATAATACAAGGATGTGTTCTTGAATTTACCAACTAAGGATGATAAGTCATCCTTGCTGGCCCCTCTGAGGTGCCTTCGGAATGTGCCTCAAAACTGCGCCCTCTGAGGACAAGGGACACAGTCCACACTGTGTCTCCGTTTTGTAGGCCAGACTGGAGGTGGGAGTTCTCACTTTCTGCACGTACGTGGTACACACGTATGAGGCAGATGAATTCCTAGGGATGGCCCATGCCACAAGGTTCAAGAAGCCTTTAAGCAGGAAATAGGAGGAACATGTCTGAAGTGTGGTCTGCTAGGTACCACCAGGGATAGCTGAGCAAACCCTATTTGGAACTTCTTACTCCGGTAATGATTACAGTAAGCATTGTGTTGAGAGGGTTTGAAGATATGGAGACATGTTCCTAATACAGGCAGTTATTACTCTTCCCAAGAGGATCCGTATTTAATAATGATTTGCATTTAAATTTAAGTGAACTTTGTAAAACATGGACCTAACTATATGGGTTCATGGATAGATTGGAGGATAGATGAGAGAGAACACATGCTTGGAATCAATTTTATTTATTATAACAAGAGTTCATATGTTTTAAATTTTTTTATCTTGATGACTGTGTTGCAATTTTAAACTTCATATAAAACAAATGGAATTACAACTTACATTAGTAATGGATATAACTAACTTCATAAGCTTTCAATGACTGTACAATATTTCTTAAAAATAATGCATTTTTGCCATCCTCCAGTTGACTCTCAATTATTATGAGATGACAATGCCTATATAATCAACCTACCACTGCAAACCCAAACCCATTGCTGTCATCTGTCACTAGATTTATTTATTTACTTTATGCCGATCTTCTGTGAGCCCTCAGCTTCCAGGAAGAAGGTGTGCACTGTGCCTGAAAGAGCCATCAGGTGGGTCAGACACTGCATGCAAGTCTGCAAAACGTGTCTGTGATTATATTTGTCCAACTAACTTGGAAATAGATATTTCTGTGTGTTGTAGAGGAAAAAAGTGGTCTGAGGGTATATAACAGAAATTAACAGTATAATAAGTGCAATTCTGCCGTTTAAACCTCCTCCCTGCTGGTCTTTCCTGTATTCCCTTATTAGCTTCTATAGATTGAGTGCCTCATGTGGTAGGTACCTTAATAATTATGCTTCTTTTTTTTTTCTCTTTTGAAGTTTAAGGAGCTTGCTATCTCTAGAGTAAGGCTATCTAGTTCATAAAGACAGAAAATAAACCAACATACAAACCGATTGGTCAGGATCACACAATCCAACCACAGCCTCAGTTATCCTACATTCGAGACCACAATCCCCCTGCCTGATTATCATCAGTGCCTGAAACCAGACAGCACTTGCAACTAGAGCACAGTCCAAACTAGTCAGTTGTACACGCATATGCTGTCTTGTTCTGTTTTGCTACAGGAATCCCAAGTCATGTGCCCACATTCTCTTCAATCCTGCTGTGCCCAACTCACCTGGATATTGCCTGCATGTCCCCATTATGTGGCACACCTTCTGCTCATAGGATCTGTGAGTAGCAAACTATCTTTTCCATGGAAATCATCTCCTCATCTGTTGACCACCTCTTACGTAAGTGATAACAAAGTCCTTAGTTTTTATGTTTTATTTGTTTATGAGAGATAAAGAGAGAGAGAGAGAGGAGAGAGAGAGAATGGGCCTGTGAGGACCTCCAGCCACTACAAAGGAACTCCAGTTTCATGTGCCACTTTGTGCATCTGGCTTGATGTGGGTACTGGGAAATAAAATTCAGTCTATCAGGCTTTGCCTGCAGGTGCCTTCCATTGAACTATCTCTCCAGCCCCACAAAGTCCTTATTTTAAGGACGTCATTAAGTGCTTGCTACATAAGAGGTCTGACATGAAGGCTGTTTGCAGTAAAAGAATAGTTAGCACCAAATAATAAGAGTAAAACATTTTCTGCTATCCACCCATGTGCATGGGGTGATACAAAGTATAAGGCAGGCACCTGTGATGGAAGACAGACAAGGTGTGTTGTTGGACATGACAGCAATGGTTTAAAAAAAAAAAAAACCAGCAATCCCTATCTGTTTTGCAGACATGCTGTGTTCAAGATAAAATTGCTCCTCCTCTTCCATTTGTGACAAGTGTGTAGGATCTTCTGTGCCCTCTCCAGTCATGGGCAGATTCCCTTCTGTACTGGCCATGGCAGGGCTATGCATGTTCATTAGAAGTCATTGGCCACACTGCTGGGCGTTGGCTAAGCTCTCGGTGAGCAGGACACTTGTGATTCTGCTATGAACATTGAACACTGATTTGTGCCTATTAGTGTGATTGGGGAGATTGTCAGAATATTGGGCCATGAAAATGCTGGCTTAGCTTATTTATTTCTCAGAATCACTGGCAATTTGCACACAGGTTGTTCATGATGCTATTCCTATGGAATTTGAAGTTATTACAAAGAAGTTTCCAATTAGGTATACAGGCGTAGATCCTTTCTTCCAATTCAACGTAGAGACTATTTGTACGTGTGTGTGGTGGGAGTGGTAAGTATGCAGTGTATATTTGTGGTGTGTGTAATGTATACAGGTGTACATGCTGATGCAATATCCCATTCGCTTGCCTGTGACACCCTGTGGGCTTGCCCACTGTAGCTAAAAGAGAACATTGGTGTGCCCCTCCATTACTAACCCATCTGTGTTTACTTTGCGATGGATTCTCATTGATTTCAGAATTCAAGCTCATTGGTCCAGTCTCTGTCCCCCACAGGACTGGGGTAGAAGGCCGTGGCTATGCACAGCTGTTTATCTGATTTCTGGAGATTCAAGCTCTGGAGATCTCAGGCTCCTTCAGACCCTCGTGCTTGCTCAGAAAGTACACTTAAACACGGAGCCATCTCTCCAGCCCCCTTTGTGATTTTGATTTTTAAAATAAATTATACTTTATGTTGAATAATTTAAGCTACTTTGAATATAAATTATAAAACTGCCTAAAACAATAACATGTGTTACTGCATGTGTGTGTAAAAGGGTATAATTTCTTTATTCAGCAACCGTTGTTCTTGTTGTCTTACATATTTGTTACACAACCAGTACCGTGTAGAGTAACTTAATCAATTTCAGTGATATGTCTCTGAGAAGGAAAAAGCTAATGATTTGAAAAGTATGCATTTCATATAAAACAGTTCATAAGAAGCTACAGGTGTATTTTACCTCCTTTTTAACATTCAACATGAAATAATATTAATTTTTCATTCTTTCTATAGCCTGGTTGACTTGAAAGGAAAGGTTAACTATAGTCTGCATTTAGAAATGTTCTTGCCATTTGAAAAGAGAAGTTTTCAACATAGCAACAAATAGGATGCTGGGCAGGATCAAGGCTGTGCTATGGCTCCATGGCTGTGGGATAATGTGCACCAGTAACGTAAGCACTGTGTTAGCCAAATGCTTAGAAACCTGCTCACCTCCGTTCCTGGCTTGATAATGGCAGAATTATGCTCCCTCTAGCTTCATTTGTACACAATTAAACAAAATGTGTGCAATTTTCTAAGTGCAATAATTTGTTTCACTATTATTTTAGTAGCAGAGCTAACTTGATGAAAAGGCTGCTGAGTTGCTTTGGGTTGGTCTCCACTGTGTTGGCTTGCATACATTTTAGAGACACACTTATTTAAATTCAGCAAAGACAGTTGAGCAAAGAGGACATAATAGTGTGTGGCTCATTTTGAGCCAAAGACAAATTTGCATTTGACCTCAAAAGTTAGGGAAAAGACTGGAAGGATTTGTTATTACATTCTTATCCATTATATTCTGAATAAGGAATTATATTCCGATTAAAGTCCCTTCATATTAAAAAAAAGTCACAATGTTTCGCATGCAAATGGAAAGCCTCATTTTATGATGCTATCCTATGGCCAATTAATGACCACAACAGCTTGTGCATGCTGCATTTACCTGTCAGCATGTGGGTCACTTGTTCATCTCAAAGGAATTTCTGGGAGTAGAAAAAGCAGCATATAGGTGAAAACAACAATTTGTACCAACGAATGTGTCAAGAGCTCAGCTTTCAAGGCTGGAGGGATGGCTTAGCAGTTAAGGCATTTGTCTGCAAAGCCAAAGGACCCAGGTCCGATTCCCCCGGAACCACTTAAGCCAGATACACAAGGGGCACACGTTTCTGGAGTTTGTTTGCCGTGTCTGGAGCTCTGCTGCACCCATTCTCTCTCTCATGCTCTCTATCTCTCTCTCTCTCTCTGTCAAATAAATAAAAAAAATTAAAAAAAAACAAGAGTTCAACTTTCAACTTCACAAGAGCTTACAGTAAACATAACTTCCACTGACTTGTCAAGCTTGCTCTTTGAATAGCAAGTTTGTTCTTATCTCAGTGGGATCCAGTCCCAACAGTGCCCAGTTCGTTCTTGACAGTGTTGCATGTAGGGTCATTATTTAGTTCCTTTGTGGTCAGTGTGTCCTAAAAGACTGGAATCAACATTCTTGTCCCTTTTGCCAATGTGAGGACGGGGCAGTATATGCATGCGTGCATGCACGCACATGCACACACATGTATGCCCCCCCCCCACCAGTCAAGTCATGATGCCAACAGGGTGTGTCATGTGTCTCATCACAGGTGACAGGCCTTCTGCTTCTGTAACTCATCATGAGCACAGCCCTTCATAGCAATCAAGGATATCTGGATGCATAAAGTGATTGGTAAGCAGGTCTGGTTGGAGAAGCAAACAGAACCAAGGAAAAATAGTCTTGGTTCCAAAGACCTATAAAAGCCGTATTTGTCCAAAGTCACACAAACTTTTCTGAAACACTGTGGAATGAGATGAGGAATTCTAGAGAACAGCTGCCTCTCCCTGGAGACAATGAAGCCGGATGTTCTCAGTAACCATCATCTCATGGAAATCCTCACTGTCAGTTAACCTGTGTTTGAAGGCCTTTGTCAACTCATTCACATTCATGATAGACCAAAGTGTGTGAGGGAAAAAAAAATATTGTTTCTCAAAGTTTCTCAAAGAGGTTCTCAAAGTTACAAGAACCTCTCAGAATAGCCAAACAAAGATTCCAGGTAATTTTTTAAAATTCAGGGGACTGCAGAGATTGCTTAGTGTTTATGGTATTTGCCTGCCCACGCATAAGGACCCATGTTTGACTCTGTAGATTCCGCATAAGCCGGGTGCACCAAACGCGAGGCAAATGCAACGCTCTGCATGCCCACCAGGTAGTGCAGACATCTGGAGTTCTGTTTCAGTGGCTGAGGCCCTGGTGTGCCAATTTTCACTCTCTCTCTCTTTCTCCCTCTAAAACATAAAAATAAATAAATAAATAAAATTCAGCAATGTTTCACATTGCCAAAGGATCTTATAATAATCATATATTTTAAGCCTAAAAGTGCATTAAAAATTGCTCACCAACAATAAAGCTCTGAGATTATGATATCTTTTCAGATTGTTGGAATCTGACTGAGGTTTATAAAGACCGGTTTGGGCTAGAGGCAGTACAAGTGATATTCTGGCAAAGAAATTTTCTGCATTTTGTCCATGTTCTGAGACCTTTAATGAAGTTGAATTTAAAAGTGATGGGCTAATGTTTGATGGAAGAAATTTCAAGGCAGAAAAGTATTATGTCAGGAGCCTGAATTCTGTTGTTGCCCTGAATGAGATCTACAGTGAATGAGAGGAAAATACAGAGCACAGGGATTATGCAGATTAAGTTAACCTCTCTGCAAGTCTGTGAGGAATTATATTGATTAGGCTATTTATGGTGGAAAACCCCACCATAAGAGTGGCCAGCACCATCCCATGGGCTGAGGTCCTAGACTGTATAAAGGGAGAGAGAGAGAGAGCTGTCTGAATAGCAGCATTTATAACTCTGCTTTCTCATTGTGGACTGGTATGACCAGCTGCCTCAAGGTTCTGCTAGCATGCCTCCCCCACCATGGTAAACTGTAACCCAGAACTATAAGCTGAAATGCATCCTTGAACTGAATTTTTTTAATCAGATATTTTGTCTAAGCAGTGAGAAGTTGACTAATATAAGTAGCTAGAATATGGCATACTTCAATAAAGAGTTGTAGCAAGACTGAAAGAAAAAAAGTATGTATATTGCTTGCTTGCCGAAATTTCACATGTACTCCAGTTTATGGTTTCGCTTAAAGCTTAGATAATGACGACAAATGATAAGTGATCTTTTGTCATTCCTTATGATGTATTTTATTAGATGATTGTATGCCTTCATGTGTGTCTATGTGGATGTGTGTTCACAGTGACATAATACCAGTAAAGTGTCATCTGCCTTCTTAAACAGCTACTATGTGGTTTCTCCAAGGTATAACAATTTGGAATAGGGCTGTTATACGTCTAAAAGTGCTCAAAACAGACAGACAACCATTTCTCCGAACCTTGAAATTAGAGTAATGAGCTCTATACCCTGTCCTTTCAAAGAGCACACTGCCCCTGCATTGTAGCTAGAAGCATATACAGAAATAAGTACAGATATTCATTTTTGTAAGGAAAATCAGATTAATAACTCCTCTTTTCTATGTGTTCTTGATAAAGTAATTTAAAAACTATAAACTGGCTGTAATCCAAGGGCATTTAATTTGTTGCCCTTTGAAATGCAAGGCTAATGAATCTGGGCTTTGGAACTGAGGCATAGCAAATTTCTTCTGTGACCTAGCTCAACTCAGCAGCATTACAATATCATCTTTCTTTCTTTAAAATGTTGTCCCCCACTATGCCTAGAAAATGAATATTACCTAATTATTAACCAACTACCCAATTATCCTAGGGAGTCTTGCCTAGCTCGGAAGTAGTAACATAATACTAGGAAAAAAAAAAAAAAAAACACAAAAACGTGATGAACTGTGACTTCTCTCCAAGCCGCTGATTGTACAGTCTGTGACATCAAGCTCTCCAACGTGCAGATGAACATTTCCTGAGACATTAAGTCAAGTCGTACTGTACACAGCTTGATTACAACATGTAATCAAAACCAGGCCTGCCCTGCTGTTTGCGACTAGTTTTCCAGTCAGAGTAAGCAGTATTATTGCCTACTCTTGTTTTTCCTGGTTTTCCTCTGATTTACAGAGTAGGGAAACAAATATGGTAAGCAAGAGAGGGAAAAGTAGGCTAAGTAGCTTCTTGCCAGAGAGCTGGCCTCATTTTTGTCTTACCCTCTCTGTATCCCAGATGCCCCCCTGGGAGCAGGAGTCAATAGTATGCAAATCTAATTGCAAATGCAATAAACAAAAATGACATGGATGTTTCTCTCATAGTTAACCCTGTTAATGTCAGAATGGAAGCTGTCTAGATGTCTAATCTTTCATTAAATCAATAGTAACACATTTTAGACAGGAGAAAGGAAGAGGGAGTACAGAGAGTCATGGAAAAATGCTACCTTCAGATTCTCACAGTGGGTTCTGAGCGCTATCAATGCATGCTGCAATTAAAAATGGATTATTCAACAAAACAGTCCACGTTGCAAGATTTTTAATAGGCTGTTTTAAACTTCAGTTTGGTCTACAAGAATGCTTTTGTTGAAAGCGGAAGAGTATTTGTTTGCCCATTAACGAATCATGAAGGATTAAACAGAAACAAATGCACACAACTCTTCATGTGACGAAAAGTTAAGCTAGTGCACAGGGTATACCCTCAGTGTGGTCTCAGAAATGTAGAGCTGTCTGGGACTCGTCTGGGAGAGCAAGCTTGCAGGCCCTGAACCATACTTCTTGTAGCAGAATCCCTGCTTAATAAGCCATTTAGGTATTTCATATGCACATTAAAGTTTCAGAACGACTGAATTTAGGCATGTCCACAGCCCTCTTCAGGTTCCAAGTGAGGAAATTCTTTTAAGGGCTTCTTTCTATATTTATCCAAGCAAAATATTTTCAACTAATGAGAAAATGTATCTATATATACATGTTATTACTATTTGAAACAACTGGCTTTATTGCAGCATAATGAATTCAAAATAGTTGTAGTGATAAAATGAATAAAAATATGATCTTTTGACTGAAATATAATGTGGGAGTCATAAAAATAGATCTCTTGAAGGGCTTCTATACCCCAGCAATACTGATAACATGGGCAGCAGATCTGTGTGGAGGCCTTCCTGTACATGATAGGTTATTAGCCATATCTGTGGTCAATATCCCTTGGATGTCAACTGCAACTTCTCCCCAGAGCTCTGAAAGTGTGAATTTCCCAAAGTTCTTTTGACTCATTGTCCCTACATTGAGAACCACAGATCTTCCCAATCATTTTGAAAGACTTTATTTATCAACTATGAGGCACTTAATATAAGCAAACACTGCATTAAAAATACACATTCTGCAATGATATAGAAGTGTTGGCATATCAAGATATGTTCTGGACTTCAAGAAAGACGTTCTATGGCATTACCTAGCAAATTTTCTGAGACGTGACTGTGGAAACCAGTCTGACCCAATGAAACTCAGTCATCTTATCCAAGTTTAATCATGTGAATGTTGTCCCAAGGAATGATCAACAATGAAGTTCCCTGGTGTGTTGGAAAAAAGCAATGATTAAAAACTCAGGCGATGTGTTTTCTTTTTTTAAAATTAATTTTTATTTAATTATTTATTTATTTTCTCAATTTTTATTAACATTTCCCATGATTATAAAAAATATCCCATGGTAATACCCTCCCTCCCCCCACTTTCCCCTTTGAAATTCCATTTTCCATCATATCCCCTCCCCATCTCAATCAGTCTCTCTTTTATTTTGATGTCATGATCTTTTCCTTCTCTTATGATGGTCTTGTGTAGGTAGTGTCAGGCACTATGAGGTCATGGATATCCAGACCATTTTATGTCTGGAGGGAGCACGTTGTAAGGAGTCCTACCCTTCCTTTGGCTCTTACATTCTTTCCTGCCACCTCTTCCGCATTAGACCCTGAGCCTTGAAAGGTGTGATCGAGATGTTACTCAGTACTCCAGTCACTTCTTTCCAGCACTATGATACCTTCTGAGCCATCCCAAGGTCACTGCCATCTGAAAAGAGAAGATTCTCTACCCAAAGTGAGAGTAGCGTTAATATAAGGGTATAAATATTAAGAGAAGTGCTTACTGGGCAGTTTGATAAGCATAGTATATACATTTTTCCAGACATCAGCAGATGTTATACCCCTAGGACTCATGACTACCCCTGTTTTAAGTTTTCAGTATCAGGGATGTATTTCCCCCCCCCCCCCCCATGGAGTGGGCATCCAGTCCAATTGGAAGGCAGTTGGTTTCCACCATGACAGACATGCCACTGTTGCACCCGTTGGCTCATTTGGCCTGGCTGGCCAATTATAGGGCTTGCAGTGTCCACTGTTGAGCATTTTCTTGATTATTGCTAATTTATTATAAAGTCCTCAGAAAGTCAATGAATGTTTGGGAGCTGATTTTCTAGTACAATTGTGAGCTGAATAATGGTTTTGGGGCCAATGATGATGATCCTTATAAGAATATACTTCCTAGTGACAAGGCTCTCATGGCTTGTGTGAATGACATATACATGAGTTAACTCACCTTGCCCTAGGGTAATGGACAGGTGGTAAAATCATCATTAGCGTTAGTGTAATTTCCTTAAGTTCTTATGGTCACCACTGCTTATCCTACTCCTTCTCCTGTAAATAAGCAACGACATTGAAATGGGGACAATGTGACTCCCTAATTGGCAACTGTCGTATTCTCCTGCTGTCCTGGCCCCATTGAGGAAAAGGACTGTAATACAAGCAGCTGGACTACTCAGCTCTGGCCATTTTGGACACACGTCCTCTGGAAAAACTGCTCAATAATCGCAGCTGTGCTTGCTGTGGCTGGGGAAGGTGCAGCCTAAGCCAGGGCTGTTAACGCTTCTTACCAGAACTTTTCCTACCACACGCCTTGGTGCACTCCACACGGCCCTGCAAGCGTTTTCACTCAGGCTAGAGGGGGAACACTTCCTGCGGTGGTTAAGCAGTGTTACTGTGATTGATGCTAAAAAGGCAAGGCCAGGATTGGTGTAGAAACAAACCAGAGATCTAGATGCTCCTAAGAGCCCATCACTGAAGTGGACTTGAAATGTTCCCAGCATGGCTCAGGGAACTTTGCAGAAGAGGGGCGGAAAGATTGTTAGAATCACAAGTTGGGACGTTTTGCACAAGAGCATTGCCTGTCCTTATAAGGGACTGCTGTCCCCCACAGTGCATGATCCACAATCCCCGTGAGGTTGACCTGCATCCCCAATGACGAAGGCCTCTTCAGAGAAAGGGCAGGGAGGAGGGAAAGGATGGTACCAACATGTGATGTTTACTTACAAAATATGGCCATATCTAATAATAAAAGAAAACAAAAAAAACAAGCCTCCATGGTTGAGTGGTGCTAAAAGGATTAAATGGTTGTGATTGGTCTGGAAACTCTTTCTCAGGCTGTATAAGCAGGCTGTGAGAGTGGGTTTGTGTGACCTGGCGTTGCAACCTCAGGCTCCATGATTGTCTTCTTTCAAGCCGTCTTTGCTTGCCTAGCGTGAGCTAAGCAGGTACCTTGGAGAAGGAGCACGTGAAGCGGAAGTGCCACATGCAGAGAGGCCACAAGAAGATGGAGAGCTGAGAGTAAGAATGGACCAAAGCTTCAAAGCACCTGCAAATTGGAAACTGTGAGTCCTCATCACTAGAAGCCTTCCTGGGGAGTGAGAAGTCTTCAGGGCCGAGGGTCTCAGATGTCAGGGTGAGACAGCTCTAACACTTGCTGCTAGCAAGTGCTCAGAATTCCCCATAACTAGGCCTCTGGAAACTGCAATGCCAGGCTGCAGTCAAGCGTTGAAGAATCCTAATTGCCTAGGCCCCAAAAAGAGCTGAAACATTTGAGGACTAAGGGTCTAGATCCCCAAGGCCTACACAGAATTGTAATGTTAAAGAACGTCACATGCTGCCTCTCTTGCTTGCTTACTGCCACTGCTTGGTGTCGGCAGGTACTGCGGGAAATGAGAACCAGAGAAAAGAGCTTGATGATCTTTGCCTGCTTATAATTACTTCCTGGTTTGAGCAGCAGGATCCCCCGCAAGCTGATGGGTAACTTCACCATGACTCAATAAAAAGAAATCATCTAACATTCCATTTCTGAGCACTAACTCCATGCTCAGGCAGTGGGTAACTGCTTGCAAACTGAGATGAGGGCCTCTATGATTCCTTACAATTGCTTCTGATATTTATATTCTTATAAATAATAGATATCAGTCACTGATGTTTTACTAAGAGTTGAGACCCTTGCTAAGCACATATGTCATCTCTTTCATCTCTCCATCAACTCTATGGTGATGTTATCATTTTTAAACTTTTTAGAACAGCATCATTGTGACACAGGAAGCTCTCTACAATTTCCTGGGGGCACATAGCAGTGTTCAGGCATACAGATGAGGGACAGAGCTCGTTCAAGTCTATCATAACATTTTTCACTGTACTAAACAGGATTGCTGGAAACAAGTTCTTTACCATAGAAGGGAGGGTGTCTATACAACACGCATTTCCTGAGAAAAGACAAGGACAGGTTTTCCCTTATGTGTCAGCAGTCAGAACTCCATAACCAGTGGCTAGCTGGGCACTCTCTTTTGCACTCCTGAGGAAGCACATGGAGACTTCAGTTTCCCTAAGGAAGATGGTGAGGAATACAGTTGTGATGAGCTCAGTGCTCTTCCTTGTCCACTTCTGAGGAACAATAAGAAGAAGCAAATATTTGTCAACATACCTTCACTGGTGCCCAATTTTCGTTTCTGTCAAAGAAAGAATCAACATGGGCCTCTGTTTCTGTGTCAAACTGAAATAGTAGCCCGGGGCCCTGCTGGGTTTTCTAGGGAATTTCTTCAGCTTTCACCTTTGACCTCAGGAGGGATATTCCTCTTAATAACTTGACAGCAAGATTTCTAGAATGGCTTTGCCCATTTATTTTGCTCAAATGTTACTGAGGAAACCAGCTTATCCCAATCCATGAAATCATAGATGATTACTCCATTCAAGTTTATTCCTGTCAAACTTGACCCTAGAAAATGCATAAAGGGGAGAAAAGAGGGATTCGCATTTCATAAATCCCCTACGTTAATATTAGGTTCAGGCACAATTTGCTGATATAATAGTTAGCCCTGGCATTATTAGAAGATTAAAAGCATTGAGGTGAAGTAAGTTTTTTGATTCAATTTATTGCATAAAATTAAGTGTTTCGGCCAATATCCCATTCCCTTTAAAATTCATTCTTGAGAAATGCATCATTTCTCTTCTCTCAAAAGAAAAAGAACATAGGTACTTTAGCACTTCTCGTAATTTGTGTGACAGGACCATGCTCAACAGTCTAGGGAGCTGTAAGGACCCCGTTCTACTTCTATTGCTATAACAAGCAGCCTGAAGGGGAAGGAAAACACCAAGACACAGGTGAGTAGCTTTGAGTTTTTTATCTTTCTGAACTTGAGAAAGCGCCTTGTCAGTGGATCTGTCCACAAACTGCAAAGGCGTTTTGAAGCCAGGCTCCTGGCAGAGCATTGGCACAAGCTTTCAGTGCTACTAGCATTCTTCCTGGCTGTTCGTTGTCTGCTGGGGCAATTATCTTGCTTTAATTTAGGTCACTAATGATATTATGAGATGGTTTGATGGTGGTGTAATTTCTTTTGATGTTGTTTTTCTTGTGATTGCTTATATCAACACAATGTGATTCCCTAACAGAATGAATTCTACACCCACCGAGGGAGGGCAGGGAGAGGGTGGGGGGGGAGTGGGGAGAGGAGAGGGAGACGGAGACGCTGCTGTTGGCACCCCTCAGCAGCAGGATGTGGCAGCTCTACTTCCATGCTGAGGACGGTCTCTTGTCCCACACGAGAGCTGAAGGCTGGAGATCATCCCACACTGGGCTGTTGGTTGTCCTGTCAGGTCTGAAATTATTTCCGACAGGCTACCAAAACAATTGGTCCTTCACTTCAGAAGCTTTTACACTAGTTGAAGTCTAATTTATAAGATAGATCATTCGCTCCAGTGACCACATCGCTGGTCCTCCTCAGCTGTACAGTGAAGAGACCTCATCTGATAAATGCCAAGCTTCCCTGGTCTCCACTCCTCCTTCCCCTGCCAAGCATGGTCTCCTTGAATGGACAGCTTGGAGCCTTGATTGATTATTGTGAAATATAAATATTTTCTCTGGCATGCAGATTTATTTATTTTTGTGTCATGTAAAGCTACAGTATTTTCATGAAATGCAAGGTTTCTGGTTTTAAGTGTTTTTTTTATTTATTTATTTCTTTACTATTGACAACTTCCATGATTGTAAACAATATCCCATGGTAATTCCTTCCCTACCCCCACTTTCCCCATTGAAACTCCACTCTCCATCATATGCCTCCCCCCATCAGTCTCTCTTTTATTTTGATGTCATCATCTTTTCCTCCTTTTATGATGGTCTTGTGTAGGTAGCATCAGGCACTGTGAAGTCATGGATATTCAGGCTATTTTGTGTCTGGAGAAGAGCATTTTAAGGAGTCCTACTCTTCCTTTGGCTCTTACACTCTTTCTGTCACCTCTTTTGCAATGGACCCTGAGTCTTGGAAGGTGTTGTAGGGATATTTCAGTGGTTTTAAGTGTTTTAATAAGAACTATCTCCAGACTGGGTCTCTACTGTCTAGTCCTACCTTCCTGAGATTTAAGGGTGACATGACTGTGTTCACCTGCAAAGATGGCCCAGTAGGCACCATGCTGGTTGGCCTGCAGTCTACCCTGCCAGGCTGCTGAAATTCATATGTGAATGGGATTCAGAACTCTTAGCGGGCTGTCTTTTTTAAGACACACCGTATATTCCAAAAATATTCATAGGATAAAGGAAATCCTGAGAAGTTTAGGACTGTTCTTTGAATATTACACCTTAAGTAATAATATTATTTAGACATTAAATGTTACATGAAAATATGAATACTCAGAAATAGCCATCCAGGAGCTGGAGAGATGGCTTAGCAGTTGAGAGGCTTGACTGCAAAGTCTAATGTTACAGGTTTGATTCCCTAGTATCAAGGTAAAGCCAGATGCACAAAGTGTTGCATGTATCTGGAGTTTATTTGCAGCATTTAGAGGCACTGGCATACCTATATTCTCTCTCTCCTTCTCTCTTTCTCTCTCCGTGTTTGTCTCTATTCTCTTGCAAATAAATAAATTATTTATTTTAAAAAAGAAATAGCACTTCAGACATATGAGTGAATACAACAACATTTTTAAAGGTCCAGCTATGTGCTTTTGCTTGTGTAAGCCATCCAAAGAAGCAATGATTTCCATACCCAGCACCCCACCCAGTCTGAAGTAACTAGAAACAATGTGCTTTTGAAAAATTTCAGCTCATTTAACTTTTAACACCTCTACTAGGTGTGCACTGTTACATGTGGTGCATGTCTTATGTAAAGCTGGGTAGTGAAGAAGTCAGTTTCTCGCCACTGGCACAAAGAGAAAAGCCAGGCAGGCACTGTTCTTGGGATCATAGCTGGACCTCTGATTTTCACTGTTTTCATTTCCCTAAATTTGTTCACCCACCTGCTAGTCCAGGTACACATTTAGGTTCCCGGAGAAGAGGAAGTGTGGTGATTTGTCTCAGTGGTCTGGTGCTCATCACTGAAGTTATTAAAAAAAATTGCTATAACTTCAGAGGAAGCTGGAATGGTTCCAGCATTTACTGTTACACCTATTCATAAATATGATGGGGATAGAATGTTATTGTTCTTCATTATGGTGTAGGTACTTTTCTTGTTGCTGTGACAACAGTAACTTAAGGAAGCAAGGGTTTATTCATTTTGGTTCACAGTTTGAGGGTAGGGTCCATCATGTCATGTCAGGGCCAGGGTGGAGGAAGCCATGTGACACACTGATTCTTTTCTGTCTGCAATCCACAACATAAAGAATGCTGACTGGTCAGCTTTTTGCTCTCTTTTTATTCAGTCCTGTACCCCAGCCCATGCCCAGCTGTTGCCAATAGTTTTCAGCAGGTCTTCTCCACTAAATTAACCTAATCTAGAAACTTCATTACAGACATGCCTATTGATTTGTTTTCATGGTGATTCCAGAAACAATCAGGTTTTCAGTGGAATTAACCACCACAACTGTGGAGTAGATATTTCCTAAACAAGAATGTTAGATTTTTCATTTCCCCCCCACAACACATGTTGACAACAAATGCCTGATTTTATTTTAAATAAAATGAAACATCTAGAAAAAATAAGTCAAGACATTGGGATTGGGATTATTGTCTAAAATATGAACATGTGAACATCACACACAATGAGCATGATGTTTTCATGTTTTCAGAAGTTAAACAGAAGAAGAAAAGAGCATGAGTCCAAGGAAGCAGGTAGAAACTTACAGTCCCTGTAGGCACTAAAGTTAATGCCCTCTTGTGAAATTTGCACTCCGCCTGTGTGTTCAGGTGAGGGAAATCAGTTTGGAATGAAGGTTCTAGGCAGGCATTCTAACTAAGCTATTACTCCAGCTTGCAAAGAACATTTCTGAACAAAAATCAGTAGAAAAGCCACAAAACACATTTGAAAACTTTCTACCCACATTTAGCTGAGTCATTGGGGACCAACAAGGTGCACGAGGGGCTGATGGTACACTGTTAATGGGTGAGGTAAGTTATTGATTTAGGATAATAATACTGTACAGTTATATTATAAAGACTTCTATCAATGCCTTTAGTTTTACCCAGAAGAAAAAAAATTGTCTCACTTATCTGAGTATTCCATCCATCACACTAGTGGAAGAAGAGTGAAGATACACCCTACAAATGAACTACGTGCAAAATGTGTAACTCACCTCCCCCCGCTATTTTTTACACTTTACTTTAGGCTTTGTGATGATTTGTTACCATTTTAGACAGTATCAAAGTATTGGATGAAAGAGAAATCTCAAACTGTTTCCCTGGAAACTTGTGAAGAAGTAGAGCCATGCCCAAAAATGGAATAAACAAACAGAAAAGAGGTGATCCCATCTTAATCACTTGTGATTTGAGAGACAACAAGACAAGTTAATGGAGATAAGGCAGGCAAATCTTACATTAAAGAAATGTGATTTTCACAAGACAATTCATGAATATCACATTATGATTTCCATTAGGACATTTCACCTCTCTGAACATTGATAGACTTTCTATCTTCTAAAATGAATTAATTTGACTGGAGTATACCTGAGGCCTCTTTCACCTATGAAATGCTTGAATTCTTTTAAAATGAGTCACAAAGTGAAATTGGATGGAAAGTATATCCTTGTAATTTCTTAATGGGGGTATAGATTTTATCCTCCAAGCATTTTATCCTCCAATACTACTAACAGACACTACCAGCACTATTGTAGCTGAGCCAAGATAGAAAAGCAAAAAAAAATGAAGCAGGAAAGAGACACAGAAGGACTCTAAACCAGCTTGGTTTTATGTAGTCTTGTTTAAAGAGAACTTTCAAATTCCAGCTGTGTACTGTGCAAATGTCTTCTTAAATGAAACTGACAGAGAGAGAATAGGATTGTTTCCTTTCCTTGCAGCTGATAAGTTAACATCTGTGCTTTTGATAAAGGTACTCTATTCGTTTTTTTAGTAGCATTTACACTATTCATTAGTTCCCTTTTAGTGCAAATAGCTGACTCCAAAAAAATGCCCCTGGGCTACAATGAATTGTTAGACAGGTGGCAGACAAGCATCACCTGAGAAGGAGGCCTCTCCGGGTAGACCTTCAGGTTCCCCCAAGAACAATTTAAATGTGGAAGGAAACTTTACTAGTCACCCTGGCTTTTTGAACACTCTCAAATAATGATCCACTGAATCGCAGAAGTAAGATGCTATTGGTAATGATGAAAGGTTAATTACTAATTTGTAGTTTTCTGCTGGTTTCTTTAAAGGTACGCATACTATTTAACACAACACCGCCCCCACCTTTGTGATGTGTGTCCCCATTTTAGACAGGAAAATAATTTTCATTACTCTCATACCTGAATGTCAGGCCCTCAGGTCATATTTTTTTGAGTGCAGAATTCTCACCCCACCTCTTATTTTTTCTGCCAATTCCTCCCATTTTGTTGTGTCCGACAGTGTCTTCTGGAGTCACCATCTGTCAGCAAGCACCTCTGTTCTGCTTTTCTACACAACACTCCCTCCTCCTCTATGAGAAAGGACTTCTGACGATCCCAGGCCCCTGGTGGTAGTACTTTTCCTGAGAAGTTTCTAGTTTCCACACACTAGTGCCTGTAAGGCTGAAGGGTAAAATTGCATAAATCTCCAGGTAACAACCACTTCTCCAAGGAAACTTCTGGCAAGAAGCAAATTTGACATCTTCAGTGGGTCTTTCTTCTGTTTCTACTTTTAAAATCCCAGGTCTTGAGGCGGTTTGAACGTATTTGTGAGGAAGCCTCACACTCCCCAGGTGGAGCTTTGGGGGGTGGGGTGTCTTGCTGGATGAGCTGTGTCATTTGGGAGCCAGCCCCACTTGCCAGTGCCAGACAACTCACCCTTGCTGCCGCCTCCCCCTGACAGATGACAAGACTGACCTGCAGTGGCCTGTCTGTGCGATGCTTTCCCCGCCATGATGAAACTTCCCATCGGTGCTATCAACCCAAGTAAACCCAATCCTTGCATGAGCTGCTGCTGGTTGGGAGTTTTGTCACAACCACGGCATTGTAACTGCTGCAGGCCTCTTCACATTCAGCCAGGACTGTGAGGAGATTGGCTCAGAACGCAGTGTTAAAGGCAAAGTCCCCTTTATATACCGCCTCATCGTTTGTATTACTCAATTATCTCCTAAATTATCTCCTAAGAAAACTAAGAGGGCTGGGAAATGGGTGAGCAGTTCAAAGAGATTGCTAGCAAGACCTGCTGGCCAGGGTTCAATTCCCCAGTACCCGCTTAAAGCCAGATGCACAAAGTTGCACATGTATCTGGAGTTTGTTTACAGAGGCAAAAGGTTGTGGCATGTTCATGTTTTCTCTCTTTCCCTCTCCCCTCTCTCCCTCCCTATGTCTAATTGTAAATTAATTAATAATAAGTAAACAAACAAAATAAAGGATTTGGAATTTAAAAAAAATTAAAAATAAATTGAAGAAGAATATTTTATTACTTTAATCAAAGGCATTTTGTTTTCCAGCAGGTGTGCTGCAAATCTGCAGAGATGGTTATGGTTGTACTAAAGATCACCAGCACTCAGCTACTAGTATGTAGGAATGCTACCTTTCTCTTCTTGTTGCTGGTCAGAGAACAATGACACAGTATTTCTCCACCATAGAGGGAAATGCAGCAGTAGCCAACAGACCATTCTGTAAATTATTAGTGAATGCGCTCACAACTTACAGAGTCCCAACACCTCTGGTTGATAGGGAATCATTTGACAACATGAAGAGTCTGATCACTGTAGTTGTAAGCATGTGGTTGACAAGGAGCTATTCGATAATGTCCAGATTCTGACCACTGTGGTTCTAAACTTAGTGATTGGTAGTGAACCCTTTGATTTTCTTTGCAGCATCAGAAACCTTTTAGTTAGGCAAGCATTTAGCTGTTAGTCCCTCCAGATAGTGACACAATTGTCCTTCCATTTGGTTACCAGCAGACAGTGTACAATTAAATATAGCTAGGATTCTTATTCAGTGTTTTAATACAAATAGTATGTGAGAAAATAAACTTTTCCAGGTCAGTATTTGTAGAAGTAAAGCCTAGAGATATTTTGTGTAATGAAATGGTAATAATTCCTTCCTACTGCCAATGACTATGAAACTGGGCAGAATTGTAAGAAACTACCACTTTGGGGAAATCTCTGGAAAGAGATCATGAGTGAAAACCAAGAAGAAACGTAGTACAGCCATGAAGACTCAGTGTGCCGCGCGAAAGCAGCGTGTTCTCACGTGGCAGCTTCCAGTCTCTCTTCTTAATTCAGTTATCTCGGTTATGTTACCAGGACACAAGTGCCTGGAGCAATGAGGAAGTGTGCTGATGGGCCTAATTTGACTTTGCACTGGACAAAATCCTAAATCCAGTGGAATTGCCAATAAAGGCAGCCAATGCAGAAGTTAAGAAACCTGAGATTATGCTTGGGTGAGCAGTGCAGTGGTGGAATAGCCAGAAATCTTATAGAGATCCTGAAAATGATAACCACCGGGAAAGAGGAAGCTGAGCTGTCTACGTGCGGCTGGCTGAGGAGGAGGTTGTCGGGAAAGCTCTATTATGACCTGGAAAAAGTCACATTAGCACTGATGTGAAATCTGTATACTGTTTACATGCTCAGTCTGAGCAACGGCTGAGGTCTACTGTGAGAAGACAGAAACCTTATTGCCATGAAGTGTTTGAGTAAATTATCTGACCAAACTATTGGCTATCACACTATACACTCAAGTGGCAATGCATAGGATGTTAGGGTGAAATAAAAATAATAAGGATGGTACAAAGACACAGTAACCACCTATGGGAAGGCAGGAAATACACAGTTAACATAAAGCAAATTGCTAAAAAAAAAAATTATAAGCAAAATCAAAGCAGAAAAAAAAAAAAAAAAGGCTGATGAAAGCTCAATACTAAAGGAGACTTCTGACACACTCTCTAAGGCTCAGGCAACATTGAGGAAGGTGGTTCAGAAAGAATGTAAGAGCCACAGAATGGGAAGGAGAATCCCGAGGCACTGTCTCCCTGACACCCAGACAGACTCAGTGCTGCATTCATAACCACACAATGAATTCCGACAGCCCCACTGAGGAGCACCCTCGAGGTAGAGGTGTGGGGAAGAAGGAACCAAAGAGAAGATGAAACTGACAGGAAGATGGCAATGTGCAGCATATTAAAAAATAAACAGAGGGCCAGGGAAATGGATTAGCGGTTAAGGCATTTGCTTACAAAGTCTAAGGATCCTGGATCTATTTCCAAGGACCCACATAAGCCAGATGCACAAGGAGGCACATGCATCTGGAGTTCATTTGAAGTGGCTGGAAGACCTGGCGCACCCATTCTCTCTTTCTCTCTGCCTCTTCCTCTCTCTCAAATAAATAAATAAAAATATTTTTTTAAAAAAGAAATAATAAAACACTTTCCTACTTAAATAAACAACAACCAAAAAAAGAGAGAAAAAAACAACTAAGCAATGGAGGCAATAACAATGTGGAAGGATAATCAGAATCTACATATACTTGAATAAATTAACTGAAATTTCAATGTTTTCAGGCAAAAGTTCTAGGACACACAAACAAGAGGAAAGTGTGACACTCACAGGAAGCAAAGAAGGCAGGAGAAAGTGGTTGTGAGGGAGCAAAAGGTGTTGGTGTTGGCAGAGTCTTCAGCACAGCTTCCACATCTGCATACATTCAAAGCACACATGGAAACCCCGCTGATGAATCAACCCAGAGTTACAAACACAACAGACACCTAAAAATGAAGCAAGAGGAAATGCTAAAGTTGAGAATCGTCACTGGAATACAATTTAGTACATGGGCACAACAACAGATTATAGATGCAAAAACAAAACAAATGCTTAAACTTTATGCTGATCTAAAATTATAAATTATCCAAGCTGAAAAATCAATAAGAAAATGACCGAAAGATGAAGCAGTCACCCCAGGTTTCTAGGGCGAATGCAAGTCTACCAACATGTAGCAAGAATTACAAAGAAAAGAGAGCAAAGAAAATTGTAGGGATGGTTGTAGACATTAGTTGTGCTCTGGATGGTGATCAAATATCTGGAGAAAACAACTTCATGGAGGAATTGTTTATTTTGGCTCATGGCTTGAGAGAGACTTCTCAAAGCCCATCACTGTTGGAGGGCATGTGGTAGGAGCAGCTCCATCTGGGGTGGATGAAGCATGAGGCAATGGCTGTTCACACTACAGTGGACCAGGAAGCAGAGGATCAGGCATATAAAATCTTCAGGCGTTGCCCACAATGACTCACCTCTGCTACCTTATCACAATGCCCCACAGGTTCCTCAAACTCTCAAAACAGTGAGACCAAATGGGGACTATATGCCCCAAGACATGAGTCTGCAGGGAGCATTTCACACTATAGTCATGACAGGTACATACTTTAATGAATTTACTAAGAAACAGAAAAAAAAGGTTAAGTTTTTATGACTTTTCTAATTAGATGAAAAATAATATATTGATCAAGAAGTTCAATGGAACCAAGTAGGACAAATACAGAGACTCCCGGTTCAGTACAACATTATGAATAAAGAGCAAAAACAGCAAGAAAAAATCATTTAATAATAAAAAGGAATGTTATTATTTGGAGAAATATATAAATATTTAAAACTCATGCAGTATGCTCCACATCCAGAGTCCAGAATATAGCACATAAGGAAATGTGAAAGCATTTTGAAGTCAATTAAAAGAAAATTATATCAAATTTATCACTTGCTCCAATATTGATGAACCTCTCAAACATAATAACTTAAAGAATCCAGATAAAAATCACACACATTGGATGATTCCAATCACATAAAATGTCTGGAAATTTCAAGTGTATAGAATGGGTAGAACCAGAAACTCCAAACTGACATGAGGTAATATTTTAGCATGATGGGAATGGCCTGAAACCAGTTTCACAACTTTAAATTTACTACGAATTGTGCCATTGTATAATTGCAAAGTGTCTGTTTTATGGAGTACAAATTACATCTCAATAGAACTGTTAACTAAACAAATCCATTTATTGAAAAAAAATTAAATTGAGAAACTGGAAAATATTTTGTGCTAACTTGGTATACTTTTGTTTATTTCTAAGAATTATTCCCCATAAGTCTATTTAAAAACAAAAATCTTAGACTAAATTGTCCTAAATTCCAAAGCCCTATTCTTTCTAGAGTAAAGAGATGAGGCATTGTATTATGCCGAGTGTCTGTGTTGGGCAACCTCCACAGAGCCTTATGAAAGTCTTGGTCCCCAGACAAGAAAGATAGGGAGGCTTCTTGGCTAAGGTATAAGGATTTGTGGTAAATCCTTAGATCGATGGAGCTATGTCTTTAAGAGATATTGTGCTGCCCTGTTTTGTTATTTTCCTTTATTCTGTAACTAAAATCCTGACAAGAAGCAGCTTATTGGAGGAAAGGTATATTTTGGTTGATAGCTCTTAGGGTCTATTCCAAGTTGGCCATGGTGAGGAAAGCACAGCAGTAGGAAACTAAGGCCTGGTCACACTGTGTCTATAACAGGCAGCCCCGAGATGACAGGAAGTCAGGCTCACCTATAAAACCTCAAGGCCTGGGTCCAGAGAACTTTTGCTTTGGCAAGGCTTCAGCTTTAAACATTTTACAACCTTCCAAATCAGTGCCACCAGTCTTGACTGGCATGGCTTTAGCAGGCTTCTCTCAAACCAGTGATTAAAGTGTATATGTAACAAGAGATTCTTCCTATAGTCACTATCTTCTTGGGTAATTTGCTCATCAGAAATTTAGAAGTAGCTTTCAATTTTTTTTTTTGTTTTTTGAGTTTCAATTTTTTTTTTTTTTTTTTTGGTTTTTCGAGGTAGGGTTTCACTCTAGCCCAGGCTGACCTGGAATTCACTATGGAGTCTCAGGGTGGCCTCGAACTCACGGTGATCCTCCTAGCTCTGCTTCCCAAGTGCTGGGATTAAAGGCGTGCGCCACCATGCCCGGCTCTTGAGTTTCAAATTTTAAATGCTGCAATCAACATACAATTAAGTACTAAGGGAAAGTCTCAGAATATTTAAGCAAAATGTACTGCACAGTTACATTTTGTTGGTTCAACAGAGTCCCAAAGGGCCTGGTTATGTGATCATTCATTGCTTCAGAACTGTAATGGTTTTTGCATAGAAACATTTCTGTTTTTATTCAAAAGTAATTTTCCCACAATTTAAGACAAACACTGGTCTCTTTACTTGCTACTGGATTATTCTTTAAAAGAATATTTCTATTTTTTACTTGAGAAAGAGAGAGAGAGATACAGATAGAGAACAAGTCCTCTAGGGCCTCTTGCCAATGCTGCAAAGGACCTCCAGATGTATGCACCACTCCACTTTGTGTTCTGTCTTTACATGGCTGTAATCCTGGGCTGTCAGGCTATGCAAGGGAGTCCCTTTAGCCACTAAGCAACCTCTGCAGCACATTATATATATATATATATATATATATATATATATATATATATATATATATATATATATATATATATTTGAGAGAGAGAAACAGGAGAAGCAGAGAGAAAGAGAATAGCATTCTTTTTTTAAAAAATAAAATAATTTTGTTTATTTTGAGAGAGGGAGAGAGAGAAAGAGAGAGAAAATAGACCTACCAGGGCCTCCTGCCACTGCAAATGAACTCCAGATGCATGTGCCATTTCGTGTGTCTGGCTCTATGTGGTTATTAGATAATCGAACACAGGCTAGCAGGTTTCACAAACAAGCGCCTTTAACAACTGAGTCATCTCTCAGCCCACTATCAGAATTCTTTCATAGTAAAGCCAGGTCTTTACCTCTTTCTTTTAACATACAACAAGTTGGATTCTCCTACTCTATAGAAATCATACCATTGGGTTATCTGAGTAACATTACCTTAACAAAATATATGTTGAAATTTGAGTATTCCCTCCAAAGTGATTTCCTATTTCCTTGTTGGCAGTGACTCAGAGACTATGTTTGGGTGACAATAGGTTCATGAGTAGCAGAGGAATTCGAAATTGGAACAGTAATCCAACCTTAAAACAAGAGTGCAGATGAGGTCTAGCCACAATTTGATGGGATCCAATTGAACATTATTTTCAAGGCAAGTTAATTTGTAATATCTAAAGACACCTAGGAAAACATTGTAGAGCAGGGGGGGAAATTATTCTAGAAGAATTTACTTATAATACTAAACTATTGTTTGTTAAAAAAGAAGAAAATGTAGAAAAGGAACATTCAAGGTCCTGTTAGGGATCAGAGTTCCATAAGGTGAGATTGTGGGGAACATCTTAATGTGCACAGATGCTGAAAGAATTAGACAGGAATAAAGTAGGCACGGGTACAGAAACTCACCTAAAAGCCATGCTATTTACCTGGCAGAGTGCAGTCATGAAATGTTAAAGAGCCCTGTTTCTATCCCTTCTGAATTGCAGGCAGTCCTCAAGACAGAAATAATGATCATCTCAGAAGCCCTACGGAAGGCTGACAAGCATTAATTTACCAATCAATGAGCCATTTCAGTGGATCCTCCAAGCAATTGAGAAGAAACAGGCATCATTATTAAACAAAAAGCACCATTCTAAACACAAGCATGGATCATAATTTTAAATAATCCTACCTTGCATTCTGGTAGCACTTCTGCGTTTACAAAGCACTTTGGTGAAGCACTTTTGCATTTATCAAGCTCCAGTAGAGGAAGAAGAATCAAAGGCAAGGAGAGGGGCTGGGAACAGAGACACACTGGATAAATGGTGGTGGGGTTCCAGGATAACAGAGACCCTCCACAAATCTTCATCAGGAGCCAATGAATTGCTCATGTCAACCTCATTATCCTCATCATGAGCACTTACGAGAGGGATGAAAAATAGATGAGCACCATCATAATGAAAAAGAATAAATGTTTCTCTGTTAAAGTGAATGCATAATTTTTCCAAGAATAAAATAACAATATTCATTCATTATTAAATTCTGATAATGTTGACATCAAACCTCATTTCAGCTGCTAGAAGGAAATTAACAATATAGAAGATATCTGTTTGGACTTGGTGGCATTAGTCTACATGTACATATGTAAGAAGTTCCCCTTGTACCTCCCGACCATCCAGTTCCTGGGTCACTATTTTCAGAATCCATATATATAGAATGAGACTTCATATTTTAAAAAAAGTATTTTATTTTTGTTTATTTATTAGAGAGAGAGAGAGAAAGAGAGAGAGAGAGAGAGAGAGAGAGAGAGGCAGACAGAGAAAGACAGAGTGAATGGGCATGCCAGGGCCTCCAGCTACTGCAGATCAACTCCAGATGCAGGTGCCACCTCGTACATCTGGCTTACGTGGGTACTGAGGAATTAAACTGGGATTTCTAGGCTTTGCAGGAAAGCACCTAAACCAGTCAGCCATATCTCCAGCCCTGAGAATTCATTTTTTTTTTAAATAAAGGGGTTTGATTACCGTTTAAAAACAGATTGCCATGAGCTCTAGGCTACCCTGGGACTACAAAGTAAATTCTAGATCAGCCTGGGAGAGAGTGAGTCCCTGCTTTGAAAAACCATGAAAAAAACCAGATTGAACATTTCTTATATTTTATTTATTTATTTGAAAGTGAGAGAGAAGCAGATCGAGAGAATGGGTGTGCCAGGGCCTCTAGCCACTGCAAACAATTTCTAGACATTTGTGCCACCTTGCGAACCTGGCTGTAAAAGGCCACTAGGGAATCGAATTGAGGTTCTTTTGACTTTACAGGCTACTGCCTTATCCACTAAGGCATCTCTACAGCCCAATTGAGCATTTCTTAAATTAATTAATCAGTTATTTTCTAAAAACAGAACATTATCAGATGTGTGGTTTACAGCAGAAGTGGAAAACCTCACCAAGGCTTCTGAGTCAAGTGCATCCTTAGACTACCTTGTTTTCTGTCCTACCACTCATTCCATCTTATCCCAGCCATACACATGTTTCATGCAAGGAGCACAAGTGACTCTGTTAAATAGCTGTCTTCTCCCTCTATCTATGCTATTATCTACATTATACTAAAAACAATTGAAACAGAGCATAGTGATATCTTCCAACTAGCTGCTTTAAATTGTGTATTAGTCATGTGTTTGAGGAGTAATATTTTTTTCACTCTACAGAACTGAGCTTTCAAAGTAACACTACATATAAATAGGCAAACCAGAAGAGCAAATGGAAATGCTTCAGTGCCTCCACTACCAAAAGATCATCCTCTTGCAGGTAGCAATCCTGGATGTAGATCTTCTAGTACTGCTCTACGAGAACTCATGTGTGTTCATGTGCATCTGTGTCAATGCATGTCATGTATCTGTGAATTAGTTTCCTGTGTTCACTCTCTATAGACAATTCTACATGTCGGCTAAAACTTGAAGGCTTTGTTATAAATATTAGAGGACCTCCAGAATTCTCCCCAGAACTCAGGCTAAATTAAAACACGTTTCTCCAATCACTTATTCTCCACCTGTTACAAATAGTTACATCATTGAATATTTATTGATAGGGAAAAATAGCCATTTTTTTCAAATACAAAGTTTTTTTTAAGTAGTCAGAATGAGCATCTATTCTTGTTTGGAAATGACAGTGAAAGTGTAAAAATGATTAAAATTGGGGCTGAGGTTCAAAGATGTGTCTTCAGTAAGGATAGCATCAAAACTACAATAACCGACGGTTTAAGACATATGCCTAAAAATCTGCCATGTCTTTATATTGAATATAATTCTAAGTTCTACCCTACCCCACAGACCATATACAGAGATGTAGAAATGCCTCTATTCTCTCTCCCTCAAGTGTCACCTTGGGAGGGGGGAAAGGGTCACTTCAGGAAGGAAGCTGGCTTGACATGATGAGCCTGATGTAATTTGCGCCAATAATACTGAGCAAACCCAAACTTCAAATTCTGTGTGTGTGTGTGTGTGTGTGTGTGTGTGTGTGTGTGTGTGTGATTTTATTTATTTATTTGACAGAGAGAAAGAGGGAGAGAGGGAAAGAGCACAAGAATGGGCACACCAAAGCTTCCAGCTACTACAAATGAACTCCAAATGCACGTGCCAACTTGTGCATCTGGCTTACGTGGGTCTTGGGGAATTGAAACTGGGTCCTTTGGCTTTGCAGGCAAATGCATTAACGGTTAATACATCTCTCCAGCCCTTCAAATCCTATAATAAACCTATTTCTCTTCACTCCATGGTGGCCTCATTCTCTCTTGTTACCTCCAGTGGTATCTCAGGTGAATATCAAGATGCCCCTTCCTTCACTAAATTAATGTTATTGCTTTGGTGGAAGGCCAAGCATATCTAACAGAAAATATTAATACTCAACTTTAGACCTCAGAACTAATATACAAATTCTTCCAAAGACTATCATCTTTGAATAGCTCTCATTTTCATTCCAGCATGGGGATCGATCCTAGAGCCTCATATGTTGGCTCCATGTTCCATCATCAGTTTCATCTTCAGCCCGTAGCCAGAATTTCTTGAAAGGCAAAAGGAATCCTATATTAATTTGGCTGGGTCTCTTTCCTTTATATATCAACAGTAGCACTTAATGATACTAGCACACTGTACTCAAGGATGTTAAGAGGGACAAGGACATTAAATAAAAGAAATACTTTCCACCTATGAAAGGAAAAAAAAAGTATTTGGCATGAGGAAAATTTTTGAGAGGGACTAGAAGTGCAAAAGTCAAAGCCATGAGTCAAATATAATATAGCTTTAGTCTCAAGTAAAGTAAACACCTTCACCTGCAGCGTGACAAGGCAAGAAGATGAATCAGATGGCCAGCTAAAATTTATTTGCTTTCAATGCTTGGTCCCTCACTGGCGGTAATTTGAGAGGTGGAGCCTTGCTAAATGACATGTGTTCTTGGGGGCAAGATTAAGGGTTTTATAGGCAGCTTCTCCCTTGCCAGAGTCCAGCTCACTGTCTTGCTGCCACTTTCACCTCTATGACAAGAAGTGACGTCCAGCCGAGACTCATGTCATGCTTTCCCTTGCCATCATAGAACTTCCCTGGAGTCTGTAAACGAAAACTAGCCCTTGCTTCCCACCTGCTGCTATTGGTTAGGTGTTTTGTCCCAGGAATGCGAAGGCGACTACCACAGTCATGAACAAGTAGAGCATTTAGTTTCAGTTTCATCTTCCTATGTTTGTCCTCAGAGGTCTATCTCTCTTCCTCTCAGAGAAGCCCCACACTCACAATCAAGCGGAAGCTATAACGTCAGAGAAGAGGGAATTGTCTGGCAATCTGGAGTTGAAGTCACCCTCTAACAGAAATCCAAAGGGCAATGAGATTTGGCCAGAAGATGGGGATGTACTGACAGAACCAAGGCATTGGAACATGCCTGAGCTTAGTGTGGGTAGGGTGTGCGTGGGGTGGGGGGGACTCCAGGAATGCCACCTCATGGAAGGAACCCTGACTTTTAACACCAGGACCCAACTAGGCTGATGCATCTTACTGAACATAGAACCCTGTAGATCAGGAACACCATGGGCCTGTGGGAGAATGCCCTGAGGATCGGCTGTGGAGCAGAACACCTCCCTAGACTGAGACGACAGGCCTAAATGCCTGCAGCACCTCAGTAATGAGCCAGGAGAAAGAAAGTGAGCATTGCCTATAGAAACTGGACCTTAAAGAGATTATTTGGGAAGGGGAAAGAGATTAGAAGAAGGGGAGAGGGGAGAGGAGAGGATATTTGGAGGTGAATATGGTGAAAGTGCATTACGTGTGTATATGAAAATGTCAAAATGTCACAAGGAAACCCATTATTGTATAGAATGAATATGCAGTAATAAAGAAAAGTAACTAAAAGGAAGATGGATCATTCAATTGAAGATTTCTTCCACATTATGGAAAAAGGGTGTTTCATTTAGTTTCAGTCATTTAGGAAGATGTTACAAGATAGGGATCTTAAGAGATCACAGAGACCAATTTCTTGAAAAATTACTTAACCTTTCAAGGGGCTTCATGCTTTTTAAAAGTCTTTTAGCTTCTGAAATTTTCTACTTGTCTTTTGAAATGAATATTTCGCAGCATTAAAAAAAACTTGGTATTACAAAAAAACAACAGGGTATTAACTGAAAGAAGTTAACTTAAAAACTAATTTTCCTAGCCAATAAGCTATCACTTCCAAAGTTTGTACTTTTCAAACAAAAGAAAAGATTTCAACAAAACCTGTTGCTGTCAGCAGAGGATCTCCTACCCTGGAACCTCTGAGATCTTTTTTTCTGTTGGAATTAGACACTTTCATTTGAAGTATTTTGCCCTTTGTAATCAATCTCATTAGTGTCAAATTTCAAAAACTGTTTTCATGTCTCTGGCATAAAAGCAATATGTGAAATATTGATTTAAATATAAAGTTTAGGAAGTAAATAGTCAACTGAAACAACATGCCACCATCTTGGTTATGTTTCCTTAAGTTTTGACTCAAATCAAAGCATCAGTTGGAAAATGGGCTCCCATCTTCCTCTGGAGGAAGATGCATATTTTTATTTATTTATTTTTGTTTATTTTTATTTATTTATTTGAG
Organism: Dipus sagitta; assembly: GCA_036346955.1. NCBI lineage: Eukaryota > Metazoa > Chordata > Mammalia > Rodentia > Dipodidae > Dipus > Dipus sagitta. Next base: position 62,301,353 of record CM070786.1, read on the forward strand.
AGTGACAGACAGGCAGAGAGAGAAAAAGGGATATATATATAGAGAGAATGGAAGCACCAGGGCCTCCAGACACCGCAAACAAATTCCAGACGCATGTGCCAGCTTGTGTGTCTGGTTTCCGTGGGTCCTGGGGAATCAAGTCTAGAACCGGGGTCCTTAGACTTCACAGGCCAGTGCTTAAATGCTAAGCCATCTCTCTAGCCCCAGAAGTTGCGTATTAAACAAAGCTCATACAAGCAGTGACCATTCTGATGCTCATGTCATTACTATATTAAAATGTCATTTTATTAAGCATATACTTATGATCCCTTTGGAAATAAATTTATATTTGTTTATAAAATAACTATGAAACTTTATTTTAAAATGTTAAAATTTTCGTTTTTGGTGAAACTATACATAGATATATAGATAGTGAACAATTCAGCTTTTAACATGAAACAAGAGATGTATTACTGCTTGTGCCATTAAAAGTGTCAATGACTGTCCATAATCACAACAGAAGTATCGCATAGAAATCAAAGTCTAGAGATGGAGGGATGGCTTAGCAGTTAAGGAGTTTGTCTGCAAAGCCAAAGGACCCAGATTCGATTCCCCAGGAACCACATAAGCCAGATGCACGAGGAGGTGCACGTGTCTGGAGTTCATTTGCAGTGGCTGGAGCCTTGGAGTACCCATTCTTTCTTTCTCTTTCTCTCTCTCTCTCTCTCTTCCTCTGTCTCTCCCTCTTTCTCTCTGTCAAATAAGTAAATAAATAAATAAATATAAAATATTGAAAGAAAAGAAATAAAAGTCTGTTTAATACAATAGCCAACAAGAAATTGAGAATATAGGGGTTCTTAGCTAATCTTATTCCTGGATTTTTTTTTCAACTATTATACTGTATCTCTCTATTTCCCTGACTCCCTCCATCTCCTGTGAGTCCCTCCATCTCCTATGATTCCTTTTGAAGCCCTATGGCCACAAATAAGCAGGGGACAAGACGGCACAACACCCCTGCTTCCCTCAGCAAAGACATGGACAGGAGCCCCGTGTGGCTGAAATTCTGAGAAGTAAACTGAGGAAGCTGACATCTATGCAAAAGCAGCAGTGAGGACGAGCCCTGAGTCATGAGCAATACTGAAACCTTAAAATCTAAAATAAATAGAGAGATACTAAAGAAGAAGCACTCTTAAAAGTGAGAGGAGAGAGCTCAGGCCCGGAGCGCTGCCTTCTCATTTCCCTCTTCCAGTCATTCCTTCTTGGAGGAGGAGCGAGGCCCAAGTAGATGGACATTTACAGAAGGGACACTTGTCAGCTTCTATGGCTTATGATCCCTTTTTCTTTCTCAAAAATTTCTCCCAAAGATTAAGAGTGTCAGACAGTGACAATAAGTATCTGAGAAGTGACCCGTAAAGTAATTAGAAGAGGAATTTGCCCACACCCCACCCTCTCGCTCTCCGGGCTGGGTCACTTGAAAGGCACCTCTGTTTACTTCCTGACCCATCTAATTTCGGTCACAGGGACCATCACGAACGCATCTCCCAGCAGCTGCTGGAACTGAAACTGCAGCAGTTGCCCCGGGCGCCAGGGCACCTTTAGAGCTGCTCAGCCCTAATGGATCAACTTTCCTCGGCGCAGGTGGCAATTTACCAGGAGACCAAACTTTTACACGAGGAGGAGACCACGGCAAATCTCTTCAAAGACCACAGGCCTGAAGCAGAGCTAAGAAAACAGAGCTCTCTAAAAGGTGTGACAACTGCCCATCTTCCCGTCCGCGCATTCCAAACGAAGGCAGTCAGGGAGCAGTGGGACAGGGAGCTCCTTCCTGTTAATAAACGACAGAGGCGAAAATGCCGAGAAGTGCATGCTTTCCTAGGAGTTCTCAACTGCTTCATTCCTCACAAAAAAATGTTAAAAAATCCTTGTTTTCCTAAAAACTTAGGTACATTTAAATAAAATATTATGAAATTTTTCCTGGTTAACATTTGTTTTTACAAAATTCCAAAAACGTATCAAGGATTAATTTTTAACATTTTTAATTGTATAGAATTTTCAAATGTTTTTAAATTCTAAAAATAAAAACCAAAACCCCAAACAAGCCCATGTTCATCCTCTTCACAAAGGCTGATCATTTTAATCAAACTGCGCACGTAAAAAAGCTGGTCAGCGGCGCGGCACGTGTATCCCAGCATTGCTGACCGTGGAAGCCCAGGGAAGAATTTATAAAGCAGATGATTCACAGAGAAAGCAGATTAGTTGAAAGACAGATTTGAGGCTGAGAAAAACAGCTCTAAGGAGCTTACAGAAAAATCTAAATTATAGGATAATGTACATAAAAGCACTTTGACACACATAAGAACCAAATGTAACAATTATTAGAAGGCTTGAAGTTAAAAGGGAAAGCGCTTTCTATACTGGTATTTATGTCTCTAAATAGACACATGTTGGAATGTGTGAAGTATTTTCTTAGTTTTATAAACACTATATTTTGTGATTTAACTATAGTGATAAAAGTGATTTAGAGGCTGAATTCTCTTTTATTTTTTCCAATTTTAAGATAGTATTCCAGTTATCAAAGTCAATGGTGAGGAAGAAAAAACATTATATCTAGTGGAAATGCTGGAGGAATGTGAAGTTTGTCTGTTTTTTGGACTTTAATCTCATACTAGCTGACCACTATTTATGCACACAAACCATAAAGAATTCTTTTAAAAAATGAAGCAGATGTGGAGAACAAAACAACAGTAACAAAGGTTTATTGAATATGGATAAATAAAGTCTTGAATTGTCTCATCGTTCATAGTCAATAAGTATTTGTTTTCGTTGTGGCATAGGGGAGACAACTGAAATAAAAATGAGTACTGCCCAGTAAGGCATTTGGTATAATTATACTTTTCATAAAATAGACTTTCTACTCTTCTCAAATGAAACTGCACATCTTTTACGCCCAGATGGGACTTTAATACATTTACAAATATTGTGTATAAATTAAACTAACACTTTCAGTTGTGTATAAGCAATGGCGTGCTCAGAGGGCATGATGGTACAGAAGTTCAAGGCTGCAAATGGAACTTTTAGAAGGATTTCTTCTCATTTTACTACCCATCTCCAGTAGTCTTTCAGAAAAAATTATTTTTGTAAGCAAAATTCCAGCACCCAGAATGCCTCAGTGCTTAGAAACTTAGCAGCATGAGAGAAATAAGCTGAGAGGAAATGCCAATTTGAATCTTAGCAGGTCTGAGGACTGGAGCACCTCTAGCTTGGTGGGCCTGTGTTGATCACTTCATTTACATGCATCTGGGGTTTGTAATCATCAATGTTACTTTGTGTGAATATACAGTACAAAATGGCAGAAGTGTGCTTAGTGGTATATAAGAAGTTGTTGGAAATTCTGTCCTAATTTTAAGCCAAAATTCATTTAGCTATTTTTAATGAAAATCAGACCGTATTATTACAACCAAAATTCTAATAAATGTAATTCAAAACTATACTAATTTGAGACTGATATGCTGAGAAATAATGGTAGGGAAAATGAAAAATATTTTTATTGTAATTAAAATATTGTGTGTAGAAGAACAGAAAAGATGTACAGATAAAACTCCCTGCCAACAATGCTGTGCATACAAATGAAACACATCACCCACTAGCATTCCTGTAAGTACCACTCTACCCATGAAGCAGATGTTATTGTATTGCATCTGTTTTCTTGTTTGTTGTTTTATGTTGTTTGGTTTTTCTAGGGAGGGTCTTGATCTAGCCCAGGGAGACCTGGAATTCACTATGTAGTCTTAGGCTGACCTTGAGCTCACAGTAATGCTCTTACAATGGTCTCTAGAGTGCTTGGATTAAAGGTGTGCACTACCATGTCCTGGAGAGACAGAAAAAAAGAGAAAGATAGATAGATAGAGAGAGAGAGACAGACAGAGAGAGTCAGAGCTTCTAGCAACTGCAAAGGAATCCAGATGTGTGTGCAACTTTGTGCATCTGGCTTTCTGTAGGAACTTGAGAACAAAACTCTAGTCATGAGGCTTTATGGGCAAGTGCCCTAGCCACTGAGCAATCTCTCCAGTCATATAGCATCTTTTAAATTTGACTATATATTTTAATGCTTGCATCTTAAATCATTTACAATTTATTATAAATAAAACTTATTGTATAACTTCATGCATATTTATCAAAGAGAGGTGACATCTGTTTCATCACTTCTTTGCATTTTAAGAACTGGAACAAAGATTTTCTAATTAAAGATGTAAATAAAGGATTTTCTGCTCTATGAAGGCAGCTTTCAACGATGAAGGAGAGAAAAGCAGCTTTTATTGTTGTTGTTTTTCAAAGTAGTATCTGACTCCAGCCCAGTCTGTTCTGGAACTCACTGTGTAGTCTCAGGGTGCTCTTGAATGCACGGTGAGCTTTTTGGAAACTGCTATATACTCTTAGTCATTTAAGGATTGTGTTATTTGTATATAACTAAGTCAGACTTCAGAACTTTGATGTTTGGGGGATTTACCATTACTGTGTTACATCAGTGTACCCCAATGCTGTGTTCTTCCATTATAAATTTATCAAAGATAAATTTCTATTCTCATTTCTGTAATAAAAAATGGATTTACTCTGGGCATTGTCTTCTCAAAGAGCAAGTTCCTTAGATTTACAGTAATGCAAACAAAATATTATAATGAGTTCATTTAGAGAATTCAGAAAGAGATGCTTGTAATAATATACTATCATTAAAAGTGACAAGGGAATCAAACTCATTTTGAATTAGTGTGCTATAAGTGGTTTTAAAGTATTGAAAACAGTCAATGCATCTAAACACAACTTTCATCTCAATCCAAGGGATTTTGCTTTTAGTTTTATTTCTTCTTAAAATGTAAGATCCTGGGCTGGGGAAATGGCTTAATTCTAAAAACTGTGTAATGCGAGGTTTGTGGACCATATTTTAATTTTTTGAGTTTTTTTTCTTACTATCTGGAGAAGTCTAGGATATAAAGTATATATTTAAGAACTGTCTCCTGGGCTGGAGAGATAGCTTAGTGGTTAAGGCATTTGCCTGCAAAGCCAAAGGATCCTGGTTCGAATCTCCAGGACTCAAGTAAGCCAGATGCACAAGGGGCCACATGCATCTGGAGTTCGTTTGCAGTTGCTGGAGGCCCTGGTGTCCCCATTCTCTCTGTCTATCTCTCTTTCTGCCCCCCTCTTCCTCTGTCTTTAATAAATAAAATATATTTAAAAATTGTCTTCTGGGTTTGGGGAAATGGCTCAGCAGTTAAGGCACTTGCTTGTAAAGTCCAACAATCAGGTTCAATTTCCCAGTACCCACGTAAGGCCAGATGCACAAAGAGGCACGTGTATCTGAAGTTCGTTTGCAACAGTTGGAGACCCTGGCATGCTCATTCTTTCTTTCTCTGCTTGCAAATAAATAAATAAATAAAATATTTTTCAAAAGAGAATAAATGGGCTAAGAGATGGCTTAGCAGTTAAGGCGTTTGCCTGCAAAGCCAAAGGATAGCTGTTTGATTCTCCAGGACCCACGTAAGCCAGATGCTCAAGGGGGCACATGTGTCTGGAGTTCGTTTGCAGCGGCTGGAGGCACTGGTGCACCCATTCTATCTTCCTCTCTGCCTCCCCCCACCTTTCTCTCAAATATAAATAAAACAAAGGCATGAGCCACCATTCCTGCCTTATTAAAAAAAAAAAAAAAGTAAGATGCAACTTCACAGGCTCCCTGGGACATCACACACTGCTTCTACATGCTTGTATGTGATGGTCACAGCTGAACTTCAAGGAAGCTCCCATGCCAGAGTAAAGAAGGCTTCTTTTTGCTGTGAGAGGACCAGCGTAGGGCATCTGGCCTGCAGTTCTAAGTGGAAGATCCACAGTCTACGGAGAAAATCAGCTTTTATTTCAAACTATCTCTTCAAAATATTGATTTGTGAACATCAATTTATTTTATTACTTTGCTCGCTTGTTTGTTTGAAATAGGGCTTTACTCTGTAGCCCAGGCTGCTCAGTTACTACGTAGCTCACTTCAAATTTGCAGCAATTCTCCTGCCTCTGTATAAAATATATCATGAAGACAATAGAAATCATACTTTGTTAAATTCAAATGATAGATTATAGTAGCAGGAATATGTATATTTGTGCTGATGTGCTTGGTTTAGATTTTTTGCACTCTTTACATTTTATTGGCAATTTCTATACATATAGACAACACATCATGATCATAATCCCCTCCCACCATCTCCCTTTTCTCTCACAAATCCCCCCTCTACTGAATCCCTTCTTTTTTTTGACTTGTTTCTCTTCTGTGCAATGCCATCATCTCCCCGCCTGTGACTCAGGTCTTGTGGAGGCACACCATCCGCTGTGAGGTTATGCACGAGATGATCATGTTGTGTCTGAAAGACTCTACTGCAAAGTACTTACATTGCACCATACTGTCTATATATTCAAGTATGTTTTCATATATAAAATGGAAAACATTCATATATACATCAAACATATAAAGAATTATATTTGTACACATGTGTTTACTTACAGAAGCTCTCAGCTAGACAAACATGAATATTTATCTGTATGTGATGAAATGAAATACTATTTTCCATGAAAAAATTAGGTTATGTATTTTACTTAGACCATTAGCATTAAATTTCTTTTCAAATAAAAAAATAGAAGATGAAAATAAGTGGGCAAGGACCCTATATTTAATCATTAAATGTAAATTATCAAGTAAGTTTTCAAAAGCAATGAAGTATAAATATAGCAATACAAAGGCCCACACCTTTACACTGAAGAGGACATGGAGCTTGTTATATTGTCTCTCTGTGTGGTTATTCTGACTTCTCTGTGTGTAAGGAGAAAGGACTTCAAACCCCAAAGGTAAAGCATATATAGGAGAGCAAATAAGTCTCTTTCACTCTTAAAATAACACTTTATTTAAAAAAATGCTGTTCTATTCAAAATTGAATTGTGATAATTATAAAGAAATACAAAAATGAGTAGACACAGACTCATGCCTTCTGTGCCAGTTAAATGGTCTCTATGAGTCACACCTGTCATACAACTTATTTTAACCCATAACGTGGCAAAGGAGAGGCCCCTATTTTTACTTGATTCTTCAGGCAGGCCAAGTGGACCCCCCAACAAGATCAGGATTATTTCTTGAAACTGGGGTAATGTTCGCTTATTCCTGGCTGTTCCCACCCAACTGATCTGTAAACTAGCCAAGCTTGGCATGGGTTTTGGAGTGTACCAAAGTGGAACTGTGGTTATTAGACAAGGTGTTTGGGTTATATTTTCCATAAGGAAAGTGTTACAAAATATCTGTTCTAACACTCAGAGACCCTGTCATTCTTGTGTGGCAGGAGATCAAAGGAGGGGCATTTGCATTTGCTTTTTCTTTAGCCAAAACGTCACTAGTAACAGTTTCAGAATTATGATGTTTTACCAGATTTCTTGCATGTCTTTAGCCCTCAAGGTAACAAAGTATTAAAACACAGACGAAAGAATCCAAAAGAAGCCCCCAAATTCAAGCCACTGTTCTTGAAGCGAAAGAATGCTATCTACTTAATTAACATGTCACCACGCAGGATGGCCAGGTGTTCCTTAGAAGTCACCTATGTAAGTATTGATCAGTCTAACCCTCATACGACTTGACAAGATAATGTGGCAACAGAAGCTTTGTCTGATGAAAAAAATATGTCTGAAGATTTATTTCGTCCTTCAGTCCTGTCGGGAGGATCCTACAGTGCTGTCTTCGTTCCTTAGCAGAGCAGAGGACTTAGCACAAGTTCATGCTTGTCAAGCATTTTTACTCTGATTATTGGTTGATAATAATTTTAGAAACATGGGTGAGAACTGTGTTGTAGTTATCAGAGATTTTTCAGCTATATGTGTCCCTGAAATATAGGTAATATTTTACATATGTATATAGTTATATATGTATATATATATATATATATATATATATATATACACACACACACCACACACACACACATGCACGCACGCACACACAAACACACACACACATATATATGCATATATATATATATATATATATATATATATATATATATGTTCTACAGTAGGACTTGCTTCAGGAAACAGAAAATATGTTCTGTACAAAACAGAGCAGCCTCTTTATATGCATTTGTTTGATTAAATATATTTATATATGTATATATGTGCACATGTTTGTGAGCTGTAGATAAATATATAGTTATGTATGTATATGTATCTATAAAGGTTTTTATAGGTATCCATAAATGTACTAGAATTATTACTATATTGGGATGGAAGTTTTTCTCACTGTTGAGTAGCTCCCAGATAAACATGAAATATATATTCAGCCAACTCACAGTTCTCCTGTCTTAACAATACATGAGTAAAAATGATTGCATAACTCAAAAAAATTAAGACTGTTCTAATAATGGATAGACAGGTATAAGGACCAAGTTTTTGTTATTTAACAAATACCCATGTGAGACCAGCATGTGCCATTTTCTAAGAGAAGCAAGTTTACCACACTCAGGAAACTTCCCCCATGGTCACCTTGTACTGCAGACAAAACAAACTTAAGCCTCACTCTTCACAGTTAGGGAGAAATGCTGAAAATAAAAGAAAAATTGAACAGTCCTGAGTTTCACCAATGAGTGGAGAAAACGTGCCGAAAATATCAGGGCTGGAGAGATGGCTTAGTGGTTAAGTGCTTGCCTGTGAAGCCTAAGGACCCAGGTTCGAGGCTTGATTCCCCAGGACCCACATCAGCCAGATGCACAAGGGGGCGCACACGTCTGTAGTTCATTTGCAGTGGCTGGAGGCCCTGGCACACCCATTCTCTCTCTCTCTCTCTATCGGCCTCATTCTCTCTCTGTCTGTCACTCTCAAATAAATAAATAAAACAGAAAAATTAAAAAAAAAAAAAAAAACAGCTATGATCCCCTGAACTGGCTGGCTAGGAGAGCAAGGAGATCCTCAAACATATGCACATAGATCAGGATTCACGCTGACTCTTACAATTAGCAGGAGTTAATATATGGCCAAGAATGGACAATTTTCTAGATTTCGTCACACACAATTTGGGGAAAACATTTCACTTTATTAATCCTTCCCTTCTCAAATGTCATTACTTCTTAAGTGAGAGCCTTTTCAGGTTTCTGTTGCAATGTAACAAATCCCCCTCAAAGCGAGTGGCTTAAAACAGTGGTGATTCTAGTGTCTTTTATGATTTTCTAGGTTGTGTGGAATTAACTAGTTGAATTTTTTAGTTACTGTGATGTCACATTACTGGATCCAAACCTAAGATGGCTCCTGCATTGGTGGACAGCAAGACTTGAACAAGCTGTTGAGAATGACTCAACTCTTCTGTATGAGTCCTACATGTGACTTGGGCTTCTCAAAACTAGGTTCCAAAAACTAGCATTCAAAGACATGTTCAGTTCATGAGGATTTGTCAAGGCTTTACTATTAATATGTTTCCTAATGTTCCTACACAGGGTATGATATCAAAAGCCTTACCCAGGAGGACACACAGGTAATTGTATCTGTTGTTTCTCTGGTTTTTGTGTGGTCTATGAGTGCTGGGATGACAGGCATGTGACATCATTCTATCTCTGAGTCCTGAGCACTAAGACAAAAGGCATGTGATATCATTCTATCTCTGTGTCCTGAGTACTAAGACAAAAATCATGTGACATCATTCTATCTCTGTGTCCTGAGTGCTAAGACAAAAGGCATGTGACATCATTCTATCTCTGTGTCCTGAGTGCTAGGATGACAGCCATGTGACACCATGCCCATCCATTTTCCTTCTCTCTCTCTTGTTTAAAACTTTTCAGAAGGGCACGGTGGCACACACCTTTATTCCCAGCACTTGGGAGAAAGAGGTAGGAGGATCACCATGAGTACATGAGTTTGAGGCCACCTTTATGCTACATAGTGAATTCCAGGTCAGCCTGAGCTACAGTGAAACCCTACCTTGGGAAAAATAAAAAAAAAAAAAAAGAGGGGGAAAGTAAGAAAGTGAAGTCAGTGTACATGATAAATTTTAATAAAACAAATTCTATATATTCCATTTTAGAATTTAGCTATGAGAAAAATGTTGTTACTTTTAATGAGTTGTAAAGAATATGAAGTTTTTATGATTTTATGATTTCTTCATATAATTTAGTCCAGCTCCCCTCAAGTAATCAATAAGCAAATCTTTAAAACAGAAACAAGTTGCCAGTTACTGTGGGAGGATTTAGAAATATAACATAATGTAGGACAAAGTGTGCATCATTTCTTTTGCAGACAAACACTCTAACTACTAAGCAGTACCTCCAGCCTTTGATAAGCATATTTTGATAACATTTTATGCAAAGGAATGTGTTTGTGTTTTTTTATTATTTCTGCATTGATCTCTAGCAAATCTCAAATACAGTGTATCTCAGTAGCTCTCTTGTAATATATTCAGCTACATAGACCATCTCTGATAAGTGCTCCTCTGGTCTTCATGCTACTCGGTCATAGACTTTGTCTATAAAAGGAACTTCCCACCAACTGATGTTAGTTGGAAGAATACAATGGAAAAGAATAAATACCCTGATTTTGTGATCAGATGGCTAATTTGAGAAACCTGTAACTCCTATTATTTTCCAACATCATGTATGAAAGTAGGTTTTTAATGAGTAATTTAAAAACATTGTAAGTTTTCACTGTAGGCAAGACATCCTATTGAGTTTAAAAGGGAAGGGTTATAAAAATTAATCCTTTTGCTAACAGTAGGTTCATTAACACTGAAATAAACAAATATTCCTCGAGTGGATTGTGGGCTCTTATCTCTCTATGAAGCTTTTTTGATGTCTTCAACCTTATCCAGGTGTGGCAATGTGGGAAGAGGTCTGTAATGACAAACAAAAGACCTCCTTGGTGCCAATAACACTTTCACCCACATCAAACAAGGCACATTCTTACAAGGAAGCTCTCACCTAATCACACAAGTGGAAAGACTTGAGAGTTGAAATGCATAGGCTTGCAGTGTGTTGTGTTCCTTGGAACGTGTTCCACACAGGAATGAAGAGGGACCAGGACTCCACTGAAGAGGCTGATTCCATAGCGTGTCCCCTGTGTTTAACAGGGGAGAGGATGGACTGAGAAAATCCCATGGTGGACAGCCTTGCAGAAATATTTGTGGAGATCTTGCTTCATTCAGTTGCTTCTGATCAAGTATCAACTGCCACTCAGCATCTCTCCTGCTAGTGTCTCCACACTGGAGCATGTCTCCTATGGGACTTTTTAACCCCAAGCTCACATCCTACTAACCCCTCACAGTGGGAGTGCAAATTCTAGGTAAATAGTCATTTGATTTAGGTATTGTTTTTCTCTACTGTATCTGATGATAATTAATAAATATTTGTTTGTTGGATGAATTAATAAATATATGATTCTCAGGAGCAAGGGATTCCCTATTTGAGACACATTTTGTTTTCCTACTCAACAGACATTAGAAAGAGCCTCAAAATTGGGGGAAAATCAACTAGGATTATTCTACTTCTATCTTTACTGGTCAGGTGCCTGCTCAAAATGCAAATGATTTCAAAATTTCAAGAAGAAAATAAGTAATAGTCATGTAATTATTTTTTCTGTAAAACATTTAGCTCATTCAGTCTAATGACATACGGAAAACCATGCTGTTTTCCCGTTTCTTTTAAACCAGTAGATACAGTGAAGTGCAAGCATTACACTGATTGTGTTAGTTTTGATTTTTCAGGTAATTCATGACAAGGATATTCCACAAAATGACAGACAACTGATAAGTATTATTTTGTTTGTATTATACAAATTTACTACTTGCAAATGTTTACCATAAGCTTGCTACTATTTCTAATAGTAGCAATTTAGTAAGTCATTCCTCATTCCTTAGATCTGGAACTCCACAGAATGTAACAGATTTGCTGTTTTACTCTTTACTTATAACCTGTTCTTTAGTGTCTGGAAAGCCTTCCTATATAATTTGCCAGTGAAGTGGAAGAGGATTTTTATCATGGTATCTCATTTAAACTTCAGTAAAATCCTGTGAAGCTTCACAGAGGATAACAGAGACTGAATATGTGACAAACTGTGTTCCTGATACTATTATTTCAGAGTGCCAAGGATATAACATCTAAATGCTGGATTGATGACTATGACAGTGGTTGGCCACCATCTCAAAACTCTATTCCTTATTCACACAGCTTCATTTTTAGAGAAATCAACCAAAGGATTATCTTTTAGTTTGTCTTATCCATGCAGAATTGTTCCTATATTTTTCATAATATTTATTGATTTTGTTAAAATGTATAATATATATTTTAGTGATATTAAACACATTATATATTTACATATTGGAAGTTTACACTCATCAGTAGCTTTTTCTCTGTGTTTCTGCTTGTTAAAAGCTAAATTTAATACTTACTAAAGAATTTATTTATTTTAACATTCTGGGCACTGGTGTGGAGAGAGGGAACATTGAACTCAGAGGTCACAGATGACCAAGATGACTACCATTATGTTCAGGGTTAATGAAGTTCGGAAACAGAAATTTTGGGATAGAATAAGTAAACCCATCTTAGTGAACATGAGTGCTAACTATAGATATTTATCTTGGTTATATATTTGGCATCCTACCTCTTTAATGGAGACTTACTTCTAGTTATACTCAGTAGCAGGGTTAAAATGGAAATTTTACATTATATTTATGCTCCTTTCTGAGTTACCCTAAAAAGAAACAGAAGTAAGTATAAGCATACAGGATTATATTTTCGTATCTGCCAATGAATAGTTGTAAGACTTTAAAGTGTAGTCAAATAATCATGTCTCTAGGATGTTAGTTTGCAATAATTATGTATATCCAAAAGTATCCATGATTTATTTTATCTCTTCATCCAGAGAAATGCATAAAATTCCCTTACTGAGTCTGTCTTTCTATCTATCTATCTATCTATCTATCTATCTATCTATCTAATGTATAATTTTTATTTTTGGCAATAGTGGACATTGAACTTAATGCTTTATGCATGCTATAAGTGTACTGTCAGTGAGCTACAACCTTATCAATCTTTCACTTTTGATTTTGATACAAGTTCTTACTAAATTAACCAAAAACTCTCTCTGTAGCCCAGGCTGGCCTTGAGCTTGCAATCCAGCCTTCCAGATAGGACTTAATGACACTGCCTACTTCACTTTTCATTGCTGGTACCTTTATCAAGGTTAGGAAAATATATCATAATATTTTCTCAATTCAGTCATTGTTGGGAATATGCACAAAAGTTTTCAACTTTCATTGAGTTTATAATTTTAGAGAAATTCCATCTCAATTATAGATACAATAGGGAATGTATACTACTTGTAGGTATCTTTCAATCATATACCTGATATGAAAATAATCAGCAAGAACTGAGGACAAGGAACATCTAACAAGCCAAGAATAGGCAGCTGATCCCCTGGTAGTAGATGAAACACCCCTTGCAGATCAACAGGGGCCCAGGTGGAACCACAGAGGAATTGGTGAGACAAGCATGAATGCTGGTTCCACTGCAAACCTGACAACCTGCACCAAGGTGATGTGTAACGACACTGAAGACACTCAGAACATACCAAAGCAGAATTTCTGAAATTGCTGGGAGGTTAACACTAAAGAAACTAAAAGCACACCCCCCCCCCATGGCTCAGGGAATTTTGTGGAAGAGGGTGGTGGAAAGAATGTAACAGGCACATGGTAGAAGGGAAGTATCCAAAGACATTTCCCCTCCCCACACAATGACTGACAGCTATTCTTACAACTCATAACCCACAGCCCCAATGGTGAATACCAGCAATGCCATTAAGGAGGGCTGTCAGTGGAGTAGGGTCAGAGAGGAAGGAAATGATGGTACCAACACATGATGTGTTCATACAAGGTTTCTCCTTTAAAAAAATGTATCTATCTATCTATCTATCTATCCATATATATATATATATATATATATATATATATATATATATGTTTTATTTCTAATATTTTAGTTCACATTTAAATACATTTAAATGTTGTGTTTCAAATCAGATGTCTCCCATGAGTTCTTGTGTTTTGAATACTTGATTCTCAGCTTGTGGTAATTTGGGAGATTGAGCCTTGCTGGAGGAGGTGTGTTGCTGGGGGTGGGCTGAGGAATATGATAGCCAGTTCTTCATTCCCACAGCTCAGCTCACTCTCTTGCTGCTATATTGTATCTTCTATGGCAGAGGTGATGTCCAGCCTCTGCTCATGCCATGCTTTCTGCTGCCATCATGAAGATTCCCCTTCAGACTATAAGCCAAAATAAAAACTTTCCTCCCATCAGCTACAGTTAACTGGGTGTTCTGTCTGAACAATATGAAGGTGTGGTGGTTTTATTCAGCTGTCCCCCATAAACTTAATTGTTCTGAATGCTAGATCCACAGCTGATGGTGATTTGGGAATTAATGCATCCCAGAGGGAGTATATTGTTGGGGGTGAGCTTGTGGGTGTTATAGCCAGTTACCCCATACCAGTGTTTGGCACACTCTCCTGTTGCTAAGGTACACCTTATGTTGGCCAGGGGGTGATGTCCATCCTGCTCATGCCATCATTTTCTCTGTCATCATGGAGCTTCCCCTTAAGCCTGTAAGCCAAAATAAACCTTTTTTTTTTTAGCACAAGCTGCTCTTGGTTGGGTGATTTCTGTCAGCAATGTGAACCTGATTGCAACAGTAAAGTTTGACTGAGTAGTGCGATTGCTGCTAGACATCTGACTGTGTGGCTTTGGCCTTTTGGAGTGATTTTCAAGAGGAATGTGGAAGGATTTGAAACCTTGGCCTAAGAGACACCTTGCAGTGCTATAAGTACAGCTTGATGGACTATTCTGGTCAGAGTTGAAAGGACTAAATGCAGTAAGAACTATGGACTGTGAGTTTTGCCTTATGAGGGTGAGAAAGAGCTTTGCCTGGACCGGGCTGGAAGTTTGTGAGGGAAGCTTGCTGTTATACCCATGTCCTGAGAAATTCTGCAGGGTTGCTTTGCGTAGAAATGAACTGGTGTGAGCAGAGGGATATGGCACAGAAAGAAAAATCTTTGGGTGAACTTCTGCCCATATTAAGCTGCAATTGAGAGACTACATCCTTTGAGATTGGGCCAGCTGACCTGCACTGGGACAACAGGAAAAATGTAGACTCTTTCGAAGGGGCCTGAGTGCTCAAGGAGTGTCTTGTTCTCCAAAGTCTCCTTTATTCCCCCCTGGATTAACAAATTGGCACTTTACCTGGTATTGTGGACTATATGCAGGAAAGAGAGGGTCATTGAATTTGCAACATGGTCTTGCGTTTTGAAAATGGCCATGGGCAGTGTGATGCAGATTTGCTGTATGCCTGCATTGAGACCCGATGGAGCCATAAGGATGAACTGTGGATTGCAGTGGAGACCCAGTGGAGCTGCCAGGACCACGAGATGGCTGCTAAGGAAAGCTGCCAGCCCCAAATGAAGTTTCCCAGGACAGTGAGTAGCCTAGCTGGAGGGGCGGAATTGCAATGCCAGAGACTTGTTGCTGGCTAGAATTAGTGGACTGGAAGATTTGTCACTAACCAGAGTTGTTGGACTTGAGGCTACAAGTTTGATGCTTGCCCTGGTTGTTTAAATCTTGTATTGGCTGAATGTTTCTTTGCTATGTCCTATGCCGTCTTTTGCAGTGTGAATATTTATCCTGTGGCATTATGGTTTTTTTGAGGTTGTTTTTTTGGTATTATGACTCAGTTAAAAATCTTAGACTATGGGGATGTATGAACATTATTGGGATTGATAAAAACTATGGGGACTTTTAAAGTTTGACTAAATGCATTGTATTTTACATCATGTATGGGGGCCAAGGGCAGAATGTGGTGGTTTGATCAGGTCTCTCCCATAAACTTAGTTGTTCTGAATGCTAGATCCCCAGCTGATGAAGATTAGGAAATTAATGCCCCTGGAGGGAGTGTATTGTTGGGGGCGGGCTGATGGATGTTATAGCTAGTGTTCCCTTACCAGTGTTTGGCACACTCTCTGTTGCTAAGGTACACCTTATGTTGGCCAGGGGGTGATGACCACCCTCTGCTCATGCCATCATTTTCCCTGCCATCATGGAGCTTCCCCTCAAGCCTGTAAGCCAAAATAAACCCATTTGTCCCACTAGCTTCTCTTGGTTGGGTGATTTCTGCCAGCAACGTGGACCTGACTGCAACAGGAGATAATACCATATATGCTATCTATCATTTATTGAGCACATACTGTATGATAATCAATGAACTAATAGTCATTGTGTATTAAAACATTTGAACTTTTCACATGATTGTAGGTTGTGAGGATGATGGTGAAGGAGGCTAATTAAATCATACCAATTTGATAAGAAACAGACCCAGAATATGAAGTATGGATGGAATTAGAAAGCAGGAGCTCTCTGCTAATGGTCTGCTGCATCAGGACAGAGATATCATACATTAGTTGAAGAAAGGGAAATTTAATATGAAGGGTTTATGAGGTATAATAGAAGTTGCAGCAAAGACATAATGAGAACACAAAAGGCTCCCGAGCTATACACAAGAGGACTTACAAGAGGACAAAGAAAGAGTGAGTCCTCTCCAGGAGGATTGCCATGAGTTCAAGGCCAGCCTGAGACTACATAGTTAATTCTAGGTTAGTGTGGGATAGAGCTGAGACCCTACCTAAAAAATATCAAATAATATACAATAGATTTCTCAAAAAATTAAATTATTTGTTTGCAAGCAGAGAGAGAGAAAGATTGAATTTCAAGGCCATGTGTCACTGCAAACAAACTCCAGATGCATGTACCACTTTCTGCACATGGTTTTATGTGGGTACTGGGGTTCTGGGCCCAGCTCCACAAGCTTTGCATGCAAGTGCCGTTAACTGCTGAGCCATCACTCTAGCAAAGGTTTTAAAATTCCAAAAGAAGCCACAAAAGAGAAGCAAGTCTGAAATTAGACACATGATGCAGAAATACTAGATAAAACCAACTCCAGAAAATAAGAAATTATGTCACACATTCAGCTCAAAGACAGACAACATCAGAACTGGTAGAAGCCAGGCTCTGAAGCAGACTGTCTATAGAAGCACATGTGATTATGAAGATACCAATGGGACAAGGCTGTAAGGATGGAAACGTGTTAGGATAAGGTCAGAGTGACTCCTTTGATACATAATAGAAGCTTAAAATAAAAGTGACATGAGATAAAATGAGACATTTCATTTTCATAATAAAAAATAAAAAGGTAAGCTCACTAGGAATACATAGCAATTCTAACTATGTATGTGCCAATAAGAGTTTTATATATAGGGGCTGGAGGGATGGCTTAGTGGCTAAGGCGCTTGCCTGCAAAGCTGAAGGACCCAGGTTCGACTCCCCAGGACCCACAATAACCAGATGCACAAGGGGGTACACGTGTCTGGAGTTCATTTGCAGTGGCCCCTGGCACACACATTCTCTCTCTCCCCCCCCCTTTCTCTCTGTCCAATAAATAAACAAAATAAAATATTTTTTTAAAAAAGAGTTTTATATATGGGAAGGTATGATGGACACAATTAAAAGATGTAGGCATTTTCACAATTATCATTGGAGATGTTAACACCATCTTCTTGTCAGGATCTGATAGGGAACCTAAATCAAAGAATAAAACCTACAGACATAATGAAATGAGGGAGACAAACAACTTTGACTGCTCAAATCCATGGAGTCAGAACATATACTGGGTCAAAAGTAGGCCTGACTATTATCAAAATGCTGGAAATCATTGCATATATTTTCTGACAACAATGAGATTAAATTCAGTAACAGAAACCATATGTGGAAACCTTCTCCAATATGTGTGGATATTAAATAGAACAATTATCTAGAAATCATGATTCAAAGGCAAATTTACGAAGTTACAAAAAAATTTTTTTCATTAAATTGTATTGAAAGTATAGCATATCAAAATTAGAATATTTAATTAATTTTTCATATGCCTATTACTGTGACAAATGCTAGAAATAATCGATTTAACAGGAAGAAAATGTTTGACTCTTGATTTCAGATACCTTAGTCACAGCCTTGTTGGCCTGTGTTTGGACCATGTAGCTAGAGCTTGTAACAGTCAGTCTCCACTTACCTCATGGAGGTTAGGAAGAGGGCTAGGGTGAGACGAGGGAGGGAGTGACAGATAGGCAGACAGACAGACAGACATTTGGATTCCATAGCTAAATCAACACAGTAATGACAACTGTTAGAAGTTTCCCCTGTCTCCCAATAGCATCTTGGGTGGTAAACTACATGGACTCTTGGAAGACATACAGGATACAAATGTTTGAAAAAAGAAAAACATGTGTAGCTTGATATTCTTATATAAGAAAAATATAAACTCAAATTCATAAACTTGTTTCATTTCAAATATATGTAGAAGAAAGCAACAAAGTGAATCCTAACTAATATAAACAAAAGATGAATTGAATAAAATAAAAAAAAAAAACACTGAGCAATGGGATGCAGGTCACTGAGGAATCAATCTGGAGCTGAGCTGGACGCCTCCTCCCTGTTAATGAGCTGTCAGGTTGCTGGAAAGACCTATGCAGCCTTTCGGGGAAGAAAACTCAACAGTCTTAACCAGCAGTGGACCCTGCAAACCTTATGGCTGGTCAGCCATGCCAAACATGCCAACTGGTGCAAGGGTGGCATGTCTATTATTGGGGGGAGGGGGGGTAAACAAATACTCTCTTATTGGGCTTGAGGCCTACTCCATGGGAAGGAATTCCTCCCTGGGACTGAAAACCTTAAAAGCCTATGGCCAAGGAAGTATAAACTCTAGGGGCAAAACCACTATTATTGTCTGGCTAAATGGATATATTATACCCACCAAACTGCTCTCTAGATACTTAAGTTTATGCCCATATATTGCTGCTACACTCACTCTCCATTAGAGAAGCTTCTCTTTACAGATGGCAGTAACTCAAAACTCACCAAAGTGCTAAAAGGTGACACTGGGTGTTTAACACTACATGAGACATTTCTATCACACCGTCCAAGGTTCAGGAACCACTGTGGAAGAGGTGGTGGAAATGAAGTAGTGTCAACAGAAGGGGAGGAATGCTTACAATGCTGTCTTCGGATAAAAAGTGGCCTTAATATTCATGACCGCACAATGGGCAACACCACCTATACAAGACTTGCATAATAGGAGGGAAAATGATGACATCAACATAGAAGCGAGACTACTTGGAAAGAAGATGAGAGTCAATGGAGGAGGCATTGGGTGGGGGCAGGAAGGGTGATAACATGGTATTATGATCATGGTATATTGTTTATATTCATGGAACTTGTCAATAAAAAAATAAAAAATCTAAGCAAGATAAAAAGCCAAACTTTGCATTTTAAAAACATAAAGAATGCTAATAATTTCTAAGAGACTTTTCTAAAAGTTAAAAAGCAGGACAAATTAGCAATATCAAGATCAAACTAACCCATAGATGGTTAGTAATTAAATGTAGTATTAAGAGCAATTTAGTATAATTTTTACCAATGATTGCATGCATGCACACATACGTGTGTGCACACACACGCACACACATTTGGACCCATAGTTCCAGTAGTAAACTTTATCAAACATTTTAAAAGGACTAATCTTAAGAAAACTCAAAATAGTGCATAAGACTAATTACTGCTTAACTGTTTTGTGAAAAAGGCATAATTCTCATACTAAAGGTCAGAGAAGATTTTATAGGAAGAGGAAAATCCTAAGTCAGTAAGCCCCAGAAATGCTGACTTTAAAAATATTTTCAAATTGACAATATTCATGATAGGATATAAGCAAATGTAATTTATTTCAGAGACTTAATATTCAAATTTATGAATATAATTCTCCACATTATCAAAATTAAAAGAATAATAGTATAAACAAACCAGTAATAAACCTATGTACAAACACACTCATAGTAAACATTCTTCAAAAACACAAGAGTAAAAATGAATATTTTCTATTTAATAAAAGGCAATGATTACATATAACTTAATCATTTTATCAGTTTCCCTGGGAACAAAGAAAGGACATAATTTTGATTTCAGTTCTTATTTAACTAAGTACCCTAGTGCTTATAACAACTTGCTAATAGCCCAATAACAGAAAGATGACATTAGAAAAAATAAAATAAAATTCTCAATTTGTTGGCTACATTGACTGTTTAGGTGGAAAATTCTAAGAAATCTACCAACTATCCAGGCATAGAGGTACAGGCCTACAATGCCAGTACTTGAAAGATGAAGTTGAGGATCAGGAGGTCAAGGTTATCCTTGGCTACATAGTGAGGTTCCAAGGCAGTCTTGTACTATATGAAAACCTGTCTCAGAAAACTAACAAACAGCCAAAACAACAAAAAAAACCCAGAAAGCAATCTTTAAGAATGAGTTAATGGGGAAGGGTGATAGCTCTGTGGATAAAGTTCTTGTTCCTTCAGTTTGAATGCCCAGACCCCATGGAAAAAGCAAGAAGCTATGATAGGCTTCTGTGATCTCAGCATGCCTATGATAAGAAGCATGGAAGACACTGGAGAGTTTCCAGGAAGCTCATGGACCAGCTAATTTGGGTAAAAGAACTGTGAACTATCATAATAACAAAATACGCAGCCCCAAATGAAGTAGAAGGTAAGTACCAACATACAAAGTTGTCCTCTGACATCCACACACGGATGTCATATCACATACACCCACACTCACACAAACACATGGACACTCATATACATACAAATTATACACACACACACACACACAAACCAAAAGTAGATAAGGAATTTGGTATCTCCACAGATTACAAAATAATGAATGAAAATATATTATATTGGTATATAATGCTCTAAATAGATTCAGTATTAGAAAATTTATAGTAATAGCTATAACAAATAAATGCAAAGTCTTTCAATAAAACCTAGAAACCATGACAGAAATATTTATAATCTAGAACGAATGAAAAGATGTTATATACATAGACCACAATTATCAATAATTAAATTTTCTCTCTCTTCTTCAAACACACACTTTTGATTTTCAAAAAAGGAATTTACTGGATAGCAAAAAAGTCTTTTCCACTGCTTGTTATACTGAGAAAAATATTTTACAAAACAACTTTAAAACCAATTCTTAATCCTTGTCTCATAACAACCACAGATCTTAATCTGAAGTAGATCTGAAGTTGAAGTCATAACATTTTTTTGGTAAATATGTAAGAGAACAGCTTCATAACCTGGGGTAAAGCAAATGTTCTTAAGAAAATTCTAAGAAACAAAAATGACATAAAATAAATATCATATTTCATCAAAATTAAGTTAAAAGAACTTCTGTTCTCCGATGACATTGATGAGAAAAAAATTGACTGACAATTAACACAAAAATATTTGAAGATAATATTAAATATATATCATTTATATATTTTTATATAAAGTTGTGCAACTCAAATCAACAGGAAAATCTATGAAAGTAATTTACATAAATATTTCAGTGAAGAGCTGACAAGTACAGAAATACTGAGACAACCTAGTCATCACTGAAATCTGATTTAAAATCCCAAAGAGTTTCGTGGCACACTCTCTAGTATGGCTAAACCTATTACTAAAGATAGGTGAAGTTTTGTAACAAGTTTTATAACTTTTTACTTATGGGAATGCAAAATTGGATGGTTATGTTTACAAATAGTTTTACATTTAAAAATTAAATTTGTCATATGGCATAGACATTCCATTTACCAAAGCAATTGCATAATTATGGTTATATAATTATATCTATATAATTATGTTAATTATATATGGCCACAAAGATACTATAAATGATTTTCAATGTAGTTTTATTCATAATAGACAAAGGTTGGAAAAACTCCAGGTGTCCAACAGTAGTAGAGTAAGTAAACAGACTCATATAGTGCAACATTGTTGCTAGGTAAAAGCAGCAAACTAGTAATGTGTGAAAACATCTCAAAATTATTATGCTGAATGAAAACAATTTTGTGTTGACATGACATACAACATAATTTGTTTCTTAATAAAGTTATGGAATAAATAAGCAAAAGTAATGCATGGTTGTACAAGGTCAGAACAGGAGAGCCACACTGATGTCATGGACACAAAATGGAGTAACAAGAGACAGATAAATAGGTTGTTCAATTTTTTGATAGGATTTTAAAGCTAGGGAATATATATTTATTACCTCTACCTCTGTTGTGGTATGTTTCACAACACAAAGGTAAGTGAGGGGCTGGAGACATGGCTTAGTGGTTAAGGTGCTTCCCTGAAAAGCCAAAGGACCTAGTTTTGATTCCCCAGGACCCAGGTAAGCCCGATTTACAAGGTGGCGCATGCATCTGTTCATTTCCAGTGAGGCCACGGAGCACCCATATTCTCTCTCTCTTCCTCTTTCTCAAATAACAATATATTTTTTCAAATAGCTATGTAGGTGAACAAGTGCTGAACTGCAGTGGTATCCATACTGAACGGTGATAACGGTGCTCACCATTCTATTTTAAAATGCACTAAATGTCACCCAGAGATGTTGTATGGAGAAATGGATAGAACAGATGCACACACAGTAAAGTCGTTATATTGAAGAGCAAATGTTGGAAAACTATGTGGGGAGTGTCAAGGCATTTAGTCTTCAGTTTACTACATGATATCTTCATAGAATGTTGAAAGAAATGACTTCATTCTCTCTCCTATCACACCAGTCAGATGGGAGTCTGAGAGCAACCAGTGATGTCATCTAGCGGGAAAGCCCTTAAGGCTTGGTTCGTGGTGGTGAATGAGTTGTATTTATCATTCTCTAGAAAAATGGAGGCAACAGGATATTTGTATCAGAGGGGATTTCTTAGACGGAGGCCACACAGTCTCACAGTTGCTGCCTGCGGGCTAGAGAGCTGGGAAGCTGATAACTGGTCAGTCCAGCAGCTGGCCTGGCAGCAAGAGGCCCCTGATGCAGCCCTAGTATAAGCCACACCTCGAAAGCCCTTTAGGGTTGGGCTGAGGAGTGGGAATCTGATGTCTGTAAGCAACAGCAACAGTACATTTGACCCCGTGGATGGATTTTGTGCATTGGCAGGCCTTCGCTATCTTTACCTTCCACAGTTCCATGGGGCCCCCTTCTGCCCACATTCCCCGCAGCCTTCCCTGTCAGTCAGTTTTCTGACACCTCTGCCTTTCTTCTCAGGAAACACCCTCGCAGACACACCCTGAGGTGTGCTTGGACTGTTTTGTAGGAATCTCTCCACACAGCCAAGTTGACAGCCAAGTTTACCCATCCTATGAGTGCTTGGGTTTTATTTTTAACTAGCTCATTAAATCAGCAGCCCAAACTGAGAAACATCGAGTCAGATGTTGTCTCATCAAAGTGTTCTGGGAGATGAGCACACTTTGCTGAGATGTAAATGCCTCTGGACTTAGAATGAGTCATCTTG
Source organism: Dipus sagitta (assembly GCA_036346955.1). Taxonomy (NCBI): domain Eukaryota; kingdom Metazoa; phylum Chordata; class Mammalia; order Rodentia; family Dipodidae; genus Dipus; species Dipus sagitta. The sequence goes on from CM070786.1 coordinate 62,324,798, forward strand.
TCCTCCTACCTACTGGACACTGACCCATCAGCGTCTTTCCAGCCTGGTGCACAGTGGGTGTGGTTTAAGTGAGCCATCGGCTCTGTTTTTTTGGTACCAGGAAGGCTCAGGATTTGCAACTGCCAGCTCTGAGGCTCCCAGCAGTCTTTGCTGTTGAGACTGGTCACTTGGGAAGTCACTGAAGATGTGACCAGCAAGGTAGGAGACTTTCCAGACAAATTCCTTGTACACTTCCTGATTTCAAAATCTTTCTTGTGCAAGGAGTGGCTTTGAGTGAGGACAGACAGTTTCTCTAGGGATATCCTTCCAGAGTACCTCCGTCTGAATTCCCCCATCTTAATGATGCACATCTCAGCTCCTTATCTTGAAGTCAACATTAGACTGTAACCATTGTCATTTAAGGTCCTGTAGCCCTTCATGAATTTTACTACACTTTTCCTTCATATAGATTAAGATGAATTGTGTTGTATCATGCAAGTTTGTGTTTTAAAGAGATGGTGTCTGCATCTATTACTATTACTGGAAACAGTCCCCAGAGGATTTCTTTCTCAGGAGGATAAACCATGTCACATGTAATAAGAAACAAATGACTTTTGATTGGGCATGCTGGCCTTACTTAATCCTAATTTGCAGTTAATAAACACGATTCTGGACACATTGTATGATTAACATTCTTCATCTATTAAAAGAAAATCCATATAATTTCTGTAATTTGTGTAAAAGAAGCATGGTGTTTTTGCGTGTGTGCGTGTGTTCATGTGGATATGGATACACACGTGTGTGCATGTGCCTGTGCACATATGTATGAACGCAGAGGCCAGGTGTTGACATCAGGTGTCTTCTTAAGTTGCTCCTCACCTTCTCTTCTGAGACAAGTTCTCTCCCGTGGAACTCAGGATTCACTGAATCCTCCTGTCTCCATCTTCTCAGAGCTGGAACTATAGGAACATGACACCATGCCCAGAGTTTTATATATGTGCTAGGGATCTGAACTCAGGTCTTCATGCTTGCACACCAAGCACTTTGTTCATTGAACCATCGTCCCAAAGCCCATGCTATATTTTACTTACCTATAATCAATAAATATACTGTTTTATTTTTCACACAGTTGTTGATTGAGTAGCCATTTGATGCTCTGCAAAAGCGAATTATGTCCTTGCATGGTTTCAGGCCACATTGGTTATCACAGATATGCATGGGTTCATGCCACATTGTTTATAATACATGTGTGGGAATCACGCCACACTTTGTTGTAATGGAATGAAAAGTTACCAAATGCATATACTGCCTGGGGAAATAATAACCCATCTTCTCACTTGTATAGTACAAATTAGCATTGAGAAACCTTCAACTAGAGGTACACCTTGATCTTTCATACCATTTAGAATTATGGGGGCTTGGAAAATGGTTCAGAGGGTAGAATGCTTGCCACACAAGTGTGAGGATCTAGACTTGATCCCCACCACCTATTTGAAAAGCTATTCATGGCCACATGCCCACAACTCCACCTCTGAGAAAGCCACATGAGAGGATCACTGGGGCTTGCTGATCAGCCAGCTTCACCGAAAAACAGAAAGCCCAGGTGAAGTTAGAGGCCCTGTGTCAAGGAAGTAACATGGAAGGTAGAAGTGTGACAAAAGAGTACACCCAATGTCATTGACCTCTGGCTCCTGAACACATGTGTACAGGCTGCACACATTTGAAAACACATATACACACAGCACACACACAAACACACCCCAACAAAAAGAATTCTGAAACAGTTTCACCATATCTTATTCCTGAGCTGTGTAAATGTGGGTTTTAGAAAATCAGTTACCCTTAGTAGAGCGTAATGTGAAAATATAACCAGTACCTAAATTGCACTGTGACAGAAATAAAGTAGCATGTCGAGTGTGATGTGACTTGTCAACACATTCCTCAAGGGTGCTTGGGAGCTTGTTCAGTGGTTAAAGGCACTTACTTGCCAAACATACCTGTCCAGGTTCAATTCCCAGTCACCCACATAGAGCCAAAAAGAAAAGGTGACAACTGTGTCTGGCATTGATTTACAGTGGCAAGAGACCCTGGTGCCCCCTTACACAGACATACACAGACACATAGACACAGTTGCAAATAAGTAAATAAAATAAAAATATTTTTCCTCAACATCAGTGTGCAAGGCAATATGTCACTGGGATAATTCCTGGAAGATATGGTCTTTGGTCAGTTAGATTTAGAACGTTTTGCAAGGATCATTCATGGCCACAGCCACAGGAGGAAGAGTCACATGACAGAGAACGATGCCAGAAGAGCAGGTGCATTCTTCTTTTAATTATTTTTATATTTTTTATTAGTTATGTATAGAGTCATGTTCGTGTCATCATTATCATCCTCCCTGTTATCCCCCTCCACAGGGATCCTCCTTGTTGGGGAATATGGGTCCTGCACTGTGGGGTTAGCCATCAGTTATGGGTAAGAGGCAATGTCTCTGTGCATAATGACCCAACATGTGGCTCTAACATTCTTTCCACCCCTCTTCTGCAAATTTCCCTGAGCCATGTTGGGTTTATTTTAGGTCTGCTTCAGTGATGAGGTCTTGGGAGCTTCTGTGTCTCTGGGTCTCTGGTGTTGTAGGAGTTGAGTGTTCTCGTGTCTGTCTCCTTCACCCGTGTGCTGGTACCAGGTTCACCAAGAAAGCAGCACTTGTTGTTCATTTCCCCAGTTACTCTATGGCTTCAGCTGGAGCCCCTTTGAAGTGTAATGGGCTGGTTCTCTCCTAAGAATCTGTGTCCATCTGGAAAAGAGAAGCAAATTCTCCCATGGAGAGTGAAGTTAGCACTAGATAAATGAGATAACCTTTGTCTTTGTAGAGAGAATTTAATAGATGTAGGCCCTCTTGTAGCCCACGATTGGTGGGAGCTTGATAATGGAGAATGGAGAGCAGGTTCATTCTTTTTGTTTGTTAGTTTCCTTTGTTTATTTTTATTTATTTATTTGAGAGAGACAGAGGGGAAGAGAGAGAGAGAGAGAGAGAGAATGGGCACGCCAGGGCCTCCAGCCACTGCAAACGAACTCCAGATGCGTGCAACACCTTGTGCATCTGGCTAATGTGGGTCCTGGGGAATTGATCCTCAAACTGGGGTCCTTAGGCTTCACAGACAAGCATTTAACCACTAAGCCATCTCTCCAGCCCAGATGAGCAATTTTAAAATAAACCTATGAAATACTCCACTGCATAAGTGGAATGCAGTCTCTCAAATGACCTGGAAACAGTGATCTCATCTTGTCTATCTAATCACACTTGATACTCAAATAAGGACTTTAGAAGACAATGTAAGTTCAAAATCAGATTCTTACCCACCACTGTCAGGACAGAATAGCTTCCTGGAATCTTGGCTTACGTGTACTTTGGAAACATACATAAAGTGTTATAACTTTTTGCAAAACCAAAAATAATACAGGTTTAAATAATTATAGAAATAACCATTCATAAAAATATTTACTGAGGATGGGATACCTTCCAATGAGTTATTAGCCAAGGAGGTCCCTGATGCCCCAAAATATTATAGGCCATTGCCGAGGCCCTTGGTTTCCAACCAGGAATAGATGGTAAGACCCTATTGCTGAAGACTCCACATATTTGGGCTGCAAGGCCACTAAGAAATCCTGCTGGAACTGAGCTGATAACCTCTTCCATGTAGACCAGCTGACAGAAAGCTGGAAGAAGCCATTCTGCATGCAGTTCAATGGGAGAAAGAGAAATCACCAGTGAAGATACTCAACAGTGGATACTGCAAGCCTTATATTTGGCAAGCCAGGCCAAATGAGCCAATGGGTGCAATAGTGGCACATCTGTCATGGTGGAAACCAAGTGCCCTTTAATTGGACTGGAGGCCCGCTCCATGGGAGGGAATACAACCCTGATACTGAAAACTTAAAACAGGGGTATTCATGAGCCCTAGGGGTGTAATGTCTGCTGCTATCTCATTAAATGTACATACTATGATTATCAAACTGCCCAGTAAGCACTTCTGTTAATGTTCATACCCTTATACTAATGCTACTCTCACTTTGGGTAGAGAATCTTGTTTTTTCAGATGGCAGTGACCTTGGGATGACCCAGAAGGCATCATGGTGCTGGAAAGAAGTGACAGGAGTGCTCAATACTGCAATATCTCTTTCACACCTTCCAAGGCTCAGGGTCTATTGCAGAAGAGGTGGCAGAAAGAATGTAAGAGCCAAAGGAGGGGTAGGACTCCTTACAACGTGCTCCCCCCAGACACAAAATGGCCTGGATATCCATGACCTCACAGTGCCTGACACTACCTACACAAGACCATCATAATAGGAGGAAAAAATCATGACATCAAAATAAAAGAGAGACTGACTGAAAAAAAAATTTCCTGAGGCTGGAGAGATTGCTCAGTAGTTAAAGATACTTACTTGAAATGTGGGTTCAATTCCCCAATATCCACATAAAGTCAGATGCCCAAAGTGTCATCATTTGGAGCAGCAAGAGACCCTGGTGTATTCATTCTCTCTCTCTCTCTCTCTCTCGCAAATGAATAAAGTAAAACATAGTAAAAATATTTTCTAATATGGGTGCTTAGTAGGTGTTAAGATTTTCTTTTATGCACAGTATCGACTCAACTGTTAGGAAACTAATGATATATACCCTTAAATATGCCCTCTTGGAAGTAAAGTAATAGTAAAAATTTTAAGTAGTTAAGAGAGCAGTCGGGGCTTGAAGTCCTAAGAACTACTATTGTAAGAGAAGTGTTCTAAGAATTGCACACACTTCTCCACATTTATGACACAATATGCAACCATACACTTTCATGCTTTGGGTTCTCTCATCCAGCCTTTGGACACGCAGAATATATCCCACCAGACCAAATTCCCAAGTCTGGTCTGTGCCCAAAGCTGACTCCTCCACACAGCATCAGACATGGAATTTCATTGCTTGTGATTGAATCCCCATCCGACCGCACAAAGGCTCCAAGTGTTGGGCTTTGGTCAGTCCCTACCTGTGCTTCCTATCTAGGTTAACTGTTGGAATTAGAGGAAAGGTCAAGATGACAAAACAGATAATCTGATATGGATTTGTATGTCACTGATGGCTCAGGATTTTATGCTGAGTCAACAAGAGGTAAAATTAGGGACTCTGGGCACATGTGAGTTCCTATCACCTGTGGATTCTTGCCATTGGCATTGCAAAGGACTAGGGGTTATTGGAACTTCTGTTAAACTGTGACAAAAAGATAGTTAATTTTTTTCTTTTTTTAAATTATTTATTTATGTATTTATTTGAGTGAGACAGACAGAGAAAGAAAGAGGCAAAGAGAGAGAGAGACAGAGAGAATAGGCTTGCCAGGGCCTCCAGCCACTGCAAACGAACTACAGACGCGTGCGCCCCCTTGTGCATCTGGCTAACATGGGTCCAGGGGAAATGAGTCTCAAACCAGGGTCCTTAGGCTTCACAGGCAAGCTCTTAACCGCTAAGCCATCTCTCCAGCCCTAAAATTTTATCTTAATCATAGATCTTGGCTTAGCATATTGACCACTTTGGAAGGCACTTTGCCCTTTTTGCTGAGAGAGCTTTTGTACCATTAAAACTATCTTAATTTTGGAACAAAAATCTCACTCAAAATTGAACTTTAGCTGAGTGTAGTGGCCCATGCCCAACACTGACGAGATGAGCTCGAGGACAGCGAATTCTAGACCATTGATCTACATAGTGAGACCTTGGGATACATAGTGAGACCTAGTTTTGTTTTTGTTTTTAAATCAAAACAGTGAAAACAACAAAGAAAAACAATTTGTGCCTTTATTTAGTGTGGCCACTGATGTAATACCATGTTTTATATTCTCATCACAGAAACATTTAGTGAAAATAATGAGTAAAAGGTTACAAGGCTGGGGAGATGCCTCAGCAGGTTAAGGCACTTGCTTGCAAAGCCTGATGGTCTGGGTTCAATTCCCCACTACTCATGTAAAACCAGATGCACAAATTGGCACATGCATCTGGTGTTCATTTGTAGCAGCAAGAAGCCCTGGTTCATCCATTCTCATGTCTCTCTCTCTCTCTCTTTCTCTATCTATCTATCTATCTATCTATCTATCTATATTTTTCTCTCAAATAAATAAATAGAAATATTTTAGAAAACGAGCAGCCATTGTTATTTAACAAGCAGCTGGATTTGTTGATGGAAAAGAGGAAAAGGAAGAAGTTTTTTATTCTTCTCAGAAATTCTAATTCTGAGGAATAATCACATATTGTATAATTATTTCTTCTAAAAGGTTTGCTACCTTCCAAAAGCTGCTTAAAACTGATTGCACAAGGCTGGTCTTCACTGCACAGCAGGAACACATTTGATTGAAGTTTGGATTCAGAGATAGAGTGCAGTCAGGCTATGTAGGTCATAACTTAATTTCATGCTGAATGGCCCAGATAAAGGCTGCAACAGAAAAGGTTAGCTCATATGTTTTGCTTTCACATACTCTCAGACAGAGCTTAAGATCTCCTTTATCCCATCAGATATAATATCCCAGCATGCACTCTGCGAATGACATGGCACCAACCACCCAGTCCAGCAGATCTAGGCATGAGACAAATAAACAGAATGTAGCCAAACGTGCAAAGGTGATGTGTTATCATAAACATAAATAAAAAAGCATATTTTGATGACAATTGACAAGTGAAGTTGATCCTAAGCGGTGTGTGGCAGGCATAAAATAGTTTTTGAAATGAATGTTTTGCATTATAATGATCATAAAAGCTTAGTATAATAGCCACTATGTTCAAAAAACTTCTGAGATATATTTCTTGGAGCTGTGGACAAAAATAGAATTGCAAACAGATTAATGAACAATCATGTTTTTGTTTCCATTGCACTGAAGCAAACAGAGCAAGCCAGATCTACATCAACAAATGTTTCCTAAGGAAATTGTGTTGCAAGATCTCAGTGAGGGATGCTGCTATTGGCCAACGCCCAGACATCTTTCATCACAAAGTCAGAGAGAAAACCACTATGTAGTACCAAACAAAGAAATCACCATGGAAGAGAAGTCAGAAAGCTTTCATTTCCTAGATGGTGTCTCAGTGCGTGCCCCGTGTTATTCTGCTTCATCAAGATGGGGACAGAGGGGTAGATTGAAGAACCTGAAATCTGGGAAGTCTAACACTCTACCCCTTGTAAGCTCATAATCTGAGAATGATATGAATTTCCAGTTCAAATTCAAAGCCTTGAGAACCATGACCATGAATAAATAAAACTTCTACCCAAGGAAGAGAATCTGCCAAAGGAAGGAGAAGGAACCAGGAGAGGACTGGAGGTGTCAGTCTGACGGCCCTGGAACCAGAGAGAAGAATGCAGAGTCCACTTTCTTCACCATTTTATTCTATACAGCCTCTTACACAGATTGGAAGAAGCACACACATGCTGACTGGTACAACATCCTTAGTCAGGCTGTCAGTCTACAGGCTAACTCCTCAGTAAACATCCCAAAGAAGACTGGGCACTTCAGCAGACCTTTGGACATCCTTTAACCTGGTCAAGTGGACAAATAAAATTAACCATCATGAATTCCAAGCAATGTGTCTCTTCTGAATTCATTTGAGTGCATACAGTATACATTCAGATTGCATTCTCTTGTGACTATTCTTTCTGTCTTTATTTATTCTCTCACATTTGGTGATTCCACAATTGCCATCACGTAGAAAAATAAATACCCAGCTGGGCATGGTGATTCAAACTTGTAATCATAGGTGGAGGCAAGAAGATGGTGGGTATACAGGGCCTGCATGGTAGACCTTGTCTGAAAAGGGAGGTAGTGGAGAAACCCCACAGCACGCTGTGGGCTGTTACCTTCAGAACTCCTGCTACTTTCTTGAATGCTGCTTCTGGAAGGGATGGAGTTGGTCGGTTTCACGATTCTTGTGTTGAAACATGATGGAATAATGTTCCAAGGGACAGAAATGTGACTCTTTTGAATTATTTTCTATTCATGAGTGATTGTTGGCAAAAATCACTTGATCTATGTTAATGTCTGGATTCCCTTGTAGCAAAATAAAATCAGAAAAGCACAGGACTTAATTACTTTGTGGGAACATTTGTAGAGTTCTGAGGAGAATGGTTTTAGCTATTTTGAGGATTTTTTTTTAATATTGTGAAAAATGATATGACATTTATAAGCTTAAGGATATAAAAAGCAACAGATCTTTAACTGAGTCTTTTATACTTCAGAAACTCTAATTGGAACAATGAGGAGTCTGTTAAATAACATGTGTCTATCATATGATGTTGCTTTTATATAAAAAATGATTGTGTAACACTGAATAGTTATCTAATATTAAGGCTGCCAATAGCTAAGCACACAAAAATATTAAACTATACTGAGTTATTAGAAAATAAAAAATAGCTGTTAGTAATCATTTCAAAGTAGACATTATTTTCATATTTTAATAGACTTTTCATTTTTTCTTGAGCCAGTAACCGAAAACAAATTATGACCCAGCAAGCTTATCTCATGTCACCTTTAAATTGAATTTTATGTGTCTCAGTCTGTTCTGATATAAAAAAGTTATTATATAACTTTTCTGATATTATAGTAAGTGTTAGATAAGATTTTAATTGGGTGTACTGAAATCCATATATATGAGGCGATGAAATTGGCACTTTGATAAGATTATAAACCTTGTGTTTTACCTTGAAAGTCTTGATTCTTTGCCTTGTGGTTACTTAATGACACAATGCCTACATACATAGTCGATTTTTGTTTTCTATTCTGAGAGAAGAAACCCCATGCTGAGGCAATAATTTGAATGAGGAATGAAGAAAAATGCTTACTATATTTGTCACTATTTTCTTCCTATATAAATAGAATACCTAAATCATAGCATTTTAAGCTAAAACAGCACTTTTGAAAGTTCAAGTTCTCTTGATCTATAAAAGTAATTTATGGCTGCACAGTAGGCAAAACAAAGGTTACTAATCCATGGCCCAAATTATTAAATAGAAAAGACCAAGGTGGGCATAATTATTTTTGCATTTCTGACAGAAGCAATTTTTCACGTGCTAGTACTTAGGTGAAGGATGGGAAAAGTTAGGGAAGTGGATCGTCAGTGACATGTTGATGCACACGTGGAAATTACTAGTTGGGATGCAGGCGTGAGCCTAGGTCCTTGTTGCAGGGCTCTCTGTGTAGAAAAGCCAGTGTGTAGGGACGATGTGAAAGATCCCTTTCTAGTTGTTTTCTTTTAAGCTGATATTTGGTCATGTAGCTGAAGCTTGAGTGTTTGTTGGAAACAAATCATCAAAATATCCAAAACATCAATTTCAGCTGTGAGAAGCAAATAGTTCACCAGTTGCTACTACTCAGTTTCAGGGTCTATAAAAGGAGGAAACTGGATCACATACTGTGTTGTAGTCACTGTCTCATTGCTGTGACAAAACACCTGACCAAAAGCAGCTGACAGGATGGGATGGTGTATTCATCTTACAGCCTCAAGAGAAGCTTCATCAAGACAGAGAAAGAGTGGTAGAGCATCTCATATCTGGTGGAAGTAGGCTAAGTACTAGGCTCCAAGTTGGGCTAAGAAACCTCAAGGCGCCATCTCCAGTGACATACCTCCTTCAGCAAGGTTCTCTTCTCAGTCTGCCACCATCTGGGGTTGAGGATAAGGCCTAATCTCAAACACCGGAGACTACAGGGGACAGCTCACATTCAAGCTGCCACATGTTTAACAGAATTGCACAGTCTAAAATTTTCATGTGTACTGTTTCTTTTTGCTTTAAATTTTTTTCTAATTTTTTGTTTATTTTTATTTATTTATTTGAGAACGACAGACAGAGAGAGAAAGAGAGAGAGAGAGAGAGAGAGAGAGAGAGAGAGAGCACACCAGGGCCTCCAGCCACTGCAAACGAACTCCAGACGCATGCGCCCCCTTGTGCATCTGGCTAACGTGGGTCCTGGAGAATTGAGCCTTGAACTGGGGTCCTTAGGCTCCACAGGCAAGCTCTTAACTGCTAAGCCATTTCTCCAGCCCTCTTTTTGCTTTTTAATTCCCTGTTTTATCAGAACGAAGTTTCATTAAACTGGTGGATACATATGTGATAAAGGTATCATTAATCTTAGTGGGTGATAGTGTGTTTTGAGTTCATTTTATGTTTAGAAAGTTTAGGAAAGTAATACAGGATGTAATTTTACTTAGCACTATACCACAGCTGTAGACCAGTTGTACACATTTATATCATCTGGTATTGACAGTGGTATTTGAAGTCTAATTGAATTTCATGCTCCAGATTTTAGATGCAACTGAGAAAAGGAAAGGATTTATCTAAGAACTCCAACTGGTCAGTTGGGACAAGAAATGCTTTTCTTTATTTCCTGGTTTTTGGAATGTAAGCATAATTATGTGCCATTCTTTGCAAAGTGATCACTCCTACTTTACTGAACTGCTCCATAGTACAATGAAAGTATCACTCATTTCCACAGAACTGTATATTTCATAGTTGCATCCTCTATGTTACCACAATCGATTAGCAAAATGAAAGTGTGACAAGTTAGAAAGGCGATATTACACAATGGCCTCTTCACCTCAGTACATCATGACTGGGTGGGGAAAATGAGCCCCAAACCCCAACATGTGGAGATATGGAGACAATGAGAGAAAGGAAGACAGAGAAGGCATAATGTTCTACAGCACAATAGTGTGGGTATATTTACAATAAATTATTATATGTTTGATTTAAAAAGCTAGTAGAGAATAGACTGAAAGCTCTCATTTTACAAAAATGGTAAATATCACAGAAAGTCTAAATATCCAGCTTTGATCATTGCATATTGTGTGCACATATAGACTTAGCACAGTGTACCCAAGAAATATGAACAGTCATCATATGTCAACCACATGTTTCTACAAAGTGAAGAAGATATAGTCTTTACCTACAAGCAACTAGCAATCAAATTGGTAATATATTTTTCTGTGAAGTAATAATTACATTATTTTAAAAACATTAGCAAATACCATCCTGATAATATAAAAACCATACAAACAGAAATTAACTAAGTAAATTTAAACTAAGAAAAAAAGATTGTTTCTGTTCCAGATGACTGATCTTAGAATCCAAACATTAGTGTTGTCACAATTCTTTTTAAAGTTTTATTCATCATAAGTAGTTCTCAAATACTCCAGCACATTTGGGAATCCAGCAATAATATTTAAGTTTTTTTCTGTAACTGAATCCAGGGGATTCCTCCTTTAAACCTAAATAAAACCCCTTCATGATTCTTGGAACAAAATACTATAAACCTTTATTGTTTATCACCAGAACCTCTATCTGTCTAACCTATGCATGGGACTAATGTTTGTGCACCAAAATTTGCACCAACATGGCAGGAATATTGAGGAATCCACATTGACTTTCAACAGTATTAAGAATTTCTTTCTTCAAAGGCAATCACAAAATGTTGGAATTCACTCGTGCTTTCGACTTATCTTTCCATGTTGATACAACCTCAAAATGTCAAAAGCAATTTTGAATTAAATATTTTTTTCCATTCTGCACTTGCATGGAGAAGAAAAAATGAATATAATAAATGAAAATGTTAAGTGCAATAAATATAATAAAAACTGCCTTCAACTAACTCATTTATTATGATGGTATCACTGCAAATCATTCTTTTCAAAATAAGAGTGTTTTTGATAATTCCATACAGGTATATATTTTTATCCCTCTCATTCCCCTTTGTCCACACTTATCCTCCCATCCCATTCAGTTTTTGTTTAATATTTTTATTTATTTATGTGAGACAGAGAAAGACATAGAGAAAGAATCACATAGAGAGAAAGAAAGAGAGAGAAAGAGAATGGGCACTCCAGGGCTTCCTGCCACTATAAATGAACTCCAGATACATGTGCCACTGGTTTTATGTGGGTAGTGAAGAACTGAACCTGGAGCATCAGGTTTTGTAAACAAGCACCTTTAACTGCTGAGCCATCTCCCCACGTCCTCTCCTATTCTTGTTAAAACACTTTTTCTTTCCAATAAACCTACCTCCTACTTTCATGTCTTATTCTACCAACAATTTAGTTACCATTGGTCAAAATAACAGAATTACATATTACATTTATGCAAAATAATAGCACAATGTTTACATAAGGCAATTCATAGAATGTTAATAGAAAATTATAAGTAATTATAGATGATTTACATATAATGTTGGAATAAAAATAAAGACATCAGAATACTGTAAAGTAAAATTACAACACACAGTGAGGCTTTAAGTAAAATATCCTTCCACATTTAAGGACCTAGTAACCTGCATATATCTGTTGGAAATTTCCTTCCCTCCTAATCTCTTCTCTAATTCATGGTGAAAAGGAAGATTGTTGGCACCTTAAAAATCATAGGTATAGGGCTGGAGAGATGGCTTAGCAGTTAAGGCATTTGCCTGTAAAGCCAAAAGACCTCAGTTTGATTCCCTAGGACCCACGTTAGCCAGATGCACAAGGAGGCACATGAGTCTGGAGGTCGTTTGCAGTGGCTGGAGGCCTTGGCATGCCCATTCTCTCTCTCTCTCAGTCGCTTGCTCTCTGAAATGATTTTTTTAAAAATTAAAAAAAAAACGTAGGTAAAGGCATTAGATTACACTTTCCTAATAATTTTAATCGAATGTGTAGTGTACATGGAGAACTGTCATTCTGTCCAGAGGTTTCTGTGCCAGACAGTTTTAAAAAAAATTTTTTTAAACAGCAATTGCCTGATTTGTTCAGTTTTAATCATATTTGCATTTGTAGGTTAGATGTAGTACATGGCTACTTAAAGGAGAGAAAAACATCTAAAAACCACAGGCAGAGAGACTGAAAGGCAGCTGGGGAGATGGTTCAGTGAACAAAGCACTTGCTGAGCAAGTGAGGGTACCTGAGTCCACAGGAAGCTTGCGCTGTACTACGAGCATCTGTCACCCCAGTGCAGCAACGGCTGGAAGAGAGATGCAGACAGGGGAACAACCTAGAAGCGTATAATCTACCCGCCCTGGAAAACTCAATGTGAACAATGAGAAACCTTGCTCAAGCAAGGTAGAAAGCAAGAATTGAACATGCGCACCCACGCATAAACACCCCAGAACAAACACAGTAATTTTGTCAGCCATGAATCACTATACTTGTGAGACCACCCTAGCTTCATTCACTTCATTCTGCTTCATATTCATTTTTGCTATTTGAGATTGATACAATATTTGGGAGAGAAAGAGGAAAAGCTTTTCTTTGAACATCAAATTTGTTTATTCCTGTTGGATGTTAATGATAGAAAATCTATCTACAAATGCTACCTACAGAAAATTGGAAAAGAATACCAGTTCTTACTTTCCTAGTTTCCACTTAGGAAAATCACGCTAAGACAATTTTCCATATTATTCCTCCATATTGTAAAAACTTTTCTCAATTCACATCCTTGGTTCTGGTATCAACTTTGATAGAGAGGTGGACCTTTCACATTATGACTCTACCTCATTCCACATGTATTCAGGAATATTAAGATTGTTTACAAGTAATTATTTTCTGATATGATCCTACATAATTAATCTGGGGCAAGCTACTAGTTGAAATTTTAGCAATAGGAAACCCTCTAGCTAGTTGCGTCATCTGAGACTCAGTTGTGGAATGGTGTTTATTAATGATATGAGACATGCACAAAGATGATATAATATGATAAAGAGCATTGTAATAAAAGTAAAACCTTAACAAATACTGAAGTGTGAAGGAACCACGTGGGGGCACCTTAGTAATCAGACACTTTTGTGGAGAAGGAGATAAGAAGATAACATGACTGTAACTAAGAAAGAAACAATGAAGTTCAAAACAAAAGTATTCATTATGATATTACAATGATCTATTGCTGCAATAACTCATCTAATCTACAAATTTAGTGGTTAAACCAATAACCATCACCAAGCCATTATATTTTCTAAGTCAGGGCACTGATTCTGCTTGATAAGGAGGCGTTGTTTCTCTTTGCATCTGCACCTTGAGCATGGCTGGAGCTAGCCCCCTCTCCTAGGCAGCTTCTACATGCTTGCTCTCCAGACCTCACCCGGTCTATGGCCCAGAATGCGAGCTGTGGTGGCCTCCACAGACTCATGTGCTTTGATTGCTTGATCCTCAGCTTTGGAGATGGAGCCTAGCTGATGAGATGAGGCTTAGGGTTATTGTAGACAGCACTACCATGCATAAATCTCAAGTTGTAGCAATTTCTTCTAACTGAGAACTCCCTTGTGGTACATGCTGTGCATGAACATAATGTGTAAGACTGAATTCCAGATACCAAACTGACTGTATTTGCTGAATACAAAACTAACTAATAAAGAAAAAAGAAAAGAAAAAAAAAAAGACTGAATTCCATGACCTGATGAACCAGGGTTCTTGAATTTGAGCCTTGTACTTCCTGGACCTCTCACTTACGAAAGGTGTTACCTTGTGAAAGTCTTATAAACACAAGATATTTCACTTTCCAAAAATCTACAACACAATGAAGAACAATACCTTTATTTTGGATCTAAAAGAAATATAAGAAAAAAGTTCAGGTTGTGGCTATTGGTATATTTTCTGAGAGTTTCAATTCCATTCAAAGTCTTTATCAGCCACCTTTTGGGGTGCATGTGTCTCTATTGCTGAAGGCTTTGATCAGGCAGTTGAAAGAAATGGGCTCTGATTCCCCTTTCTTTTATTTGCCTTATCCCAGACGCAGACTGACAGACGTTCCCTTGGATCCTCTGGTTGCTACAGAGATGAAGCATCATGAATGATTTTACTTCCTGGGGAACTCGCTGCTCCTGTGGAAGGCCAGGGTGTCAGAGGGTCCTGTGCTCGCCATTGGTACTGTGGAATTCTGAATCCTGCATGTCTCAGTTTTTTTTTTTTTTTTGCCTCTGACCATTTGTGCTTCCCACCATTACCATCATGGTCTTCATCCACCATCAAGTTAATATTTGGAGCATCTGAGCCATGGTTGTGTTTACTTCTCAACATATTAAAAACTCAGCACTTCTCTTTCATAAACTGACTACTCAGCCTCTTTGATATTAGACATTGAAATATTGGTTCGGCCCAATGACCACTGTCTTGGTTTCATGCCAGATGAAAAGCACTGTTTTTATTTTTTTGTCAATTCTATACATATAGACAATATTACACAATCATAACCCCCTCCCACAATCTTCACTTTCCCCCCTCTATAATACCCCCTTAATTTAAATTTCCTTCATGAATACATAAAGCATGCATTTCAGAACCTAGTATCAGTAAATTAAATATTCAATTAAAAACCAAAAAGATCTCTGAGGTATTGGGCAGCCACTGATAAGACTTTAGGAAAAGCTGTGTGGCAGCTTTATTGATTTTAAAAATCTTTCAGGGTGTTTACGTGATTGATGCCCTTCACACCATTTAAATCAGATCTATACAACAGCAGCATTTCTGTCTGCTGTGGTGTAGCAGAGGAGGTGCCAAGCCGGAGCAGCACTAGCTAAACAGGCTGATGTAGGAACTGAAGTGTGCATATCTTGAACTGTTTCAACCCTTAGGCACAGTGTGAGCCAGCACAAAGCAAATGGAACTACGCACCTGAATTATTGGCAAACTACTTTTAATCTGGATGAATTGTGGAATCAAGCTTACAGCTAATGCCATTCACATTCTTTTGGCAATGTAAAATAAAAAGAACCAAAAGAATGCTTTTGCATTTAAGGCTCACAGAACCATATCTTTATGGTCAAGACTGAAAGATGTGCACAACTTCAGCTCATCATGGCTTTTGTCTTTTATTACAGAGTGAAGGGAAATTAATCAACATTTTAATCTTCAATGTCTCTGAATGAAAACTCATCATGTGCTGTATTATGAAATTGAAAGCAGTGGACTTTTGATATGGCTGTATTTGAACCTGTCATGACTACAGAGGTTTAAATTAGACATCCCCCTTAAACTCGTGTGGTTGCGTGTTTTGTCCCCAGCTGGTGGAAGCTTGGAAGGCGGAGCCTTCCTGGGGTTGGTGGCACATTGCTGGGGTGGGTTTGGCTATGTTATAGCACAGCTTCCCCTTGCCAAAGCTGTTTTCCACCTGCTGTGTCAAATTCTAATTCCAGTCTCTACCATCTTTCCCTGTCATCATGAAGCTTCTCCTTGAGACTACAAGCCTAAATAAACCCTTCCCTCCACCAGCTGCATGTGGTTGGGTGTTTTGTCCCAGAAGTGTGAAGATAGATATAACAACAACCCCTTCAAGATATCATACACCTCACTATCTCCAACAGGGCACATTCAATGTTGAGACCTACGGAGATGCTAAGAGTTGACAGGCCAAAGAGGGACACATGAGCCAGTCCGGAGATGGACACCAGAAGATACAGCCCTGGGGGCTGGGGAGTCAGTGGAGGTCAGAGCACCACAGGGAGCTATGGGGCAGAGAATGGGGCCCGACAGTCCCAGCGTCTTATCATGTTGATCTGTTCTGAAGAAGCCTTGCACACCCAAAGCTGAGTAGCAAAAGCCAATTTCTCCCTAGACTCCAGTCCTCTACAGCTGCCTATTATCAGCTAAATATTCTGTAAGTCACTATATATACCAAAACCTGGTAATATTGCCTCTTAAACGAGGACCAGAGCAGGAGGGAGACAGAGGATGCATGGGAGATGAAACAACCATCATCATTTGGCAGTCTTTGAATCATTGTTATTAAGGCAAAATTTATTTATTTCTGTTCAAAGTGGAGTCCAACTACACCAAAGTCTAGACTATTCCCTGAACAATGCTGTTCCTTGTGTCTATCTGAGTCCAACCTTTCCCTCATTTGAAATGTCTCTCTCTTCTCTGCACTGACAGATAGCTACCTATCCTTTCAGATTTGTAACCCTGAAGCATTTTGGGAACACCCTCCTCCCACTCCTGCTGGAATTAGATACATCTCTCATTTTGTCACTCCTGTCCTCTGTCTATGTATCCTCCACAGCATGCCTTCATCACAGTTAACCCATCTTCCCTCCCCTTCCAGATGGGAAGCAAAGGGCTTGTTTGTTTCACTGTTTACATTACCCATTGCAGTGGCTTGAAATTCTATACATAGAAAGCTAGTGAGTGAGGATAGATTCAGGAGAGGATGGAGGGAGTCCTACTCAGTACCACTAAGTAGCAGAGGTCTGCCTTGGGTGGTCCAGATTTTTACCACCATTGCAACCCCATACTCACTGGTATTGAAATCAATTTTATTTACACTATTAATTAATTGTAAGAATGATTAAAACCTTTACTTCTTTCATAGATTATCAAGCCCATACTTTACTACAAAAGATTATTTTATGAGCTCAGGGAACTTGAGAATATGTCATTTAACTGAACGTTTTGACTGATTTTTAAACCAATGTAATTTTTCCCAGGGGTCAGTATTAGTGCATTCCAGAATAATTGGTGTAATGATAAGTACATTTAGTTACGTAACTGAATATTTATTCTTCTTTTCATGACACTACTATCTAAGAATACAACCTGTGTTTGCAAAAAATCTGTGTATGTGTGTATAAATTCTTCCGTGGCATAAAGTTGCACCTGTAGATGGCATTACTGTTTACTGATTTAAGAATCATTTGGGGGCTGGAGAGATGGCTTAATGGTTAAAGTGCTTGCTTGCAAAGCCGAAGGTCCCAGGTTTGATTCCCCAGAACACATATAAGCCAGATGCACAAGGTGGTACATGAGTCTGGAGTCCATTTGCAGTGGCTGGATGCTCTAGCACACACATTCTCTCTCTCTCTCTCTCTCTCTCTCTCTCTCTCAAGTAAATAAAATAAGAACAAAATATTTTTTAAAAGATTCAATTGAAATACTTCTTTTTAAATTATCCTGTAAGGCAACATTGTTGATATATTTTATATTCTAATATATATATTTTTCTTTTTTTATATCCCCAGTTTAGCAATTTTAGGATTCACAGATAAATTTATTGAGTGGAAAGTTATTTTACTTAGGACTAAGTAATTATGAACAATAATTGGATGGGTAAAAAGATCTTACCAGAATTATGCAATCTGGGGCAAGAGAGATGGCTCAGCAGTTATGCGCACTTCTTGTGTAAGCATGAGAACCTGAGGGGGCTTGAGACTACCCAAGTTCAAATCTCCGGATCCCACATAAAATAGCTGGGAATGGCTGCATCCACTTATAACCCCAGTCTTATAGGTGAGCAGAGACATAGGAATCTTCAGAGCCCTGCAAGCTCTGGAATTAATAAAAGGAGATTTTGGCTCACAAGACTGGGTATCAGGGCTGCACAGATATCTTAGTGGTGAAGGTGCTTGCCTGCAAAGCCAAAGGACCCAGGACCCAGGACCCAGGCTCAATTCCCCAGCACTCAGTTAAGCCAGACACACAAGGTGGTGCATATATCTAGATTTTGTTTATAGAGGTTGAAGGTCCTGGCACGTATATTCTCTCTCTCTCCCCTTCCCTCCCTCTTTCTCAAATAAAATTAAAGAAAAATTAAAGAAAAAGATAGAGCCAAAGAACAATAGAGCTGGACTCTGGGCATTCCGCTCTGACCACCCCAGGCAAATGACCCCCCCTTCCTTGCAGATGAGCTCACGGAGTGCTGCTAGGGCATATATATCTGAATACCCCACACACCACATGATACCATGCACACCATGCTATACACATGTACACATGCTCACACATGAGCAAACAATAAATAGGAAGAATTATTGAACTCTGGGGTGGTGTTATGTTTGTCTAAGATCAAATATAAGAAGACAAGGAGAAGCAAAAACCAGGTGACTGTCTACATGCAGGAACGTCTTCATGGACAGAGGTGACCCAGTGCTTTATTTCAGTCAGCTGTGCCTGTGTGCGCCCGCTCAATCCAGTGAGTCACTCCGTGACTCAGTCTCAAATGTGGTGGTTGATTTTATGTGTCAACTTGCCTGGGCCATGCTATACCTGAATATTTGATCCAACATTATTAGTATGGGTGGGGTAGTGAGGATGTTTGGATATGAGATTAACAGTTTAATTAGTGGACAGAGTAAAACAGACTACCTTTTCCAGTGTACATGATGTGACTCATAAGCCCTTAACTGAATGAAAAAATTGATCTGCTCTGCAGTAAGGGGATACTTCTGCCTGTTTCCTTGAGAGGCAGCACTCATGTCTTCTGACACCCTGGCTTTAAGTGAAACTTCATCTCGTCTGGAAATGTCAGCCTGGCATCTTTAGATGTGGACATAGGCCAGTGGCTTTACTGATTTCCCAGCCGAGAGATTGCAGGTCTTGGGATTTTCCAGCTTCCCTGCCAGGTGAGACAATTCCCATTTTATATTAGCTTTTTTTTCTTCCTTCTTTCCTTCTTTCTTTCCTTCCTTCCTTCCTTCCTTCCTTCCTTCCTTCCTTCCTTCCTTCTTTCCTTCCTTCTTCCTTCCTTCCTTCCTTCTCTCTCCTTCCTTCCTTCCTTCCTTCCTTTCTTTCTTTCTTTCTTTCTTTCTTTCTTTCTTTCTTTCTTTCTTTCTTCATTTTTCTTTATCTATCTATCCATCTATCTACCTACCTACCTATCTATCTACCATCCATCTATCTGTCTATCAATTTATCATCTATAATCCATCCACCTATCTGTTTATCTACCTACCTGTCTTCTGTATAATTGATTCTATTTATCTGAAGAATTCTAATTTTGTTACCAATAGTGGTTCTAAAAAGATAAAATTTTAAATTATTTTCCAAATTTTCTCTGGAACTTTCAAAATTGGTTCAGGTTAAATTCCATGATGTTATGCATTTGTTCCTAGGAGTCAAGAGAACTCTAGCAGTACATGGCATAATCTTGTCATGGAGCTACCCAAAGCAACACTAATTGGATACTTCTTTTTTCTTTTCTTTTCTTTTCTTTTCTTTTCTTTTCTTTTCTTTTCTTTTCTTTTCTTTTCTTTTCTTTTCTTTTCCTTTTCTCTTCTCTTCTCTTCTCTTCTCTTTTCTCTTTCTTTCTCTACCTCTCTCTCTCTCTCTTTCTTTCTTTCTTTTGCTTCCAGTGCCAAAGATCAACTCCAGTTTTTGTGTTTTTTTTGTACATGCTATGTGAATGCCTTACCACTGCTCTGTTCCCATTGTTACCGCTATATATTTAATCAACCACTTATAGGAAACAAGGGACCGCACAGTGTGCTATTTTAACACGCTGGGCAAACTAACTAATGTAATGAGGTGAGTTGTCAGACTTTGTCTCTAAATAAGGTGGGGAAGGAAGATGAATGCAGACTTGAATGCTTAGCTCGTGCACCACAAATGTAACCTACACGTGGCTTGTGTTACTCCAAGAGAATCTTACCTTCTGCAGCTACAGGGTTGACATTGCTGGCATTCAAATGCTGCTTCATACCACTGTCAGTGACTGGCTGAATTACAAGTCCTGAAAGTTGTTTGCTGTGAACACAAGGGCATTACTTAGGATGGGCAGGATCCCAAAAGTTGGATGCGCTGTGTGTACCCCACCATTGTATGGTGACATATAACTTGCCCAATTCACATAGTGACTGCTGGAGATGAATTCTGTTTCCATACAAATTATGCTTTAAATATTATCTATATTTTGTTTAGATATCTGGCGTATATGTTGATATGATATTTGGATTAAACTGTAAAGTTCAGGGTAAGAATGAATTAAGAGTTTTAGGGCTATTGGTATGGAATAAATGCATTTTCATACAGGCTAAATGTTTGGAGGACAAGGGGAAAATGTTATGGATTGAACTATGTTATTATCTCCCTTAAACCATTCCTATGTGAAGCTCTACATGGCCCCCATGTAATGATTCTCAGAAGGGAAGCCTTTTGGAGGTGACAGCTGGGTTTATATGAGGTGAAGATCAAATTCTCACAATAGCATTAGTACTTGTATGACAAGAGACACCAAGAATTTTATGCACTATGTCTTCTACCTATCATCAATCATCTATCATCTATCATCTGTCACCTAAGTATATAAAGTATATATGTGATTCTATCTATTATCTGTCTATCTATCTATCTATCTATTATCTATCTATCTATCTATCTATCTATCTATCTATCTATCTATCATCTATCTATTATCTATTATCTATCATCTATCATCTTTATCTTGTATTTGTCATTTGAAGCTCTTTCTTTTTCTGAAAAGCAGCAGTGACAATGTGACAGTAGAACAGGAAGAAAGCCCTCACAATAACCTAACTGTACTTGCAGACACTGTACTTGGACAGTCAACTCTTACTACTATGAGAATACTACACACCACTTCAAATCTATAGCAAATGGTCAGTACAAACCCCAAACATCCTTAGACACTGCACCAGTGTTAAAGGGATTCAAATCCTGCTTCATTAAAGGAACACAAGCTGCATAAACTGCAAACCCCAAGCCCTCACGACCTAAACTACCAAAGACATGTTTTGTGAGTCCAATATGAAAAACATCGTGACTTTCCACACACCTATTAACATTTTTAAAACCTGCATGTCACTATATTTCAATTGGTATTAAGTTAAACTGTCTAAATATCCAAATATGTGGCCTAGGGAAATGTTCATTGAGAAGACAACTTGCTATAATTTTTGAAAAGTGGTGCATAATATTATTTATATACTTTTGAAACTTTTTTTCTTTATTAGTTAGTTTTGTATTCAGCAAATACAGTCAGTTTGGTACCATTATTAGGCTCATCTGTAACCTACCCCCTCCCCTTGGCCCCTCCTTGTTGAGGTATATGGGTCATGCATTGTGGAGTTAGCCCACAGTTATGTGTAAGATAAATGTCTCTGCATATCATGACCCAACATGTGGCTCTGACATTCTTTCTGGCCCCTCTTCCGCAAAATTTCCCTGAGCCATGTTGGGTTCATTTTTGGTCTGCTTCAGTGATGAGGTGTTGGGGGCCTCTGAGGCTCTGGCTCTCTGATTTGGTAGGAGTTGATTTTTCTCTGTGTTGATCTCCTTCCCCCTTGTGCTGGTATCCGGTTCAGTGTACAAGAAAATAATCTGAATTATATTCAGGATATTGAAAACTTTTAATTGTGTCAAGCAAATTAAGTCCATATATAAAATAAAGGCTGAAGAGATTAGAAAATCGCCAACTTCTATATCTTACTCCACTATTCAATAAAAATTTTAGTTGACAGGTGTGGTGGTTTGATTCAGGTGTCCCATAAACCCATAAACTTAGGTGTTCTGAATGCTAGGTTCCCAGCTAATGGATATTTGGGAATTAATGCCTCCTAGAGGGAGTGTATTGTTGGGGGCAGGCTTGTGGATATTATAGCTAGTTTCCCCTTGCCATTGTTTGGCACACTCTCCTGTTGCTATTGTCCACCTTATGTTGACCAGGGGGTGATGTCCACCCTCTGCTCATGCCATCGTTTTCCCCTGCCATTGTGGAGCTTCCCCTCGAGCCTGTAAGCCAAAATAAACCTCTTTTTCCCAGAAGCTGCTCTTGGTTGGGTGATTTCTACCAGCAATGTGAACAGGACTGCAACAACAGGTTTTTAATTTTTATTTCTAAATTCCCATTCTCTCCATTAAATATTTAAATAGATTCTATTTCATTCAAATATTGTAACTCCCCTGAAAAAAATTATATGTCATTTTATTTCAACAACTCTCTATCCCAATTTGATCTCATATGAATTTTACCTTAATTCAAATGGTCTGGCAAATAAAGGTAATTGATGGTGAGATTTAAAGATCAATGACAAATAGTTTTAAATATTTAACAGATGCACCATTTAGCCACATTTTCCAATGTGTAAAACCAGCAATTATATTTAACAAAATACCAACAATAGAGCCAGTGTGCTAACCAGAGACAGTCAACAGCTGCTAGATAATAGAATTGCACATTATCCAGAGACAGTAGAAAAAAAAATTAAAGGCTTAAAAGTGCTTATAGCAGGCCAGAGTAAATCCAAATGCACTGTGGGGTCATGAAAACATCTTGAACAATTTTCCAAGAAGAGTTTTTGGTTCAAGAAGCCCCAATGGAGATCTTGCCAAGCTTGACTTTTCTCCTTCTGTATTTCATGAGAAATGTAAACCTGATTTATTTACACTTAACTCATCAAACAGCTTTTGTGCAAAAACTATTTGATTTCTAAGAAATCATCTGAGCCTTTTCATAGAAATCTGCTTATTTTCTTTGAAGTGAGTTTTGCAAAGCTGAATATATTTTGTGTTCTGAACTGAGAATTTTTTTAAGTTTTCACACAATCATAGGGCCTTAGACTTTTTAGAAGCAATACCAAACAAAATTTAACCCAACAACCAACTCAAATCATACTATCCCTTACCAAACTTGGATCAATACAATTTTGGTTGTTTTTGACTTTTAGTGGTGATAGAACCTCATATCCCAGACAATAACTTACCACAGCAATCCTCACCCTTCCCCTTCTTCTTTTACAATTGTTTGACATCACGTGTGTATATTCATATTAGTGAATTGCAATGTATATTTTTTAAAGTACTTTCTGTACCCTATTACTACATGGTCTTGAGTTTAATAAATTGGGATTTATCTGATATTATGAATCTGTGTAATATGAAACATTGTTTTAGAAAATTATCATGAAAATGCTCTGGTTAAATATATAATAAATATATAAACTTATATTTTGCATACATATTTCCATTAATGTATATGTTAGAGAAAAGAGAATGCTACTTGCCCAGATTATAAATTAGGCATTCAGTTTTAGTTAATGAATTATTATTCTCAGTGAGGTTAAATGACCACTTAGCAGTTCTTGCATTCAAATTCTGAACTTAATTCTAAAGTTTTGGACATTTTAACATGTTGAATTAACTCTCAGCTAAAATCTTTTATAAGGAAATTATCTTCATGCAAAATATGTAGCAAATCAAGGTGATGTGTATGCACTTTAAATATTGAACTACTTCAGAATTGTCTAATTTTTTTCTGCCATGCCACATAAAACATAGCATTTGTCAGCCAAAAATGTTCAGTATCTGTGAGCTTCTGTGATCTACACAGGCATGCTCACTCTCTTCTGTGTTTGCACTGAGTCTTGTGTTAGAGCAAGTATGGTAGCACATCCACAAGCTCAGGGAGCTGCCAGGGTTGCTAACAGAGAAAGAGCCTTGAGTCTGAGAAGGGACAAAGCCCTCTGCTGAGTCTCAGTAAAAAATTGAACAGATAATCAAACTCAAGCGAAAATGATGCACACAATACCAGCCTTTGGAACCACTTTGTCTTCTGACTCACTGCATTTATTGAGAGTGTGTGACAGACAGTGGGTCTAGTCCTTGGGCCAGAAAGGTGAACAAGTCACTGTCTCTTCTTCAAAGAGTTTCCACATTACCAATGGATGATGGTCTTTTCCTACCATCCATATCGTGGCTCAAAAACTCAAATCTCCATTGCCTGGCTCTGGTAAAGAGCACTCTTGGTACAAAAAGCTTTGAATTATAATCTCAAACTTTGGTATGTGAACTTTACATTTTCCTAAGACAATATCATTTTCACTCTTAGAACAAAATCTTGAAATAAAATATGAACTAGAATATTTCAAAGTCAAGAAGCAATGCGTCATTGTGTTACTCTGCTAGCTATATTAACTGAGATGTTGATGTTCAAAGGTAATTTAACCATAATTTTCACTCAACATGTGTTGAGGATCCACTTTGTTAATAACAGAAGACTGCAAGCAATGAGAGCTTTGGAGTTATCTCACTGTGCAATGCTGTCGTAGAGATGGTGTGCTTTTAAAGAAAACAAAGTAACAATGCATACAAAACAATACACTTATATCTGTTGATATTACAATCACCATTATTGAGAAAAACTGGCAATTGTTAAAAGAAGAATATGCGATAACTTGACAAAATGTAGACAATTTTCCATGATGAATAAAGTCAGTATGTGAAAGTAGGTATGGTTTCTAGATGGAGAATGTGGACGGAGAGATTAAGCATAATGAAAAACTGTAGAATAGAGGTGCTTTGGGAATGATTTCACCTACTCATCATGAATATACAAAATTAAACAAAAACCCCAGGGATCCTCAGAAAAGGAGCAGGATTCTCAGAGTACTAGTCTCTGTGCAGTGCTTCCCCTCAGTTTGTGTGAGTTATGACAGTTGGTTTATGATATGTCGGAGAAAGTAGAAGCTGTGGACAAGACTGGGGCTCTGAAGAGCCCTGCTTCAGCTGTGCTTCCGATTAATTCCAACCTTTAACATTATCTTTATTATATATGGAGTAGACATGCATGCTTTGTGAAACAGAAATCTGTCCATAGATGTGAGTGCAATGTGTCACCCAGTAAGTAAAAATATTGTACTTAAAAGGAAAAATAAAAACCAAAGTGAAATTTCACAACTCATTCCAGACTTTCTTCATGGAGAAAGAGTTTACCTGGGAGACATACTGTTTGACTGCAGATCAGACACGTTTGAAATGCAGGCAAGAAAAAACCTGAAGCTGGGTGGGGCAAGTGAAAAGTTTGGCAATGACGATGTTATTGATTTTGAGTGTTAAGTACAGATTGTGTGCATAATATAATCCTAAACCAAATCAAAGGCAGTCCTATTTGTGAAGCTGTAATTACCATTCTTTTAATTTATGATATCAGGTTGCCAAAGCTCATTAAAAAGCACAGAGAAGGATCAATCATCATTTGAAGGCTGTGGAAAGGATGTTATAAGAACTATCACAACTGGTTTTCTACTTGGGGCAGGGAGCTAAAGGTTGGACAAGTTCTCACAGGATCTTAGGCATAATTCTTCTTTATTCCACCCAGGAATAAAGAAAATAAAGTTAAGACATGTTTTGTTAACAAGAAAGTCAGGTAAGGAATTAGTTATAAGTATAAACTATTAATATACACAGATGTGGAACTTCTCTTTCTTTTGTTCTTATCATGCAACCTACATATTTTTACTTTTAATTTTTAATAGTTACCTTTTTCATAATACCAAGGGCACTGAGAATCATGTAGAGGCAATTTATATATTGTGGGGAAGATTAAAGCATGGAGACTGTGGAAACTTATATTCCTTCCAAGTTATTGTCTAGAAAGCATCAAGTACAAAATGCCTCAGGAAATTAGATGCTAATGAAATAACACCAAAAAAATAAAAATAGACAGTCATCAAGTTAAATAATCAAAGAAATCCTTTAGTAAAATAATAGTATATTCAATTAGCCACTGTAGTGATAGAACAATGGATATATAAATGGAGAAAATTTGGCATTTGTTTCTTTTTATTTTAATGTATTTATTTGTAAGGAGAAGGGGACAGAGAGAGAGAGAGAATGTAAATGGGTACACCAGGGCTTCTAGTTTCTGCAAATAAACTCCAGACAGACACATGTGTCACTTTGTGCATCTAACTTATGTGGATCAAATTTGGGCAGTTAGGCTTTGTAAGTAAGTGCCTTAACCACTGAGTCATCTCCCCAGCCCCCTTTTTATTGTTTAAAAATAGTTTTTATTTATTTGAGAGAGAAAGAATGTGTGTGTGTGCACATGCTCACATGTGTGTGTGCTCATGTGTGTGCATGCCAGAGACTTCTGCCTGTGCAAAAAAACTCCAAACACACACAGCACTTTGTGCATGTCGATTTACGTGGGTGCTCTGGCTGTTAGGTTTTACAAGTGAGCATCTTTCACCACCATGCCATCTCTTCAGCCCGAAATCCAACTTTAAGAATACAGTTGCTCTGGTTAAATATGTTAAACTCACCCCTTGAAACAACAAACTGGTCCAACCTCTAAAATAGCCAGGTCCCCTGGCCACTTACAGAGTCTTCTTGCTCACCACTTAGGATGAGTTCCAGTAACAGCAATAGAGGTTCAGTTTTCTTTTCTTGTGTGGACTCAGTGCACCATGTTACTATCAAACACAAAGGAATGTTTCAGACACTTTAAAGATGGGAGGCTTACTGAACGATGACATATTCTTATGTAGTATAGTTATTACAAGCACCAGAAATGTACCAACAAATTTGTATAATGATAAACATCTGTATACCCACCATTGCCTTAGATCTTTTAAGCAACACTTTGAGATAGTCAGATGAAAGTGCATGTCAGGAAGATGACACTTCCCTCCTAGGATGACCACACTGGTATGTATCCACAAGAACACTTGACCCGACGTCCACCAAAACACTGCTCGGACCACAGTGCACCAGAGACAGTGACCAGAGGCAAAGCACCAGAACTCTTACCATTGTGCAGGCCTGTAATGTCAGCACTTCAGAGGTGGAAATAGCAGGATCTGAAATTTGAGGTGTCCTTGGCTATTCCATAAGTTTGAGGTCAGCTGACCCCAGAGCAATTATGTTCATGAGCCCCTCTACTTCTCTAGACTCCTCTTCAGACAAGGAAGGTCTTATAGGCATGTGTGGATGGACTCCTGTGTTTACATGGGAAACAATGTTTCAGAATTATCTATTTTAAATGTTTATCACCTATAATTATGTGACATATTACCTCAAATGATCTGGCATATTTACATAGTTCTTATTGCAGTAAAACAATTCACTTCTGAAATATTGTTGCAGACTCAAGAAATCTGGGAAGTACTTCTTTACCATTTGCTCAGAGAAAAAAAGATACATACATAAATGTTTATCATAATGGGTACCATACTAAGTATGTTAACTCACGCATACTTAGTGTTTATTTCTGAGACAGGTTTTCACTATATCCCAGGGCGACCTAGAATTCACTGTGTGGCCCTGGTTGGACTCAAACTTGTGCCTGTCCTTGTTCTTCAGCCTCCCAGCTACTGGAATTAGTCTTAAAATATGGGTTCAGTGGCAATGACTTGTAAGTTACTTGTTCAGTCATGGAAGTGTGTAGATGAGGTTTTTCTATTTCTTTCTCAGGAGAGCAGGGCCAATTGGCTTATCCCTTACACATTCTGTGCAAAGATAACTGGACAAGAGACAACAGAGTTGTCTCCATCCTTCTTCTCTCAGCATTTCCTATTTAAGCCTTAGTCATTGTTTTCAAGGTTTCATCCTCTGATTCATATATATGTATATATATATACATATACATATATATATATATATATATATATATATATATATATATATATAACTTGAGATAGGGAAAGTGAGAGAGAGAGAGAGAGAGAATGGGCATTCCAGGGCCTCCAGCCTGTGCAAACAAACTTCAGATGCATGTGCCCCCTTGTGCATCTGGCTTATGTGGGTCCTGCAGATTAGAACTGGGATCCTTTCGCTTTGCAGGCAAATGCCTTAAACACTAACTAAGCCATCTCTCCAGCCCTCTGATTCTTCAGGCTCCTCCATTTAGTCAAATCCAAAGCAATGTGGTTCTCTCTTGAGAAGAAAGATTCAAGCTTTAGGTGACAAAGGTAACCTAACTGCAACATGTTTTCCCAGTAGATGTTTAGAACCCATTGTCTCCCATTCAAAGTTTGGAAAGTTAACTGTAGGACTCATTTTGGTTCTCATCTGCATAAAGGAAAATCCTTTTGTTCCCATTAGAAGGATTTGTTTGCGAAGTCTTCTTACGCAACTAGCAACATGTGGGAAGAAAGAGGGGATTAAGAACATCATAATAGGCACAAAAATAGGGCCAATTTTCACATTACAGAGCTAAATTGGAAAGGAAGGAAATGAAGACATCAGTGGATAAAATTAATGTAATTTGAGAATACTGTAGTCAAAGCAGTTCGTTTACTCTAATCTTGTACACGATATAAAATGTTGCAACGGAGCCCAGCTGTAAGCAATCAGAGTCAGAGGCTGAAGGAAATCAGCGGTGATGATGGGGAGAGAGCAGGGTGTCCATGCAGCTTTTTCTTGGAGGAAAACAGTCTACACACCCCGTGATTAATACTTCACATGTTGCGATATGTTTTGATTCTGGAAATTCCTATACCCACACTGAGGGATTGAAATGAGGAAGAACATAGATGTCCCATACTAGGTTAACTGTTCATTTGCACTTCCTTCATTTACGTAGCAGTGACTCCAACTTTCATGAAGGTCAGCTCCATCATCAGAAGTGCTGTTGTCTATGAACATCCTGGGTGTTTAAGCCAAAATGGAGGAGGGAAACCATCCCACACTGTCCTAAGGAGCATGTGAATAATTACATTATATTTATATTTTGAAAGCTTATTTATCTTCTTTCAGACTTCAAAGAATAACAGCAAGATCATTGTCCCCAAGAATAATAACACAAAACACACAGATGTCAATAGGGTAATGCATCCTACATTTCTACCAGCAAGGGATTCCATTTAGTTAAGAATTGGTGAATTATGAAGCTGATAAATAAATGAACTCCATTACATGATTTGACTCATAAATATCTTACCAAAAGCCCATGAGTAACATTCCTGGTCCCACACCCTCTGGTACTATTGGAACTTTGAAGAACCTCTGAGAGAGGGACTTGGGGAGGGGAGTCTAGTGGGAAAAAGGTTGTGGCCCGCAAGGGGATGCAGGTCAATGCCTGTCTCTCTTTTCACTTCCTGGCTTCCAGAAGATGAGCTGCTTTGCTTCATCGTGTCCTCCATACCAGGATGTGCTTCCTTCCACATAATTGATACAGTTATGGAAACCTAATACATCCATTCTCATTCCAAGAAAACCTCTGTCTTTCTAAGAATAGTTTTCACTGAAGGGTACATATTTACTTCTAACAACACCTGGAAACTCTATGACATTCCCAGAGGTGTTTCTCTCTGATGGCACATGGAGGGATATTGTGCTCCACAAGGTGGACAACACGCAGCTCATGACTCATCAATTATAATATGATTTTTAAGGAAGAGGCCAGTACAATTTTGTTTGTCCATTTCCTTCTTTGATGTAGATTCTCATGTAGCCCACATTGTTCTTGGACTTTGATATCCTTTTTTTAAAAACAGTATTTATTTATTTATTACAGATGATGGGTGCACCAGAGCTTCTAGCCACTACAAACAAACTCAAGACACATGGGCCACCATGTGCAGCTGACTTACATGGGTTATGGGGAATCAACTCTGGGTCCTTAGGCTTCACCTTAACCACTAAGCCATTTCCCCAGCCCCTATTCTTGAGCTTTCTATGTAGTTCAAGATGACTTTGAACTCCTGATTCTCCTGTCTCCATATCTCAAATGTTGCATGTACTAAACATCTGGTGAATTTCAATTGTTTTAATCATAAACAAAAGATCATTGTGCTACTGAAGTAAACAGAGGGTTCTAAATTTGCAGGACCATGTCGGGTGTGGTGACACATGCCTTTAATACCAGCACTCAGGAGTTAGAGGTAGAAGGATCACCATGTGTTTGAGGCCACCCTGAGAGACTACATAGTAAATTCTAGGTCAGTCTGAGCTAGAGTGAAACCTTAGCTCAAAAAAAAGAAAGAAATATAAAATATATCATTTATGGCATTTATTTAACATTATCTGTCTTCACAATTACAACTGGTAGAAGTTCAATATCAATCACCTACATCAAATCAGCTGATATACAGGTTTTTCTCCACATTCTCACTATTTTATGTTTGGTGTAACTTTTTCAACTTTTTTGACAGTATTATAATGGCCCTTGGATATCTTTTTGGTCACGAATACCACTCTAGAATACAAGACTCATAGTGATAGTTCTCATCTGTCTCTGTCATTCATATGTTTCATGAACTTGTATCAAAGAACTCATTAGATACTCACTATATTATTTATTGAATCAACAATAGAAAGAGATATGCAAGGGAATGTTTTAATATTGTACAGCTATTGAGTTTAATAGATTCTAGGACACTCCTAATCTGCTAAGACTCACCAACTCTGTTGAGGTTATTTCCATTTATTTCTTTATTAATTAGTTTTGTATTCAGCAAATACAGTCAATTTGGTACCATTATTAGGCTCATCCGTGACCTACCCCCGCCCCTTGGCCCCTCCTTTTTGAGGTATACGGGTCATGCATTGTGGAGTTAGCCCACAGTTATGTGTAAGATAAATGTCTCTGCGTATCATGACCCAACATGTGGCTCTGACATTCTTTCTGGCCCCTCTTCCGCAAAATTTCCCTGAGCCATGATGGGTTCATTTTTGGTATGCTTCAGTGATGAGGTGTTGGGGGCCTCTGAGGCTCTGGCTCTTTGATTTGTTAGGGGTTGATTTTTCTCTGTGTTGATCTCCTTCCCCCTTGTGCTGGTATCCGGTTCATCAGGAAAACAGCACCCTTGCTTGTTTCGCCAATATTTCTTAGTTTCAGCCGGGGCCCTTTTGAGGCATAATGGGGTGGCTCTCTCCTTAGGATCTACATCTATCTGAAAAAGAGAAGCAGATTCTCCAACACAGAGTAAGTTAGCACCAGGACAAATGAGAAAACCTTTATTTTTTTTATAGAGAATTTAATAGGTGTAAGCCCTCTTGTAGCCCATGATTAATGGTAGCTTGATATTGGAGAGTGGGCTTATGTTTGGATATGGTTCTGGCTTGTTTCCCAGCTCCAGCTATGGGTCCTGTACCACTGAGGAGATCAGTTAGCCAAATTAAGAGGAGTTGGTTCCCCACCATGGCTGTGTGCCACTATTGTGCTTGTGTGGGCATCACCACAAGTTATTTGCTGCTAAGTAGGCTAAACCATGAGTTGCTTGGATAGATATTGGTCATTTTCCCCCAGTCGCCCATGTAGCACCTTCTGGCACTAGACACACTGACTGTCTGGGGACTGACTCTCTTCCAACTTCCAGCCATTAAGGACTTAATTTTAAAGGAAAACATAAAGATAACCATTAATCCCTTCTCTTTTTGGTGGAAAAATTCTAGGGATTAAACCCAGGTTCACATGGTATAGTAGTGCTCTCCCATCAATACAAACTCCAGCCCTAGCCCCTTATCTATGGCCTTCATGATAAAATTAGCAAGAATTAGTTGAGTTACTAATAATGTGGAGGTTAAGAGCATAGACTTGACTCTCCAGTTTGGTATTAGGCTGGACCTGCTAGATTCTAAACACAGCTGTAAAAGAAACAGGTAGCCATTTACAGCTGTGACTTCTTAATGTTGAAATGGTAATTCAGACTTCTTTAAGCTGTGAAATTACAAAGTGATGGCTGTAACATATGTAATCACCATGCTTGACACACAAGAGATTTTCACAAATGGTTGCTCTTCTCATTACTTGTTTCTGTGAAGTTTTAAGGAAGGATAGTGTTAAGCCTGGGCGTAAATGGAAAGTAGAACTATAAGTGAATGAATCTGTAACTAGGAGTCCCATTGAAATGACAGTTGGTTCCAAAGAAAATGCTCTGCATTTAGCTCACCTGTGAGCCTTTCAGTAAGCATACTAATCAATTGTGCTGGCGTTAGAATGCTAAAAGCATTAGTGTACTCCATTTAAATGAAAACAGGGCTGGAGAGATGGCTTAGCGGTTAAGGCGCTTGTCCCAGTGCCCGCGAAAGCCAGATGCACAAGGGGGGCGCACATGCCTGCAGTTGTTTCCAGTGGCTAAAGACCCTGGCATACCCATTCTCTCCCCCGCTTAAATAAATAAAATGTTTAAACTTTAGTAATGTAAACAAAGTTTTAATTCTATATGAATTATTGGATAAATGATGTCATATAACTTTTTCTCCTAGTTTTGCTGGTGGGGAATTAGTTCAAAACTAAAATTATGTATATATTTATGGTATATAATGTGATATTTTAATAAAGATATACATGATGAAATGATTACCACAGGCATTGTAGTTAGCACATCAACAATTTTACAGTTATCTATGGTGTGTGCGTGCATGTGTGTATGCATGCATGTGTGTGTCGACAAGCATGCATTGAGGGCATCTGAGACACACATTGAACATCTTTTGAGTGTACATCATTTGTTACCAACTGTAGTTACCAGTAGATCTCCGAAGGTTATTCTTTCTAACTGGAGTCTTGTACCCATCGCACCATTCATCACTGTTCCCTTACTCCCTGACAGCCCCCACTTCACTGTCCACTTTTCTGAGCTCAACTTTCCTAGATTTCAAATAAAAAGAGAATTATGAATAATGCAGTATTTATTTCACTGTCTGGCTTATTTCACTCAGTCTAAGGTCCTCCAGATTCATATGTCTTATCTCAAGTGACGAAATATTCTTTGAATAGGCTGCATGTAACTCCATTTTTATGTAGCCTCCACACCATTACCATAGTGACTCTCATACCTTCATTCCCACCAGCAGTCTACAAGAGTTACCTTTTCTCCACATCTTCACACACACTTGTTATGTTTTTGTTTTTGTGATAATAGCCTGCTAAAACCAGGCGGAAAGTGCCGTTTAAGCTGAATTTCTTTGATAATTCATGGTTTTCATATATACATTGGGCATTTCTCTGTTCTGTTTTGAGAAATATCTATTCAGTAGTGTGTGGAACTGTGAGCTATGTATGTAATTGCAGTACTGAGCAGGCTGAGATCAGAGCACTGTAAACTTTTGGCCAGCCTAGGATAGTGAGATACTGTCTCAAACAAAACATAACCAAAATTTAAAAAAAAAAAAAAAGAATCAAATGAAATAGCACACAGCAAAGCAGAGACAAGAGAGGAGAGAAGAGGAGAGGAGAAGAGAGTAGGGAAGTTGAGTGGATATTTTGTTCCATTTTTTTAATTTAATTTTTTCCTTGCTATTGAGTTCTTTATTACAAACAGTGGATATTAATCTTGTGTCAGTTAACGTCTCACTTATAAGACACTGATAATAAAATTCTGTTGAAGAATTTATTTCAGCTTGCTATTCCTGTATAATAGCAGCAGGGATTGAAGGTAGCTCATCACATTTGGTCCACAAGGAACAAGCAGAGAGGGAGGCTGGTGCACAGCCCGCTCTTCCCTTTCTCTCCAGCCCAGGAGCCCATGCCCCTGGAAAGCTTCACCCATGGTTAGGATGGATCCTTCCATCTTAATTCATCTAATCTAGAAAATACCTACCACACATGACAAGAGATCTGTTTCCTTGGTGCTTCTAAAACCTGGCAAATTGACAACCAGGGAGAAACCATCACAAACTCTTATTACGGTTTGCAAATGTTTCATGGTTTGATCCCATTCTTGGGGTGACTTTTTTTTGTTTTTTCGAGGTAGGGTTTCATGGGGTGACATTTTTGAACTATTATCTGTTTTGGAGTTTTGAAATCATTTGTTACTGGTTATTGTTTCTGTTTGTTTTGCTGATACACACACACACACACACACACACACACACACACACACATATATATATATATATATTAGTTTTCTATAACCTCATTTGTTTCATTTTGCTTTTGCTGATAGTACTGAGGTGAAAACAGCAAAACTGTCACCCTAGACCAATGTAACAAAGTATGTCCCTTAGTTTTTCCTAGCTTTAATGCTCTCTTTTCCATTTTGCTGACCTGGAATTCACCATATATTCTCATGCTGGCCTTGAACTCATAGAAATCCTCCCATTTCTGCCTCCAAAATGCTGGGAATTAAAGTCTTGTGCCACCACACCCAGCCTTAATACTGTATGTATGTATGTATGTATGTATGTATGCATGTATGTATGTATTTGAAAGAAAGGCACAGACAGAAAGAAAGAGAGAAAGAAAGAGACAGAGAGAGAATGGGTGCACAAAGGCCTCTAGACACTGCACACAAACTCCAAATGCATGCATCACCTTGTGCATCTGGCTTTATGTGGGTACTGGGGAAATGAACTGTGTTCCTTAGCTATGCAGGCAAGCGTCTTAACTGCTGAGTCATCTCTTCAGCCCCATACAGTCTTTGTCACTATTTCCCTGTAGTATAATTTGAGATCAGGCATTGAGATACCTCCAACTCTGTTCTTTTCCTCAAGATTATTTTGACTATTGATGGTCTTTTGTGCTACCCTATGAACTCCTAGGCTATTTCTTCCAGTTCTGTGAAGAAGGTCATTGGAGTTTTCATGGGGACTGCATTGAAGCTGTCAAGATTACCACCATTAAAGATGAGCTATCCACAACAATGAGAAAGATGCCTAAGTTACTGAATGGCCAAGTTAGTGAGAATACAGATTCTTTTGAATGGAAGGTACCTAGCAGAATGATGCTGGAGAACTTGTTGCTGCTCAAGGTCCATCTCCAACCATGTCCCCTGAATTTCCAAATCTGATGGAGAAGTACACCTGTAACTGGTTTTGAAAGCATGAGAAATGCAGAGAATAGGGTTGTGGAATGCACACACATTGGCCTGTGTCCCTCATTCTTTCTATTTCTTTGTTGTGATTTGGGTATTTGTGGAAATGGATGGGATGCTTTTCCCCTCTGCTTTTATTAGGTTTGCTTTTTTTTTCCCAAGTCTGTTTGGTTGTTTATTTTTAAAAATACTTTATTTATTTATTTGCAAGGACAGAGAGAGAGAGAGAGAATGGGTGTGCCGGGACTGCTAACAACTGCAAACAAATTCCAGATGCATGCACCACTTTCTGCATGTAACTTCAAGTGGGTACTGGCCAATCAAACCTTAGGTTGTTAGGCATTTCAGTCAAGCATCTTAACCACTGAGCCTTCTCTCCAGCCCTGGTTGTTTCTTCTGTTTTATGTAAGTTATCTTAGATTCATAGAGAAGTGTTTCTTTGAGGTGTTTAGAGGATAGTCCCAGTGTTGTGCCCCACATTTGTTGGTAGTTCTGGGTTTGCTCATCTGTAAAGCCTTTTGAGCTGCTGTTCTGTTCCCTTTGGTTTGTAGGGCCTTTAAATAGCTTATTGGTGGGAGACAGTATGTTTGATGGATTTTGTTTTAAGAGCAAAGAGTAGCAGGATTTGAGTGGTGAAAGGTGGAAGGCATGTGGAAAGCCAATTGGATAAAGTGATAAGTAGATGGGGTTGGAGCTATGCAAGGCTCCACTTCTCAAATCACCACACAGTTGGGATTTAAAGCACATGAGTCTGTGAGGGAGATTCAATTCAAACTCCAGCAATGACCTAAGAGTATTACTGTTAGCTGGAGGTGTTAAACTACCCTGCAATTGTTGGTAGGGGTCAGTGCTTGGCTTTCACCAGGCAGTGTGTCCTCTACTCTGTGAGCCCCCACCTCCTCCTGGCCCCATGGGGACAGTTGATGTGGATATGGCTGAGAAGCTTAACAAAGCCTTGGTCAGGAAGCAGCTGTAGTCCTCAGGACATGGACATGGACAGTGGTGGAGCAGCGTGCTAGGAACTCAGGCCTGGAAGGTGAAAGATCTGTGGAGCGGTTCATCACAGAGGTCCCCTGAATTGCTCTTCAGAACCTCTACCTGCATTTCTGTGGCTCTGCTGGGCATCTGCTCTTAGAGGGAGACATGAGATCTCAGGTTAGCAGAGCTTCCAACCAGATGCTGAGAAGAAGCGGGATGCAAGGTCTGCAGGCAGCGGCGTTCAAGCTGGCTGGTTCTAGTCACCATGACAGAGGTCTGCCACCTGGTGCCCTAGTAAATGGTCTGAGTCTGCCCATCCTGGAGTTGGCACTGATAGTTGTCTGGGCTGAGGAGGCACCCTGGAGCCTCTAGGTCTTTGTTCCTTTGCTCCCTCAAACACTCCTCCATCATACATCAAAGCCTTCTGTCCAGTGTCTTTTGAGGTACCATACAAACTTTAAGACATCATTTCTCCTTTCTCTCTCTCTCTGTCATATATATATATATATATACATATATATATATATATATATATGTGTGTGTGTGTGTGTGTGTGTGTGTATTAGGGTTGGGCTGGAAAGATGACTTAGTGATTAAGGAGCTTGAATTCAAACCTAAGGACCCAGGTTCGATTCCCCGGGACCCACATAAACCAGATGCACAAGGTGGAACATATGTATACAATTTGTTTGCAGAGCTGGAGGCTCTGGCATGCCCATTCTTTATCTCTCTGTCTGCTTCTCTCTGGTGCGCTCTATCTCTAATAAATAAATAAATAAATAAATAAATAAATAACATGGGATTTGTGACAGACATTTTATTGAATGTATAGATTGATTCAGGTTAGTGTGGACATTTTAACAAAATTAATTTTTCTAATTCATGAATTTGAATTGTCTTGAATTTATTTTAGTAGCATTTCATACTTTTTAGTTTACATATATTTCAGCTCCTTGTTTATCCTAAGATTATTAATTGGTAGTGTATGAAAATCACTGCTGAATTTTTTTTTAAAAAAATTGTTTATTTTTATTTATTTATTTGAAAGCGAGAGAAAGAGGGAAGGAGGGAGAGGGAGAAAGAGAGAGAGAGAATGGGTGCGCCAGGGCTTCCAGCCACTGCAAATGAACTCCAGAAGTGTGCGCCCCTTGTGCATCTGGCTCACGTGGGTCCTGGGGAATTGATCGTCAAATCAGGGTCCTTAGGCTTCACAGGCAAGCGCTTAATCGCTAAGCCATCTCTCCAGCCCCTCACTGCTGATTTTTTATTTTAATTTTTATTTTATATCCTTACATGTCTTCTAATTTTCTTTATTAGCTATATTAGTGGAGCCCTTGATGTCACAACTCATCTTCTGCTTGGAGGTGGGTATCAATTCCTAATAGCTTGTATTTGTAATTTTCTCATTGAAATGACAAAATGCTCGCAGTTTCAGGATAAGGTGGGGATGGCACAGCAATAGAAGTGTGTGGTGGCTTGTCAGAATGCATCCACAATCAGGAGGCAGAGGGCAGGTGAAAGCCCAGGCTAAGCTTGTTTTCAACCTTTTTATTCAGCCCAGAACACCACCCTATGGAATCGTGCCATCCACATTCAGGATGGAACATCCCTTCGTGCCTAACCTTTTGTAGGCACACCTAGTGTGTGTGTGTGTGTGTGTGTGTGTGTGTGTGTGTTAAATATTTTCATTTATTTATGAGAGAGAGAGGGAGAGGGAGAGGGAGAAAGAAGTAGAGAGACAGAGAGAGAGAGAGAGAGAGGAAAATAGAGAATGGGCACACCAGGGCCTCCAGCCACTGCACGCGAACTCCAGACACATGCGCCCCATTGTGCATCTGGCTTACGTGGGTCCTGGGGAATCAAACCTAGGACCTTTGGCTTTGCAAGCAGTTGCCCTAACTGCTAAGCCATTTCTTCAGCCCTAGATGTGTGTTTTAAATGATCCTAAATCACATTAAGTTGACAATGAAGATGACCCATCACAGAAAGCCTTCCAGTTTCCTGACTTATGGCTCCTAATTCAAACATGGTCATGTTCTATACCACTTATAAAAGAAAACAAATATAGTTTAATGACTACAGCAGGAGCCTTCACCAGTCATCCAAAGATGATTTAGAAAATCAAATGATGGGCTGGAGGGATAGCTTAGCATTTAAGACATTTGCCTGCAAAGCCAAAGGACCCAGGTTCAATTCCCCAGGACCCACGTTAGCCAGATTCACATGGTGGTGCACGTGTCTGGAGTTTGTTTGCAGTGGCTGGAGGCCTTGATGTACCCATCCTCCTTCTCTCTCTCTCTCTCTCTCTCTCTCTCTCTCTCTCTCTTTGTGTGTGTGTGTGTCAAATAAAAAAAATATTTAAAATAATCAAATGAATAAAAACACTTTCTAAATATAGCCAGTCTCTTGTTTGAATGAGAAACTGCCCATGGACTGTAGCCACGCAGAATCCAGGTGATATTGTCACTTTAATATTTACACAAAAATTGCCAAACATATTAGAAATAAATAACAGGAGAATGTGTTCTATTACTAAGTCAAGACCTCTGCATATAAGAAATATCCACTTTTCTATCCTCCAATGCACAGTGTATTTAGAGTGGGTTTTCTTCACAACATGAGATCATTATGTCTCCTGTGTTGTTGATTAAGACAGCATTAGTAATTTGAAAACACGTAGTATAGAAAATACAGTGTTTTAAAACTAGGGGGTAAAGTTAGCTGCTCCAGAATGAAGTTTTTAAGTTAAACTAGAACATGAAAATGCAATTGGCTTCAATTTTTTGTTCATTATGGACATCATTTTGGCCTTGTAATTTACTCTCAAACTTATGATTCTTTTTTAGTGGGCAAAAGATAAGCAAAAGTACCCCTCATGGCTCTGGATAACAATGTTCATTTATATTCCCTCTGTGAATAACTGGAGTTGTAAGCCTCATTGCTTTGGGTGTAATGTATCTTCTTTTAACCTTGTTTTGAAAGGATTTTTACCAATACTCACACGGGCCATAGTATAGTGTAATACTCAAATGCATTTACACTCTACATGTGAGTATTAAACCCAATACCCAAAATTAGTCTAATAATTCAACTACAAATAGGAGACCTGATCAATTCCCAAATGAGAGATGATGATGCCTTAGGTTTTTATGCCTTGTAATAGCCCTAATCAATAAGCATAAATACTGAACTCTCTCATCTTGCAAGCAGCAAATATGATATCTATATTACAAAATAATAAGGTGGCTGCAAAAGGCATGAAGAACTGTTACTGTTTGTTGTTTGTTAAAAATTTCTTAAAATTCTTGGCTGAAAGCAAAATAGGGAGGTCCCACCCATAAAGTAACAGGTGTATGTCTTTAATTGGAAATTATGTTCTGTGTGGAGGTAAAAGTGTTTAAAACAGAATATTCGAGTGAGTTTGGTAAGTACTACAGAAAATAATTTGCTTAACAAGATAAGAGGCTAGGCTAAGGAGATGGCTCAGGCGCTTGCTTGCAAATAGCTTGCCTGAGTTTGATTCCCCAGAAACCATGTAGAATCTGATGCAAAGTGGCACACACACATATGTGGTCTCTAACACGTCTAACAATGGAAAGTAGAGCAAGGAAAATCTAGAGGCTCATAGGCCAGCTAGACAGATGCTCATGCAGTGGAAGAAACAACAAGGAAAACCTGATCTCTAAAAGAAGATACACAGGGCTGGAGAGATGGCTTAGTGGTTAAGGTGCTTGCCGACAAAGCCAAAAGGACCCAGGTTTGATTCCCCAGTACCTATGTAAAGTCAGATGCACACGGTGGTACCCATGTCTCGAACTCATTTGTAATGACTAGATGCCCTGTTGTTCTCTCTTTCTCTCTCTGTCTCACCCTCTTAATAAATAACCTAATAATAACTAACTAATTAAATAAATAAAATTTTAACAAAGAAGATACAAATAGAGGACAAAGTCTCTGATGTTGTTCTCTGACCTCCAAAGTATACACACACACTCACACAAACCCATAATGCACATTAATAATAATAAATAATGACAATAAAAGAGATGATCAGATCATTCCTAAAGGTTCTTAATAGAGAAAATTGTAAAACTGGCAACTGGAATGTGATACGCTTTTAAAGAGTGAGATTATATCAACCTGTCTGGTAGTCAGTGGTAAACATGTATTTTAAAACCATAGTTGAAATAAAAATACATCTTGTAGGGGCTATTACAGACAGCGGAATCCATGACCATTGGATGCACATCTGCATAATGAGAGTACACGCAAAAATGTTGTTTAGCGACTTTGGTTTTCAAGTTCATCTTGTCTTCCTTGTGACTTCTTGTCCATACTTGCTGAGGCAATGGGTTGGTATGAAAAGGTTTGGATTGCCACAGCAGCAAATCATGTAACTAGTCCTAAATCATTTTGATATTGTTTATTGATCTCACTTAGTGCTGTCAATCCCAAATCAATTGATATTAAGTCATGTCTGGCAAGTCAATATATTTCTATATTACTAATGAGTAAAAATGTACTCGATCTGTAAGCATTTGTACATTTTCCATGAGAAAATGAGCTTTTCTTCCTTCAGCAACTCCATGGAATTAGGTAACATTTTATTCTGATTTATTTTGTTTGTCTAGTATTTTGTTAATTGCTTTCTACCTATAAAGTTCCTTAGTGGGAACCTGTTGAACTCTACATATTTTATCTTCTTACTCTTCCCATAATTCCCAAGCATTTTAAATTGATCATTTCTTTACACTATATGAATTATCTTGTATGGACATTAGAAGTTTGTTCTGGTGGAAAAGAAAGCATTACCAGTGGACAAATGCAAGGGGATTCAAACCAATTGACACCTAAAATTAAAACACTATATAGACAGAAAAATGATAGATAATAAATTACAAATTTGTTTGGTTACCATATTTTAAGTTCTGAAAAGGGGCTGGAAAGCTATATTAGTGGTTAAGGCACTTGCCTTCAAAGCCAAAAGACCTATGTTCAATTCCCCAGGACCAACGTAAGTCATATGCACAAGGTGGCACATGTATCTGGAGTTTGTTTGCAGCAGCTAGAGGTCCTGGCATGCCAATTCTGTCTCTCTCTCTCTTTCTCTCCCCCCTCTCTCCTTATCTCTATCTATCTGGCCCCCTCTCTCAAATAAATTGATAAAAAAAAAACAGGGCTGGAGAGCTGACTTAGTGGTTAAGCGCTTGCTTGTGAAGCCTAAGGACCCTGGTCCGAAGCTCAATTCGCCAGTGCCCAGTTAATCCAGATGCACAAGGTGGTACATGCATCTGGAGTTCGTTTGCAGTGGCTGGAGGCCCTGGTACACCCATTCCCTCTCTCTCTCTCTCTCCCTCTTTTTCTCTCTTTCTGTCTGTCACTCTCAAATACATAAACAATAAAAATAAACGAAAATTTTAAAAAGTAAATAGATAAAAATAAAAAAATAAATTTCAGAAAAGGATGTTTCCAAACCTATATTTTTTCTCTACATATAGATTTAAAAATGAGAACCCAACCTTAGTATAGAAACAATCTGCTAAGTCTTAACTAAGAATTTGTTTCAAGTATATATTCACTAACATACATTTAAAACTTTCTTTTATTCAATCTATTTAAGTGTGGAGTATTATCAAGTATTACCAAGTCTGAGTTACTTCAGGGTAAGATTATATCTTCACATACCAGAAGATCAAAAATCAATTTATTCCCAAATCTGGCTATGTGCTTTTATATTTTAATATATCATTATGTTAGATGTATAGTTGACATATAAATATTTTGCCAAGATATTCATCTGCTAATTAGTATTATTTACTTAAAACACTTAACATTCTATTATATATTTATATAAATGAAAAGTAGGGGTGTTGCATATGAATGAACAGGTTTGTTAAATTTTTTCTCCCACTTTAAGATAATATAAACTCATATCTTAATTCTCTATATTGATAATCAAATCACACTCAAAACACAGCAAGATTTGAGTTGATGGTTAGAAATAAACAGACTTTTGCAAAGTAATGTGATAGGCAAAAGGAGATTAACAAAAAATATTCCTATAATATTTTTGCATAGCAGATTTATCACAATTTTTTTGGAAAACTAGATTGTTCGTCAGTGAACATCAACATAGGATGTTACTGAAAGAAAATCCATATATTCATATATATATGTATATATACATATATATATATGATATATTTATATCAGGTTCTTTATATACATAAATCCAATGTGTCCTATAATTGTTGAATAGGTGATCAGGTCCTAAGCAGGTATAAATTAGCAGACTTGCATTTTCTTTCTTTTTTTTTTTTTAAACTTTGTTCTTAGCAGGTATTGCTATGAACAAATACCTGACCAGAAACATGCTCTGGGAAGAAGGATTTCTTTTGCCTCATGTTTTGAAGAAACAGAGTCAGTCATATCAGGGGAAGCATACTGGTTGAGCCTCTCCATGAAAGCTTGTTCACTTCTTGGTGGAACAGGAAGCTGAGGGAAATGAATGCTGGAGCTGATTTTGCTTTTTCTTGTTTCCTCTTTCATTCCATACAAATCTACTACCCTTAGCATGGTACCAGACACCTTTTGGGTGTGTCTCTCTCTCTTTCAGTTAATCCTCTCTGAAATATCCTCACAGATGTATCCAAGGGTGTGCCTCAATCTCGTAGGTGAGTCAAGATCCAGTCAAGTTCACAATGAAGATTAACCATCACAAAGACCTAATTAATTAAATGGGAGATAACTTACAGAGTCTTAGTAGGTAGAAAGGTTCTAGATGTTGTCAGTAGTCATACTTTCACTGCCCAGGTGTCAGTGAGTTAGTGGGTTATTGTTAAGTCATCCTGGTTGGCGCAGTATGTGGTGGTTTGTCTGTGCCTATGACTTGAGTAACCCTTCCACCCAGTGA
This sequence comes from Dipus sagitta, assembly GCA_036346955.1. Lineage (NCBI taxonomy): Eukaryota > Metazoa > Chordata > Mammalia > Rodentia > Dipodidae > Dipus > Dipus sagitta. Next base: position 62,367,888 of record CM070786.1, read on the forward strand.
CAACACCACTCACTCCTTTAACATCAATGAGATGGTTGTTGCAGTTTATAGTAGACTTGGATGTTAATAGCTGTTAAAAATAGCCAGGTAATTTCTAGTCAAACTCTAAATTTGTTTAACCTAAAATCATGGTCAGAGAGATTAAAATCATGGTCAGAGAGATTAAATATTGTTGAAAATGGAATGAGAACTCAATTTCAACATGGTAAGGCAGGTAGCCTTGAAGGTTTGAAGTTTGTCCCTTATGACATTCTGTAAAACCCCAGCAACCCTGTGATAATAAAATGAAATTATAAATGGGTGGTAGTGTCTGATACAAAATAGATCAACAAATTTGTGATATCATCTTTTTAATGGTGCTGTTTTCTTACAGGGTGGCAGAATTGTTATGGTAATTCAGACTTCATGACATTTTAACTTGTTATATGCTTATTATTCTATAGAGTCTCACTTCCCTTGATATAATCATATAGAAAAATACAATTGCAATAGCTGAATGAGATAAATAGCAAGCCACAAAACTGCAAGCCAATAAGAATTCTGCTAGCAAAAAAAAAAAAAAATCGTAAAATAGCATAGGCTTAATAAAATTTGAGACTCGACATATATAACAATTCTAGGAAATTATACTTTATTTTAATCATACAAATGTGAAAATATGTTGAGAGTATTGTTTGTACTAGAAGCAATGGTATAAGCAAACATGTGGGCTTTCTTGAGTGTTAAAGCTGTGTCATCTTAATGAGAAAGCAGGCTTAGTTTTTCAGTGACACAGAAAATTCCTATCATTTTCACTTTGTTCCAAAATCATATTAATGGAGTTTTTGTCATGGGAATAAATTAAAATGGGGCATACGGCATATGGAACGTGATGGTATTTCTGCACCATGCAATTTACAAGAAAACAATCTCATTTACATCCTATCAGTGACCGTGTGCCTGACACAGGGACCACCTGGAGCCCACAGAACCTTGCAATGAGCTCATTCAGTAAGAAGCACGTGATCAGGAAGAGGTTCCATTTAGAATTCTTCTGAGCAAGTTTATGAAAGGATCACTTATACTGAGTTTAAAATGGGCTATTCCTTGCAGCTATGCAAATTGCCCCACATTGTATTTAAGTCTTCAAGTTTTCTGACAGGAAGGATAAGTTTAATGAAAGAGAGAGAGAGAGAGAGGAGGGGGACACCCAAAGAGAATCAATCCCGTCACATTCAAATATCAACATTGTAAAGATTTAGCTTTTTCTACTATACTTGTTTCAGATGAATTAAAAGGAAAAAAGCAGAATATAACATTAAGCTTCTCATAACCATGCCCTTTAGTCTGCAACCCTTCCACCTACAATATCACATGAACTAAGAATAGATGTGTGAATATACCAAAGCCTTGAACAAACTATACTCAGATGCCATTACATGCAGGAGTTAGTAAAGTATACAAACTGGCATTTAAATTTGCATTATATTAGTTACTTTTAGAAATTTTAGAGAAGTGGAATGTACGTTTGTGAAATGTATGTAGGGTTTTGGAAGATAGTTTTAATTTTGATTGTAGCAATTTTCCAACAGCAATTTAAACTGTGATGTGAGTCTACCTAACTCAAACGAAAGCCCATCTTAAAACCAAAATTTGTCTGTGCTATTTACCTGTTCATACTAGGAATTGCACCTACTATGCTGTTTCCTGAGCATTATAAGGACAAGCCATGTGAATAAACCTGACAGTGTTACTTTGTACTAGATGTGATTATAGATTAACATTAAATTCACTTTTAAAAAATTGTGAGAAAAGGGATTTTGTAAGCCTGTATTTATCATCTCTTATGACACTCTTAAGTAAACGCATAGAAGATGAGGTGCAAAGTGAAGAGAAGAAGGAAGAAAACCAATAATGGGAGTTTTCCTCACTGCGTTCAACAAGTTTCAAAGGGATTGCTGCTGAGGCTGTGTGACGTTTATATTTTTAGTTACAATGCGCCAAAGGAAAGGAAACCCCCCATCGTGTAACTGTCGATATCACCCTTTGTTCCATGTCCCTCCTTTTGTCTCCACATTTTATGAAATAATGACAGTTTCACAATATAGTTCTGAAAGCAAATATTTATGAGCCAATAGCTACACTAAGAGAGGATCGGAGTTGCTGGGAGAAGTGGAAGGCGAGGAGAGCCAAAGGAGGGAAGAGAAAAAGGCTGAACGGAGCACATTCTCAGGATAAATCGAATAGGAAATCGCACAGTAAGGCATTCAGCCAACTGCCATATGCCCCAACAAAGATTCCAGCGCTGCGGCGTGCCCAGGGAGCGGCGCGATCATTAGCCCCTCACCCAGCAGTGGCACAAACTCATTTAGCCCCATGCTGGACTTTCATTAGGCCAGTCTCGCATCAGATGGTCCCTGGTTTGGGCTCCGGCGTGATGTGGCCCTTGACTGGGGAGCTGGCCATACTCTGGGCTCAGCGGGGACCCAGATGGGAGGCCTCCCTGACAGATGCCAGGGTACCATAAAGGGGGCAGTGGCCAAGAGGGTCTCATGCCATCCCAGCCTTTTTGCTGGCATTTGTGTGTGTGTGTGTGTGTGTGTGTGTGTGTGTGTGTGTGTGTGTGTGGTACAAATGTAAAGCTTTCATTTTTTAGCCTGACTTCTACTGAAAATAAGATGGAGTGTAAAAAAATAAAGTCAGGCAGCTGAAAGCAAAGAGAAAATGCCAGAAATCTTTTTTTTTTTTTTTTTTTTTTTTGTGAAATCATTGCCAAGAGCAGAGCTGACATTGGTTATTATTATTATTTTTTTAACCTCGGGACTGTAATAAAAAGTCAACGAAGCAAGGGATGTCAATATATTCTAATAACAAAGATGTGAAATTTCAGAGGCCATTTTTCCTTCTTCTTCATAGGAAAGACGTATGAACATATCCAAAAAGGGAGAGGGAGCATTAGTGTCTGGTAGAGAAGCATGCGGCATAGGAAAGGCAGGTTTTGTAGAAGAAAGAAACTGGTGCCGAAGCTATGATACAGTCTGTCCTTTTGAGAAATGGAAATTTTCAAAATTGAATTTGTGTTCACTTATTTTAAACCTGTGCTAATTCTTTCAAGGAATATACAGGAAAGAACTGAGCTGACACTATTTTGGTTCTACTAGCTTTTTGATCATTTTAAAATTCCCATTATGTTACTGTGCCTTATTTTGTGACTGCATATTATTCTTTGAAAGTTTTTCAGAAATATAGAACACTACTTTTTAAAATTCTATGAATTATAGAACAAACAACAAATGATTGAGGAACAAGCAAACTTACTTTTATTCTTATATATTATATTTTAATTATTTTATTTTCACATCAGTTATAAATATCAGTTTTGCATATAAATTAAGTGCTCATGTCAATATATACAAATAGGTCAAACTATCACTGTGTAAATTATTTTTTCTTTACTTGCTTTTCTGTCTAAGATCCTGAAAATGTGTATTTAAATTCACTTTAATAAAAAACAGCAGATTTAAAGCAGAAAAAATTATCAAAAAAGAAGTGCAATGATTGTTTTCATCATCGAATAGTTTCAATTAAAAAAAATAAAAAATCTATTTTTGTGTGGTTAGAAGAATTCAATAAAACATTAGTAAGTAACATAGCAATCTCAAGTCGTTACAGTGATGTTCTGATCCTGAAGCATCGGGGTTTCGAAGGAGTCCGTGTCCCCATACCCTCTTTCAGGAGATGTGTGGGTAGTTCTTGCTGAAGCACTCCATCCCCTTCCTCGTCTTGGATGAAGTCAGCAGATATTTGTCCTTCAGGGGGCCATGCGGAGCTCTCCTAGCCCTCTGCGCACCTTATCATACAATTCTCTCCAGGCATCGCTAGCCATGCTTGCTAATGACACGTGACTTGCCATCCACTCAATCATCCTGATTTGTGTCAACTTATAGACCAGCTATGGAGCATGGCTGGAGATGCAGCCCTTGCTGAATTTCTTTATAAAGGGAAAATTTAACACTTTCACATATCCTTTCTTATTTTTAGATAGTTAAATTAATTGAAAGACAATTTTTTACTAAGGGTTAAAGATGCAAAATATTCCAGACTAGCCTTTAAGGGGAAAAATATATATAAGTGAATTATGGCATAAACATCAAACCCAATCAAAAACAAATCAGAAGCTGAAGTTACTGAAATGTCATTGATTTTCTTTTCCTTAAAAAAGAAGAAAAAAACAAAACCTCCATGACTAACCATTAATACTTTAAAATCAGTTTTCTTTGGCTTTCAGTTTAAGGAACAGAGTTAATAAAGGTAAGCATGGATGTGTGTGCACACATGTGTGTGTATTTGTGAACAAATACCAGGACCGAAGGTAGCATTTCTCCTGACTACATGTTTATCTGCATTTGTCGTCATCATTGCCTGGGACAGCAGTTCAGCTGTAGTGTTTGCAAACTGGGCCAGGCCTCTTGGCTCCAACCCAGGTATCAGCAAGCTGATTGTACCTGGGACACGAAGCAGGTGGGCTGTGTTGAAGCGCCACCTGCTGAAAGGCTGGGTCCCCAGTCCTGTGTGCTCCAAGGCTGACTTCCATTTACTACGGTATTGGCTAAACTGGTTCAGGGGAAGGAAAAAAAAAATCCAGTACAGATGAAATCCTATTTTTGGCAAACAGGACTCTGGAAGTGTGTCAGATTCCAACTCAACTGATTACAGCAGTTTGTCTATGCGGATGCATTTGTGATTTCTCTTCACTACAGAGGAAAATAAAGCAGGGGGCTGCCAGCTTGCGTGTGCATTAACTAGGTCATTCATAAGAGTGTGAAAAGAAGTGAGGGGAAAGAGAAGGAAAGGGCAATGGTTTGAAGGAATTTGCAAGATTTTATTCAGAATGAAATTGATCTGAGTTCAAAACATAATCATATGATCTTAACATGTGCTCACAAGCAAAGCTATTAATAGATTGTATTCGCCCTAGTGGAGATGATTAAATTTACACTCCAAGGGCTGGAGAGATGGTTCAGTCATTAAACACAATTTTTTTTTTTTTTTTTTACTAAGCTTGAATAGTTTGTGTTCGTTTCCCCAGTACTCATGTAAAGCCAAATGCACAAAGTGGCATATGCTTCTGGAATTTGTTTGCAGTGGCAGGAGGCCCTGGAGCACCCATACTCTCTCCCTCTCTCTCTCTCTCTCTCTCTCTCTCTCTCTCTCTCTCTCTCTCTCTGTGTGTGTGTGTGTGTGTGTGTGTGTGTACTGCTCTCTATCAAACAAATAAATAAATCGAAAAAAATACACTCAAAGAAACATATGCACATGTCCCTATAGCTCCTCTAATCTACTGTTCATCCCTGTTGTTAAAGGAACCAATAGAAAATAAACATGTTCAAGAGAGCTAGGTGCTTGGACACACTTTAAAGTGGACATCAGAATGCCACCAAGGACTTTGGAAAACCTACAGCTAGCAAGTGACTGACTACACTGTCTTCCATACATGATCTGCTTATTGGTTCAGATATTTTTTTCATATTTATTTATTTATTTATTTGAGAGAGGAAAAGAGGCACAGTGAGAGAGAGAGAAAGAAAATGGGCACAGCGGGGCCTCCAGCCACTGCAAAAGAACTCCAGATGCATGTGCCCCTTGTGCATCTGGCTTACGTGGGTCCTGGGGAATTGAACTGAGGTCCTTTGGCTTTGCAGGCAACTGCCTTAATCACCAAGCCATCTATCCAGCCCCAGTTCAGATATTTTTAGATTTTAAGACAGAATGCCTAGTTGCCAGTCATGCATATTGAGGAAATAAAATTATTTTCTTTCTAGAACAATGCTTTAAAATAGAATGCAACATTTTTTCCCCTACCAAATTGGCCTGCTCATGGTAGGGAAAAATCATTTAGTGTGGGATAAAAACATCTGAATTTCTGTTTGTATAACTTAGGGATGGAATTAGTTTGTGTTTCTTACTCATTTTTAAAAGTTATGAAAGTAGCAAATCTATTCCTCATGGAAGTATAGACTATCTATTTAAATAATATACCACAGGCTAATTCTGACAGCACTAATGTAATATTTTCTGAATCAAGATAATTTATTGAATATTTTTTAATAAGCAAAGTTCCCAGGTCTATTTGGTAAATATATATTTTGAATGATATATGTAGGAGCTCTGCAGAAGTCTACATAAGTGGCAAAGTCATTTATATATTTAACTGCTATGGTAACACATTTACATAGGCGCCCTTTGAGGCTGTGGTGTTTTATTGCACTGACTTTTAGACTCATAAATGTCTAAAGGTAATACCTCTTCCATTACCTACTCTCTTTGAAATTACTAGGATCATTTCATTACCTACACTGTTAATTACCAAAGTCAAAATTTACTCACACTAAGGGATTGGTTTAAGGGATCAAATTGATCTTTGAAAATGGTTGAATTTTCTTCCTCAATGTAATTTGTACTATTATACATTATGTTTTTGATGTTAAAACAATTTGCAAGTCTTAAAGATTAAAAATATTTTTCTCATTCAATATTGTGGGTTTGCTCCTTAATCAAAATTAAAAATAGCTCCCTTAGGAATTATGATTCCAGCAAGAACTGGAGCATACATGTTCTTGTGGTCTCCACTAACTCATTTTGACTTAAAAAATGGGCAAAGGATGAATCCCACATAAAAATAAATTTCATTTCCTGGCGGTATATGCTGTTTAACTCAAACCTTATAAAAACCATAGTGATCAAAATGTACACTTTCTAAGATTGACACAATCAACACCCAAATCAAAACCATAGAAAGAGAGTGAGAGCCAGGAACATAGTATACAAATAACTGAGACTCATTATTTTTTACAGTGTTCCCCACATCATATCACCCAATCACATGTGCATGTGTCTGACACTCAACTAGAATCCCCAGTGATAGACCTCTCCACCATGATCCAGGGTCACTACCCTCTAGCTTGGCCTGTCCAGTGGAGAGTGCATTCTTATTCCCAAGTGGACATCACCAACCAGAAAACAATTAATAATCCTGGTGCACCCAGGACATGCACATAAAACTCAAATGTTGAGCCTGAACCAGTTTACCTTGGAGATAAGCAAAGGTATATTGGAGCATTTCATTCCCCATTAATAAATTGAAATAATTGCACATGTTTTACAAAACTGGAAATTGCCTTTTATCTGAAATGAAAAGGTTCTGATTTAATGATTCTGGGTTTAATTTCAAAAACTCTGGAATAACTTTCAAAGCAGCATAATTTGTTTTTCAGAGTAAATGACAAACCCCACTTCAAATGATATTTGTCAGTGGTTCTCCTCCTAAGAACACCATCAATAACTGGTTTAGAAAGTGATTCCCATTAGTGAGATAAGAGTTCCAGGATTTCTTCCAAGAGAAAGTCACACAAAGTTCAGTGAAAAACACTCAAAAATCTGTCCATAGAATAAAATGAAACCCAGTAGTTATGCATTTAAGAAAGGATTCAGGAAAGATTCATAGTAAGATGGAACACACTACATGTAATTCTGTTTCTATACATGCAACTTAACATAAAAAGGCTTCTCAGTGTTGTAAGAAATTATAATATCCTTCCTTACTCTTCCCTTCATAGGAAGGGAGGGGAGTATTTAATAGGATGGTATTATATATGTAAGTAGAAGAATAGATTAATGGGGGTGAAAAGGCTTAAGGGAGGTCAGGGGAAGAGACTGAATAAAGGAAAGGTGGAGGGAGGGCTAATCAAAATCTAAGAGGATATAAATAAATCATATGGAATCCTATTTTTTTGGACAATGGAACACTCAGGATCCATAGATTGTTGCTAGAAAATTTTCAGTGCCTGGAATGGGATACCTTCCAGTGAGTTGTTGGCCAGAGAGGCCCTGGATGCCCCCAAAACATTATAGGCCATTTCCAAGGCGCTTGTTTTCCCACCAGGAATAGATGGTAAGACCCTATTGCTGAAGACTCCACATACATGGGCTTCAAGGCCATTGAGAAATCCTGCTGGAGCTGAGCTGATAACAGTCAACAGGTAAACCAGCTGAAAGAAAGCTGGAAGCCGGGTGTGGTGGCGCACGCCTTTAATCCCAGCACTCGGGAGGCAGAGGTAGGAGGATCGCTGAGAGTTCGAGGCCACCCTGAAACTACAGAGTGAGTTCCAGGTCAGCCTGAGCTAGAGTGAGACCCTACCTCGAAAAACCAAAAAAAAAAAAAAAAAAAAAAGAAAGCTGGAAGAAGCCATTCTGCATGCAGTTCAATGGGAGAGAGAGAAATCACCAGTGAAGATACTCAACAGTGCACACTGCAAGTCATACATTTTTCTAGCCAGGCCAAATGAGCCAATGGGTGCAATAGTGGCACATCTGTCATGGTGGGCACTAACTGCCCTCTAATTGGACTAGAAGCCCACTCCATGGGAGGGAATACATCCCTGATACTGAAAATTTAAAACAGGGGTAGTCATGAGCCCTAGGGATATAATGTCTGCTGCTGTCTGGCTAAATGTACATACTATGCTTATCAAACTGCCCAGTAAGCACTTCTCTTACTGTTCATACCCTTATATTAATGTTACTCTCAGTTTTGGTAGAGAATCTTCTCTTTTCAGATGGAAGTGACCTTGGGATGACTCAGAAGGCATCATGGTGCTGGAAAGAAGTGACAGGAGTACTCAGCACTGCAATATCTCTATCATACCTTCCAAGGCTCAGGGTCTATTGCAGAAAAGGTGACAGAAAGAATGGGAGAGCCAAAGGAAGGGTAGGACTCCTTACAATGTGCTCCCTCCAGACACAAAATGGCCTGGATATCCATGACCTCACAGTGCCTGACACTACCTACACAAGACCATCATAATAGGAGGAGAAGATCATGAGATAATAATAGAAGAGAAGCCAGGCATGGTGGCGCATGCCTTTTATCCCAGCACTCGGGAGGCAGAGGTAGGAGGATTGCCATGAGTTCAAGGCTACCCTGATCCTGCAAAGTGATTTCCAGGTTAACCAGCTAGAGTGAGACCCTACCTTGAAAAAGCAAAATAAATAAATAAATAAATGGTTGAACCTGGAACAGATCATGCTCAGTGAACTTACCCAATCACAGAAAAAAAATCACCACAAAGTCTCACTCATCTACAGCACCTAACCTGAATCTACCCAAGATGCCTTCCATACCCAGCAAGCTTCTCCTGGGCTAGACAATAGGATGGGTGGGGAGGGAAGGGAGGGAGGGGAGGAAAAGGGAGAGGGTGGGAAACACAAATCTAGACCCAAATGGCAATGGTACCATAAAATTCTACATCTTAAAAGGCAGACCAAATGGCTGAACCTTCACCAGGCCCTTAGAGGGAACACCTGACCCACAAGACACTGGAGAGGGTATGATGAAGACTGACCTTAATCTTCTACAGCCTCTCTCTCTCTCTCTCTCTCCCTATCTCTTTTATATTAGTTATCTTTTTCTTCCTTTTCTTAGTGGACACTGACCTGTAACTCCTAGTACCGGCATGTGGCTATCATCCACAACGAGCTTTTGATCAGAGAGACCTACAAGGGTTTCCTAAAACAAAGACAGATTTCTGTCAGAGTACTTGATGACCCACCAAAGGTTAGTGGTAAGACCCTACTGCTGAAGACACCTTATGTGGTTGACACATAAAATGGAATGGCATGGCTGGAAGCCGGAAGAGAGTCAGTTCCCAGACAGTCAGTGCGTCTAGTGCCAGAAGGTGCTACATGGGTGACTGGGGGAAAATGACCAATATCTGTCCAAGCAACTCATGGTCTCACCTACTTATCAGGAAATAACCTGTCATGATGCTCACACATGTGCAATAGTGGCCCACAGCCAAGGTGGGAAACCAACTGCTCTTGATTCTGCTAACTGATCCCCTCAGTGGTATGGGACCCATAGCTGGAGGTGGGAAACAAGCCAGAACCATATCGAAACATAAGCCCGCTCTCCACTATCAAGCTACCACCAATCGTGGGCTACAAGAAGGCCTACGCCTATTAAATTCTCTATAAAAAAGTAAGAGTTATCTCATTTGTCTGGTGCTAACTTCCTCTCCATTGGAGAATGTACTTCTCTTTTTCAGATAGATGTAGATCCTAAGGAGAGAGCCACCCCACCATACCTCAAAGGGGCCCCGGCTGAAACTAAGAACAATTGGCGAAATAAGCAAGGGTGCTGTTTTCTTGGTGAACCAGGTACCAGCACAAGGGTGAAGGAGATCAACACAGGGAAAAATCAACTCCTACCAAATCAGAGAGCCAGAGACCCAAAGGCCCCCAACACCTCATCACTGAAGCAGACCAAAAATGAACCCAACATGGCTCAGGGAAATTTTGCGGAAGAGGGGGCAGAAAGAATGTCAGAGCCACATGTTGGGTTATGATATGCAGACATTTATCCTACCCATAACTGTGGGCTAACTCCAGAATGCATGACCCATATACTTCAACAAGGAGGGGCCAAGGGGAGGGGGTAGGTAATGGATGAGCCTAATAATGGTACCAAATTGACTGTATTCACTGAGTAAAAAACTAATTAATAAAAAAAGTGCATGGAATAAACAGTACATATCAATGCTGAAAAACAAACAACATAAATAAATAAATAAATAAATAAATAAAATAAATAAAAGAGAGACTGATTGAGAGGGGGAGGAGATATGATGGAGAATTGAGTTTCAAAGGGGACAGTGCGGGGAGGGAGGGCATTACCATGGGATATTGTTTACAATTATGGAAGTTGTTAAAAAAAAGAAATAGAGATGGTCGAATAAAATACATACAAATACACTGGAAAAGAAAGAAATTACAATATCCTATATCCTCTTGTTTGAAGATTCTTGGTGTGAATTATTCGAGTCTTATGTTTATCAAGCATAAAAACATTTCTTAGAAAACCCTCTACAGAAAAGGTTTAGAAATATTAGCACTTTAAAATCTTGCTTCTTTTCCTTTGAAGAATAACAATGTAGAGGTTATGTGAAACTGAAACTTTGATATTTCAGTTCTCTAACCACTTAGACTACCACTCAAAATTTAGCTCATATAAATATGCACTGAAATGTTGATAATTAGTAAAATACAAGTTATATATTTGAAGTTATTCATATCACTTCTCAAATTTGCAGCAGCAGCAGCAGCAGTCCTTAAATATGCATACAAAATTCCAATTTTGGTTTTAGCCATAGCTACTTAGCTTGGAAAGTACCATATTGACCTAATTTAGACCCTTCTAGTGAACAAATCTCTAGAGTAGGAACTTCATATTAGTGCTTGATTCTTCATATGCCAATTTTTTTTTTTAGTGTCAAGACCCCAGTTTAGGTTCTTAAATGCCTATTTCAAGCAGCCAAGGATTCCTTCTTGTAATTGGATTAAGTTGTTTATCATAGATCACAAAGTAGATAAGATATGACAAAACTGTTTATATAAAAGTTTAAGACTCTAAGTTCGCATATTTTGATTCAAGTCATTATTATAATCCTACAAAAACCCTAAAGTCATCATTAGTAAGTGGTTACATTACACTAAATTAAGTTATAAATTAAGCAGATCTAAAACAATACCAGTGATTCTTTTTCTTGAATTCAGGGGGAAAAATTTTAAAAATGTTCTTAGATAGTCATACCAGATCTGCACTACAAAACTTAGGTAACCACTCAAGTTACCTGATATGCTGATATTTTACTTAAATAATGGTAGAGTTGAAACCAAGCTTAGGTAAGCACCAAGTTTATCCTGTCATCTGAGATGAGGCAGCTTAGCTCAAGGTCATGCAGAGAACCCTGGATTCTTGGTTTCTGGCCTAGAAGGCACATGCAAATTGCCTGTGCTATGTTACTTAAATGTGGATAGGTAAGGACAACATTGTCTAGTGAAGTTCTGTCATGGAGCTGCATTACGTGTCATTTATTCATGTTAAACCTCTGTTTACATCTGGATGTAAAACCATTTTGGAAGTAACAACTTCTATGTGTGTATGTAGATTTGGTGTCCATGGTTTGGAGAGGATATACAAGAAGGCTGTGAACTTCATGCCTTCTACAGGTTTGCCTTTCTCCTTACATGGGTCAGGAATCTGCTTCAGCTCTCCTGCAAACAATAGTACCCCTTGCTTCTCATTCTATTTCACATTCTAAGTCACACTGATTGTCAACTCAACCAGACCTAGAGTCACCTAGGAAAAGAGCCTCTGGGCCTGGCAGTGAGGAAATTTTCTAGATTTCTTTTGCACCTGGGTATGCCTCTGGGGGATTTTATTGATTAGGTTGAAGTAGGAAGGCACAGCCAGAACTGTGGGTGGTACCTACCATCTCATGGGTGTGTTGGGGGAGGTGCTGGATAAAATGTAGAAATCTAGCAGAGCACCAGCGTTCCTGGCTCTCTAGCTCCTGACTACAGGAACAATGTGACCCGCTGCTTCTTGCTCCTGCCAACATGCTGGACAGGAACCTTAACATGGAAGCTGAAATAAGCCCTTTCTCCCTTAAACTGAATTTTGTCAGGTATTTTATCCAAGCAATAAAAAGAAGGTAAAGTACGCATCCACACCACATTTTATGAAATTAAATCACCACCAGTTTTTTTGTTTTGTATTGTTTTTTCCACACGAGGACAAGCCAAGGGACAACAGGAAGACTGTCTTGCTCTCCACTCCTGTTCCTCCACTCCTTCCAGTAAAGGCAAGGTTTCCTCTGCCTCACTTTTCCACTTCTTCAACCTTGGACCCAGCTTGCTTCTTTCCTGTACCCTGTTCTTCCTCATCCGAGGACTGAAAAGTATCATCCAGGTTCATGCCAGGTCCCTGGATTTCCCAAGCAGAATAAAAGTGGAGGTCTGCCTTACTTATGGCACAAGCATTCCTCCACATCAAAGAATGCATTGGAAAACAAGCAATAAAGCTTCCCTAAGGATTTATACCTAACCTCAGAAAGAACCGTTAACGTGGCTGTATTGAAGGCAGTGGCTCCCTCAGGTAGCAGGAGCGTCCACTTTAGTATGCAAGAACTCTTAGCCCTAAACTACTCTGGAACACCTCCTATGTGAAGCCCTCCCTGGTTTTCCCAAGGGCTGATAAGTTTTCTTCTTATTTCTGTATCAGAACTGACTACATTGTTTTGTGATTAATTACCTTCACAACCTCCCCCAGTTCCCCCTCACCTGACAGCTTACTGTGGGCAGACAGCACTGTGCATCTTTCTCTGTGGTCACCACCTCTGCCTACTCATGCTCGCCCTTTACAAGTAAGTACCTAAGGGGAATATATGCTTGGGAGTCCTCTTCCATTACAGAGGGCTCTTCCATCCTCAACCCCGCCCTGTACAATCAACCATATTGTCTTGTGAGTCCGACATTCCTCCCTCCTTCCTCACTGTATTTATTTCTGCAATTTCAGAAACTATTTACTATCGGGCCTGGAATATTCTGGACAGCACTGAGTAATCCAGAATTAGAAACAACATATCCTGAAGTGGTTACTAGATTTTTAAATTCCTGGCTTAATTATCTTGGGGTATTTCATATACAACTTAATGAAGCTTAAGAAAATCAAACAAGATGCAAATTAAGTGGAGTATTTTTTCTTTTATTAATGCCTTCCTTCTCCCCAGAACTAAGAAGAAATAAGAACACTCTAAATTCCAGATAAAGAAGAAAAGAAATTATACCTCAAAATAATTTAAAGTGCAAGTCCCACTCCTACCTATTACTTTTTAATCATTATTACTAAACAAAGTGTAAAACCTGCATATGCAAAAGAACCCACAGCAGCTGGACTTTCCTTGCTATTGCAGTATTTCCCATTTATAAGATAAAAATAAACGCCCTGGGGGAGAAAAACTACCCCTCACACTTCAGCCAAGCCACAGCTGAATCCACAGAGGAATGGGAGATGAGGAAGAGTGCTGCTTCCATGCTCTTCATGATAATCAGCACCAGGGTGAAGGAGACAGACCCTGAGGATACTCAGTACTTACTGTGGCGGTTTGATTCAGGTGTCCCCCATAAACTTAGGTGTTGGGACTGCAAGGTTCCCAGCTGATGGAGATTCGGGAATTAACACCTCCTGGAGGCAGTGTGTTGTTGGGGGCAGGCTTATAGCAGTGTCCCCTTTCCAGTGTTTAGCACACTCCCTTGTTGCTATTGTCCACCTTCTGTTGGCCAGGGGGTGATGTCCACCCTCTGCTCATGTTGTCATTTTCCCTGCCATCATGGAGCTTCCCCCTTGAGCCTGTAAGCCAAAATAAACCTCTTTTTTCCCACAAACTGCTCTTGGTTGGGTGATTTCATCCAGAAATGTGAACCTGACTGCAACACCTACCAAAATAGATATCCAGAGGCCCCTAAGAGCTCATCCCTGAAGTAGACTTAAAACTCACTTACCACAGCTCAGGGGATTTTGCAGAAGAGAGGGCGGAAAGAATCTAAGAGCCACAGGTTGAGACGTTGTGCCCAGAGGCATCCCCCCCCCCCCCGGCAAAAAATAACAGACTGCTGCACCCACAATGCATAAACCACAACCCCATGGGGAATGCCTATAACCCTACTGAGGAGTGTCCCCAACGGAATGGGGGCAGGGATGAGGAAAAAGAAGGTACCAACACATGATGTATCCATACAAAATGACTTGTTAATAATAATAAACATAAAAAATTAAAAGCCAGAAACTCTCTGACCAATTGTTTGAATAAAATATTTGGGATTAGTTAGAAATAGCTGCAATTTTATTATTATTTGGTAGGTAGAAAGGATGTTAATGCTTTAGTGGACGGAAACATAACAAGCCCAGATAACAAAGATGATACATGCTGTGAGGTTGTTCAAAGCATGTTCCCTGAAAGACATTAACACTGTCTTCAACCTTTGCCAAAAGCCATTAGTGTATACTATTCCTAGCTGAGCAGCATTACTGTCTCCTTGTTACAGCTGAAGAGATGAAGGCATGTAGAAGTTAACTATGTCCAAGCTTTCCAAGTAAATGGCAGAGTGGAAATTCCTACCTTGTCATTCCGAGTGCAGAGTTCAAGCCAAAGTGGCCCTCCAGGACCTGATACTAACTGGCTAAGACATCAGCATACCCCTGACCATAACAGTGTGATGGGAGAGGGATGTGCCTTGGTACAAACTTTTGATTCAAGTCTAAACTTTTTATTTAAGAGATTAGTAAGCTGCAGCAATATGGGAAATAGTGACCCATAGTAGGTGTTGAAGTCAGCTTTGTGTTACTGTCAGAAAACACCTGACCTAGAGCAGCTTGTGGGAGGAAAAGGTTTATTTTGGCTTACAGACTGGAGGGGAAGCTCCATGATGGCAGGGGGAAATGATGGCATGGGCAGAGGGTGGCATCACCTCCTGGCCAACATCAGGTGGACAACAGCAACAGGAAAGTGTGGCAAACACTGGCTAGGGCAGCTGGCTATAACACCCATAAGCTTACCCCCAACAATGTGCCTCATCCAGGATAATCCAATTCCCAAATTACCACCAGCTGGGAACCTAACATTCAGCACATATAGGTTTATGGAGGATAATCTGAAACAAATCACCACAGTAGGGACTTGCTTTCCCATAAATATACAGTTCAAAAGTTTATTTTGAGGGCTGGAGAGATGGCTTGCAGGGTAAGATTGCTTGCCAGGCCAGGACAAGAGTCTGAGAGAGCCTGCGACGTGCCATCAGTTTAATTTCTCAGCAGCCACATATAAAGCCATGCACATCTGTAACCACAGTACCTGGAGGGTTGGAGAATCACTGGGGCTCACTGATCGAAAATGGCAGCTGCAAGATGAGGGAGCGACTCCTTCTCAAGGATACCCAGTCTTCTCCTCTGGCCTCATCATTTGTGGGCACAGGGCATACACATCTGCACACACATGTTACATCACACAATACACATGCTGTATACACTTATGTTAAAAAATCATAATAAAGTTGATCTGAAAGACTGGGGTATGACTCCGTGGAAGAGCACTTGCCTAACCCATGCCAGATCTGGTAATGTGTCTCTAGTACTGGGGGAAAAAAAGTTTGTCTCATGACTGGGGAGAGTGGGCAAAGTGCTTGATGAGTGAGCATGAGGATGCCCGGTACCCACATAAAATGCGGGGCATGCTGGAGCATGCCAGTAATGCCAGCACTAGAGAGTCAGATGCAGGGAATTCCTTGGGCTCAGTGGCCCACTAGCTGAATTTGTGAGCTCTAGAACATGCCAGTGTCAACCTCTGGCTTCCACAGGCACACATGTACACATGTGTCTACACACATACATGCATCTACATGCATGTGAACATATGCCACACACAAGCATTGACAAAAATGATACCAATGTGAATAGTGATTACTATAGGCCATGAAGGTTGAGCATGATTTTGGATAGCGGCCAAAATACACTTAGAATAAATTCTAAGGTTCTGTAGCACAGTGGAGAGACAACAGTTCACAGTAACCCATGATATAATTTATAAAGAGCTTTAAAAAGTCCAGCAAAGAACAATGACAATAATAGGGAAATGTACCCAGACTTGATCAGTGTATACTATATACATGTGTTGAAATATCACATGGCACCCTACTAATATGTGAAATTATCACATTAATTAGGCAAACAAACCCTGATTGTTAGGCTTTGCAGGCAAGTGTCTTAATACTAAACAATCTCTCCAGCCCTAAATAAAAAAACATTAATTAGAAAAAAAATCTCCTGGGCATATACATTCGGCAAGGCTACAAGAGAACTAAGTAAACATGTCAAACCAAGTTCATTGTTATCACACTGACATTCTTTTTCTAAAATATATTTTGTATTTTTAAATTATTTATTTATTTACTTGAGAGAGAGAAAAAGAGAGAGAGAGAGAGAGAATGGGCAAACCAGAGCTTCCAGCTGCTGGGAACAAACTCCAGATGCATGTGCTACTTTGTGCGTCTAGCTTACATGGGTCCTAGGGAATCGAACCTGGGTCCTTTGGATTTGCAGACAATCACCTTAACCACTAGGTGACCTCTCCAAGCCCCTGGCATTCTTCCCCACACGTCCTGCATTGCCTGAGCACCATGCATAGACTTCAGAAGTCCATCTTTATTCTAATGCCACTTCTCATTCACCATCCTTGTGCACTTGGTCATCCAGCCATTCACATTTGGCTTCATGACCATCTTCCATGGACTTTAATTCTTTTTTCATTCCTATTTCTACAACTTTATCCCTTCACTTGAATTTTCCATGGGCTTTCAAGCCTTCTGTGCCTCAATTCCAAGTCCATGCACAGCACAGGTGTAGCAGTAGGTTGATCATCCTGAATCCTTCCACCGCTCTGTTGAGTGCCATCATCTGCATTCCCCTGCTATTTTCACCTCTCTAAGGTTTTTGCAGAGTGGAATAAAAGGTCCTAAATGTCTGTTTAGTCTCGCGTAATCAAGTATAGAAACTGTTGGTCAGACAGAGGTAACACATTTGAAACATGGCTAGTCCAAATTGAAATCTGCTTGCAGTATAAACCATGACAGCTCTGGACTTAGCAAGAAACAGGAAGATAAAGCTTCTAATATTTTGCATTATACTCCCCACTTAGTCCCCAACTGTTGGAGCCCTGCAGGAGGAGATGTGTCATTGGGGATGGATCTTGAGTCCAGCCCTAAGGTGGGTAGAGAGCTAATTAGAGCTCTGGAAATTTGTTGTGTCTCTGCTGTGGATGTATGATGAAGTGAGCTAGTTTATTCCACCATGATGAAGCTTACATTAGAATCTGTAAACTCAAAATAAACCCTTTCCTCCAATAAGCTGCTTCTGGCTGGGTGTTTATCCCTGCAGTGAGAAAGTAATTGCAGCAACTACTAAAACAATTTCACATTGCATCAAAATAAAATGCATTGTTTAGCTGATCTCTGGACAGCTTTGGAAATTACCACTCTGTCAGGAAGGCCTTCTTCCTGCAGCTTCTCCACCCCACGGCACATCTTGTAAATCCATGTCCACCTTGCAATGCTTAGATCCCTCTTACTCTTGCATGAATTTTAATGAAGAATGTAAGGACCTTGGCTATCTGGCTTCATAGTAACTTCCAGACACCACAGTCTCCTCTCAAGCTCACGACCATTGTGTTTGTCAGCTTTGCACCAATGTAACTGGGGCCCAAGACAAATCAACTTATAAACAGGAAAGATTTATTTTGGTTCCAGGCCATGACTGGATAGACCTCAATCTTTTGGTGACGGATTTGGGTGGGGGAAGTGCAGCACAGCACGCAGGGACATATGGTAGAGCAAAGCTACAAGGGAAACATGATACAAGAGAGCATAAGAGAACAAGTTCCTATGATAACTTTAATGACACTCACCTAAGTGAACCAAAACTTCCTACTATGTGCTGCTATTTAACATGACCCCCCCAATCACCCTACTATGTGCCACCTTTTAAAGGTTCTGCTACCTCCCTGCAGCAGCAGGTTTGCAACAAAGTCTTAACATATAGGACTAAAAGGGACATTTCATATCCAGATTACGACAGCCATCATCATCATAGGTGAAACTTGAAGAGCACTTGGGGTATGTTGAGTACTGTTCTAAGTGCTTCCTAACCACTCCATCAGAACTCTGCCAGAGGGCTTCAGGTGTCACCAAATCTTCTGTAGCCATCACCTTGTCCTTGCTGGTATAAAATATCTGACCAGAATCAGCTTACGGAAGGAAAAGGTTCATTTCAGCTTATAGTTGTTTTTTTTTTTTTTTTTTTTGGTTGTTTTGAGGTAGGGTCTCATTCTAGCCTAGGCTGACCTGGAATTCACTATGGAGTCTCAGGGTGGCCTCGAACTCACAGCAATCCTCCTACCTCTGCCTCCCGAGTGCTGGGATTAAAGGCGTGCGCCACCACGCCCGGCTTCAGCTTATAGTTTTGAGGGGCAGTTTCATCATGGCAGAGAAAGCGTGGCACCAGAAGACAACCAGTGTACCATGCATTGTCCCAGCAGTGGGGGAGAAGAAGCAAGCATGAGCGAGCCAGCTAGCACTGGAAAGGAGGCCAAATTATAAAGTGCAAGGCCCCACCCCCAGTGACACACCTCCTCCAGCAAGGCTGTACCTCTCAAAGGCTCCTCCAGCTGGAGATGAAGTATGAGGCTTAATCAACAAATACCTGAGGCAAAGCCATGGGCACATTTTACATTCAAACCACCACTTCCTCTTAGCCACACAGTGTGGAAGCTTCTATTCTATTGTTGTCTTGCAGATCCCAGGTTCAGGGATACAAACTTATGGCTCATTCCACAAATCTCTCAAAAGGGATTCTATAAACTTAATCAGCTCTCGGATTTTCGGCTCTCACCACCTCACTCTGCTTTGTCTTGCTTTTGATTATTCTCATCTGACTTCATATAACTACCACATATCATCCCATACCAGTCATCTGCTCACTGGTGACAATGTCCACAAGAGCAACAATCATAGTCATCTTGCTCAACACCATGCCTGGTCACAGGAATCAGTCGATAAATGCCTTTAAGGAAAGAGAAAACAAAGCCACATCTATATGTTTTTCCCCTTTCTGGGCTATGTAGAATCTTCAAGGACCGTAATCACAATTTAAAATTGATAGTTAAAAATAATGGCAGTAGCCTTATATTGAATGCCTGTTTGATGAGTAATGAACAATGGTGTCTGGATCTCCCTGCCCTGTGAGTTTGACATGACTGTCCCTACTTTCACAGCTGTGAACACAAGCAGCTACGTGTCTGTCTCAGTGGAAGACTTGTGGTTTCTGAGAGTGGAAGTTTCCAAATGCCAGTCTGTTCCATCAGCTCCAACATGAGCCTCATCATAAATCAAACCAGAAGACTACCAAGCCTAAGCTGGAAAGAAACCTAGATGTTTCCACCACAAAATAGTGCCAACGTGCTCCATTTTGCGTTAGACTGCTGGATTTCAAGGGACTGGCCTTCTTACAGCCTCCCTCTTTCTTCCCTGGGATGTGCAACATGGAAAAGGGGAAAGGAAGCTAAACACACATGCTCTTGTGCTATTTTGCTGAGGACTGGCTTCCCTGGGGTCAGATTGTCAGAGAAAGTCGAAAGATGGCTCTAAGGTTAAATGCACTTGCTTACAAAGCCAATGAGCCTGGGTTTGATTCCCCAGCATCTACCACTTGGGACTAGATGCACAAAGTGGCTCTTGCACATGGAGTTTGTCTGCTGTGGCATGAGGCCCTAGAGTGCTCATCCTCAGCCTGCTAGCTGAACCATGTGTCGCTAGTCTGCCTACCACTTTTACTCAGCATCCTCTAAGCTCTAAGACAATTCTCCCTCAGGCAACACAAGCCCTACACACCATTATGAGACTGTAACCAAAGTACTGGGGGCATTTCTGAGTGGGTACAAAGCCCCTGAGCACAACCAGGTGGTTAACAAGTGATGAGAAGTTTATTATTCTCAGCAAATAAGGAATTCACAGGGGTAATTGTCAAATCAGAATTTCCTTGCAAAAGGAAAGCAAGGGCCCTTACTAGGGAACTAGACTGACTCATACAGTAAGACTCATCCGCACATAGAGAGGAAGACACACTTCTGAGCATGCTCAGTTTCAGGTCATGCTTCTTCATACATTATATTTTAAAAATGGCAGCAGCAACATTTCTGAGAGGAGAATTTAGTGTTACAATGAGTAAAGTTTATTTTAGGTGAGCTAAAAACACTGATTCAGAATGACTCAGTGATTTTGACTGATTTACTTGTAAGTTTCTCTATAGGACCTTACCTGAAGAAGAAGACAAAAAAAAAAAAAAAAAAACTTTAAAGAAAAATTTGTTGTCATTTAAAGAGACAATAGCTTCTCCCTGACCTCCAAAGCATAGGTTATGTCCTCAGAAGTACCTTCCTAGCAGCTAGCAAAACCACAGTCATTCCTACTTCAATAATTAAACATTCCTCAAAGACTGATCTTGCTTCTACCCAATCACCGAGAATTTATTTTATCTATTCATTTATTTTTGGTGACACATCTGCCTTTATTGTAAGCAGCAGATGGGACACTTCTAGCAACAGTAAAATAAATATTAATAGACAAAAGCAGGAGCTTTAGAAACTGAGTGCACCTTTGGGTGTTCATGCATAGATGCCAACCCAGAGCACGAGGAAGAGGACTCCAAAGCCCATGAAGAGTGAGGCCGCCAAGGAGGTGAGCTCTTTGTAGATGCGCCACGCGCACTCTGCGGAGGTGACATCCTAACGAAGAGCCAGGCTGTGAATAACGTGCCAGTGGCCAGAAGTCTGTGGTCAGCGTCTGTGGTCAGCTGGGGGAAGACCGCTGGGTTGACTGGTCTGGCGCATCTGCTTATGGCCTCAAGCTCTATTTTGCTTCGCCACTCACCCAGAATTTAAAACTAACCCCTTGACAGTGTAAGCATATGGTTCCTTCAGTTGCCTGCTAACATGTTATAAGAGTCCTGGAATCCGTGACCCATGTATATGGAAACACTTATGGTACGGGGAGTTGTCATTGATTTTACATTTGACAGAATATCTTTTGGGGGCTGGTGTATTAAGAATTGATCCTAAGGCCTTACTCATTTTACGTAACTAAGCTATTATTGAACACAGAGGTGACCCCCCTCCCCCACATTTTGATCACTTTTTCCCTCCCTTTTCAACCTTTGACATAGGGTGTCATTGTGCTGCTCAGGATGGCCCAGGCCTAATACTGGAGCACCTGGAGAGCTCAGCAATGCTCCTGCATTAGCCCCGCCACCCCTAGTAGCTGAGATTACAGATTTGTGCTATTAGACTAAGCTGCAGAGTGAATACTTATGCTTCTTCGTAAGGTCACAGTACATATCCTGGTACAAACACAATACCTGTTCATTCTGCAAAGATTCCCTAGGAACCTACTATGAGCAAGGGCATTCAATTAAAGTCTTAGAGAAAACAAACCTAAGTTCTTCATTGTTCATGATTTTAAGGAAGAATATGCCACATTATAAAGAGAATGTATAAGACCAGGAAGAACAGAATAAGTTATCTGGCAAATGAATATACCAAATCTTATAGTCTTCAAGCAAAATAGGATGAGGAACAAGTAACTTTCAATGAAACAGATGGGTCTAAAATGGGAACTTAAAAATGGATGATGGGCAAGAGATGATTTGGAATTCCTCTCTCTCTCTCTCTCTCTGTCTGTCTCTTTTGGTTTTTCGAGGTAGGGTCTCACTGTCGCTCAGGATGACTTGGAATTCACTATGTAGTCTCAGGGTGGCCTCAAACTCATGGAGATCCTCCTGCCTCTGCCTTCTGCATGCTGGGATTAAAGGCGTGCACCACCACACCCAGCTTCTGGAATTTCTTTCTCTTTTTGAAAATTTGGTTTAAGATAAGGCTTCACTCTAGTGCAGTCTCATTCAAAACTTATTATAATAGCCTAGGCTGACCTCAAATTCACGACAATTATCATGGCATGAACTACCATAAGAGGATTGGAGCTCCTTCATGGGTGCAATTACTTACACTGTATCTGACTCTTTAAGAAGAGTATTGTGATAGTTAAGGTGTTGTCAACTTGATCTGTTTAGTAATCCATAGGTTACTTCTAGGAAGGATCAACTAAAGGAGGAAGTCTTTCCCCCAGGGTGAGCCCTTCCCCCAGAATGGGCAGCTCCACCCAGAGGGGGACTTGATACAAGGGAGCTCTGGGTAAAAAGAGTTCCTTCCTTCCTGCCTGCCTTCCTTCCATTTTGGCTGCCGGAGCTGCTTGCTACCTTCCAGCGTGGATTGAAGACCAGTGCTGATGAAAGACCAGCATCAACTGAAGACCCCCGTGGATTGAAACCCAGCGGCTCCTCAGGAAGCCTCCAGGCTTTCCAGCACCATCTGCAGTGCCGGGTCGGGACTGCTGAGGCATCTGGCCAAGAAGACTGAGCAACTACCAGGTCCAGTGATTCTCGGGCCTGCAACTGCTATTGGACTACTGTAAGCTGATCCAATAAATCCCCTTTTAAAATAATTCATTCTAGCAGTTCTGTTCCTCTAGAGAACCCTGACTAATACAAGTATGTGTTCATTTATTTAAGTATTATGTAAAAGTAATCATGATATTGAGCTGCTTGCCCAACGTACGTTTCAGTCTTCATTTCTCAAGGTCCGGAGTACCAGTTTTTATAGATCCATTACTAGTTAAGGTCCTACTGGGTGCTTAGCACTTAAGGAAATCTAAACAAAACATTTAAAATGTTACAATAATTTTAATATAATTTGTTAACAGTAAAAGCTATGTATATCAAGGGCTTTTTCCAGGTATTTATTTAATATGCCCTCAAAATAATCAATATTATTCCTAATTTCATAATGAAAAAAACTAGGATACAGTGTGAGACTTTCATAGCTGTCTTAATACAAACAATATGATTGGCATTGTAATGGAAATTTGGTACTATAAAGCAGGACATCTAAGCCAAAAACTAGAGGCTGGAATCTAACCAAACTAAACTGATGAACTTCTTTGCTCTGTTTATTGATCATCTTAATATGGCATGAGGGACATATTTATTCCTTTGTTTCGTCTAAAGCTAATATTTTCACTTGGATGTACTAGTCATATTTATATAAAATGTTCAAATTTTGAAAGACATTGCATTTTTAAAAAAATGCATTCAGGCAAAAGATTTTTTTGTACTTAAAAAATGTTAAATGGCATTCAGGATTTCTTAAAGGTCCTTAGACATTATTTGTAAAATTCTTCCAAGTATGCATTTTGGTGTATCTAAAGTGATTCACGTGGGCACGTGAAATATTCAATGGTAAGTACAATTAAATGTAACTATGTGAGGGAGGGTAATTCTACTGTCAGAATGGCTCATTACAAGTCAGGGGCTGAGGACTGTGTTTTGGCTCCCAAGTCGATCAGATGCTCTTTTTATGACATCCTGCAAGCTTTGGAGGGGTGTCGGTAGAAATACTGTAAGACATGAATTTAACCCCTGTCTTCAAACCCATCAAAAGCCCCAGCAGAGATGAGCCATCTAATAAGGATGGAAACAGTAGGGGAAACTAATGTGACTTCCTGTCTTTGGGGGGCTCTCCAGGCAACAATAAAGAAAATCATGGAAGTTTAGGGATTGTGGATCTAAAGTTGATTTATTAAACATTCTGAGGATTTCTGCACAATATTCTGGCTGTAAATGCATAAAAAACCTGCAGGACTTCTTTGGAAATGTTTCTGTATTGATTTCATTGTTGCTTGAGTCAGATATAGATGTTTTTATTTTATGCAAAATGCTGATGCGGACCAATTTGTGACTGGGTTCATGCCTTTAGGAATTCTCTGTAGGGCATGTAAGTAACCATATTGTAACAGTATGAAATTGGAAGAACCTCATTTTCTATTTCTTTTCACTTACTCAGCAACAAGAAACTAAAGACCAATGACAATCCTTATCTCTGCCCCACTCAACTCATGCAGAAAGAGAAAAAAAATACTACTTTGGTGCTCTTTTGCCCTATGACCCCTTCACTAATTCTTCTCTCTTTCAATTCTCCCTAAAATTCTGTGGTCCAGGCATTGTTTGTATTTATCATGGAACAGTGGTATGCAGTAGATATAATTGCATGCTGATGGCTTCAACGCAGTCCAAGTGACTTTGGTCTGAAATGTCGCTGCTCAGCAGAGGGTGGGTAAAACAGCATGTTCTCCATGTTGGCTTTGGGTAAAGTTTATAATAAACATCCAGGTTGGCCTGCTTTTCAAGAAAGGCTTTTGTATTGTTCTTTTCAATGTCTAGGTCCCATGTCGATGTTTGTGGTACAGTTACATCTTGGCTTCCCTTCAACAACTGTGACTCTTTATTGGATAGTGGCACTCTGTTCAAATCATCTCTGTGAGCCTTTTGGATATCATCAACCTGAAAGTAAATAGCTGAGCTCTTTAGAAAGCAGACTTGGAAGAACGGAGCATGGAGAGTGCTTGGAACTGGCGTGCATATCACCTGCATTGTAGAATCTGGCTACCGCACTGTACTAGACTCTAGAGAGGTAGGAGTCTACCTGGCTTCATGGCATTTGGCATAGTGAAGAAGTTCTCTTCCTTCTCTGTATGCTATTCAGATTCATAGTTCTTGTCTTTTTGAAGGAAGAAATTCAGTTGAGGGGGTAGTTTATAAAGAAGTTTGTTTAGCACAGCAAGGTCAACAACAGATTGAAATGGGCTATATTAAAAGAATGGGAGTAGAGGCCCCAAACCACAAGGAGTTTCATTAAGCCGAGAATGTGATTTATATTCTATTGAAGCTGAAGTCTTTGAGGATGCAGCCTCTTCACTGGTTTGGGTATAGCAGGAACAAACTAACTGCAGTCTCTAGGACATTTGACCACAAATGGACATAGTAACCATCAGGAGATGTGTGATGGTTAATCTCTGGCTGACAATTTGACTGCTTTGTAATCACTATGGAAACAAATCTCAAGTCATGTCTATGAGGGATTTTCTAGACTAGCTTAGTTGAGGTTAGGGGCCCATCCTAAAGGCAGGCAGAGCCATCCTATGGGCTGTGTTCCTGGACTGTATGAAAAGGAGAGAGCAGGGTGAGCTTTGGCATTCCTTGTTCTTGCTACTTCTTCCTGGTAGTGTAAAGCTTTGTTCCTGCCATGCAGTTACCACCATGGTAGAAATGTTCCATCAGAACCCTAAGCTTGCAATAAACCCTTTCCTTCCATAAACTGTGTTTGGATATTTTATCCCAGCAACATGGAAGTAACTGATACACACAGCTGCACATTTTTTGGCTAGCTCATATCTAATGCCTCCTCCCCCACCCACTTTTTTTTCTTACATAACTCAATGGACCAATAAGAAGAGTAAAGAAACAAGATGCTGACATAGAGATACATTTTTCTGCCCAAATCTATGAACTGGTTGAGGAATCTTTCATTCTTTACACCAGAACATGGTCCAAAGATGTAAACACAGAGTCATCTCTTTGCAGATGTATGTTCATTCATAATTTTCATTATTCTGTACCTCTAAGACAACATAAAAAACTTTCTATAGGTTGCACCTGGATATATTTTCTATCATAATTATTATAAGCAGTATAAATAGCATTTCTATTGTCTTTCATGTATTGGTTATAGAAATGCACTTCCCTCCCTCCATCCCTCCCTCCCTTCCTCCTTCCTTCCCTGCTCCCTCCCCCCCTCTTTCTTTCTTTCTTTCTCTCTTTCTTTCTTTCTTTCTTTCTTTCTTTCTTTCTTTCTTTCTTTCTTCCTTTTCCACTATGAAACTTCACTCTAGCACACACCTGAACTTCTTGTAGGGTTCCAAGCTGATCTTGGGTCCTGCAATAGCCACTTCTGTCCAGATACAACTATCTTCATTAAAAGGTGGAAATCTAAATAATAAAAAACAGCAAAATATGTTTACTATTTTTCATTATGTACAAATAATATCAAACATCTGGGTCCTATACTCTATGACTAAAGAGATCATAGGCTCTAGTGGGGAAGCAACTACTATTGTTTGATGAATGGACATGTTGTCAAAATTCATTTTAAATACACATGTTTTTACCTATATATCAGTGCTGCTGTCAGGTATGATCAGAGAAGCTTCTTGTTGCAGTGGGTGGTGAATAGTGCAGACTCATAAATGCTGAGAATAAGTGACTGTAGAGAGCACAGCATAAATGGGACATCTATACCAAGCCCTTCAAGGCTCATGGAACACCACAGAAGTGAGGTGAGGGGGGCATAGGATGCAAAATCTTCCAGAAGATGAGGAGGAATATTATGGTAAGCTGCCTTCCAGACACAACATGTGTGTGTATGTGTGTGTGTATGTATGTATATGTGTGTGTGTGTGTGTGTGTGTGTGTATATAATGTAGGAATAGGAGTAGGTGGGAAGAAGAAAGTGTTCATTATGGGAAGATAATGGGAGTGACTTTAATAAAAATATGCTATATACATGTGTAAAATGTTCAAAAATTTCAAAGAAAAGAATGAATATAAATGGTTTTATGTAGCTAATAATCATTTGATGGTTCATTGTATAAACCCTAAGTTACTAAATTGTCCATAAAATATCCACTTAGTTATAATGAAATTCATCAAAAATAATTTGTTTATTCATCAAATTCAATGAAGTAACATTATTTGATCCACTGCAAATTTATTTGACTGTTGAAGTTTTGAAATTATGGAGAAAATATAGGTCATAAAAATCACATATTTTTATATTTTCCTGAAACAAAGTAAATGCTAGCATAACAAATGAGCACTCTGTACTGTAAATACTTTATTTCACAGTGACTTCAATTAATTCCGGAGCAATGGGCTGTCCATTTGAACCATTTGTTTCAAAAATAATAAGGTTGCCTCAAAAGTTTAAGACTTCAAAAGTTTGGTGGCTAGTCATTTAAATTCTTTATAGACGTTATAGTCAAGCCAACATACTTTATAATAAGGTAATTTATTATGTTAGATCATTATTCAAAGAAGATATATTTCAAAATAGCATACATACAGTGAAAATTTATATGAAAAATTCTAATGGAAAGATGAATTTTTAAAAAACATTATATTTATTTATTGGAGAGAAAGAAAGAAAGAAAGAACAAAGAAAGAAAGGGAGAGGGCTGGAGAGATGGCTTAGCGGTTAAGCACTTGCCTGTGAAGTCTAAGGACCCCGGTTCGAGGCTTGATGCTCCAGGACCCATGTTAGCCAGATGCACAAGGGGGCACACGCATCTGGAGTTCGTTTGCTGTGGCTGGAGGCCCTGGTGTGCCCATTCTCTCTCTGTCTATCTGCCTCTTTTTCTCTCTCTGTCCGTTGCTTTCAAATAAATAAATAAATTTTTTTTAAAAAAAAAAAGAAAGAAAGGGAGAAAACAAGAAAGAAGGAGAGAAAGAGAGCAAAAATGGGAATGCCAGAATCTCTTGTCTTTCTGAATCTGCCTTTATGTGGGTACTGGTGAATCAAACCGTGGCCATTAGGCTTTGTAATCAAGCTACTGTAACTGCTGAGACATCTCTCCAGTCCCCCAAATTATATTTTAAAAGTAACACACACACACACACACACACACACACACACACACGTATGTATATTTCATAAAGTTATTCTACAACAGTAGAACAATACTTAGAAGTTAATTTTCTTTGCTGGGGAATTGGCTTAGCAGGTAAAAGGGTGTGCCTCTCAGGAGTAAGGGCCTGAGAGAACCTGACTCCCTTTGAGTTTGAATTCCCAGTACCTAAATAAACAGCTCAACATAGCCACACATGCTCTCATCCCAGTCCTTTGTGGGCAAAGAAAAGAGAATCTCTTGGTCTCACTTCTTTGCTGTCTGACCAACAAACAACAGTTCTGGGTTCAAGGATACATGCGGATGAGTGATAGAAGGGGCCACCAGGCATTTTCCTTTGGTCTTCCTATTTGTGGTAGCAGGAAATGTGAGTCTGTACACACAAGTGCATATGCCACACACAACACACACACACACACACACACACACACACACACACACACACACACACGTCTATCATTGGCCATAAGCTTGAGCTTCTTGGCAGACAAGTATAATCCCAGCATTTAAGAGACAGAGGCAAGAGGATCACCTCAATTTCATGGTCAACTTGGCCAGGAAAGGGAGTACTAGGCAAGCCAGACCTACATAGTGAGACCCTATATCAAAATTAAGACAAAAAAATAAAGAAAAACAAAACAACTCATACAAATAATAATGGACAATAAAGACACTTTAAATAAAAATAAATCTTTAGCCAACAATCCGTTTTTCGTACATAACTTGCCTTGGCCAGCAAACATACTCCATTTAAATCTATCTTTATATTTGATGGTACCTGGTGTCCCGATTCAAGTTCTGGACTTGACTTTGACTGTTTTTCAACCTTTACCTCTTCTTAGTTTGGAATTTTAACTATGAACATCTTCTTTGTTGAAAAATCCACATCTTTTAAACTTTGTGCTTATCACCTCTTTATTTCCTATGACCAGCCACCTCCTTGAGATCCTGTTGCTCATATCCACATCCCCACTTTCCTACGGTCTTCCTGTCTTGACACTTCTCAGTCTCCCCTGTCATGTATTTCTCATGCTTTCTTCTTACCTGTTAAATATGAACTCTTTCTGATTCTGACTTAAGCTAGTTATTTTTATTGTTGTTCTGTTTCCCACAATCTGTTCCAGTTCTTACTCCCTAACTGTTCCTAAAATTCACATTGCCATCCTCAATAAACACCTGACTTCCTCTTAACTTCAGATCCACGTAGCAATATGCCCACATTTCCAAGTCAGTGTGCCAAAGACAGAGCTCCTCCCCTTTCCCTCTTATCCTCTTCTTCTTTCCATGGTCTCTGCAGTCAGCCACATATTATCTTCCTAGCTGACTGTATTTCTCATGCTCTGTATCCAACTCTGACCTTCCCTAGACAGAATCTTTGTATTCCTGTGTAAATCTACCCTTTCTCTCTTCTCCTATGCTCAATTAATGAGCATGTGATATTGATTCCATGTTTTAAATATTTCTAAAGTCAGTCTACCTGTGGATAACTGTTGTTTCTTCTACGTTTTGGCCCAACACAAACTCTCTCCTTGAGTAGGGAAACAGTCTCCTGCTGTCTGTTCTCCCACACCTGCTCTTACCTATCAACCCTAGAATGAGGGTTTTTTGCTGTTATTGTTGTTGTTGTTGAAAATATACTATACAAAAAATACTCTTGGAATGATGGGATGGCTTAGTGATTAAGGCATTTGCCTGCAAAGCAAAGAACCCAGGTTCAATTCCCCTGGACCCACGTTAGCCAGATGCCGGAGAGGGCACACACATCTGGAGTTTGTTTGCAGTGGCTGGATATCCTGGTGCACCCATTCTCTTTCTCTCTCTCTCTCTATCTGTCCCTCTTTCTCTGTCAAATAAATAAATAAATAAATAAATAAATATAAAATATTAAAAAACACTCTTTTAGAAAATATACTATATTAAAAGTACTTCATTAACATAATTTTAACTAATCCTAACAGGTTCTTTAATCTAGTTCCTATACACTTTTTAATATTCATTATAAATTATTTTGTCTCTCTGTGTATTCTATTCACACTGGATGTTTTTTCTCAAGGTCTTTGCATCACAAACCTGTGTTCCTTTCACTTCCTTTTTAGCTTAATACCTGCTCCTCCTCCAACCCTCAGTTCATGTCATATCCTCTAGAAAGTCTCTAGCCCTCCATTCTCACTAAGCATATATCTTGTATTAAAAATATCTAACCTACATTTGGATTTTTAGGCAGAGTTTCACTCTATCCCAGGGCAACTTGGACCTCCCTTTGTAGCCCCAGACTGGCCTTCAACTAAAAGCAATCCTCCTACTTCAGCCTCCTGAATGCTGGCACTAAAAGGTTGCACCATCATGGTAGGCTTTTAATCTAGATTTGACTCCATGTTTAATGAGGACAGAAGTGTACATAGGTTGTTTTCTAGTGTTACCCCTGAACCTACAACATTGCAGATACTGTGAGACTGCACATTACAGACTTTCAGTATATGTGTGTTGAATATATGACTGACAGGCATGCTTTGTTCTGACAGAATGTATTGGGTCCTGTATACCAGCTGTCCCTACTTTTCTGCCAGCACCTTGTCCCAATTAGGACAGAATAAAGAGGGAGAACAGAAAAATAACTTACCACACTTCATTGTCCTAGCATGCCCTGGACCTTGCCTTAGTATTATTACTATTTTTTTTTTTTTACAAGTTGCTGAGCCTTAATCATACTGTGGAAGGAAGAGAGTGGTAATTCTCAGAGCCTAAGAAGACCTTGATTTCTCTCTATTCATAAGAGAATAGGAGTGAGAGAGTAGTTGCTGGCTCTGGTCCTAGCCAGAAGCCTGAAGAAGCGGAAACCCCGTGGCATATTTCTTGTTCTCTGTCTGCGCGTTGCCACATTACCATTCCTCAGTGGCCAGTGAAGATGGGAAGACTGCATGGGACGGGCTGCGAATAGAAAAAGGAGTGAGTGCTTCATCCAGCATGGATTTCTCAATCACTTGACAGCTGTTGAGCAAGAAGACAAGATGTCATGAGTCATAGAATTCTGTTTGTTTGTTTTTCACTTATGACCTGAAGTGTTTGGGCCTGTGGCCCAAACTGTGCCATGCTGGACAGGAAAGGTAGAAAAGGGATTGTTGTATTTTTTTTTCCTTTAAGGTCTTACAATTTAGAAAGCATACAGTGAAAATTACAGAGATAAAACAATATTATTGTTAATACTTGGACCTATCTCTTTCAGAAAAAAAATGAAAGAAAATTCTAGAAGATGAATATTAAGTAATTAATATAATTTCAAATAATTCTCTATGAATTTAATTTTTTAAGCTTTCAAAAGGTTTTTTTTTTTTTTTTTTTTTTTTACCAACTCTTGGGAGGCAGAGGCAGGAGGATTACAAATTTTGAAGGCAGTCAAGTGGTTTCCACAGGATGTTCAAGGTTAGTTTTAATTACATAGTGAGATCCACCCTCTAGAAAGTTATTTTTTGAGTATCAAAACTTAAAGATTGGGCTGGAGAGATGGCTCCGCAATTATGGTGCTTGCCTACAAAGCCTACTTTGATTCCATAGCACCCACATAAAGGCAGATGCACAATGTGATGCGTGCATCTGGAGTTCATTTGCCGCAACCAGAGGCCTTGGCATTATCTCTCTGTCCATAGCTCTTCTCTGTATCTCTCTCTACTTGCAAATAAATAATAAACATATTTAAAAAATTAAAGATTATTTCTAACTGTCCCCAGGTCTCAGACATGTAAAGACCAAGTCTACATCATGACTTATACAGATCATCTTGGGTTTGATTACAGTCCTGTTCTGTCAATTTTTTCATGCTGTTTTCTTCTTAGAGAGATCCAAAGTGATTTACAAAGTTATGAATAGGGGACAAGCTTACAAACAATAGTAGCAAAAGAAAAAAATGGAGAAGAATCATTAAGAGCTGTGATAGATATGAGATTTTTATCCTACGGACAAGGAAAGAGAGAGTTAATCCATTATATTTTGGTATGCTGACAGAAGACAGGATACTCCTGGTTCAGATATAAAGAATATTTTGCACAGCCAATGGCATAAGCATGTTTTACTAAATCCAAATTCATACTTGGGTTCCTGGTAGACTCTGCACACAGTTTTTTGTGCCATAGTCAAGGAACTTTAAACTCAGGAAATCAGATGTCTTAAGTGGCTGCAAGCATATTCACCTTTTGTGCTAGAGATGGGAGCTATCACCCTCTCCCAAGCCTGGCTGTTCACAGCTATCCTCACAAAGATAGCCTGATGTGCTCACAGGACACTCAGAAAAATCACAGAGCCTTGAATAAAGGATCCAATTTGCTTCTTTCTCTTTTCCTTTGATGTCATGAAGCTTAGACCCAGAAAGCAGCTAAAGCTTCAGATATAGCCAGTTGTTTACATACCAGAGTTAGCTTCAGTGATTGTATGTAGCGATGTACTGCTTCTGTTGTCTTCCCTAGTCATGGCTTGGGCAGTATTTACTTAGTATATAATAAGAACACACAAGTGCTTATTTTTTGCACAAATGCCAAGACAACTGTAAAATAGGTATTGCTAAACCTCATCACCAGAGGAACAAAACAGTACCTTTATAAGTGAATAATAGCTCCAAACACTGGCTCAAGCCTCATCTGACATTGGTCACAACTCTCTCAGTACTAAATAGCATGTAGCTGTAGTTCAAGGTTATCACCTAGACATCACTGTCACATTCATAGGATGAAATGAGGCTAAGTAACTTTATTTTGTATGTAAGAAAAAACAAAACAAAACAATGCCACCACAAATGTTCATGTTTGTTGATTATCTCAGAGATAAGCTCATGAAAAGTTATTTCTTTTCTTTTTTTTTCCTTTTTTTTTTTTTTTTCTTTTCAAGGTATGATCTTGCTCTAGTTCAGGCTGACCTGGAATTCACTATGTAGTCTTGTGCTGGCCTCAAAGTCACAGCGGTCCTCCTACCTCTGCTTCCTGAGTGCTGAGACTAAAGGCGTGTGCCACCAAAACTGTCTTCAAAAGAAAAAAGTATTTCTTTTCCTTGTTGGTTCATTCTCCTGTGAAGTCTAAGGATTTGTAAATAAGGGACTCTGTGACAGAAAGAGTGCTGTCCCTATGAGGTCAATGAGTCCTTTGAAGACACCATGGTTCAATTAAGAGCCCTTGAAGAGTTCATTAACTCCACACAAATAGAGCATTGATTCCTACCTAGAGGACCATGCTAATTAAATTGCTGTTTACCCACCCACGTCCCAATTTTCTATGAAACCATGAATGTCTGGAGTCTCATTCCCCATGTCGGTGTGAAAGGATGACATTACAGATTCACTCTCTCAGTTCAACTGTGATAGATCCTGGGGTTTCCTTGGGTTTCTAAACCGGTGTTTTTCAATTTGTTTCCTAGGAGTGTTCTCTCTCAGAAATGCTACCTTCTAAGATCAGCCCTGATGGAGGCCTTGTTCTGAGGTTGATAATAGTTTTTAAATTTTAATATGCTTCTTAAATGTGGTATATTTCCTGTCTCTCTTTTGTGTTGTTCACCTTTTTGTGCTAGTGATGTGAGCTATCTCTAACTCCCAAGCCTGTGCTCTATGAGGCTCTCGCATCCTTCCAGTGAATCCTGATAGCAAAAGTGTCCAACTGGTATCATCTCTCAAAAAAAATAAAGTAAAATAAAAATAAAACCCAGACCACTCTTTTGTTTGCTTCTTTTTTCAGCTCTTCTTTTTTTAATTTATTTTTTATTGACAGCTGCCATAATTGTAGACAATAACCCATTGTAATTCCCTCCCTCCCCCCACCATACCCCTTTCACCTCTCAATCAGTCTCTCTTTTATTTTAATGTCGTCATCTTTTCTTCCTATTATGATGGTCTTGTGTAGGTAGTGTCAGGCACTGTAAAGTCATGGAGATCCAAGTCATTTTGTGTCTGGAGGAGTGTGTTGTAAGGAGTCCTACCCTTCCTTTGGCTCTTATATTCTTTCTGTCACCTCTTCTACAATGGACCCTGAGCCTTGGAAGGTGTGATACAGATATTTGAGTGCTGAGAACTTTTCTGTTGATTCTTCTCAGCACCACTGTGCTTTCTCAGACATCCCAAGGTCACTGCCATTGAAAAGAGAAGCTTCTCTAACCATGAATATATGGATGTGAACATTAAGAGAAATGCTTACTGGGCAGTTTGGTGAATATATACATTTAGCCAGACACCAGCAGACGTTACACCCCTAGGGCCCATGACTACCTCTGTCATAGGTTTTCAGTACCAGGCATGTAGTCTCTCCCATGGAGCGTGCCTCCAGTCCAATTAGAGAGTGGTTGGTTTCCCTCACAACAGACATGCCACAATTGCACTCATTGGCTCATTTGTCCTGGTTGGTTAAATTTATGGCTTGAAGTGTTCATTGTTAAGTATCTCCACTGGTTATTTCTCTTTCTCCCATTGAACTGCATACAGAATAGCTTTTTCTAGATGTCAGCTGGTCTACATGGAGGAAGTTTTCAGCTCAGCTCCAGGAGGATTTCTCAGTGACCTTGAGCCCAAATACGTGGCAGTCTTCAGTAATAGGGTATTACCACCAATTCCTGGTGGGAAGACAAGAGCCTCAGTAATGGCCTCTAATGTTTTGGGGGCATCAAGGACCTCCCTGACCAACAACTCACTGGAAGGTATCCCATCCCTGGCACTGAAAATTTTCTAGTAACAATCTATGGCTTCTGAGTGTTCCATTGCCCAAAAAGATAGGTTTCCATGTGATTTATTTATATCCTCTTAGATTTTGATTAGCCCTCCCTCTACCTTTCCTTTACTCAATTTCTTCCCCTGACCTCACTGAGGCCTTTAAACCCCATTAATCTGTTCTCTCTACTTACATATCTATAATACCATTGTATTAAGAAACCCCTCCCTCCCTTTCTATTCCCTTCATATCCCCTTTCTAGCTTACTGGCCTTTGCTATTGAGTTTTATTCCTACTCACATAGAAGTCCAATCATTTGTAGCTAGGATCCATATATGAAAGAGACCATGTGACGTTTGGCTTTCTGGGCCTGTGTTACCTGACTTAGTATAATCCTTTCCAGATCCATCCATTTTCATGAAAATTTTATAATTTCATTTTTCTTTACTGCTGAGTAGAATTCCATTGTATAAATGTGCCACAACTTCATTATCCACTCATCAGTTGAAGGCCATCTAGGCTTGTTCCATTTCCTAGCTATTGTAAATAGAGTGGCAATAAACATGGATGAGCAAGTATCTCTAAGGTAGTGAGACCAGACCTTAGGATATATGCCTAAGAGTGTTATAGCTGGGTCATGGTAAATCTATTTTTAGCTGTCTCAGGAACCTCCACATTGATTTCCACAGTGGCTGGACCAGATTGCATTCCCACCAACAGCATAAAAGGATCCCTCTTTTTCCACATCCTCACTAGCATTTGCTGTCATTTGTTTGCATGAAGGTAGACATTCTGACAGGAGTGAGATAGAATTTCAACATACTTTTAAGCTGCATTTCCCTGATGGCTAGGGATGTAGAACATTTTTTTTTTGGATGTTTATATTCCATCTGTTTTCTTCTTTTGAGAAGTCTCTAATTAGTGTCATAGCCCATTTTTTAATTGGGTTGTTTCATTTCTGATAATTTAGTTTTTTGAGTTCTTTGTATATCCTAGCTATTAATCCTCTATCAGATGTATATCTGGCAAAGAGTTTCTCCCATTCTGTAGGTTGCCTCTTTGCTCTGTTTAGTGTCCTATGATGTACAAAAGCTTTGTGATTTCATGAGGTCCCAGTGATTGATCCATGGTTTTGTTTCCTGAGCAATTGAGGTTACATTCAAAAAGTCTTTGCCAATACCAATATGTTTAAGGGTTTCCCCTAATTTTTCCTCTAGCAGTTTCAGAGTTTTGGGTCTGATATTAAGGTCTTTGATCCATTTAAATTTTTGTGCATGGATCTGTTTTCATCCTTCTACAGATACATATCCAGTTTTCCCAAGACCATTTTCTGAAGAGGCTGGCTTTTCTTCAATAAGTATTTTTGGCATCTTTGTTGAAGAACAAGTGGCTGTAGCTACAACAACTTCTGTCTGGGTCCGCCATTCTGTTCCATTGATCTACATGTCTGTTTATGTACCATTACTATACTGTATATATATTTATTTATTTATTCTGGGGCTCTGTAATATAGATTAAATCAGGTATGGTGATACCACCAGCCTTATTTTTGTTGCTCAAAACTGTTTTAGATAGTCAAGGTTTTTTTTTTTTTTTTGTGATTCCAAATGAATTTTTGGATTTTTTTTTCTATTTCCGTGAAGAATGACTTTGGAATTTTGATGGGGGTTTCATTAAATGTGTAGCTTGCTTCTAGTAAGATTGCCATTTTCACATTATTGATTCTTTCAATCCAAGAACAAGGTATGTCTTTCCATTTCCTAGTGTTTTCTGCAATTTCTCACTTGAGTGTTTTGAAGTTTTCATTATAGATATCCTTCACTTCTTTGGTTAGGTTGATTCCAAGATACTTTATTTTATTGATGCAATTGTGAGTAGAAATAATTCTCTTATTTCTTATTTCTCTGTGTGTTTGTTGTTAGCATATCAGAAGGCTACTCATTTCTGTGTGTTTATTTTGTATCTTGCTACATTGCTATAAGTGTTTATCAGCTCTAACAGTTTTCTGGTAGAGTCTTTAGGGTCCTTTATGTATAGAATCATATAATTTGCGAATAATGATAATTTTATCCCTTCCTTTCCAATTTGTATCCTTTTATGTATGTCTCTTGCCTTATAGATATGTCTAAGGCTTCAAGTACTATATTAAATAAAAGCTGGAACAATGGACACCCTTGCTTTGATCCTGATTTTAGTGGAAAACCTTCAAGTTTTTCTCCATATAGTATTGTGTTGGCTGTAGGATTGTCATAGCCTTTATTGTGTTGGGATGTGTTCTTTCTATTCCCAGTCTCTGTAGAACTTTTATCATGAAGGGATATTGAGATATGCTCCTCCAATTCCCAGTCTCTTTAGGACTTCTACAATGGAGGGATGCTGGACTTTGTCAAATATTTTCTTTTTCTGCATCTAGTGAGATGATCATGTGATTTATGTCCTTAAGTCCATTTATGTAATGTATTACATATATCTATTTGCCTATGATGAACCATCCCTGCATCTCTGGGATAAAGCCTATGCACCTAATATGGAGGCTTCCAATTTCATCAAACAAACACCATTAGAACTAAGGACATGAGTCACACCAATTACAGTGGTTGTGGGAGAATTCCACACCCCACACTCATCAACTGACAGGTCATTCCTGCAAAAAGAAACAGAGATGCATCTGGATTAAATGAGGTCATAGAACAAATGAACCTAACAGATATCTACAGGACATTTCATCCAAATGTTGCAGAATACAGATTCTTTTCAGCAGCATTCTATAAAATAGACCATATATTAGGATGCAAAGCAAATCTTATCAAATCCAGGAAAGTTGACATAATTCCTTGCACTCTATCTGATCATAATGGGATCAAACTACAACTCAATAGCATGAAAAGCAATACAGAATACACGAAATCATGGAAACTAAACAATACACTACTAAATTATGAATGGGTCAATGAGGAAATCAAAAAATTCATAGAATAAAGTGATAATGAGGACACAACATACAAAATCTTTGGGACAAAATAAAGACATTCCTAAGAGGGAAATTTGTGTGTCTATTTTAAGAAATTAGAAAGGCAAGTAAACAAATTATTGCTTCACCTTAATTCCTTGGAAAAAAGAACAAGGCAAACCAAAAATTAGTAGATGGGAAGAAATAAGATTAGGGCAGAAATTAATGAAATAGAAACCAAAAAACAATCTAACGAGTCAATGAAACAAAGAGTTGGTTCTTTGAAAGGATAAACAAGATTGATAAACCTTTAGCAAATTTAACCAAAAGAAAGAGAGTAGAGACACAAATTAATAAAATTAGAGATGAAAAAGGCACCATCACAACAGATACCAGAAAAATTAAAAAAAAAATCATAGGGCCATATTTATACTCCACTAAGTGTTTTGAAAGTCTGAAAGAAATTGATGATTTCCTTGATTTATATGATTTGCCAAAATTAAATCAAGATGAGATTAATCACTTAAACAGACCTATAACAAGTATGGAGAGCTAGGCAGTTGTAAAAAAATCTACCAACTAAAGATAATCCAGACCCAGATGGATTCACTATTGAATTTTACCAGGCTTTCATGGAAAAATTAATACCAGTGCTTCTCAAACTTTTCCATAAAATAGAAAAGGAAGGAATACTACCAAATTCCTTCTATGCAGCCGGCATCACCCTGATATCAAAACCCAACAAAGATAGAACAAGAAAAGAAAATTACAGAC
Organism: Dipus sagitta; assembly: GCA_036346955.1. Taxonomy (NCBI): domain Eukaryota; kingdom Metazoa; phylum Chordata; class Mammalia; order Rodentia; family Dipodidae; genus Dipus; species Dipus sagitta. Next base: position 62,406,336 of record CM070786.1, read on the forward strand.
CAATCTCTGTCATGAACATAGATGCAAAAATTATCAACAAGATATTGCCAAACAGAACACAAGAATATATCAGAGCAATCATTCGCCCTAGGCCACTCTTTTCATTCCAGTGGTACTTAAAACAGAACAGTAGACCGTCACAGGCCTCTCCTGACATTCTCTGACTCCTCCTTGACCATCGTCTCCTGGGATGCTGGTTCTTGCAGTCCCTCATATCCATGTCCTTTCCTGCAACAGCATTGTCCATGCACTCTCTCTGCATCGAATTCTCTGCCTAGTTATCTCTAGCTGACTCTTCAGCTCTCAGATCAGGTATCCTGCTTTAAGGAAGCCTCCTCTCACTGTCTGGCTAGGGTAGTTGTCCCTATTTCCTGTTCTCAGAGTATGTAACTCTCTCTACCATAGCTCTTCTTTTTTATGGGAACAATTTTACATGGTTACACGATTATTTGATGAGTACTTGTCTTTTCCACCAGAATACAATCTATACAAAAATAGAGATGAGTCTTTTTTTTTTTTTCTGGCAAAGGATTAGCACAATGAAAGCCATATGAGAACGTGTTGTAAATAATTGATGGCCTAAGAAATGGAAAAATGGAAACAATAGTTATGGGATTAGACAAACATAGAACAGTAAAAGGTCAAGAGATTATGAAAGGAAGAAAAGAGAGAGAGAATAAAACAAAAACAAGAGCAAGGAGATTAAAAATTAACATTTCGTAAAAAAATAACAACATAAAACCACTTTGTGAATATTTTAAATGTGCTTGACACTATGTTAAGGTCTTAAGTATAACCCATGCAAGGAGAAAATCCAAAAACTGGTACTATTTGAACTACTATACTATAGGTAGGACATAGTATAGAATCAGGATGATAGCATTGTTAGGTACTCTGATTTACACTTCTGTCTGTTGAGATTGAAATGGAGTACTTTAGAATTTTAAACCCAAGATTATGATTTTGAATTATATTTAACTTTGAAAATAGACTTGGGATGACATAGAATGTCTTAGACCTTTTGAGAGGCAGTTCATGAGTTCTCAGTGAGACTCTTAAAAATGCCCATCACCTTTAACTGGATGAAGAAGAAAAAAATATATAAGTAAATAAAATAAAATTTAAAATAAAATTAATTAAAATTGATAAAATTTAAGCATACAAATAAACAAAAAAGGATAGTTATAAAATGAGATATGATGTTCCGTACCAACAAGCAATGTGAAGTCTGGGGAGATTTCTCCATAGGTAACAGCACTTGCAGCATGCGCGTGAGGGCCTGCGAAGGCGATTTGCCCTGAATTTCATCCCCAGGACCCACATAAAAAACCAGAAGTGGCCACCATGTAACTCTAGTCCTGCAGAGGAGTGAGACAAGAACACGGCTGATGTTTGCTTGTTAGTGTGACTGCCATGTGTAGTTCTGGGTTCAAAGAGACACTGTCTCCACGAAACAGCAGGGAAGAGTGATAGAGGAAGGTATTAAACATTCTCCTCTAGGCTCTAGGTATGTGTGGAGAGCATATGCATACACTAAACACACACACACACACACACACATATAAAAAACAAGCAGGCTGGAGGGATGGCTTAGTGGTTAAGGCATTTTCCTGCAAAGCCAGAGGATCTCAGTTCAATTCCCCAGGGCCCACATTAGCCAGATGCACAAGGGGTTGCATGAGTCTGGAGTTCATTTGCAGTGGTTGGAGGCCCTAGCAAACCCATTTTCTCTCTGTGTGTCTGTCTCTTTCCCTCTCCCAGTTTCTCAAATAAATGAAAATATTAAAAATAAAACAAGCAAAAAATAAAAAAAAAACAGGGATAGATGGTCAACACAGTTGGTGTTCCAGGTGTCTAATATACTCTGGAATTTCCCATGCATCAGGTCAGGCAGGATTCCAGAAATACAGACTCAGTAGTATTATTATATTTTTATTTTATGGAAAGAGAGCCTGAGCCTGTAAACTGCTCAGAATTCTGTACAATGTCATATGTCTAGTATGGAAGGCCACCAGGGCTAGTCTGAGTACACACCCCCAGCCTTGTCATTTCACAGTTTCCACTAGAGGAAAGATGATAGAGAATGCAGAGAATGGGAGAGAAAGGCATGCAACCTTGGCAGCCACGATTATGCGAGCATGAAGTACCTATTGTCTGGTCCTCAAGAGGCTTGCTGGGTATTTCAGCATCTTGGGTAGATTCAGGATAGGTGCTATAGATGAATGAGACTATGCAGTGATTATCTTTCTGTGATTCGGTAAGTTCACTGAGAATATCTGTTCCAGGTTCAACCATTTTTCTTCAAATTTCATTGTGTCATTTTTTTCTTACTGCTGTGTAGAATTCCACTGTGTATATAGGCCACATCTTAGTTATGTGTTCTTCTAGTGATAGACATCTGTGTTGATTCCAGCTCTTAGCTATTATAAATTGAGCTGCTATGAATATGGTTGGGCAATTCTCTTTGGACTGAGGGTTGAAGGCTTTAGGGTAGATGCCCAGTAAGGGAATAACTCTGTCTGTTGATAACTCTATAGTCAGCTTTTTTAGTTGTCTCCATATTGCTTTCCAAAGCGGTTGTACCATTTTACATTCCCACCAACAATGGATGAGGGTTCCTATTTCTCCACATCCTCACCAGCATTTATTTTCATTTGATGTTTTGATGTTTGCTGTCCTTACTAGGGTAAGGTGGAATCTCATAGATGCTTTAATTTGCATTTCCCAGATGATTAGGGATGATGAACATTTTCTTAATTGTGTGTTTACTGTTTGTATTTCTTCCTCTGTGAACTGCCTGTCCAGCTCTTGGCCCCATTTTGTGAGTGGGTTGTTTGGTTTTTTATTATTTAGGTTTTTGAATTCTTTGTAGATTCTAGAGATTAGGCCTCTGTCAGTTGGCTATTCAGCAAATATTTTCTCCCATTCTGTGGGTAATTTATTGGCTTTGCTTATTGTATGTTTATCTGTGAAGAAATTCATCAGCTTCATGTGATCCCATTGGTTGAGTGATTGTTTAAGATCCTGTGCTACTGGGATTTTGATCAGGAAGTCTTTTTCCATTCCTATATCATGGAAATTTCCTCCTACATTTTCTTCCAGTAGTAGCCAAGTTTGGTGTCTTATATTGAGGTCTTTGATCCATTTGGACTTGAGTGTTGTGCATGGCGAGAGGTGTGGATCAAGTTTCAGTTTCCTGCATATGGTTATCCAGTTTGTCCAGCACCATTTGTTGAAGATGCTGTCTTTTTTCCAGCCAAATTGTTAGGGCCTTTGTCAAATATCAAATAGATGTTGTTGCCTGACCCAATGTCTGGGTCCTCAGTTCTATTCCATTGCTCTATACTCCTGTTTTTATGCCAGTACCATGCTGTTTTTATTACTATGGCTTTATAATATAGCTTTAGATCAGGTATGGTGATGCCTCCAGACATATTACTTTTGCTGAGGATATGCTTGCATATCCAAGGTTTCTGCCTTTCCATATGAATTTTGAGATCATTTTTTTCTATCTCTGTAAAGAACAATGTTGGGATATTAATTGGAATTGCATTAAATATGTATATTGCCTTTGGCAGGATTGTCATTTTCACAACGTTAATTATGCCTATCCAGGAGCATTTGAGGTCTTTCCATTTTCTCAAGTCCTCCTCAATTTCTTTCATAGTGTTCTTATGTTTTCACTGTATATATATTTCACTTCCTTGGTTAACATTATTCCAAAGCATTTAATATTTTTTGTTGCTATTGAAAGTGGGACCATGTCCCTTATTTCTTTCTTTGTATCTTTATCACTTGCATATAGAAAGGCTACTGATTTTTGTGCATTGATTTAGTATCCTGCTACTTTGCTAAAGGAGTTAATCACCTTCAAGAGTTTTGGGATGGAGTCTCTCGTGTCTCTTATGTATAGAAACATGTTGTCTATGAATAGAGCTAGCTTAACTTGTTCCTTTCCAAATTGTATCCCTTTTATTTCTTTCTCCTGTCTTATTGCTTGAGCTAGGACTTCCAGTACTACATTGAAGAGCAGAGGTGAGAGTGGACACCCCTGTCTTGCCCTGATCTCAATGGGAATTCCTCCAGTCTCTTTCCATTAAGTATTATTTGGGCTTTAGGAGCTTTGTATATAGCCTTTATTATGTTAAGATATGAACCAACCATGCCAATTCTCTCCAATGTTTTGATCATGAAGTGATGTTGTATTTTCTCAAAGGCCTTTTCTGCATCTATTGAAATGATCATGTGGTTTTCTGTTTAACCTTGATTATATTGTGTATTACATTAACAGATTTCTGTATGTTGAACCACCCCTATGTTCCTGGGATGAATCCTACTTGCTCAAGGTGGATAATGCTTTTGATGTGTTGTTGGATTCAGTTTGTGAGGATTTTGTTCAGGATCTTTGCATATAAGTTCATCAGGGAAGTAGGCTGGTAGTTTTCTTTTCTTGTGGCATCTCTGCCTTATTTTGGAATTAGGGTGATACTAGCTTCACAGAAGGAGTTGGGAGGTTTTCTTGTCCTCCAATTGTGTGGCACAATTTGAGAAAGATTGATTTGAATTCTTCCATGAAGTTTTGCTAGAATTCACCTGAGAAGCCATCTGGTCCTGGACTCTTCTTTTTGTGGAGAATTTTTATTACCTTTTCAATCTCGATGAGTGTGATTGATTTTTTTAGCAGATTAATCTGCTCTGAGTTTAGCTTTGGTAGATGGTATGTGTCCAGGAATTTATCCATTTCCTCCATATTATCCAGTTTTGTGGAGTACAGGTTTTTGAAATAAGTCCTGATGATTCTCCTAATTTCACTTATGTCTGTTGTGATCTCTCCTTTTTCATTTCGAATTTTGTTAATTTGAAGCATCTTCGTTTTTTTTGCTTGATCAAATCGGCTAGGGTTTTGTCAGAACAGAAATAAACATAAACCATTTTTTTCTCATAGTGAATGCTATCCTATTCTAATTTTATTTCTCAATTTATAGTCCTACTATTAATAATTTACACAGACATTGATGGTCTGAATAGGATATCTACCCACTAAAAACAGCCCAGATAAAAGATTTTGTGACAATATGCCTATTGTTAAGAAATTGTCAAATTTCTGTCTGCCATGACAAGAACATGTTATTTCTAGAAAACCCAATCTCATATTTCACTGAGTCAAAATTTACATTTTCAGTTCAAAAAGAATAGCTTAATATTTTGTGATTACATTTAGGACACACACACACACACACACACACACACATATATATATATATATAAAATTCTAAGGTTAGAGAATGTTACTAGTTGTCCTACTAGCTTGAGAACTTCTGATTTCTCAATTTTTGGACAAGATTTTGAAATCTCAATGGCTAAAGTATTAACGGTATGTATATTTCTATGCCTAGTCTGTGGAAAATATTTTTGAAATAGACAAAATCTGTCAGTAATTCTCCAACTCAGGAAGTTAGTTGACATACATTGTTGAAAGATTATGGAAACAGGAAAGATATAAACATAGGAAGAGAAAAATAGGAAACAGGAAAGATCCGAAGACAGGAACAGGAAGTTCTGAAGCCTATACTCCAATAAAGAATTAATGGAATTCACTGAGGATGGAGGGATGTTCTCCAGGCCCTGGTCATCACAACTACTACCAACCTAATGATCACATTTTAGGAACTGTTTACCCAATAGATCAGATAAGACTATGGGAAAAGGAAACACTGGTGGTTACATGTTGTGAGATGATATTTACTTAATTCTTTATTATAAACATGGAGCCCATATCATCTACTTGAATTAGCATACTTTAGCTCATTCAGGACTCTGTGTAGATGATGTAACATATGAGTTCTCTGATCAGAAGATAACTGAAAAGATTTAAGCCTACTTCAAAGGCTGACTTGTAAGATGACAAGAGCAAGATATTCTCCTTACTGCAGCATCCTCTTAAAGGGAAACTGTCAAACTTCATTTTTACAAAACACATCTTCTACCACACTTTTATTGCAGTTTAAGTAAAGCTAAACAACCACAACAACAAAACTGCTTTGGCAGATTGGTAAGAGTGGCAAAAGTAGCAGGAGGTGAGAGGAGAATGAGGATTTGTGTGAGAAAACATCATCTTTTTCTTTCTGGAACAAAGAATAATCAGGAACAAATGGAAGTCAGATGGACGTCCTGGCTTCTTGCAGACTTGAGTGTCAGACTTGAATGACAGTTCTGTCATCTACCCAAGCCCTATTGGGACTGCAGCTTCATTGGCTCACATTGTCCTCTGTCTATCTTGCCATCAGTGCTGACTTTTGGAACCAACTTGATTTTGGAATGGAGGATAATGTGAAGGATGAGAGCTGGGGTTTTATAAACAGAAAAAAATAATAGGACTGGTAACCTAGCTTAGCTAAACCAGGCAGGTGTGCTTAGGCCATTGATTTCCACTATTGCTTTGGAGAATTCATTTATATTCTTACCCTCAAAGGAATAATGCACATCTCACATAATCATTGGGTGCATAAAAGGAAAAAAAAAACATAGAAAACCCTCAAACCTTAGTTAGTAGCCCTGTTAAATATTTTTGAAAACTGGTAGCTATTGATAACAACACAATAATGAAAACTTGAGCAGGAAAATGAAAAGAAATAAGTCAGCATACATCAAGCAAGGTCACATCCACAGATGTGTCATATGATGTGTCCCTGAGGCTCCAGTCTCTTAACCATGGAATTTGATTCTTCTGTCAACTTGGAGTCAGAACCTACTGCAGTTATAACCATAATGCCCTCTTTCTCACCCTCTGTGTTTTCAAGTCACAGGGCTTCATCATGCCCAAACATCTTTTCCTGAAACAGACAAGGACTACCCTCCTGCAGGCCCAAAGCCGTGATGTCATCTCCATGAGAAGCCTCTCCTGCTCCTTCATATCTTCATATTGTTTCACTCAGAGTCTGAGTCCAGTATTCTGTCCCTTGGAAATAATCTGAAAAAGTGGTGGCATTTTTGTGCTAATTTCTAGTAGAAACCCTAACATTTTTCTCATCTAAAAATATCTACTTTTATTTAAAAATATTTTTATTTATTTATTTGCAAGGAGACAGAAAAATGAGAAAGAGAAAAAGAATTGCAAACAAATTCCAGAAGCATGTGCAACACTGAATTTACGTGGGTAATGGAGAATTGAACACAGGTCATCAGGGTTTGCAAGCAAGCACCAGTAACCACTGAAAATTTCTCAGGCCTAAAAATATCTACTTTTGTGGCATTATTATTTTTTTATTAAGAACATACTTTGTATGGATTCATCATGTGTTGATACCATTTTTTTTTCCTTCCTCCCTTCCTTCACTCTCCCGGGTCCCTCCTCAGTTGGGTTGCTGGTATTCCCCATGGAGTTGTAGGTTATGTATAGTGGGAACAGCAGTCAGTTGTTGAGGGGAGCATGATGGCATGATGTCCCAAACTATGGCTCTGACAATTGTTCCACCCCTTCTTTGACAAATTCCCTACTTTTTAATTGCCTATATCAGTCAAGATTTAACCATAATCATACAAGGAAGACAAAAAAAATGTCCTCCTTTGGTATCTGTGGAGGATTGAGGATACTAAAATCCAAGACTATACACATGCACACACACACACACACACACACACACACACACAAGCATATATACACATAACTGAGATATATATATATATATCTCATATATCTATATATATATATGGCTATACTATAAACATGCTTGTCTGTGTACATGTAGTTATAGTATGTATAGGATTTGAATACAGTCTCAAACATACTTTCCTTTTTTCCTTCCTTATGTATGCATGGATGTTTACATGTCTGTGCACATACATGTGTGTGGAACACAGAGAACAACTTTGGGTGGCATCCACAGGAATGCCATCTGTCTACTTTCAGACAGTGTCACTTATTGGCCTGGAGGTCACAAATTACACTTGACTGGCTGGACACTGAGCCTCAGGGATCCAGTCTGTCTGCACTCGTCCCTGCCTCTTCACTCTCTCCCACCCCTAGTACTGGGGTTACAAGTGCATGCTACCATTCCTGGCATCTTACGTGGTTACTGAGAACCAAGCTAAGGTTCACCAGCTTGTGAGGCTAGAACTTTGTCAGATTAGCAATCTCTTTGTTTCCTTTATCAATGAAAATACACAAAATGCCCCAAAGCAGAAATTCAGAAGCTGCTGAGAACTCCAAACTAAAGTAGACATAAAGCACATCCACCAAGGCTTAGGGAAGTCTGCAGAAGAGAGGGTGGAAAGAATGTCAGAGCCACAGGGTGGGAAGGAATGTCCAGTGACATAGCCCTCCCCACAATGACAGACTGCTGCTCTCACAACTCATAACCTACAACTACATGGTGAATACCAGCAATCCCACTTAGGAGGGCCCTCAGTGGAGTGGGAGCAGCGAGGAGGGAGTGTTGGTACAAACATATGATGTACCCATTCAAAGTTTCTACTTAACAAAAAATTAAATTTAAATTTAAAAATAATAATTTGATGTTTTAAAAAATATTGGTCAGGGCTGGAGAGATGTCTTAATGGTTAAAGCTGGAAAGTCTAAGGACCCATGTTCTACTCTCCAGATCCCATGTAAGCCAGACCCACAAGGTGACACAAGCAAGCAAGGTCATGCATGCACAAAGTGGTGTGTGCATCTGAAGATCGATTACAGTGGCAGGAGGCCATAGCATTCCAATTCTCTCTCTCTCTCTCTCTCTATTGCTCTCTCACATTAAAAAAAAAGGCCAGTCTGTTGGGCTTGCCTCAAAAAATTAGTTGTCAGAGTAGCACTTAAATTTTTACCTCAAAGTCTATGATATTGTCACATAAGTAATAGGAAAATATCCATGACAGAATTCACTCTATATTATATAATATACTTGATTTAATCTGAAATTTTTAAAATTAAGTCATATAACACTACAAACAAAAAATTATACATAATATGCAACTAAAGGTACTAGCTTTGCCATAAGCATACAAGTCATGACTCCAATAATCAGTGATTTATTTTCAAGATATTCTTACAGTGTCTAGATTGAAATTTATTTCATTAAAGTTACAGTTTAACCTCAAGTCAGGGAGATATGATTACTTTCATTGAACTATAAATTAAACTTTATAAATCAAGCTTAATTTATCATTTATAAGAGATTTTATATTTAAAACTTATAAATTACACATTTAGATCATTAATGTTGAATGCAAAGATTTTTATTGCTATTTGATAAGATTAAATGATTATTTTAGCCTCATTTTAATAAAAAATATAGTGAAATATACATCTAAAATAGTTGAATAATGGAGAGCCATAGTGTCTCCAGTGAATGGCTTTAGATAGTTTTGCTGAGGTATAATTTCCAATTAACAATATTTACTTCATTTAAACCTACAGCCCAATGTGTTTAGACAGACTTATAGACGTTCACAATCCACAATCCAGTTATAGTACATTACTTCCATTCAAAAGATCTCAAGTAACTGTTTCCCCTCATTGTCTTCTGTCATCTCCACCCTCAGAAAAGCACCCACCAGATGCCCAACTCTGTATCTCTGTATCTGTATCTCTGTATCTCTGAACAGGAAACACCTGTGACTACACAGTATCCTCAGGCAGTCTTATGCATCAGCACCCCAAACAATGTTTTTAGTTCCACTATACTGTAGGATGTATTTATAATTTAGTATTTTGTATTGTTGAATAGTACTATAAAAATCCTGATAGAAAATACAGGGACTAAATTTGTGACCTTGAGTTAGATAAAAATTTCTCCACTATAACATTTATTTTTATTATACATAATTATCGTTAATTTTGAATGAATTTTTATGTATGATTATGATATAATCATGTAAATTTATATTTTAGTAAATAGATAACCCAATATTTTCCAGTACCATCTGTTGAAAAATTATCTTAAGCAATTTTGCATTACTTTTACACTCTTTGAAAATTAATTGACCGCAAATATATGGCATTTGGGGATTCTCAATTTTTTTCCATTTTATCTTTGTGTATCCTTATGTTTATACTGTACTATCTTAACAGATATTGTCTATATGTCTATATGTTTTATACAGGGAAAGTAATTTGTACTTCTTAATATTTTTACCTTTCTAAGTTACTTGCATTTCTTTATGTTTCTGTTATCAATTTCTACAAAAAGTGTGTTGTGATATTAAGGATTGCAGGAAAGCAATAGATGAATTTCTGGAGAATCATATGCACAGTGTTAAGTCTTCCAAGTGTAGGTTCACATGAACATGGATTTGTCTTCATTAAGATATTCTTCAAGGGCTGGAGTGCTGGCTTAGTAGTTAAAATGATTGCCTGTGAAGCCTAAGGGCCCAGGTTAGATTCCCCAGTACCCATGCAAGCCTGATGTGCAAGGTGGTGTATGCATCTGGAGTTTGTTTGCAGTGCCTGGAGGCTCTGGCACATCCATTCATTGTCTATATCTTTATATCTGCCTCCTTTTACCTCTTAAATAAATAAATAAATATCATTTTTTTAAAAAAGATATTCTTCAATATCTCTTGTCACTTTTGCACAATGTGCACTGGTTTCCTTCAGTGTATTCTTGAGCATTTTAACTATTCCATTGTTATTGTGAATAAAATTATCTTCCTTGTTTCAATTTTGTATTTTTCATTCGTTAATACAGAGAAATATAACTTGTTTTTTGGCATACTGATCTTATATCCTTAGGTTTTGATATCTAAAAATTAAAACACATAAAAATCTTAGCAGAGAACATTGTATTGGGATGTTTCACTATTTTATTAGCTAGAACAAAGAATATTGTCACACACTCACAATTACTATCACTAAATATATGGGGAAATAGAAATAATTCTTCTGCTATAAAAGGTCTAAGCCTTCAGTTCCCAACAGAAAGACTATTATAAATCTTCTACCTTCTCTGTCCTCTTTCCCTTTTCTTTCCTGTTTCTTTCCTCCCTAGTTCTCTTCCTCTTTTTTCCACCCATCCTCCTAGACAATAAAAAGCCAATAAGTAGAGATAAAGTATCCCAGATGACTTAAAGAAAAGATAAGGAGTTGAAAACTAATACATGACTTAAAAATTTAGGACAAGATATCCATGAACTGTGACCTTGATTCCATGCAAAACAAGACTAGACAATGTCTTCATTATTTAACCTTACATTAGAATTGAGGATTCTATGTTATATAAGGCTCAACATAAGTCTCATGAGTTTAATGGTATGAAAATAAAACTGTTTATGCATAAAAATACTATAAGTAATCTTAAATTTAAATACAACCAGGTCTTTCATAGCAATGTTTTCCATAGTCACTGATTAGTCCACTTAGGAAGAAGAACAATGTTAGTGGTAATATATACCATATGGTTAGACATATAATCAATGTGTTTGCATTGAACCTGTACAAACTTGCTCTGTGTCATCAGTAAACAGTACAATATAACAACTATTTGTCCAGTTTTTACATTGTATTTGGTAGGATAAGTGACCGAGGGATGATTTCAAGGATGCAAGAAACCATGCATAGGTTCCATGTAAATGCTACCCTGTTTTTCAGAATGGACTTGAGAATTCACCTATTTTGGTATGTGTAGGTTCTGAAAATGTTCTCCAGGATAACATTATAGCTCTAACGTTACTCTTTATTGTCTTTATTGTGGTTAAAATCTCTATGATGATCACCAAAGAATGCAGTCTACAAAACCTTGGCATTATCTATGGAAAGAAACGGCATGCACAGGATTTCTTCAAGCTGACAAGTAGTAAAACTTCAAACCCATGACACAAGCTAGTAGACTAGTGGGAAGTTACAGAGGAGTAGGAGGATTTCCATTTGGAGTGCTTAAAAACATTTACAGGCTAGAATAATAAAGTTAATTTAATTTCATTTGCATTCAATAGCAAAGGCACTATTTTAAGCTATTCTACGATCCTCCACCACAAGATGGACACGGAGTTATTCATGCACAGTTCATTGGTATCTCTATTCAATATGTAAAATTTAGTGTAATTAATGTTTGTTTTTAAGCTTTATTATTTTAGAATCTTTTAATATCTTGAATTATTCTTCAAGCTTTGGAAAGCCAATGTTTGATTAATGGATTTTCTTCATACTTACTTTTCATGTAATTTTTGCAATCAGGGTGTTGTTTAAAGAACAATTTAACCCATATGCTTGTATTCTTCAACATTCAGAATTGCTGAAGTGCATTATTGTTCATAATGGATGTTTTATGTTCTGAAAGAAACCTTTTGAGCTATTTTAATGATATTTTTATTGTCATTAGAAAACACAATTATTACTTTGTGTGCCAGAAGATTACAAAACAATCTGAAAAAAAATGTTCTTCTCAAAATTTGGGTCTTTACACATCATTCTTGGGTGAAAAGACTGGGCACAGCCAGCAATCTTAGTTAGGCAAGAAAAAACAGAAAGAGGAGCCAGAGCCAGCATGGACATTTTCGCTTCATTTCTAGTCATGAGCAAAGTCCTTTAAGGTCATGACTGGACTATGCAAACATGGGCAGACACTGGGCTTGGTCCATATTCATGTACAGTAAGTGAAGAGAAATAATTTAGCATACATTTAGTGTGGAAACCTGCAAATTACTGAATAGTTGTGAGGTGGAAAGCAGCTTCATGTATTTAGAATAGTAGCTGACTAAATAGAATATTTTGACAAAGAATTCTCCTCTAAGCCAGAGAAGCCAGTTATGACAAAGTCCAGGAACCATGTCCTTGAGAACAAGCTTGCAAGTTAGAATCAAGCACTTGTCCCTTAATCACTACTTAGCCCTAACCATCAAGTCTTTGAACAAAGGGAGGATTGTAATTCTACTAATGATACTCCCAACTCCTTCCTGATTCAGGCATCTCATTGTCTCCACAATATGAAAAACACAGAAATCTTTTAAGGTTTCCTTAAGAACCTGTTCCCTGCTTTTTAGTATGAAGTTAGTGAAGCCCACACTAGCGTCAGGTAACAGGCCAGTCTTGGGATATTAAAAACTGCTCCTAGGATCTAACAACTGAATACATTGATAGATGCCTTTTTGCCCTTCTATCTTATTGCAGTGAAACTGAACCAAAGTAGTAATTCTTAGAGAGTTTCAAAATGGGAAATGCGGCTCAAGCCTGGGTGCTGGCTGCTTTCTGCATGTTAAAAGGTAATTGAGTGGAGTAAGTATGAGCACAATTGGACATGTAGGCTAGAGGCACTAAGTTGCAGCCTCAAAGAGGTCACACTGAAATGAATTTTTTAAAAGGACTATAAAATTGCATCTAAGATAGATGGGGAGCTAAAGCAATATTTAAATGAAATTGTTATGGATATAAGTCACTTTCAAGGCATTATAACTATTTCTAACATAAAATATGTTTTCACTTCATATATAAAACATTGTTATTATTCACATTTTATGACATGTTAACATATTAAAACTTAAATGTTTAATGCATATATTAAAATTTTGTGTCATCATTAACCCAGCTGATGAATTTTCTTAGAAAAAATAATAGGAATGATAGATCAAGAGAGATAATTTTTACAATTACAATGAAAATATGTAACTTAAACAGTGGTGAGATAAAAAAAACTACCTAATTCAAAGTTTCAAACCCCACTTTCTTGCTTTTTACTCTTTTTTGGGCTCAATAGAATCCAACTCTCATTTGTTTTCCTATTAAGTGACATTTTGAATGCTTTATTATAAACATAAATCACATCTCCTTTCTTGAAGGCAAACAATAAACTAAATTTGAGATCCAGCTCGCATTTCTAAGCCCTTCCCAAGACTAAATAGATGAGCAGTTGCTTTATAGATTGTATCTGAAGGATAAACAAAGAGAGACAGTAGATTGCAGAAAACATGTCACTTGAAAATGACATCTGCCCTTTAATTCATGAACATCATCCTAAACCCTGTCACTTTGGTTGACATCTGTTACACATCCTGATGCATGAACTTGTAAGAAAGACTGATTTCATCTCCAGTTGCCTAGGAAAAAAAATGAATATGTGTATGCCTGTGTGTTTGTGTCTAGGTCTATATGCAATGCCTTTTAAGTAGCTTAGGTTTATCTACAGATACAACTTCATCTTCATTAGTTTTTCAAAATGACAAAAGGCAGTGCTGATAACACCCTGATACAATGATGTAATGGATGGTTTCAGAGACACTGAAAGCTCCTCAGACCCAGATAACATCCCTTGTCAGGCACAGAATTGTCATCACTAAACCCACCTTCTTTGAATTTAAGCATCTCACCAAGATACTTGCAAGATATTCACAAGTTCCTGAATTAAGTAACTCATGAAAACATTGCATAGTTTAGGAGTAATTACACTTATAAGAGAAAGTATATTTTGAACATATATAAGAATGACAACATAATGAATCAATGGTTAGACAACAATAAGAGCCTTCTATATCTTGCTACTCAAAAGTGTGATTGGGTCACCTACACTATCAGCATCCCTTGGGATGCTTGTAGAAATGCAAGTTTTCTGGTTTCACCCTACAGCTAGGCAAGGAGAATGCTGTGGGTTGGAACCTGCATTGGACCAAAAAAAAAAAAAAAAAAAAACTGTGGGGACTTGACACCTGCTCATGTCTCTTACACACTGCTCTAAAATCTGAGACTCACTGAGCACAGAAATGGAAGAGTGAATGAGCAGAGCTGGAAGATGGATGTCATGTAGCCCTTGTGCTTTTTTTTAAAAAAAAGGAGAGAGAGAAACTGAAAGAAAGAGAGACTATGGGTATACCACACTCTGACTGCTTCAAACAAAATCCAGAGGCATGTGCCCCTTTCTGCATCTGGCTTTATGTGGATATTGGGGAATTAAACCTGGGCTGGCATGCTTTATAAGCAAGTGCTTTTAAATGCTGAACCCTCTCTCCTGCCCCATCTTATGTTTATTTCATGCATGTATCTAATGTCATTCATGATTTCAACTGCAGTAAGCTTCCTGAAATAATGGAAAGACAATCTTTAAGCATATTATATTTAAATGCTTCTGAATATGCCATGTTGATATTAGTGGCTTAAACATATTCCCTGAAGAATAGATACTTAAATAGGCTTCAGCTATATATAGAATTTCTAAAGTACTGGAGGGTTCCTTAGGGAAATTATGATTATAAAGTATTATTGTTGTTTTTATACTTAAAGCTAGTATTTTCATATTTCAAGCTATTTCACAGCCTTTGAAGGCGAATAGTACTCGAGACAGAACAAAACAAAAACAGTGAAACTCTTGTATGAAGTCAGAGTTTTCAGGGATGTGTGAGGTTACCAAATATTTTTCAGCTTGCATAATATAATTACAGTTGTTCTCACTAAAGATATTTGTCCTAGGAATAAATGAACATACATCTTAAGCGATATGACTTTCAAGTTAGCCAAAGGAGGAAAGGCTGGGTTGAAGACAAACTGCTGAGTTCAGGACATGAGCTGAGCTAAGGGCACGAAGTTGTAAGAAACACCGTGATACATGCATTGAACAGTTTGTGATCATAGATGTTCCGACCAGTGTGTTCAGTGGCCACATGTTTGGCATTGTGACAGCTTGGAAGGCATCTTTGCTTTATAAAAAATATAAGATTTTTAAATGGGTTTATTTTAATCAAGATAAAGAATCAAACTAGACTGATGTTAATTGCAGAGCAAATTTTATGATCTACAGAAAAAATGAGGATTACTGGTACATAAAGAAGAAAATAGATACCACTATATGCCCTGCTTAGTGTTAAGCAATGACACGTGATAACCACACATGTGTATTTTCTCACAGATCTTGATTCTTTCTACAAATATGAAGAAAACTGAATATCTCTATCTATCTCTCTCTACACACACACACACACACACACACACACACATATATATATCATTTATCTATTATTTTACCATCAAATTTATTGACATATGAGCATGCCTTAAGCACATTTTTATATCAGTAAGTGTTTTGTGATAATTTGAATGGCTATTGAGCAATGAATTTTATCGTTCTACTATAATTTGTTTACCAAAAGCTCAATTGTTCCCCATTAGCGACTTCTAGTTTCTCATCATTGAACACAATACCCTGGTGATGCATTCTGCTTTCTCCCTCCCTCTCTCTCTCTCTCTCTCTTTCTCTCTCTCTGTATCAAGGTAGTGTCTCACTCTAGCCCAGGCTGGCCTCAAACTCATAGCGCTCCTCCTGCCTCTGCCTCTAGAGTGCTGGAATTAAAGATGTGCCTGGCACACCATGCCTGGCAATATTTTTAAATTTACTTTCTTCCTCTTATAAAAATATTTTAAAAGGATAAAAAAGTGTTATCACTAAACACCTACATATCCTTTCCCTGAACATATTCAAGTGGGGTATATGCAATGTGTCTTTGTTGAGTCCTTCTTATTAGATTTAGTCCACTGCTCAAGCCCACAGAGAAATAGTCAAAACCTAATTGCACCATCAGTTGGATTCACTGCTGTACCCTGCTTTGTGGCACCTGGACATTTGTACATGTGCCGTATTCCTATGGACAGTTTTTAGGAGACATTAGAAGCAATATCATTTCATAAACCATATTTTGGGATAGGCTAGAAAGACAATTTGGTGCATAGACTACACAAAAGTGTCCCTGCTATGAGTCCATATGTGTGGTTCTGATGTCCTTGTGTTCTGCAATATGGTGCATTAAACTTAACAGAGCTTATGGGGATAACAGGTTTATGGCAGACCACAGAAATCCTGTGGGTTGTTTGCTAAATCAGAGCATTGACAACAAAAGAAACAAAGAGGTATTTTAATAAAAGTGTAACACAGAGGGTGTCTTCTGGCCTTCACACAAATCAATCCTTCACAACATAAACCTAAGGAGCACTTACTTTTCTATAGGGTGTAAGTTCTCAAGGGTCTTGAGTTTTAACAGTGAACAATAACCTTACATCTAAGGCTGCAGCTTTCTTTATTAATCAGTTATTTCAATATGGGAAAATAAATTATCTTTGCAGAAATTTTACCCCTACTTGAAGCTTTTCCATATAGATCAACATAATGGTTCTAGTAGTTTCCAAGGAGTTTAGAAGACATTATTTGAGCTACTGTGTGCAGTTATTTTCTTTGTTTTTAACTTATTTTGTTAAGCTTTCTCCCTCCTTCCCTTCCTTTTTCTCTCCCTTTCTTCCTGTATATGTGTGTAGTGTTGGGGACTTTGTGCGTGTTAGGCAAGCACTTTTCTACTGAGCTATATCTCCAACTAGGGCTTAGTCTTTAATTATGGGAAAAGTTTCCTTAACTGACTCAAACCATTAACCTGAAATGAAAAGTCTGGCCATTCCCATGTTGTAACAATATGAATTATATGTTTCTGATAGAGTGCATGATCATCTATACTAGAGATACATGCATCATAGTAGACAGACCATGCCTTATTGACAACACTCATGTGGCATCCAGAGTAACTTCTTATCTAAAGATACATTAATACTTCTTAATCAAAGATTTAAATATTCACAGTAACCCAGAGAAAATAGTTAACTTCAAATCATGAAGTTCAAGGTTTGAAGCACTAAGATCAGATCATATTATATTTTGCGCCAAAACTATAGTAAAATGTCATTTGTTATAGCAGTTAATAGATTGTGTACCTTGGTTTCTTCATTTAAACACTTATGAAACTTTGAATAATTTTAGAATATTATGCCATAGCAGACATTATAGAATACAGATTGTTTTTCAATAAACTCAATAAAGGGCGTTGAAAACACTATGCAGTACTGTTCCACCAGTTACACCAACTTGTCAGTTATCACCTTATGCCACTAAAAGCTCTGGAGGCCTGCACTGATCATTAATAAGTTCTTGATGCCCAGACATAGCCCCAAGATTCTTGGCTTGATCTCCTTGTTCCAGTAACTCTGTCATAACTAGCCAACACTATTTTTTAGACATATTTTCTTTAGGGCACACTTAGGGATGACAATGGCTGTGGGGTATAGTTGTTTTTTTTTTTTTTTTTTTTTTTTTTAACAATTCCCAGACATTCAATTCTCTACCTGTTTTTTTTTTAACCCCAAATTTAATTTCCCTCTTTTTGCAACTGATTATACACTTCAACTCTTACCTTCTCCTTTGGGAATAGCCCTCTTTTAAGATTTTCTTTATTTTATTTTATTTTATTTATTTGAGAGAGAAAGAATAGGTACACGAGGGCCTTCTGCCACTGCAAACAAACTCTAGACATATATGCCACCTTGTGCATCGGGATTATGTGGGTCCTGGGGAATCGAATCTGTATCCTTTGTCTTTGTAGGCAAGCACCTTAACCACTAAGCCATCTCTCCAGCCCTAGCCCTCTTCTTGGGACACTTTCTTTTACATGGCTATAGGACTAATCAGTGAATATTCATAAGAATCATGCCATGCTTTATATGCAGAGGACTGCATTACAGTATCATATACAGTAGGCCACATATTATCCATGGTAATATATTCCAAGAACTGCAGAGGTATTTTCTTTTGAAATTTTACAAAATGAGAATTGACAAACGTTATCATATTGTTTTCCCTTATTGTGAATAGAATTTAAATTTAAGCCTCTTGTACTATTTTCTGTAAATAAAATGTGCATGCATGTCTTTGTCCATTTTAATTGCCCTATTGATATTTTTAATTAGAGTCAGCTCTAAAATAACTCAAGGTAAAATATATTGTGTTTTTGAAGAACAGCTATACATTAATTTCTTTTCTCGCACTGCTATAACTAACTACCTGAAAAGATGCAAGTTAAAGGAAGTATTTATTTTGGACCACATATTACGTATTCAGTTCATCATGGCGTGAAAGGCATGGAAGCCAAACTGGCCCACATCGTGGTTGAAGTGGCAGGAAGCTGACTGCTCACAGCTCTGTGGACCAGGACGCAGACAGGAGTGCTGCAAAACTCTTGCGCTGGAAGGCTTGGTCCTCAGTGCAGCAAATTGCAGATCATGACAGCTTTAATCTCATCCATGGACAAAGGCATCATGACTTAATGAGAAATTAGAAGGTAGTGAAAACTTTGGGAGTTGGGGCTTATTTGAACAATATGCATCACTGGGGCTTATCCTGAAGGGTATATTTTTCCTTGCTTACCCCACTCTTCTTCATGATCTCCCCATCGTGAGAGGCTCTGCTCAACCACATGCACCTCACCAGGGTGTTCTACATCTGAAACAATAGTGAAGTGGCCTTTGACTGAAATTTCTGAAGCTGTGTCACAAGGCAAATATTCCTTCTCTTTATGTTGATTTCCACAGGTATTGTGTTGCAGCAATGGAAATTGAGGAATACTTTGTAATTTCATCATTTTAATATGTTATTACTGTTTGTGAGGTGCGCTCTGCATTCTTTTTCTGTCTTTCTTCTTAAAAGGTAGATAGGGCCATCCACTGAACCATTCTTTTTGAACAACCATGGCTAAGAGGCAAGACCTTTCTTTTTAAGCTTTGCTGGTTGACTCTCCCCAAGCTTTGATTTTGTTTTGTTTTCCTTGCCATTTAGTCAAAATATTTTCTAATGTCTATTTTTTTTTTTATCCATGCATTACTTAGAAGGACATTTCTTTATTTCTCAGCAGTTGGGGGTATTTTCTGGTTTTCTTTTTCTTATTGACTTCTAACTTAATTTCCCTGTGGTCAAAGAATATACTTTGAATGTCTTAAAACCTTTGAAATGTGTTGAGGTCTACTTTATGATCGAGCATGTGGTCCATCTTGGCAAATGTTACATGTGCACTCTGTTGTCATTGGGGGAACTGTTCTGATGTCAATTAGATCCTATGGCTAAGTGGTTTGTGGAGGACATACTCAATTATCCTTGTCTCCTGATAATCAAAGCCTCATGTAGTTCCCTTCCCCTGAAGATTGGAAGGTCCAAGGACACACTTCTTAACAACAGAATATGATCATGTTACATGAAATTTCCCCATTAGTAGTGTTAGTATGCTTTCTTTTCTGGTCTTGAAGTAGGAAGCAGATCTGTTGAGGTGGCCCATGTGACAAGTAACTGAGGCTAACAGCCATCTGTAAAGAGGGATTTAAGGTCACCATGCAAGCTGGTAACTGGGGATTACGGCCCAATAGCCTGGGAAGAAAAGAACTTTGCAAAAGCATTACCTTGGCAGTGAATCCTTACTTACAGGAGCCCCGAGTTAAGACTGCAGCTCTGTGCTATACATTAAATGCAGCTCTGACATGAGACCCTGAAGTAGAGGGAGGGGTTTGGCCAGGCAGTGCCACGACGCTGACCTGAGAGAAAACATGAGATGATAAATTGTGTGTCTGTGTCACTAAATCCTTATCAACTTATTTTTCAACACTAGAAAACTAGCTCAAATTTTGTTCACAACTTTTATACCTATACTAGAATATGTATCTTCTTTATATTAAAAGGGAAGATGGGAAGTCATGACACGACTTCCACAGTTGGAGATTTCTCTCCTTTTAGTACTACTTTTTTTGCTTATACATTTTGAAGTTTCATTTTTTATTGCATAAATATTTAGAACTTTCGCATCATCCTGGTTGAGTTTCTTCCTATCTTTTTGCAAAGCATCCTTCTTCCACTGATCTAACTTTGTGCCTCTGAAGAAGCTGACTGATTTTTTCTTCAGCTGATTTTCAGCAATTATCTGATGATGGCATTAATTGTGATTTTCTTTCATCTACCTTGTTATGCTTTAGTTATCCTGAATTTGTGGCCTGGTTATCTTTTTCTCACCTGTAGAATAATATTAGTCATTTACTGTCAAAGAGTTTTTTCTATCCCCTTTGCCCTTTTACTTAAGACAATCTGCTTAACAAATATGTTATTTTTAAATATTCATAAGAATTTTTTTCTTGAATTTTGAAAACTTGTTTGTATCAGTTTGAACATTATTGTGTTTTCCAGTTCCTTACTACTTATGTCCTTAAATTTATGCAAATAGTTATTGGATTTTAATCCTACATAATTCTGCAGGTATTTAATGAGTACCTAATCTGTATTATTACTGTTTTGCTTCCTAGACATAAAAAGTGAAAACAAAACAAGCAAAACATACAGACAAATAATTCTGCTTTCATACTGTTTACATTCTGTGCTATGGAAACATGAAATTTAAAAAGTAATTAATCTGGGATGGGAAAACTGTCCAGTGGTTAAAAGCTCCTGCTGATTAAGCATGAAACTTGGTAACAAGAGACCGCCAAGCTTAACCCCCTCGAAGCTACGTGGAAAGCTCAGAGGGGCCATGCTTGTCTGTAACCCCAGACCACTGGTAGGATGTGAGAGGACGGACTGGAGAATTGTTGGTTTTACTCAGGGTCAGCACCTCCAGCTTAAGGGAGAGATCTTACCTCAAGGCAAAATTTACATGGATGAGTAGATAAATAGACATCTGATTTCCTCAGGCCTCTGAACACAAATTTTTGGGAACATGCATCCATAAACACACACACACACACACACACACACACACACATGCACACGCATATATCTGCACACATGCATATGCATACAATACACATCTTACACTATACTACACACATACTGTACACACACAAACACACATGCATACACAAATAAATTAATAACTGTATCATTAAGAACATCATATGCTGGAATACATGATAGAGAAAAGTAGGGCAGAATGTGGTAGGAGTAGGTAATATTGCAATTTTAAGTAAGTTGAAGGGTAGTTGAACAGGGGACATTTGACCTGTCTTAAGTTGTTTTTCTAATTTATCATTTATTTTAGAGAGAGATAGAGGGACAGAAAGTGAAATAAGAGAGAGAGAGAGAGAGAGAGAGAGAGAGAGAGAGAGATTGAGAGAGAGGGCTGCTCCTGTACCGTAGATAAGTTCTAGATGCATGTGCCCCATTATGCATCTGTCTTTACATGGGTCCTGGGGAATTGAACCCAGGCTATTAGGCTTTGCAAGCAAGCAAGCTCCTTTAGCTGCTGAGCCATCTCTCCAAACCTCTGTCTTAAGTTTTAATAAACACATACAATTTAGCCTTATAAATTTCTAGAGAAATGCTACTTTAGACACCCCTGACTGAAGCAATTCTGGACTTTGAAGGAATAGTAAGAATGGATGCTTACATTTGTGGAGCAAAGGCACAGAAATCACTTTAAGAGGTCAAAGAGAAAACTATGGAGCAGGGTAGGAATGAAAAGCATGGTTTAGGAACTGATCGTGGTTAGGAGCACCTGTCATTCCAGCATTTGCTGGGCTGAGGCAGGAGAATCATGAGGTCAGGGCCAGCATGGGTGTTATATCTTGAATTAGCAGTGTCCATGATAGCTTCATGTCTTTGAATACGTAATCCTTCATTGGTTGGTACCACATGAGAAGGTTGTGGGACCTTTCGAAAGTGGAGTCTTGCTGGAAAAAATAGTGTGTCATTGGTACACCAGACTTGACACTTTATAGTCCATCCCCATTTGCTGAACACAGCTTACTCTACATCTTCCCAGCTGATGTGAGGATGTGATACCCAGCTGTCTACTTCTACTGTGATGAAACGTCCCCTCAAAATACTGAGCCAAAAAATAAACCTTTTCCTTCCATAGCAGCTTCCAGTTTTCAGTGTGCTGTTCTGTCCTCAAAAGGAGAAGGTGACTGATACAATGGGCTACACAAATGACTTCCAGGGCAGCCTGAATATATAGTGAGACCTTGTCACAAAGCAAAACAAAACAAAACAAGATGAAAAAAAAAAAAAAAGAAACAACCAAAAAACCACAGATTTTGTAAGGCCTTCTTACTCTTGTGAAAGCCTTTTTTATTTATTTATTTAATTATTTATTTATTTATTTTTTAGAGCAGGGTCTCTCTCTAGCTTAGGCTGGCTTGGAACTTATTGCAAGCCACCTACCTTAGCCTCCTTAGTGTTGGTATCAAAAGTGTGTGCCATCATATCCAGAACAAGAGTAGTTTTTATTTGAATGAATTTTAAAGCCACTGAAGAGTATATGACATGAATTATCTTAAGCTTTGCCAGAATTATCTTGGCTTTAGGCTGTGACTAGTTCTCCATTGGAGAAAATGGGCATGGCAACTCCAATTCTGGGTGTAATTTTAACTGCTACCTGTCATAGGCCATGGTATTTTGGACAAATGTGACACTGTAGTTACAAATTATGGTGAGGACTTGATTAGTTTTTAGTCTCATTTAAAGACAGAGTGGTAATATGTGATTTAATTGCATTTTTTTGCTTTGTTAGATCATTTATATGTGTAAATGTTCAACTCCAAATTTAGTTTCTCTGCATAAATTATTTTACAATACGGAGAATACAACATTCTATTTGTGGTTTTATATAACAAAAACTAAGGATCTAAAACTCCTAAAACCCCTGTTTATTTCTAAATGGACTAGATACTGTTCCTTGCCATATAAGCTTGTTTTAATGAAATTACATAATGGTTAACAAATTAATATTATTGTTAACAATCTTATTCTTTTACCAATGTAGACATTTTATTTCAGTTGGGAATTATTCATTTTCTTTGTAACACTTGAATAGGTCCTTGAAAAGATGTATCTTTTCTATAGGAAGAATGTTAATTAAAGTACTTATTGAATTAAGTTTTTAACTTTTATTACTGAATTTCTCTTAATACACACATTTAAGCTTTGCCTACTCAAGCTTTCAAAAACAGAACATAGTTTTATACAGTAGCTAATTATAACTTTATGGATGATATAGTCTTGAAATTCTTTAATTTTTTTTAAATAATATAACTCAAATCTGGTTTGGATCCTTAAATATTTTGCATGTACTAGGTATGACATGAAGTGTATGGGTTTGTGAAAAGATGTGTGTGATATGTATACACATGTGTGTGTAGACATGTGTGCTGGGTGCCCACATGTGCACACTAGGGGAGAATGTTGAGTGCCTTTCTCTTTCCTCATGCAGGTGGGTCCTGGAAATAGAGTCTCTCACTGAACCTGGAGCTCTGTTCTCAGGGATGCTGGCTGCACAGTGAGCACTAACGATATCCATCTATGCTCCCCACAAGACTGGGGCTACAGGTGTGCATGTCTGTTTATATGAGTTCCAGAAACCAAATCAGTGGCCCTCTGTCCCTCATGACCATGTGGCAGGATGTGTTCTTACCCACAAAACCGTTTCTCCAGCCCACTTATCATTTTAAACAAATTGCAAGTGCATGCATTGTGCAAATAGACCTGTGTCATATTATTTTTATTTATTTATTACAGTCATGTTATAGGTTTATGTTATAGCTAAATCACATAGATATATGATATGGGTACTTAAGATTAATTCATATGCTGACCTGCTATTTTTTTCTTTCCACATCAATTTCACAAAGAGGTGAAAGAGAAATAGCACATTTCATCTCTCATTTCCAACCTCTCTCTTTGGTTTTGCACACTTGTGCATGCATGTGGTCTGTGTGTGTCAATGCTCACATGTGTATGAACATATTCGGAACAAAGGACAAACTAGGATTTCTTTCCTTGGGTTAGCATGCTTCTCGATTTGAAAGAAATGCTCCCACTGGCCTGGAGCTCACCAATTAGGTGGGACTGGTTAGCTAGTGAGCAACAGAGGTCCTACCATCTCTGCCTCCCCAGTGCTGGGTTTTCAGGCATGCACACTGTAGCTTTTACTAACAAAACAAGTACTTAGTATCTGAACTGTCTTTATATCTTTCTTTTTTCTCTCTCTTTTTTTCTTTTCTTTTTTCTTTTATTAGTTAGTTTTGTATTCAGCAAATACAGTCAGTTTGGTACCATAATTAGGCTCATCCGTGACCTACCCCCTCCCCTTGACCCCTCCTTGTTGAGGTATATGGGTCATGCATTGTGGAGTTAGCCCACAGTTATGGGTAGGATAAATGTCTGCATATCATAACCCAACATGTGGCTCTGACATTCTTTCTGCCCCCTCTTCTGCAAAATTTCCCTGAGCCATGTTGGGTTCATTTTTGGTCTGCTTCAGTGATGAGGTGTTGGGGGCCTCTGAGGCTCTGGCTCTCTGATTTGGTAGGAGTTGATTTTTCTCTGTGTTGATCTCCTTCCCCCTTGTGCTGGTATCTGGTTCATCAGGGAAACAGCACCCTTGCTTGTTTTGCCAATTTTTCTTAGTTTCAGCCGGGGCCCTTTTGAGGTATGATGGGGTGGCTCTCTCCTTAGGATCTACATCTATCTGAAAAAGAGAAGCAGATTCTCCAATGGAGAGAAGGTTAGCAGTAGGACAAATGAGATAACCCTTACTTTTTAATAGAGAATTTAATAGGTGAAGGCCCTCTTGTAGCCCATGATTTATGGTAGCTTGATATTGGCGAGTGGGCTTATGTTTGGATATCATTCTGACTTGTTTCCCAGCTCCAGCTATGGGTCCCGTACCACTGAGGAGATCAGTTAGCCAAATTAAGAGCAGCTGGTTCCCCACCATGGCTGTGTGCCACTATTGCACTTCTGTGGGCATCACAACAAGTTATTTGCTGCTAAGTAGGTTAGACCATGAGTTGCTTGGGCAGATATTGGTCATTTTCCCCCAGTCGCCTATGTAGCACCTTCTGGCACTAGACGCGCTGACTGTCTGGGGACTGACTCTCTTCCAACTTCCAGCCATGCCATTCTATTTTGCATGTCAACCACATAAGGTGTCTTCAGCAGTATGGTCTTACCACTAACCTTTGGTGGGTCATCAAGTACTCTGACAGAAATCTGTCTTTGTTTTTGGAAACCTTGTAGGTCTCTCTGATCAAAAGCTCATTGTGGATGATAGCCTCATGCTGGTACTGGGAGTTACAGGTCAGTGCCCACTAAGAAAATGGCGAAAAAGATAACTAATATACAAGAGTTAGAGAGAAGAGAGAGGGAGAGGGAGAGGGAGGGAGGGAAGATGTAGAAGATTAAAGTTAGTCTTGATCCTACCATATCTTTCTATTGATATTTATATAAACAAAATCAACGTATAGAATTCTTTAATATTTCTTTCTAACTTTGTAGTATTTGGTGTCTGCTACCATTTTATACATCATTCTTTTATATTTTGTGATATTCATTGATTTATCTTCATATTACTAATTAAGACATTATGATATTCATTTTATTATTTATGTCATTTATATGGTTATTCTTATTTTTGTTTCAGTAATGTCATTTATTACTTTACTTCATGTTTTCAGTCTATGAGATTATCTAAGCTTATCTTCCATGTTTGTATTCCTTTCCTTAATTTTTGGATTCCATGGCCTTTTCATATAAGTGAAGATGTGTTACAAATATATTTTTGGTTATATTTTTTCTGATACAATTAAAAATCAAATCAGTAGAATACCATAACTTTACATTTTTGCTACATTGTTTTTACCCATTCCACTCCAACATTTTTCTAGGTAATAGTTCCTGGCTAACAAAATATTATTTGGAATATATATATATATATATATATATATATATATATATATATTCACTATAAGTAGATAATTATGTTAGTCATTAATTCTTTCTAGGTCTGCTGGCTTATTATTCTGGCCATGAACTTGATTTTAAGGTTGATACTCATGGTAATAATGTCTTGATAACACAATAAATGGCAATTTGAATATGTTCTTTTCTAGTACTTTTTTCTTGACAAACAACCAAAGTAGACACAGAATTCTACAGATGGTAATGAAGAGCAAAGGTGCCTTCTGGAATTTCAGAAATAAAACATCCATGGCTCTTCCACTGCACTGGAGTCAAGTGGAGGACCTGGAACGATCCTGTGTGGTGATAAGGAACAGGCTATTCTGGCTAACTACCACATGTATATCTCACTGTTAGCATTCTCTACTCATTTATACACTTAACCTGCTCTCCTCTGTCTGTATACTTTTCATCTCTTCATTGTTCTATTAACTATGGAGAGACTCTGAGATTCACAGGTTCAGTTTCTGGAAATAAAGCCATGATGGGTCCAGATGATCATTACCTTCTGTGTCCAGACTGCCCTGTCTCAATTACTCTTCAGATCACCAGGTCCCCAGCCCACAGAAGCATTGTCCTTTGTGATGAACATTCATGGTCTGCCTGCACATGAAAGGCTGGATGGAATTAGGAACCATGACATCTATGCTAAGGCCTGTCAGGCCCAAATGACTTCGCAGGAATTTGTGGGCAAAATCCTCTGTAGAATGTGAAGGTGGAGGGTGACAGGCGTTACATGGGTTGGCAAAGTTCCAGATACTCCATTCTATGGTATTTCTTGTTTGGAAGTTGTTTGTGTTTTCTCTGTAAAGGTATTGGCCTATTATCTGTGCAATGTATGTCACTATTCTGTCTTCTGTTCTCATGGTGAGCATTGTTCTGGAGTAGTGACCAGCAGAGGAAAAATGAGCATCCAGCTCATAGGTACAATTCTAAGGCCGACTCCTTTGGAAGGTAAATTCCTCAGCAGATTTACTTGCCAGTGCAACTGTGCATTTTGGATTTCAGTAAAGATACTGCAAGTAAGATACAGGTGTTATTTTCTATTTAGATTTATTTATTTTCTTCTCTTTGTTATTTATTTAAGAGAGTGACAGGGAGAAAGAGGCAGAGAGAGAGAGAAAGAAAGAAAGAAAGGGAGAGAGAAAGAAAGAAGAAGTGAATATCATTTTAATTTTGTCCACTTGTGTCTTAGCTAATTTATAGGTTTTTACCTAGAAGTTTTTCACATCCTTATTATCTTCATTAGTAATAGGGATTAGGAATGTGGGCTATGCATAGGCATATGACCATTCCTTGTGTTTTTAATTGATTTTTTTCAACTTTCTGATTTTTATGTACATATAAGCTTGTTTGTATTTCTATAGCAAAGCTTCATTCATTCATTCAGTACCTAGCAGTGAACCTAGGACCATGTGCATTTCTGACAAGACTTCTAACACTTAGCTGTATCCACAGAGTGTCTGTGTATTTTAACAGGAGACTATGTGTTAACATATTTAGTTAGATATTAGGAAAGGCGATTTTCAGTTGTCACAATACATTGAAATTCTGATTGACTCTTTTCTCTGATTGTTCCCTTCATACTTTAGATGAATTACTATTTTATAGTTTTTTTCATAATAAATAAAAGTGCCCCGTACTATTTTATTTATGTTTATCTCCATAACTAGATGGTCTTTTCAGTGAAATTCTTCAGTAAAGCTCTATTCTAATGAAGATTCCTTCACGAAAAGGTAACTACCTGTATTTGTTATTTCTTACTGTGGTGGTTTGAATAGAATAGATGGCCCCCAATATATTCAGTTGTTTGTTTGTTTGTAGTTTGCATCTCTAGCCATCTGGCTGGAGGCAATGCCATTGTGTGGATCGTAAGGTGTGGTGGTGGGTTTGAGATTTCAATCTAAAGATATGCAAAGTGTGCCTAGCTGGAGTTCCTGAAGTGTGCTGTGGCTTTTGACCTTTAGGCTTGTACTTCTCTCTCTCTCTGTTTGGTCCTGTGAAGGCAGGCCAGCTTCTGCTGCTATTATGGAACTTCCCCTGGATCTGTAAGCTTCAATAAATCCCTTCCTCCATAACTGTGCCTGGTCTGGAATTTCATCTCAGTGAACCTGAAGCTGACTAATACACTTACCTCGGCCATCCCTTTAACTGAATTCTCCAGTAAGAACATTTACCCATCTACATTCTCTCCTTGGAAACATGACTTCTATAAATTTGATCATCACATATAATCCAAGGCAATAATGTGAACAACACTACTGCTCAGTTTAAGTCTCTACTGCTTTTTCTTCCATACATGAGCATATTTCCCCATCCTTATCCTTATGCTTCTTCAGTTAATGTCTGATCTAATCCAAACGTAGCAGGTAGAATTGCCCCTTACATTGTTATTAAGACTTTCATGTTTCTGTTGTCTAAATTCTGATCCACCCAACTCCTTGGAGCTGGAGGTCACATAGGGTCCTTCCTACACTGGGTGGTGCTTTGATGTGGGCGGTCATAACATCCCTTGTTTCTCTTAACCCTTAGGAACGAGGTGCTTCTTTTCCCATGAAGACTGATGTTCTCACCTTCCTGGCTGTGCTCCAGTGTGCTTGGGTTCATCACTAAAATAAGATTCATTAGTATTTTGTTACTGCACTCAGACCATTGTGTTTGTGTGTCTCTCTGTATTCCTATAGAATTTTGCACGCATATATCACATCTCATCTTAAGAGCTTTTCTTACTTTTCCTGGTTTCAACATTGCTTTTTCTTCAGCTAGCATTTGACATTCTTGAGGGCTGGGGTCTTCCTCCTGTGTCACTGACAATTAATATACTGCTCAAAACATTGTGGACACAACAAGAAAGCAATTGTTTTCAATGGATAAAAATATAAATGATAGGCTGCTTCTGGGCCAGTATAAATCCATCATTATTTTAGAAAAATGCCAAAAGTATATCCCTCAGGTAGTAGGAAAACAAATTTATTTTTCTATATAAAGGAAAAATGAAATTTTGTAGAGAATATTAAATATGTTGTTCCACTGAGGTATTTATGAGGTTTCTGAATTGAATTGGAATTCCTCCCTCAATATAAATCCTAGACACAAGTCAAGTGTTCTTAGGGGACGGATACTCGAAAAGGAAACAAAAAGCAAACCAAACATTAGGTTTTAGCCAAAGAATTTAAGTGCTTTTTTAAAACCCACCAATATAATCAGATTTATATTTATTTTTACAGAAATGTTTGTTCTGCTAATGCACTCCTAATCAAATAATGGGTGTTGCATGATGGAAACTTCAAATAAAGTTCTTAAGGCTGTCAGAAAGTAAATAAGCTAACTGGAATTATATTTCTTTTTTTTTTCTTCCCAGTGGACCCCATAAATGCTGGGAATGGGATGTGGTGTACTTAGAAAGAGCACACATAGACGCTGAAGTGCAAGTGTAGTCAAGCACTCCGCACTTTACCTTCTGCACTCACCCAACCCCCGATTTCATGCAGCCCTTTTGATGAAACTCATCCAGTTCTAATTGTCAAATAGTTGACTACCTGTTAAATTTATCTCATTACTTGGATCATTTTTTAAGAAGTCCACATTGCCTCAAAACACTTCTATGATTCCATTAATGAATTTAATTTACTATGTATGAAACAAAGCAGTCTATTTCTTAATGATATTTATTTTTCTGAATGTTCACATGTATTTTGTTGATGAGTACGAATATGATGTAATTCTTAACATAGATTCTAGAGTATACAAGTCCAGATGGTTTATTGCTGAATGTAACTTGAGATTACTCTAAAGTTGATTTTGAAGCCTTTGTTGAAATTTTCAAGAGTTTTTAACCATCCTGGCATGGTGATCCATAACTAATCTTATCCCAGGAAGCTGAGGCAGGAAGATTGGCTCAAATTTTGAGCCCATTTTGGATTATAGGATAAGTTCCAGGCCAATTGGGACTATAGTCTAGGAACCTGTCTAAAGAAAACAAACAAAAAAATCTTTGGCATAATGCATGCAACCAAGCATTTTCCAGTCATACATAAGTACTGTATCTTTAAGACTTCTGACACAGGGATAATAGAAAATTTACTGAAGTTATAGTTTTGAACACAAAGTTTAACATGGTAGACTATAGTCTACAATGAAATATTTATGAGTAACATGAATTAACTTTCACTTTTGTGGTTCGTAGGTAAGTAGTAACTCTTCCAAGTTTTATGAGACATCATTTTGAAAGACTTCATCAAAATAGTTAGAAAGCATTAGAATGAAATGGCCAAAGTTTAACTGGTCTGTGTTTACTCTTGGTTGAAATCTCTCTCAATGGAAGAATGAGAACAATGGGCCACAGTTCAACTTTTCCAAACTTAAAAATCTGATTTATTTGAACAATTTTGGTTTGCACATTGTGAGACAGTGAGAAAAGTATGTCTGTCCTCTGAGATCATAAGACCTGGGGCAAGTGCTCATACAAGCAATGCCCAGGGAAGTGCATCACTACATGGAAACTGAGAGGACTTGGCCATCCTCTGAAGATCACTGCCTCTTATCTAACACAGAACAAAGGAAAAGAAAGCTTTCATGACACCCAAAGAAACCTAGAGTTCTTATACTAATATAGAAAAAATTGGGGATGTAGAGATGGCTAAGCAGTCAAGGTGCTTGCGCATGAAGCCTAATAACCCAGGTTTGATTCCCCAGGGCTCATATAAGCCAGAGGCACAAAATGGTGAATGTGTCTGGAGTTCATTTGCAGTGGCTAGAGGATCTGGTGTGCCCATTCTCTCTCTCTCTCTCTCTCTCTCTCTCTCTCTCTTTCTCTTTATCTGCCTCTCTGTCAAATAAAATAAAATATTAAAAATGAAATAAGTGGCATGAGGAAAGACAGTAAATATTGAATTTATACTTCTCTTCATTTGCATTTACAGACACTATAAGAAGTTGTACTTCTTGGGTAGTCACAGAACACTCTCTGTAAACTTGACCTTTAATTAGTGGTTAAAAAAAAGCCAGTAAAAGCATCTGCATTCATGTTATAGTTCTCATAATCATTACTGTGGTGAACATGCTAATCATGCCATCCTTACACAGGATCATATGCACAGTTTCAGTTTATACAAAGCCTGCAAAGAAAATCAAAGCCTTGAGATGGAGCTTCTTGTCCTAGAACACATGTCTGGGAAGCAAAAGAGATGGAGAGAAAGGGAAGGTAGGCTATTATTTTTTTAGAAAGATGATACAAAAATAATGATGCTACTTTAAAAAATAAAAGCAGAGGAAATAAAATATGAGCTTGGGTCTGACGCTGAAATTGCTTCTTCCACAGTGCAGGTGTGAAGGCTCACTAAACTGAAGTGCCTATAGATGGTCAGCTGTGAGGCCCAGCTAAAGGAGCTCAGGCTTCCTCCAAAGGCGATGGCACTGACCTGGGCCTTGTTACCACTGCCCCGGGTCCCTGTGGTCATTCCCAGCATCCTCCTTTGCCCCAAGCCTTAGGTTCCAGACCTCAGTGTAAGTGTTCAGGTACCAGGACTTAGTCACATGCTCATGTCCTAGCTGTTAAAAGGTGGGCAAAGGGTGATCTGCCCTCTAAGGAATGTAGCCCAGTGAGGTTTACAAATAATACACAGAAACAAGAATTCCTGAAAATAGCATTCCCACCATTATAACTGTTGACCCTATGAGAGTGGTCATGTTTCTCTGTGATATGCCCATCAAAGGAAGCAGTTCTTACCTGCTTCATTTTCTTGTCTTGATCCTTTCACAGTGGAAAGACATGGATCTGTACAGCATGTTGGATATTGTTACCTCTTTGCTACATACCTTTTTTTCTGTTCCTGTTCTTAATCAAAGTAATATTTAAACCAATTTTCCAGTACATATGCAAGATTATGGTGTAAACAAGGATGTGTATGAGACAGCAGGGGACTAGCAAGGTATGGCAGCTGTTCTTACCCCAATGTTTAGATATTTCCACTCTGTTTCCCTAACACCTCTGATGTCATGGGACAACGTGGAGACAGAAACAGATATGGGCCTTGTGCATAGTGGGTTTACGTTTCCCTCTGTACTAAGTAGTTACCTTCTCTCTGCTGAGGCAAAACATCTGACCAAAAGCAGCGGATGGGGGGCAGGTTTTTATTCTGGCTTAGAGTCTTCAGGGGAAGCTCCATGATGGCAGGGGAATGAATGGTATGAGCAGAGGCTGGATGTCACCTCTACCACAACAGGTGTAAAACAACAGGAGAATGAGCTGGGCCCTACAAGGGGGAGCTGCATGCAACTCCCCTAAGACAACCCCAACAATATACCTCTTTCAGGAAGGCTTCATCATCCAAAGTGCCACCATCTGATGGCCAAGCATTCAGAACACATGAGTTTATAGGGGAAATCTAATTTAAACTCCCAGACCATTGAACCTCAAAGTTAAAAAAATCTCCAATATTTTTAGTGAATAGCTAAGAAACTTACCTAGCCTTCAGTCCATGATAAAGAAGTTTTTCTTTATAGTTGAATGGTAAATTTATCCTCCACTTAAAGTGAAATGCTCTTCATAAATTCCAAGACTGTTAAAAAGCCAGGCATGGTGGCCCATGCCTTGAATCCCAGCACTCAGGAGGCAGAGGTAAGAGGATCACTGTGAGAATACATAGTGGATTCCAGGTCAGCCTTGGCTACAGTGAGACCCTACCTTGAAAAAAAAAAAAATCCAAGGGTGTTGTTTAATCTTCAACAAAAGTTATCAGAAATCAAACAGAAACACCAGAGATTCCTCACATGTGACCGACATAGTCTGTATTCTTAAATATTCTGAGTAACTTTCAAGATGTGCAAAATATCTCATCATAGTATACCGAAATGATGTATAAAAGACAGTCTCTACTGATGCTGGTTCTCTGGTAAGAGATGTCAATAGGTTTCTGAAAAGCCGCTCACCATTTCCAGCATCGGCCTTCATTTGTAAATACTGGCTGCAGAGTGCTAAGGAGATCCTAAGTGTGATGATGCATGCTAAGCCACACTGCAGCTCCCCATGCCCAGCCCAGAGACTAGAGAGCAAGTTCATGGTGTGAAACATTCCCAGGGGTCTATAGTGGGGTTGGCATAGGCTACTGGGAAGTTAAAACACTGCAGCTATGAAGGAGGGAAATGTAAACAAACAAACAAACAAACAGCTCAAAGTAACTTAGAAATCCACTTACCACCCTCCACTCTCTGAGGTCTCCATGCCTGTGATTCATCTTCTGTGGCCCCAACCATCCATGGTCCATCCATGAAACTCCCCTGTCTGCCTTCTCAGTCACCCTTTCTCTGACATGAAAGTTAACTTGTGGTTGTAGCTAATCCATTTCCTATAGGTACAAGCTGAGAGGTTTGAAAATTGTCTCCAATACAACAATTTTATTTCAAACATGTTCTGGAATTATTTTCCAAATGACTCTGAAACTTTTTTTTTTTTTTTTTTTTGGCTTGCTAGTCTTCTATAATTTACAAGATGTAAAGAATTTCTGGCACACGGCAGGATATATGTTTGATCTGCACTCCGTCGCTACAGGGCCTGAAGTGAGAACAATTATTTTTGCTTCTGCAAAGAGTGGTGGTTTTAATTATGGGGTGTCACTTCCCTAAGTGGCCTTTGAATAAATAGTTTTATTATATTTTGAAATTGATATTAAAAATATCCTCTTGATGAGCTGTGGAGATATCTCAATGGTTAAATATGCTGGCTTGCAAAGCCTACTGGTCTGGGTTAGGCTAGGTTTGATTCCTTCCTTCCTTCCTTCCTTCCTTCCTTCCTTCCTTCTTCTTCTCTCTCCCCTCCTTCCTTCTTTATTTCATTCCTTTCTTTCTTTCTCTTTATTTCTCTCTCCCTCTCTCTTCTTACAAATAAAAATGCATTTTTAAAAGACTAGCCTTTTTATGAGAAGACTTTAATTTACTCTAATTAGCACAACAATCTGGAACTAACTTATTCAAACTTGGGAGCCTTGAAGTATCAGGGACCAAACTTGCATAACCTCATTATTGCTTTGTTTCTATTAAGTACGCTGACATCCACATCCCTTCTTCTGAGTTGGTATGAGCAATGGTAAGAGCCCTTAACTTGGATATCTTTCATCTCATCTGGTCTTTCAGCTATTATTTCCAATTTAGCAACTTATCTTCAAGGAAAAGTAGCTTGGAGAATTGGATTTCTTTGAATTTTTATAATCTCTTTGAATTTTGGCCAGGTGATTAGTTCTTACCTTTGAAGATTTCAAAACAATTGTAAACATTTTGAGGAAAATATCACAAGCATGGTTTGTGGTTGTTTTTAGAGCTTGGTTTAGTCATGTGACTCAGGCTGCCATTGTTGCAACCCGAAGTTATGATCAGAATATTTCCAGTTCCTGTTTCCTGCGTGGAAAACTCTATAAGGTGCAAAAACTGGATATCTGTATGTAGAAAAATAAAACGATATCTTCATCTCTGTCCCTGTCATGAAACAGCTCCCAGTACAACACTGACCTCAAGGTAAGACCTGGAAATCCAACACTGTTGGAGGAAAAATATTCAAAATACTTGTATAGCCATAGGCAAGGACTTTCTGAATAGGGCTCTAGTTGCTCAGGAAAAAAGGCCAATAATCATTCAAATGGCACCTCATGAAATTAAAAAGGAGAGGATATTGTTAATTGAGGGAATAGCAGCATAAAGAAGGGGAGAAAATACTACCACTTGTGTTTTAACATAGGATTAATATCTATGATATACAAAGAACTCAGAAAAAAAACTAAAATATAAGAAAACAAACAAGCCAATGAAAATAGGCTATGGAACTAAACAGAGTTTTTTTGAGAGAAGAAGTATAGATAGCCATTTTTTTTTAAAAAAATTCCCCTTTGGGTATTATTTATTTATTTATTTGTTTATTTATTTTTTTCAATTTTTTGTTTATTTTTATTTATTTGAGAGTGACAGACAAAGAGAGAAAGAGTCAGATAGAGAGAGAGAATGGGCATGCCAGGGCCTCCAGTCACTATGAAAGAACTCCAGACGCTTGCATCCCCTTGTGCATCTGACTAACATGGATCCTGGGGAATTGAGCCTCGAACAGGGGTCCTTAGGCTTCACAGGCAAGCGCTTAACTGCTAAGCCATTTCTTTAGCCATGTTTATTTATTTATTTGAATGAGAAAGAGGAACAAACTCCAGATGCATGTGCCACCTTGTGCAACTGGCTTACATGGCTCCTGGGGAATTGAACCTGGGTTCTTCGGCTTTGTAGGCATCACCTTAACTGTTAAGCCACCTCTCTAGTCCCAATAAGTATTTTTAAAAGTGGTCAACATCTTTAGCCAAAACGAACATGCAAATTAAAACTACTTTGAGATTCCATCTCACTCTGGACAGAATGGCTATTATCAAGAAGTCAAATAACAATACATTCTGGTGAGGGTGTAAGGAAAGAGAAACTCTTACTCACTGTAGGTGGGTATATAAACTGGTGTAGCCATTATGAAAATATGTGTGGAAATTTCTGAGAAAGCTAAAAATAAAGCTATCACATCACCCAGCTATACCACTCCTGAGCTTATATTCTAAGAAATCTATACTCTACTATGTATAAATTACCTTATTTATGCTTACTGATGGTCTAGTTACAATACCTAGAAAATTGAATCAGTCTACATGCCCATCAACTGAGTAGTGGATGATGATCATGTGGTGAATATGCAGAATGGAATTTTATTCAGGCGTAAGAAAAAATGAAATTATAAAATTTGCAGACAAATGGATGGAACTGGAAAAGGTCATACTGAACAAAGTAACATAGGCTCAGAAAGACACATGTTCTATTACTGGACAACAGTGTCATGAGTTTCTATCTGAAATAAAGAATATGCCTCAGCAGTAGCTTAGGAAAGGTGATACTTCAGGCAAGTCCTGGAAAGGTCTCATTCTCCTGCTCTTATGTGGTAAACAATCCTCCCAACATGTCATGATTTTCACCTACTAGGGAGCCTTATTTATCTGATTTTTTTGTGTGGTTTCTTAAATGGGGGGAACTAATTACATCGTTGGCCAGTGATTGAACTTAACCTCGGCCTCTTCCTCTCTGAAAATGCAAGCCTCTAAAGAAGTGCTTGGCCTTTCTGGCCTGGAAAACTTTCTCTCCAAACTACCTAAAGGCCCATCTTAGTTCATCTGATTAGCATACACTCAGGGCTCATTATAAATAAAGAGCTACATGTATCATTCAGAAAATCCCACTGGCTTTTGAAGCTGTGTGTCAAGAACTCTGGGACAATACCAGATATTGTCTTTATTATATCACATATAGTTAATAAAATTTTGTCATAGACTATATGAGAAGAATCCTTGTTTCAAGGAAGAACAGTTAGCATAGCAGAAATAGAAGGAAAAAAAGAACATAAATGTTCAGTATTTGCACAGTACTAGAAATGGGTGGCTAAGTACAGTGGCAAGAAGAAAGTTTACAAAAGGGTGGCTATTAAGGAGTAAAATTACATGAGTGTCAATAGATTAGAAAATTTACATAAGAGTATTGTTGTAGTTATCTTCATGTTGTTGGAACAAAACACCTTCCTAGCCATAGGCCTTTAAAGAAGTTTTCAGTGCCAGGCATGAATTAATTCCCTCCAATGAAGTAGCCCTTCAGTCATAGCAGGTGGGAAACAGTAGCAGAAGAGTGAGCTGAGTTCTGTCAAGGGAGAGCTGGCTATAATACCCCATAGTCTGCCCCCAACAACACACCTCCTACAGCAAGGCCCCACCTCCCTAAATGCCATTTTCTAGGAAACAAGCATTAAGAAACACATGAGTTTATGGAGGATATCTGACTCAAACCAACACAAGTACCTACCATATAGAAAAAGCCACATTAAATATATTTCAAAAAAAGCCCTTGCTCATGAGCAAATAAACTCAAGGAATTAGATCCCAATGTACTAGCAACATACCTGGATATGTAGTAGAATTCTCACTGGAATTACTCATCTCATCACGAAGATGTTTATACAGCCTGGAAGAAAAAGATTTAATTTCAAGATGGAATGAGTTTAGTTTGTCAGAATTTCTTTTCTCATAATAACAGCTGTTCATAGAAATTTGCCTATTTCCCAAGTCCCCCATGCTGGTCCCCCAGAGAAATTTTCTCAGCAAACTCAGTAAGAATTACATTATGGAAAAATTCACCAATCCTCATTTTATTATTTGCAAATTATAGTTAAGCAATGCCAATATTTTACTATCATTGACCATAAAAGTCCTATGCTATATGTAAAAGATGTTATAGATATTTTGGAAAAGATTGTGTGGGGAGCTGGGTGACCACAGTGATGTTCTTGGATATGACACTAATTTAATTTGTTATTATGTGTACCCACTTAACTGGTAAGTACTCTACTTTTCTCTTTTATCTAGTAAACAGACTAGACTTCTATTTTTTATGTTTAAAAAGCAATGTTTTGTTATTCTATTCCTTTTGAATTCAAGCCATAGGACAAAACTCTATCTACATGCAGATACACACAGGTCATAAACTTTCTTTACATGAATTATTAGAAATTCAAAGACATTTAGAACTGAAAATATGTTTCCTTTAAAAATCCTTAAGAACAGACATTATAATTTTTCACTTCTCAACATAAATATGCAGTAATTAATATAAATATGAAATGCCTATTTATGTACATACTTGTCTTACTAAAGGATTGTGTGGGTTCCTGGGTCCTCGGGCTGGCCATGGTCCCCCAAGGAGCCCAGGCATCCATGGAGATCAAGGTGGCGTGTGTGACAAAAGAAAAGAATTTTGGGAGACAGTCTCTGTGAACAGCTCGGTTTTTTGTCAGGGAAATGGGTTTATAAGCAGCTGAGGGTGGGAAGAGGGTCCTAAGGTGATTGGAGTAAAAGGTTGCTTGCTGATGCTTAATTGGCATATGGGGACATCCGTTCCAGCACCTAGGCAACGGCAGAGGGAGGGGCTGTGCAGAGGTGCAGGCTGGTACCATATAAGGAGTTTCCTAGGCAACTGGCCAAAGGTCACAGGGTTATGGACAAAGACTAAGACTTATCTGAATGCCCAGGTATCCTGTGCTTGAGGAGGGAGTGGCCTTGCTTCCTGCTGGTCTCTGGGTCTGAGATTTTGTCGGGGGGGATCCTGGCTCACTGCAACCCCCAAGAATGAGGGAGGACCTCCCCAGCAGGTCTGGTCCCGAGATATGACCAATATGACTGGCAGTTCAGGCTGCTGCGACCTCTCCATAGCCTGGGGCCTCCATGTCAGACATCTTAGACTTGCTTTAACACAGGGCCCTGCCTATGTCTGACAGGACAGTATTACCTCTCATTCTCTTTGCTGACTTTTTTCCCTTTAGCCACTATCATTATCAACTAACTTTGAGCACTCAATATTAGCTATCCTTTTTGCTCTTGTCATCAAGTGTCCACTGAAGTTGTGGAATGTTACGCAGAAGGTCAGCAAAGTTGCGCATATACTAATGCAAGTGATGGGGAGTTGATGTCCTATGGAGCAGCCTTAAACAACGAGAAAGGACCAGTGAGACAACTTCACTCTCTTTCCTCCCTCAGTATCACAAGTCTAAGGGTAATTGGGGATAGATTCACTGAGGGTCCCAGTTGGATTGAGTCTATGTTGTCTTCAGTAGCAATCACATCTAGAATACATATGAGATGGCTTTCTCGTTTCTGTCTATTTCAGTCCACATGCTTTTATCTCCCATGTCCTGTAATCACTTCAAAAATAGTGAACCTGTGTGAAATAACAGCTCAGAGTAGCCTTGAAACCTATACACAAACCAAAGCAGAAATCCGGCGGCTCAGGAATTTTTGCAGTATACGATGGGAAAGGTTGTAAGAGCCTCAGACTGGGATGTCATGCCCAGAGGCATTGCCGACCCCTAATAACTGACTGCTGCTCCCACAATGCATAATCTGCAACCCCATGGGGAACACCAGCAACTCCACAAAGAAGGGCCCACAGGGAGGAGGGAAAAGCTGGTGCCAACACATGATGTATCCATACAAAGCATGCTCTTAATAATAAAAAAAGGGGGGGGGGAAGATTTCACTCCAAATAATCAGAAATCAGACCTTAAAAAGGAGATTCTGGAAATGTCCCACTCAGTGGCTGTATGGTAACTGAGGTAACTATGGCTCTTTGGAGAAAACTATGATGTGCTGTGAACCAGGAGGTCATTGTCCCTCAATAGCATGATAATTACAAGGATTCTTGCCAGAGTTGCATATGGTTGACCTGCTGGCAGAAGTTTGCCCATGACTGATGGTGGTATTTTATTAACTTCTTTAGAACACTTGCAGAAATAAAGCTCATATTTCTTCTCACATAACCTTCACCTTGAGATATGTTATAAATGTTTGAAGTCTACATTGTTTAAAAAGGATCCAATTTAGCTACAGGGCAGATAATGCTCAAAATCAAACATTGGATTTAATTATAAGGTGTTGTGTGGTTTTTCTTGGGTAGACATGAACAAATGTCTATTTGCCCAAACAGAGTATCATGATGAAACAAAGAAATGATTCTGGCTTAGTGAACCAATGTGTTTGTTGGGATTACTTATAGGAGCATAGGTGACTAAAAGGCAATTGCATCACCGTGGGTGATGGCTCACAAAACTACTTCCCCGGAGTTCCCTGCTCAACTTTCGGTCGCTCCACTGGAAAGTCTTCACTCTTTCAGCAATTGTTCTCCATTATATAACTTCGGGGAGAGACCTTGTCAATCTTCTAACTTTCTCAGCCCCTTGAGCCTTGTAAACTTTGTTTGCTTCCTGAGTCTTCCTTCTTCAAGAGGAAATGTTTTAATTTGGAGGCAATAGCTATGTAACATAAGGGTACAGAGCAAATCAGCAGATGAAGAACCTTGATGAGGATCCTTGGGGAATGTGCTAGGAGCAGGAATAACATCTGATGCAAACATTCTGGGTGATGAATTTGAGAACCTTGGATTCCTAAATTCCACCAAAATCTCCGTGCTAGATGAGAACTGCATATCAATGCCTAGAGCTTTACAAACTTCTCATTGGAGGGAAGAGCTTAGCATGAAGATACTCATTCTCCTTGAGTCCATCTGCACTTTCACTCATTACCTGTATATTAATAACTATAATCAGGCTCCAGTAAATAGCACATGGAAAAAATGAAAATCCTGAGTAGCTAATAAATGTCAGAATCCCCAAATAATAACAGAAGATGTTCCAATACTAAAGAGTGGGCTTAGTGACCAGAATGGACCAAGAATGGCTACATTGATATTAACTGACATTGGAGCATGATCAGAGGACACAGGTCGCCTTCTCAGACAGCACCAAGGAAAATGATTTTCTTAGGATGATTGTCTATTTCCCCAGAATGTGATATTATCAATGGTCCACAATGAATGAGGTGGAGATGCTGGAGTAGCCTTGCCACAGTATTGAGAAAAGCTCAAGAGGCTCAGAAAGCAGGAGTATTAAAATAGATTTATCCTGTAGGGCAAGAGAACACATTTGGCTATATTACTAGAAGGACTAAAATGGTACCTTATCACTGAGAAAATCAGAACTAATGGTATGACATCCCTTTGTATCAAGAAAAGTGGTTGTTCTTTGTGAGTTGGATTTGGCATTGGGAAATCAAATCATGTGACCAGACCCTCAGGAATGGTACTGAAATGACAAAGGCCAGGTAGCAGCACTTAACTTACAGAATTAAAATCCATGTAATAAATAAATCAGAAGTGCCTACGAAGCATCCTGATTGTCTTGAACCTCAGAAATCTGTGTAATAGCTAGTATATCATTGTGTTTCCAGGAACAAAATTTTTAGAATGCTAAATATGAAATTTTAGATTAATCTAATGTAAAAAAAATCAAAAACTATTGTGTAAATGACTGAAATGAGCTGGTATAATGGAAGATTTTAAACCTTTACTCATTTTCAGATATGAACCATATCATAGATGCCCATATCCTCTCTATTAAATCTATTACTGGGTCTGTTTATGTAGGGTTCGCCAGATCATCCCTAAAGGGCATGGGTAGTTATGTGTTGGGAGAAATAGGAAAAGATGGACTTTTACAGAGGCAGGATACAAGCCAACACTGGTACAGAGGCTTTGAAATAACATCATGGCCCTTCTGATACAGGTTTATCAATGCCAAGAAAGAGAGTGCTGGCTCACATCTGCCTCACTACAAGTGCATTTGTATAAATCAATACTTTGCAAATACGGATACCTAGGCAGTACCCCTTAACCTTCCAAATAGCATGGCCCAGAGATTAGCATTCTTAAAGTTCTCCATGTTTCTTATTTAGGATATTCTTTGAAGCCTATTGGGATGGGTATTCTTGTCAGCTTCTAGAGCCTTCTCATGTGCTTCTTGACTTACATAGGAGTCATGGTAAGAAGGACCAAGAAGTGCATCTGACACTCTTTATCAATCCCATGGTGACCTGTAAATGGTAAATGTAAAAATTGTAGGTGTTCTAGTTTGGATGTATATCCCCCATTGATTCAAGTGTTAAAATTAAACTTGTAACTTGGGCCTCAGCTACCTAGCTGGAGGAGGCGTCACTGGGGCTAATCCTAGGATTCAGACCAAAGGTGTGGTTAGGTCGGATCTGAATTCCAGCCCAAAGATCTGCAGAGAGGATTGAGCTCTGGGGGTCCTGCTTGCTGCTTTTCTGGAGTTTGCTGGTTGGTGGTGGCTTCTCTCTTTGCTTGGATTTATAAATTAGAGTCATCTTTCTCTACCATTGATGGAACTTTCCCTTGATCTGTATACCTGAAAGAAATTCTTTCCTCCTGCAAACTTTATTTGGTTGGACGTTCAATGTGGACCCTGCCTAGAGCAATAAG
Source organism: Dipus sagitta (assembly GCA_036346955.1). Lineage (NCBI taxonomy): Eukaryota > Metazoa > Chordata > Mammalia > Rodentia > Dipodidae > Dipus > Dipus sagitta. The sequence goes on from CM070786.1 coordinate 62,448,710, forward strand.
CATTTTAAACGTCCTAACCAAAGTCATATGTGTTATTAGGTAGGAGAATAAAAACCATGTAACATTTCCAGTCTACAATATCTTTAGTTTTGTGTATTAAACAGTGTGAATACATTCTAGGAAACTTCTCTCTAGTAGCAGTTATTACTCCTTTATTCCTTCTTACTGTTAAGGAAGAGTCATATCCCTTAGTGGGAATCTTTACATTCTTGTGACCCTTCCGCTGAAGTATATTATATCTTTAGAAAAACCATCATGGATTGAAAATACCTCCTTGTATGGTACTTGCTATAGCAGGCCGTAAGTAGCTAGCCATGGAGTATGGGTTTGTATAACATGGGCACCGTCTTCCCAATAGTGATCTAGCTAAAGCCACAGCTGCCCCACCTGGATCCCATGCTAAGCTTTCTCAATAATGTCATCATTTGTTGTGGAAACACAGCCACTTGATAGAAAGCCAGATATCATGAGAACAACTACCACCCTGGAAGGGTTGGGAACTAGCTCTTCTGGAACTCATAAAAGTTCTGCGAATGGCTTGTATTACCATCTGCAGTTACAAAATGCCTCATGTACCAGCATAATATTTGTGATGGATAAGTTTGAGTATCAAGGTGGCTGGATTGAGGAATGCCTTGAGAATTAATAAAACATTCTTCTGGGTGTGTCTGTGAAGTATTTCTACTGTACTTTTTTTTAAAAAAATATTTGTATTTATTTATCTATTTATTTGTTTGTTTATTTGCAAGCAAAGAGATATAGAAAGAAGAGAGACAGATAGAAAGAATGGGCATGCCAGGTTCTCCAGCCACTGCAAATGAATTCCAGAGGCATGCACCACTTTGTGTATGTGGCATTATGCAGGTACTAGGGAATCAAACCTGGGCTATTAGGCTTTGCCGGCAAGTGCCTTACCCCTGATCCATCTTTCTAGCCTGCCCTGTGAAGTATTTCTAGGGAAGACTGGTATATGAGTCAACACACTGAGTGAGGAAGATGCATTATACTCTATCCAATAGACAGGGGCCAGTTGAAATGAAAGTGGATGATGTGGAAACTTATTCTCTCTCCTTCCAAGTAGGTCTCCTTGCTATCATTGATGTCCTCTGACATTAGACTACAGATTCTTTGACCAAAGGACTTGCACCCATGCCTTCTGTCAGGGGTTCTCAGTGCCTTAGTCTCAGAATGGGTGGCATCAGAAATCCCTCTCATATAAATATATTTCATTTTTTATGTTGCTGTAGAGAATCTGGTTAATACAATATCATCTTAAACAAAGGATCCATTAAAAAGGTTGCACATTTAGTCTCGTGTATGTGGCTTCTTGAGATTTGGCCTTATCTCTAGCCCAGGCTGACCTGGAATTCACTATGTAGTCTCAGGGTGGTCTTGAACTCACGGTGATCCTTCTCCCTCTGCCTCCTGAGTGATGGGGCTGAAGGATCATGATGTACATTGCTGTCTCCGACACAGTATCCGCTGATCTGAGCATATTCATAACTGGAAAGAAGCCAGCCTAATGGGATAGTGAAATTGGCATTAGAAAGCTGAGGACCTGCATGGAAGTCAGATTCTAGGTCTGGAGCTGTGTTCCATGTTGGTGGTGTATGTTAGTCAAGCCTATGATTGGTTGCCATCTTCAGTATGGGGGTCCCAGGATCCTAGGGGTAAAGCAGATCCACCTTTCTCAGCCTCATTTCCCATAGGCCAGTTGCAGCATCTGCATCTCCTGTCTCTGAGCATGGAGGTTCTATTAAACAAGGTGCCACAGTCTGCAGAGGACTGATATTCTGGAGCATTCAGTGTGGCTTTCAGTGTACTTGCAGGTGCTTGTGACTACCACCTGCCGTCACTGGGCTCTTCATGTGGTTGTATCAACAGGTGCAACAGTTACTGGACTCTAAAGAATAATGGACTCTGCCATGAAGAGTGAAGGTTGCTTCTATATGAGGGGCTGCAAAAGTTCACCTGACCCCTACAGCTCCACGTTGTGTTAGGGATCACTGAATGTATGCAATTGAAGCAATATTAGTACCCCTCCCAATATGAGACAAATAAAGGAGCACTCCTAGGAGAGTCTGGCACTATTTCTAGAAGTCAGTCACATTGTAATGGGAGTCACTTCATGAAAAGCAAAGGCCTAGATGTCAACCCCTCAGAGACACAGAAGGGCCAAAGCACGTTAAGGACGTCTCTGTGTTTGTTTCCCCTCCTTTGCATCACTCATTTTGGGCTTCACTCCTGTCACTAGGAAGCACTTTATAAATGAACCGCCTTTGCAGGGAACTTCGTCTCCTGCACCACTTGCTCAGAGGGGCCATGCTGACAGGGAAAGTAATGACTGGCAAGGGAAACTCAGCCTGAGAAAAATTCTCATGCAGTCATTCACCTTGGACTTCACTTAAATATCTTAAACTCTACTGAGCATTGAGTAATGGAGACAACGTGTATGACAGTTAGAGAAAAACAGGGCTGATCTAGAAGATGGTTTGAGAGACTCATGTGTTATAAATAGGTGTAACAGGAGTTACTCATGAATTTAAAGGCATGTGTTAGATTTCACAAGGAAAATTGGAGCTAAATCATGTAAATAGTTGCAATAGAATGAGAATCGTGCAAAGCATAAAAGGCAAAAATAAAGAAATATAAATAAATAATTTAGAAATTTTCTAAGGCATGCCTCCAAGTGTTGCATCATATGTATTTTTTTTTTTTTAAATCAAGGGCCAAAGAATTTGTTGGGTCATTAAAATGGACAGACTTTGTTGTGCATTTGTGAATGTTACTAAATCCAAATTTCTCTTCCTCAAAGACCAGTGATGGTGATCTTCCCATGACAAGAGGAAAAACAATCCCCACATTGTTTTCCCAAGTCAGGGAATATAAAACTCAGAAGCACCCCCCCCCCACTTCTCCCAGAGTTTAGATTGACTTTCCATCTTCTCAGCAAGCATGTTCCAGAGCAGACGCCTCTCAAAGCAGTTTTGTGGACTGACTTGGCCACAGCAGCAAATATTGCGCTTAGGGAGCCAACACATGGCATTGTTATTATTTCTACAGAAAAAATTTAATAACCAAACATAGAAAACATTTCATTGTTTTGTTTTTTGAAACAAACAGGCATCCGAGAGTAGAAGAGAAAGATACACTAGGTTAACTACCTTGTATTTCACAATGGCAAATTCTTTGACATGAGTCCTAAATATTTCCCTTTCTGAGATTTCCCTCTACCCTTTCTTAAGGGGTCTGAATTTGGAAATTCAAATGCATCAGGAACTAAATTATTTACAAGTTACCCTAAATACTAGATAAGTGAGATTATCTAAAAATAACTGAGGTAATGTAATGCAGAGGTAACTAATGACCTGTAGAGGCAGGTTCCTCTGTAACCTACCCTGTGGGGAGTAATGTTTCCTAAATAGCTTCTATGGGAACTGAATGGTTCGGAGGAGCTGGTAATCAGAGATGATACAGTAATTTTGCCATTATGTCCTGGCTGGCACCACAAATAAACAAACCATCTTTCCAAACAAATATATTCAGTACTCAAGAAATGCATCAAATGCTGATAACAGCTCTAAAATCTGCACTTTTAATCAGACTTTTCAAGCTTACTTGCCAGAAATAATTTGCAGAGCACATAGCATTACTCCGTTCACTTTTCTGCAGCAGTAAGCCATGCCGTCCCTCTAATGTGTACCTTCCATTGCAAGAAAATGCTAATCAGATGCTCCTGGTTCATTTGTACCTGTTTTAATTGGCCCTTATTTAGAATATCAAGTGATTCAGGGACTCACGCAGAAAATGGAGAGCAAGAAGGAACATTTACTCCAAGGTGCAGTGTTGTGAGAGAATTACAAGAAGAAAAAAATTAGAGCTGAAAAGGAATCTGAAATTACTTGTCATGAAGCATTTTATTTCATACATTGCAAATGTGGTAGAGGTGGGGTAAACAGGCTCCAGGTAAAGGATTTAAGGAATGGAGGACACCCAGGTCTTGTGCCCCAATAGCTTGGGTGCTTTTTTCTACAGCATGCTGCCTCTCCTCCAGAGACATCAGAGAGCAAGATGTTGGTCTTCCTGAGATGCAGCAGAAACAAAAAAAATAGTGCAAAGCCATTGAAGACCACAGTTTCCTTTAGAAACGGGCCAGGCTGCCCCATAATTGTACCCACAACTATATAATAGTAATGAAAAGGGGGAAGTGATAGGGAAATTATATGGCCTCCCTTTTACCTAACAGTAATGCAGAAAAGAAATTTAGAGGATGGGAAAAGAACTCACAATCCAATCCTCCTTGCTAATATAATTAGTTACTACAGCACTGGGTAATTGAAGAAGTGTTTGGCTGCTTTATCCCCACATCACACATGGGACTTCCACTTGCCCCACCAATCATGGGATCCACTTTGTCTCAGTTTTCAGACGAGTCATCACACTGGTGGTGCTTATGTTCAAAAACCTTCGCTTCATTCGATAACAGCCTTCAGGGCCAGTCATAGTGATGCTGAAATTTTGTTATGCATACATTGCTGTGATTGTTCTTTCATTATCATTAATTGTTGTTAATTTCTTAGTGTGCATAATTTACAAATTAAACTTTATACATGGAATATATATATATATATACATGACAAAAACACAGTATATATAAGGGTCATCTCTCAAGTGAACTGTTCTGCTGGTTGAGTTGTGTAGATTCTCTCTACTTCTTCCTGAGGTATGTTTGAAAACTGCATCTCCAAACTTATTCTATCACACTCCCTTCTTTAAAGACTTCAATTATTCTTAAGAATCAAATTACTTACTATAACTCAGAATAACCCTGCCATGTGTTCATAGTTACTCTCCAGCCCCTTTCCTCCTGCCAGTAGTCCTCCAGCAGCCTGCTGCCCTTTCATTAAACATTCCCCAGCCCCCTAGGACTCACTTCCACACTTCATATATATATACATATATATATGTATATGTATATATATATATGTATATATATATATATAAGTTTTTTTAACTTTTTATTTATTTAATTGCAAGCAGAGAGAGAGAGAGAGAGAGAGAGACAGACAGACAGACAGACAGCGAATGGGTGCACCAGGGCCTCCAGCCACTGCAAAGGAACTCCAGATGCATGCGCCCCTTTGTGTATCTGGCTTACATGGAGAATTGAACCTGGGTCCTTTGGCTTTGCAAGCAAAGGCCTTAACCATTAAGCCATCTCTCCAGCCCCCCTTCCACTTTTCAAGATAACTTTGATTCACATTTCAGATTTCATTGCAGCACTTACTTCTGCGCATACACACACACACACACACGCCACACAAACCGATCATGGCTACTGTGTATGCACTGTGAGAAATCAAATGACCTTATCCTAAAAAGTCTTGTACTGCTTTTTGTTTATTTGCATGGTCCTGTGATTAATGACTGACTCTGCCAAGGGATTTTCACTTGTGGGTATGGAGAATGGACTTCTTTAGCTCAATTTCATATCCCCACACTAGACAAGGCAACTGATATGGAAGAGCTCAGGTGAATGAATTGCTTTACACTGTGAACTTGAATAAAAAGAGCCATTCTCTTTAGAATGTAGAAGGGGTTTTCACAGAAGCAACCAAGCCAAAGCGAAGGTGGGTCTGGGACTTATCAGAAGGAGCGTGTAGAAAGCAGCTGATGAAGAGATGCTCCAGTGACAGCCAGTCAGAGCCAGAAATGTGGAGGAACTTCATGGACCAGAACTCTAGCCCCCTCCAGCCATCCCTGGCCATGTGAGGATTTCCTCAGAGCAATCAGCCAAATCTGCCAGTTTCCTTCCTATCCTTACTTTTTTGTTTTCAAAAGATCATGTAAAACACACAATATGTATTCTTTTAAATCTGGACTCTTTCATATAAAAGCTACATGTCAGTCTCATACTTATTTTTAGTTTCAACCACAAGTTCATTGCTTGTCATTCAGTATATTCTGTTGCCTGGATGTGCCATCATTATATTGAGTGACATGCTGTGGGTCACACTTCTGTAAAATCTGCACAGGATAGATCTGTGTAATCCTTGGATTTTTGTTTTTGTTGTTTGTTTGAGGTGGGGTTTCATTCTAGCCCCGGTTGACCTAGAATTCACTATGCAGTCTCAGGGTGGCCTCGAACTCACAGCAATCCTCCTACCTCAGATTCCTGAGTACTAAGACTAAAGGCATGTGCCACCATGCCTGGCCTAAACCTTGGACTTTTACAATATGTACCTAAATGCCTAGATCACAACATCATATAATAACTGTACATTAACATTCCCAGAAAATACCAAAGAAATTTCTAGTGGCTATAATAGCTTCACTCAGCACACACATGTTAGTTTCCAATATATTCCATCCTTTCAGCAAAACCTGTTATAATTTATCTTTTCATTGTAATCTTTCAGTTTTAGTCTCTGTATGACTTATTTCTCTCTCTTTGTTGAGTGAGCTAAAAACACTAGTATTGGATATTCATTCATGAGATGAGAACACATCTGTGCTCTGTTTCCTGTCTGAAGTAAAGGTATGGTGTGAGTCTTCTGCTATAACGTATTACTCAAATAACCATGCAAAAAAGTGTAAAGTAACATAACAGTTATTATGGTAAGACTATTTGGGATTCTCAGAGTCTATAGAAAAAATAGTGATTATGTGTCAGATTTTATTTGTTTGTTTTGTAAATTCCATAGATGAAAATAAGGGCTTGTTTGTCTGAATAGTATGTTGCCTGTATTCTTCATGAGTGGCTGTTACGTACTGTCCACTGAACCTCAGTTGTTGAATTTATGGAGAAATATTTGGACCATTTTCTTATGAGTCATTCAACCATTGCATGTTTTATTATGATGTTCATTTAATTTCAGATGTTTTAAGTTTTCCTTTCCTCTTAATTTCTTGGTAGCTCACATTACAGGTGGATCCATGCTATTTGTAATTTCAAATAGATAAGCTTTTAATTTTATTCATTTTTCTATTAATTTGATTGATTTCTGCTCTAGTCTTCACTAGTCTTTATGCTTCACTGGGTTAATTCTCATTGTCAATCTTTTATGTGTTACTTTTTTAGGATAGCACACAATTGCTTCCTTTTCTTTCTTTAATATGATAGTCCTTCTTTTAGTGGTGTGCTCAGTCCATTTAAATTAATTATGGCTATAAAATGAATAAAGTACATAGCATCAATAATTATTTTCTGTTGGCTCTATGTTACTTCTTTTTGGTTTATTAACTTTCAGGATTCTACTTTATCTTCAATGCTGGCTTACTTATTTTTAAATCTTTGAAAAAAATTAGGTGGTTTAAATAAAGTTTATTCATCATTAGTAAATTTCTACCTACTTTATCATAATATTATATCACTTCATTAAAGTGTATGCACCATACAATAAAAATTCCCTTCTAGCTTCAGTGCTATTCTTGTCATTCATTTTACTTTTATGATACTGAAAAGCCAAAGTACATGATATTAACTTTTCCATAATAAATCAAGTGTCATTGATAAGAACTACAAATAAAAAGGCAATTTTATATTTACTTTCACTATATCCTTTCTCTGTCACCCTATTGCTTTGTGTAGATTCAAGTTTCTTTCTCCTGTCCTGTCTTCTGTCTAGAGAACTTCCTTTAATATTTTCATTAAGGCAGGTATACTGGTAATATGGTACCATTGTGTTTTTTTTTTAATCTAAAAGGCATTCATAACTGCTATATTGGAAGCACACTTTCTCTGGATGTAAGATTCTAGGTTGACAACATTTTTTTTACTGCATTTGAAGGATATCTCACTATATCCACTTCATTATTTTCTTACAAAAATGTTTGAAATTCTTATCTTTGTATATATAATATGAGGATTTTTTATTTTTTAATCTTTGATTTGAATCCTCTTCATCTACCATCCTTTCTTATTTTCTTTTGTAACTTCTGTTTATTATTCCCTATGCTCCTTGAATGTGATTTCATGTATTTTTTTCCTGAATATTGACACTTCTTCTTTTCAGCTTTTTATTTGATTTTTCTTCCCTATCTTTCAATATAAAAGGTCTAGTGGAAAAATAAATAGGCAGAAAGTTTGACTATGACAGAAGAAGTTGAACTGCAATGTTCACAAATTCTGATACTTAAAATAGGACAGAGAAAACTACTGCTAGTTAATGTCATTTTAGAAAAGGAATCTCAGTAATAAATATTGCTGCTATTATCCAATTGTAAAAATTTTAGCAAAAATTTGAAAATATTGTAACAGTGGGTATAAGACAGCTATTCAGATAACTGATTTTGTTAAAGAATTCCAAAGTCCTATATCTTGGTCTTTGCTGAAGGTTTAAAAAGTCTTATGTCAAGAATGAAGTATAATTCAACATTGTTAGAAGGCTTTAGGGTCCTAAGCTTTGGTTTTGTTAAAAAGGTTCAGTCATAAGTTAAGAATCAGTATATATATATAAATTGCATATATCAGTGTGTATATATATATATATATATATATATATATTACATATATCAGTATATGTATATATATATATAAATTACATATATCAGTATATGTATATATATATAAATTACATATATCAGTATATGTATATATATATATATATATATATATAAATTACATATATCAGTATATATAGATAAATTATATATATATAATTTATATATAATTTAATATATATATATAAATTACATATATCAGTATATATATATATAGATAAATTATATATATATATAATTATATATATATATATATATATATATATATATATATAATTTATCCATATCTAGTGCAATCCAGCTTTTAGAAATGAGAGGGAAGGCAAGCTTTCTACTTCTATGAGAAAGGAGCAGGAGGCAGTTATCAGAAATTCCATATCGGTAAAATCTTCATCTCACTATAGGTCAATACTGAAGAAAGAAAACATTTTTCTACAAAGGTCCATGTTGCTGTCAGGCAGCACGCATTAAATTGCTTGAAAAATCCACATCCTGGCGTGTGAGTATTTTTCAAAGCTAACTATTCATAAAATGTTGACATATCATTACTGTAACTGTCAACAGACATGGATACTGGTATGATCACATGAAAGTCTATTCTCAGGGAGACCAGAAATCACAAGACTTCAGTGAAAATTTTCAGAATGCTAGGACTCAAAACAAAGAAATGGTCAGCTTCATCTAATTGTATAACAATATGATTAAAAGGAACACTTTCAAAGTAAGAAAATCTGAAATAGCCACAGAGTTGAGAGTGATTCTGATAGAATCATAAGTCATCAGAGAGTCTAATAAATTATATTTGTCAAACTTGGTAAAGCATATAGCTTTGTAGACCATCATATAAGGCAAAATTCATTTTAAAATATAGTACGTTAATATATAAACTTTGACTGCATTAAACATGGCTTAAAGGCATGGTATATAAAGATTTTATAAACTTAGAATATGAAGTTTCAAGTGGGGAATATGGGAGGTGGAAATGTTTAATCAGGGAAAGGTTAAGGAGAGAAGGAAGGGGGTGGAGAGGAAGGGGTAGTAGGGAGGGTCAAATAAAACTAAGGTCCTGTGGAAAATCCGTAAATAAACCTACTACACTGAGAGCTCATTAAAATATAATTTTAAAGAAGAGGGTTTGAAGCAAGGTGCTCTCTGTGGGTGAATAATACTGCTCCTAGAAGCCATAGGTTATTAAATGAAAACTCCGAGTACTCGGCATGCACTACTTCCCTATGACTTGTTCAGATCAGTCGCAGAGACTCCAAAACTGTGCCATCACCACTGCTGTTGGCTACCTATCAGAACTAGATGGTAAGACTCCATTGCTGAGGACACCAAGCATATATGTTACAGGACATAGACAAACGAAGCTAGAACCGAGCTAGAAGCTTTCTTTCTTCACATATAGTGACAGAGAGTTCTCTGTCTAAGGTTGGGGGAGCCTTGAACTCTCCACCACACTACTGTGCTGCCAGGCAAGCTGTGCCCACTAGTGCAACGATGGCATGACTATTACTGGGTCACAAACCGCTTCCTCGTTAGATCTGGGACCTGCTTCATGGGAGGAAATTCCTGCCTGGTATTGGAAGTCTCATTAAAAGCCCATTGATGAGGAGAAAACTGGCCCTAGCAGGCTGACCTGGAATTCACTATGTAGTCTCAGGGTGGTCTTGAACTCACGGTGATCCTTCTCCCTCCTGCCTCCTGAGTGATGGGGCTGAAGGATCATGATGTACATTGCTGTCTCCGACACAGTATCCGCTGATCTGAGCATATTCATAACTGGAAAGAAGCCAGCCTAATGGGATAGTGAAATTGGCATTAGAAAGCTGAGGACCTGCATGGAAGTCAGATTCTAGGTCTGGAGCTGTGTTCCATGTTGGTGGTGTATGTTAGTCAAGCCTATGATTGGTTGCCATCTTCAGTATGGGGGTCCCAGGATCCTAGGGGTAAAGCAGATCCACCTTTCTCAGCCTCATTTCCCATAGGCCAGTTGCAGCATCTGCATCTCCTGTCTCTGAGCATGGAGGTTCTATTAAACAAGGTGCCACAGTCTGCAGAGGACTGATATTCTGGAGCATTCAGTGTGGCTTTCAGTGTACTTGCAGGTGCTTGTGACTACCACCTGCCGTCACTGGGCTCTTCATGTGGTTGTATCAACAGGTGCAACAGTTACTGGACTCTAAAGAATAATGGACTCTGCCATGAAGAGTGAAGGTTGCTTCTATATGAGGGGCTGCAAAAGTTCACCTGACCCCTACAGCTCCACGTTGTGTTAGGGATCACTGAATGTATGCAATTGAAGCAATATTAGTACCCCTCCCAATATGAGACAAATAAAGGAGCACTCCTAGGAGAGTCTGGCACTATTTCTAGAAGTCAGTCACATTGTAATGGTAGTCAGTTCATGAAAAGCAAAGCCTAGATGTCAACCCCTCAGAGACACAGAAGGGCCAAAGCATGTTAAGGACGTCTCTGTGTTTGTTTCCCCTCCTTTGCATCACTCATTTTGGGCTTCACTCCTGTCACTAGGAAGCACTTTATAAATGAACCGCCTTTGCAGGGAACTTCGTCTCCTGCACCACTTGCTCAGAGGGGCCATGTTGACAGGGAAAGTAATGACTGGCAAGGGAAACTCAGCCTGAGAAAAATTCTCATGCAGTCATTCACCTTGGATTTCACTTAAATATCTTAAACTCTACTGAGCATTGAGTAATGGAGACAACGTGTATGACAGTTAGAGAAAAACAGGGCTGATCTAGAAGATGGTTTGAGAGACTCATGTGTTATAAATAGGTGTAACAGGAGTTACTCATGAATTTAAAGGCATGTGTTAGATTTCACAAGGAAAATTGGAGCTAAATCATGTAAATAGTTGCAATAGAATGAGAATCGTGCAAAGCATAAAAGGCAAAAATAAAGAAATATAAATAAATAATTTAGAAATTTTCTAAGGCATGCCTCCAAGTGTTGCATCATATGTATTTTTTTTTTTTTAAATCAAGGGCCAAAGAATTTGCTGGGTCATTAAAATGGACAGACTTTGTTGTGCATTTGTGAATGTTACTAAATCCAAATTTCTCTTCCTCAAAGACCAGTGATGGTGATCTTCCCATGACAAGAGGAAAAACAATCCCCACATTGTTTTCCCAAGCCAGGGAATATAAAACTCAGAAGCACCCCCCCCCCCACTTCTCCAGAGTTTAGATTGACTTTCCATCTTCTCAGCAAGCATGTTCCAGAGCAGACGCCTCTCAAAGCAGTTTTGTGGACTGACTTGGCCACAGCAGCAAATATTGCGCTTAGGGAGCCAACACATGGCATTGTTATTATTTCTACAGAAAAAATTTAATAACCAAACATAGAAAACATTTCATTGTTTTGTTTTTTGAAACAAACAGGCATCCGAGAGTAGAAGAGAAAGATACACTAGGTTAACTACCTTGTATTTCACAATGGCAAATTCTTTGACATGAGTCCTAAATATTTCCCTTTCTGAGATTTCCCTCTACCCTTTCTTAAGGGGTCTGAATTTGGAAATTCAAATGCATCAGGAACTAAATTATTTACAAGTTACCCTAAATACTAGATAAGTGAGATTATCTAAAAATAACTGAGGTAATGTAATGCAGAGGTAACTAATGACCTGTAGAGGCAGGTTCCTCTGTAACCTACCCTGTGGGGAGTAATGTTTCCTAAATAGCTTCTATGGGAACTGAATGGTTCGGAGGAGCTGGTAATCAGAGATGATACAGTAATTTTGCCATTATGTCCTGGCTGGCACCACAAATAAACAAACCATCTTTCCAAACAAATATATTCAGTACTCAAGAAATGCATCAGATGCTGATAACAGCTCTAAAATCTGCACTTTTAATCAGACTTTTCAAGCTTACTTGCCAGAAATCATTTGCAGAGCACATAGCATTACTCCGTTCACTTTTCTGCAGCAGTAAGCCATGCCGTCCCTCTAATGTGTACCTTCCATTGCAAGAAAATGCTAATCAGATGTTCCTGGTTCATTTGTACCTGTTTTAATTGGCCCTTATTTAGAATATCAAGTGATTCAGGGACTCACGCAGAAAATGGAGAGCAAGAAGGAACATTTACTCCAAGGTGCAGTGTTGTGAGAGAATTACAAGAAGGAAAAAATTAGAGCTGAAAGGGAATCTGAAATTACTTGTCATGAAGCATTTTATTTCATACATTGCAAATGTGGTAGAGGTGGGGTAAACTGGCTCCAGGTAAAGGATTTAAGGAATGGAGGACACCCAGGTCTTGTGCCCCAATGGCTTGAGTGCTTTCTTCTACAGCATGCTGCCTCTCCTCCAGAGACATCAGAGAGCAAGATATTGGTCTTCCCAAGATGTAGCAGAAACAACAAAAAAATAGTGCAAAGCCATTGAAGACCACAGTTTCCTTTAGAAACGGGCCAGGCTGCCCCATAATTGTACCCACAACTATATAATAGTAATGAAAAGGGGGAAGTGATAGGGAAATTATATGGCCTCCCTTTTACCTAACAGTAATGCAGAAAAGAAATTTAGAGGATGGCAAAAGAACTCACAATCCAATCCTCCTTGCTAATATAATTAGTTACTACAGCACTGGGTAATTGAAGAAGTATTTGGCTGCTTTATCCCCACATCACACATGGGACTTCCACTTGCCCCACCAATCATGGGATCCACTTTGTCTCAGTTTTCAGACGAGTCATCACACTGGTGGTGCTTATGTTCAAAAACCTTCGCTTCATTCGATAAGAGCCTTCAGGGCCAGTCATAGTGATGCTGAAATTTTATTATGCATACATTGCTGTGATTGTTCTTTCATTATCATTAATTGTTGTTAATTTCTTAGTGTGCATAATTTACAAATTAAACTTTATACATGGAATATATATATATATATATATATATATATATATATATGACAAAAACACAGTATATATAAGGGTCATCTCTCAAGTGAACTGTTCTGCTGGTTGAGTTGTGTAGATTCTATTTCTTCCTGAGGTATGTTTGAAAAGTGCATCTCCAAACTTATTCTATCACACTCCCTTCTTTAAAGACTTCAATTATTCTTAAGAATCAAATTATTTACTATAACTCAGAATAACCCTGCCATGTGTTCATAGCTACTCTCCAGCCCCTTTCCTCCTGCCTTGCCAGTAGTCCTCCAGCAGCCCGCTGCCCTTTCATTAAATATTCCCCAGCCCCCTAGGCCTCACTTCCACACCATATATATATATATATATATATATATATATATATATATATATATATATATATGTTTTTTTAACTTTTTATTTATTTAATTGCAAGCAGAGAGAGAGAGAGAGAGAGAGAGAGAGAGAGACAGAGAATGGGTGCACCAGGGCCTCCAGCAACTACAAAGGAACTCCAGATGCATGTGCCCCTTTGTGTATCTGGCTTACGTGGAGAATTGAACCTGGGTCCTTTGGCTTTGCAAGCAAATGCCTTAACCATTAAGCCATCTCTCCAGCCCCTCCCATCCACTTTTCAAGCTAACTTTGATTCACATTTCAGGTTTCATTGCAGCTCTTACTTCTGCGCATACACACACACACACACGCCACACAGACCGATCATGGCTACTGTGTATGCACTCTGACAACTCAAATGACCTTATCCTAAAAAGGCTTTTACTGCTTTGTGTTTATTTGCATGGTCCTGTGATTAATGACTGACTCTGCCAAGGGATTCTCACTTGTGGGTATGGGGAATGGACTTCTTTAGCTCAATTTCATATCCCCACACTAGACAAGGCAACTGATATGGAAGAGCTCAGGTGAATGAAATGCTTTACACTATGAACTTGAATAAAAAGAGCCATTCTCTTTAGAATGTAGAAGGGGTTTTCACAGAAGCAACCAAGCCAAAGTGAAGGTGGGTCTGGGACTTATCAGAAGAAGCGTGTAGAAAGCAGTTGATGAAGAGATGCTCCAATGACAGCCAGTCAGAGCCAGAAATGTGGAGGAACTTCATGGACACAGAACTCTAGCCCCCTCCAGCCATCCCTGGCCATGTGAGGATTTCCTCAGAGCAATCAGCCAAATCTGCCAGTTTCCTTCCTATCCTTACTTTTTTTTTTTTCAAAAGACCATGTAAAACACACAATATGTATTCTTTTAAATCTGGACTCTTTCCTATAAAAGCTATATGTCAGTCTCATACTTATTTTTAGCTTCAACCACAAGTGCATTGCTTGTCATTCAGTATATTCTGTTGCCTGGATGTGCCATCATTATATTGAGTGACATGCTGACTACGTGCACTTTATAACAACTGTGGGTCACACTTCTGTAAAATCTGCACAGGATAGATCTGTGTAATCCTTGGATTTTTGTTTTTGTTGTTTGTTTGAGGTGGGGTTTCATTCTAGCCCCGGCTGACCTGGAATTCACTATGTAGTCTCAGGGTGGCCTCGAACTCACAGCAATCCTCCTACCTCAGATTCCTGAGTACTAAGATTAAAGGCATGTGCCACTATGCCTGGCCTAAACCTTGGACTTTTACAATATGTACTTAAATGCCTAGATCACAATATCATATAATAACTGTACATTAACATTCCCAGAAAATACCAAAGAAATTTCTAGTGGCTATAATAGCTTCACTCAGCACACACATGTGAGTTTCCAATATATTCCATCCTTTCAGGAAAACCTGTTATAATTTATCTTTTCATTGTAATCTTTTAGTTTTAGTCTCTGTATGACTTATTTCTCTCTCTTTGTTGAGTGAGCTAAAAACACTAGTATTGGATATTCATTCATGAGATGAGAACACATCTGTGCTCTGTTTCCTGTCTGAAGTAAAGGTATGGTGTGAGTCTTCTGCTATAACATATTACTCAAATAACCATGCAAAAAAGTGTAAAGTAACATAACAGTTATTATGGTAAGACTATTTGGGATTCTCAGAGTCTATAGAAAAATAGTGATTATGTGTCAGATTTTATTTGTTTGTTTTGTAAATTCCATAGATGAAAATAAGGGCTTGTTTGGCTGAATAGTATGTTGCCTGTATTCTTCATGAGTGGCTGTTACGTACTGTCCAATGAACCTCAATTGTTGAATTTATGGAGAAATGTTTGGACCATTTTCTTATGAGTCACTCAACCATTGCATGTTTTATTATGATGTTCATTTAATTTCAGATGTTTTAATTTTTCCTTTCCTCTTAATTTCTTGGTAGCTCACACTACAGATGGATCCATGCTATTTGTCATTTCAAATAGATAAGCTTTTAATTTTATTTATTTTTCTATTAATTTGATTGATTTCTGCTCTAGCCTTCACTAGTCTTTATGCTTCACTGGGTTAATTCTCATTGTCAATCTTTTATGTGTTACTTTTTTAGGATAGCACACAATTGCTTCCTTTTCTTTCTTTAATATGATAGTCCTTCTTTTAGTGGTATGCTCAGTCCATTTAAATTAATTACTGCTATGAAATGAATAAAGTACATAGCATCACTAATTATTTTCTGTTGGCTCCATGTTACTTCTTTTTTGTTTATTAACTTTCAGGATTCTACTTTATCTTCAATGCTGTCTTACTTATTTTTAAATCTTTGAAAAAAATTAGGCGGTTTAAATAAAGTTTATTCATCATTAGTAAATTTCTACCTACTTTATCATAATATTGTATCACTTCATTAAAGTGTATGCACCATACAATAAAAATTCCCTTCTAGCTTCAGTGCTATTCTTGTCATTCATTTTACTTTTATAATACTGAAAAGCCAAAGTACATGATATTAACTTTTCCATAATAAATCAAGTGTCATTGATAAGAACTACAAATAAAAAGGCAATTTTATATTTACTTTCACTATATCCTTTCTCTGTCACCCTATTGCTTTGTGTAGATTCAAGTTTCTTTCTCCTGTCCTGTCTTCTGTCCTTTAATATTTTCATTAAGGCAGGTATACTGGTAATATGGTACCATTGTTTTTTTTAATCTAAAAGGCATTCATAACTGCTATATTGGAAGCACACTTTCTCTGGATGTAAGATTCTAGGTTGACAACATTTTTTTATTGCATTTGAAGGATATCTCACTATATCCACTTCATTATTTTCTTACAAAAATGTTTGAAATTCTTATCTTTGTATATATAATATGAGGATTTTTTTATTTTTTAATCTTTGATTTGAATCCTCTTCATCTACCATCCTTTTTTATTTTCTTCTTTTTTTGTTTTTTTCTTTATTAGTCAGTTTTGTATTCAGCAAATACAGTCAATTTGGTACCATTATTAGGCTCATCTGTGACCTACCCCCTCCCTTTGGTCCCTCCTTGTTGAGGTATAGGGGTCATGCATTGTGGAGTTAGCCCACAGTTATGGGTAAGATAAATGTCTCTGCTTATCATGACCCAACATGTGGCTCTGACATTCTTTCCTCCCCCTCTTCCGCAAAATTTCCCTGAGCCATTTTGGGTACATTTTTGATCTGCTTCAGTGATGAGGTGTTGGGGGCCTCTGTGGCTCTGGCTCTCTGATTTGGTAGGAGTTGATTTTTCTCTATGCTGATCTCCTTCCCCCTTGTGCTGGTATCTGGTTCATCAGGAAAACAGCCCCCTTGCTTGTTTCTCCAATTTTTCTTAGTTTCAGCTGGGGCTCTTTTGAGGTATGATGGGGTGGCTCTCTCCTTAGGATCTACATCAATCTGAAAAAGAGAAGCAGATTCTCCAACGGAGAGTAAGTTAGCACCAGGACAAATGAGATAACCCTTACTTTTTTTTTTAATAGAAAATTTAAAGCTGTAGGCCCTCTTGTAGCCCACAATTGATGGTAGCTTGATATTGGAGAGTGGGCTTATGTTTGGATATGGTTCTGACTTGTTTCCCAGCTCCAGCTATGGGTCCCATACCTTATTTTCTTTTGTAACTTCTGTTTATTATTCCCTATGCTCCTTGAATGTGATTTCATGTATTTTTTTTCCTGAATATTGAAACTTCTTCTTTTCACCTTTTTATTTGATTTTTCTTCCCTATCTTTCCATATAAAAGGTCTAGTGGAAAAATAAATAGGCAGAAAGTTTGACTATGACAGAAGAAGTTGAACTGCAATGTTCACAAATTCTGATACTTAAAATAGGACAGAGAAAACTGCTGCTAGTTAATGTTATTTTAGAAAAGGAATCTCAGTAATAAATATTGCTACTATTATCCAATTGTAAAAATTTTAGCAAAAATTTGAAAATATTGTAACAGTGGGTATAAGACAGCTATTCAGATAACTGATTTTGTTAAAGAATTCCAAAGTCCTATATCTTGGTCTTTGCTGAAGGTTTAAAAAGTCTTATGTCAAGAATGAAGTATAATTCAACATTGTTAGAAGGCTTTAGGGTCCTAAGCTTTGGTTTTGTTAAAAAGGTTCAGTCATAAGTTAAGAATCAGTATATATATATATAAATTGCATATATCAGTATATATATATATATATATATATATATATATATGTATATATATATATAAATTACATATATCAGTATATGTATGTATATATATAAATTACATATATTAGTATACATATAGATAAATTATATATATATAATTTATATATAATTTAATATATATATAAATTACATATATTAGTATATATATAGATAAATTATATATATATAATTTATATATAATTATATATATATAAATTACATATATCAGTATATATATATATATATATATATATATAAAATTTATCCATATCTAGTGCAATCCAGCTTTTAGAAGTGAGAGGGAAGGCAAGCTTTCTACTTCTATGAGAAAGGAGCAGGAGGCAGTTATCAGAAATTCCATATTGGTAAAATCTTCATCTCACTATAGGTCAATACTGAAGAAAGAAAACATTTTTCTACAAAGGTCCATGTTGCTGTCAGGCAGCACGCATTAAATTGCTTGAAAAATCCACATCCTGGCGTGTGAGTATTTTTCAAAGCTAACTATTCATAAAATGTTGACATATCATTACTGTAACTGTCAACAGACATGGATACTGGTATGATCACATGAAAGTCTATTCTCAGGGAGACCAGAAATCACAAGACTTCAGTGAAAATTTTCAGAATGCTAGGACTCAAAACAAAGAAATGGTCAGCTTCATCTAATTGTATAACAATATGATTAAAAGGAACACTTTCAAAGTAAGAAAATCTGAAATAGCCACAGAGTTGAGAGTGATTCTGATAGAATCATAAGTCATCAGAGAGTCTAATAAATTATATTTGTCAAACTTGGTAAAGCATATAGCTTTGTAGACCATCATATAAGGCAAAATTCATTTTAAAATATAGTACGTTAATATATAAACTTTGACTGCATTAAACATGGCTTAAAGGCATGGTATATAAAGATTTTATAAACTTAGAATATGAAGTTTCAAGTGGGGAATATGGGAGGTGGAAATGTTTAATCAGGGAAAGGTTAAGGAGAGAAGGAAGGGGGTGGAGAGGA
The DNA here is from genome assembly GCA_036346955.1 of Dipus sagitta. Lineage (NCBI taxonomy): Eukaryota > Metazoa > Chordata > Mammalia > Rodentia > Dipodidae > Dipus > Dipus sagitta. The sequence continues at coordinate 62,467,695 of CM070786.1, forward strand.
AGGGGTAGTAGGGAGGGTCAAATAAAACTAAGGTCCTGTGAAAAATCCATAAATAAACCTACTACTCTGAGAGCTCATTAAAATATAATTTTAAAGAAGAGGGTTTGAAGCAAGGTGCTTTCTGTGGGTGGATAATACTGCTCCTAGAAGCCATAGGTTATTAAATGAAAACTCCGAGTACACGGCATGCACTACTTCCCTATGACTTGTTCAGATCAGTCGCGGAGACTCCAAAACTGTGTCATCACCACTGCTGTTGGCTACCTAACAGAACTAGATGGTAAGACTCCATTGCTGAGGACACCAAGCATATATGTTACAGGACATAGACAAACGAAGCTAGAACCGAGCTAGAAGCTTTCGTTCTTCACATACAGTAACAGAGAGTTCTCTGTCTAAGGTTGGGGGAGCCTTGAACTCCCCACCACACTACTGTGCTGCCAGGCAAGCGGTGCCCACTAGTGCAACGATGGCATGACTATTACTGGGTCACAAACCGCTTCCTCGTTAGATCTGGGACCTGCTTCATGGGAGGAAATTCCTGCCTGGTATTGGAAGTCTCATTAAAAGCCCACTGATGAGGAGAAAACCGGCCCTAGCAGGGAAGATGTCTTTTTTGTTTTGTTTTGCTTGTTTTGTTTGTCGAGGTAGGGTCTCATTCTAGTTCAGGCTGACCTGGAATTCACGATGGAGTCTCAGGGTAGGTAGCCTAGAACTCATGGCCATCCTCCTACCTCTGCCTCCCCAGTGCTGGGATTAAAGGTGTGCGCAACCACACCAGGCTCATTTATTTATCTATCAATCAATCAATCAATCTATCTATCTATCTATCTATTTATTTATTTATTTTGTTTTTAATGGACATGTGTACAGCGCCTCCTAAATACTTATGTTCATACCCATAGACGAGCGCTGCTTTCAGTTTTGGTCAGAGAAGTTTCTTTTTACAGTGTTCACCATTTGCTGCTGAGAATCATAACTTGTTGTAGTGTGGAGAGTGATGACTGTCAAGCACCCTACCCTAAATTGGACATTAATAACACCCCCATTCAAAGCTCAGGGAACATCAGAGAAGGGTCAGAAAAAAATGTAAAAGTCAGAGGAAGGAGAGGAGTCTTGTGGAAGGTCTTCCAGACATGATGTGGTCTTGGCACTCATTAACTCACAGCAGCTGTGGTTACCTGAACATACCTGTAAGAGACTGGGTCCATCAATAATTCATCATGGAGGGGGCCGGAGTCCAGAGAGCTCCATCAATGGTTAATCCTGGTGGGGGCAGGGGCCCAGGAGAATTCACTCCTCATAAGAAAGGTTGTCAGATTTATAGGCAGCTTATTGTTGCTGGGGGAGGGGGAGACATCCTCAACCATGTGGCCACTGGAAGTTGCTCATGATCCTGTAAACAGCCTTTGTGCTTGGCTTTTGTAAACAACCCTAATTCAACTCATGGGATTTCCAAACCATCAATTCATTAGAGTAAAAGGGGGAGACTGGTTTGCAATCAAACATAAGGGGGTTACAGTGATTGGGAGGAAGACAAAAGAAGATAGTGGTTGATTATCAATACAGATATCAGATATCATATACATTTATTGTTAAATAGATAAATATGTAATATGAAGTTATTACAAAGTTTAATAAGATTAAGTGAAAAATTTTACTTTTGTTATGAGACAGAGGGAAATGTGAGGAAGATTATAAATTATAGAAACGGATTTTCTTCTGTTGTTCTCAAATTAGGATTGAAAAAATATAATTAATAATTTTAAAGAATTTTCTTAAATATCATTAAAATATTTATAGTAATTTTTATTGAGCATTTAAAATTCATTTGTAATTTTCTTTCAAAATATTTATTACTCTATCTCTTATAAGTTTATCCACAATCAGTATTAATTAGAGTCGTAATTGTTGAGCATTTATTTTGTGACAGGGAAAGTGATTGAGGTATTACATATGTCATTTCATATTCAATTTAATACAGAATTTCCTAAATTAGAAAAGCATTCAGACTAAACTTAAATAGACTTCAGAAAGAAATGGATACCATTAATCTGTTTAAATGTAGGTGACTACAGTAGACAGGCTTTCTGGACCCCTTATTCATCTTTATTCCTAGATTAAGCTTGATTATTTTCTGCAAATCTGCCATTTTCATAATCTAAATCATCCTGTGCATACACTCACTTTTCTAATCCTTTTCAATGAAGAATAATTGATACCTATTTGTGCAGAGATGAGTAGGAAAATATTCTCTGTTCATATGTGGAACCTGGTTCCTTCCATCCTTCTTTCCTTCCTTTCTCCCACCCTCCCTGTCTCCCTCCCTTCATTCCTTTCAGTTGTTCTGTGAGACGGGGTCTGGCCATTTGGCCTGTGTTCTTCAAGAACTTGCAGTCCTTCTCCTTCAGCCTTCTGATGACTAGAATTACAGGTGTGTGCCACCATCTACTGTTCTGACATTTATTTCTCAAGCATGCTTTAAAATTGTGTTTATTTATTCACACACAGATGTGTGTGTATGTGTGTGTGTGAGAGAGAGAGAGAGAGAGAGAGAGAGAGAGAGAGGGAGAGAGAACAAGCATCAGAGCCTCTTGCTCTTGCAAATGAATGCCAGACCATTGCACCACTTTTTGCATGGGTTTAGTTGGGTCATTTAGGAATTGAATCCTGGGCAAGCAGGTTTTGCAAGCAAATGTCTTTACACACTGAGCCACATCCCATCCCTTCTTAAGTATCTGCACTCTCCTTTCTCTCCCCTAGAGCTCTGGGGACTGACTTCCCTCTGCTAGATTGTCACATCGTGCACATGTATTCTTTATACTTTGTTTAGACTTTTGATTTAGTTTTTTTTTTTAAATTTCAATAATGAGGTATAATTAGGACTAGCCAATTAATGAAGCTACACATAGAATACGTATGTTTCTCTAGCATCACCATCCTGTAGTCTCAGCTGCCCAATGTTTGCATGCCTCATCGCATATACTTTGTCCATTTCAGCTTCTTGATTAAGGTAAGACATTTAATCCTGTCCTTATTTATTTTCCCATATTAGTCAGGAGAAAAATTGTGGAATGTTTTAGAAAAATAATTCTCATGTAAAGGTAAGTCTCACCAAATATATGACATATAAATTCTAAGTAGTTTTCTCAACACTTAGGTATTTTCTCAAGGTAAATAGAATGATATGCTTCTTTTCTCTCACACCCTAATGAGTGGTTTATGGTAGTTTTATTTGCAATAGCCCTATGTAGAAATTACTCAAATTACAATCAACATGAAAACACATAGACAAATTGTGATATATTAATATAAGGAGAAAAAATCAAAGGTATGGCATAAAAACTCAGAAGTTGATTACCTGGGAAAATGGAGATTAATAGAAAAAGGAAACTGAAGAATGTTATTAAAAATGCAAACGTTTTCTAACATGAGAGAAACATGAAATATGAGCTGATTACCTGGTCAAAATTCATCAGACTTTAGATTTAAAATATGTGTATTTTGTTTTATACAATTTTTTTCCTGAAAAGCAACAACTGAATACTAAAATTTGATAATGAGGGTTACTGTTAACTGCAACAGAACAAGCAATTCTGAGAAGACCTTGTGTAACTTCTGTATATTAACTTAGGAATGAGCAAATTTTCAATGTATTGACCCAAAGGAGAGCTGTGCTTCTCACTGTGGGATATTAAATTTTCAAAGGTAAGAAGAAGGGATGAAGTCTACCCTGCAGTGTCTGGTTAGGATTGGTATACGCGAGGATGCATCTGTAAAGTTTAATGTGAATGTAGAAATACGTGTCTGCATATTTGCATATTCTTCTTGCTGAGGAAGCAACGACATATCAACATCTCTGACCAAGACTAAGCCTTCATGTTGATTATGTACATATATTTGACTATAAATAACATACATATAATGTATAAAAATTATATACTTGAGAGAGATATGGTTGTGTGCTAGTCAACTAGCTCCCTGTAAAGGAAACGAAGCCCTCATTAGCAGCATTTGCTAGTTTTAAAAGTGTAAATATTCCCATTATGAGTGACTTCAAGCCCTCAGCATTATGCCACTGGTTTGGAGTGGGGTGCTGCAACCTGGCTTTCACGAGTTTGCAAGCTGGCCAGAGCACACTGTCCATTGTGACTGTAAAGTGAAATGAGCATACCCAACTGCATATAGGCCATCAGAATCACTTACTGGGAGAAAAGTAAAATTATCACTAATATAGAAGTGGAGAAGTAGATCACAGTCATTGGATAGGCGGCAAACTGAGCAGGGGAAGGTTCACTGAGAAGTTTGCTATTAATTCGTTAAGTGCACAAAATCTTAATTGATTTACCTGGAAATTATTTACTGGTTAAACAAAGGAAAAACAGCAACCTCACAGCAGAGAGATCTGATGGATGCCACTTGAACCAAGTGATCACTGCCCAAAATTCTAGTATCGGGCAGACTGATGCTAGGTGCCCTTGGGAGGAGCTCCTGAAGAAGGCCTGTGACCATCTTCTGCCATGCCTGTGATGCCAATGAAGACTCTGCGGAGAAACAGAATTAGCAGGATATCTTTATAAAGTGATACAGTCCAAGGAATTCCCTCAGGTAGTAATAGCAAATGCAAAAAGTAAGGCAGGATTTCTAAGTTGTTGTGTTGATGTTTAATCCTTCCCTACAATGCCCCAGTTGTGCTCTGTGGCTTTCAAATTATCAGAATCTTTGAGGGTAATCAACCTCAACTATGCTAGCTAGTTCTAGATGTTACCAGTATATATCTACAAAATACTTTGAAAACAACTTCTGCTTTAGTGTTTGACTTGACAATTGTGTGCCAGGGCCCAGATAAGGTGATACATAGATAGTAATTACCACGTTGTCAGAAATTACTAATCTGAGTGCAATCATGAGAAAATGCTAGGTAAATAGAAATGGAGGTTATTAATGAACTTATAGACACATATCCTTCAAAAATATTATCATAAAGGCTACAAAGAGAAATTCTAATCAAACAATTTGAAGTAAAAATCAAGCATACATGAAATTACATATACTTGGAATTCTGGATTTAATCTGGTGTGGGTTGAAGATTGTTACTGGTAGAATTGATGAAATTAGACTATTGAATGTCCATTATATTCTATTCTATTTTTTAAATTAATTAATTTTTATTAATTAGTTTTGTGCTCAGTGAATACAGTCAAGTTGGTACCATTGTTAGGCTCGTCCATGTCCTACACCCTTCCCCTGGTCCCTCCTTGTTGAGGTATATGGGTCATGCATTGTGGAGTTAGCCCTCAGTTATGGGTAGGAGAAATGTCTCTGCGTATCATGACCCAATGTGTGGCTCTGACATTCTTTCCGCCCCCTCTTCCACAAAATTTCCCTGAGTCATGTTGGGTTCATTTTGGGTGTGCTTCCTATGGCAATGATTACAGGAGACAGTTCCCATTCTAGGAAGCATACACTGAAACATTCCATGCAGAGGTATAGAGCAACTCCAGGTCACTGTGCATAAACACAATGGCCACCTCTAGATGTTGACCGGGCCTGCCAACATGCTTCCGCACATAACTGAAGCACCTCTACGGATGTGATGAAGGATGCTGGGATGAGGAGATTATCCTGGGTCATCTTGGTGGGCCTGAAGGAAGCACGGGCTCTTCAAGGAGGCAGACAGACAGGAGTGTAAACAAAACGGTGGTGACGACAGATCAGAGTTCAAAGTAATGTCAGTGCCAGAAGAAGTGACAGAATTTTTACAAGCTGCTACATCAAAGGACATTGACATTGACAAAGGACTGATATTGTCAGAAACTGACGACCATAGTTACTTTATCCCCACAAATCCCATTTAGGCCATAGAAGCTCCAAAACAATGGAGACCTCATTTGTGAAATATTAGCTCACTAAACTTATGACATTGGTTATAGTAGAAATAATACCTATTACACCTGAAATGATTCTGAACCATTATGCAATTTTTGGAACTGTCACTATAATACCAAAATAAAACAAACATAAAATGGCAAATTTACTTTGTTACCAGATACTCCTTATGCTACTCTTACAAACTTTCTTTCTGGTTTCTACAGTTAGAAATAAGTGGTTAAATCCAGAGAACACATGGGATTTGCTTCAAATTGATGAGGAAGAGGTAGATGAAGGTAGGGCAGTTAGTACTGACTAGATTTGTGGTCATTAAGATAGGCAATGTGGGAAAGAGTCTGGTGTATATTATTTTACTTGTTTTGTGTGTGTGTGTGTGTGTGTGTGTGTTTAAGTTCTTTCTGAAAAATTAAAGCATAACATTTCATCTAAACATTTGTGGGTAGGAAAATGACAAAATACTAACATCATGTAGCAGTGGCTCTATATGAGTGTTAACAATTGGTCCATATGAGTGTTAACAGCCTCAACTGAAAAAAAAAACAAATGTCCTAGACTCTAACATGTAGTCATAGCAGGTCAGTATATTTCATTGTCTTGGATGGATAGAGCAAGGGATAGGACGCTTTACTGTGAACGTGCCAGCCAGTGGTCATTAACTCTTCTTAACTGACAGTGCTGCTCACCCATTCCGTTTCCACAGTTGTCCTTCCCGTGTTAGCTTTATAATTGCAGGTGTAGCTGGAAGTGTTCAGAGCTCTCTACTGAGCATAGCAGTGTCTGCAGAACCTCCCTTAATGTATGACCTGTGGACAAACCTGTCATACCAGTGGCCTTCTTACTTCTGAGCTAGATGTGTGATCACAGACTTGCTCTCTTTCTGACTGTCAAAGCTACTGGGTTTTCCTGGAGCCTCTAGTCGTCTGAGGGGAGCGTGGAGCAAGGACATTTGCATTGTTGCCTTCATGAACTTCACCATTTCCCTAGAAAGTATATAAAAGGCTCAAGAATACATTTCTCTGCCATGTAAAGAAACAAAATATCTAACAGCTAACATGGTTTGTATAGATAACCAAACTTGCTTCCCTTCCCCAGTGAGGCAAATAAGAGTCTGCATTTTTTGGCCAGATCCAATGAATTTAAATTTTCCATTAGCATATAATAGGTTTAGAGTTAGACGATCAATCCCTCTGAGCATGGGAATCAGTGAAAAAAGAAAGTCAGCGAGCTATTGCACACATAAGCTCACAGTGTTATTTGAGAATACACTGTGCCTGGAAAGAGAATGATAATAAGTTTTATGTGTATCCATTTTTTCTTTTAAATAGCAAGATTTTTTAAAAAGCCATTTCATCTGTGAGAGATTCAGTGGCCATGTTTGATGGCAAGCCAGATGGCAGCGTTCTCCAGCCCCAGTGCCAAGAAGCATGACAAAAACTGCAATTTACGTTCCATGGTGAGGCTGCAGCACACCCCAGCTGCGGGCGAGCGGGGCTCTGACGGTGGGTGCAGGCACACTTGGTTCTCTCCCAATTTGGATGCAGCAGGTAAGAGGCGGATTCAGTCCCCAGCAATTATAGGATTGGCACGCTCCGCATTGTTTCCTCACAGTCATATTCCTACTGGACTTTATTAAAACACCATCTGTTGTCGGGGCAGACAAAGAATGCAAACAGAAATACATAGCAAGACACAGCGAGGATGAGAAAATGACAGCATGCGTGAGCATTGGAGGCCTGATGCAGGGTCCGGTTGCAGTTTTCACAGGCCATGTTTGGTCCTGCAGGTTAGCTTTAACCATCACCACAGCTCTACTATCTCAGAGTTTTGTTTATTGCTTCTACTGCCAGCTAGGCTCAAACAATTTGTGGTCCAAATGCAGTTGGCTGCATGTCATTCAGGCTGGAAAGGCAGGCAGAGAATCCATGCATCTAGGGGGAGGCCCAATCACATTAGCATGGCTACAAATTAAAACCCAAATCATGGAAAGTTAAGTCATCCCATGGAATAGTGCTCAGAGTGAACTTCTGAGGTCATGGTCAGAAGAGGCTGAGTAATAAAGGTTGTCTGCCAGTAACAATACCTTCAGGGCATGAGGAAAAGTGACTTTTTTATAATCAGCTGTTTTCTCTCACGTTTTTAATCCTGCAGATGAGAAGCAGATTATTTTTAATACACAGCTGGTTTCTGCAAATGGCCAAGTGAAACATTTCATATGCCTGTGTATAATTACAGGTGAAATGAATTACTCAGAATTCCTCATCAGATCAATATGCTAATAAAATGTGAAACAAGTAGTTAACATGTAAATACAAGAACAACAGCATTAAAACTCTGATATGTCATTTCAATCCTACAAAAAGACATCTGCCTATTTGGAACTTTCGTGCAAACCAGCAACAAAACTACAACAAACCTTATAGAAACACGTAAGCAACCTATGATGCATGTGGCATAAAGAAAGTTGCAGAAAAAAAAAAAAAAACATTGAAAACCAGCACTGAGTATTTTCTGAGCAAAAGAGTTGGCTCACTTCAAACATAGCTTCCAATGTTATGGAGCAGATGAATTAGAAGCCTGTGGGATAAGCTCCCGGAAAAACTCATGGCGCGTACGATGTGGCTGTCTGCTTTGTCCGACACCCAGCCCCCTGTTATTCTTGCCAGGATATGAGCAGTCATTTTAATTTACAGAAATGCTGTGTACCACTTTGCAAGCCCTACCAATATTTACAGAGAATTCAGTGAGTGAATGAAAAGAAACAGCTGCAGCTCCTTCCACCTCATTGCCCATCTCATCACCGACTCTCCTTCTCGGTTCTCTCACTCATCGTTGTTTCGTTGAGCAAGGATTGGGTTGGCAGCATTCGATACATGTCTGTTTGTTACACACGGAACCGTTCCTAGTAGGAATTTTTGCTTACCCGAGTGTTTTCCCAAGAATACGGTGACACCCTGACAATGCTTTGCATATGTATTTTAAATAGGTTCCAAAGAACACGAAAATTTCCTGGTATACAATTTAAGATGTGTTTAAGACTTTTGCTGGAGCAATGACTTATAGTCAGTGGTGCTAGACTGAAAATGTATGTGTGCCACAGTATCAGCTGTGTGGTGAATGTTCTAAAATAAAGATACAGGGCTTGAGAGACGGCTTAGCACTTAAAGCAGGTTTGATTCCATAGTACCCACGTAGGGCCAGATACACAAAGTGGCACATGCATCTGGAATTTGCTTGCAGAGGCTAGAGGCCCTGGTGTGCCTCTGTGAGTTCAAGGCCAGCCTAAGACTACATAGTGAATTCCAGGCCAAGGTCAGCCTGGGCTAGAGCAAGACACTACTTTGAAAAACCAAAATAAATAAGTAAGTAAGTAAATAAATAAAATGATACAGAACTGTGGAGGTGTTTCACTGTTTAAAAGCTCTTGCAGTATAAGCCTTAACACTGAATCCCAACACACCTACAGCAATGAGGAGCAGAGTCATGGTAATACCGAAGCTGGAGGGCTAGTCAGGCATTTAGAGTGACAAACAACAGACACTTCCTCAAACAAGGGGAAGGTGATGGCCAACACCCTGAAGTTATCCTCTAAAACCATGTAGAGAACTACGTGCTATGGTGCATGTGTCTATACAAACACACCATACACACATGTGCACACACATTAATTAATTAATTAGTTCCTTTGGGAGCTAAAAATATAATTGGGGAGGTCAGCTCTATACTGAAAGAACAGAACACAAGATCAAGTTACAATTAGATGCTTATTTCATCGTTACTGTCACCTGGGCTAGAATGTGTGAGCTCCTTGCCCAGGGGAGTTGACTCATACATGGGCATCAGCCACTCTAGCACTGAAGGGACCTGTAGTCAAAAACAACATAAAATGTTTTTTCTCTGTGTTGGGTCTAGGAGTGACTTGAATCATATATGAGATCAAAATGTTGGCCATGTCTTAAGGCAGGTAGTGCCTCAATAAGTTAAAAGATAACTTACTAAAAGGGATATGAGAAAGAAATGCAAGAAGACTTGGAATAGAGGCAAAGAAAACTAGGCAGCCCCCAAGCGTAGTCAACACAGGAAGTACTCTACTAGCCTAGCCATAGATTTCTCAAGAAGAGAGAAAGATGAAAACAATGTGTACTACCATTTTAGCCTATAGTATACATTTTAAACAGGGCTTCCCTTTTGCCTGATAGAAGTTGTACCTAACTTAAAAGAATAAATAGGGCTGTAGAGATGGCTCTGCAGTTAAGACCGCAAGCCTAATGACATAGCTTTGATTCCCCAGTACCTACATATAGCCATATGCACAAAGTGGCTCATGCATCTGGACTTCATCAGTGGCAGACAGACATGCTGTGTGGAGCCTTTGGCAGTCTCCCATAGATGATTGAAAGTGGATGCCCTTGGGATCTTGGAGCAGGGCCTGTCATCAGCTGCAGACAATTCCTCCTTCTCTGAGAGACACTGTTCAGCTGCTGAGTTTAATGAAAACTGCACACTTGACAACGGACCTCCAAATGAGTTATCATGCGACCTGAGCTGGACAGGATGAACTGGGTGCTATCTGACCCACCAAGCCTTAAAATTGGATATGCACAACCCACCATCAAATGGAAGTGGTATGTATGTAATCAGGCCTGAGAAGATCTTAATATCACACTCTTGCTACAATGCGTTTTATACTCTGTAAGCACCCATGACATCTTTCAATATGCTCTGTAATTGGCTGACTGAGGAGCAGACAAGGACTGAGTTTTCAGAGGTTCTCCATACTATGCAGGCACCACCTGAAAGTGGACAGATGCAGCCTCACAGCCCCTTTCTAGGACATCCCTTAGTCATGATAAAGGGAAATCCTTGCAGGACTTTGGGCAGTGTGCATGGTCATACATTTTGCTTAGGGAGAAAAGTGACCCAGTGTGTGGTTATATACTGATTCATGGCCTATGACCAGTGGTTCGGCTAGATGGTCAGAGCCACGGAACAAGCACTGGAAAACTGGAGAAAGATACTTGGGTTCAAGTTATAAGGCTAAACCCCTTCACACAGGCAAAGAGTGTGAATATATTTGTGGCCCATGTACATGTTCATGAGTTACTTAATTGTTAGTGAGTCATCATTTTTAACTTATGAAGTACTCAAATGTAAGTATTCATCAAGCGTTTCATCACCCGTCCTGGTGGAGGGATGAGTGAGGGTGTGCTTATGCACAGGGCAAAAGAAAAGGCAGCAGGAGCATGAGGGAGACATAGGTCGCATTTGTGCTCAGGAAGCACATAGATAGATGAATTCTGGGACTCTACTTACTTTCTCCTTTCTCTTTTAGGGTCAAACCCCAACCGATCAAGAGCTTCTGCTCATGTTTAGGATGGGTCTTCACTCTTTAGATACAGTTTTCTTGCTCCTCCTGCTATGTCTCACCCCATCCATGTAGCACTACCATATTCCTTCTTAACTTTCAAGTTAAAATAAACCCTTCCCTCCTTTAGGTCGTTCTTGATGGAAATTTGGCTACAGTAATGAGGAAGGTAGTGAATATAATATGCAAGCACACATCTGACAATGCTAGGGTCTTCATTCTGCCTAACATGGAATAACTCTCCTATGTACACCCAAACCCTCACTAATTCTTCCACCAGAAAGATTCATGGTGTAGCCAGAGACATGGAAGAAGCACTGGACAGTTGTGTGAGAGAGAAGGAGTCTATTACTTCTATGACGATTTTCTACTGACATCAGAATCCTCTTCTTTGGCCTTTTAATATGCACTAAATACCAGGGCTTCTCCAGGGATCTCCCAGGCTTTTAATACCAGACAAGCCTGCTGAGGCATCTGGCTTCTTGGACTGAGCAAGCTATTGGATTTTCAGCCTCTCCAGTGTGCAGATGGCCATTATGGGACTACTCAGCCCCTGTAATTTACACCCATAGAATAAACACGTTCTGTTGGTTTTGTTCCTGCAGAGAACCTCATCTAATACAGTTATCAAAAATTATATTAATGAAGATGATAGTAAATAAATATGGTTGAGTTGGGATATAAAAGCTTGTGCAGGTTTTGGAAAATAGATCTAGTTTTAAGCTGCTGGAGCTCTACTATTAACTGATTGATTGGCTGATTGATTGGCAAGCACATGTGAATGTAGCATGGAAGTGGTATGGGTATGTGTGTGTATGTGGTATAGTATATGTATGTAATAAGTGCACATGTGTTTGTGAACATGTGTTCTCCATGAGTACACACAGAGGTCAGAGGGAAATGATAGATTCCTCGTCTATCACTCTTCAGAATTATTTCCTTGAAACAAAGTCACTGACTCTGGGGCAGCCATCTTACAGTGAGACTGGCCCGCCATTCTTCTGTCTGTTCCCCACAGAACTGAGGCTATAGGCATGCATGTTCATGCCCAGCTTTTTACATCCGGCCTTCACGCTTGTATAGCATGCGTGCTGACCGGCCGAGACATCTTCCTAGCTCCTCGACTAATTATTACCTTGATGATATGGACCAAGTCAACCCTTCCTTCCTGAACTGTTTTTTTTCATTTCTAGTGAGCAGGTTACTTAAATTAAAAGTACAATGTTATTACTATGTGCTACACTGGACCAGAAAATTTGACTTCAAAAATTCTGTTATTCTTTCCTTTATTAATAAGGTCACTGAAATAGAAAATTGGTGCAATAATTCAGAATCTAACAATTTACTATGTCTTCATATAGGGAAAGGAAAATTGGTTACAGTGGGGCAGTTACTAAGCAACAGTTTAGTAGCACCCTATTATGTTAGGCTGGGAACTGAACTAAGATGTCACACCTTCCTGTTAGATTCTATTAGTTCCCTTTAAAGGAATACAGCACCAATTCAAAGAATCAAAGACAGAAAGTCATTTTCTTTTTATTTATTTTTTAGTTTTTTGAGGTAGGGTCTCACTGTAGCCAGGCTGACCTGGAATTTACTGTGTAACCTCAGGGTGGCCTTGAGCTCTCAGTGATCCTCCTTCCTCTGCCTACTGAGTGCTGGAATTAAAGGTATGCACCACCATGCCCAGCAGCAAGTTATTTTTTAATAGCCTGGTTATAAACAGAATTTTGCATTTCTATAGACCATCTTTCTGTTATTTTCCTCTTTTTTTCTTTTATTTGTTAATATATTTCTCTTCTTTCTGTTTTATATAATGGCATTTCTTGAGAGTTGAACCCCTTCAAAATAATGAAAGCTAAAATGCTTGAGTACTTGAAAATTTCACAAAGAGTTGTGCAATATTCTTCCCTCCCATGACCTCTTCTATGTTATCCAAAGATAGATGAACATATATTATTAATAATTTTTATAGTTTTACTTGTATTAGAAATATTGATACTAATATATAAAAATATATTTAAGATCTTAAAAATAGAAAATAGGAATAGTAAGCAAAAATGAGACAAAAGCCTTCCAAAAGTTTCTATTGGAAGAAATATTGTAGTTACCAATACCTAAGGAGGAGATGGTGGCCATCACTATCATTTAGATCTACAATAGTTTTTCATGAAAAATTTATGAAAAATTTGCTTTCTAGCCTTTGGTATAATTGGGAGATGAAGGAATTTTAATAGGTGGAGACTCATAGAAGGCCTTCATGTCAAGGGATCTTTGGGGCCTCCTTCTTCCTCTGCTTTACATCCCCACAGCCAGATGAGCATCTTTACTCCCTCACAAAGATACCCCAAATCCAAAAGCAAAAGAGCTAATGAGCCATGAATTTAGACCTTCAAAACTCAACATAAACTTTTGCTCTTATATATCAAATACTTTGTTGTAGTAAGGGAAAACTGACAGCACAGTTGTCCAGATCACTAATTTTTTCTGCCATATATTATTTGAAAATTAAATCATACTGATTTAAGAAAAGCTGACTGTAATTTTCAGATGAAGTCAATATTATTTTGTTAGCCCATATAACAATCCTTACTCTGGAAGTTTAGCGGTGTATGTGTGTGTGTAAAAATGATTCCATAGACTATCTTCAAATTGACCTAGTGACACATTTAAAATAGAAATTCTTAGTCTTTTTGATAAATTTGAGAGTCACTATGATTCTGTGATCCTGTCCATGGATGTACAGATTTTTTTGGTTTCTTTTTGATGTTATAATTAGTTGTGTTTGCTTAGTTTGTTTTGGCTTCGGGGGGTGGGGGTGGCTGGATGTTGAACCCAGGACCTTGTGTATACAAGGGACATGTTCTAACATTGAGCTATTTTCCTAGCCAAATATACATTTTTAGCAAAATTACCAGGTGATATTTAGCTAGAATAAAATTTTAGAATAGTTTTGCTATGATTTCAATGGTCTTTTTATGCTTCCTAACCAACGTCTCAAGACTATGATGGCCTAAAATTTTACTCTGTTGAATGAAATGCATTTCCAGTGTGAGTTCCCAATTTTTGGTACAGATATTTTTTATAGATTTGATTATATTATGATGGTAAGTTAAAAGTGATACAACCCTAAGGGACATAAAACCATGCTTCTCTCTGATTGTCATCTTGTTCAATTAATAAGAAATCAGAGCAATCAGACCATCTTGGGAAGTGACATGAATTGTGGTGAACATTTTCACCTTGACAGAACAGTAGTAAGTGATCCTGAGATTATTTCCTGATAAACATGCTAGCCAAAGTCGAGAGTTATTCAAAGTTTTAAAAGCAACAATAATTTTATAACCATGCGCACATGAGAAGCCAAACTAAACTCGAGATTTGTTTTCCTTTCACTCCACTTTTGGAATGCATGAGTGAGTTGAAGAAAGTATGTTCTACTTTTTCTATTTCCTGGCACTTCATACATTCAGATTTCCTTTAAAATATTTTATTTGGGCTGGAGAGATGGCTTAGTGCTTAAGTGCTTGCCTGTGAAGACCAAGGACCTTGGTTCGAGGCTTGATTCTCCAGGACCCACTTTAGCCAGATGCACAAGAGGGTGCATGCATCTGGAGTTCATTTGCAGTGGCTGGAGGCCCTGGCACACCCATTGTCTCTCTCCCTCTCTCTCTCTCTCTCTTTCTCTGTCTGTTGCTCTCAAACTAAATAAATAAAAATAAACAAAAAATATTTTATTTACTTTTTTATATGAGAGAGAGTTAGATAGAGTGAGAAAAGGTGAATGGACATGCCAGGGCCTTTAGCCACTGCAAAGGAACTCCAAACATATGCACCACCTTGTGCAACTATCTGGCTTCTGTGGGCACTGAGGAATCAAACCTTGGTCCTTTGACTTTGCCAGCAAGTGCCTTAAGGACCAAGCCATTTCTCCAGCCCCAGATTTCCTTTTTCTTATTATTCTCTTCAGTGGAGAGCATACTTTGGAGATGGGAGGCTTGGGAAAAAAGAAGCAAACATAATAAACCTGCCATTTGTTCTAGGAAAAAAAAAAAAACAAACGTTTGCTATGATCCAGGAGTCCATTAGGGATTCAACAGAACAAATAAACTAATTACAAAATTTTTAGCAGCTCTGCCCCTATGGATAGCATTAAATATTGGCCTGCTAAAAAGATAAATGCCACATGCATTTTTTACAGGGGTCAATGAATGCCCTGTACTAAAACAGGCCAGACTTTGTTGGCACTTGTCTTGTATCTCATGTTACCTATGTGGGAGCACTGGTACATGGGAGGAAGATCCCATCACACAGTGCAATGCAAACATGTTGGGGCTGAGTAACATTTGTGCCAGAATTTTTGTGTCCTTATAAATCATGTCCCAGCTCTTGCTGGGATGACAATAAAGAATTTTTTTTGGCATACGATGTAAATCATTGCATGCCCTCTGGAATAGTGTAATAATTGAGTTGATTTACCAACCATGCACAGTTCTCTGAGAATGTGTGAGAGAGAGAGAGAGAGAAAGATGGGGAGGGAGTTATTATGGTATATATAAGCTGCCCTTTCCTGAGCAATTCACATATAATTAAAATAATAAGTGTTCATTATTATCTATCATACCACTCTGTGTAGAATTTCCTATCAACCCCAGAAGCATACTGGAGTAGGAAAAAGCCAGAGCATAAATCTACACCATAATTTAGATTACTTCATGTCTTGTTGTGGCCCAGATAAAAATAACTTGGTTGATATCAGCAGAAATGACACTGTCCTCATACACATGCCTACTGTCCTTATTGTAATGTGTTTAGATGCTTAGCAGGAGTCAAGGGGAAGGTAAAAGGAAAAATATCTCCCTAGTTTAGATTCACTATCTTGAGAAATAACCTTCCTAGATCAGACTGTAAGAAATGTGTCCCCCAAAGCCATATGTACTCCAAGAGCTTGGGTTCCTATACAAGTCTATATGGTTCTCACATTTATGCAAATCTATATTTTTCTCACATTTCTGTTTTTTGTGGATTTTTTCTTCTGCTTTCACCATCACTATGGAATGTTCAGCTCAGACCTAAAGGTAAAAAGTGTATACTTTCAGTACATGAATCACTGGGCTTTCACCAGGTTGAGAATCACTCCATCCATGATAAAAAAAGATGTGGTCTTTTACAAAACATATTTTCCTGGCCAAAAGTTTCATCCACAGAGTAACAAGGACTACAGAATTCTCATCCTCGGGCTGGAGAGATGGCTTAGCTGTTAAGTGCTTGCCTGTGAAGCCTAAGGACCCTGGTTCGAGGCTCGATTCCCCAGGACCCACGTTAGCCAGATGCACAAGGGAGCGCATGCGTCTGGAGTTCATTTGCAGTTGCTGGAAGCCCTGGAGCACCCATTCTCTCTCTTTCCCTCTCTCTCTCTCTCTGCCTCTTGCTCTCTCTGTCTATAGCTCTCAAATATATAAATAAATAAAATAAACAAAGAAATAAAAATAAAATAAAAAAAATTCTCATCCTCCTATAAATATTCTGTTTAGATTCTTTACTTAATAAGGATTGCTTGAAAATCAAGTACAAACATGTTTAATCACAATTTACCAGAAATTAAAGTCTAAATTATCATGGGAAAAAGATTTTTTTTTTTACTAAACAATGAAAGAAATTATTGACTCTTATATAGGAAAAAATTACTTATGATGATGCTTAAAACTCCAAATTTTTCTCTACCATACTCTCTAGTTTGTAAAAATAACAAAAAACTACAACAAATATATACATATATGTGTTTCTATATGTAATTATTTTTCCTGAAATTCATTTTTCAATACATATATAACCAATCTATATGTGTAAATATTTATAGAGCAATTAATCATCAAATCAAAATTTTGCTTAAATATATAAGTGATTATATAATTCAATTTGTTAGCATTTTTCTCCTATTTTTGTCTGCTAATATTTTTACTTAGATTCATGGGCTGTATTTACCTCTCAACGTATCTATCTGTCTACATATTATATAAATTCACTGTATTGTCACTACCATTAAACATACTAAAATATCATTATTTAATACTTGAATACCATTGTTAGAAGTAAGCCGAGCGTGGTGGTGCACGCCTTTAATCCAAGCACTCGGGAGGCAGAGGTAGTAGGATCACCGAGAGTTCGAGGCCACCCTGAGACTTCATAGTTATTCCAGGTCAGCCTGGACCAGAGTGAGACCCTACCCTGAAAAAACCCAAAAAAAAAAAAAAAGAAGAAGAAGAAGAAGAACTTAATACATAACATCTCAGTTCTTTCTATAAACATATACGAGCACTTAATGTCTATCAACTATGGTGTATAGTCAGTGTGGCATGCTTTCTGAATGAGCAATCACACTTTTTGAGGAGTAGTGTGTGCCTTATTTATTCATGATCACCCTGAAGCATACTGTAAAGTGAATTTACATAGGCAAGGCTACGGGAGGGATTTCTCTTAAGAACCATCTTGCATTTCCTGATGTATCATAAGAAGAAATCAAATAGCATTCAAACAGTACTAACGTATTAGTATTCAATCACAAAACTGCATCAGTGTCCAACAATTGGGGGGGAATAATTAGGGTGATATCATGTCATAGTGAATTAATATACAAGCCTTAAGAGTAGTTTCCAAAATCTTACCTTGAAAATAAAAAATGAACCGCAAAAAGAAAGTCATTAACGTGGCTATTGAGAATAAAAATCAACATGTGGAAGCACATTTTTGTCATTGTGCGTTGTGCATGTTGATGGTCAAAAAGTGCATGTGCCAATTTTGCGGAAGAGGGGGCAGAAAGAATGTCAGAGCCACATGTTGGGTCATGATATGCAGAGACATTTAGCTTACCCATAACTGTGGGCTAACTCCACAATGCATGACCCGTATACCTCAACAAGGAGGGGCCAAGGGGAGGGGGTAGGTCACGGATGAGCATAATAATGGTACCAAACTGACTGTATTTGCTGAATACAAAACTAACCAATAAAGAAAAAAAGAAAAAAAAATATGTGTGAGGCAAAAACATAGAACTGCAGAGAGAAAGTAGGCAAATCACTATTTTAGTAGTGACTCCTTTGTGATTTCAATTTTTTGTGTTCTCAGATCCCTGTGGTCAAATATGGTTCAAAAATATTAAATGCAAAGTTCTAGAAAACAACAAAAAAAAAGTACATGTGGCAGAGAAAATAGTAAGCTTTATATGGAGAGGGCTCTTCCTTTATAATTCTTAGTCTATCATGTCCACATGTTCCTGGGCTTGCCCATCATGAGTTGAAAACAAATAAAAGACGCAGTCAATGCTTCATGCTCATGGAAGAGTGGGGCTCAGACCTACAGCACACTGCCATCTGGGATGTTCTCACAATCTTGGAGCTGGGGTACTGTCATTGTCCAGCATGAAGAGGGAGTGTCGACTAAATATTTATAGCTTAGGATAAGACTGAAATTAAATATTCAAAGTTTGGGGGCTGGAGAGATGGCTTAGTGGTTAAGCACTTGCCTGTGAAACCTAAGGACCTCAGTTTGAGGCTCAATTCCCCAGGACCTATGTAAGCTAGAAACACAAGGTGGCACATGCATCTGGAGTTCATTTGCAGTGGCCGAAGGCCCTGGTGCACCCATTCTCTCTCTCTCTCTCTCTCTCTCTCTCTCTCTTTCTCCCTCTTTCTCTCTCTGTCTCTGTCTGTCTATTGCTCTCAAAATATAAGTTAAAATAAACAAAAAAAAATTCAAAGTTTTGTTTCCACTGAATTTGCATCACTTTCCTACTATTCCAAAGATGAAAAATTAAGATTAACCTCCATGCAGTTTTGGTGTTCTGCGTCATAGTTAAATATAATCAAGCATATCTGCATGTTGCTACATGCTTCTACGGTACTCCATGCATACTTGGGAACAAAATATCTCTTACATGGATGTACATTTTTCCTTCAAATGCAATTTTGTTGTAAGCTACACTTTATTTTCTCTCTTGGCTCTGGCTCTGATGCTTAGGAACCCACTGCTACTGTTTTTTTTTTTTTTAATTTTATTTATTTATTTGAGAGCTACAGACACAGAGAGAAAGAGAGACAGAGAGAATGGGCACGCCAGGGCTTCTAGCCACTGTAAACGAACTCCAGATGCGCGCACCCCCTTGTGCATCTGGCTAACGTGGGTCCTGGGGAATCGAGCCTCGAACCAAGGTCCTTAGGCTTCACAGGCAGGCGCTTAACTGCTAATCAATCTCTCCTGTGTTAAGGGTCCCAATAAATATAAATCCCACAACCATACTTATTTCATATCTGGCAAAATAAACATAGTTTCTCTCAATAAATATGCTGGTAGCAGCATTGGTTTTTCTATTGGTGCAAAGCAAATTGACACAAAATGTCTTAGAGTAGCATAAGTTCAGCTCACAATTTCCCAAAGACAGACACTGAGCAGGCAGAGCTGGTCTTCTGCTGAGATCAAAGTGAAGGTTAGGTATGTTCTGGCAGTGCCATTTCACCTGCGGATCACTCTCCTTTCCAGGCCTCTTCAGTTGCCCCAAGAGTTCAGTTGGTGACAGTTGTGGGATCTATATTCCTACTGCCTGTGTGGAGGTCAGTTTTATCTCCCAGAAGTGACACATGCCATGGCTTTGCTCCATCAAATCCAGGAGCAAAATTTCTCCCTGGTCAGCAGTGACTGAGCCTTATGTCACATGTTATCGTGACAGTGACAATGCCTCACTCTTGTTCACATAAGATGGCTTTCTCATCACATTCACTAAAGGACAATGGATAACACCTAACATGTAGATCCAAACACAAGAATAATTGAGACCATTTTGGAATCCTATCTACTATCACACTTACTCATATCTGGGCTATAAACAAAGTTAATGAATTAATAAATTTCTTTCAGGGCTGAAGAGATGGTTTAGAAGTTAAGGCACTTGCCTGCAAAGCCTAAGGACCCAGTTTTGATTCCCCAGTACCTACGTGAAGCCAGGTACACATGGTGGTATATGCATATGGAGTTTGTTTGCAGTGGCTGGAAACCCTGGCATACCCGTTCTCTCTCTCTATCTGCCTTTTTCTCTCTTAAGTAAATAAATAAATAATAATTTAAAATATAAATTTATTTTCTTTTTAAGTGAAAGAGCTAAATAATTCCACAAGATGCTGGCAGAACACTAAACATAATTTCCTGATACAGGGCACAAAGAAAGCAGAATGTTCTTTAAAACAGAGAGGGAATGTGTCTTTTTTATGGTTCATGGAAGAGGCAGTGTTCAATCCACAAACAAGTAAACAATGTCATATTTGACTCTCATGAAGGAAATATTTTATTAAAGACATTCAACGGATAGTGAGCTAGTGTTTTCTTAAGGAATGAATCATTTGCTATTGTCTCTCTCCAGCACTCTACTCTGTAGCTTGCTTGTGTTTCTTTGCAGGTGAGGGCTCCTGCTCAGGTGTATTTCTAGGGTTACTCCTATAAGGCGTGCAGTTGTTACAAACTCAAATGCCTTCTGCTTCCTTCCAGTTCTATCTTATGCATAGTCGTGTTAATATTTATATGATGGTCTATTTAATTTTAAAGCATGCCAAATTTGCCAGCCCCATGGGTGTGCTCATCAAACAAGTCATTATCTGAGTTCTTCCACTGCGCAGATGAAGTCAGGGAAACTGATAGTGTTACTGCTTTCTCAGAGCCTCCATGACTCATCAGAGATGCAACTGGGACTATAATCAATCTCTAATTATTTGCCTGTGTGCTCCTCACCAGCGTGAAGGAGGTTAGCACTGTAGTAAAAATTTGAGCTGTGAATATAATCTGAAAAACACTGATATGAAATTCCTACTGAATTTCCCCACTAGAGTTTCTTGAAGGAAACTAGGGAATACCACCAATTCTTGTCCAGATGAATTTACTGAGTCCCTCAACACAAAGACAGACACATAGAGGCTTATGCTTCCCAGCTGTCAAATTTATAAACCACACTCCATTGAGAAGCATAATTTGGCAAAAGTATTCTAGAACGAACAGAACACTTTTGCCAAGTTGATGGTTTACAAAGACAGCAGGCTAACCCTCTGTACCAGATGCAAACTGCAACATCTATTTAAGGTAATTACATAACTCTGTGGGTTTCTAACAAGCACCTTCACAATGAATCACAGCTTCAGAACTCTTTGAATCTCATCCCTCTGCTAATAGAACGTCAATTTCTTACAGGGGCTGACTTGCTTAATATTCTTAGCAGTGGTAATTTTCTTAATTATTTATGCCATACTGCACCATGTTTTTTCTTGGTGGGGAAGGACTTTCACCTTTCAAGTTCAAGTCACAGCAGTTTCTTCCAGGCGCCAAGCAATGTACAATCATCGTCCACATGACACCCACCCTTTCATCACCCCTGATGTTTCTACAGTATTGATTTCAGTTGGTCAATATCTGCGCATAATTTTTATTCACATTTTTTTCATTCCTTCCCTTAAATAATTTCAAATCATCTTAAAATATTGCCTGATTTTTTGTATGTAGTAGATTTCCAGGCATTTGACCTTTATTGATGTGATTAGAAAATATTTACATGGGAAAAAAGATTATATACATAGTCCGTGCATGAGCTATACGTTTTGTTACAATTATTTAGTACATTTAAACTACTATAGGCAATCATAAACAAGGTAAATTTTTTGTCCACAGTCTTAGAGGCCTAGATAAAGGCATGGGTGGATAATGTCTGCTTCAAATTGGCTTCCTGGGCCATAGAAACCTTTGTCTTTTTCTTTTTTCACTGTGTCATCATAGGGCACAAGAGAGAGGGTGGGTCCCTGAAACCTTCTTTCATAAGTTTACTAATTTCACCCATAAAGTTTTCCTCCTATGCCCTAACTATTCCTCGAAGGCTACACTCCTTAAGACTACCACACTGGTAATTAGGTTTCAACATATACTTTGGGGATGACAGGAGCGTTCTGCACATGTACTGTCCCGTCAGACTGGATATGTTGCCAGGATTCTGGCTTCAAAATAAGGACCAGCAAAGCCCTGCAGATGGTGGCTCCTCACCTGCCCCACCTCCTGTTACCTCTCCTTCCTACTGCTCCTGTGTTCTCTGCTCAGGGGAACATATGCTCAGCTTCAGTCTGTCATCCTTCCAAACCTCCCCGAGAGATGTTGTTGCTTTGAGCTTGTTGAACCTACTGAGTAGGAAGCCTTCCTTCCAGTCATGACTCATGAACACTATGCAATAATAGGCCCCTATTCTTACCAAATACTCTGTTAAAAAAGACACATTTAAGAAATATTTAAGAAATATTGCTCTTTCTAATAAAATACTTATATTTAGATTGGGTTCCAGCAGAAACACTAAGACCCCAGAAATGAATCAAACCTAGGTCAGGTGCTAAGAAAGAATACCTGATTCACAAGGGCCTGGAGAGGGTATGATAAAGACTATCCTCAAGCCTCTCCTGCTTCTCTCTCTCCTTTCTCTCTTTCTCTTTTATATTACCTATATATTTTCTTCCTTCTTCTCCCTTGTTACTTACCTGTAACTCCCAGTACTAGCATATAGCTAACATTCACAATGAGCTATTGATCAGAGAGACCTACAAGGTTTCCCAAAAGAAGACAGAATTCTGTCAGAGTACTGATGACCCACCAAAGGTTAATGGTAAGATCCTACTGCCGAAGACACCATATGCTGTTGAGACAGAACATGGAACGACCTGGCTAGAAACTGGAAGAGAGTCATTCACCACAGTTAGCTTCTCTAGTGCCAGAAGGTGCTACATGAGCAAATGGGGGTATGACCAACATCTGTCTAAGCAACTCATGGTCTAAGCTACTCAACAGCAATCAACCTGGCGTTACGCTCACACAAGTGCAATAGTGGCACACTGCCTTGATGGGTTACCAGCTGCTCTTGACTTGGATAACGGATCCCCTGAGTGGAACAAAACCCATGCCTTGAATGGGGAAACAAGTCAGAACCATATCCAAAAACAAGCCAACTCTCCAATATCAAGCTCCCACCAATAGTGGGCTACAAGAGGGCCTACACCTATTAGTTCTCTTTAAAATAATAATGGAATCTATGTATCTTGCACTGACCTCCCTCTCCATCAGAGAATTTGCTTCTCTTTTTCAGATGGACACAGAACCTGAGGAGAGAATCAGCCCATTGCACCCCACCTGGACACCAGCAGAAGCCATAGAGTTAGTGGAATAATAAGCAACAGATGCTGCCTCAGTGAACCTGGTACCAGCACAGGGTGAAGGAGACAGACACAAATATCACTCAACTCCTACCAAATCAGAGATCCAGAGACACAGAGACTCCCAAGATCTCCTAACACTGAAACAGACCTGAAATGAACCCAACATGGCTCAGGGAAATCCACCAAAGAGGGGTGGGAAGATTGTTAGAAGCATAAGTTGGGTCATTATGCACATAGACATTGCCTCTCCCCCCAAACTGAAGGCCACCCCCAAAATGCAATACCCACAATCCATAGGGGGGACAACAGGGAGAAGGCTAACAATGATACCATCATGGCTGTATACACAGATATGTATACACACTATATACATAGCTAATAAAAAAAAAAAAAGATCTGTGTGGCCTAGTCCTTCGTCTGTGTTCAGGTGTGAGTACAGTGCTTGGGTTTGGCTGAATGGTTCTGGGATGTCTGCAGTATGCTTCACAATCATCTGACCTTTCACCACCCTCTACCCTCCAGAATCACATGACATTCCAGCTTTCGGAAAGGTTTCTCACTCCTCTTTCACTCAAAGGCAGATACACTTAAATCACCTTGGAATTACTTTCAAACAAAACACTAAGTCCTCAATCCCCAATGTGCTAGCTTTCAGTCATTATGACAAAATACTTGTAGTTAACAAGGTATGAAGAAGAGAGTTTTACTTTTTCACAGGTTTACAGAATTCTAAGTCCACATTGAATTGCCTTCATTCCTTCTGCCTTGTGGCAAGGGCCTACATCACAATGTAATCACGAGACTGAGGAAGGGATCAGGGTTCAAATACCCCATTCAAGAGCACAGCCCCAATAAACTAACTTCTTTCTTTCCACTTTCCCACTTCTTAAAAGGTTCACAACCTCCAGGGTAGCATGGGCAATGTGGTGGCCACGCCCTTTAGCACATGGGCTTCAAGATCATATCTGAACAATAGCATCTACAACAGTATAACAAGGTTAAAATGGACATTTGTTTTCTCATTTAATTGTTTGTAAACTGAGAGTCTCTAGGTTCTATCAATGTCTAAATATTTTCTAAATAAGTATGTATTGCATTACTGCCTTTACATTCAGCACAATGATTTCCTACAGTTTCTTTCTTACTCTAACCATTTTTTTTTTTCTCTCATTCTCTAACATGTTTCTGAGAAATTCTATACTTTAAGTCCAGGTATACTTTTCAAAAAAAAAAAAAAAACCTAACCTCCTCTCTCTTTCAGATAAAATTCCTTCAGCACTCTTCATTGCTTAGAAAACAGTGCTTTAAGATCTATCTAGCCTTTCACTGTTTGCAGTTAATTCTTACTAGTTGAAGTGCTTGTGTTTTATAAAATTATCATGAATACCAAATAAATACAGAGCCAAAATTCTTTAGAGAAACTACAGGGTCAGGTTCCCGCAAGCCAATTGTCATACCCCGTGTTTTTGTAAATATTTTTGTTTACATATTGACAATGACTCACAGCCAACTACACTGTAATCCCAGCACCAGTGAGTTTATGAGGCACATATTTTCTCCAGGAGACACGTGGTAATCTTCCTGTGCTTAGGAACACAAGACAGTAATTTAGCACTATGTTTTGGGGAAAATTGTACATAGGAAAATCACCCCAAAAATGCCCAAAATACCAGAAAATCGGTGCTAAGTGAATCACAAAAGGGTACTTGCTTGTAGAAGACAACCAAAACTAGGAGACACTGTATCTATATCTTTGTTTGACTTTGCCTGGAAATATGGACACTGAGTGGCTGAAAGTTTTCATAACTTTGTACATGTCATTGAATAATGTTCAGCATGACTATTAATTTGTGAGCATAAATAAACCCTAGGGAACACGTAATTTGTGAATGTAGAATATTTAAGAAATTGAAGGAGAATGAGCTCAGTTGTTGTGTGAACTTATCACCAATAAAATAAAATAGAAAACATTCTATCCAAAATAGATGCTAGTATGCTCCCAGGGTTCACCTGTAGGCTCCACATTTTATAGCCTTTTACAGGCTTTAAAATGTCTCTCTCAATTGTTTCTTCACAGAACTATCTATGGGTGAGATTAATTAAGTGACATTACATTGAATTTGTGGTATCTGTACTCAAATATGACCCACTTCCACACCATCTCTATCTTATAAGTGAAAACTCCATGAAACTCAGAACAAGGGCTGGAGAGATGGCTTAAGGGTTAAGGTGCTTGCAAGCTAAGCCAAAGGACCAGGGTTTGAT
This sequence comes from Dipus sagitta, assembly GCA_036346955.1. NCBI lineage: Eukaryota > Metazoa > Chordata > Mammalia > Rodentia > Dipodidae > Dipus > Dipus sagitta. The sequence continues at coordinate 62,493,435 of CM070786.1, forward strand.
TCCCCAGTACCTATGTAAAGTCAGAAGCATAAAGGTCAAAACTGTATCTCATACGTCCTTACATACTTAGGAGCCAGCCCAGAAAGCAAGCCATAGGAAAGATCTGAGCCATATTTGCCATGATGAATTCAGCTACATCTCTTTTGCCTTTCATTTATTTCTAGAGTGGTCCCATAGTTCAACCAATAACTGTTTTGATGCCAACTACTTGGTCCAAAGTCTCTTCTACACTTGCTCCTCCACATAGCTTATGGGTGATATAGGTATTTATTTTGCATCCCTAGAAATATATTTTATCAATTATTTACTTTTCTAGTCCATTTTCGGTCAAGTTATCTGTAAAAGAATGAAAAGATTGTGCTGCATTCAAGGGTTCTAAAGAGAAACAGAATATATTATGATATATTCCAAAATGAACATGATTATACATGCAGCACCATGACTAGAAGGGGGCTAGGTGACAACGTGGGGCTGTGTTTGCATAGAAAGCACAGCCTTTTGTATTACAGAAAAGTCTTGATGCCAGTATGTGTGTTGGAGTGATAACGTAACATTCAGAGTGGGGTATTACTGAAGAGATTCTTGACATTGTGTAAGACCTCATAGGTTTCCAGAGGGATGCAAAAATGTTTGAGAACTTGAATTCATTCAGAAATAAAGAGTATTCTCAAACATTATCACAATGGTTGCAGTAGCATGATAACCAATATAATTTCTTACCACAAGTAATTATCCCTTCCTCAACTTTACAACTATGTTTACATAGTAGGACAAAGTCAAAACTTTCATGTTAAGTGATCACATAACATCATGTTGAGGATGATTGACAAAATATAGATTCAAGGTGAAATATACATTCAATGTAATGACCTATGCCATAGCTTGCTTGAGATCCAAGTGGTGATATGGGGTGTTGGTAGACAAAATCCCATAACCTCCTCCATCACTCCCTCCAAATGCCTGCAACATTGCCCACTTCTCTACCTGCTCTGAGGATCTGATCCAGTGGTTGACTTGTCAGCATTCTCTCAGATGAGTTCTGTTTCCACCTCTGGAAACATGGTATCTTTACAATGTTCATTGCTGATGTGTTGCTTACTGAGGAATATAAGTTATGTAATAGAAAATGGGAGCATTGGGAGAGCCATCACATGATTATCCATTGGCATGGTCACCATCAGTGGGCACATCAACTACTTTATCTACTTCATTTTGCTAACCTTCTTCAGGAGAAAATAGAAAAGGTTCAAATTACACTTAAGGAAACATATTTCCAGTCATTCTGACTCAGAATCCAGCCATTACCAGTCTAACCATCTAACCTGCTTTCTAACCTATCATCCATTTATTATCTGTCATCTGGCCATTATAACTATTCGATATATTGTTTGTTTCTACCTATTATAGTTATTATATATTGATATTTTTGATGAAAATATAATTCACAACTTTGTGCAATAATAATAGCTACCATTTAAACATATCTTTACACATATTTGTTTTGTGATTATCCATCTAAAAATTAGAAAAATATAATTACAATATATCAATGTGGATTTTAACTGTCTAATTAATTCAGTTATTTCTTTAATTGTAAAGGATGCTTGAGTTTGGTAAGCTTACATGGAATAGTCATTTTATCATAGAATGTAGTTCTACAAGCACACATACACTCACAGAAAGAGAAACAGAGAGATGACAGCAGAAAGTCTCTAAGCCACCTAAATAAACTAGTCTAATATCAGTGTGATGCTCATCTCTGTGGGAGATAACAGCTTTGGAAGTGAATTTTCCCAGAAATAAAGACAAGAGAATGGATAAAAAGTACATTAGAGGGTATCTTATCTACACGAGCTCTGAGCCTCATGCCAAGATGTGTGTTTGAAGTAATTATAATTTCTGTTCAAAGCTTTCGTAATTGGCATTCCTCACATATAGATAATTGACCGTGAGTGTGACCTTGTTCACACTGGTGGACTTGTTGTCCAGTTAAGAACACTGATAACAGGCTTCTTTGTCATCAAAGGGTGAAGAAATGTGACAATCTGGGAACCGGTTTTAGGGCCCCATCTGCTAAACCAGAAAGAAATCAAGATTTTACAGTTCTATAAATATTTTAGTGTATCCCATCATTTATGAACTGTGGCAGCTATCATAAAACGTCCCTGACTTTTGTTACAGCTGCATATAAGGCCAGAAAATTGCATCGAGTGGTAAACCATAAAAACCTAAGTAAAAGCACCATTCCTTTCAGTATATTCTAAAAATATACAGCCTCCCTGTCAGTACACAGCAGAGTAGTTTCCATCCCAGGATGCCTGTTTCTTTCCCATTTTTTTAATCTGATCTTACCCTGGTCTTTCCAAGCCCTTCTGTATTTCAGTGTCTTTTTATGTTTCATAAATAACAGCCATCACCACATAACAGCTGAAATAGATTTCACTTTGTCACAACATACTGTAAACAAGGGACGTTTGGATGATGGCATCTCTACCATATAATCAGCCTTCCTTTTTGACCCCGTGTCTAATTGCTCAAGATGTGAGTCTCATTTTGTCTCTGGTGAGTTACTTTAGCATTATGATTAAAAGAGCTTAATTAGGAGGTGGTTGGCAGATTTATGAGAAAGCCACTCCTAAGGAACTATATAGAACAATATATAGAAAGTTGAGTTGACATTGTGATTAAAATGGTGATTTGTGAACTGTTTCATCTTCTCCCTTCTACTCTTGTTCTGACTTTTCAGAGGTTGTAGGACAGTTGTGATCTGTTGACTCTTAAATAAATATGTTTTCATGTTCATGATGGCTTTGCAAACATGTAACCAGTGTGAAGGTCAAAACAGGTTCCCGTGGGGGACAAACTCTCCATGCTAGCATCATCTGGCTAAGCAGCAGAACTCTTCCCTTCTTCTGTCAGTATGATTTGGTAGGCTACAAAGTTATAAGACTTGCAATCATTTTTAATCATTTTTAAAAACCTGAGAGCAAGTGAACTTGTGTTTTGATATGCATGAATAATTTGCAATTTTTAGAATTAGGCAGTAATATAAATCTTTGCTCTTAGTCTCTCCTCTCTCCTCCCACCCTACTTCTACCCACTCTTCACACTCTGTGTTGGTGATTAAATACAGTACCAAGCTGTATCCCCAGTTTAATCTTGGTTTCTTATAGATGGATGAATGTATGATTCTCAATGTCCAAATTCCACTTGAACATTTATCATCCAAACCAAATATTTCTCAGCTCATGTTTCAATGTGATTTCCAACCCCCTAAAATCTGCCATTCTACTCCTATTTTCCTCCCTATAAATAAGCCTTTCTCACTTGCAGGGAGCAATGCCAGCCTAATACTTGAGATGGGAATGTGGATATGAGACCATCTGAAGCAGATTTATTGCTCATGAGTAGAGTTTAGGCACACCCTGGTTTTGATGGATTACCCTGTGTGCTTGTGTTCCCAAGTAGGAGCAGTGTAAATAAAGTCATGCCTTGGCTTTTCTTCCTATCCTCTGTAAAGGCCATATTTCACCTGGAAAAGCCCTTTCAGATACAGACAAGCCTAGAAGAAGGATGCACGGAGACCCGGGGAGACTCTTGAGGGCACAGCAGGACCTCTGCAGAAAGGTGACTGTGTTGAGGATGCTGCTGCTCAACAGCAGACCTTGCGTGCTCTCATCCTCATGACAATGAAGATGAAGAGGAGACAGTGAGCATTTCTTACCAAGAATGCAGTGCCTCGGATGCAATGTTTCTGGACACACACTCTGACCTGCTAAGCTAAATACATGTGCCTCAGAGCAGAAATGCAGTACAAGAATAAGCGCACGAAGCCACAGTGACAGGAGGACTTGATCTGATTAACAAAGATTGAACATACATGACAATCTTATGAATAAGTCCCATTAAACTTGCTACTTTCCAGGTAATAAAATTTCATTTACTCTCCCAAGACCTTAAATTTTTCTTCTGTCAATGGAAAAATGGAAGGACCATGCAGTTTATTTAATAACATGAGTAACAGTAGTATGCCCATAGTTATGGTCATTATCAAAATACACAAGCCAATGAAACCCTGAGTAGAGGTTCTGAAGCAGAACTCTGAAGCCTGGCACATCGTAGGTGCTCAATAGATCTTGCTTGAATTGAAGTAAATTGAACAGAGTTGTGTGTATCATAGAGGTTTGTCTTCTACTCATGAGAAACATCCCTCCATGGGGACTGAGATGAACAAATGCAGAACAACTTCTAGGTACAGGATGAAATTCAATCTGGCGTTTACCTTGCATATTTCTTACAGAAATGCTGTAAGTAAATTGACAAGAGGAGAATTGACTCATTTGTGGTTTCATAACTGAATAGCAAAATCAATGTTTGAACTCATGTCACCTGGCTCTAAACCAAAAGACAAAAGGAGCAATACATCAGCCTTCTGATGAAGCTCAGCCTCTGAAGTCAACATTTAGTTGTCTAAAGAGAATATATATAGAGAGAGATAGGTAGATATAGGCATATAAATTCTGAGCAATTAAAGTGATAAACATCTTAATGTTCCACTTAAATATTCCAACAATTTTCGTAAAGTGTTTTGATTTGTGAATAATTTAAGTAGTTAGAGGTCAACAGCTAATGACCTGTGCTTAATCTGAGCCCTTTGTCTCTAACTTCCCTCTTGGTGGGGACAGGGTGTTGGGTTTTGGATCGGCAGTAGCATTCAACTGTGTCTCAGGGAAAGAACTCACACCTAAGTCCATTCAAATTAAATGGGCAGTATGACAGAAACTTTCCACTACTTTGAAGGAGTTAAGTGCATGCCATCTCAAAGGATGTCAAATGGGCATATTGTTTACTTGGAGTTGAAATCAATTGAGGCAGTACAACTTCAGACAGAGCCAGTGTGACTGTCTTATGTTCAGCAAGTTCTAAAGGTTGATCTGAAAGGGGTGACAATCACATACCAAGACTAGAACACACTCTTGATTGTCAAACCTTAGCCCTAGTCCTACCCCTACGCTGAGGCTGCCATGAACCTGAGTAAACAAACATTGAAGTAACTCCACTTTCCTATAGTTTCACCACCCTAGAAATCACTACTTTACTCAAAAGAGCCATTTGCCCTGACATTCCTCCAAACATTTGTTGTACGTTATGAAAGTTAAAACCATCATATTTTGAATGTTTCCTCAGGTGAATTTCTAATGAAGATCCTCATATATATGCAAAAGAATGAAACACTTCTGTTTTCCCCCTGTTAACCAACACTTGTAGTTAACTGGATCCCCAGATCCAACCTAAGATGTATGTATATAAGAACTCCAGGGGATTGACAGGATTTTTCACCCCATCTCTCACTGGTTGAAGTGTAACTCAATATTACCTGAGGTCTTTTTTACATAATTAAAATTTATTTTTTAAAAGGTTGTACTCTTATATACCATCTATCCCGAACCCATTCTACTGAGGACCCTCTTTAGTGGGGTCATAGGTATCCACTGCGAGATCCTGAAGATCTGTGTATAGCTGTTGTCCAGGAGCTATGAGTAGAAATTACGAGGAAGTGGGCTAATTCCATGATGTAAGGAACGTTGCCACCGCTAGATGCACTGCTCAGTAACACCCCACCTGCAAGAGATATTATCATGTGACAGGAAAATGAGTCAACTGCCAGTTCATCCAAGTCTCCCTACAGCATGTAACTTCCTTGAATAGACCATTAAGATTCACAGCTTCTGAAAAGAAAACAAGCCCCATCTTTTTAAAGAGAAATGCAGAGGCATGGATGCTTGAGAGTTCACCAACCCTGGAGCCAGACCTGGAGCCAGACACCAAATGCCTTGTTTGTTCCAACCACGGAGATCATGGCCCATCCGTGTGAAACGGACGGAGCAGCCAGCTGCGTTTGCAGACGAAGAATCTGCTCTAGCCAGGTACCCAGGAAAATGAATGAAAGCCATCTCAAGACTTGAAGAACGAGGCGCAGTTTTAAAGCAGACCTTGCTGCTGTATTTCTGTGTCTCACTTCCTTCCTCGAGATCAGCTCTGCTTGACCACTGGGGTCACTTGCCAAGGTTATGGTTCCGTTTCTGACTATCCCGAAGCATGACGACCCCACCTCTGTCTCTGGGGGCTCACAGCATGACTGACGATGGAAGGTGGGGATTCATTTCCCAAGCAGGAAGTGAGGCAGGGAGGAAGCTCAGGGCTGACGCATGTCCCTCTAACTGAATCCAGGCCTGTGTTTAATCACAGGGCCCTGGTGAATCGTGGCAGGGAGGGCAGGGTCCCCGCATCAGTAATCAGCAGCAGAAGGCCGGTCAAATGCTTCTCCTCTGCCTGACTTCAGATCTCCCTTGTCCCACAGGCACTGCCGAGGCAGAGTGAGAAATGCAGGATAGACTGTCTATGCCTTTAAGCCTTTGGTTTCAAGCCTCTTGAATCGTACAGGGATGCGCCCCTCAAAGCCACAAAGACGGGGCATCATGGTTCTATTTACTAACAGTCAGAAACCTTGCTGGATTGACACGTGAGGCAGGGGGGGGGGGCTCTCTGGAGCCTCTAGCTCTGGTGGTTCTGTCTGAGACCTATGCGAGACACTGCCTTCTCTTTTCATACATGCTTGAGGTTTACCTGGATAAAGTGGTAACCCTCCCTTATGTGAGCTAACATCTTCCTCAAGGCAACTTCAAAAGCCTGGCCCTGGAAACGGTTTTCTCTCTATGGTTTTCTCCTCGGTAGCAGGGACCCTTCTATAAGGACAACAAAGCATTTGGTTTGATCTTGACAGGATTATAATTACCATGGAAACACACCACTTGGTGTGTCTATAAGCGTGTTTCCTTATAAGAAAGGGTTGGGGGACATCCTGAGCAGCGAAGAACTGCCATGCCTGTGGGTGGTGCATCCCATGGCTTGGATTCTTGAAGGGAGTAAGAATGGGAAGGCGAGGTGAGCACCAACATGCATCTCATTTTTCATGCTGACCCAGGACACAGCGTGACCAGTCACCTCATGCTTTCCCACCATGGTGGACTGTGTCCTCTTGAACTGTGAGCCCAAAGACACACTCTTCCCTTAAGTTGCGTCTTGTCAACCATCTGATCACATCCATGAGAAAACAAGATGCTGGAGTAGTCATAAATATCACAAAATGTTTCCTCTCACACCACTTGTAAAGGGAGTTGCAGAGAGATTACTATGCACGACTACCTCTGGAGTTACTTTCTAAAATGAATATCAGTGAAATAGTAGGGTTGCTGGTATACCTCAGCTGTGCAGAGCTTGCATACCATGCACAAAGTCTTGTTTACATTCCTTAGCAGCTCAAAATATATAGAAAATGGAAGCCTGGAAAATCATGTTATTAAATTTTAAACTATATTTCATATTCATCAACAAGTCTGTAATTTTCATCAATTTTTACTGAGAATGTTTGGGTGTTTGGAATAATATTATTTTTCAAATGACCTCTTTTCAATGCCTTTATTCAAACTAGCATGCAAGAATTTAGAATTTGATCATAAATTTAAAATTATGCTTTTCATTACTTCATTGGGCATTTGCAATTTGAATAATTAGAATTTCAAAAATCTAGTTTAAATGTAAATACCATTTGTCATTTTTCTTTCAATGTTCATACTCATTTAGTATTTCTGTGGTCTCCTACAATCAGAAAAAAATCAACAACAAAATCATCATTGGCTTAGTGAACTTGGTAGTTTTATTTTTTTCTAATAACAGTAAATGGCACATATCATGATTAAATGATGGGCTGGGCTGGGCGGGCTTCTTGTCTCCACTTTGTACAGAACAATCCTCTTACCAGCAGCAGTTAACTTTCTGCAACATATCCAAATGTCAATTTTTAATCGAAATCAACCATGAGAATAGTTTCTTTAAATGATGTGACAGGCATGTCACCCAGAAACTCTCAGCTCGGTGAACAGGATTCTGTTCACAGTGAAAGCCGTTGTTCTGTTTAGGGACGTTAAGTCCTGGAAGAAGGATGCTAATGAGGTCCTAGCAAAGACACCTAGTCCTTTCTGCCTTGTTTGTTTCTACACCATTATCATATCCGCTGCAGGTCTTTACAGAGCTCTTGGTTACTCTGAGTAACGTGGTGATTTCCTGTGGATACCAGCATGTGGGGTAAGCACCTTGGTGATATAAGTAGATTGAGAAGACATACTGTAGAGTTCATACCGGCTGCTGGGTGTCCAGGGTAAGCTATTGACACTCCTGAGAGAACGGCTGGTTCACGTCAGAGTTAGAGAAGGCTTTACTACAGGCATAGTTTTTCAAAGTAACACTCGTCATCATTTGCTCAGAAATTTTAGAGAGGGGATGCTGAAATGTGTTCTTGGTTTATTATATCTGTTCTTTACTTGTAATCCCCTTTGCCTTGTAGGATTTAGATGGGGAATGGTCCTATGCTCCCACGAAACTCCAAAACCAAATGGAAAGAAAAGAATACTAAAATAAACACTTTCGGGCTAAGGCATTGGATTTTCTCTTTTATAAAAAAAAAATTAGTTTTATCTTCACAAACCTTCGGATTACATCTGTGAGCTTTGTGGTGACATCTCCCAGTACTTCATAGCCAAGTGAAGAAGTGCGGGGACAGTCATGACCTGCTGGGCTGAGCCCTGGGCTTCCATTTGCATTGTGACTTCCTCAGGACATAATTTAGTTGAGCCATGACTTAATTTCTTTTAAGTTTAGGCCCCAAGGTCACATTGTTGTTAAAACACACCCGAAAGATACTGAACAGATTCAAACTATACTTAACCTTGTTACTAAAGCTTTAGGACGTAGCCCTGAAAATTTTGTTTACTATCTGTTCCTTCCAATAAGGACTTTTAACATCTAGTTTTCAAACCTAGGATTGAATAATTTAAAAAAATAAGTAAATAACTAATAGAGGTTTTATCATCATGTTTTGTTTTTGTTGGGCCTGTTGCATAAATATGGAAATTCACATCCAGTTATCTCACAGAAGAGACTAAACACTAGTGACCATTAACGTGCTGACAATGGCGATGTGCATGCTTTCATTTTTACATCCCACGATTTCAGCTCAAAGTATTTATCAGAGCTTTGGCCCTAGTCTAAATGACTGCCAGTCCTTAAACGATGCCCAGAACATTTGAGAATGGCTTTCCCACTCATGTAATTTTATTTAAACAAAGCCTTCTCCCCGAATTCCCTACAGAGCAGCCATTGTGCCTTGTGTTGATTGTGGTGGACATACTGCAGATCTCCAGTTACCTCCCAGTGGACCACCCACCACTAGAAGGGTTTCTCTGCCACACAGAAGCTCCGTAAGCCTGCTGCCTCCTGGAGCCTGGAGAGAATATTTGTCTCTATGGACTCCAGCGCCCCTCTCTGTGTTTGCCTGGACAGAGAAACCTAATGAATGGCACCAAGCCACTTCAAGGTAAATATGTTGGCTAACAGGGTAAGTTTCCTTAGGATAAGAGGCTGACAGTTTCCAGACGTGGAGATTTGTGGTGCTGAATTGTAGCAATGGAGCAAGATATTGCCACTGAAAGAAAGAAAGCATATTGGGACCAACAAGTCACAATTGTCCCCGTGAATCTCTGTGAATGTACAGTAAAAACCTTGAACTTCACACTTACTTTTTTAGTCTTTGAGGATGGATTGTGTAGTAAAAATTTCCTGTAAAAGGGCACAGTATTTGAAAGCACTATTTCTAGTGAGGCTTGTACACCAAGTACACTTAAGTAATGGCAAATCGTGAGTTGAAAAGCAACACATGGTCTATGGCCATAGCACTGCCGGATCTCATCTGGAAAGCAACACATGGCATTGCAGAAACATTGTAGAATTTGATTCATTTATTTAAAGAAAAATTTCTAAGTAATTGATTTGCTAGAGTGATTGTATGAAATCATGTTCTAACTTGTATTCTAATGTTGTCTTGGTACCACCACAGATAAAGATAATACTGTTAATTTCAGTGTTCAAATACTATTTCAATTGAGATAAAAACTAAGAAAGTAAATTCAGTTTGTAGGTATCATTTATTATAAACTATACACTCCAGTTTTGAACAATAAACACCCTTTATATGAGCTAGTGCAATAGTATAATAAAAATTACAATAAATTTACCTCATTAGTTCTATATTGGCTAATATAAGGCTAAATTATATTGTGACTCAATTTTTCATCAAAAAGATGTATATATATATATATATATATATATATATATATATGATATATATATATATATCATGCAATTATATCCAACCAAAAATGTGGGGTGAATTTGGAGTTTAAAAATGCATTAGTTTTGTATATGGTTGTGACTTGTTTCCCAGCTCCAGCTATGGGTCCTGTTCCACTGAGCAGATCAGTTAGCCAAACTGAGAGCAGTTGGTTGGTTTCCCACCATGGCTATGCACCACTATTGCACTTGTATGAGCATCACATCAGGTTGTTAGACCACGCATTGCTCGGACAGATATTTGTCCTAATATGAACCCAACATGGCTCAGGAAAATTTGCGGAAGAGGGGGTAGAAAGGATGTCAGAGCCACACATTGGGTCATGACACACAGAGACATTTCCTCCTACCCAAAACTCAAGGCTGACCCACAATGCATGACCCATATACCCCAACAAGGAGGGTCCCAGTGGAGGGGAGAGGACAGGGAGGTGGCTAACAATGGTACCAACTTGAATGTATTCACTGACTACAAAATTTTTTTTAAAATTAATTTATTAAATAAATAAATTAGTTTTTTTTCTAAAACAAAATAATAGCTTTATAAAATGCAGAGACTACTGACATAATTAAAGAAAATGTTAAATGTTTTGCATTATTTTAGCTAGTTTTGCTTTTCTCCATCATTTCAAGAACCAATTTTATTTTCTTAATAATTACATAACTATGAAGCATTTACCCACAATTAAGAGAAAAATATTAAGTTCTTAAGTTTACATTCTGTTTTAGATTATGATGTCCTAGAATTAGTTCTTAGTGCCCTGCAGCACAGGAGCATTGGACATTCTGACATATTTCTGCATACTTCCTTGATTCTGTTTTTTTATTTCCATCAGAATACACACTGCACATCACACACATCCCATGACTGCTCAACTGCTGCGTTCTGTGCTTTGGTCACTATTTGGGGAACCATTAAAGATAAGTATTTTCCTAGTCTTAATATATAACTGAATTATAGCAAATATATGGATATATGCAAATCACAACTGTCCTGATGAATCGAATATAATAAACAGATTTGCAGCCAGCAATCCATGGAGGAAAAAAAAAAAGAACACCCAAAAGTTCTGCTGATATTATCACACTGTCTTTTTCTCAAAGGTAACCAGTGGCTTGAGTTCTAACAACAGAATTTGGTTTTGCCTGTTTCTTGAACATTATGTAAGAACAATTCCTTATACCCACATTTGGCTGGCATATTTCTCACAGAGTATTTGGAGGGTGTATCCATGTTGTTGCATATACAAGTAACTTTTTTTGCAATATTATGTAGGATTCCATTCCATAAATATACAACTACTATATATATTTTACTTTTTTTTTTTACATTGAGGTAGGGTATCGCTCTACCCCAAGCTGGCCTAGAATTCACAATGTAGTCTCAGGGTAGCCTCAAACTGTAGGCAATACTCCTACCTCTGTCTCCTGAGTGCTGGAATTCAAAGCCAGCCCTGGAGCACACCTGGCTCTGTTCTTCTTTTGAGTTGATTTTATTTCAAACTAATCAAAACAGTGCTTCCATGACATGTTATATAAAGAACTCTTGGATGTCTATCTAAGGGTATGGATTAGTTCCTTTCTTGTTGTTAGGGAAAAATAGTTGACAGAAATCAGTTTGGAGGAGGAATGTTTATTTAGTTTACGGATCCAGGTTAGAGTTCAGCATGGTGGGAGGGGAAGGCACGGTGGCAGGAGCGCGAGGCAGTGGCTCACCTTCAGTTCACAGTGAGGAAACAGAGAGTGGAGAATGCTGGTGCTCAGCCGGAAATCTCCTTGTCATGTAATCCAAGACCCCAGGGCCTTAGAATGGTGTTCCACACCTCAGTTAACCCGGTGAAGATCATCATTCACAGGCATGCCCAGAGAATGACCCAATCTAGATCATCCCTACATTTGTGGGAATGACTGTATAATTTTTATTTCTATTGCCAATAATGTGACAAATTGCAATGTTCTCCTAATGTTACGCCTCATGTCTTCTTGAGAATAAGAACAAAGCCTAAATTGGTCATGATGCTTCACCATTTTGTGTGTCTTTGCATATGATTTGTCATTGCTTCGTTCAAAAATGTTGTTTTGTGATCATGACAGACTTTGCCTACTGACATTTCTTATTACAATCCCACCTCAGTTTCCTCTCAGTATTAAACTAACCTCATCAAGTGCTTTGAGAAGTGACACTTTGAAGATTTTTGAAAATTAATGTTTGGAGAAATCCTGGCTTAGATTTTGACTTTTAGTAAAATCTTTAATCATAGTTTCAACTTTTTTAGTTGTATGTTAATTCAGATTCTCTGTACTTTTTTCTTTTGTTACTTTTGAAAATTTACTTCATACCTAGGATTTTTTCCAATTCTTATAAATCTGTAAATTATGAATATTAAACTGTTCATGATATCATTCATTCAAAATGCTTCCTTGATTTTTGGCAATGTCTTCTTTGACATACAGGTTAGAAACACAATGTTTTATTTAGAAAGTAATAGATATTTTCTAAAATTTGTGGGTGGAGGATGATGGTAATGATTTTAGCTTACCTGCATTGTTATCAGAAAATATATTCATAGGATTTCAGCTATTGAGAAGCACCAGGTCTTGTACTAACTTATTGCATAGGTTCATTCTGCATGAAATCCATTGTAACCTAGAATTATAACACTTATTTTTCTATTGGATGAGCATTCTAGATGTATTCTCAGATCAAGTTTGTTAGGCATGTTCAGACATTCTGTGTTCTGTATTTGTCAGATAATGTGGTCAGTTACCGGTAACATTTTCCTTAAATCTCCCAGAACTATTATGATGTTTATCTTTCTGAATCTTGCACATTTCACTTAACACATGATCTCTGTGTTTCATTCCCACTATACCACTGAGAATTATGGCAGGTAGACCTAGACTGTGGTGACCCTCCAATGACTCAGGGTTTGGCAGCCATGCCTTCCACCATCTCCCTTGGTGAGTGTGGACAGGAATTCCAACTTGCAAGAGAATATGGTGGAGGTTATGAGATGTTACACGTTGTCATCTTTTATAAGAGCTCACTTTAAAAGCTTCACTCAGTTCATTGTTTCATTGTTGTTCTTTCATTTTTTAAGTGTATATTTATTATCCAAATTGAGTTGCTCAGTGACATTTCATATTTGCATAGAATGTAGTTTGATCATTTGCCCTCCTATTACTTGCTCCTTCCCTTGCCCCTCCTCCCACCCCTCCCCAGGGTTCCCTTCCTTTCTCTAACAGTCACAGTTCTACTTTCATTCCTTTTGTTTTCTAAATTCCACTCATGAAAGTAAACATGGAATCCTCGTTTTTTTTGAGCCTGTCTCTTCTGGCTTTCCAAATCCAGTGACCCTGTTGCAAGTTCAACATGATGATAAGGGAGGGGGTGGCCTAACTAGTGGAGGATGGACTCCAGCCAAAGTCTGCAATAAAAATGTCACCCACAAATTTGCAGTGGCAATAAAAAGGTGTTGCTGCTGCGTGTAAATAAATATAAATAGATTATGTGTACTGCATATTGATCACAAACATTAAAAATATTTTAAATTCTGAAATTCCCAAAACCTCAAGAGTACAATCTTGTTGGTGACAAATCACTAATCTTTACATGATCTTTATACGTTTCTTTAAAATATTTTTTTGTTCATTTTTATTTATTTATTTGAGAGCAACAGACAGAGAGAGAAAGAGGCAGGTAGAGAGAGAGAGAATGTGCGCGCCACTGCAAATGAACTCCAGATGCATGCGCCCTCTTGTGCATCTGGCTAATGTGGGTCCTGGGGAATCGAGGCTTGAACCGGGGTCCTTAGGCTTCACAGGCAAGTGCTTAACTGCTAAGCCGTCTCTCCAGACTTATCTTTATACTTTTAAGTGACAATTGTTCATTATTGCTGACCAGATATGTTTGAACCAAGAACCAAATCCTGACATTGGCATATTTAAATAATTTCAGAAAAGTCACAGCTATTGACCTTTATCAGAAAAGAAATTCCTGTGTGAATTTTTAAAGCTCTATTTTTATTGCATTTGAGTTTATTTTGCTAAATAAAAAATAATATATGGGGCTGGAGAGATGGCTTAGTGGTTAAGCGCTTGCCTGTGAAACCTAAGGACCCTGGTTTGAGGCTCGACTCCCCAGGACCCACGTTAGCCAGATGCACAAGGGGGCGCACTCGTCTGGAGTTTGTTTGCAGTGGCTGGATGCCCTGGCGCGCCCATTCTCTCTCCCTCACTCTATCTGCCTCTTTCTGTCTGTCACTCTCAAATAAATAAGTAAAAATAACAAAAAAAAATTAAAATAAAATAAAGTAAAATAAAAATAATATATGTTTTCCTAACATATGAGCATGAGTTAGCTTTCTATACTATGAAGTTTGCTGGAATAAGCAAGTGATAAAGTAGAAAGGTTTCTTCCGAAACCTGGTTTAGTTAGCACTCACTTGGCCCTGCTGCTTTTGAGACCATAGAAGGGGTAGCATGTCCTGGATGGAAGAGGTCACTGTGGAGCATATTGTTGACCCCATGGAGCCAGGGAAGCAAAGGAGAGATAAAGAGTGGTCTTTCCTCACAGTTCCCTATCAGGGCAAGCCCACAGTGACTTAAAACCCTCAGTGGACACCATCTGAGACAGTGCCAAGCTGAGAAGTGATTCTTTATCACTCAAACATTGAGAGCTGTAGGTAGGAAGATGCAGGGTTTGCCGTGACTCAAACCTGAATATAAATGAGCTCCAGCTCTTGCAATTCTGTGTTAAAGATGACATTACTCTGTCCTATTATGGAGTGCAGGCCACAAGGACCCTGGGCAAAACATTTCCAAGGACTAATATATGCTCATGTGTAGACAGTTGATCATATCCATCCTGTCATGGAAAGCTGCCATTTCTATTTTACTGATTTCCATTCTCCTTTCCTGTCTCTGTGTTTCTTCTTTCTCATATTCACCTATTCTGATGTGTTGATATGTATTAAAACACACATCTACTGTATTTCTTCCTTTTACACTCTCTGCCACCATAAGCATTGCTGTACCAAGGTATAAATAGATACACACAGTTTCCTTTTGGGGCCTATTTGAAAATCTGGGATATAATCTCCAGTATTTGTCCATTTAAAGTGAGAACTCCTTCCTGCTGTGCCACTGTTCCTCAGGCCATCCGCAGGCTAGCAAAGTGGGAGGATGTCAACACCCAACTCCTCCCAACACCGCCATCATTCTCTTTGTAATTCTTGTCATCCTGATATGCTTAATGTGATCTTACTGTTTTCTTTTTTATATACTTATTTATTTGAGACAGAGAGAAATAGAGAGAGAGAGAGAGAGAGAGAGAAGCAGATAGAGAGAGAGAGAGAATGGGTGCTCCAGGGCCTATAGCCACTGCAAATGAACTCCAGACACATGCAGCACCATGTGCAAATGGCTTACGTGGGATCTAGAGAGTTGAACATGGGTCCTTAGGCTTTGCAGGCAAGTGCCTGAACCGTTAAGCCATCTCTCCAGCCCCTATTTTTTTTCAGGTAGGGTCTCACTTTAGCTCAGGTTGACCTGGAATTCACTCTGTATTCTCAGGGTGGCCTCGAACTCACGGTAATCCTCCCACCTCTGCCTTCTGAGTGCTGGGATTAATTGTGTGCACCACCACGCCGTCTTCTCCATTTGAATAAGCATAAGCCTAATGGCAAGTATTATATGCTCTTATTAGTTGGGGGGTTCTTCTCCATGTTCAAATATTTTTTTTCATTTCTCAATTGTTTTATTTTTCCTTACTGATTTACATAAGTCTTTTGTGTAACTGTGCATTCATTCTTTGTTAATTTTAAATATTGAAAATATATTTTCTAAGAATGTATTTCTGCTGTCTTTGTCCATGATATGATCCTAGATCTGAAAGCTTCATTTTGATGTAATCAAATCCATTTGCTTATAGTAAAGATGTAAAATTAGGAAATCTGTGAATTAAAAAAAAAAACATTGCTAAGAAAGAAACAAGGAAAAATCAGGAAGGAAGTAGAAAAGATGATCAATAAAATAAGTAAGTAATCATTCTGGGATTATAAGAGAAAGGATAAAAAATACATAAGTAAATATTGATATAACTGAGTGGTTGGAAAAATAAGTAAGTGGGAAGAAGAGTAACTCATCATTGAGTTAAATAACGATTAGGGTATCACAGTGGTAATGGCTCAATCCCGAAAACCAGTGGGTAAAATTGTAATGCCAGCAAGATAGTGTAGGGCCTGGTCCTCCCAGATGAGTTTGCTCTGAAAGCTTGTTTGGTTTGTCTATTTTTTTTTTCTTTTTTGCTAAGGATCTAATACAGAACCACATATAAGATTAAAAATATTCTCTAAAACTGAACTGCTCCCCTACTCATTCATACACTTTCTAATTTTTATTTATGCATTACATCAAGACTGTGTGTGTGTGTATGGGTACACCTGGGCTTCCTGCCTCTGTAAACAAACTCATGACACATGCACCACTCTGTGCATCTGACTTTATGTGGGTACTGGGGAATTGAACACAGGCCATTTGTGCAAACAAGCATCTTTAACCACAAAACCATCTCTCCAGCACTATGCATTTTCTAATTTTATAGTACTCATTTAGGTTAAGTTTCTGTTGTGTTTCTAACCATTTCTTCTTATCATTCTTTCTTTACTTATATATTATAGTTTGTTGATGACCATGCTATTTGCCAGTTTCTGTTATTAACCTTTTCTTTAAAAGCCTTTGATTTGTCTCATCTTTACCATATTGTTGATGCTGATTTCACTGATTACTGCCTTTGTATCATTATGACCTTTTCTCATATTTAGGGAGGGGCTGTTGTTCTTACGGTAACTCACCTATAAACTTGAATCCTTGATTTTCAGACCCTGTGGCTTCCTGACAGATGCTGTAGGCAATACTGGTGAAGAAACATGCAAGTACGAGACTATTTCAGAGTTCAAAAAAAAAAAAAAAAAACTCCCTTATCCTTGCCTTTCCAAGAATAGCACTAATCCTCTCATGCAACCTGCCTTTTTGGCCAGATCTCAGACCTAGAAACTCCTTTGTTTATTCTTCCTTATGGCTGCCTCTCTTTGTTTCCTCTCTTACCATCCTACTATCACTTCAGTCTAACACATATTTTCTCATTTCTCAACACTTCACAAATGAATGTCACTATGGTTTGTATGTGAAGTGCCCTCCACAGCTCGTGTGTCTAAAGACTTGGTTCGTGGTGGGTGCTCTGGTCTCCGGAGGGTGTGGATCTTTGTGACTGTGGCGTGGCTGGCAGAAGTGGGTTGTGTGGATGGACCTTGAACATGACATCCCCTTCTGATTTTTGTCTTACTCTCTTCTTCCTGATACACCAGCATTCAGGAATCCATGGCACCAGCTTCCACCTCCATGTACAGAGTGTCCCCAGCCTCCAACCCAAACAAATCTCCCCTTGCTGAAGTCGGCTCTGTCACACATTTGGTCACAACGACAAGAGAAGTTACTAGCACAAGTTCAGAGAAGAATTTGTTTGGATGATTTAAGATGTGGAGACTCGTCTCTCAACCATGCATTCAGAAACAGGCATCTAGTTGCCCACATGTCAAAGTTCTGCATCTATGTTTGGATGGCTTAAAAGTCTGTGGATTTACTCATAGATTTAACAACTACTTATGATGTGTTCATGGTATAACAGTTTCAATGACACAATGTATGACCCCTGTGCCTATTACTTTTTGCCTGTGTGTGTGTGTCTGTGTGTAGATGTATGTTTGCATTTATGTGGAGGTTGATACAGGATATCTTCCTTGACCGCTCTCATCTTGTTTACCGAGTCAGGGTTTCTCAACCTAAACCTACAGCTGACTGATTGATTGAGACTAGCTAGCTAATTGGCCCAGGGCCATCCCCTGACTCCACCCCCTGAGTACCAGGATTACAGGAGGGCCACCACACCCACCAGGTGTTTATGCGGGTGCTGGGGATCCAGTCTGCTTGTCATGTTTTCATGCCAAGTGCCTTATCCACTGAGCCACTTCCCCCAGCCCTAATTCCCACACTCTTAATGAATAAGTCTGAGGTTAATACTCCCCAACAAAGGTCCATACCAAGACTTCTAAAGAAAATGAGCAAGGGGCAGGGTCTCAGAAAAAAAAAACCAAGAATTATCTCAGCAACAACCACATCATCTGCTTAGGTTACGGCATTTATCACTCTTTCTACAATAGCATTTTTTTAATTAATTAATTTATTTATTTGAGAGCAACAGACAGAGAGAGAGGGAGAGAGAGAGAGACAGAGACAGAGAGAGAGAGAGACAAAGAGAGAGAGAGAGAATGGGCGCGCCAGGGCTTCCAGCCACTGCAAACGAACTCCAGACGCGTGCGCCCCATTGTGCATCTGGCTAATGTGGGTCCTGGGGAATCGAGCCTTGAATCAGGGTCCTTAGGCTTCACATGCAAGCTCTTAACCGCTAAGCCATCTCTCCAGCCCTACAATAGCATTCTTGATACTTAATTCAGAGGTATAAAATGAAGGCGTTTATCATAGTAAGTATCTATCTGGGGTAGTCCTGTATTCACTTTTGGGTTATTCCAGCTGACTTTGCACCTGACTGCAGGGATTCTAGTTTCATCTCTGTGTGTGGATTGGTGGAATAAACTTCAGAGTGTGATGCGCACTTGCCTGATGACCACATGTCTGATGAGAGGCGAAACTGAAAGCCACACCTGAGAGTCAAGGAGATGCTGCCGAGCACTTAGAGGATTCTGCCCTTCTGCCCCCACACTGCTGCAACAGTCCTGGAGCTTGTTTGTTATTTTTTATGGTTCAGGCCCAGTATTCAGGTCAAGCAGGTTTAATTAAAACAGGCCAGCAAGTGAACCTGCTCTGAAAAATCTCAAATAAACCCTAAAGGAGCCGTCCAAGGTCGTGCGTGGGCAGGGCAAAACCTGCTATTCTCTACAATCCTCAGAATGACTTCACCACTGTTCCTACAACCCATCCTAGAGAATGCTTCCAAACGGTGGCTCTCTGATTATTTCCCTTTTGGTGAGAATATAAAATAAACTGCCAGTTGTTCTGTTGATATAAGCAGTGGTCTTCTGTGTATTTTTTGGGCCCTAGTATCCAATATTTGGGGGCAAAGATTCACTAGACAGCTTAACAGAAAGATACCAAAGAAAGAAGCATTAGCTTCTAAACACACACTTCTCAGATATCTACTCAAACTGAAAGGAGGACTTTGGGGGCTGGAGAGATTGCTCAGTGGTCAAGAGAACTTGCTTGCCAAGCCTGTTGGCCCAGGTTCATTTCCCCAGTGTCCATGCATAGCCAAAATGCCAGAAACTGACACATGTGTCTGGAGTTGTTCGGCAATGGCAAGAGCACCTGCACGCATGTATTTTTTTCTCTCTCTGCAAATTAAAAATATATATATCTTAAAAAGAAGAGTCTTTCTGCCACCTCTTCGGCAAAAGAATATCAGTGATTCTTTAAGTAACAAATTAAAAATTATTTAAAGTCATAAGAAATAGAGTTGAAAAGATGGCTTAGCCATTAAGGCTTTTGCCTGCAAAGCCAAAGGGCCTAGGTTCGATTCCCTAGAACCCACGTAAGCCAGATGCCCAATGTGGCACATGTGTCTGGAGTTCATTTGCAGTGCTTAGAGTCCCTGATGCATCCATTCTCTCTATCTACCTGCCTCTCTCTCTCCAATAAATAAATAATTAAAATATAAAAAGTATATATATATATACTAGGCAGATAATTACAGAAACCTTGAATGTTTGAGGAGATAGACTCCAATATATCATGTTTGTTTTCATGATATTCCTGACTTTGAATAAAGGAAACATGATGACTCTTATTTGGGATAGATATTTTGTGTATTGGAACACAATAATATTGAATTAAATTTAGTAGGTAGAAGAAATAAATAGAAAGTATGTGTGTCTTTGAATCATATTGGCCTACAATCCTAACCTGGTTTCTTAGTAAATATATGACCTTGGGCAAAGGACAATCTCTCTGCACCTGAGTTTCTTTGTTACTAACTCCTGTTTTGTGTAGCACTAGGGACTGAACCTGGGGTGGGGGACTCATGAAAAAGAGGTACGTGTTCTTCCAATGAGCTGCCTATCCAGACCCAATTTTTAACATTCTATTCTTTTCTAGTCAGTTCTTTATAGCACACTCTAAGAAGTGTTCTACATTTTTAGAAATACAACATATTCAGAATGGATCTGTTGCTGTCCCCTGTTACTCTATAGATTGTGTTTTTTCATATTACCCTTTTAGTAAATAATCACAATTTTAAAAGGTGACATTCATGATGCACTGGGTCATTTGAATAGTGATATGACTCAATATGCTTGAACATTTGGTAGTAGCAACCCTTCTTATGCATGTCTTTGGTCTTGGTTCCTATGATTGTTGGGACTTTTATCTGCAAGTTTTTCAATACTTAAAGTACTTGATATTCCAGGGTTTTAGACTCCATTTATATAATGCTTTCAATTACAAAAGGCACAGAGACTTCTGCATTATAAAAAGGTTTCATAGTTTCCTCTACGGAGGTCTGGATGCAACAGATTAGTTGGGTACAGTGGTGGTTCAACCCCTACTAGCATGATACCCCAGCTAAGTCACCAAGCCACTCTGGACATTGGATTTTCCTTTCCAGGCATTTTCATGGCCATTGTGAGATCTAGAAGGTTTTCATCAGGCCTCAAATAATCCATGATGCATGATAGGATGCACCTGCCCTGAAACAGTCAATTTTTCTTTTCAACTTCTGACTTCAATATTTCAGTTGTAAATACCCTTTTCTTTGCCCTTGTGATGGCTACATCAGTCTTTGCCTCATGATTATTTCCTAAAATCTAGAAATCTATGCTTGTGTCTTTTGTTCATTCTCTGCATATGCCATATGAAAAGTTACTCAGACAAGTAACGATTATATTAATAAATTTATTATTGATTATTTAACAATTATCAATTAAGTTACATATAATAAATTATATATTTTATAAATTAACATTTAGGTGTTTTAAACTCAAAGTAATGACTCCAGAAATGTAAGGATTCAACCATGTGAGTCCCTGCCCCGCCCCCAGATGGTAGAAAATGCAAAGAATAAAACTTTCAAATTAATTGCTTATTTTTTTCCTTGGGATAAATTCTTTAACTGTTTGCATTATTGTCCCTAAACCTAACTACAAAGACATCATTGCTGCCCTGTAACCTAAACAATAATTCAAATTTCAGTGAAGTACTGTTTTTGAAATATTTGTTTCTACAAAAATATATTAAACAAAGGACAGAATCTTTCTGCTAACCTGTATTCTTAGCACTTGAACTTTTTTTTCAAAATACATTTTATTTATTTGAATGGGTGTGCCATGGCCTCTAGCCAATGCAAACGAACTTCAGATGCATGAGCCACCGAGTGCATCTGGTTTATGTGGGTATTGGAGAATCAAACCTTGGTCCTTAGGCTTCACAGGCAAGAAGCTTAACCACTAATTCATCTCTCCAGCCCTCCGTAGCCTTATATTAATGCTACATTTGAAAGTCTGTTTCTTGATAGTACCCCACATCCAAGTACAGTATTTTTATGCCCTTAAGAGAATGAGGGTAGCATTGGTGAGTTCATTCTAAAGCTTAGATAAACACAGGCACAGGCAGACCAGATGTGGCATGACTGTTTCACACAATCATCAGGGTTGCAGACACCTTCTGTACTCGGCTCGACCATCCACAACACCCAGAAACATTTCCAGAGTCCTCATGAGGCTGTTGGGTTCCACTTCAGATGTCTACATTGTAAGCAGAGAAAAGAAGAAACAGAGAGGAAAAAGGATCTTAAACGTGCTATCATGCAAATACCACTCCCATTTTATTGACCCACGAGGGAGACATACATAGATTTTCAGTCCAGGAGTTGTTATTAAAAGGGAAATGTGTTTTTCAGTTTGTGTCTCTGACACAAACTCACAAATTTTTTCATTGTAAAATAGTCTCTCCATGTCAATTTTAGTTTAGTTCAAAAGACACACATTCAAATTTTTTAACATTTCTGACATTTATTTTGGCAATTTTGTCCATCATTTCTAAATACTATTCTTGAAGTCAGAGATGGTAGAACATGTAAATTTTACACCTCTCCTAAATTCTGTCACAGTAGTGTTCATTATGACACTGCTTAATACGACAGGGTTTCTATAGCACATATTTCCTTTTAAAAATTCAGATGAGATCTGAATAAAAGCTTTCTCATATTCATGACAGTACAGTACCCTACCAACTGAATAACTTGGAACAAATGTTAGTGGAAGATTTCTTGACATCAGCTGTACTCATAAGTACTCTCCTTTCATACAAATCCTTTAAAATAACAATGAAAATAGTACCTAATATTTGTGATATGCTATGTTCACAGCACTGTTCTAAGTGCTTATATGTGTAATAACATAACATTTCCAAAACTCCTACAAGAAAAGCCATTACTCATAAGGCTATCTTACAAATGATTAAGCCAAAGGACGGGATACTTAGGATAAATGTCGCAAAGGAAACATTCTTGAACTTTTTTGTGTGTGAAATGTATTCATCTTTTTACATCTCACATGGTACAATACACGGAGTCACTCTTCTATGTTTTAAATGGAGTGGCCAAAATCCTTCTGTGGACACTTTAATATGGACACAACAAATAATGTCCTACATGTGGGCTTTTTCTTTTTGGTTATCTGGCCATGGTTACGAGTGTCTTTGGGGAACGCATAATAGTAAACCAAATCCTTATTACACTCCAAAGTCACCCAGAGCTGCAGGACTTTGACCACCTGGCCAGCTTTAGCCTCAGCTGTGTAGTTTTTCATCCTGTTTAATGAGATGGATGGAGGCCAGGGGGAGAACTCAGGTCTAAGAATTTTCATGTCTTACAGATAATAGGCAGGACAGATTGGAGCTGCTTGAGTAATCCCATGTATATTATCTGAGTTCTTTTTAGCTTTGACTAAGCCATGGAAGTGCTGGATCTTAACCATTTTCCCCAACTGCCTCCCAGTGTCTTTCCTTGTGACTTTTACTTGCGCTAAACATTAAGCTTATTGATTACAAGGGTGGCACTGAGGTGACCTAATGATGGGTCAGTCTTAATGAGAAAAGCGGCTGTCTGTGATGTAGCCTGGCTCGGGGCACCCCCCCACTGTGTCCCTGCATGTCAGACTAAGTCTTCTTTAAGAGAGTAGAGCGTGGAAAATCAACAGAAAACCACCGGGTGCCTCTCCACAGAATGGACTGTGTGCATGGCTATTTAGGCCTGCAAAAGAGAGCCATTTGCACAAATGGGAGTGAGCATAAGGAGTCCTTCAGAAAAGAACGGGGCCTTGGCAAATTTATAGACTCCTGTGAAAGAAAGTGATTACAGATCATTATCCAATTGAGGCAGATTGATGGGCCGAGGTCAAAGGAATATTGCAGATCTCACTGAGGGGACAATGGCTGCTTGTCACAGTGAAAGGAAGAAAGGGAAGGATGCTGCCACACAGAGAGGCAAGGCTCCCAGCTTTACCAACTGCCAGGAAAGGGCCCGGGTACAGAAGTCATTACTTTTCTTGAGTACCGTGTTTTATCTCATGTCACCAAGGATGTGTGTGCCATTGAGATCAAATTGGGCATTCAAATATATCCCAATAAAGACCTCAGAAATGAATCAAACCAAGAGGGAAGTTCTCATTGTCTTTAATTCTAAAAGGTAAGAAAGGCGAAGAAGTTGTTTCACATAGAAATACTTTGCAATGCTTGTGTGCTCTCTCTCTCTCTCTCTCTCTCTCTCTCTCTCTCTCTCTCTCTTGCTCTCTCCCTCAAATCTATCTAGCTTATAAAATATGACAATGCCAAAGAAAGACAGTAGCAGCTACCTGATACTTACAAATGCAGTCTCTCTTGGTTGATGGCCAGGAGATGAACAGATGCAGCTTTGAAACTCAGCAACATCTGGCCCAACTGACTGAAGCCCTGGAAATTGAATAAAACAGGAATGGATGTACAGTTCCTACCGCTTCCGTTCCACTGATTCCTGGTGTTTAAATGTGCTTGGGACTCATGTGTTCAATACAAAAGACAGATGAACAGGCAAACCAATGCAAGTATTTCACTGTACAAGTGAGTTGGGCACCTGGGGATTTAAAAGTATCAGGCAACATCTATTCAGGGAAGATCTGATGTTTGCCTATTAGGTTTGAGTCAGGAAAGCATTAGCAAACATTAGTAAGTAGAAAAGAACTTATTTATATGTAGAATGTATCTTACCAAGAAGAAGCATAATCAGTGTTTTCACATGTAAATTATTCTTAAACAATAATTGTATTTGGTTTCTCCAAAACATAGATACCTAAAATTTAAAAATATATTTGTGTGCATATATACAAACACTCATGTATATATGACAGAAATATAAAAAACAAAATCTGACTTTGGGAAATGTGGACGTTAAACCTTTTTTTTTTCTTTCATGATCAAATTATAGATACATATTCTTTCACCCATATCGTTATTCTTATTAAGATAGATAGGCTCAGATTTAATGAATGGTTATGTTGTCACTTATTATATTTTACAAACATATCTAGATTATTTGCCTTCCTCATCATGACTTTCATATTCTTTGAGATACTGAAGCCATTTTCAAATAAAGACTTCTTTCTTCGAACTGCTCAGTTTGTTTTGTTCCCCTGATCACAGGGTCGTCTCTGTTCCTAATGAGCTCTTGATGAGCTGTCAATTGCTTATGCAAATAGAGGTAGAAACAGGCACTGAAGAGTTGACAGATATTCAGTTAAAATGTGACCCTACCTAACCTCTCAAAGTTATTAAAAATGTAAATTGCTCAACTCAATAATTGGCCGTGACCGCCCTTTTCCATCACTACTTTATTTTAGGTGTCTGATTTGAAAGGATATGAGACGTCACCGCTTAGTTTAAAGAATACAGGTTTTGTGTTTGAAAATACTGAGTATATATCTAAGGCTTTATGTTGAATGAATATCCTGACTGATTTGATTCTAGGTGTAAAGGAAAATCTGAATTAGAATAATATTTCTCTTAACTGTGACTTGTGTTTTCAAGGACTGTAAGTATGGTTAGTTAGCCCTCTACACTGCTGCATTCTACAGACTCATTCGATTACAGATTGAAGATATTTGAAAAAAAAAAAAGTCTATATTGAGCCTGTGCAGACTTTATTTTTGTCCTTATTTTCTAAACAATTCAGTATAACAATTATTTTACATAAATTGCATTGTATTTGAGTTATAAGTAATCTAGATATGATTAAAGCATATTGAGGAATATGTGCATAGGTTTTACGCAAATACTATGCCATTCATATAAGCGACATGACCTCTACAGATTATATCTGTGAGGATCTTGAAACTAGTCCTCTGTGCCTACTGAAGGAAAGCAATATGCCAAATTCATAACAGTAGTTATCTTTTGGGAGAGAAATAGAAGTAGTACATAGGACCTTATACATATCTATGCATATATAGGTATATATCATATATTTATTACTTGAATAAATTAAAAATACATTAGGAATTAAATTTTTAAAACCTCATGATAATTTCCAAAAGTATTTTAAATTCATGAACATTTACAGAGAAATGGAAGTCATACTACAAAAGGCTTACTTTTAGTGTTTATTTAAAATTTTGTTTCAAGCCACTGAAGGATTTGTTAATGATTTTTTCCCCTGAAATATCCTGCATCTGGGCACACACATTGAAGCTTACAGTGATCCTACTTTCCCTAGGCTGAAGACCCTCAGTAGATAGTGAAATGCCACAAGACAATGCTGGTAGTCAAGGCTACACTAGAATGACTCTTAGTTCAGTTCATGTCTGCTATAGAACAAGCTAGCTGTGGTCAATGATTGTAGAGACATGCTAGGTCCAGGAGACTGTCTGAAGGTAATGAAGCTGTGGCCTGCCTTTGGCTGTTGCCATGGCATTCAATTTATTATTTCTTTATACATTGATAGAGAGGATGCTGACCTCATCACAGATATACCACACCACAATCTCAACTCTGAGGCCCAAAATGATTGGTCACTGGGCGTGATAAACCCAGAACATGTATCTTTGCAATAATGTCAAGACAATTGAAGTCACCAGAGGATAAATTTTCTTTTTTCTTTTTTTAATTTTCATTTATTTATTTATTTATTAGAGAAAGAGTGAGGGAGGGAGAGAGAGAGTGAGAATGAGCACGACAGGGCCTCTAGCCACTGTAAATGAATTCCAAATGCATGTGCTACCATGTGCATCTGGCTTACGTGGGACCTGAAGAATTGAACCTGGGTCCTTAGGCTTCACAGGCATGCGCCTTAACCACTAAGCCATCTCTCCAGCCCAGATAAATTCTCTTTAAGTATCTTGGGAGAGACAGGTTCTGAAGTAGGGAAAGAGCTAAGAAAGATGAGCAGTTGACATTTACAAAAGTAATCATTTTCCCCCTTATCTGAGATTGACTCTGTCATAAGCTTCTGTAAGATTAATGACTTGTGAGGGGCAAAATTCTTAACATGACAAGTCAATGCACCTGATGGTTTGTTTTGCTGAGTGACAAAATAGGAACTTAGCTGAGCATTGAGCCACACTTGGTACAGCCTGAAGCCCATCAGGGTTCTACACCACATTCAGTAGGAGGTAATTTCCTGGTAAGGATCTTGGCACAAGTAGGTTGGCACATTTCTTTATAGCCTTGTACCATCTTGGCAAGATAGCCTCCTTTCTATAGGGGGCCTTTTATACATGGCGAGATTCTGTAGTAAATCCAGGAATTTCGAGCCATTCTATGAAAAATAGGCTTAATTCAGATCTGAGTACAAAATGTTGCAAGGTTTTCACACATCTGTCTCTTCCAGCAATATTCTCGTGCTCTGTAGTGCGTCTATGAATCCGAAATGTAATAGAAAGCCTAGACCACTGTAAGGCTCCACTGTGTAAATGTTTTACACATGTCAAACAATGGACACATGAGGACCTTCCTGGTGCTTTGATTTTTCCCAAATGTACATTAGTTTAAAAAAATTTAAACACATTCCTCAACTGCAATACAAGTATTTTACTGACTTAAAAAAAATGTCTGCCGGGCATTTTAGTGTATGCCTTTAATCCCAGCACTTGGGAGGCAGAGGTAAGAGGATCACAGTAAGTTCGAGGCCAGCCTGCCTGGGCTAGAGTGTGAGACCCTACCTTGAAAAAAAAAATAAAACAATAAAAATAAAATTATAAAAATGTTTGGCTGGAGAGATGGCTCAGTGGTAAGTAGCCTGCCTGCAAAATCTGAGGACCCAAGTTCAATTCTCCAGTACCCACATAAAGCCAGGTGCACAAGGTGGCACATGCATCTGGAGTTCTTTGGCAGGGACTACAGGCCCTGGTGCACTCATTCTCTCTCCTCTCTCTCTCTCTCTCTCTCTCTCTCTCTCTCTCTCTTTCTCTCCCTCTCTCTCCCCCCATCTCTCCCTCTCTCCTTGCAAAAAAATAAGTAAAAATACTTTATAAAAGTTATTTATATTGAGGTGATGATTAACACTGGGTACTTTAGGTCAACCAAAGGATACCTCTACATGTATAAGAAATTTAAAGCATGTATGAACATAATAATGCAGAAAAAAACTCACCATGTGGTATGCCTTTGTACTTTGCTTTCCTCTTATATAAGAAAAGCTATTGTATCAAAATAAATTTATTGGGGCTGGAGAGATGGCTCAGCAGTTAAGGCATTGGCCTGCAAGACCTAATGACATGGGTTCAATTCCCCAGTGTGCATATAAAGCCAGATGCACAAAGTAGTGCAAGTAGTGCATGCATCTTCAGTTCATTGTAGTGACAAGAGGCCCTCGAACATCCATTCATTTATTTCATTCTTTCACCCTTTATCTCTCTCTCCTTATAAATAAGTAAATAAAATAAAATAATAATGCAATTAAAGTAGATACCTTTCAAATAGTCTGCTTGAAAGAGCCAAATGATAAAAGGAAAACAAGACTTTAAACATCATTCTCTAGAGAATGGCTACATGTGGGCAAATGGAATCATTTGTGAGGACTATAGCTAAATTTCAAGAGGCAGATGGACATGCTACATGTGTGATCAATTTGGTTGAGATCAGATGTCTATACTGATTTAGCTGGAGAGTAATAATTTTGATGAGGGAAAACTGCTTATATAGTTACTCTCTAAAGAGGCTAACATTAACTTTTAGCAGAGAAAAGCTGCATAGGGAAAATGAGAAAAAGTATTGTAATTGTTATCAACTGATGTCAATGTCTTTCTATAGCTAATCTGGATTTTCCAAGGGCATAAGATAAATTTGTGGCCTTGAGAGATGGCTTAGCAGTTAAGGCACTTGCCTGTAAAGCCTAAGGACCCAAGTTTGAATCACCAGTACCCACATAGCCAGCTACACAAGGTGGCCCATGTATCTAGAGTTCATTTGCAGTGGCTGGGAGGCCCCAGCATGCCCATTCTTCCCCCCTCCCATCTCTCTCTCAAATAAATGAGAAAGAAAAAGAAATTTGGGGCTGACTGATTTTCATATCTTAAATTATTCATAATTTCTTAAAAGCAGTACTGAGTATATGTTTAACGAACTTTGGGAAAATAAAAATTGATGGATTCCCTAAATATTTATAATCATTAATCTATGATTATATTGTTTAATGGAAGAAATCAATATACAGATTTAGTGCTATTATCATTTAATATTGTATGTTTCATTAAAATGAATTAAGAGCTGTCTTTATTCACACCATTCAGACATCTGAACATGGCTATAGAAGTTCAGAGTGGCCTGTAACAACCCTGTTATAGTGTAACCCTCAAACCATTATGCACCCTCATGGTTTCTGAGTAACAATGAAGGACCAGGGTTCTGCTTCTGAATCCTGTTTGCACAACAGAAGAACAGGATAGAAAATGTAATCATGGCAGAAACTCAATTCCTATTTTCCATGTAGTTATAGACATTTGATGCTGTAAGTTAGTGGCTCAAGCCATGTTTGATCTTGTTCAAACCAGTGGAAGATCAATTAACATATTTTCACTAGTCAAATATTAATTTAATATTAATTAGGTATAAAGGAACCTTCAGACAATTCTATAAACTCTTCCAGTGATTTCATACACTATCTGATCTGAAAAAAAAAGTCATGTAGCTTTCCCAGAATAAATACTGCGTTCCATAGTAGTAATTTAGCACATTGAAAAATGTGGCTCACTAGTTACTGATGGAACAAACTAGGCTGTCTCAGACCTTCTCCCCATAATGTGGGGAGAGTTAGCATTGTATAAGTCTACTCCAAATCTCTATATCAGAAAATGCATGTACTATGTATTTATTCATAACTGTGACCTATTTTTCCCATCTCTAACACTATATGGCTTTCTATGTTTTTGAAAAAGCAAACCTTATTTCCTTCTGCTGTCTGCCTACCCAGAAGGAAATCTATTACTCAGTCAGGGGATATTTTTACCCATGGAAAACACTCCACTTTGTTACAGTTTTAGATGGAGGAGACACACCACCAACCAGCCGGCAAGCTGCCTCTGCTATGATCTGTGGCCCTGAGCCATCCTCTTCTGACATCCATGGTGCTTCCCCTGGATTCTGGATGCCTGAAATGAACCCTTTCTTCCCATAAGCTGCTTCTGTTTGGATGTTTGTCCAGCAATGAGAAAGTAACTGCAGCACCATCTCTCCAGAGCAGACATTCACTTTTGCTAAATAGCATTGTACTTAGTGGAATGGTAACCATTGAACGCTTCTAACAACCTCTCTACTCTAAACATGATAGGTTTTAAATCCAAGAATCACATCAGAAGTCAGAGATGTCAGCTGTGTTGCTCATTTGCTTAAGAGGTGATGTCAGCCCAAACCTTCCTGTGGCAGGAACCGAACTGCTGGAGCCACTCCTTGCATTGCAGCTCCCGGCAGCCTTCAACAGTGCTGATGCTGAGTGCCTCGACCTTCTGAACGGGACAGCATTTCCTGCCACGCTGAGGAGCCCTCCACCCATGAGTGCATCTCAGAGCTGCACTCTCTCCAGCTAATAAGTGCATCGCATCACTCACATGCATCCATGTGACAGCTGAAATGGATAGGTCCAATCATTCACACAGACATGCCAGGTTAACTCTTACAAGGGCAGAGGAGGTAAGAACTGTTGATGGAATCTGAATAATTTGACTAATAGATGCAGCACACTGGAAATTTTGCCGGCTTTGCAAAGAAGACAAAACTACAGAAGTCATTTTTCTCTCACTCCCATTGTTTTGTTGGAAATCAGGTTCTCATTATGTAGCCCAGGCTAGCCTACAACTGGCCAAGACCTTTCCCAAGAGCTAGGTGACAGACATGCCATCATGCCCAGCTGTTCTACACTTTTTAAAAAATATTTTATTTATTTATCTTCAAGCAGGGAGAGAGGCAGGTAGACAGACAGACAAATAGACAGAGAATTGGCAAGCCAGGGTCTCCAACCTGTACAAATAAACTCCAGATGCATGTGCCACTTTGTGCATCTGGCTTCATGTGTGTCCTGAAGAATCAAACCCAGGTCATTAGGCTTTGTAGACAAGTACATTAAAAGCTGAGCCATTGCTCCAGCCCTGCTCTACACTTTTGCATAGACAATTCCTATGTAATAGGCAGTATCTTTTGTTTCCTGGTTTGATGGGGCATGCCATTCTTTATCTCCCAGTTGGTTATTTCCTGCAATAGGAATGTCCTCTTTCTAACATATGTTCTTTAATAATATCTCATATTCATGATGACCATTAATCTAAGATAGAAGGCAACTGCTACAACAAATAATATCACAATTAAGAGGATTTTTAGTAAGAACTATTATATAGGCAAAAGGAAGCTGTCATTTGCGAAATATAAAGAAAATCATTTGCTAATAATTATATTTGTACATACAGAAGGTAAATGCAAGTAGAGTGCTTCCCATGCAAATCTTCACATTGAGAGTGATGTGAAGTCCGTATATCAGGATGATACCCAGCCTTGGGGCTCTCTCTTCCTTGAGCTTTCTGAGAGGAAAATGCTGGGAGAGTAATGATATCCTAAAGGAAATGTAGACTAAGTTGCTCACCCAAATTATACTGACCATAAAGACTTCACTGGGCCATTTCATTAGTTTATTAGATAAAACTGAATAAAAAGAGTTCCTTAAATGAATTATAACCAGCTTGTGGAATAACAAATATATTGTGTATGAGAAAATTAGGTCCATGTGACATCTATAGCCACCATATGTAAAGACCCTATTATTTGTCCTTTCTCTTTGAAAAGCATTTTATTGGAATGTATCAGCTAAACTGAAACACATGACTATCCTTCTGGGACATGAAAGGAGCCACTGAAGACAAGTTTGTGCCCAGCCCCCACGCTCAGCATGCGAGCACTCTGAGCAAAGCAGCCTCAGAGCGCTTTTATCAGTGCCCACGGAACAGTGAGCACGTCACGTGTGTGCCGAGCCATTAGCAGCCTCTGTGGAGAAGAATTTGGTCAACATTTAGGAATTCACTTAATGAAAGACTAGCCTGTGAAAGCTCCATTGGCCAGAGGATCAGATGGTGTCTTTCTTCCCGACTTCCTGCCTTACTGGAAGTGATATTCGGCAGGGCCCTCACACGGTGGAGTTCAGGTCCTGGGCAACACACTGGCGAGGTGGACCCTAAGCTCTGTGGAAACTACTCTGCACATGGAGGAATTGGGTAGCATCTTACTTTCAATGCAACATGCAGGCACAGAATGGAGGCTATTCCTGGCGAAGGAAGAGGGCTCACTACAGGGAAAGACCTGTGAAGGTTCATGAAGGGCGACCTCCTGCCGGCTAGTAATGTTAAGGGACCATTTCTTCAAACTTTCTTTTGAAAATTGGTGGGAAGGAAAGCTGAACCCAAATGTAGAAGAAATTCTCCAACAGTAAAGCGACATTGAATCGCATGAATAAACGTTTGCCTTTGTTGAAGAAGCCATAAAGGGATTCTACATGTGATAATATATTTGCTATATATGCTTCTTACTTCTGTAGTAAGTCCTTTTGTTCTTGTTGGAGCATCTTTGTTATAACATCTTTATTGTTATAGCACCTAGTTATGATTGTAAGTGACTGTGAGTCAGGCTAATATATTTTTAAATAACTTTATCTCTATTTGCTAGGAGAGAGATGGGATAGAAAGAGAAAAGAGAGAGAATGGGCATGCCAGGGCCTCTATTGCAAACAAACTCCAGATGCATGCACCACTTTGTGTATCTGGCATTACATAGATACTGGGAAATTGAACTCAGGCTATCAGGCTTTACAAGCAAATTCTTGAACCACTGAGCCATCTCTCCAGCCCTAATATTCTCATTAATAAATGTAATACTTACTATAACAACCTCAAGCTTAAAATATGGTACTTATAGTTTGCGAACTCATCACTATCATCTTTGTTATTTTACATGTATATAACTTATTTAATACCAAGAAAGTGATATTGTGTACCTTTACAATTTAAAAATAAGAAGCTAAAAAGTATTTTTGCATTGAGATCTATCAAATGCCAAAAAAAATCTTTGTTCCTAATTAAGACAGCAGCTCCCCATAAGCACTTCTAAAAGACATTTTATGTAAATGGCATGAACAGAAAAATTAATTTTGGTAGCCATGGCTGGAGGGCCTGGGGAGATGGCTCAGTGGGTAAAATGGTTGTAACACAAACATAATAATCTGAGTTCAGATCCCAAGCACACATGTAAAATGTTAGGCATGGTGGTACACACCTTTAATCCCAACACTGGGGAGGAGGAGACAGGAGTTCCCAGTGCTTGCAGTCTAGCTAGCTTAGCCCAATCAGTGGGAAAGAAAACCTTGACTCTAAAAAGCAAAGTTGGAGAGTGACAGAAGAAGGCACCTGGCATCCAGCTCTGTCCTCCATGTGCGAGCATGTGAATACACCCACTGATCCCCACACAAATGTGTCCATACATATACAAGCATGCACCTACGTATGCACAGCATATACACATGTGCACACACAACGAAGACAACTAATAGCATTTGTAGATACAATGTAATTTTATTCTGGCTTCTGATCAAAAACAGTTCCTCCATGATGGTTTAATATAGTTGAAGATGACAGTGAAATATCACTGATGCTTGGAACATGGGCAAGGACCAGGAATGGAAGGGTTGTGGTATAGTGCGGCTAGGTGATGGCATGTGACTTCCATGCTTTCTTAGAGAGTATGTTATTTTACTTTACATTGCTGTAACAAAATACATAAAATAAACAAGTTATAAAGAGCAATCATTTATTTTGGCTCATGATTTTGGAGGGTCTATTGTTTTTACACCAGTGACAAGATAACACATAAAGGTGGGAACTGTGACAGACAAATCTACTCACCTCATGGTCCTAGAAGTGAGAAGAGTAATTCTGATTTTACACAGAAAGAGTTCATCTTTTTTTGTGGGGGAGGGGTAGTGAGGAGTGAGCAATTTATTTTTATTGTTGTTTATATTTTCAGAAAATTTTGAACTTTTAAGAAAATTTTGGACTAATTAGTGAGCATATTTTATAGTTGCTATGAATGTCTTCCTAGGCCTCATAAGAAACTTCCAAAGAGTATTACCGCAGAGCTCTGTACTGACAATGTCTACATGTAAAGCAATATAGATCCAAGCCCAGCTTCACTAATAACAATAGTTCAAAGTGCTTTCCTCTCTTTGGAAAGAGTTTGGGTCAGGAATATTTGGTAAGAGATCTTTGTAAGACAATTGATAACAAGTTTGTCAAACTGAATATTTCTAAGAATATCATCACCCAAATCTATACAGATAAAGGAGACTATGACTTCATTGCCCACCACCAAATCAAAGTGGAGTTGATGAAGTTAAATAGTTATTCTTTTGTAAAAGTCTATTTTATTTATTTATTAGTGAGAGGGAATAGGTCCACCAGGGCCTCTAGCCACTGCAAACAAACTCCAGACGCATGCGCTGTCTTGTGCATCTGGCTTACGTGGGTTCTGTGGAATTGAACCTGTGCCTTTAGGCTCCACAGACAAGTGCCTTAACTGCTAAGCAATCTCTTAAGCCCTAAATTGTTATTTTTATGTTTCTCATGATTACAACTTCATTTATGATTAGCCTTATTTTATCTATAAAATAAAGAGGAAGGATATTAAAGGAAGAATGTAGGAGCCACAGAGCGGCAGGAAATGTGCAGAAGCCCTGTGCTGCCCCGCCGTACAACGCCTGGCTGATGCTCTCACATCTATAGCCCACAAAGCTAGGGGGCACCAGCAATCCCACTGAGGAGGCCCTCAGCAGAACGGGGTCCAGGTGGATGGAAATGATGGTACTAGTATATGATGTATCCATGCAAATTTTTTACTTAATGAAAAAAATCTATGTATTTTCTCCCTCTTATTTTTTTTTCAGAAAACTAAGCATATTGGTGACAGAATTTGTAACTGTCTATTCAAGTAGAAATTTGGGGATTTTCAATTTCCTCCCCACTCTATCTCCATTACATGCAGAGAGAAAGAGAGAGAGAGAGAGAGAGAGAGAGAGAGAGAGAGAGAGTTCACTGGAATGTGTGAAAGAGGAGCAGAAATGTTGAAATAAAAATAAAGCAAGCTTTGCATAATCAGATAAAACCATCCCATGTCCATGTGGACACTTGTACACCACCAAACTTCACCAGTTAATGCAGGCCATTTAGTTATTAATGAATAACGAAGCAAGAACAGTTGATTATAACGTCAATTAGTAAAAACATAATTAAAACATCAGGTCTCTTTATGCTGAATTTCTCATGAATCACTAGAAGCATATTGGCATTGTTACCTAACAATGGTAATGAAAGTCTCTATGCATATAGGGACTTCTTTATACACCTACTGGGATAAATTATTAAACACTAGCAACTAGTCATTAACATGACTTGTAAAAATCATCAGATATTTCAGCAAAATCTTGCTATTTTTCTTTTGTTCCATGTAGCTGTCAAATCTGTTTCAGGTTTTAGTAGTTTAATTTCTTTTAATGTTTCCATAGAAAGAGCATTAACAAGATGATAGATTAGCTATAATATCATGATGCCCCAGACATGCAGTGGAATTTATCTTCATCATCTGTCTGATAATATCCTCTTATTGTGTAATGAACCCTGCTATTTGTATCCATCATACTTCTCTTCATTCATCTTCTTAGTTACTAAAGATAGAATTTTCATCTGGACTCTCTTGTCGAGATGCAAATCTGTAATCCTCCACGTGTCCTGCATCCTTTGTGGTCATCTAATAAATTGGTTCTTCATATACCAGTTCAAGTGGCACTGGTTAGAGTGTAGAAGATGTTCTAAAATATTTTATATATAGGTAATCCAAGCTGTGGAAGAAATTATTACAATTAATCTTTTTGGCATGTCTACACA
Source organism: Dipus sagitta (assembly GCA_036346955.1). Taxonomy (NCBI): domain Eukaryota; kingdom Metazoa; phylum Chordata; class Mammalia; order Rodentia; family Dipodidae; genus Dipus; species Dipus sagitta. Next base: position 62,529,182 of record CM070786.1, read on the forward strand.
GAGTGGAGAATTGCAGTCACCTTCCTAGTGAAAACAGGAGCTAGGGTGGCAACTGGGAGAGAAGTGTGGAACCAACTTCTGTCTTCTACCTGACACTGAGATGGTTTCAGAGGAAGCCGTTTTTTCAAAGCTCTCCTTCTCCATTTCTCTTTGCCTATTTCTTGAAACTTTCACTGTGCAGCCATGCACCACTCAATGATGAGGACAGATCCTGATAAATGTCTCATTAAACAATGTTGCTTTTATTCCACAGCACACAGAGCACTCACATAAACCAGATGGATCAGGTCAGTCTTGGGCTGTGGCCACTGGAAGCAATCAAGAGATGACATCTGGCTGTGCACTCCGGACAGGTGAGAGACGAGGTGCATTTGGTGCCTGTGAGTGGGTGAGGTGTTCAGGGTGTATGGTGCCTGCATCTTTGGTGTCTGTGAGCTCTGAGAGGGTGAGGGGTGCTGCATGCTTGCGGCCTGTGCACTTGGGACACTAGCTATTTGAGGCCTGTGCATTCTCAGGTGGTGAGGTGCTCGGGCTCTACTTTTGGGACCTGTGCATTCAGAAAGGGTGAAGGGCAATGCATGTTTGTTGTCTGTATGCCCAACTCATGCCACCTGCTCCCCAGTGAGCTCCCCTCCCCATCCTTTACCTCTTCCCTCAGCAGATGAGCCAGGCCTCGGCTACCTCCTCTTATCAAGCCTCTGCTTACCAATGCCCCTACACCAGCTAACCCCACAGAACCCCTAGTTCCAGCCTGCTCTGTGGAGCCCGGTGCACCCCTCACTGCCTCTATCCCCCCAACCACCGCTGGTATCCACATACATACTGGTGCCGCCTTGGGACATGCTCCAGCCCCACAAGGAGCACAGGCATATCTTGCAACTGCCCACTAGGGGGTATCAGTGAGTCCTCTACAACCTGCTCAGCTGAGTCCAGTAGGGGAAGGGGCAAGTGTTATGGCCCCTAAGGCCCACAGGCAAGGCCTGACTGTGATAATGGACTGAAGAGATTCCAAATCTCCAGCCACAGCTCTCTATCAGCCATCACCCCAGAGCTGCACACACTTGCAACTCCACAACCTGTACATATGTGATATAAAATTATCCCACTCCAATGCAATCCAACTGCAAAATAGAGCACTCACTGAAGATCCTCAAAGGGCAAATACTTCCTTCCTCCCTGACAAAACAGACCTTTACCCAAGATTGGCAGACCCCAGTGCAAGAAAAACAACATGAGTGAACAAACGGAGATCTCCACCAAGTTTGCTAGTCCCATGATGGAAGTCTCCAATGAAAACACAGAGAAGTCAAGGGAAATTAGAACCCAAACTGAAAGCACAATAAGCTTATTTACGCTGACCAGGGAATGAATAAATTGGAAGCAAATCATCAAAAAATCATGAATTATATAAATGAAATTGAGCAGAATCATCTCAGCTTTTGTCACTGGGCTTAATGTAATTGAATAAAACCAGAGGTACCTCAAAAGATAGATAAATGAATTGAAGATGAGTGAACAAATAGAGGATACCAATAACCAGCTGATTAAGTTTAATGAAGACATGATCAAATGCAAGAATGAATTCTAAGAAGCATTAAGAAAATCAAACCACGAGCTTAAATTGGAACTCAACAAAGGGAGGATACAATACAGAAAAATGCAACAGAAAACAAATATCAAATGGAGCTTGTGAAAGTCTTTCTAGAAATTCTCACTAACAGTTAATCTTGTGGAGGACAGAACCTCTGGTCTGGAATCAAGGCAGAAGAAATCGTTCGGCAGTCCAAACATTTTGATAGGTTCCAAAAATCATGCAAACAGAATATGAGGGAAGTATGGGCTACCCTAAAATAAGCAAACATATGGATCATGGGTATAGCAGAAGAGGAAGAAATTCAGGCCAAAGACATTGAGAACATATTCAACAAAATTACTAAGGAAAGAAATCCCACTCCTTCAAAAGAGACACCCATCCAGATACAAAAACATCATAGAGCACCAAAGAAGAAACTCTCCAATGCACATTATATTTAAAACTCTAAACAATGAAAGCAAAGAGACAATGTTAAATGCAGCAAAAGAGAAACAACTCATAACATACAAAGGCATCCCCATCCAAATTATTACAGACTTTTCAATGGAAACCCTAAAAGTCAGAAAGGCTTGAAATAGAGAACTTCAAAGTCTGAAAACTTATGGCTTCTAACCTGAACTATTGTACCCAGTGAAAGTATCCCTCATAATAGATGATGAAAGGAAAATCTTTCATGATAAAATCCAGCTCCATGATTATATGAACACAAAGCAAACTCCACACATAATACCTCAAGGAATATTCCAAACAGAAGAGTCGAATAACCAACCTCAAGAGCCTACAAGAGCGGAAACACAGTAACCAAATCTAGAGTAGGCATGAAAACATACAAAGCCCGAGGAAGCACCAAACCTCAGAAAGCCTCCAACATAGCAGGGATCAAATCAAACCTCACAGTTAAAGCATTAAATATTAATGGTCTTAACTTACCACCAAGAGACACAAGTTAACAGAGCAGATCAGAAAAGATGGACCCTGCCATCTGCTGTCTTCAAGAAACCCACCTCACCACTAAGGATAGAAGGGAATGATCCAATAAGAGCACATCACAATTACAAATCTATATGCACCAAACGCTGGTGTACCACAAAACCTACTTGACAACAAATCAGAAATAAGTCTCAATATCATCATAGTTGGGGATTTCAGTACTCCACTATCATCAATACAAAGATAATTCAAGCAGTAAATAAACAGGAACATCATAGATATCAATAGCACTATAGATCAGTTAGAAATAAAAGACATCCACAAAATGTCCCACCCTAATTCTACAGAATACACATTTTACTCAGCAGCACACGGAACATTCTGCAAAATAAATCATACATGTGCCTCCATAAAGTCAGAAGAATTCACATAACTTCGTGTATCATATTGGACCACATTGCGTTCAAGCTAGAAATTAACAAGAGAAACACCAGAAATTACATAAGCTACTTGACACTGAACAACATGCTGTTAAACAGTGAATGGGTCATGGAAGAAATTAAAAAGGAAATTGTAAAATTTCTAGAGCTGAGTGATAATGAAAACACAACCTATCAAAACTATGGGACCCAATGAAGGCAGTCTAAGGTGAAAATTAACAGCACTAAATGTCTTCATAACAAAGACATAAGGGGAAAATTCATAGTACTAAATGCCTTCGTAACATAGACAGAGAGATCCCAAATGAACAATCTCACCATGCACCTACAGGCATTGGCAAAAGAAGAATACTACAACCCTAAGAGTTCTGTATAAAACAAAATAATTAAGATCAGAGCTGAAATTAATGAATTAGCAAATAAGAAAACATTATTAAAAATTAATGAAATCAAGAGCTGATTCTTTGAAAAAAAATTTAAAAATTGACAAACCCCTGGCTAATTTGATCAAACAAAAAAGAGAAAAGTCTATAACAAAATCAAAAATGAAAAGAGGTCACAACAGACATCAATAAAATTGGAAGAAGCATCAGGACATAATTCCAAAACCTCTCCACAAAATTGGATAAAATGGAAGAAACAGATGAATTCCTAGATACCTACAAAAACTAAAGCCAGAGCAGATAAATCTCCTAAGCAAACCTATCATATCCATCAGGATTGAAAATGTAATTGAAAACCTCCCTTAAAGAAAAAGTCCAAGACCTGACATATTCTCAGCCAAATTCTACCAAACCCTCGTGGAAGAACTGAAACCACTTTCTCTAAAGCTCTTTTAAATAACCAGAGTACAAGGGAAGCTCTCCAACTCCTTCTATGAAGCTAGCATCACCCTAATACCAAACCCAGACAGAGATGCAACAAGAAAAGAAAACTATAGACCTATATCCCTGATGAATTTAGGTGCAAAAACTTCTGAACAAAATCCTCACAAACTGAATTCAACAATACACTAGACACACTATTTACCTTAACCAAGTAGGCTTCATCCCAGGGACGGCTCAATGTACAAAAATTGATTAATGTAGCACACCACATAAATAATCTTAAGCACAAGAACCATTTCAATTGATGCATAAAAAGGCCTTTGGCAAAATAGAACACATCTTTATTATCAAAACAGTGGATAGACTACACATGGAAGGCTTATATTTCAACATAATAAAGGCTACATACAAGCACCTAAAACACAAATCATACTTAATGGGTAAAGAATCAAGGAGTTCCAGTCAAGACTGGGAACAAGTCATGGGTGCCCAGTCTCATCCTGCTCTTCAACACAGTATTAGAAGCCCTAGCCTAAGCAATAAAACAGGAGAAAGTTATAAAAGGGAAACAAATTCATTTTTGCCATTTTTTTTTGTAGTTCTTCCCGTTTTACCTTTGCTCTCTTGTTTTAATTAGTATTTGAGTATTGTTTGTTTTTTCCAGGTTCCTTATATGTGTGCTTTTCTTTTTCTTTAGCATGGAGGATTCTTTCAAGTATTTTCTGTAGATCTGGTTTTGTTTTCAAATACTCCTTTAGCTTGCTTTTGTCATGGAATGTCCTTATTTCTCTATTTGAATGGATAGTTTTGCAGGATAAAGTAACCTTGGTTGACAGTTGTTATCTTTCAGGACTTGGAATACATCACTCCATGCCCTTCTGGCTTTTAAAGTTTTTGTTGAGTAATCTGCTGTAATCCTGATAGGCTTGCCTTTGTAGGTAACTTGATTTTTCTCTCTGACTGCTTTCAATATTTTTTCTTTGGTAATTTGATTATAATATAGCTAGGAGAGGTTCTTTCCAGGTTTTGTCTGGCTGGTGTTCTAAAGGCTTCCTGTATCTGCATTGGCACCTCTTTCCCAATTTGGTGGAAGTTTTCTTCTATGATTTTGTTGAAGACGCCTACTATGCCTTTGGAGTGAAATTCTTCTCTTTCTACTATACCCTGAATTCTTATGTTTGATCTTTTCATAGTGTCCCAAATATCTTGAAATTCCCACTCATACTTTTCTATTAGTTTGTCTTTCTCTTTGTTGGGCTGTACTAGATCTGCCACCTGTTCTTCTAGCTTAGATATTCTGTCCTCTCCTTCATCCTTTCTACTGGTGAGATCTTCTACAGAGTTTTTCTATTTCATTAACTGTGTTCTTCATTGCTAGTAATTCTGACTGGTTTTTCATTATAATTTTTATTTACTTATTTATGTCTAGTATTGGCCTCTTTATTTCATTAAATTGGTGTCCTGTGTTTTCTTTGATTCCTTTGATTTCCTCTTTCATCCCTTTGATTTTTTCTTTGACATCTTTAAACATATTTATAATCATTCTTTTGAAATCTTTCTCATGCATTTCCTCTAACTTGTTCTCACTGGAGGTCATATCTGATGCATTAATACTTGTTGGTGGATTTATATTGTCTTGATTTTTGGTGTTTCTTGTGTTATAATGTATATATTTTGCATCCCAGATTATTTAATGATTGGATTTTCTAGTTAGCTGGGTATTATTAGATGTATCAGTCAATCTGATGTTATATAACCTCAGAGTATTTATCCAAGAGTAGGTATTATGACAACGAGATCCTCTAACTGTCCCTTAGGGTGTGTGGTGCCCCACCCACAGCCTTAATCCTGACAACAAGGAGGTTAAGAGTTCTGATCTGTTGAGGGTTCCAAGTCAGCTTGTGACCAGGTGAGACCCTTCCCTGTGTAATCCCAGTTACCTCTGCTCCTGCTTGGGTCCCGCTGTGGGTTCAAGTTGGCATGGCCAGGTCCCTGGACTGCTGCTCTGTTCGCTGGAGTTGGGCACTGGCGGTGGTGGAGGGGAGGCTGCCAATGCTGCTCTAGTTCACCCGCTGTTCCACGTGTTCTTCTACCTTGCGATCTGCTCCTCCGTTGTTCACTGCCATTCTTCCTTCACGTTTCTTTTGAGGTTGCAGAGAGGTCTGGTGTGAGTGGAAAATCCCCTCACCTGGCTTTTCCTGCAGCTCAAGCCGAGCCTGGTGGCTTTCTGGCCGCCACCGCCGCGGTCCGCAGACCTGCCGGAGCTGCTTCTGCTGGCCTGTGTGGGCTCCGGATACTCTGGATCTCTCCTACCTCTCAGCTGCCGTTTCAATTTGCTATGCACCTCACTTTTTAGTAAAAGTGTGTATTTTACTGTGTTCTTTTTTGGCTTTTTCCCCCCTAGGCTGCTTTGGCATGGTACCTACGCCACCATCTTAACCAGAACAGGAAACAAATTCAAAAGGGAGAATTCAAATTAGAATTATTTGTAGAAGACATGATCCTGGACAAAAATTACCTGAAAGATTCTAGCATAAAACTTCTAAAGATAATAAATTCCTTCAGACAAGTGGCAGGATACAAAATTAGCACAAAAAAATCAGTAGCCTTTCTATACACAAAAGAAAAATATACAAAGAAAGAAGTCAGTGAGGCTGTCCCATTTTCAGTAGCTACACATGCACACACACACACATATACACACACATACACACACACAAATACACAAACACACACACATACACACACACAAACACACAACCACACACACATATACACACACATGCACACACACACACAAACACACATACACACATCAATTACCTTGGAATATCACTAACCAAGAAAGTGACAGACCTATATAATGAAAATGTGAAAACACTCAATAAATAAATCTAGGAGGACATGAGAAGATGGAAGGAACTTCTATGCTCCTGGATAGATAGAAGTAATATTGTGAAAATGGCAATTGTATTAAAAATAATATATGTATCCAATGCAATGCCAATAAATATCTTAGTGTCATTCTTCACAGAGATAGAAAAAATAAGCTCAAAACTCATATGGAGTGGCAGAAGGCCTTAGATATCAAAAAATATCCTCAGCACAAGAAAAACCTCTGGAGGTATAACCCTATCCGATATAAAGCTATACTATAAAGCCAAAGTAACAAAAAAGAAAGAAACTGGCACAAAACAGATATATGGACCAATGGAACAGAATTGCAGACCTGTCCCATAGTTCAAGTAACTACAGCTACTTGGTCTTTGACAAAGGTGCCAATAGTGTACATTGGAGAAATGGCAGCATCTTCAATGAGTGCTGCTGGAAATCATGGATAACCACATGCAGAAAAATGAGCTCCCCGTAGTCTAACGACCTCAACATAAGACTTTAAAATTTCAAAATACTGGATGGAGATAAAAGGGGAATTCTGCCCAATATAGGAGAGGGAAAAGACTTCCTGAACAATACCCCAGTAGCCCAGGAAATTAAACAGTCACTCAACCAGTGGAATCTCATGAAGCTAAAAGTCTTCTGTGCAGACAAACATACGGTAAATGTAGCCAACATACCCACAGAATGGAGAAAAAACCTTTGCTAGCTACACCACTGACAGAGGCTTAAATTTAGAATCTTCAAAGAACTCAAAAAACGAAGCAATAAAAAACAAAAATTTGTTGAACTATGGACTAGGTCTACAATTCTGTTCCATTGGTACCAACACATGATATGCCCATACAAACTTTCTACTTATTTTTTTTTTTAAAGAGAGATGGGCTGGGTGTGGTGGTGCATGCCTTTAATCCCAGCATGGAGAGGCAGAGGTAGGAGGATCATCATGAGTTCAAGGCCACCCTGAGTACCCTGAGATTACATAGTAAATTCCAGGTCAGCTTAGGCTAGAGCGAGACTCTACCTTGAAAGAGAGAGAGAGAAAGATGTAATCTGCAGGAGATGTTCAAGAACATGCCTTCAGGGACTGTGTGAAGAGTGCAATGATATTTTAAAAGCAATATAACTAAAATGTTAATATAATAAAAAATAATAAAATCACTTGATTAGCAAGAAACAAAAGAAAAAAGATGATAGTTCTGTAAGAGTTCCAATAGCCAAAAGGTGGGTTTAAATGTAGTTGTAGGGCTGGAGAGATGGCTTAGCTGTTACAGTGCTTGACTGTGAAGCCTAAGGACCTAGGTTCGATTCCCCAGAATCCACATAAGCTAGATGTGCAAGGTGACATATGTCTGGAGTTTGTTTGCAGTGGCTAGAGGCCCTGGTGTGCCCATTCTCTCCTTTTCTTTCTCCTTCTCTCTCTCTCTTTCTCTCTCTCTCCCCCTCCCTCCCTCCCCCCTCCCTCCCTCCCTCCCTCTTAATTTCTCTTGCAAATAAATAAATAATTTTTAATCCAGTTGTATCTAGTTACTGATATAAGTGAAGAAGCCTTTCAACTAAGAAAACGGAACATAGCAGGTTGGAGGGAGTAGCAAGATCTTACCTTAGGCTGGTCTAAGTAACAAAATTGTTGTAGATCCGGAAGGCACAACATTGTCAGCTGGGGAAATCTTCAGAGTAATGAAGGACCTCTACTAAAAGGAAGATGGAGTAGATACAGTTTCCATTTTGACTCATTCAGCATAACTAAGATCTCTGGTCATTACAGGTAAAACAAGCGTAGAACATTGTGAAGTGGAAAAAGAGGGCAGGCAGGTCTGAGTTGAAAACTCAGTGAACATTGCTGTGGCTTCAGCTGAAATCACGCATCATTCCAACAAGCAAAGTGATCAGAAATTGAATGAAAAACTAAAGCTAACAAATGACAATCCCAAGATGACATTGCCATAAGTATCTGGAAATGATTTTAAAGCAACCATCACAAAAACTGCTTCAAGGAGCAAGGATGAGCATGCTTAAGATTAAAAAAAAAAAAAAAAAAAAAAGCTAAAATGAGCAGCAAAGCAAAAAAGAGCCTTTGCACAGAAAGCACAGACATAGAATAGACCGAAACCAAATGAACATTTTAAATTGAAAAATAAAATTTCTGAAAAACAAAAATTGGATTGACTCAAAAAATAAAAATAAAATAAAAAAAGCAAGCCCTGGGTGTGGTGGCGCATGCCTTTAATCCCAGCACTTTGGAGGCAGAATTAGGAGGATTGCCATGAGTTTGAGGCCATCCTGAGATGACTCAGTAGTGAATTCCAGGTCAGCCTGGGGTAAAGCAAACTCCTACCTCAAAAACAAAATGAAACAAAACAAGAACATGAATGGTGAGAATAGAGAAAATCATGAGAAAACTTATGAATAGAACAATAGAAATTGGCCAGTCTGGATGACAGAAAGACATGGACTCCCCATGGTATGCATAAACAACTATAGGAGAAAGTCCAGCGATCATGGATTTCCAGAAGAGAAGTAAGGCTGCAACAGTACTCAAAATATAAAAATCGAAAGTTTTCCAAATTTGCCAACAAAGTCTGGATGCAGCAAATTCAAGGAGCTTGGAGAACTTCAAATATTATAAATCTAAAGAAATTTATATCAATATCTGGGCAAATTGTTGCATGCCCGTAATCCTAGTACTGGGAGCTGGAGTTAGGAGGAAGATCAGGAGTTCAAGGCTATCCTCGGCAATATAATAAGTTTGATGGCAGTTGAGCTATGGAAGACACTGCCTTTAAAAGCAGGGGTGGGGGGAAAGATGACTCAGCAGTTAAGGCACTGTCTACAAAGCCAAAGGATCTATGTTTGATTCCCCACGACCTATGTAAGACAGATGCACAAGGTAGCACAAGCATCTGGAGTCCATTTGCAGTGGCTGAAGGTATGGCATGCCCATCTTCTCTCTCTCTCTCTCTCTCTCTCTCTCTCTCTCTCTCTCTGTCTCTCTCAAATAAATGACATTTAAAAAAGAAAAAGAAAGGAATACGCATCATGGCACATTACAATGTTTTTTTTTTTTTTTTCTTTTGGTTTTTTGAAGTTTTAAAAGAGAGGCGGGCCGGGTGTGGTGGCGCACGCCTTTAATCCCAGTACTTGGGAGGCAAAGGTAGGAGGATCACCTTGAGTTCGATGCAACCCAGAGACTACATAGTTAATTCCAGGTCAGCCTGGACCAGAGTGAGACCCTACTTTGAAGAAAAACAACAACAGAAAAAAGAGAGAGAGAGAGAGAGAGAGAGAGAGAGAGAGAGGTGAGGGTTAGGGAATGGGGGAGGAGACTCCTGAAAGAGGGGTGGGGCTAGGGACAGGAGGAAAAGAATCAAAAATAGCGACAGAAAAAGTCTTGAAGGCAGCTAAAGAAAATCCATTGTCTATATAAAGCTGAAACAAATGGGAATATAGAGTCAAAAGGATGGAAGAAAGGGAGGGAGCAAATGATGCAGCATGTCTCAAGCACTGAAGACCATAGTGTTCAACTCAGAAATCCTCATTCATTGACAATGTCCTTCAGGAAGGAAGGAAGTATCGGGACGTTTCGCAGTGCAATGTGTTTTGTAAGGTAACTGCAATTATGTCACCACTCAGCTGCCAGGGCTGTCCCTTACCCACGTCGTTGTGATGGCTGGTGTTGCCTTCCAGTCACTGAAACACTTCAATGGCAACTGCCCTGGGTCCTCACAGTCTTCACTGACCTCACACTGCACACACAGGATTGATTTGAACGTGACACTTGCACAACCCCAGCATGTTCCAGAATGAGTGTGTTACGAAAGTACAAACCTTCAAATATATTCTGCAGAAAATTAGGGTGTCTTAGGAAAAATAAGCTGAACAGACAATAGTAAATGAACATCAGAGGGAATCCCATCCAAAGCTTCGGTATTCAGAGGGATGTAACCCTCCCGGGAATAATGTGCCTGGCTAAGCTGCTGTCAGATTCCCCATGTGTTTCCATGTAATTCTCTCCCTCTTCCTCCCTCCCTCCATTGTTCTCTCTCCCTCCCTCCTTCTTCTTCTCACCTTTCTTTGCTTTCTCCTTGAACATTAACACCACCAAGCAGCCACATCAGTGCTGTGCTGTCACCTTCTTGCCATCCCTGCACCCTGGCAAATCTGTAAGTGGATGCCAAGGACAACTTACAGGAAATCCCGACAGCAGCCAAAATGGCCAAAACCTTTTCTGGACTCACGCATACAGGGTCTCAGAGAAAGGCAAAGACAGTTCTTTGACCCTGCGGGTCTTCACTTCGACAAGGCACATGACTTTCCTCAGTACCGACCCACGGCAAGTTCAGAATATGAAACATAACTGTCATCGTTTACTGAGGAGAAGACATGCCTACAGAATACTATTTTTATGTTTTAAAAATATTTTATTTATTTATCTATTATTAAGGAAAGAGATAGATACAAAGAGAAAATAAGAATGCCAGGGCCTCCTGCCATGCCACCTCAAACAAACTCCACAAACGTGCAATTCTATACATGTGGCTTTACAAGGGTACTGGGGAATCAAACACAGGCCATCTGGGTTTGCATACAAGCACCTTTAACCATTGAGCCATCTCTCCAGCCTTTAAAAAAAAACTTTATATATATATATATATATATATATATATATATATATATATATATATATGTATGTATTATGAGGTAGGGTATCACTCTAACTCAGGCTTACCTGGAATTCACCATGGAGTCTCAGGGTGGCCTCAAACTCATGGTGATCCTCTTATCTCTGCCTCCCTAGTAATGGGATTAAAGATGTGCATCACCACACCCTGCCTCTTTATATGTTTTAAATATATATATATTCACAAAGCCTGAAGATGTTCAACCTCAATGGCATGGAACAAACTTTTGAATTGTGCCCTGAGAACTCATCCTGATTTGCATTCATGTAAATACCTTCATTTTTTCCCCCTCTTTAACTGAACTGATTTAACTGCTAATTAAAACTAGTCAGTAAGCATAATGCAAAATTAATTAAAACCATTCAGAAGGAATATGCAAATTAGATAAAACAATGTGTTGGACACCATCAAAGTCAGTGCGGTGCTGGTTGTCATCAGATAAAACTGCTCTTTGTGTGAACACCTTCCCCAGGGACAAATGTTAAGGCATAAAAATCATCCTGTGAATTGTATGACGTTTCCACATTCAGCAAATGTGCTCCAATTCAGCTTATCTCAAATGGACAACAATCAGAAAAGCTTGGCATCTCATAGTTGTTTAATAATCTCTAAAAATAAATAGAACAAATCCTGTGAAATAGGCAAAGCACTTATAGTGAGGTTAATAATCTTTCATATCATATAAAGATAACATTTTAAACTTTATGACATAGGGATGCAGTTTGTCTTATCTAAAGACAGAAGTGAACTAGTGTCTTTCCATCCTCAGTGTTTCAATTCTACTCTTTTATCCAATAATAGGTCTCTGTTCAAGAGGTGACTACATGCACTGTCAATAAATACATCATTTTGACACTGTAAGTATTCCTTGTTTTCTTAGTTTTTTCCTTTTTCTTTTTGCTGACCTTGGATGATTTTATTCCTGGACTAGCTTCCCACAGTGCCTACAGGGTATCATTCAAGAGAATGATCAGTATTTTGCTTCAAGTATTCAAAATAGCAACAGGGAAATGTTCTATCCATGATTTTTCTCTGCATGGATGCTGGTGGCAGCATGTATTGACAGTTCTTCTGTCATTGTACATGAGATAATTACACATGAGTGACTGGGCAGCATCTAGTGATGTGAACACAATAAGCAATTACATGAATATCTGGTAGATAGTAGGCTTGGATGAAATGTACTAAGACAAATCATCCTTCAAGTTGAGAGCTTTAGTGGGAGAGTTGTTAGCATGATGAGGTCCTGAAAGGGTGGGTAAGATAGGCGGCAGATAGATAGACAGATAGATAGATGATAGATAGTGATGATGATGAGATAGATAGATAGAGAGAGAGAGAGAGAGAGAGAGTATATAATGATGATGGTAGATAGATAATGATGATGATGACAGATAGGTAGATAGATAGATAGATAGATAGATAGATAGATAGACAGACAGACAGACAGACAGACAGACAGACAGATATTAGATAGACAGACGGTAGATGCCTTTCAGTCCCATGGAACACAGAAAATTCTTGCTCCTCTAAGTTTTCTGGGAGGGGGTAGTGGTCCCACATGACTAGAGGGCAGGCTGAGCCAATACTGTGCCAAGAGTCATGCACAGAGTACATAAAGAATGAGTCACAGTTTAAGTGTAGTTGGGTCTCAGAAATGGGGGAGCTGTGTTTTTACTCACAGAAGCAGTACAGGTAGGAATGTTAGCACTCGCAACATTGAATATGTACTTCTGCCTTGTGAAAAACTTCCTCCAAGTTCCTTATTTTCACCCATCTCTGAATTTTTTTTTTTCTTGGTGACAAGAACTTGCAAATACTGAGCTCAGGTTTCCAACAGTTCTCTTTCTTTGTGATCTACACAATCTTTTACAACACACACACACACACACACACACACACACACCACAGAAGAAACTAACCTGAAATATTTTGTTGCTTTACTAATGTTCTTGTAATCAAAATTGCATTTTTCATAATAATAATGTGTGGAGAACTTCCAAGTTGCAACAAGTCAATAAAAGGTGAAATAGATGAGAATACCATACTACTCATGCATATTTATATACAGAATGTTCAGTATGAAATAATATGACATATTATTGTATTTAATCATATATTAAATATAACTATGACATGTTTATTCTGAATCTAAAGAGAGTATGGAATAAAAAGGAATGATATTGAATGGACAGATTTCTGAAGATGACTTTTTAAATAACCAAATAATTATGTTTACTTGTGTATTCTCATCAGGAGAGTATAAATTAATATAATATAAAATATGCACTGTGGATACATATATTGGAAATGAACATTGACTGAATATCAGATTTTTTTTCAAGGTAGAGTCTGGCTTTCTAGCCCAGGCTGACCTGGAATTCACTATGTAGACTCAGGATGGCCTCGAACTCATGTCAAGTCACCAACCTCTGTTTCCTGAGTGCAGGGATTAAAGGTATGCGTCACCATGCCCAACCAGATTTATTTTTAATTGGTAAATCACTAAGCAAAATGTTAGGAATGGTAAATACAAAGTTCTCAGCATCTTCTGATGGCAGAATCCTGACATTAACCACATGACAGCTTTTAAAAAACTCAATATATAAAATAAAAAAAAACTAAAAACTAAAAACAAAGACTGCATATATTATTTCTGTGGACAATGCATGCGATTTATTTGTCTTGGGCTAGAGAACTGGCTTAGCAATTAAAGGCACTTCCCTGCAAAGGCAAAGGACCCAGTTTTGATTCCCCAGGACCCATGTAAGCCAGGTGCACAAGGAGGTACATGTGTCTGGAATTTGTTTGCGGTGGCTGGAGGCCCTGGCACACCCATTCTCTCTCTCTCCTCTCTCTCTCTCTCTCTCTCTCTCTCTCTCTTTCTCTCTCATAAATAAATAAATAAATATTTGGTTTCTTAGTTGGCACTGGTTAAATGGAATTTTGATAACAAATTGACTGGTTTATTGTTACCCATTCACCTGCACAATTGTGAAGCTTCTGTCATCAGAAACCAATATGAACCCCTGTCTGTCTTGGTTAGTCTGCAAGGAACAGAAGGTAGTTTATAAGCAGTGGGAGTTTATTTGGCTCCTGAGCCAGGAATGGAGTGTTTATTGAGCTCCTGGGGGTTGTATAGCACAGGGGAGGATTAGCCAGCCTGGCTTCCTGCCAGGGGATCCATGCTAGCCACACCTTCCAAACTGAGGCTGGAATGTCCTCTATCCTGTTAGGCCATAAAATCAGAGCCTAGCAGTGGGAAGGTTTCCAGGGTTCTCTGTACTTCAGTCTCAATTGTCCTTTGATTAAAGCCTGTGGCTTTCATAAGGCTGTGACTCCTTCATGTACTGGTCAGAGGCAAGTGATTTCATTTGACTTGTGCCTGTGTGGGCCTGGGTGGGGAATGTTGGAGTTGAGATGGTGAATAATGCCTCTGAATCCCACTTCTTGGTACCAAGTAGAGAAGAAAAAGAATGACAGGCTAAACTAAATGTCACCTCTGGGCTTCAGACCACAGTGATAATATGTAATCTAAACGAACCCTTGCAGAGAAATATTACATAGATACATTCATTTATTTTATTCTAAAAGTTCATTATTTTGTCACTTGGAATATATATTCAGATAAATCTTTCCAAGGAAAAGTTATACTGCAGTATCAGTAATGTTTGAATGATATTTACAGGGACTCTTTATAAAAAGTGCTGACAGTTATTATCTGGGTCTGTAGTGACATATCTGAAAAATTAAAGTTCGAAAGCCCTTGGAAATTCACTGTACTATCACACTGTTGAGAAAAGATGATAGGCTGGGGAATGAGGTCCGGGAGGCCGTGCACAGTGCCTTACATAATTAGCATATGAGAAAATTCAGGGGTGGGGAGAAGGCTCCGCCTACAGAGCGCTTGTCATACACTTGTGAGTACCTGAGTTTTGATCCCAGATGTTGTCATTTTTGCTTCTGTAATCCCAGCATGCCTATGGTGAGGGGAGGCAGAGACAAGAGAGTGTGCTGAAGTTCCTAGGCCAGCAAGCCAAGCAAGTATATCAGTGACCAATGCATGCTTGTCTCTCTCATACCATTTTACAACCCAGCACAAGAGCCCTGCAAGATGCCACCACCATGTTCTTTGGCTTCCCAGCCTTCTGTTGTTCATAAGTTACCCAGTCTGTACCACCCAGTGGCAGCAACAGAAAAGGAACTAAGATGTCTGGTTTCCTCACATCTCTCTTACCAGAGCTCCGGGGCTCTGCAGTTCCAGCCTCAGTGACTCTCTTGCCGTTTCCGAAACCAGCATGGGTACATTTTCCTCTCAAGCCCCTGGACCCAATGATGCCTTTGTTTGGGAATTTTACCCTGTGGATATCAACATGGCTTTCTGATCTGCTTCACTGTCTCATCATTGAAATTTCATCTCCTCACATCAGCATCTCTTAGTCCTTCTCAAATAGCCTGGCTTAGTCTGCTACCTCACTTTGTACCCTACGTTCTCATATGTATGTATGTATTATGCATGTATATGCATATATGTACACACATGTATGCATGTATATATGTATGTATGCCTCTATATATGTATGTATATGTGAATACATATAATAGGCTTTGCTTATTTTGCAGATATTAACTTTGTGAGAGGAGAAAATGCCTCATATCCTCAAATGTTGGTAGATTCACGATAGAAGAAAACTTGGTAAGTCATATAGGAGAAATTTACTGCATAATGGTAGACTTTTTAAGGGTAGTGATAAAACATTTAACAAAGTAAACTAAAAGAATGGAATGACTTCTGATAACTTTTATTCTCCAAAAAACTAGATTATATTGAGTCTTTGCTCTTTTATTTGACCACCTGGATAGATGCTATCCAAAAACCATACCTGACATTAGAGTAGATTTTTAAGATTACTTGAATCTGTGTTTTCCCAAGTGTCCATCCTGACTATCCCCAAATAATGTGAGTTTCTTTGTTCTTGACTAGGATGAGTTTATTCTAACTCAGCATAATACAATATAATTACTTTTTATTTCATTACATTTGATAACAATTTTGATAATGTATGGATAGAGTTTGAGAAAAATAAATGATTTTAACTTAGGAAAACTGTTGTTTGCATATTCAAAGTAACTGGTATTTGCAAATAAATTAGCATATAAATACATTAAAATAAATAGAGAATAAAAACTACCCATTGGATTCATTTATTTAGTCAAAAGCTACAATTTACCAGGCACTTATAGACTTAAAGTCACTTTTATTGATTATTTCATCTAACTATAATGCCAACACATACAGTGATTTGACATGTAAGGCTTATTCAAACCCTGTCCCATGGACATTTCTTCCTGTACTTGATCAAATCCCAGGCAGCATAAGGAGGAACAACTCAGTGACAAGTGATGCACCTAAGAAGAGTGATGAAAGCCGTAGCTGAGTTGAGCCAGGTGGGAGAGAGACCATAGCTAAAGGAATAACCTAGAAGGCAGTTGAGGACCTAGGTGACACCTTTCTTGAGGGGTAACAAGTGCAATCTTAGCGTGTGTGTGCATGTGAGTGAAAACACTAGCTGTAATTCTTTAGTTCCTTTGTTCCGTGTAGGGCAAAGCTGTTTGCCAGGGAAGAGGGTGGGGAATGTCTGATTACTTTTAAAAAACACACATAAAACTAGAAGTCAAAGACAGCTGGCCTGACCTGGCAAGGATGTGACACAGACAAAAGAAGAAGCACATTTAAGTACGACCTTGGTAGTGAAATAACCATTGAAATCTTACTCTACCTTCCCTCTCTTCTAAGATTCCCGCCGCCAGCAAGCTGCCTGTCAATCCTCACCCTGAAGTCCCAGGTAAGCCCTAGGACAATTACACTTTGCAGTATAAGGCTGACAGGTAGTGCAGGGAAAGCCTGAGGCATAAGCCTTCAGGATGTATGACAACACAAAAGCTAGCAAGGCGAGCATACAAAGTAAGCAGCAAATTCCCTTAAATTGCCCAAAGTCAGAGACACTGAGTTTTTCATCTAGCTGTAGTGCCAAGGTTGCCCCAGGATCTAAGCAGCCTTCCGGTCATCTTGTATCTGGAACAGGGTATTCAGGGGTCAGGACTACTTTCTTGACCTCCAAGTCATGTGCTTTTTCTAAATGAGCTTTTAGCTTTTTTCTTTTTTCTTTCCTTTTCTTTTTTCTTTTGAGGCAAGCCCAATAGACTGGCCTTTTTTATGTGAGAGAGTGAGAGTGAGAGACACAGACAGAGTATGTGAGAGAGAACTGGAGAATTGGTTCACTAGGATCTCAGCCACTGGAAGCAAACTCCAGATACATGCACCTCTTTGTGCGCAAGTGTGACCTTGCATGCTTGTGTCACTTTATACATCTGGTTTACGTGGGATCTGGAGAGTTGAACATGAGTCTTTAGGTTTTGCAGGCAAGCTCTTTACCCGCTAAGCCATCTCTCCAGCCCTCTAATCAGTTTTTTTGAAGAATTGAAATAAACAGATTGAGAAGGATACATTATAAACTACTGCATTTATTTGGGAGAGCCCATGAATCAAGGGAAGAATTAGATACATGCACTTGGCCTGAGAGCCCACATGGGAAGCTGAGCTTGGGTATTGGGAAAAATATGAAAGGAATTCCTCAGGAAAATTTAAAAAAATAAAAAAGTTGGGCTGGAGAGATGGCTTAGCAGTTGAGCGCTTGTCTGTGAAGCCTAAGGACCCCAGTTAGAGGCTTGGTTCCCCAGGACCCATGTTAGCCAGATGCACAAGGAGGCGCATCTGTCTGGAGCTCATTTGTAGTGGCTGGAAGTCCTGAAGTGCCCATTCTCTCTCTCTCTCTCTCTCTCTCTCTCTCCCTCCTTCTCTCTGTTTTCTGAAATAAATAAAAGTAAACAAACAAACAAAAAGTAACTACACCAAAGCTTGAAAGACTGTAGTTGCCATCCCAAACTACAACACCCAGCAAAAGTATCTCTCATAATTGAAGGTGAAAGGAAAACTGCCCATGATAAAATCCAGCTCTGTAAATATTTGAGCACAAAGCCAACACTATAGAGAATTTTTCAGGGAATACTCCATAAAGAAGGGTCTAACCACCAACCTGAAGAGCCTACAGGAGGGGAAAAAAAAATAATAAGTAAAACTAGAGCAGATTTGAAAATATAAAAAATTCAATATAGCACAAAACCCATAAAACCCTCAGCATGACATTCTCTAAAACAGACCATATATTAGGACACAAAGAAAATCTCCACAAATATAGGAAAATTGAATTAATCCCTTGTACTCTATCTGACCACAATGGAATTAAACTGCAAATCAGCAACAAGAAAAGCTACAGAGCATACAGAAATTCATGGAGACTAAACAGTACACTATTGAACGATCAATGGGTCATTGAAGAAATCAAAAAGGAAATAAATAAATTGATAGAATCAAATGATGATGATAATACAACATACCAAAACTTTTGGGACACAATAAAGGCAGTCCTAAATGGGAAATTTATAGCTCTAACTGCCTATATTAAGAAATTAGAAAAAAAAAAGAAATTAGAGAGTTCACAAATAAACAATTTAATGTTACAACTTAAGGCCTTGGAAAAGGAAGAACAAGGCAAATCAAAAATCAGTAGAGGAGAGGAAATCATAAAGATTAGGGCAGAAATTAATGAAATAGAAACAAAACAAAAAATATCAATCCAAAGAATCAGTGAAATAGGGCTGGAGAGATGGCTTAGCAGTGAAGCGCTTGCCTTTGAAGCCTAAGGACCCCAGTTCGAGGCTCAACTCCCCAGGACCCATGTTAGCCACATGCACAAGGGGGCGCACGCATCTGGAGTTCATTTGCAGTGGCTGGAGGCCCTGGCACGCCCATTCTCTCTCCATCTCTCTATCTGCCTCTTTCTCTGTCTGTCACTCTCAAATAAATAAATAAAAATAACAAAAAAAAAATTAAAAAAAGAATCAGTGAAACAAAGAATTGGTCCTTTGGAAGGATAAACAAGATTGGTAAACCCTTAGCAAATTTGACCGGAAGAAAAGAGAGAAGAGACAAAAGTTAATAAAATTAGAGATGAAAAAGGCACCATTATAACAGATACCAAAGAAATTCAGATAACTATAAGGACATACTTTAAGAGTATATATGCCTCTAACTTTGAAAATCTGAAAGAAATGAATGAGTTCCTTGATTCATATGACCTGTCAAAATTAAATAAAGAAAAGATAAACCATTTAAATAGACGTATAACAAGTATAGAGGTCCAAGCAGTTATAACAAGTCTCCCACCTAAAAAAGTCCCAAGACCAGAAGGATCCACTGGTGAATTTTACCAGACCTTCATGGAAGAACCAACACCAATGTTTCTCAAACTTTTCCATAAAATAGAAAAGGAAGGAATTCCACCAAACTCCTTCTATGAAGCCAACATTGCCCTCATACCAAAACCAGGCAAAGACAGAACAAAAAAAAAAAAAAGAAAAAAGGAAAGAAAAGAAAAGAAAGAAAGAAAGAAAGAAAGAAAGAAAAGAAAATTATAGACCAATCTCCCTCATGAACATAGATGCAAAAATTCTCAAAAAAATATTGGCAAACAGAATACAAGAATATATCAAAAAGATTATTCACCCTGACCAAGTTGGCTTTATCTCAGGGATGCAGGGATGGTTCAACATATGCAAATAAATCAATAAATGTAATACATCATATAAATGGTCTGAAGGACAAAAATCACATGATCATCTTAATAGATGCAGAAAAGGCATTTGACAAAATCCAATATCCTTTCATGGTAAAAAATATTACAGAAACTGGGAATAGAAGGAACATATTTCAACATAATGAAAGCTATTTATGACAAACCTACAGCCAACATAATACTAAATGTTGAAAAACTCAAAGCTTTTCCACTAAATTCAATAACAAAACAAGGGTGTCCATTGTACCCACTTTTATTTAATATAGTACGGGACGTCTTAGCTACAGCAATAAGGCAAGAGGCACTCATAAAAGGGATACAAATTGGGAGACTTCCGGTCAAGATGGCGGCATAGGAACCACGCCTAAGCAGCCTAGGGGAGAAAAAGCCAAAGAAAACCCAGCAAAATACACAAGGGAGGTGTATAAGAGATTAAAACAGCAGCGGAGAAGTAGGAGATATCCAGAGCCCACACGGGCAGGCCGAAGCAGCTCCGGCAGCGGCAGCTCGGGACCCGGTAGCGGCAGCTCGGAATCCGGCAGCGGCAGCTCAGGACCCGGTAGCGGCGACTTGGGCTCCGGCAGCGGCACCTCGGGACCCGGTAGCGGCGATTCGGACTCTGACAGCGGCAGCGGCAGCACAGGCACCGGCAGCTGCATCCCAGGCTCCGGCAGTGGCGACTCGGGATCCAACAGCGGCGGCTCAGACCCCAGCAGCGGAAGCGGCGGTGGAAGCCGTGACTCCAGCCCCAAAAACACCATCAGCTGCTCCGGTACCGGCCACAGCGGCTTCAGGGCAGCGAATCCAGCAGCGGAGGCTCCAGCGGCCTCAGCGGCAGAGGCGGATCCCGCAGCGGCAGCACCAGAGGATCAGAGGCGGAGGACCCAGCAGCGGCAGCTCCAGCGGATCAGCGGGGGCAGACCCAGCAGCGGCATCTCCAGTGGCGGATCCAGCAGCAGTGGTCCCAGCAGCGGCAGCTCCAGCGGCAGCAGCGGGGATCCAGCATCAGGGGTGCCAATCTGCAGGGCCACAGTTGCCAGGCTTGGTTTGCCCCACAGGAAAAGCCAGTACCCAGTTCCAGAAAGCAGAACAGCGGCCCAACATCCCAGCCAGCAACTTGACTGAGACCAAAAGCATCCAAAGAGGTAACTGGGATTGAACCAGGGAAGGGTCTCACCTGGTCACAAGCTGACTTGGATCCCTCAACAGACCAGAAATCTTAACTTCTTTGTTGATAGAGGATCTGGTTTTTATAATAACTAATCTTGCATAAATGCTCGGTGCTGTTCTTGACTGAATGTGTATAGGGTTTAGTTAAATTTTAGAATATACCTGTATTTTATTCCACTCAACCTATTTGAATACTCCCATAGCAGGCAAACTTAACCCCTAGGACCACGTGTCTAGATACTCTGAGAGTGGTAAGAGCCACACCTAACATCTTAATCTCCTACATAGAAGATATACAATATCAGATCAATAGATACAGCAAAGGATACCCAGCTAACTGGAAAATCTAAGCAGTAACTTAATCCAAGATGCAAAAATATATACATTATAACACAAGAAACACCAAAAACCAAGGCAATATAAATCCAGCAAAAAGCATCAATGCTTCAGAAATGACCTCTAGTGAAAACGAGTTAGAGAAAATGCCTGAGAAAGATTTCAAAAGAATGATTGTAAATATGTTCAATGAACTCAAAGAAGAAATCAAAGGAATCAGAGAAGATACAGGACACCAATTTAACGAAATAAAGAAATCAATACAAGACATAAATAAGGAAATAGAAATAATGAAGAAAAACCAGTCAGAATTACTAGCAATGAAGAACACAGTTAATGAAATAAAAAACTCTGTAGAAAATCTCACCAGTAGAATGGATGAAGGAGAGGACAGAATATCTAAGCTAGAAGACCAGGTGGCAGATCTAGTACAATCCAACAAAGAGAAAGACAAACTAATAGAAAAGTATGAATGGGAATTTCAAGATATTCGGGACACTATGAAAAGATCAAATATAAGAATTCAGGGTATAGTAGAAGGAGAAGAATTTCAATCCAAAGGTATAGTAGGCATCTTCAACAAAATCATAGAAGAAAACTTCCCCCAAATTGGGAAAGAGGTGCCAATGCAGATACAGGAAGCATTTAGAACACCAGCCAGACAAAACCTGGAAAGAACCTCTCCTCGCCATATTATAATCAAACTACCAAACACACAATCCAAAGAAAAAATATTGAAAGCAGTTAGAGAGAAAAATCAAGTTACCTACAAAGGCAAGCCCATCAGGATCACAGCAGATTACTCAACACAAACTTTCAAAGCCAGAAGGGCTTGGAGTGATGTATTCCAAACACTGAAAGATAACAACTGTCAACCAAGGCTACTTTATCCTGCAAAACTATCCATTCAAATAGATGGAGAAATAAGGACATTCCATGACAAAAGCAGGCTAAAGGAGTATTTGAAGACAAAACCAGCTCTACACAAAATACTTGAAAGAATCCTCCATGCCGAAGAGAAAGAAAAACACACATATAAGGAACCTGGGAAACAACAAACAACACTCAAATACTAGTTAATATAAGAGAGCAAAGGTAGAACCAGAACCACAAAAAAAAAAAAAAAATGGCAAGCATAAATACACATCTTTCAATAATATCTCTTAATATCAATGGCCTCAATGCTCCAACCAAAAGACATAGATTTGCAGACTGGGTTAAAAAGCAGGACCCTACAATTTGTTGTCTCCAAGAAACTCACCTTTCTACAAAGGATGGACATTATCTTAGGGTGAAAGGTTGGAAAACGGTGTTTCAAGCAAATGGACCCAGAAAGCAAGCAGGGGTTGCTATCCTAATAGCTGACAAGGCAGACTTCACTCCAACATTAGTCAAGAAAGATAAGGAAGGTCACTTTATATTGATTAAGGGCACACTCCAACAGGAGGACATTACAATCCTAAACATATATGCACCTAACATGGGGGCTCCCAAATTCATCAAACAAACACTGTTAGAACTAAGGTCACAGATAACACCAAACACAGTGGTAGTTGGTGACTTTAACACCCCACTCTCATCAATTGACAGGTCATCCCGGGAAAAAATAAACAGAGAGGCATCTGGACTAAACGAGGTCATAGAAGGAATGGACCTAACAGACATATACAGGACATTTCATCCAAATGCTGCAGAATATACATTCTTTTCAGCAGCACATGGATCATTCTCTAAAATAGACCATATATTAGGACACAAAGCAAATCTTAACAAATTCAGGAAAATTGAAATAATTCCTTGCATTCTATCTGACCACAATGGAATCAAACTACAAATCAATAGCAAGAAAGGATATAGAGCATACACAAAATCATGGAAACTAAACAATACATTACTAAATGATGAATGGGTCAATGAAGAAATCAAGAAGGAAATCAAAAAATTTATAGAGTCAAACAATAATGAGAACACAACATACCAAAATCTCTGGGACACAATGAAGGCAGTTCTAAGAGGTAAATTTATAGCTTTAAGTGCCTATATTAAGAAATTAGAAAGGTCGCAAATAAATGACCTAATGCTTCACCTTAAAGCCTTGGAAAAAGAAGAACAAGGCAAACCAAAAATCAGTAGACGGGAAGAAATAATAAAGATTAGGGCAGAAATTAAGGAAATAGAAACCAAAAAAACAATACAAAGAATTAATGAAACAAAGAGCTGGTTCTTTGAAAGGATAAACAAGATTGATAAACCCTTAGCAAATCTGACCAAAAGAAAGAGAGAAGAGACACAAATTAATAAAATTAGAGATGAAAAAGGTAACATCACGACAGATGCCAGAGAAATTCAAAAAATCATAGGGACATATTATAAAAACATATACTCCACAAAGTATGAAAATCTGAAAGAAATGGATGATTTCCTTGATTTATATGACCTACCTAAATTAAATCAAGATGAGATTAATCACTTAAATAGACCTATAACAAGCATGGAGATCCTAACAGTTATCAAAAATCTCCCAACTAAAAAAAGCCCAGGCCCAGATGGATTCACTGCTGAATTTTACCAGACCTTCAGGGAAGAGCTAACACCATTGCTTCTTAAGCTTTTCCATGAAATAGAAAAAGAAGGAATTCTACCAAACTCCTTCTATGAAGCCAGCATCACTCTGATACCAAAACCAGGCAAAGATAGAACAAAAAAGGAAAATTACAGACCAATCTCCCTCATGAACATAGATGCAAAAATTCTCAACAAAATATTGGCAAACAGAATACAAGAATACATTAGAAAGATCATTCACCCTGACCAAGTAGGCTTTATCCCAGAGATGCAGGGATGGTTCAACATACGCAAATCTATAAATGTTATACATTATATAAATGGGTTGAAGGACAAAAATCACATGATCATCTCATTAGACGCAGAGAAAGCATTCGACAAAATCCAACATCCCTTCATGATAAAAGTCCTACAGAGACTGGGAATAGAAGGAACATATCTCAATATAATAAAGGCTATTTATGATAAGCCTACAGCCAACATATTACTAAATGGGGAAAAACTGGATGCTTTTCCACTAAAATCAGGAACAAGACAAGGGTGTCCACTGTCCCCACTTTTATTTAATATAGTTCTGGAAGTCTTAGCCATAGCAATAAGGCAAGAGACATGCATAAAAGGGATACAAATCGGAAAGGAAGAGGTCAAGTTATCATTATTTGCAGATGACATGATTCTATATATAAAGGACCCTAAAGACTCTACTAGCAAACTGTTAGAGCTGATAAAAACCTACAGTCATGTAGCAGGATACAAAATAAATACACAGAAATCAGTAGCCTTCATATATGCTAACAACAAACACACAGAGGATGAGATCAGAGAATCACTCCCATTCACAATTGCATCAAAAAAAATAAAGTACCTTGGAATAAACCTTACTAAGGAAGTAAAGAATCTATACAATGAGAACTTTAAAACACTCAAGCGAGAAATTGCAGAAGACACTAGGAAGTGGAAAAACATCCCTTGTTCCTGGATTGGAAGAATCAATATTGTGAAAATGGCAATCTTACCAAAAGCAATCTACACATTTAACGCAATCCCCATCAAAATTCCAAAGGCATTCTTCACGGAAATAGAAAAAACAATCCAAAAATTCATTTGGAATCACAAAAAACCTCGAATATCTAAAATAATACTGAGCAACAAAAATAAGGCTGGTGGTATCACCATACCTGATTTTAACCTATACTACAGAGCCATAGTAACAAAAACAGCATGGTACTGGCACAAAAGCAGACTCGTAGATCAATGGAACAGAATAGAGGACCCAAATGTAACCCCATGTAGTTATAGCCACCTGATATTTGACAAAAATGCCAAAAATATTCATTGGAGAAAAGACAGCCTCTTCAGCAAATGGTGTTGGGAAAACTGGATATATATCTGTAGAAGGATGAAAATAGATTCTTCTCTTTCTCCGTGCACAAGAATTAAGTCCAAATGGATTAAGGACCTTAACATCAGACCTGAAACTCTGAAACTGCTAGAGGAAAAAGTAGGGGAAACCCTTCAACATATTGGTCTTGGCAAAGACTTTCTGAATACAACCCCAATTGCTCAGGCAATAAAACCACAGATTAACCACTGGGACCTCATGAAAATACAAAGATTTTGCACTGCAAAGGACACGGTGAAGAAAGCAAAGAGGCAACCTACAGAATGGGAAAAAATCTTCACCAGCTATATATCTGATAGAGGATTAATATCTAAGATATACAAAGAACTCAAGAAGTTAAATAATAAGGAATCAAACAAACCAATCAAAAAATGGGAAATGGAGCTAAATAGAGAATTCTCAAAGGAAGAAACACGAATGGCATATACGCATCTAAAAAAATGTTCTACATCCCTAGTCATCAGGGAAATGCAGATTAAGACTACATTGAGATTCCATCTCACTCCTGTCAGATTGGCTACCATCATGAAAACAAATGATCATAAATGTTGGAGGGGATGTGGAAAAAGAGGAACTCTTCTACATTGTTGGTGGGAATGCAATCTGGTCCAGCCATTGTGGAAATCAGTGTGGAGGTTCCTAAAACAGCTAAAGATAGATCTACCATATGACCCAGCTATAGCTCTCCTAGGCATATATCCTAAGGACTCATCTCATTACCTTAGAGATACTTGCTCAACCATGTTTATTGCTGCTCAATTTATAATAGCTGGGAAATGGAACCAGCCTAGATGTCCCTCAACTGATGAGTGGATAATGAAGATATGGCACATTTATACAATGGAGTTTTACTCAGCGGTAAAGAGAAATGAAGTTATGAAATTTGCAGAAAAGTGGATGGATCTGGAAAGAATCATACTAAGTGAGGTAACCCAGGCCCAGAAAGCCAAGCGCCACATGTTCTCCCTCATATGTGGATCTTAGCTAGAGATGATTGGGCTTCTGTGTGAGAAGGAAAAAACTCAGTAGCAGAGGCCAGTAAGTTAAAAAAGGAGATAGAAAGGGAAGAGAAAGAAAGGGAGGAGGGCTTTTATTAGGTTGGTATTGTATATATGTAAGTAGAAAGATTGAGATGGGGAGGGGATATGATGGAGAATGGAATTTCAAAGGGGAAAGGGGGGAGGGTAATACCATGGGATTTTTTTTTTGTTATCATGGAAAATATTAATAAAAATGGAGAAAAAAAAAGTGAAACATGAATGTATAATAAATAATGCACTATGTAAACAAAAATAAATAAATAAATAAATAAATAAATAAATAAATAAATAAATAAAAAAATAAAAAAAAAAATAAAAAAAAAAAATTGGGAAGGAAGAGATCAAATTATCTCTATTTGCAGAAGATATGATTCTATACGTAAAAGACCCTAAAAATTCTACCGGCAAACTGTTAGAGTGGACAAACACTTTTAGCAATGTAGCAAGATACAAAATAAATACACAGAAATACCCACACAAGACCCTCATCATAGGAGAAAAAGATAATTAGATCAAATTAAAAGAGAGACTATTGAAGAGAGGGAGGGGATATGATGGAGAGCAGGGTTATGAAGGGGAAAGTGGGGGAGGTGGGGAGGGAAATACCATGGTTTGTTGTCTGTAAGTATAGAACTTGTCAATAATATATATTGTTTATTTTTATTTGTTTATTATTTATTTATTTACTTGAGAGCAACAGACAGAGAGAGAAAGAGGGGGAGAGAGAGAGAGAGAATGGGCGCTCCAGGGCCTCCAGCCACTGCCAACGAACTCCAGAAGCATGCACCTCTTGTGCATCTGGCTAACGTGGGTCCTGGGGAATCAAGCCTCAAACCAGGGTCCTTAGGCTTCACAGGCAAGTGCTTAACCACTAAGCCATCTTTCTAGCCCTGAACAGAGAATTCTCAAAGGAGGAAATACAAATGGCCAATATTCACTTAAATAAATTTGAACATCCTTATTCATCAGGGAAATGCAACTTAAAATGATTTCGTGCTTCCATCTTCCTACAGTCAGAATGGCAATCATCATGAAATCAAATGACAACAAATGTGGGTGAGGCTGTAAGGAAAGAGGAACAAGGGTTCTATTGTTGAGAGGGCAAACTACTGGTGAGAGTGCAAGCATGTAAAACCATCACGGTAATCTATATGGAGACTCCCTGAAAATTAATTTGCCATCAAGTTCCACTATTCCACTCCTTGGTATCTACCCTAAGGACCCCACTATACTTCAGAGACTTGCTCAATCATGTTTATACCCCTCCATTCACAATAGCTAGGAACTGGAATCAACCCAGATGTCCACTGGCTGATGAATGGAAAAGGAAGATTTGGTACACTTACACAGTAGAATTCTACTCCACAGTAAGGAATAACAAAATTCACAAAAAAGTGGGTAGACTTGGAAAATATCATCCTAAGTAAGGTCACACATACTAAGAAAGATGACCTTTGCATGCTTTCCTCATATGTGGCTCCTAAAATGGACCAGCAGAGGTGGAGGATGAAAGGGAGTAACCATTAGGACTATGGCCATGTAACTAGAAAGAGACCAGGAGGGCTGGGGCGATGGTTTAGAGGTTAAGGTATTTGCCCGAAAAGCCAAAGGACCCAGGTTCAATTCCCCAGGACCCTTGTAAACCAGATGCACAAGGTGAAGCATGGGTCTGGAGTTCATTTGCAGTAGCTGGAGGCCCTGGTGTGCCCATTCATTCTTTCTCTATGTGCCTCTTTCTTTCTCTCTCTCTCTCTCCTTGACTGTTTCTCCCAAAATAAATTATATATATATATATATATATATATATATATATATATATATATGTATATATATATATATACATTTATATGTTTATATATAATATATATATGTTTATATATATAATATATAATTATAATTATATATATACATTATATATAAACATAACATATATGTTTATATATAATATATTATATAACATATATTATATATATAAACATATAAATATATATTATATATATATGGCTGGAAAGATGACTTAGTGGTTAAGGAGCTTTCCTCCAAAGAGGCCAAAAGACCTAGGTTTGATTTCCCAGGACTCATAGAAGCCAGATGCACAAGGTAGCACATGTATCTGGAGTTTGTTTACAGCAGCTGAAGGCTGTGGTGCACCCATTTCCTCTCTATATATATCTGCCTCTTTCTCTCTCTATTTCTCCCTCAAATAAATAAAATAAATCTTAAAAATTATAAAAAAGAAAGAGATTAGGAAAAAGAGGAACCAGGGAGGAAAGATGGTGAGACTATCAGACAAACTAGTAGAGGAAAACAAAATTGGGTGTGGGAAATTAGGAAGGTCCTGGGGAAAAGAGGGTGGGGAGGAAAACTACATAAAACTAAAGACTAAAGCAGTCAGCACATTAGGAACTTTACTCCTAGAAACCAGTATACAAGGTATAACCCCAAATTAAGGGAGGTGGACAGACTATACCGAAATACCCAGTAGAAGGTGGAGAGTTCTTAATCCTAAAACCCCTGGCTCTGGCTTGTGTATTTCAGGGCTAGATCTGGGTTGACCCTCACAATGAGCAGTTGGACAGGGAGATCCATGAGGTTCTCAAGTCAGTGCAGGCCTTTGCCCCGCACATGGTTCCCTGACAGAGCTTAAAGGTAAAACTCTATTGATGAAGACACCACAGGCTGCTGCCTCAGAGCACAGAGAGATGATGCTGGAACTGAGAGGAAAGCCAGTCCTCTCCTGGCAAACCCTCATGGTTCTGGAAAGCTACTGGGTGATCATGGTCACCAACAGCATGAGTAGGCAGGAGACCCTCAAAGCCATGAAACCAGTCAGCTGGACAAGAAGTACACTCTTGTGCAATAGTGGCACACAGCCTTTGTGTGTCGCTAACTGCCCTCCGATTGGACATGATGCCTGCTCAGTGGGAAATAACTCATAACTGGTACTTAGAACCATCAGCACCCCAGGACCAGGAAACTCACAACTCAGACACCACCATTGTTCTTTGAACAACTTGAGTGAATATCCCCATCAAAATGTCTCTCAAACTCAGATGCACAGCCTGGAGTAATCAAAGCTGCTCTCACTCTTGATTGGAAAATCTGTTTTACTTTACAGATGGCAGAGAATACTGGGGAGATACATGATCCATCAATATGACAGGAAAAGAGCAAACAGCTCTCCATGAGACATGCACCTCTGCCTCTTTCACAAGGGTCCAGAATAAACCGAATAGGAAGCACAGACATCAGTGTTGCTCCCAATGCTAGCCAGACGACGGCCTTCAGGAAAAGAGCAGCAAACACAGTGGTGAACCTAAACACATCTTCACAGAAAGGCACAGCCCACAGAGAAGATAACACTGCATACTCACATACCTCCAAGGCTCAAGGGGGTAGAAAGACTGTAAGTGCCATAAGGTGGGTAGAAATAACCCTGAGGTCAAACAGCCCCACACCAGATAGCGGCCCTGATTACTCCACAGTGAATACCAATAAGCCTATTGTGGAAGGCCCATGGGGCTTGGGGGAGACAAGATATAAGACTATATAACCTATGTAAACATAATAAAAATCAAATAATTAAGAAAAAAGAAAGGAAACTGAAACTTTTTGAGTGGTTGATGAGACACACAGAAAATGCTATACCATGAAACTTGTTTCATGCAAAAGGAATTATTTAAAATATTATGTAAAATTGATGTCAGTGAAGCACGTGTGGTGACCCAGGCCTGTAAGCTCAGGGGATGAGAAAGACACTGATTTGAGGCCTCCTTGAGCTACAGAGGGACGGCTTATCATAAAAAAAAAAGAAAAAAAGAAACTACTAACATTTCTCATCAAGTCAAATCATGCCTGACGCTTGTGAGTGTATGAGTGTGTGTGTAGAAAATAGTATCCAGTAGGTATTTGTGTGGCTGTCAGTTTCCATCAAGGTATTTTTGTTAAGTCCAAAGCAAACGTCTGATAAACAACTTTATCAGTTGGGCAAACACTGTATCCTACCTTTTGTATAAAAGTCACTGGGTGTATCTCCTCCTCCTCCATCGTGGAGACCTTCATTTAGATCATCTGTGCATTTAGATGCCTTCTGTCAGTGGCCGGCCTCTCTCCCTTGTGATTTGGGCCCCCTGGTCTAGTGGGGTATTGGCATTTGGCACATCAGAGATGCACGATTTATTAACTGTCCTAACCCTATTGTCCCAAATCTGGACTTGATTCTACTTCCAAACCATGAAGTTACTGCAAAAAAAATCTTTCCTTGGTGTCCATCAACCTAACTCCTGACCACAGAAATATGCATATACACACAGAATCAGCTATGTAATGGTGGACTATCATTTCAACGTCATTATTTAAGATCCTCGTATGGAGCAATTAATAAATTACTCCCTCCCCCCGACACACTTTTATGAGGCGTTAAGTATCAAATCCTTCATTGGCATAGTTCATGGTCTACCACTGAGCTATATCCCAAGCTTGCCAATTTTTGAAAGTTGTGTTTAAGAAATCGTGAAAAGCACTTGTTTAAAGAAAGCCCCCTCACATAGACTCTCCCTCCAAAGGGTAATGTTTAAATTTATTTCACCTTCTACAAAACAAAACAAAAAAAGAAGGAAAGGACAGGGGAAATGACAGACCCATCTGGCGAGGAGACAGATGAGGGACTATTATGATGGCAAGCTCTGGAAGGTTTTAGCCTAGCAAGCAGCAGAATGGGATCATGCAACAGAGACATGTGTCATCAAGGTTAAGTAAAGTAATTACGAATTTGTCACCAGCCAGGGCTTTTCTTATGCCAAAGCAGAGAGGTCTAAGCAGCAGGTGATTACCGCCACTTTAAGTAGGTCTCATCTTGCATCAGTTCTTAATTCCCTAGGCACACTACACCAGGGCTGATTCTGGGCAAATGAACCAGTGAGGTTCCAGTTAAATTAGACTTGTTTCTATAGTCTGGTCATTCCTCAATATTGCCATATAATTGTGAAATGCAATGATTTACATGAGTGTTTTTGGCGACAGTCATACTCAAATATGTTTCTGGGGAAGATGTTTCTTGGTTCAGTAATATGAGGGGAATGGAAACCATTTCAGAAGTCATGCTGTAGTTACAGAGAAAATAATTGCTCATGACATAATGCCTTCTCCACTGACATCTGTCTTGTTATGTTTTCAATACCCGTGTTTGTAAAATTACTTGCATCATTCAAAACATTTTCATTTTGAATGTGTGACATTTGTCAAATTTAAAATATGCAATCACTGAGGGCTTGTCCTTAGGTGATATTTTAATGGTGTCTCTGACTAAAGCCAAATTGTTGTAGCATTTATCATGGCTTAATTTACAGTTACACTCATCTATTCATTTAACGTTTTTGTTTTGCTTGCCTCTTTGTATCCTACACTGGAGTGCAAGCATTGCACTGGTCAGTTCTCATCAGTTTATTCATCAGTGAATTGAAAACTCGGAGAATAGTGCCTGTACCCTTGTTAGTGTCCATATGCACACAACTGATTTAATTCAGAAGATATGGAATACTTATTAAATATTTTATTTATTCGCAAGAAGAGAGACAGAGAGAATGGGCACACCAGACCAGAACCTCTTGTCACTGCAAATGAACTCCAGATGTGTGTTAACACTTTGTACATCTGTCTTTACATGGCTAATGGGGAATTACACCTGGGCCATTAGGCTTTGCAAAGCAAGTGTCTTTAATCACTGAGCCATCTCTCCAGTCTGGTATGGAATTATTGATGATTTTACTATTCTCTTTTCTGAAGTAGATTGGGTAGCTACTCCTGAACAGTACCAGATTATCTTTCATAGTTTCTCATGAAAAATAAATAAATATTCCAGTTATTGTGTGTGTGTGTGGTACATGTGTGTTTATGGTTGTATATAGCCTGTGTCTGTCCATATGTGTGTGTGGCATGAATGTAGGTGTGTGCATATAGGTGGAAGTGATCGGTTGATGTTGGGTGTCTTCCTCACTTGCTCTCCACCTTTCTTTTTAGAGACAGAGTATCTCAGTGAGCCTGGAACTCACTGACTCAGCTAGGTTAGCTGAGGCCCAAACCCCAAGCTTCCCTCTGTCTCCTTCTCCTGAACACTGGGAGGACATGTGTGTATCATTGTCGCCGACTTTGTAGAGGCTGCTGGGAATCAGCACTAAGATCCTCAAGCTGGCATAGCAAGCACTTTACTAACTGAGCCACCTCCCTTGCATCAGCTGGTTAGACTTTTAGTTGCTTTTGATGATACCATGGCTAATCAAAGCAGTTACGATGACATTTTTTGGACTTTTCATACTCAGATAAGTCAGGCTTGGTGGACGATTTGTTTACAAATAAGACAAATTTTCACAAACATTTAATGATGTGTATCTTATAAAGAGGCACATCTATTTTTATTATGTAATGAGTTGAAAGTAAAAATTGCCTTTTTAAGGTATATATAGGCTCATATACCATACAAATGTCTCATGACAAAATTTTTCTGGTTTCAAAGAAAAAAATTAAAGAAATACTGCCTTGTTTTCTTATATAGAAATGTCAAATCATTACTAAGGGTGCATATAATTTCAATAGTTGCACCAATGAAGAAAAATAGCAATCCCTCTATTAACTTAGAATATGCAAATGACATGGTAACCTAGGTGTGTATATCGTCATTGCATGTAATGCTCTACCTATGATCAGTCTTAGCTCTCTAAGGAGAAAATTATGTTAATTCACCAAGAAACAGGTACACACAGATTTCTCCAATATATATGTGTGGTTTTTATCATGCAAATAATTTATGGCACAAAAACCTAAGCTGATAATTGGCCACATCTATGACATTACTCAGCTTTCCAACTAACCTAAACAAACCACTCTGCATCCTATCGGAAATTTTACAAGAGCTGTAGTTTTGAGAGCACTATTGCTTGTGCTAAATGTGTGACCTTCCATTGGGAATCGCTATTCAAGTCACGAAGTTACTGGGAGGGGGAATTGGGCCTACCCTTCCATCAACATAGCACTTGGCCCCAGAAATACGCATATATGCGTAGTACCAGCCACGTTTGGAATGCTATTCCATATTTAGATAACAAGTTAAGCCCGACACCCTGTTTTGAGTAAATGCAAAATGTTGCATAGTTTCATCCTTCTCCCTTTTCCTTCACTCTTTGGTATCTTATTTTCTTCCTTTTCTTATAAAGCCTCAATTTAGAAATGGTCAGGTTAAAGCTGAATCATATGAAATGGTCTATCAGAAGGAGTTATTAAAAAATTTTTAGTGACTATCATAAAATATTTGAGGTGTACATAGAATTTTCTCTACAAAACATAATGTATTAGAAGAGTTACAATTCAAAACATTGCAAAAGACTAGCAAAATATTAATTTTCTGCATTCCTAACATGAATAATACTTCTAAAACCTAAGTTTCATAGAAACAAATGTGTTTTTCAAATTCTAATTAAAATCTGTGTGAAAGAAAGTAACATAACTATATACTATAAATAATTTAAATATCTAACAATGTTTTTAACAAAGATCAATGGTATTGCACAGAATAAAAATTTTATACATTAATTTTACAGATTGTAGCCTACTACTCATTTCGTTCACAATTGAGTATATGAATACTTTCATATGAATATTAATATTTAAGTAAAGATCCAAAATAAGTGGCTGTGTTTTGGTGTCTGTTTTCCCAATCTTCAGCCAATGGCATTGATTAAACCACATAGTTTGGGCAAGGTCAAGAAGCACACACCAAATCTAGTTAGTGTTTCTTTTTAGAATGACATTTCCCCCTCTCTATTGTAGGGTGAGGCATGAGCAAATTTGGCACCCAGTTCTGGTTCTGATAAGTTCAGTTTAATAAACTTCGCCAGTACAGACTTGATTGGAAGGAATAGAGAGAAAATTGGATAATGAGAGAATTGGTTTGGAATGCAGGAGAGGAGAGAATGAAAGGACAGAGAATGGAGGAGAGGATGAGGGAAGGACATTGTGGTGGGCATGCAGAGGTGCTTCTGAATCTCCTTCAAGCGAGCATGTGCTGCCCCAGCAGTGAGCTTCTTCTCCACTGGAGATCAGGTCCCTGTACCCACCACCTCCACTGATCAACCACTTACCAGTCTTACCAGTGGGCACCCAACCATTCTTTTTTAAAAATATTTTATTTTTATTTATTTAAATATTTATTTATTTGAAAGAGAAAGAGTGAGAGACAGGCAGAGAGAAAGAGAGAGACAGAGAGAGAGAATGGGCGAGCCAGGGCTTCCAGCCATTGCAAACACACTCCAGATGCATGAGCCCCCTTGTGCACCTGGCTAACATGGGTCCTGGGGAATAAAGTCTAGGTTCTTTGGCTTTGTAGGCAAATGCCTTAACCGCTAAGCCATCCCTCCAGCCCACCCTGCAGTTCTTTTGAAAGCACAGGACTTCAATTTGCCCTTGCCCTGCCGCTCCACTTTTTCCAGAAAGTAGTCTCTAAGGTATTCAAATGAGACATGACTTTTCATGGTTTCTCCTTGTAGGTAAGCACAGTACATTTCTGCCTTTTGGGCAATGTGGCAGTCATGTTCGCATTGTGGGCAGAAATCGCCCAACCAAGAGCAGCTTTGGGGGAAAAAAGAGTTTATTTTGGTTTACAGACTCAAGGGGAAGCTCCATGATGGCAGGGGGAAAAGATGGCATGAGCAGAGGGTGGATATCACCCTCTGGCTAACATAAGGTGGACAATAGCAACAGGAGAGTGTGCCAGACACTGGCTATAACACCTAGAACCCCGCTCCCAACAATACACTGCCTCCAAGAGGCCTTAACTCCCAAATCTCCATCAGCTGGGAACCTAGCATTCAGAACGCCCAAGTTTATGGGGGACACCTGAATCAAACCACCACAGGCAAGAATCTCCTTTCCCCAGTTTATATGTTCAAAGACCCTTATCTTCTATGTTTCCTTTCCTTAGCAGATTATTTTCTTACTCCCACTTCTCTGAAAGTGATATAAATCACCAACTTGTTTGAATAATAAACAAATAAAATGGTATATAATTTTTCATTCTTGTCCTAGAAACTTGAATATTATTACTTTGAATGCAGAGCTCTAATCTAATATTACCAGAACATACTGAGCAACTCAGCTTTCCCAATCTGTTTGCATTTGTAATGCAATATTTCTTCAGAATTATTCTTTTAAACAGTCAAACTTATCTGTATCACCATGCAGTGATATGTGGCTCTATTTTGTAAAGATAATGAAATGTTGGACGGGTCTCTGCTAACATCTCTGAGCTCAGTAATGTATTTATTTCCTCTACATCTGTGAGACTCTATGGCATATAACAAACTCACTTTGGCATTATTATATTTCTGTGAGTGATAGAAACTAAAAGTTCACATTTGAAAAGTATCAGATAGTCACCAATCACAAACACTTAAAAAAGCTCTTTCTTACAAATCAAGATTCAAGGAGAGAGGGCTGGAGAGATGGCTTAGAGGTTAAGGTGCTTGCCTGCAAGTCCAAAGACCCCAGATTTGATTCCCCAGGACCTCTATAAGCCAGATGCACAAGGTTCCATGTGCACCTAGAGTTTGTTTGTAGTGGCTAAAAGTCTCTCTCTCTCTCTCTCTCTCTCTCTGTCTTTCTGTTTCTATCTGCTCCTTTCTCTCAAATAAACAAAAAGAAAAGAAGAAAGGAGAAATTAATAATCAACATAAGTATATTCTGGGTGAATGCATATGTTGTGTCCATCAAATTATACCCTAAACATTTATGTTTATGCCAAGTGCTACTCTCACGTTTGGTCAGAGAAGAAGCTTATTTTTGCATATGGAGGTGAATACTGGGGAGACTTAAAACTCATCAAAGTACTCAGATAGGTGACTGTTGAGTGCTCAGTGCTACATGACACAGCTCTATCACACTTTCCAAAGCTCAGGGGACATTGGGAAATAAGGGACCTGCTGAATAGAATGTAAGATCCAGAGGACAGAGTGAAGTGCTTTGGACCACTGTCTTCCAGATACAAATTGGCAACTGTACTCATGACCTCATGGTGGCTGCTGGGCCTATCCTGCTTCTGTCACTCTTGATGAAGAAGGCAATTCATAATAATAAAAATTAATAATAATATTAATAATAAAATGGACTAGATAGAAAAAAGATGTGATTCAATGGAAAGAGGATGCAATAAGGGGGAGAAAAAGATGATAGTGGGTAAGGATTATGATCAAAATACACTATGTACAAGCATGAAATTTTCCATAAAAAGTTAAAATATATATATATATATATAATGAAAACACCTTTCAAGAATGAATATGGGAGTAAGAGAATTTGAGTCCATTATTTCTACTTCTATAGTTTCACTTGCTGTTGCTATGACTAACATTTACATATGCAAAATATCTAAGAAATTTTATGGTCAACAATTAGGAATTTCTATGTGAAAAAAAAATTAAGACAAGTCATTCATATGATATCCTGCAGGAGGTACATGTGGAAGTTAGAGTGACTCAAGAAAGGCATGTGTGTGTAGCTTCTGAAAAACACACTGGAAAATCTACAGATAATGAAAGTTTAACTTGATTTAGCAGAATCTATGTAATCTATGTAGACTGCTCATTTTAATCTGAAGAAGGACTTACAAGGCATCCCTTAAGATGACAAACCCCTCTGTCCCTCAGGAGATGATCTTTGTCCTCAGCTGGGACATCTGCTTGTGGTTCATAGGAGTGTCCCCTGAAGGGACTTGAGAATTATTTCAATTTAAGTTTTTGTTATTTTATATTCTTTACAAATTCTTTCATTTCATAAATGTTCTTGTGTTTTGATTAAATTCTATCAGAAAGCTGCATGTATTTATATAGTTATATGTGTACCTATAGTATGCACATGATGCTTACCTGTTTTATACAAATGTTTTTGTGTGTGTTAGGTATATATTTGCTGTGTGGTGTGTGATGTGTGGTGTATACATGTGTGTGCAGATGTTCATGGCCCATATGCATGCATTTAGAGCTCATAGCAGAACATCAGATGACTTTTTCTTATTCATGTATATATATATATATATATATATAGAGAGAGAGAGAGAGAGAGAGAGAGAGAGAGCATATCTCCCTCAACCCAGAACTATCTGTCAGCAAACTCCAGTGATTGTCCCATCTCTGACCCCAGAGGACTGGGGTTACAGACATGCATGACCACATCCAGTTTTTAGGTGGGTTGTGGAGAATCAGATTTGGTGGTCTTGGCCTGAGCTGCCCTCATACTTAAGCTGTAAGTGCTCTTAACTACTGAGCAATCTCCCCAGCCCTTTCACCAAACCTTTAAGTATGAAATGACAAAAAATGGAACTAACAAGTGTGTCTTAATTCTTTTGTCTGCTCACTATGATAACCTCTGTCAGTTTGGCTCTTCTCATTCAAATATCACGTAACATCACAGTGCCAGTAATGAGCCAAAGCTCTCTGTTCTGCGAGCATGAGTTCAGCAAGAATAAGAGTGATCTGGGCTGGATGTATGTCTTAGTGGTCAAGGCATTTGCCTGCGATGCCAAAGGACCCAGGTTCAATTCCCTAGTCCCACGTAAGCCAGATGCACAAGGGCACACATGTCTCGAGTTCATTTGCAATGGCTGGAGGTCCTGGTGTGGCCATTCTCTCTCCCTTCCCCTCTTTCTCTGTCAAATAAATAAATAAAAATAAAATATTAAAAAAAGAATAACAGTGATCTGTTGTTGCAGTACTCTGGATTCCTTTAATGCTAGTTGTCTTCTGTTTCAAAAACCTTCATCACTAGGGAAAGAAATTTGCAATAAAATGCTCCCAGATCTATTAAAAAATGTTTGAAATGCTAACAAAAAAAAAACATAGAAAACAGTCAAGGGGCACCTTGCAGGAAGAGTATAGTACTAGGTTTAGTAACCAGTCATTGCAAAATTTCCTTGTTTATTTTTTTTTTTCTGAACAGGGTCTTTAAAACCACCAACTACTATCCCTAGTGGGGAATTTGCATTATTTTCTATCAAGAAAGCTCCCAGAAGTCTCCCTGCACCTCGTCCCCTGCTTCTTTGGTAAATGTACTATGACTTATTGTGAGATGGGAGGACTTCATGGAGTAAGGACTAATGGGAGGAAGTTATCACTGGAGACATGCCCAGGAAGAGGAGTTTTGGACCCCACCCCTTTCCTGTCACATTCTTTTATTTATTTATTATTATTTATTTATTTGATTGATTCATCTATTTTATTTATCTATTTATTTTGGTGTTTCAAAGTAGGTTCTCATTCTAGCCCAGGCTGACCTTGAATTCACTATGTAGTCTCAGGGTGGACTCGAACTCATGGTGATCCTCCTACCTCTGCCTCCCGAGTGCTGGGATTAAAGGCGTGCACCACCATGCCCGGCTCCTGTCACATTCTTGGCTTGCTCCCACAAGGTGACCAGCTTTGCTTTATGCTAGGCTATGCCACCACAGCCCCAAAGCCACAGGGCTAAGAAACCACAAAATAGAATTTGTGAGTCTGTTACCCTCAATAAGCCTTTTCCTTTTGCTTTTTTTTTTAAGATTTTATTTTTATTTACTAGAGACAGAGAGGAGAGGAGAGAGTGAGAATGGGCATGCCAGGGCCTCTAGCTAGTGCAAACGAACTCCAGATGCATGTACCACCATGTGCATCTGGCTTACGTGGGACCTGGAGAATCAACCTGGGGTACTTAGGCTTTACAGGCCTGAGCCTTAACCACTAAGCCATCTCTCCAGCCCTCAATAAGCCTTTTCATATAAGCTGGTTAATCAAGTATTTTGTCTCAGTGATAGGAAACTAACACATTATCCAGTGCTGAATCCCTGAATAATTAGTTATTGTAGTGATTTGACTCAGAGGTTCCCAAAAAACTCATGAGTTCAGAGTGTTTGGGACTCAGCTGATGGCAACTTGCAAGGTGGAGCCTTGCTGGCAGAGGTCTGCTTCTGGGTACGGGTTTGGGGGTGCTATAGTGAGCTTCCTATTGCTAGAGTCCAGCTCACTCTCCTGCTGCTGTTTCCTACCTTCTGTGACAGAGGTGATGTCCAGCCTCTGCTCGTGCCATGCTATCCCCTGCCATCATGAAGCTTCCTTTCATGACTGTAATCCAAAATAAAAACCTTCCTCCTATCAGCTAATTTTATTAAAGTGCTGTATCCCATGATAGTGGTTACAGAGTTCCTGGATGCCAAGAAGATAACTTCAACAGTTATGTACTCAGCAAACATTCTAGAATATCACAATTATATTTTTGCTGCTTTCCCTATAAATAAATGAAAAATCCCCATTTCTCTCAGTTAGAGCTTGGCTAGGATCCTGCATTTCCTTAGGGCAAGAATTTAATAGACATGATCATTTCTGAGGACTCACCCTGTGTGCGTAGGTACCGCCCACATGGCCCCACCCCATGGAGTCAGTTTGCTCATGAGCTTCGCACTCTGCTGGTATGCAGCCATAGCACTGAGGTCCTGACTGCAGGCCAGAGTCAGGCTAAGGTCTGTCCACCAAACCACATGGCACTCCTCCACCGGAAGTTTCCCATTAAACTACACTGCACCTTGTTCTGTTGCTATTGCTATCAGCCATGTTCTATTTCAGTAGGAGAATCTAGCTATTTCATTTATGAATTAGATATTCAAACCAGCCATTTTTCAGTCCTATCATACATCACAAGTGTATCTTAAAGTAGATAATGCACAACTAAAAGCCTAAACACAATAAATGATAAAATATCCAAACATTCTCTCCAGTGCTCTGCTGTTGGGCTTGCTTTCTTGTCCTCTTCTAAATTCAATTTAAAATGCTGGTGTCTATCATGGTCAAAAGTATACCTCACATGTAGAGGGAAGAACCTGTGGCCCCATGCCCTTTAAAGGCCCACAAGCAACTACAGAAACCAAACTTGTCTTATTTTGAATCGAGGCCTCAAACATGCTAACCAGATGTCATACCATTTAGCCACATCCCAAACAAACTTGTATATATTAATAATAATGTGTGTTTTTAAACACTGGTCAAAAAAATCTGATCCATCCATTTCACAAAAGTAAATTCATATAACTTTGGGTTACCCGAATGATAGTGGTTACAGAGTTCCTGGATGCCCAGCATTGTAAACCTTCATCTGTTTGTCTTTGATGCTCTCTGGAGTGTGATAGGATGGGATCTTGGAATGCGGGTTTGCTGCAGGCTCATTGTGTATCAGACATTTTATGGTCCACCTATTTCCTGATCAAAGGAGAAGTTCCAAACCCATTTGCATCAGCATTTGCAGATGCTCTCCTCCTCCAAATGTCTTTTTAAGTATCTAGACACAGCAGTCTGGCTCTTTCTCTGAGTAGCGATCTCCTCTTCTGGCTACAAGTATACATTCATGCTCCAACAGCAAGATCTCCCAAAGACATGCATTTAAAAATAAAAATATTATTTCATACTTAGATACACATGGTCTTAAAATGAGGAGGATCACATCCAGGGGAAAGGCTGCTAAGCCCTCCTTCTTGTTCCCACACCAGGAGACAAGTCAGGGATACTTGGACGAGGTTCCTGGGATTGTGTCAGGAAATATCGTTGTCTCTGTCATTATGCCACCAGGAGTGTTTAAAACTCAGCTGCACACTGTGGGAGATGGGAGCTCTCTGAAGAGGCAGATGGAGCTAGTGAGGAAGTGGAGGATCTGGCTGGCTTGGAAGCATCCCCTCCCCTCCTTTGTCAAGCAGCCCAAGTGAGGCTGAGCTCTGTGTGTCCTTTCCTGCAATTGGATAGAGGCCCCTGCCAAGTCGGAAGCTGCAAGCCTCCCTCCACCCTTGCCTCTAAAGCCTTGAAGAGGAGATGCAGAGAGAAGTGTCCTTGTGGATTTTCAGGTCATGGCCAGGCTAACTTCCTCACCGTGCTTCAACTTAGCTGAAGAAATCGTATCTATTTTGTCTTCTTTTTTCCTGTGCATTGTCTTCTAGTTAAGAATCGTGTGCTTGGTAGCCAAGAATAAGGGTGATATATATTTCTCACCATTTCTATCCTTCTTGTGTGCAACCAATTTACTTTGTGTTGAATGAGGGTGCTCACAAGCCAAAAGGTAGCCCTGGGACTGGATCAAGAGATGAAGGGAAATTGAAGCACGATGAAACCCCATCTGAGGGTTTGCATCAGGTTCATAATTACCACAGAAGATGAGCTCATGTAGACAGGTGCAGGTAATTACACAGCATGCTGACAATCTCGCAGTCCCTTAGCAATTTCCAAGGGAGCGGGGATAACTCCACACTCAGCACACAGCCTTTCCAGACAGTATTGGGAATAAAAAGCTCCTGGTCCTCTGTCCAGTCTCTTAGGACACAACTAAAATTGAACTCTGTGCTTTTGACTATGAAATGCACCAATCTTATCTGATATGGCCAGTTCTCTTTTGGAACACCACTGCATGCAATACATAATGCATTAAGTTATAATTAAAATTAAGATTACAAAAATAACATGTTCAATTTCACAACTTCCTGGAATTGGAAATTTGGCCATGGAAATACAATAAACTAAGCTATTGGACAATTTACGTATGAAACAGGATGTTAGAAATAATAATAAATTTATATTTTGTTTGCCTGTCATTTTGCACCCACGATGTAACCGAAGTCACACAGTAATTCTTGAGGTAGATGTTATCTCTATTTTGTACATGAGAAAGGTAAGCACATCTAGGAAACATTTCTGAGGTTGCAGAGTGAGAAGGGGTATTTGGGTCCAGGTACCTCTCAATGGAGAGTTTTGATTCTTATAGATAGCTGAATCAGACATCCAGACAGGATACCCCTTCAGAAGGAACCAGGAAGTAGCATACCCGTAGTTGGATCTCAATCTACATAGATATTTACTTTCAGTGTTTTGTTCACAATATTGTCCTAAAATTAGAATTATAAAATAGAACTTTTGAAGTATAGATCACGGTATTTGTTGAGTAAAGAAAGAGTACGTTATCGTTAGCATTTGGATCCTTCCACATAGTTCTTGTAGAATTGCATGGTGGATGTCTGCTATGGGTTGAGTTGTCTCCACTCATATCTTGGAACTCAGTGTGTTCAAAGAGAAGGCATTTTAAATGGTGTTTGTGCTCATACAAGTTCATCAGGGTGAGCTCTAATTTAATGACTGGCATCAGTATAAAAAGAGATTAAGAGGGTTGGGGAGATGGTTCAGAGGTTAAAGGCACTTCCCTGAAGAGCCTGCCAGCCAGGGATCAATTCCCCGGATGCCTTTGTAAAGCTGGAAGCAGTGCCTGGCATCGATTTACAGGAACAACAGATGCCGATGAGTGTGTGCACCCATGCATGCACACACACACATGTGCAGATAAGTAAAATAACTTATTAAAGAGAGACTAGCAAGAGGCCCCAGGACTCATAGCACAGGTAGAGAATATGTGAGGATGAGAGAGGAAGCCCATGCTGGGAGGGAAGGCCTGAGAAGGAACAAGTATCTTGGATGCCTACCTTGTAGAACTGTGAGAAAATGCTTTTAAAAAAGATATTAAGCCAAACACCATGCAGCATTTTTTTATGATTGCCCTACTTAGCTAATGTAGTAACTTTATTTATTTATTTTATTAAATTCAAAACTATTGAAACTCATATAAACAAACTGACAAGAATGTAATAAAATTTAGAGGATAGATGAAGCAAATTTTATTTTTAAGAACGTTAAGTATAAAAATGACCCTATGAGTCAATCTTCAAGTGCCTCTTTTCTACACAAACATGAAAGTGAATTCAGCTCTTAATAATCTCAAAGCAGTTGGAGGAAGCAAGGGCCATCGATAATTGTTTCAAATACATGTGACTGGGCCTCTTAGCATCATTGCATCATTTGGTTCTCTAAAGAAATGTACCATAAAAAAGTAGTACATGAAATGACTCTGACAGGAAAATCAGGGTTCTGTTTTGCCTTTGCCATTAACATGTCCCAGGGCAAGGGAGGCATTCAGTGAAGGTTCAGCGTTCAATGTCACCACCTGCAAAGTAAGCATGCTGTTTTTAACATAGGACTATGTGAAACAACAACAGTGGAAATCAGACTTACAAAGAAAGAAAACAGGATATTTTTCCATGGAAAATTAAATAGAAGGACCACATTCATTCTACTCATTCTAAACAAAAATAAATTGCTATCATAAGAATATTGGCTATTTATTTTCTCATTTAAATTATAAAAAGAGGGCTGGAGAGATGGCTTAGTGGTTTAGTGCTTGGCTGTGAACCCTAAAGACCTCAGTTCGAGGCTCGATTCCCCAGGACCCACGTTAGCCAGATACACAAGGGGGCGCATGCATCTGGAGTTCATGTACAGTGGCTGGAGGCCCTGGCGTGCCCATTCTCTCTCTCTCTCACTCTATCTATACCTTTTTCTCTCTGTGTCTGTCATTCTATAATAAATAAATGTACAAAATTTAAAAAAATAAAAAATAAATTATAAAAAGAGTGAAAATAAATTTCAGTGAGAAAGATAGATAATCATTTGTATAGAAGGAAATTTAACAATACTCTAGGCTACAAAGACTCTCTAAATTATTTTCTCCTTAATTTTTTTAAAAAATACAATGATAATTATTTATTCATTTATTCTTTTACTAAGTATTTCTTCATAAAGTAGGCAATTAATTGGGTGCTACAACTAAGAAAGACCTTTATTTCTCTAGAAAATTCTGTTTAATACCCTATCATAATTATATGGAGGTGAAAGATAGCAATTAAATTACAACAAAATAAAGCAAAATCACTTAAATAAGCGTGTGTGGGTATGTGAGTGTGCAGGAGGGGTCCTAATATATGTAGGAAGCCAGGGAAGGCTTCCTTGAGGAAACATATCTTGAATTACTCAGCTGAGATCTCAAAGAGGCACAAAGAGACGAGCATCCCTCTTTTACTCTGTCAGCAGTGTTGACCATCAAAGTGCTTAGCTGGATCCCTCATTTCCAGTCCTGGTGCAACCAGGAGATGCTAGATGGCACATGGGCACATGCTAAACAGTGATGACCATGAGTGTTTGCTCAGAAAAGTTTTTTGTTTCTTTTTCTAATATAGGTACTATACTTTCTGTTAGTCCCTTACTTATTCTTTCTGTTTGACAGAGTAGTACAGTGTTTGGAGGCATAGAAGGCAGTCTGCAGTCACGAGGCACAGGAGCAGAGGGCA
Organism: Dipus sagitta; assembly: GCA_036346955.1. Lineage (NCBI taxonomy): Eukaryota > Metazoa > Chordata > Mammalia > Rodentia > Dipodidae > Dipus > Dipus sagitta. The sequence goes on from CM070786.1 coordinate 62,573,976, forward strand.
AATTAGGATTAATGAATTTCTTAACATCTCTGTAGAGATACTTCAGTAATGTTTCAGAGCAGCAAGACCAAACGGAATTAGAGCTCAAAGTTTAATTTTTCCCAGTTTGTCAACTAGAGAAGCTTGTTATAAACAAGCTTTCTATTTTCTTCTTTTTTCAGGAGTCTCCATATTGATTTCCATAGTGGTTGTTTGCACTCTCACCAGCAGGGAATGAGGGTTCCTCTTTCCCTGCAACCTCGCCAACATTTGTTGCCATTTGATTTTTTTAATTATTGCCAACCTTTCTGGAGTAAGGTGGAATCTCACAGTTCTTTTAATTTGCATTTCCCTGATGGTTAAGGATGTTGAACATTTTCTTAGGTGAGTATTAAACATTTGTATTTCTTCCTTTGAAAATCCCCTATTCAGTTCTGTGCCCCATTTTTTAAGTGGGTTATTTGATGTTTTTATTGCTTAGTTTTTTGAGTTCCTTGCAGATTCCTAGATATTAGGCCTCTGTCAGCAGTATAGCTGGCAATTATGTTCTCCCATTCTGTGGGTAGTCCATTGGCTGTGTTTATAGTAAGTTTTTCTATACAAAAGCTTTTTAGCTTCCTGAGATCTCACTGGTTGAGTGATTGTTTAATTTCCTGGGCTACTGGGGTATTGTTCAGGAAGTCTTTCCCCACTCCTATATTGTGGAGAGTTCCTTCTATTTTTTCATCTAGTACTTTGAGAGTTTCATTTTGAGTTGATTTTTGTGCATGGTGAGTGGACTGGGTCTAATTTCATTTTTCTATGTATAGTTATCCAATTTGTCCAGCACCTTTTGTTGAAGATGCTGCGTTTTATCCAGTGTAAGTTGTTGGATTCTTTGTGAAAGATCAAGTAGCAGTCTAAAAGAAATAACCATCAATAGGCATATGGATGGATAGTCTGGTTAGAAGGGTCCTGGAAGGGGTGGGATGAAGCCTAACCCTACTGGCTCTGGCTTGTAACTCCCAGTACTAAAAATTGGTTACAACTCACATTGAACTGTTGATTGGAAAGACCTATGAGGTCCCCAAAACAAGACAGGCTTCTGTCAAAGCACTTGATTACCTGCCTGAGGTAAAAGGCCAGACCCTATTGCTGAAGACACCACATGCTGCCTATGCAGAACATCAAGAGATCTTGCTAAATCTGCAAGGAATCCAGTTCGCAGATGGTTAACTCTTGTAATGCTATGTGAGCTGCTAGAGGAAATGTCCAAGAAAGTTGTGAGCAAACAGGGGACCCAGTTATATGAAGGCAACCTGCCTGACAAGATGTACACATTTGTGCAATAGTGACACACAGCCTGTATGGGTAACCAATGGCACTCTGGTTGGCTAAAGGAGATCTGCTCCGTGGAAATTAATGCATAGCTGGAACTGGGAACCAAGTCAAGAATCCTATGGAGACCAAGGTGAAAACAAGCAATTCCACTAAAGAGAGGCCTCAGTGGAGTGGGGGCAGGGAGAAGGGAAATGTTAGTACCAACACCTGATGTATCCATACAAAATTTCTAAGTAATAAAAAACCAAAAAAAACAAAAAACAAAAAACAAAAAACAGAAGAAAGCAAGCTTTCATGTGTGGATTCACTCAGGCTCTTTCTTTCATCTTCTGTTACTCATGCTTATATATGTTCTCAACTGCACTGATGGGGACCATAAGGGAAGCTCAGGGAAGTTTTACATATCATGACACATGTGTACTGCATACTATAGGAAGAAATCTATACAAGCACATTGTAAATAGTTCCACATGTACACATGGTTAATGCTGGGTTGGTTCTTGGTTCACCCCTGGCTAAGTGGTACTTCCAGGTATCCTTCCAAGTATCCAAACCTGCACAGAGAGGCAGGAAGGGAGCCCTCTGGAGAGACGAAGGAGACAAGCACAAAAACCATGCATCTCAGAGACAGAGCTGATAACCTGACCAGATGGTAAGAGCCGAGCTCTGGAATGACTGACAGTTTTATTTCTACTCCCCATAGAATCTTCCAGCTGGAAAGGACATGTAATACAGTAGTTTCTAGGATATTAATCCTAGTCCTTCTCACATTTCCAGCTCTCTGAACACAGCTGAACTTCAAAATCCAGTTTCTGTCTCTGCCATCTAGTGTTTCTGTAATAGACACCATGGGCTCTATGCAGGATCAATATCTAGTGTGGCTGAATGCTTCTGCTCAAAACAGTGCTATTCTCTGCAAGTATGTGTTATGTTTCCTGCCATGCCCCTTGTCAGTTGTATGTACTATCATTATTGCATAATTCAATTACATATTATATATAATAATGAAAAGTAGAATTCACAAGAAATTTGGGGTTTTGTTTTATCAGAGATCTGTTAAATACTTTAAGAAATAACTGAAAGTCACTAAGAAGGTGTTATAATAGGTTCAGGCCATGTATGGTTGAAATTTTAAAAAATGCATGAGGGAATTCTAAAATATTTTGTACCCAAATTCTTAAAGGAGAACTCCATATTCTTTATTGCCCCATTTAGAGTAAGAGCTGGAGGGCTGGGGACATGATTCAGCAGGTAAAGGCACTTGCTTGCTTACAAAACCTTCTGGCCCTGGGTTTGATTTCCACATACCCAACATAAAGCCAGATGTAATAGTGGTACATATATCTGGAATTCATTACCAGTGGCAGGAGGCCCTGGTATATATGCTCTCTCTCTCCCTCTCTCTCTCTCTTTCCCTTTCCTGGCAAATAAATAAATAAAATATAAAAAACCTAAGAAGACTCAAGAAATTAAGAGGGAATCAGCATGAATGAGACTGTTTGAAAAGCTTGGGGAAAGAGAAGAAATTCCAATTAACTGAATGAAAAATACTCAAAAACAGATCTTACTAAAAAGCTAGTCCCAGCGTACAAGCATATGCTTCAGATTGATGTGCATCCATTTTCTGTAGTTTCCTAACTTAAGTGACTCATTTGCCTAACTCACCAAATTCTGGTGCAGAACCAGTAAAACACTGATATACCTTTAATAATGCCATTATTTTCTTTTGTTTTTTCATGTAAGGTCTCACTTTAGCCCAGGCTGATCTACAATTTACTCTGGATTCTCAGGGAGGCCTCAAACTCATGGTGATCCTCCTACCTCTGCCTCCCAAGGGCTGTGAGTAAAGATGTGTGCCGCCACGCCCAGCCATTGCCATTATTTTTATTAACAATTATTATAAAACCAGGTTAAGATGATAATTTTGACACAGCCAATGACTAACTTTAATCTGATCCTTTGGTTCAACAAACTACATACAAAAACAAAATATAATTTAAATATTAAATGTGATATGCTATTGTTCAATCTCTGACCTATGTTTTGCCCAAGCATTTATAATACTTATTGCATACAAATAGCAGGAATCAATCATAAACTGCATTTCTTGTGAACATTAAATTACACAAACTTATATCCTCTCATTATGTAAGACATCCCCAGAACGTAAACCATGCATATTAGGAAATGCATAAATGCTTCTGGGCCCAACGGGGCTCATTTATGACCTTGCACAAGTCATTTAAACAGAGCTAAGTTGCTCGCTTGCACCTAATGACACCCTACAGGCCTGAGAGAGCTACCATTTCCAGAATGCCATGCTGGCATAAACCAGTTTCCTTATTCAAACCAAACATTCTACTATAGGAAAATAAAATGTCAAATTGCAAAAAAAGGAAAAGGAAAGAAAAGAAAAATCCCCTAATCATACAGGTTCCTAAAGGAGGGCGGGTGGTGACAGCTGTGCCTCCCAGAACCAGAGCAATGGAGTCATCTGGGCTCAGAGCAGCTGCGCATGGCTGTCACTCTTTAGGCCCACACAGAAATCTGTCCTGTTGTTGCTCACTGTGCCAGTGTTGGGTGACGTTCACCATCAGGTACGTTAATTGCCTGTAATTGCCCTAGAATTCCACCCCTATCCAGCATGTTGTCCTACAAACGGCGACGGCTCATTTCATTTCTAGTCTGCCATGCTTGCAAATGGAAGTGACAAAGTATTCATCCTTCATGACTCACAGAAGATGGCAATAGATAATAAACATATGCCATATATATGGATAATAAATATATTCCATGAATTTAAAATAAGTAATGATAGTAGATATTTATAAATAACAGCTAGTATCACCTTAAAAGGGCCGGATTTTCATAACAAGCATATTTCAAGAAAGTATCTAGAGGGCTGGAGAAATGGCTTAGTGGTTAAGGTGCTTTCCTGCAAAGCCAAAAAACCCAGGTTTGATTCCCCAGGACCCACGTAAGACAGACGCACAAGGGTCACATGCATCTGGAGTTTGTCTGCAGCAGCTGGAGGCTCTGGCACACCCATTCTCTCCTTTCTCTCCCTGCATATTTCTCTGTCAAATAAACAAAAATAAAACATTTAGGAAAAGAAAGAATCTAGAATGTTTATCAAAAATATTACCTTTTGCTGTTTTTTTCGTACTTGGTTGGTTTTCAAGTGAAAGGAGGGTTAGCAGCTATAATCAGTTATCTTCATTGATTTGATATTCCTTTTATATGATTAGTATATAGATGCATGAAAATAAATGGAATCTCCCAGAAAGACAACATAATATAAGAAGAAATTAGAACCAACATGGAACTTTGTGAATACCAAGAATCCAGCCCTCAGGAGGTTCTGACAGGAGAATTATGAGGGCACAGCCAGTTTAGGATGCTTAGCAAAATCCTATCTCAAAAGAAAACCAAACAAACAGAAAGATCCCCAAGCCCAACAAAAACAGAGTTCCTGCAAAGGTGTTGTACAAAACTGGCTAAAAGCAGAGGGACGGAGGACGAAAGGAAGTGGTTTAAAAAGAAGAATATGGCCCGACTATAGAATGCATCTGCGAATAAGTAAGAACTAGAGGTAAGCAGTCTATGAGACCCAACCTCAATAATTCTTTGCAACTTTGCCAATTAAATGTCGTGTTTTGTTCATTTGTTTGATTTTTCAAGGCAGAGTCTTACTCTAGCCCAGGCTGACCTGGAACTCACTCTGTAGTCCCAGGATGACCTCAGGCTCACGGCAACCCACCCACCTGAGCCTCCTGAGTGCTGGGATTAACGGTGTGTGCCACCACGCCAGGCTGATTGAGTGTCTTAAGGGCAGTGTGTCCATAGTCAGGCTGCTACGGAATGACACACCTCCTCCCAGTGGAAGAACGTGAGCATGTTTAAATATTAGGACCCAATAAAAGACGGAGATTAAAGGAGGAGGAAACAGCCCTTCAGCAGACACTCTCCACGTTGCTTCCAAAACGTCTGCCTGGTGCTGTGTAGTTTTTGCTATTTTAGAAAAGTTGGTATGTGTAATGGACTATGAAAAAGCAATGCTTTGTGACTTCTCAGTTTAGGCTGAAAGACACTGTGTCTCTGTCCTAGTCATTCTTCCTGTTGTTATCTCAGGAGGAAACTTCCTATGGTGTTTTGAGTAAGATGTCCCCAATGAGCTAGTGTGTTTTGAATGCTTGGTCCCCAGCTGATGGCAAGTTAGGAGGTAAAGTCTTGCTGGAAAAGATGTCTCAGTGGGTGTGGACTTTGCGGTTACTTAGCCCTTAACTTGCCAGTCTTAGCTCAGCTTACTCTCTTACTGCTGTTTTCTACCTGCTGTGGCAGAGGTGATGTCCCACCTCTCCTCCTGAAATGCTTTTCCCTGCCATCATGAAGCTTCCCCTCACGACTGTAAGCCAAACGAAAAGCTTTGCTCTTATCAGCTCGATTTGGTCAGGAGCTTTATCCCAGCCACGAGAAGGAAACTAAACAACAACTATAATGCCCAAGGAAGCTTGGTGATCCTTCGGAGAGGCTCCTGTAGTGCCACAGCCCAACAGCCTGCAAGGACCTGAGGTCGGAGGAAGATTCTCCCACTGTCAAACCATAGTCGTTCACAATCTCACAATGTCTCACAGCAAGGACCCACCAGCTAAGCTGCTTCTGTAGCCCCACCCCTGAGAAACTGTCAAACAATTTGTTTGGTGTTTGCATATGCATGATATTGTGGGGACCTATAACAGTATGTATTGAATGTATTTTTAAAGCAAGGCAAAAGAAAAAGTGACCTAAATTTCAAGGGATGAATGTGTGCACATAGGTGTATTCCTACTTTCTTTCCTTCCTTTTTCTTCTCCTTTACCTTCCCTCTCCTCTCCTCTCTTCTATCCTTTCTTCTTCCCTGCCCTCCCCTCCCCTCCCCTCATCCTCTCCCTGCTCTTCTCTTCTTTTTTCTTCTCCTTCTCCTTCTTCTTCTTCTTTGTCTTCTCTCTCTCTCTCTCTCTCTCTCTCTCTCTCTCTCTCTCTCTCTCTCCATTGACACAAGACCAGTAGGGTCAAGCTCCTGGGTTCATGTGATCCTCCCCTCTAGCTTCCCAAGTCGTTGATACTCCAGGTACTTCAGATGTATGCCATCAAGCACAGCTAAGAATACAATATGTTTATGTTAGATGAATAGACCATCTCATTTCTATATACTAAGCCTGAAAAAAATCTCTTTGGGGCATGAATGGAAGGAGACTCATTAACATCAAAGTTCATCAAACTTTCATTTGATTTTTGTTATTTTTGATGTGGATTTTTTCTTCAGCCTCTCTTAGTATGCAAGTATTTGTTGAAAGACAGTCAATTGTCAGGTCAAGGCTCACCTTCTGGTTGATATAAGGAGAATAATGCAAGCTCCTAATTGTGGTTACTGTTTAACAAGTGGTCAAAATAAGGAACCTTGTCATCTAAACTGGAGAACTACAAAGAACAGGTTTAGAATGTCCTTGGCAGAGAAGACATGGAAATATTAGATCAGGAAATGAGAAAACAGTAACAAAATACAGAGCTTGATGTGTGGATGGGTCTGGACACAAGAACAGGATGTTGGACAAGAGATTTCAGCTGGGAATCCCCTGTAGTTAACAAGTGCAAAGCGAATGGCATCATGTGGCTTATGCAGAGGTGAACAATATTAATTGGCTATGAAGCATGCTATAGAGGGGCTAGAGAGATAGCTTAGCAGTTAAGGCATTTGCCTGTGAAGCCAAAGGACCTAGGTTCAATTCTGCAGGACCCACATAAGCCAGATGCACAAACAGCACACGTGTCTGGAGTCTGTTTGCAGTGGCTGGATACCCTGGCATGCCCATTCTCTCTCTGTCTCTCTTCTCTCTTGCTCTCTGCTTGTAAATAAATTTTTTAAAAGAGAGAGAGAGAGCCAGGCATGGTGGCACACGCCTTTAATCCCAGCACTCAGGAGGCAGAGGTAGGAGGATCACCAAGAGTTTGAGGCCACCCTGAGACTACATAGTGAATTCCAGGTCAGCCTGAGGTAGTGTGAGCCTCTATCTCAGAAAAAAAAAGAGTGCTATAGAAATCAAAGTTTAGGCAGTGGATGGGTCATCAATGTAGGCATAAAAGTGATGTCAGAAGATGGGACTTAAAGCCACAGCACAGCTAGGAAGCCAGGGGCAATAGTATGTTCTAGATGGCAGTGATAAAGAAAGAGTATGTAGTACATGCTCATGTGGCAGTATTGTAATTAAGGAGCAATTTGAGTAAGCAAAAGTCAGACAGTCGGGCATGACATTGGGAGTTGAGGACAACAATGATGAGGCAGGGAAGCTAGGGAAAAACAAGATCCTGCTCAGGGGTGGAGTGTGGAGTCCTGGTGGAAAAGCTGTTTAAGGAAGATGCGATCCCAGTATGTATCTGGGTCACTCCCAGTGGTGACTTCTAGAGGCCAGAAAGGTCTCATGCAATCAGCCCACAGGCCGGATGGAGCCATCTGAACCCAGTCTTGTAGGTATCATTGTCACTATACCTGTGTGCAGGAACACCCTGACAGGAAAACAAAACAAAACAAAACAAAACAAACAAACAAACAAAAAAAAACCCAAAAAGCTGTGCATTCAAACTTTGAGCTGAAGAGAGCATTTGGTGAAGGGAATAGGTGAAAATCACTCTTCCTATGATCATTCTGGCTTGTTCCTAGGGAGGAAGGCCAACTCTGTGTCTGCTGACTGGGAAATGCTCCTGCTGGGAGAATGAAAGTCATAGCTAATGATTTGGGGCATGGAGATTTGGGCCTCCTCTTTTTATTCTGGATCCCTGAAGAGAGCAAAAGTCAGGAAGGAGTCAACACAGCCCAGGCCAGTTATCGCTTGTTTGATGCCGTCATATCGGATGCTACAATACTGAGCTATGGTTTGTTGGATGCTATTGTTTCTGACAATCTATTTAAGTTCATTGGAAATAAAAGATATGTTCCTTTTCTGATGGGAGCTTTATCGAAATGATGCTCATTTGCCTGATTGCCTGTTTGTAAATGATCAGCCTGAAAGATTGCTGGGAACTAACATGCTGTTTTCAAGATAGGATCTGGAGAAGAGCAATGCTCCAAAAAGCAGCCATCGCTTTCTCTTCTGCTTATAGGTGCTGGACTACTGATAGCACACTGACTTAAAATAAAATATTTAATTCCCATACGAATCATATATAAGCATTGGTATAGTTGATTGTCTTTCTGACTCATATCAATAGTCATGCAAGCTGAAATCATCTCTAATTTCTCCAACCAGAGCTTACTAAGGTCTTGACTCTAAAAAGTATTCCATAGCATTTGTTGAGTATACAAATTAATGAATCGGTCCAATGGGAATAGCTTCAGATGGCTATGGGAAATTTCCATATATACTGCTTCTTAAAATTCTTGCATTAATAAGCTTTTGTATATCCTTTTAAAAATAGATCTTAACCGAGTAAACATACAATTAGTGTCCTTAGGATTTGGTACATAACATGTTGTATTTTTATTACATTTATCACATCACTTCAGAATTGTTCATATTTCAATTTTCAATTAAATTTCCTACATCTATGATCATGAATTAAAAAAAAAAAAAGAAATGTGAAGTCTGTTCAGGAAAAAAAAATCTGACTTTATTTTACAACATTCAATAATATATAAAAAATGACAATTTTGTAAAATAAAAATATATACTTCCAAATGTGATTTTAATATTTTCATCTCTACATAAACAAATAAATTCATTCATTTACAGCTCATTTCTTTCCATTACCTGTGCTATAATAGTCTAAAAACTATTTAGCTGACATAGCTCAAATGACATGATTATTTTTTTCTTTGCAGTGACATTTAATTTATCACAAAGACATACTCAGCTATATGTATTCATGTATTGGCCAAACAAGTGAGAGAAATATTCAAAGATGCAATAAAATATTTTACTTTTCAATCAGCTCTTCAGTTGGTTGAACATTATTCAAATATTAATTCCTTAGTGTTCATAAAGGTATCACTTTTGTTGTCCTACTCACAACTGTGGCACCATTATAAAATTATGCATAGATATGTAAGGGAATACACCATCACACACATGGAAATCTCATGTGCATAGCACTTTTCTTGTGTCATGAAGGGCAAATGCTGCCCTACATGTTATTCTTTCTGACTGTTATGAAATATATCAGAAAACTGTAACACAGAATAGCTGAGTAACAACTTGGCAAATGTTGAGTTTTCAAGCTCACTCATCCTAAGATTTTTTTGTTTGTTTGTTTGTTTTTCAAGATAGTGTCTCACTCTAATCCAGGCTGACCTGTAACTCACTATGTAGTCTCAGAGTGGCCTCGAACTCACGGCAATCCACCTACCTCTGCCTCCCAAGTGCTGGGATTAAAGGCATGTGCTACCACACCCAGCAGATTGTTTTTAATAAAATTGCTACCCTGACTTATAGTTGATCACGAGCAGTGTGCTTCCAGTCTGGGAGATGACTCAGTGGAAAGCATTTGCCACGCATTCCCAAGTTCGGATCCCTATAACCTCCGTGAAGCCAGGTCCTATAACATGGGTGTCTGAAATCCCTGTGTGCTTATAGCAAAAAGGGAGTTGGAGGACAAGAGATTCAGCTTAGCAGTTAAGGCACTTGCCTAAAAAACCAAAAGACCCAGGTTTGATACCCCAGTACCCACATAGAGCCAGATGCACAATGTGGCACATGTGTCTGGAGTTCAGTTGCAGTGGGGCTAGAGTCCTTGGTTCATCCATATCCCCCCTTCCTCCCTCTCTCTTTTTCTCTCTCACAAATAAATATTTTAAAAAATATCATTTGCTCTTGCTTATTTTAGGAGATTTAGGTTTAAAAAAATAAGAGCGTTGGAGACAAAGGAATAAACTGGAAGTTGGCACACAGCTAACCTGACAAAGAGAGTGGCCACCCACAAAAGGCATGACCAACACCTGAAGCTGTCTTCTGACCTCCACACGCACAGTGTGGCACAAGTGTGCCTGCACTCACACACAGATGCACACACATATCATGCATATATACACAGAATAAGAAAAAATATCCAAGTAAGAGAGAATATTCAATAACAACAAACAACTTCATACTTTACAGATGGTGGACAAGACAGAGCTGCGTTTAAATTAACTTTGGCAACAGGGATGTCAGTGCCTCTCATAATCCCAGCACTCAGGAGATTGATGCAATAGGGTCATGAGTTGGAAGCCACCCTGGGCTACATAATAAATTACAGGTCTGCCTGGACTAGCTATCAAGATCCTGTTTCAAGAACAAATAAGGGATGGAGAGATGGCTTAGAGGTTAAGACCCCTGTCAGCAAAGTCTAAGGACCCAGGTTTGTACCTAAGGACCCCAATACCCACATAAAGCCAGATGTACAAGGTGTCACATTCGTCTGGAGTTTGTGTGCAGTTGCTGGAGGCCCTGGAGTGCCCATACTCTCTCTCTTCCTTCCTCTTTCACTTTCTCTCTCTCTCTCTCTTGGTCCTATATGTCACTCTTTGCTTCAAATACATAAATATTAAAAAATGAAATTACAAATAATCTTTACTAATATAAACATACATACTTTATCCACATTGTTACCTACAAAATCTTAATATAGAATGTTTTTATATTAATATTAAATATAAACTAACATAACATCTGGTCATGTAAAATTTTACAACACTTGAAATTACAATATTGCCCGTTTTATCTACCTTTGGAGCACACAAGATCATGGGATCCTGAAGCACATGGGTTCTCTTGAAGCATTGAGAATGAAAAGTAAGATTAGTTAGGAATGGTTCATGACTATTGTACATGTTCTTTTCATTCAGGTTCTAAAATTCTAGAGCACAGAGACCTTTTGGTAGCTACTGGATTAGCACAATAAGAAAGCTATTTTGAAGAGGTAGAAAATGCCTGTGTATTTTGTGAAGAATATTTTCTATTATCTATAAGATGAAGATGGAAGAATATGAGGTGGGTTTTATTTGAATGGACAAAAACAGAAGAGTAGAGGAAGTGGTTATTTTCCTTACTATGAAGATGTAGATGAGGCCTGAAACCCTATTTTATCCTTTGAAAGGACTTCTTAAGCAGAGGATATTTTTCTCACAAGGACTGTGCAAAGAGAAAGGCCAGAATCGAAGCTCTGCCATCTCAGTTGAGGTTCTGGGATGATTTCCCCATAGTGCAAGGATCTGTAGGCTTTGCCGATGGACGTCTGTGTTAAGCTTCACTTCCTCTGTCACCTCATGTACTGTGTTTACAGAGAATGTCAGAACTCAGCAAACCCCGGAAGCAGCTCACACGCTTGATCACAGTAAGTACTGGCCTGTACTTATGCTACAGATTTTTATTTTATTTTGTTTTATTTTTTGGTCTTTCAAGGTAGAGTCTCATTCTAGCCCAGGCTGACCTGGAATTAATTATGTAGTCTCAGTGTAGCCTTGAACCCACGGTGATCCTCCTACCTCTGCCTCCCAAGTGCAGGGATTAAACTTGTGAGCCATCACTCCAGGCTGTGCTACAAATATTTAATACAAATTAATTTTACCTATCTAAAAGGTACCGTGTGATGGTCAATACATGTCTATGATGTGTAATAATAAAATCAGGGTAATATTCTATCCATTACCCAAGTTACTATTTATTGCATTTGGAACATTCAAAATCTATCCTCCTAGTTATTTTGAAACATGCAGCATAGCATCATTGACTGCCAGCGTGTCCACTGTGCTAAGAACACCATTTCCTCCTACTGAACTATTTCATTGCCCGATAACTAACCTGTCTGTCTCCCTCCCCTCTGTCCTCCTCAACTTTTCATAACCAGTATCTTCATATATATGAGATAATGTGTTTAGACCATGAAGTATTTGGCTTTTTGTTCCTACTTAATAAACATGATATAATAAAGGAAATTAATGTTTAATTGCATTGAGCTCAAACTCATTAATCAGTTTACTTATCTTGGACATTCTATAGTATGTATGGTAGATTAATAAAATTTTACAAGTACGACCATGAACCACGTGAAAAGGGATATCTCCTTGAATTCTAGAAAGCAACAGAACTAACAAGGAACAAGAGATCCTAAACTCACGTTGACTGCCCTTCCCACTAAGTCATTCTATAAAACCATTAAGATCACTGAGGTTCATAAATCAAAAATTACTGTAAATTTCCTACTAAGATTGTCTAATATAATAAAAAAATATACTCAGTAAAAGTATACAATGTTTGACATGAGTTTTGATTTTTTATTAAGTTATTTATTTGCATGTGTTTTGCTGGGGACAGGGAAATACAGGGCCTTTTGCCACTGCAAGTGAACACTCAACACTCATACCACGTTTCTGCATCCAGTTTATGTGAGTAGCTGCGAAATTGAGCCAGGACTGGCAATCTTTGTAGGCAAGTGCCCATAGTCTCTGAGCCATCTCTTCCCAGCCCTAAGTTTCAATAATTTTCATAAAATATACAGAACACTAAAAAGTCTTCCCAAGGCAAAGTACTAATAACTGATTGAAAAGTGAGAACTATGAATATTCATCTACTTTTCGGCATCTCAAATGCTTCTTCAGCAGAATGAAATATAGTTCAGTCCAAAAGAGAGACAAGAAAGACCAGCAGAGCACACTAGCAGAAGCTCAGAAGTGCACACGGACCTAGCAATCGAGCCCAAGTAATGAAGCTGAAAATGCCCAAAAATGCCCAGATGTCAAGGTGCCATGCGATTTGTCCCTTTAAAAAATAACAATGCCAAACTGTGCATGTGCACAGAAGAAGGGATATGGAGAGACAAAGGCTTGTTTGGAAGGCGTATTTTATGAAATGATGAAACACAGGCAAAATAAACAAACCATCCCAAGCATGAACTATGGAACCTCACACCTGATAAAACATCATTGTGTTGGGTTAGTATCATGCCAAGCTTCTGTGTCAGTAGATATGCTGTATTATATATATATATATATATATATATATATATATATATATATTCAGTATACACAGTAATATACATACACATATATACAGTATATACAGTAACATATATACATATGCATACACACCATACACAGTAATATATATACACATATATACAGTAATATATATATATATGTATATATATATATATGTATATATATATACTATACAGAGTAACATATATATATGCATATATATATATATATAGAGAGAGAGAGAGAGAGAGAGAGAAAACGAGAGAGAGAGAGAACCTATAGAAACTCAGTGCTTTAAAGAACTAGGAGAATTGTGAGTACTGTTTATTTATTAAACAATTCTCAGATCATTACCATATTATAAATATGAAGTCATTGTCTTCTAGGTTCAAACTCCATACCATAGTCAAAGTAAGTGAACTGCCTTTTTTTTTAAATGAATTAGTATACTTATTTTGTTGGCCATTTGGGAGGGGTTTTAATTGTTTCCATTTTCTTCATATATCATTATTGCAATTAAGAATTTTCAGAATGCCGAAAGTTCAGCATGTTGGGAAAGCAAGAATTACATTTTTCCAGGCTTAACTTATCACCACTGTATGTGTAGTAGGTCTGAATATCATATTGCCCAGTAGATTTTCTGAACCTCTTCCCCTGAAGTACTTTCAAAGATTCTTCTCCTGTCCATGTGGTTGTGGTAGAATTGTTCAGTCTGTTTTCCATCCCCCTGACATGGGATTGCAAAAGGGGTTTGTGAATAGGTATGTAATTAACACGTGAGCAAATTTCTACCATACTCCATAGCACTGGTGAGCAAGACCACCACTTCCTGCTCTAGTTGCTACTCTGGGGGGGATGAGTCCACATCATTTTACAATGATGAGAGATATAAGACCCCAGTATAATTGTGGTAAAAAGTCTACATGGTTAAAAACCTAACTAAAAAATTTCCAGTTTAAAAATTTGAAAAAAAATAAAGTGTTAATAGCCTGAACACACCATAAGTTAATATAAATAAGACTCCAATAATTTGATAGAGTTAAAGTGACAGAGAACTCTGAAGGAAAATAAAAAATAGTATAAGAAAATTCAATTCTCATTGCAACCTAGCAATCAAATGAATGCACAATTTACAAGACATGTTTGCCTTCAAAACGTGAACTCTTTACAGCATCTAGATTGGCTATGGTGATATAGGCTCTGGGTTCCTATTCTAGTACACATATAGCTGATTTTTCCAAATAATGATTTTAAAACAACAGAAGGTGTCCCCCCACACACAAGTACTAAGGACAGAAGTTCAAACTAGTTTTACTCAGTTGAAGCCAAGATATTAGGAGAGCCAGACAAACTCTGGAGAGGAAATGGGAGAATCTCTTCTTACGTCTTCCTCCTTCAGTGGGCTGTGGGCTCCATGTAGGTTGTGGCCACATCATTCTAGTCCTGGTCTCCAGAAACACACTGCCTTCGTCTCCATTGGAAATCACATCTCCATCCTCCTCTTCCTCCTCCTTTGTCCTTTTATTTGTTCATCATTGCCCTTCTACTTAACTTCTCCCCTTCCTCCTCCCCCTCCAACTCCTCCCTCTTTTCCTCCCCTTCTTTCTTCTTTCATCATTGCCTTTCTCCTCCTCCTCTTTCTCCTCCTCCTCTCTCTCCACTTCCTCTTTCTCCTCCTCCTCTCTCTCCTCTTCCTCTCTCTCCTCCTCCTCCTCTCTTCTCCTCTTCTCTCTCCTCTTCCTCTTTGTTCTCCTCTTATTCTACTTCTTCTCCTCCCCCTCCTTCTTCTTCCCTTCTACCTCTTCTTTCATCATCCCCCTCTTCCTTTGCTTTCCCTCCTCCTCCCTCTTTTGTTCTCTATCTTTGAGGGGTTCTGTGACTGCTTTAGATTCCACAAGGATAATGTAAGAAGATAATCTTCCCATCTCAAGATGCTTGACATTAAAACATTTGTAAAAACCACTTTTCTATATAGCTAATACTGACAGAGTCTAGTCCCACTTATATATTGCCAGTGGAGATATAGGTTGGAGAATCTCAGCAAACAGGGTGGCAATATGTGTCACAAATCTGTAATGGCCACACTCTCTAGCTGTGAATGTTTTGTCAATGAACACCCTAAGCATTTACCAATAGATAATCATATCTGTAAGTAACATGAAATATTAAGTCTGTGGGGAACCATTGGTCACTAGGAAACCAAAAGTGCCTCCATCTTAAATAATGACTCCATTTTGTAATAAGTTGTCTGTTCTAGAAAGTCACAAGGTCTGCAGTTGTTAACCCATGCACGGAAAAAGAATAATGTAACCCATAAAGAATGAGAAAGTCGTTATCTCATGGCTTTGGGGCTGGGGCCTTATCCTGTGAAACATCTTGTGTGTTGGGGCCGAAACCTTATCCTATTGAAACGGAACTGTAGCAATACCTAAACTGTTGACAAAATTCCCTGTTCTGCTGTATAAGAGGCACCCTGAGAAAAATTAAAATTGGCAGCTTGATCAGACTCCTGTCTTGCTGTCGGTTCCTTGTGTCTCTTGTCCCTTTCATTTCAGGTTTTCTGGGGTCCGTGCTCCCATTGAAGCCCCGCTGGCTGGGGCATAAGTCATTATTTTAAGTTGTGAAACTAATTGCATAAAGTTTATGACTTATTAAAGGACAAAATGGTAAAATTAATACATCTCTCTAATACTTGTTTTCTTGCGAAAAGATCTTATTATATAGTTTCAAGTAGCCTGAAATTCATGATCCTTCAGCCTCAGCCTCCCCAGTAGCTGAAATTTCAGGCAGTTAGCCTCAATGAATGTATCTTAATATTTTACAAATATATTTATTTTATAATATTTTTTATTACTGTCACTTATTATCTACATAGATACCTATGTCCATGAAGCCTTAATGCACCTTTCAGCTTTAATAAGTTTTATAGCTACTATAAGTTACTAAAGCTTTTGAATTATTTAATATTTTTACCATTTTGGGTCTAGAATCACCTAGAAGACAAATCCATAGGCTTATCTGTAAGGGAATTTCATGATGGGGTTAAATGAGGTAGAGAGACCCACACCCTACATGTGCTGACACGTTCTCATGTAAGGGTTCTGGACCAAACAACAAGAAGCAAGTGAGCAGGACAGCGGCATTTGTCACCCTTGGCTTCTGACTGACCACACAATGTGACCAGATGCCTCCCATTGCTGAAGGCAGGCCTTCCCTGCCACAGTGAGCTGCACCATCAGGCTGGGAGGCCAAGTAGCTCTTTTCATCCTTGACTTGTTTTGTCACAGCAATGAGAAATATAACTAATAGGAGTAATTGTTGTAGATTTTCTTGCTTGCTTTACATTTTTCATCTATTCTAGGATCTTATACAGGACAGTACTTATCTTTAGCATCATGTCTCCTTACATGTCTCCCCTAGCTTTTGGTGACCTTGGTCAGTACTTTGAGAAGTACTGATAGGATGTTTGCTAAATTGTCCCTTAAGTAAGGACCATTTTATATCTTTCCCATGATTGGAGTGAATTAGAATATTTTCATGGCTGGAGAGATTGCTTAGTGGTTAAGGCACTTGCCTGTAAAGCCTAAGGACCCAGGTTCGATTCCCTGGCATCCATATAAGTCAGATGCCCATGGTGGTGCATGCATCTGGGGTTTGTTTGTAGTGACTAGAGGGCCTAGCCTGCACATTTTCATTCTCTCTCTGTAGTAGTTTGTATAGATGCTCCCCCCAATAGATTCAGGGGTTTTATTAAAATTTCTTATATTTCTAGGTACATGGCTGGAGGAGGTGTCACTGGGGGCAGATCTGAATTCCAGCCTAAGATATGCAAAGTGCTTGAGTTCTACCTGAGTTCCTGGAGTGTGCTTGCTTATGCAGGTGGGTTTTGGCTTTTCTCTTTCTACTTGGACCTGTGAAAGTGGGCCAACTACTTTTGCTATTGTGGATCTTCCCCTGCATGTGTAAGCTTCAAATAAATTCCCTTCCTTTGTAACTGTGGTTGATGTTGATCTTTTCACCTAGTGAGGTAGTTAATATTGGTCAAGTTCCTCACCCCATGTCCCATCTTCTTTCTTTGAAAACATGCTCCATGAACAGCTCACAGTGATGGAATGCGAAGTCACACTTCATCTTCTTGAGGGATGAATTTCTACATATATCACCTTTTTTTTAAGAAAAAAATTTTTTAAGAAATTTTTAAGAAAAATTCACCCCATTTATCTAGTCAATCATCTATACCAGTTTGGACCCAGGGATATTTGTTTTTAGCATATAGCAATAAACTAATATTTTGCTGTTCATTTTGTCATTCAAAGGTTTTCCAAGGCCTTTGGGACCATGTCAGTTGGCTGCCATGTGTGTGATATGCCCTGACTCCCTTTGCTAGGACTTGCTTGAAAGCTGCCTTGTCTACAGATATTATGAAGTTTATCTTGCATTTCTTAGACCTGCCTGGGAGCTGTCATTCCTGTATCAACTCTGTTTATTTAACTGGGGAGTACCATTAGAAGGCAACATCTAGACACAGACTGTGCTTACTGCTATTGGAGTGAACAAAGCCATCTTGAATTTAATTATTTTGAATGAATTATTGCCTGCCATTTTCAACTGGAAAGACTAAAAAAAATACATTTGAAACTATCATTTTATATTTGCCAAATTAATAATTGTGAAAGAAATTTAAGTAACTATATTTAACTATGCTTTTATTAATCTGTGTCATTAGTGCATTTGAAAATACCAAGATTTAAAATTACAGTTAGCCTTTTGAGACTCTCTGCATAAATATTAACAGAGCAGACTATCTAAGCCATGAAAATGAGTACAGTCTCATGGGTAGAAGGAGTAGATTAGATCAAGAATCCAGGGACTCAAAGACAGAAGCCAGCCAGCTGTGGTAGTACACACCTATAACACCAACACTTGGATGTTTGACATAGGAAGATTGTGAGTTACAAGCTAGCCTAGCTGCATAGGAGACCCTGTCTCAAAAAGAACAACAAAAGAAGATGGGAAGGAAGGAAGGAAGGGAGGGAGGGAGTAAGGGAGGATGGATAGATAGACAACACAGATGGACATTACTCATAGAGTGCCTGCTATGTATCAGTCAGTGTTATACTGATTTACTTACAGATGATTCAATTACTATCAACCTTAACAAAAATGCTTTCTCACTTCCATGACATTTTTGCCTTCTGTAATATTGAAAATTTACATCAGGAAATAAATGACAATGGAAAAGTAGTACTGTTTTTATTTATTTCATTCTTTGAGACCTTCTCACTATGTCTATGTAACTCAAGGCTGATCTTAAACTCAAGATTTTTCTGCCTTCGTCTAACGTTCTGAGATTTCTAATATGAGTGAGCTACGATGCCTGACAGAAAATAGTATTTGACATTTTCAAACAAAAACACGCTTACCAATTCACCCTCCACAGTAACATCTAATCATAGGATGAAAATTCATGCAAAACAAATATAAATATTTAGTCATGTTTGGACAAACCAAAATATTTTGCTGTGTGTTCCCTGGGAAGGAGAGCTCACATGGTGAGCTACGGTGCTGTTGTGCATGCATGGGTCTCTCTAGTTAAAGTGCTTTATTTTGTCCTACATGTAGTTTTCAATTATTATTCTCTTTCGTTTTAGATTCAATTTTAGCACAAAGTAATTATGATCCTCTCAAAGATTAAAAACTGACAATAAATACTGAAAGCAGAAGAAAACAAATATCACTAGAAATTATTACATTTCATATGCAAACATGCATTTACTTTCAAATAGTTATATTGCTTATACAATGCTCAACTCATACTTTTTTTTCTATTTTTTAATATATTTTATTTTGAGAGAGAGAAAGAGGTAGAGAGAGACAGAGAAGGGGGGAGGGAGGGAGAGAATGGGCATGTCAGGGCCTCTAGCCACTGCAAAAGAACTCCAGATGCATGTGCCCCCTTGTGCATCTGGCTTTTTGGCTTATGTGAGTCCTAGGAAATCGAAGCAGGGTACATTGGCTCTGCAGGCAAATGCCTTAACTGCTAAGCCATCTCTCCAGCCCTCATTTTTTTTGTTGTTGTTTTTGTTGTTGTTGTTGTTGTTTTCTACTTTTGACAGTTACTTGGGATTCAAGGTTAGGATGGATTGTATCACAATTTATTAAAATACTAAATTACCAAAAAATAACCCTATTCACTTTGTTGTTTACTGACCTTGAGCATGTGAAGGTGACTAGGGTCCTCAGAATTCTCCATAACCATCTTTCACTGGGAAGGATCTCATCCCTGCCACTGGGACTTTCGATTAATAACCTATAGCTTCTGGAAGCAGCTTTATTCACACATGTAGGGTACCTTCATTCAAACTCATTTTTCTTAATTATGTTTTTAATTAGCTTACAAAGTAGTAGGTTTCCATATGGAGTTTTCATATGTCCTTAACTGTTTAACTCTCCCTTCCCCAGTCCCACCACACCCCATCTCTCACTCATGTCCCATTGATCTCGGTTGCCATCAAAACTAGGTAGTGAGTCTGCATTGCTGAAGATAACGCAGGCTTTGGTTGCAGGATCAAGAAAACATCAAGTGGGAATGGACTTGGAAGCTTCCTGCTCACTGGCTGGATTTCAGAGGAGTGGAAGGAGCTGCACAGGCAGCTGGGGCAGAGCCATTAGCAGTCACGTCCAGTGGTGGACCCTGTGCGGCACGACTGACCTGACCTGCCACGAGCATTGTCCCCACTGATGCAGCCCGTAGGCAGCCTGTAGTGGAGGAACCAACAACCACCTGACTGGATTTGAGGCCTGTTCTACAGGCGTGGATTCATACCTGGTACTGTAAATCTGGAGAAAAGCTATGGAGGCCACAGACCTTGGGGGAGGGGTTACTACTGTTAATATGGACAGGTTGTCAAACTAGCTTCGAAATATCTATTTATATCCATAAATTAGCTCTGCTCTCTGCCTTGATCACAGAAGTTTGTTTTGTGGTGGGAGAAAGGTTAATGCAGAGACACAGCTAGTGAAAGTGCTAATAATAATAAGTGATAAGGTCCCAAATGAGGCGTCTGTACCTTACCCCAGCCAAGGTTCGAGGAGCATCATGGAAGAGAGGATTCAAAGAATGTTAAGGGCTGGAGAATGGGGAGGAGAACTGTATGTGGCTGTCTTCTGGGCAGGGCATGGCCATGTCACTCAGGAACGCACAATAGCTGTCATTTCCTGCACAAGAGTGAGCCTCTTTTGTCATCTACCCCACCCTTCTCCCCACAGTAGTTACTCCCAGAACAACTATCCGAAGTTAATGGTTGCTACAGGAAGAGGAGCCCAAGGGATAGTACCACCCACATTCACAGTGTGCTTTGCCTCCTCAGTTAACCCTTTCTGGAGAGAATTTGTGTAACAGTAAAATATAATTCCACAATAATGTTAGTATCCATGTTTCATGGAATAGGAACCTGGGAGGAACATATATGCATAAACATGTATACACATACATTCATATCTATATATGTATATACGTACTATATGTACCTACACCATACATATAAATATAATGCATTCACACACATATATATGAGATTATATATATATATATATATATATATATATATATATATATATATATGACACTGACAGACATAGCTACATGTTTAGATTTAACTGGTACCTCAGTATTGCTGTTAAAGTGAGTTCATAGAGATATGGTATAATTTATCATGCAAACCAAGATAGCTCTACAGACAGACATAGGCTGAGTCATAGAAAGCTGTCAAACTAGCAGTTTTATAGAATTATAGCACTGGATGTACAGTAGATTAAAATTAAATACAAAATGACTAAAAGCAAAGAGTAGAAATCTACTCAAATTTCATGCCGAAAGGAATGAGAAGGATAAAGCCTGCTGAAAGACAGAGCTGTACAGATATGCAAATGTCATGGAATGCAGAAAGCCCACTGGCTTATCCCCTAGTGACTTTTTTCCCTCAGGAAAAGAGCATTGCGTTGCAAAGCTTCAGTAGAAGCTCTAAGATCTTGCAAAAGGTGAGGGCTGAAGGCGCAACCAGGGACCCTTCCTCAGACAGAAGAGATCCAGGAAGATCACGAGGGAAAGCTTTCTGTCAGGGACTTTTATTATCAAAGGACTGGACAGTAATGTCTGAAATGAGTATAGTGGAAGCTTTTCAGAACCAGCCTTTTCCCCAGTAGAAAATATTCAAGAGGGGGCTGTTGCTCAGTGGTTAAAGGTGCTTGCTTGCAAAACTTGACAGCCTGGATTCAATTCCCCAGTACCCAAGTAAAGCCAGATGCACAAAGGGGTGCTGTTTGCAGTGGCAGATGTCCTAGTGCATCCATTCTATTTGTCTGTCTCCAATTCTCTCTCTCAATCCAATAAATAAATAAATAAATAGAACTAAAAAGGAAAAATATTCAAGAGCAAGAAAATCGATGTGAATAAAAGGATGTCAAAAAAAGAAGCCTCAGAACTGTGTGGAACATGTGATCCACTGAGTACTGAATTTTCTTGCCGAGGTCAGTGTTTTTCTGACAGGCTCAAACCTTTCCACCACGCAGCTTCCATCCAACAACGCGCAGGAAAGCAATCAAAAGAATGGAAACGAAAACGGGTGTGACTGCTCACTCTTCCTCCCCATTCTTCACACCAACCCCAGCGTGTACAACTGCAAAGGGTTCAGCTGCCAACCACAAGCTTGCTCCTTCCTTCCCCAGGATCATGTAAAGGGAATAAGAAGACCATGAGAATAATGACGTCATAGATAGGACTACCCAGATTACATGGGCCAGATACGGGATCATCTACAAATCAGGAGTGGCTGGCAGGCGTCAGAAGGAATGACAGAGAAAATCTCAGTGAATGAGAGGAGGGAGATGCTGCAGAGACTCAGAGATGAGCTCTCAGTCAGAGATGGTGACATCAAACACTGCAATGCTTGACAGAGCAGCAGTTCACTGATGACAGTATCAACAATGTAGTCATTAGGGTGATTGTTTGAGTGTTTAAAAGTTTTTTTTTTTTTAAACTTCTAAAACTAGTATACTAGGGAATCAAGAAAGATTTCTAGAATTATCTAAGTACAGAATCATAGTTATCAGAGCCCGAAGAGGGTATGTAGGAGGGAAGGGTGAAGAGAGGGTTGTTAAGCAATATAGGGATGCAGTTGCATGTTCTACAGCACAGCACAGAATAACTAACAAAATTAATTACATATTTCAAAGTTCCTAAACCAGTAGAGAGGATTTTTAGTGTTCTCACCACAAAGCATTGATATATGCATGAGAAGCAAATATGCCAATCCCATCTAATATTATACATTATACACAATTCTGAAATATCACACTACATATCATAATTATGCATAATTATATCATGCACATGAAGAACAGGGATATGTTTTATAAAAGGAAGGGCAATCCACAGAAGTTTGTGAGTTTTTTACACTTATACAAGACTTTTCATAGCACATTTGGAATTGTCATTATAAAGTGTAATCCAAACTCGTGCTCATATATATTAGTGTCATGGAATGGAGAAGAGTAAGGGAGAGAAGAAAAGAGAGATGTGAGAGGAAGAAGGGAGATAGAGATGGGGAGAGAGAAAAGGAAAAATTAAGGAATGAAGGGAAGCGGGAAGGATGGAATAAGGGAGAAAGAGTTCTGCCTGTCCAGAACTAGGAAGTAAAAAAAATCAGTGTTAACTGAAGTCAGAGAAGTAATAGGAGAGAAACTATTGGCAACAAATTTTAGTGTTTCAAAGATTGGATTCAGAGTATGATTTCAGACATGATAATTTCATATTTCTAACATTTGCAAATCAATACTATAATAATTATATATTCATATTTACCACAAAGGAGTCATAGAGACCTTTAAGTTGATAAGGAATCCACTCAATGTGAGATTATATAATATTATAATGAAGAGAGAAGCTATAATTGATCCAGTCAGACATCTTCCCATAAAGGACTCTCACCATATTGTCCTCACACAGGGACATATTGTACCATTGTGACCCATTGCCATGGCCTCCCGGAGGTCCTTATATATAGGCTTGGATTCCACACTGTGGCTTGTTGGCATGTTTCAGGTCCTCACAGATCAATGAAGCTGAGTTTCTGTGTAGACACATAAGCTTTTCTGGAGTCCTTCCTCTAACTGGATAGAAAAAAATAAAATTCCTGAATGTGTGTGGGCATGCGGAGCGTGTGCACACACGCATGCACACCAGTAAACCAGTATATGAGCCTCCTTTGATAATAACCCATCTATGTGCTACATAGATACCAGGATTCAATTTGCCCAGAAAAAAAAAAAAAGTTTAAGAATAATAGACAATGTTCAGTAAAAGTACACTTAAAATTAAAGACCCATGAAGAAATAGTGCTGGCAGAAAGATTTTTTCATTCCCACCTCCTATATTTCCACTCAACCACAACTGCTCCAGCTCATCAGAGATCCCTGCAGCACTGAGCACATTGACGATGGCTGCTGAGAAATGTGTCCACTCGAGAACTGCACTGAAGACTAGCTCCAGAATCCAAGGATGAACTCCACTGTCCCAGTTAGAGAAAAATACAAGATAAAATCAGATAGTCTTGAGTTGCGCTTGTCACTCCAGAAGAACAATTTGCTCTTCAATGCCTTTTATTTCTACATCTCAGAAGAGTTGTTTTATGTGTTGGTGAACTGGGCAGGACTGCCTTTAAAATACTACGAAGCTGACGAGAATTTCACCTGTTTTAAAGGAACTAGCCTTTCTTATCCCCTCTTTTTTCCTCTTCTTAGTTTCCTCTTCTTTCATTGTCTTTTTTCTTATTGTCACTAGGCCACTGAAGCACAAAATTCAGTCTTGGAAATGTGCTTGGAGTTTTACATGGATGTCAACACATGGCAAGCACGTAAGCAAAAGTTGTTAAAAATTTACCAAAGTTTGATTCCAAGTTAGTGGCTCTTCATTGATTCTCTCAGCCTTTCCTTCCTCTCTCTAAATTTCTCTCCTACCTCCCCCTAACTCTCTATGTCTCTTTACCAATAAGCTAAATTCCAACCCCAACACTGATTATTAGTAGTTTGCCATTAAGTTAGATATTTATTTAGACAAGTGGAAAATTATCAAATAGTATAAAAAATAAAACTCAACTGTATCGTAGTATTAAACTAAAATATTGTTGATTTGAAGCAATTCATCTATAAAAGATTATTTCCACATATTTTACGTAATATTTTGTGATGAAAATTCTTCTCAAAGCCTATTTATTCTTAAAAATACTTCAACATTTAGGCCATTGTTAATTTCTCTGCATAATAAGTAAGTTCTCACTAAAATGTGTGTCTATGTTTTAACTTAATTTGGCAAATGCCCTAGAATTCTAATGACTGAATCAAATGTTATTCATATCGTTCATTTTTAATATCAATCGCTTCCAGAAAGGTCCATGCACATGAATTTAAACTTCTCTACACTCTTGTATCACTGTCTATCATATTTTATAAGCTTAACTAACTTGTTAAGTTAAAAAAATTAATTATATTGGCAGGAAAACTTTTTAATTGCTACTGCTAAATTTCCCATGTCATCTGTTTTATTTCATGAACTGTGTGTGTTTTTTGCCAACTCTGGCTAGAGTTAGTCTATTCCTTATGGCCACTCCTATTGTGACTAAGTTAGTCTATTTCCTAATGTTTTGCCAAAAATACTTTTTTATTTTACCTTATGAGACAATTTTCTCCACTTTTTCACATTTTTTTCAATTTTATTTGTGTAATGATATTATATTTGAAAATCTGTAACTTTATATGCAGCCAAATATAATGAAAATTTATTTGGAATTTCCCACTTCTATAATCTCTATGAGTATTAGATAAACATTTCCAGAATTCTCCTCCAGGTATTCTGCTATTCAAAAATCGCATCTAGTTTTATGAACCATCCAGGAAGAGCCCTAACCCTTTCTGTTATAACTTTTCGTTCAAATGCGCTCAGCTAAGATAGACTTGTATCTGTCTAGTAGAACACTGATGAGGATTTGGAATCCTGGGAGGGATGAGACTTCCGTAAAGATGCAGGAGACACTGAGGCCTGCGAGCACAGCTTCTGGTCCTTGTTCAAGTTATCAAAGAATTGAAAGTGTGGACACAGAGAAGGGTAAGGTATGAATTATGACATTTATTTCAGGGAGAGTTAGGAGGGAAAGCAAAGCAAGAAAAAAAAAAGAAAAACACCAAGCCCAAAGAAAATTTTCCCTTTCCCAACCTAGCTGGCTGAGGGAAGGGAGGGGAGGGGAGACAGAGAGACTCACCATCACTTAAAGAAAGTCCCTCTCTGAGAAAGTCTCTGGGTAAGGGGCTGTACACACAGGAAGCAAGATCAGGCAGGGAATTATCCAAAACAAACAAACAAACAGGAAAGCATCAAGAAAAAAGAAATTCCTCTATCTCTTTGTACACATCAAGACTACTAAAATATTCAGTGTTGCATGATATTACCTTGCAGTACCAAAACATTTTGTTTCCAATTTTTTTCGAGGAAGGGTTTCACTCCAGCCCAGGCAGACCTGGAACTTTCCATGGAGTCTCAGGGCGGCCTTGAGCTCCCAGCAATCCTCCTGCCTCTGCCTCCCGAGTGTTGGGATTAAAGGCGTGTGCCACCATGCCTGGCAGTATCAAAACATTTTGAGCAGCACCAGGAAGGACTTTCATTCGGTGGTTAATGAAATTAAAATGAAATTGCAAACATGTTCCTCAGAGACAGTGAAGCTGTGTTATTTTGAATTTACTATTACCTTACCCTATTCTGCTATCACAACTTGGTTAAGGCGTTTCTCAAGGTACACAAAAATGTGTGAAAGCCACATTGTCACTAGAGTGCAGCAAAGCAGTGACGGCCCTCTGGATTTCTTTCCCTTCTTTTTAAACAAACTTATTTTTAAAGTATTTTATTTATTTATTTATTTGACAGAGAAAGAGGGAGAGAGAAAAAGAGGGAGAATGGGCACGCCAGGGCATCCAGCCACTGCAAACGAACTCCAGACACATGCGCTCCCTTGTGCATCTGGCTAATGTAGGTCCTGGGGGATCGAACCTGGGTCCTTTAGCTTTGCAGGCAAGTGCCTTAACTGCTAAGCCATCTTCCCAGCCCGCCATCTGGACTTCAATGAATCGATAGTGACAAAGGTAGCAGTGATGGCCACGTTCTGCTGTTGGAATGGTGCTGATAACGCTCCAGCTTCTTGTACATGTATGTTATTTATCCTTTATGGCAACCCATTTATGCAGCGTGTATCTTTTCCTATGTCTTAACTGAAGTTCTGACTTATAAACATTAAGATTACAGAACTCGTTTTTGGAAGGGACAGAAGACAAACACTATTTCAGTCCAAGTTGCCCAGAGCAATAGAACAAAGGTGTTAAGTATTAGCCAACAGGCCTGAGGATTTGGAATGCTGAAATCTGAGAGGAGAAGATGGGCGGGTGATTCAGCTCAAAGGAAGCAAGGTCACCTTTACACACACACACACACACACACACACACACTCTTTCTCTCATATATATATATGTATATAGTCTCCATGGGGCCCTCACTGGGCTGAATGTTGCCCATCTACACTCGTGAGGGTGGTCTTTATACTCAGCATACTGACCCAGATTCAGACTTTCCCAGGGAGACCATCAGAGACACACCCAGAAATAATGTTTCATTAGCTACTTGGGCGTCTTGTAACCAAGCCAAGTTGATAGAGAAAATTGTTAGCATCACACTTTCATTAGCAGTCATGCCGTGGGTCTTCCCTGTGGAGAACTCCCTGTGCAGTGTACATCAGAGCTATGGGGCAGTAGCTGACATAATAGGCAGTAGAGGGAAGACAGGAAGAAAGTTGCAGAGTCAACGATGGCATGCCTGTGTAGAGACAGAACACACTAAGCTGATCCAAGGAAGTTACCTTGGGAAAACATGGGAATTCGGATTGAATGAGCAAGCGTGCTGGCCTAAGAATAAGTTTTGGAGTGCCCAGTCCTCAGGGATTTCTGTAGGCTCAGACATGCTCTGATTGGCTGTGTGTATGCAAATGAAGTGACAGGTGAGCACCAATTAGGAGAGACCCTGCAAAATGGGACAGAAACCAAGAACTGGCCCAAAGCGTTCTCAGTTAAGTCCTTGGCTTTATCGTCCTGGTAGCTGTGGCAGTTAAAGGTAAGCGGCATTCATGAGTCTGTAGAATGGGTAAAACCTGCATGTGCCCGGCCAGCGAGGGCCCTCCTGCTTCTGGTTCCAATCACAGTGAGGAGTGGGAGAAGAGCCACCTCTGTCACCAATAGTGTCATGGGTTCAGGCTCAAGCCTTTAACTCATGAGGCTTTAGGGACATTCCTGACACAAACTATGGCAATGAGCATAATGTTTCAATTAAGCAGGATGGAAAGTTTCTACACATCTGAGACAGTACTGTGCACTTATAATTGACAATGCCGCATTGTAGACTTACAGACTTGTTAGGAGGATAAAGCTCAGGTAATATGTTCTTAACATAAACTTTAAGATGGTATTGAATAATGTTTTATTTTAGATCAGCCTTTGATCGCTTTCCTTAACCAGTATTTAGAATGTCAGTTATTATCATTCACTTAAAAAAAAGAAGGAAAGTAAAAAGTAAAATCAAAATAAGGAAAGACTGACTGGACTGTCATTACCTTTTTGTATGTTATGGTTGTATGGTTATGGTTGAATTATATTTGTCACTAATACTGCCCAAGTGTTCAATGCCCTCACTACTCTTGATCAGGAAGCTCTGTCAGTCCAAACATTCCTGATGGACAACGTGTGCACTGAACTGGTACATATGCACTGGCCAATCATCAATAGCTTCCATCATACTGCAAACTCACATAGTCAGGTGTTCTAGTCAGGTAGGAGGGTGGTGGGTGAGGAATCTGCCATTGGTGCCCAGTTTCTTAAGCCTCCCCTAAATCATGGCTCAAGCAACTGTTCAGTGCCTGACTTGACAATAATGTGAAGTATCACTTAGTAAATCAAGGCTGTCGTTGTGTAAAATAGTTATGATTTACATCTTACCAATATGGAAATGTAAGCTCACCTGAGTGGTCAACCCAGTTGAAGCAGAGTGAATACTATAGGTAATAATTTTATTTGTTGTTGAAGTCAATTTGTACTCTTCATAAAAATAAAGTAAGGGAGATATAGGTTCTAATTGTATACATTATTGGTGAACATTTCAACTTCACACCTAAATTTAAAAAGACAAATTGCATGCATGTCTTAATTCTTTATAGACTATTGTCCAACTAAGGGCCAAACATTCTATTGGAACCTGACAATCATTAATGTAGTTAGATTCATGTTTGTAAATCAGATGTTATTTGAAGAAATCATCATCTTTTTGTAAAAAAGTAGAGAAAATCCAAAAAACAGAATCATTTAATTGACCCATGGGTAACTTGTTGACAGATTTTTGAGATGATTATCTGGGTCGTTTTTGAAATATTTCCAAGAGCTTCCTAAAGTGCACCAGGTCTGTGATCCCAAGTTTGGAGTCTGAGGTAGGAGGATCATGAGTTCAAGGTCTGCCTGGGCTGCAAGACAATGATACAGAAGAGAAAGAAGAAAGGAAGAAAAAAAGAGAGAGAGACAGAGGGAAGGAAGGATGGAAGGAAAGAAGGAAGGAAGGAAGGAAGGGGGAAGGAGGAAGGAAGGAAGAAAAGAAAGAGAGTTAGAAAGAAATGGGTGGAGGGGAGGGAAAGGGAAGAAAGGAGAGGAGGAGAGAAAAGGAGGAAAAGAAAAGAAGTAAAAGAACAAATAGGAGAAGAGAGAACAATGCTCTAGGTTTATAACCAGGATAATACACTATACGAATTTCAATAAATAATTGTCTAAAATTGAGATTTCAAATGGATTTTAAAGTTGAAGCTAATCTTTTTCTTAAACATATTTATGCTGTTTCTATTTGTTTATTTATTCTGTTTATTTGCTAAGTCCCTGTTGGTTACACCACCATGTGGTTTATGTTTTACACAATGATTGGTCAATTTTGTTTTAATTTATGCATACCTCACCTTAAGTTGGAGAAAATGTCACCATTTTCTCATGGTTATTGTTCACTGTCAACATATGCTGGCAAGAAATGCTGTTCCCAGAAAGCCAACCTACCATGCAAGCCTTTAACAAATGGGCTAAACTAGATAATGCCAGCAGACTTTTTTTTTTTTTTTTTTTAACACTAGGCCACTTCATTCTGAGGTGCTTGTTTTCAACGTTGTAAATATTCATTTGATACCTTCACCATAGAATAAACAATTTCTTACCACTCTCATACACTTCTGAGGTTTCCAGAACACCAGAAGGATTTATTTACTTCCTGTAAAACAACAGGGGTCCCTAATCCTGTCAACAGATTATGGAGTTGGTTTCCCTGAGTCCCCTGGCGGCGTTGTTTGTGAAATGCCGCCATCTATGGGCGAGGACATGGAAGTGCAGGGAAAACCACAGGGCGCCCCACAGCCGCACAACATGGTTGGTTCAGTAAATGAAGCCGCTCTTAAGTCAATAAGCAGGAATAAAAATTATAGCATTGGCCAGAAAGTAAGCGCTGGAAATGCCAGTCTGGCACTTGAAGCAGCCACAGATATTTCTTGGGAGGAAAATTGTTTTCTCTCTTGCTCCACCCACTGTCCCCATCTGCGCCCACACTTTCAGCCAGAATGCTGTAATGCTGGTCAGCTCCCACATGCGTTCAAGCACTCATGTATAATTGGTTAATCAAACTTTTTTTTTCAAACTGCCCATTGAGCTCAACAGTATACACCCAACGTATAATGTAATTCTGAAGTTCGTGCACATAATCGAGACTTGAGATAACAGTACAATATACTGCTATTCAAATAAATGGTAACTTGGCAGGTTTCCCCACTGTTCACCCACTTAATGTCCTTACATGGATACCACATACACATTACTGTTTGAAAGAACCACGTATCAAAGCAGTTTCATTGATAAAGTCACTTAACACTCAACTCAAATGTAGGACTAAAACACTGTCACCAGGGCTGGGGAGACGACACAGAGATTAAAGGCACTTACTTGCCAAAGCCTGACCGCCAGGGTTCAATTCTCCAGTACCCACGTGCATGCGTCTGGAGTTCATTTGCAATGGCAAGAAGCTGTGGAAGGCTCTCTCTCTCTCTCTCTCTCTCTCTCTCTCTCTCTCTCTCTCCTTGTAAGTAAATGAATAAATAAAAATAACTTTAAAAAAAAATTGCATCACCAAAAGATGAAAATAAGAGGCTGTTGGGAGCTCAACACATACGCAGACACCTCACGGCACCCTCCAAGGCTCTGGGAACACTGCAGAGGAAGTCCTGCAGAGGGCGAGAGCCACAGGGCAGGAAGGGTGCTGCAGGGCAGTGTCCTTTCACATGAAGGGACAGCACATTTATGACCTCAGAGTGGTCTGCATTACTCCCACAAGACCTCTACCATTCTGAGCCCAGAAACATGTTGACATGGGGAACACAGGAGCACAAAAAGAATGAGTCATCCAAACAAAAGGATGACCTGGAAAGAGGAGGGGGTTTGAGGAATCGGGGTGGGGGAAGGGGAGAACAGGCCAATAAAACGGGAATATGCCCAAACTGCAATATGTTTACACATTGAAATTCTCAATAACAACATTTTAGAGTATATTTTATTTGTTTATTTATTTAACAGAGAGGAAGAAGCAAAGAAACAGGGTGTGTGTGGGGGGGGGGGGAATGGGTGTGCCAAGGCCTCCAGCTGCTGCAAACAAACTCCAAACACATGCGCCACCTTGTGCATGTGGCTTATGTGGGTCCTGGGGAATCAAACTTGGGTCCTTTGGCTTTGCAGGCAAGAGCCTTAACTGTTAAGCCATCCCTCCACCCTCAATAACAGTATTTTTAAAAGGTGGAGTCTCCTTATGTAAGCTTTTCACATCACTCAGTTGTAGGTTCAGGATTTGAACACTGCCCCTCCAATCCTGGAGCTCTCTTGCTCCCAGGCGTCCTCATGGCCATGAAATGGCATCGTATACATTATTCTTTCAGCAGGAAGCTCTGCTACATATTGGCTCTTCCTGGAATGCTTTCCTGTGTCAAAGCCACAATTCCTAGGTTATTCCTGAGTTGAGGTTCCTCAGAGCCTAGGGGAAGTCGTCAGGCTGTTGAGGGGGACAGTATGGAGCTGTGTCTCAGCCTCCCTCTAGTGACGTTAGCTACAAATAGTGCTCTAACCCCCAGAAGAAGGAGAGGCATAGATTGGTGTCTTCATCTGTTTGGACAGCTAGCTAAAATACTCAAAACTGGATGGCTTATTAAAGGACAGAAACTGACTTCCCCCAACACTGGAGGCTACATGACCAGAGCCTGTGTGTGGTCACGTTCTGCTGAAAGCCATCTTCCAAATGGTAGAGTTCATGGTTCTTCACATGTCCTCGAATGGTGGAAAGGAGATGGGACAAGGGCCCAGCTGGCCTTTGGGGTTCTAAAAAGTACTTTGAGACATCTCTCTTACACATAACTGTGGGCTAACTCCACAATGCACGACCCACATACCTCAACAAGGAGGGTCCAAGGAGAGGGGGTAGGTCACGGATGAGCCTAATAATGGTACCAAACTGACTGTATTTGCTGAATACAAAACTAACTAATAAAGAAAAAAATAAAATAAAATAAGATAAAATAAAATTACGTTCTTGTGGCATCATAACTCTCCTAATGCAGTCACCTCTAGAAAGCTCCACCTCCTAATAGTGAGGGAGAGGGGTATACACTTCAGGCTACAACCATTGTGTATGAGAATATTTTTGCTTACTTAAACTCAGTAGAGCTATTTCTTCAAGGCGACCAAGATGCACAAACACATCTCAGGAGAGGCAGGACACACAAACTGTCACAGGTTAGCTGTAAGGTAAAGGATCCATCTCTCAGAGAAACATGCATGAAAGAAATAAGCAAATATGCCAGTGGATCCTTAAAGGCCGAGAGTGAGCTAGTGTGTCAGTTTGGAAGAGCTAAGGGCTGTGGTGGGAGAAAAATTTGCACTTACAAGATTTCTTAATTTATTAACAACTTTTACACATGTATGCGATGTGCTTTGATCATAATCTCCTCGCATTACCTTCTCTTGATTCCACACTTTCCACCCCCCCTTTTTTTCCTAACCAGTACCTCTTCTGCTCTGGTGTCTTTGTTGTCCCTTGTGAGTGGGTATGACCTACTGGCTTTAATTAGGGTGCCTACATGGACCTGAGTGGAGGAGTCTTTACCACAGCACATTGGTCCTATGTCTCCCTGTTCCTTAGCTTATTGACTGCCTAAACTCTTCAGGGAGGAATAGGGGCCTCATGTCCCCTCTGACATACATGCTAGAATATTACTGGACCCAATGTTGTGTGGTCTGGTTCATGTTATGTCCGTCCCCGTGGCATCACAAATGCCATGGTTGTGCCATGCCTGTGCAGCGCTCCCCTCCTTCTCTGGTTCTTACGTCCTTTCCACCCCCTCTTCCATTTTGATCCCTGAGCCTTGGAGAGAGGCGATGCAAATTTTATCCACGAATCTTTACAGGTTGCCCAGGAGAAGACTGAAGCGAACAAAAGAACACAGAAATCCCCTGTCATGAGCCCAGGCGGAGCCCTTGACAGGCATGAGAGTAAGGTTCCACTTCACCCACTGTTTCTTATGAAGCAAGTGCATAATGTCCCGCGATGAACAGAAGAGAGAGCGGTCCAAATGGGAGAGGGTAGAATGTAGCTTTTAGAGCACAGACAAACGTTTAATACTAGCAGAAAAGGGTTGATCCGGTTTCCTCAGGGAAGGAGAGACACAAAAAGGGATCAATTCAGGATCCCTTGCAGACTCCAGTGGGCTGTTGATCACTAACACAGTGGTGGAGGACCTACTGAAGTTTGCCAAGACATATGAAGGGTCTAAGCTTTGATCTAATTCGCAAGCAAACAAGCATGCTTCACATGATTTCTTAAACGTTGCAGGTCACAGACTGAAAGCTGTTACAGCAGCATCACGTTTTTTTCTTTTTTTTAATTTTTTTGTTCATTTTTATTTATTTATTTGAGAGTGACAGAGAGAGAAAGAGGCAGAGAAAGAGAGAGAGAGAATGGGCGCGCCAGGGCTTCCAGCCACTGCAAGTGAACTCCAGATGCGTGCGCCCCCTTGTGCATCTGGCTAACGTGGGTCCTGGAGAATTGAGCCTCGAACCGAGGTCCTTAGGCTTCACAGGCAAGCGCTTCACCGCTAAACCATCTCTCCAGCCCCCCCCCCCTTTTTTTGTTTCTTTCACTGGATCCTTAAGCCCTAGTGTCCACAGGGCGACGAGATGACTGAAATGCAAGGAGTTGCATTCTGGAAGAGGGATTGTTTAGGGCACTCCAGTCTCTCCTAATGGCTGAAGAAATCCTACTTGGTTTTTGCCCCAGAAGGAAAGTTTATCTTTCTCATACTAGACAGTGAACAAATCTACTGAATGGAGGCTCCAGACAAAGGCGCTGTCTGTACAACACAAGGTTTTTCACTATGCAAATACTCTTGAAAAGATATTCCACGGGGGAAGTGCTATCAGGGTCCCTGCTGATAAGGTGCAAAAAAAAAAAAAAAAAAAAAAAAAAAAGAAAAACGAAAAAAGAAAAAGAGACCTCAGGGAATTGTTCCCCCTACTTCAAAGAAACAAAACACCAGTCATGATAAATGATAATATTTGACATCCTTGAGGAAAAAGGTAGGAGTACACACAGGATCTGCCTCAGAAAAGGTTGTACCAGGACAGCAAAGACTTTCTCCCATCCAAGGAAAAGCTACATACCAGATTCATCACTCTCCCGCTGGGAAGGTGACAATGACATGGCAGGGGGCAGGACTTCCCTCTCTGGGAAAGCGACGTAGGGATGACTGATGGGAGAAAGCAGGTACTGAGGACAATCTATGGGGACAACATGTTCTTTGAAGACGTCCACACCCACGAAATAGTCAACTCCGTTACAGTCCAACCAGATTAACTAAACATTATTCTAACCGCCTGAGTCAAGAATTTCTAGGTGTATGCATTATTTCCCTCTATGTATATTGTTCTACACACAACCAAATCCAATAAATGTTATGGAAATGTGCACAGACTAAGAAGAACCAAGCCATTTTTCAAAAGCTAAAGTAAGTGTCGTGAGTAGAAAAGAGATGACTGAGATAATGTAACTGACAAAAACTTCAATTTGACTTTAATTATGACTAAATGTTAATGAAGCTATTGAAAGCTGGGCTCATATGTGTAATAGCACTTGGGAGGCTGAGGCAAGTTGTCATGAGTATGAAGGCAACTTTGGCTACATAGTGAACCTGAGTCTACTTAGTGAAATATCTCAAAAAAAACTAAACGAAGGCTGGAAGATGGCTCAGTGGCTAAGGTGCTTCCTCGAAAAGCCCGATGCCCAGATTCAATCCTACAGTACCCATGTAAAGTGAGATGCACAAAGAGGCGCATGCATCTGGAGTTCATTGGTAGTGGCAAGATGGCTTGGGGCTCTTATAGTATCTCTCTGTCTATCTGTCTTTTTCTTTCCCTTTATCTTTGTAAATATATAAAATATTTAACAAAAAAAAACTAGATGACAACGAAACTCCATTGGAAAAGTTCAACAATATGAATGAAAAATGGGAAAAATCCAGCAACCAGAAAGAGTCAAATCGAAATATTACAAACAAATGTTAATCAGTGCAAAAAGCGTAGATCTCTAAGTGTCATGGGTAGAACGGACCCAGTGAGGAAAGGTCGGCAAGTCTGAAACTGGGTCTGGAGACATTATTCAAACCGCAGCGAGGAGAGGGAAGAGATCAAACACGTGGAGTCTAAAGAGCTGCGGCAACACCGCGCAGGGCAGAGACGTGTCTGAACAAACACTGTTCATGAAATGATTTAAAGCATGCCAAAGATCTGAGGCCCAAGGCAAAATAAAACCAAAACAGAACAAAGGCACATCTAGGCATATGTTCTTCAATGTCCTAACCATAAAATTCAAAAGAGAGAAAACCTTTCACTCTGATAGGCCGATAGAAGAAAGGAAGTATTCCATAAGGAGGAAAAAAAAAAACAAAAACTGAGCTTAAAAAGACATTTCAAAGCCGGTCGTGGTGGCCTTTAATCCCAGCACTCAGGAGGCAGAGGTAGGAGGATCACCATGAGTTCGAGGCCACCCTGAGAATACATAGTGAATTTCAGGTCAGCTTGGGCCAGAGTGAGACCCTACCTTGAAAAAAAAACAAATCATCATAAAGAATTTAAATCAGGAAGTTAATGAAGTGGTCATTTTAATACTAAGAATAAAAAGAAAATATCTGTCAATGAAATAACCATGCTTAGTGAAAAATATCTTTCCAAGGTTTGGAGGAGTGGCTTAGCAGTCAAGATGCATGCCTGCAAAGTCTAAGATCCCAAGTTTGTTTCCCCAGTACCCATGTAAGCCAGATACACAAGGTGGCACATGCATCTGGAGTTTGTTTCCAGTGGTTGGAGGACCTAGCACACCCATTCTCATTATCTACTTCTTTCTTTTTCACAGATAAATAAGTAGATTAAAAGGTACATATCTCAGTGGAAAGAACACTTGCCACACAAGTGTGAGGACTGTAGTTGGATCACCAGCGGCTTTAATTGCTATGTGGGTGTGGCTGCTCTCTGTAATACCAGTGCTCTAGCTTTGAAGCACAGACAGAGCTTACTGAGGCAAACTGGCTAGTTAGACTAGATAGGTGAACTCTTTATTCAAGTGAAAAGTCTTGCCTCAGAGAATAAAGTGGAAAGTGATTGAGGAAGACAGCTCTCATCAATCACCACACACACATACACATAAAGAAGAAAATAAAAGAACACATACATACGTCGTCTAGGCAGATGGCCCAGGAGTTAAGAATGCTTGCTGCTGAAGGATGAAGTCCCCTCTGGCTGAAGATTACCAAGTACAACTCCCAGAACCAACATGTAAAGCTGGCTGTGGCCATGTATCTCTATAATCCTAGTCCTCAAGGGTGGACAGTGGAAAATGGCTTGGCTTACTGACAGCAGCTGGTACCTCCACCTTCACATGCAAGTGCACGCACTACATATCACACACATGACACCAAATATAAACTCTACATACAAGAAGACAGATAAAGAAAGTATTATATATACATATATATATGGTCCCATGTTCTACTCTCCATGTCCCACGTAAGCCAGACACACAAGGTGATGCAAGTGTACAAGGTTGCACATGTGCACAAGGTGGTGCATGCATCTGGAGTTTGATTAAAGTGGCTGGAGGCCCTGGTGCACCAATTCTCTCTCTCTTCCTCCCTCTTGATCTCCTGCATAAAAAGGCCAGTCTGTTAGGCTTGTCTCAAAAACAAAAGAGAGAGAGAGAGAAATAGGCCATCCTCAGAAAGATATAAATGTCATCTCTTCTCTATAACTGAACTGAAGATGTTATACATGTCTATATATACATATATATATGCATACTATATACACATATGTACACATGCAACGTGAATACACACACACACATATATGTGTGTATGTATATATATAATATATATGTATATATACATATATATATATGTATATATATATATTTATATACATGACATAATAGTAAAGGGAGGCTGGTTAGAAAGCAGAAGTGACTAGTCAAGCCGGGTGTGGTGGCACACCTCTTTAATCCCATCACTTGGGAGGCAAAGGTAGTAGGCTCACCTTGAGTTCAAAGCCACCCTGAGACTGCATAGTGAATTCAAGATCAGCCTGAGCTAGAGTGAAACCCTACCTCAAAAAAACAAAAACAAACAAACAAAAAAGTGACTAGTCAGGGAGGAAGGACAAGCAATGTGACATGGGCAAAGTATATAATATACTCAAATGGAAGTGTCATTACAGAGGCCCTCACTTGTACAATGAGCATGCATTTATGAAAGTGAAGGAAGTCTCCGAACTGAGTCACACTTTCTGAGACAAACAGAAGCTGAGACAATCTGGGTGAGCAGACTCATAGAACAAGCAGTACTGAAGGACAGTGCTTAGAACAGGAGTAACACACCTGCACTGTAAGAACGTCACAAAGAAGTCACAAACCCTGAAAAGGCAGAAAAGAAATTAAAGAGCTACCGAGCACCTTAAAGTCATGTTGCAGAAAATTAGCAATGAACAAGTTATAAATTTCCTAAAATAAAATTTGCATTTACTGATTCATAGGAAATAAACAGCCCTATATAGGAGATGATAAAGAGCCAGCCTTGCAAAGGATGAGAGTTGTAATAGTAACAACAGTGATTCCTAGAGAAGAAGACTCAGGAGGATATTTAGAATGGGAAATAAATAAACCAACCGCATACTTGGTCATCAAAATCAGATTTTGGGGGCAGAAGAGGTGACTTTGTGATTAAGGTGCTTGCCTGCCAAGCCTAAGGACCCCAGTATAATTCCCCACTACCTGCATAAAGCCAAATGTACAAGGTGCACATGAGTCTGGAGTTCGTTTGCAGTGGCAAGAGGCCCTGGTGCACCCATGCTTCCTCCCTCCTTCCCTGTCCCATCCTTCCCTCCCACCCTCTCTCTCAAATAAATCATTAAAATTTAAAATTTAAAAAATCAGATTGTTGAAATCAAACATTAACAGGAGCCAGGAAAGACAGTTATGGTTTACTTGGTCAGAGGATGGCAATAATGAAAAAAATTAAGCTACAATCATCATAATCATTCATAAAGATTCCATAATCTCCTAGAAAACAACTTTCCAAGGAACCAATTCCCATTCCAGTATTCGTTCTTCCTCACAGGGTCTCTCTCTCGGGTGTGATTTTCTCTCACGTGTGGTCGTTCTCAGGTGTTACTGCTGTCCCGTGTGCTCCATGTGGCCATCACTGAGAAACGCCCCTGCCTACGTCAGCCCTACATGGTTTTGGTCTCACTGGAAAGTAGTCCTTCGTAATCTTGCTCATTTCCTTATTTTCTCAGGCAACATATTCATTTCTCAAATATATTTCTAGAAAAATCAACTCCTACCAAATCAGAGAGCCAGAGCCTCAGAGGCCCCCAACTGCATCACTGAAGCAGACCAAAAATGAACCCAACATGGCTCAGGGAAATTTTGCGGAAGAGGGGGCGGAAAGAATGTCAGAGTCACATGTTGGGTCATGATATGCAGAGACATTTAGCTTACCCATAACTGTGGGCTAACTCCACAATGCATGACCCATGTACCTCAACAAGGAGGGGCCAAGGGGAGGGGTAGGTCACGGATGAACCTAATAATGGTACCAAACTGACTGTATTTGCTGAATACAGAACTGACTAATAAAGAAAAAAGAAAAACTAAATAAATAAATAAATAAATAAATAAATAAATAAAATAAAAGAAATAAATAACAAAGCAGAAGTGCTGGTATTAATAATGATTTTAAAACAGAAAAACATTTGGGGAAATATGGAATACACTACAATTTTGTGTAATATTTATACGTAAGGTACATTTAGAGTTAAGACTGGCAGATGGATTTATGGGATAAACACTGGTTCTGCCACTATGGGTTTCAAAGCCTTGTGTTTCTTACGGGCCCTCCAAGTGTCTATTGAGGGTATTGGAAATAGTGATGTCTGCATGGAACATGTACGGACACTTTGTTACCATTGCCTAAAAAAAAAAAAAAAAAAAAAAAAAAAAAAAAAAAAAAACCTATTATTTGCCAAAAAAAATCTATTCACATAGCATTTCCATTGCATTAGGTATTATGATGCAATCAAGGGATGGTTTAAAGACTACCAGAGGATATGGATAGGTGGTATCAAATGCAACATAATTTAAATAAGAAACTTGAACATTCTAGAACATTGGCACAATTGCCAACAGATGATGTTGCATAACATTTCCACTAAAAAAAATAAGTATATAGTTTGTTATGTCTTTCCATTTTCCCTCAATAAAATGTTCTTAGTAAGAGTCTGATGATATCTAATATTAACATCATATAAGAAAATATATTGAACTACTCATAAATCAATACAGGTGCAAATTATCTTCCAAACATGGCTTATATTTCTTAGTTTCAAATGATGCATTCATTTTCTATATTGGCCCAGGCTTGGTCATGAATCTTGAAACTACCTTTAAAATTCAGACAACACACACCTTTGTTCACAGGTTATGTGCCCACTTTTTATTCCCTGTTATGGTCTTCCAGGTGAAAGAGATGTGCCACTTTTTCCAAGCCAGTTTGTTGGACTCTCATGCTAACTCTCATATTGACCAGCATATTAACTCTCTGACAAGTATGACTAAAAAGTGATTATGTTGGGATTGACTCAAATCAGTGCATATTTTCTTTCCTTTGTCATCATGGCATTCATTGCTCTGTACACCCTCTCCACATTGGGTGACTTCTGCTAGTGTGAATGTGGGGGCCGTCAATTATTAATTCTAGGTAAAGCAAAGTAAGACCAGAGGCAAACAGCTGGATTAGCAGTCCATGCATAAATGACTTTTCTCTCTTTTTTTTTTTTGCATATGAGCCTCTGAACATGAGAAATTTGAGCTATTCACATGTCTCTTCCTTATTATTTTGAAAAACCTGAATAAGTAATTGAAGTTGTGGATGAATATGCTTATGTTATACATGAACTCCCTTACTTTGAAAATTTATTTTTTTCTTTTTCTCTTAGTTAGTTCTGTATTCAGCAAATACAGAAAAAAATGACACAATGAAATTTGAGGAAAAATGGTTGAACCTGGAACAGATCATTCTCAGTGAACTTACCCAATCACAGAAAAAAAATCACCACATAGTCTCACTCATCTATAGCACCTAACCTGAATCTACCCTAAAAATTTATTTTTGAGTGTATGCATGGTATATGTGTATGATATATATATATATATATATATATATATATATATATATGTCAGATTCTCAAAATTGATAAAATTGTTCCCATAGCCCTGCTTCTATACAGACACCATTAAAAATATAACTGTGCAGTATATTTCTTTATTGATATCAACATTTTTGTTCAGTTCTTTTTAACTATCAAAATCTATATATATATATATATATTAAGTAGAAATTATCATTTTCAATTACATTGACCATGCTACTGGAAAGTCTAGCAGTATATAATCTGTCATAGTAGGATATAGTCATTAAGACATTTAAAAATATCAGGTTATAGTAGTATTGGAAATAGTGATGATGAGTGTGTAACATTATATATCAGACTATGAATTTGGGAATAAGTCAGAAAAATACCTGGAGAAGAGTGAAACCAAATGTTCTGGATGAATCTTCATTAATTTAGTTTAATAGAAAAAAATATTGGGGCTGGAAGATTGATCGGTGGTTAGAGGTTCTCATGGGCTGCAGAGATGGCTTAGTGGTTAAGGCACTTTCTGGCAAAGCCAAAGGACCCAGGTTTGATTCCCCAGAACCCATGTAAGCCAGATGTACAAGGTGGCAAGTATGTCTGGAGTTTGTTTCCAACAGGTAGAGGCCCTGACATGCCCATTCTTTCTCTTTCTCTCCCTCTTTCTCTCTTTCACTCCATCTCTCTCTTCCCCTCCCTCCCTCTTTTTCTCAAATAAACAAATAAATTCCACAGCCATCCATGAAAATTGGACGAACATGTGTCCTCAGCAGCAAGAGAATCTGGCAGGCTCATAAAACACACACAAAAGGAAAAAAGAAAAGAAAGAAAGGGAGGGAGGGAGAGGAGGAAGGAAGGGAAGGAAGAGAGGAAAAAAACTTAAAAACAATAAGTAACTATTCAAACATAGTGGTGCTAATTTCAAATCAAATTTCTCCAGAAATGTTGTTCCTTTTTATTTGTCTCTTTGCATATTTTATTATTGTCTTTTCTCTGATGGAAGAAGTCATGAATTGAAACCTGCTTTAAAATTTTCCAGGATGGGATTGTCAACCAAATACTTCCCACTGCGAGGGAAAGCCCGTGAAGAGTCGATGATCAACCCCACAAACCGTGCCTGCGTCATTTTCCCTCATGGGGTTCTCACACTGATAGCTCATGTGAAGATGTGAAGTCAACATTCATGAGAAGCAAAAATGAAAGGACATTTTATATAGTTTTCAAACACACTCTTGTCTCAAATCCTTTCCAACATGAAAGATACTTTTTACAGGGAGAAAATGATCATTTCATTTGGCAAAACAGAAATTTCCAGCTGAGGCACATTAAAACATTTTTACAATTACCCCAAAAGCAAAATATTTTCACCATTTCTTTGGTTGTAAAATTCTGCCTCTATTGAACTTAGAAATGAACAAGTTTATTGCAGATCTGTTGGAACAGATGCATGAATAATGCTTACCCATCTAAAGGCTAAAAATGGCTTCTACCCAACACCACAAATCTACTCCACTATTGAGTTTCTTCATATTTATTCAGTTTTTACAAGTTTTTCTTGCAAATTAAACAAAATCATGGGATATGTTATTTTTAAAAAGAAATGTATATATTGATAAACTAAATAATTATTCTGTTTAACAATGTACTTAATTGCAGGTAACTTTCATACTGAACTTGACATATAAACAATGTTTCATAGAGAGATGAAAACCCCATAAAGTCCAGTAAAAATGCAAGAAATGGACTGGGAAGATGGCTCATTAGATAAAGTGCTTATACTTAAACATGAGGACCTGAGTTCAGATCCCTGGGACCCACCTAAACAAAGGCTGTAGTGAGCATCTGTAATTCCAGGACATTTACTGTAAAATGGATGGTAAAGACAGGAGAGTACCCTGGAAGATGCCATGCTAGCTCCCTGGGGAACATAGTAGTGCGTGAGCAATGAGAGAAGACCCTGCCCCAAACAAGGAAGAAGGAGACCAATACCTCAACTTGCCCTCTGACCTGCAAACATATGCTACGGCAAACAAGTACCCTCACATCTCACATATGCAGAGTTGAGGATGGCTTCTTTCATGCAGGATGATTCCATCTTCCCAAAGTGGCCCAGAGGCCAGATGGCACAGAGGCCACATGGCTGAC
This sequence comes from Dipus sagitta, assembly GCA_036346955.1. Classification (NCBI taxonomy): domain Eukaryota; kingdom Metazoa; phylum Chordata; class Mammalia; order Rodentia; family Dipodidae; genus Dipus; species Dipus sagitta. Next base: position 62,616,346 of record CM070786.1, read on the forward strand.
CCTGGCCGCCAGTGCTTTGCTGACACGCTATTTCAGGAGAGCACTGAGGCTATGATGGCTTCAGTCCTCAGGTGTCTCTGTGGCCACTGATCACTTGTCATCTGACCTTCACGCTGGTGCTATGGCAAACAAGTACCTACACATCCTGCCCCCCACAAATACGCACACATGCATACATGCATAAACACACATACAAACAAAACATGCACACACACATGTGCCTGCACACATACCCTCACATATGCACATATGTATGCACACATACATACACAAACAGAAATATACACATATGTACATGCATACATACACATACAAAAACACACATATACACATGTACATATACACACATACCCTCACACATACACCCACAAATACACACATACAAACACATACACAAACTCACATACACAGGTACATACACACACATACCCTCACATGTGCACACACATTTACACACACTTACATACCCATATATACATATACACATGAACACATGTACATACACAGATATACCCAAACACACACATACACACATGTGCATAGACACATACGCACACCAAAATGAAAAAGAAATTCAAGAACTGAAAATAAATTTCAATGATAAAAAATCTTTCAAAGGGCTGGAGAAAGAGCTCAACAGGTAAGGTGCTTGCCTTCTGAGCCCAACAATCCAAGTGTGTTTCCACATTACCCACATAAAACTAGACGCATAAAGTGGTACACCCATCTGGAGTCCATTTGCAGTGGCTGGAGGTCCTGGTGTGCCCATTATCTCTATATGTCTCTCATCTATCTCTCTTTGCAAATAAATAAATAAATGTAAAAATGAATTATTTGAAGACTGACCATAAGCTATAGAAAGTAAAAGAAGCAGTGGACTTGAAAATAGTTCAACAGAGAATATATACATTGAAGTAAAAAGAGAAAAAACAGAATGAAATAAAAATTTAAAGAAGAAGGTGAAATAAAAGCTTAAACATAAAAATAAAAGCACATCGCTCCCAAGTGCTGTGGGAAAAGCATGGACAGTCTAACAAGCAAGGAATTGGAATGTCAGGTTGGGAAGAAGAAAAGGCATGTCTGGGACTTCTTGTTTCAGCTTTGTCATATACAGTTGGAGAAGTCGATGTTATCACTCTGTGGGCTAGGGGAGAGGGATCAGTAATTAAGGGCACTTATGCCACAAGCCTGCCCACCAGAGTTCACGCCTGAAGCCCCATGTAAACGCACAGATGTAAAGCAGCGCGTATGTCTGTAACCCCAGTGCGCCTACAGCAATGAGAGACAGAAGCAGCTGCGTGCAAACATATGGGGCCCTTCCCAGAGGCAAACAAGAGAGCCTGACTCAAGCGAGGTGCCTGGGGCTCACTGACTCCCTGAGGTTGTGCTCTGACCTCCATAAGCACACATGGCCCATACATGCCCATATACACACTTGGTCATTAGGTGACACTCCCTCCCCCAAGAGTGCACCTGTGTCACAGGGAAAGAGCTGCAGCAATCGAGCCTTTATCTGAAGAGGAGGACCCAGGGGAGCTGAAGGCACCAGGGTGGCAACAGGAAGGACGCTAGAGGCATCTTCAGCCTCTGAGCTCCACATCCACAACAGACAGGGCAACACAGACCAGCCCCTAGCCAGGTAAATATCCACCTCACCAAAGCCCTGTTAATCTTGATTCCTCTTCTCAAAGCACCTCTGGCTTGGAAGAGATAATACAAGATAGTGTAAAGAAAATAGGGCTGGAGAGATGGCTCTGTGTTTAAGGCACTTGCCTGCAAATCCTAACGACCTGGGTTCAATCCCCCAGTACTTACATAAAGCCAGATGCACAAAGCAGTGCATGCATCTGGAGTCCATTTGCAGTGGCTGGAAGCCTTGGCACGCCCATTCTCTCTGCCTGTCTCTCTTCTCTCTCTCTCTCTCTCTCTCTCTCTCTCTCTCTCTGTGATTGCAAACAAATGAATAAAAATATTTTTAAAGGAAAGAAAATTATGTACTTGGAGGCAAAACAAGTAAAGACCCAGACTCAGTGCAAAATATGTCTTGAATTATCATGTAAAATTTAAAGTAACAATGATTAATATATTAAGGGCTTGAACCAAAAAATTTGAATAGTATGCATGAATAAACCTGTGAATAACATAGTGAAAAAAATATAGACATGGTGAGAATCAAAGTTAGTTGTAGGAATAAAATCCTGCAGGGGAAATAGAAAGTGTCTCTGGGCATATGAGGAGCCTAGACACAGCTCAGGGAGGAAGGGCAAGCTCTAAGACAGACACACAGAAATCCATACCCTGAACAACAGAGGAAGAAAATGGGCCAAACCAGAATTTTCACACAAAAGCTATGGGACACTTTCAAAAGAGTAACATGTGTATGATGAGTTACCCAGAGGAAATGAAAGACGGGGAACAAAAGAGAAGTAACAGTAGTGAAAAGTTTTCAAAAATAACTGAATTTCTGACACCGAACCAAAGATACCGAAATATCAGAATACTGGGACCAAATATACATATTATAGAAAACAAAGTCTAGAGCAAAGCCATGGCGTAAAGCTGCCTTAGCTGTGGATGAGCTCTGACGTGAGTGCAAGTGATCAGAATTCCTATACTGAACCCTGAATGCAAGGGGATGACATAGAGAGACAGGACCTTTGGGAGGTTATGATGTCATGAACACGAAGCCCTTGAGAATGGCATTAGTAACCCAGGAGGAATCCCAGCATTGAGGAGGCTGAGGCAGGAGGCACCTCGTCAATTTGAGGCCAGCCTGGGCTACATAGTAAGTTTCATGATAGCTGGATTAGCCTGTGAGACCTTGTCTTAAAAAAATGATAAAAGAAAACTTCAAAATGAAAACAGGAGAAGGTTAGTGCCTTTAGAAATGTGAGCTCACAGAGCCGCCTCTCCTCACTAGGTACAGATATGATAATCTAGCACCCTGAAGCCTAGAAGACACCTCTTAGCAAAATCCCATTCTGGTGAAGTTCTTTGTTCAGAAGTGTGAGAGAAAGATTTCTGTAATTAATAAGCTACCAGCCTGTATAGCATTGTGTTATAACCATTCAAAGTGACACTAAGCCATTAGTACCAAAAAAAAAAAAAAAAAAAAAAAAAAAAAAAAAGTAGAAACAGGTTCCTTCTTAGAATCTAAGCAAAGAAGAGGGGAAGAGATTATTTATGGAAAAGGCCAACTCATCACTACTACAGTGCAGAGTAGAAAGAAGAGATCCCATGCAAAGGGGGAAGTTTGTAACATTATGAAACTGTTCTATACTTTGATGATGAAGGCTGTTACATGATTGTACAAATTACCATGCATTCATCGAAACACATACTCATGTTGAATAATGTTAATGGGTAAGTAACATATTGGTAAGAAAAAGTGAATAAATAAAAATATGTAATTTTGGCATCAATATCTTCCAGGTCTTAGCATGCATTCCCTGAGTGGCATCCGCAAGCTAGGTGTAGGTAGGAAAAGTCACTCTGTCAACACTGTCATCAGACACCACGACACATCTGTTTAAAGCTTAAACATGAAATGTCAACGTGCAAGATAAACTAGATCATTGACTTCCTTTTCTTATATCTTAAGTCACATATTAAAACTAAGAATTCCGGGGCTGGAGTCATGGCTCAGAGGTTAAGGCACTTGCCTACCAAGCCTAAGGACCCAAGTTCAATTGCCCAGTACCCAGGTGTACTAAGTGACATATGCAGCTGGAGTTTATTTGTGGTGCCAGCAAGCCCTGGTGTGCTCATTCTCTGCCTCTCTCTCTCTCTGTGTGTGTGTCTCTCTCTCAAATAAATAATTAAAATAAAATAATCTTTAAAATCTTAGAGTACAATGCCAAGATATTTATATCTTGATTTGGTGGTAGACACTATGATTGATACATTGGCAAGATAATATGATAAGCCTTGCAAAGAACAGAAATATCAAGCAGCAGTACCCTTTCAAGTTCTAAACAGTTGTGAGCAGTGCAGTCACCTTTATGGTCTGGCATAAAAATACGTGCTACTACAACTAAGATGTGGGCTAATTTACAAATGTGGGGACTAATTTCAAAAACGAAATTGTAATTGGGCCTAGCAGTATTGGTGAAATTTTACCTGTAACACAATGGCAGGTATGCCACATAAAGAAAATGTTGTGGGAAAATCCAACATTTGTTTCATAGCATTTTCAAAAAGTGATGCCCCTTGCTTGGTGTGGGTAAATTAGAAGAGAATGATCAAGCATATGAAGATAGCCAAAAACCCAGGAATAAGCAGATTTATAAATATAAGAACTTTCCTATGTAGGAAGTGGAACTATGAAGATTTGGAAGAATGTAAGCATCGTGAACATGGTCAAATGTACATTTTCTATAAAGGAAAATCACAGATTACAGCTGGCAAAAATGAAACTAGAGGGAAAAGTTAGGGCAAGAATAAGTCCAGTGGGAATGGGACTTAATCAAGGGACATTATAGAGGTCACACTGACAGGTCCTAACTGAACAGATGGAGGGATGAGGCTAAGAGGAAATGAACAGACACTAGAATTATTATTTTTTATTTTTTTGGTTTTTTTTTGTTTTTTTGAGGTAAGGTCTTACTCTAGCCCAGGCTGACCTGGAATTTGCTATGTAGTCTCAGGGTGGCCTTGAGCTCACGGCAATCCTCCTTCCTCTGCCTCCCGAGTGCTGGAATTAAAGGCGTGTGCCACCATGCCCGGTCCGAGAATTATTCCTAACTGGGTGAGAATGAATAGTGAAACAATTTTTGTTCAAACTACAGGACAAAAATGAGATGAATTAGTTCAATTAGGGCTATGTGGAAAACAAGATATTTTGGGAAGCACAATAGAACCTTTCCTTGATCTTAAATAGAACCAGGGCTGGAAATACGTATTCATAAACTGTGTGTATGCTAGAAGTAGTTCAACTGATGTCAGTGAATCTCATGATTTCCACTTATCAAATGAGGAGGAAGACAAAAAACAGATACATTTTGGAGGCAGATCTGGTAAAATGAATGACCAACTAAAGAAAGATGTTCAGAGTGGAATCTCAACTACAGTGTTGCACAAACACAGAAGATGTTTCCTGAGGGAAAAAAAAAACAAAACACTCTGTATGCTGCATAAAGCAAAGTAGAAATGACTTGGAAAAAGCGACAATTTTCCAATTAAGACATCTCACTTCTGATTAAAGACATACAGAATACACATATGAAAAATTAAATAGCAAGGTAAGAAATGTATTTTTTAATTACATTTCATACCATCCTGTAGAGATGCAACTCCTAACTTTAAACTCAGTTCTGACCCTAGGAAGTTACTATTAAAATGACAATGCACACCCTTATTTCATAATAGCCTGGAATTTTAGATGTTCTCTTATTTTAGTCACACCACCAATACAAATAATATGAGGTAAACAAAATTAATATTTTCACTACTTTGCCAGTTGATTAAAATTCATTACAATTATTGCTCTACCATTGTAAATTTCCTTGCCAGGTGTGGTGATGCCAACCTATAGTACCAATGACTCTGGTCAATAGCTTCAGGCCAGGAGTTCAAGGCCAGCGTGAGCAACAATGAGATCCCACACCAAAAGGTGAAAAGAAAAATAAACAACAAAACCCGGTTGTTATACATTGGGTCGTCATTGTTCCCCAAAGGCCAGATACTAAATGCTTTGTGCCTAGCTAATGGTGCAATTGGGAGGAGGAAGAGCAATGAGGAGGTAAAGCATTACTGGACTAAGCAGCTCACTGGAGGTATGCCTATAAAAGGTGCACTTTGTTCTTGGTGCCCTCTGTGTCCACAGTAGGTGAGCAGGCTCTACTGTAAGCTCCTGCCACCGTCATGTTCTTCCTCACCATGACCTGACACAGAAGAAGCAAACATCAGGACTTCAGCCTCTGAACCAACCAGACAGATGTCAGGACTGCAAACTCCGAACCAATGGGACAAAGTACGTATGGCTTCTCTTCCACTGGTTATCTCAGGTATTCCTATGAAGTGACAGAATCCTGACTCTGATATATAAGGAAAAGATATGTTTTCTTTGAGCTACAATTCAGCTTTTATGATAATGACTGTGTGTGTGTGTGTGTGTGTGTGTGTGTGTGTGTGTGTGGTATATGGTATGTGTGCCCATGTGGTAGTCCATGCACTTGCCAGTAGTTGGCAAAGTAGAACAATGGGTGTCTTGCTCCATTGATCTTCCTTCAGTGCTTATATGAGCCAGAGTTCCTCTCTTCTTTGTCCAGGTAGGGTCTTGCTCTAGCTCAGGTTGGCCTGGAATTCACTATGTACTCTCAGGCTGGCCTCAAACTCATGGTGATCCTCCAACATCTGCCTCCTGTGTGCTGGAGTTAAAGAAGTGCACCACTATACCAGGCTCAGAGTCTCTTAACCTTGGACCTTGCCACCCTTTCTGGAGCTCCTGTGATTGATTCTCTGGTCTTACTCCTCAGGGGACTGGGGCTACAGATGTGAGTGGCCATGCCCAGGCTGTTCATGGGGTTTCTGGTGGTGGGACTTGAGCAGCATCTCAGGTTCTCAAGCTTAAACAGGAAGAGCTCTAGACTGCTGAGCCATCTCTCCAACTCCTTCCTCAGTTCTCTTTTTCTTTTCTTTTTTCCCACCTGACCTATTTTCAAGGACATTCATATTTATTTTTTGAAACAAAGAAGTACTCTTAAAGAAAAAGAGGAACAAAACATACTGCAAAGAGTGAGCAATTATAGACAAATAACAATGTGGTAGCTTTCTCATACACCTCCAATAAATACAATGATGTTAATTTTGCTGAATCTGTGAATAAATCCATAGATAAAACTCTACCTTTTCCTCCATATGTAGTTATATTGATTGCATACTGGCTAAATTTAAAGCCAGAAATTCTTCTCCATAGTAAATATACAACTGAGTTAAAAATTTATAGATACACATACACCTGACACAGATTTTTATAGGAGATTTATTTATATTTTCAAATCTAGACAAGGCCGGGGAAATGGCTGAGTGGGTTGGAGCACTTGCGGCATAAGTATGAGGACTTGAGTTCATTTCCCAGCATTCACATTTACAATCCAGGCATGGCTATGCGTACCTGTAACCACAACACTAAGGGGGTGGAGATAGGAATATCTGTCTCTCCATCTATCTATCTATCTACCTAAAACCTAGTCTAACCAAATTATAGGGAGCCCCAATCTCAGTGAAAGACCATGTCTGAGGGAAATGGGTATAGGAGAGAAAGAAGAAGACCCTTAAATTCTTCTTCTGCCCTCCTCACATATGTGCACATCTGCACATACATGCATACAGCATGTGTGCACGCACAAACACACACCACACACACACACACATAAACACTTCTAAAAAATACTAACAACCTAGAAGTGACTAAGTTGTCCTTTGGCAGGTGAATGAATAGACTGAAGTACATCCAGAGAATAGAAACTTATTCAGCAAAATAAAACCCCAGACTTAAAAAAAGACAGACTTAAGTGCAGTTCACCAAATGAAAGAAGAAAATGTGAAAACATTATATTGTTCATGTTTCCTCTTTTGTGAAATTATGGAGACAGTAAGAGAATGAGTAATTACCAGAGGACTGGTAGGAGATATGAATAGTGAGACACAGGGCGTTTTGTGGGCAGTGAAGCCCTCTGCACAATAGTATAACATCGGGCAAATCCCACTTTACATTGGTCTAAACCCATGCAAAGCACAACACCAAGAGAAAAACTAAATACAAACTAGAGAGTTTGGGTGAACAACATGCCATGTCAATACCGGCTTATCAGTTATAGTGTTGTATCCATCTAGTGGGAGACATCCATAATGGAGAAGGTTAAGCATGTGTCAGGAGAAGGTTAATTTGGAAAATCTGCTACCTTTTCTTCAATTTTGTTGTGATCCAGAAACTGCTCTAAGGAATAGTCTACTAAAGAGACTTTGCTTCTTGCTTCCCGTCTAGTGGAAGGAAGGGATTGTTTTGGCTTAGAGTTCTAGGAGATGTGACATGTGATGGCAAGGAAGGCCTGGCATAATGGGACAACTGGGCACCTTGTTGTCCACAGTCAGGAAGCAGGAAGCAGACAGGGCAAGAGGCAGGCTATCAAACCTCAAAACTCATTCCTAGTGACCTGCTTTCTCTAGCAAATTTCCTTCTCCTAAAGTTTCAACTTTTGAACAGTGCCACTAGGTGGAGACCAGCTATTCAAACACACGAGCCCACGGGGGACATTCCACCTCTAAAACACAATAGAAAAGAAACTGGGTATGGTGGCACATGCCTTGTAATCCCAGCACCAAGGAAGCTGAGCATGAGGACCATGAGTGGGAGAACAGCCTTGTCTACATAGCAAGACCTGGTTCAAAAACACAAATCAAGGGCAGGGATATGACTGGGTAAAGTGCTTGCCAGTCTGTGATTTCCAATTTAGGAACCTAGGGACTGTTCATAGTTGGCTTTGAGGTAGACATGAGTGTATACAGTGACTTAGAGTAAGAAATATCTTTTATAGTAACTTGGAGTAAGAAATAAGGCTGAGAAAATTACCTATCTCGCAAGGGTGTAGCATTTACCAAATCTTTTCTGACAGAATTTCTAACAACCAAAAGAAATATTGCTTAATATTATTAATAGAAAAATTTATCATTTATCATTGGGTTTTTTGGTTGTTTGTTTGTTTGAGATAGCCTCTATGTAGTCAAGGCTATCTCAAACTCATGATCCCCTTGGCTCAGCCTCCCTTGTGGTGGGATTATAGATATGCACCATCACAGTTGGCAAGCCTGACTGCCATTCTTCATATCACTGATATTTCTGTCTGTCATGTATAGAGCCTACATTTTTAAATGAGAGATTTTCAAAAGACCTTTTTTTCTTAAAAATTTAAATATGCATGACATACAAAGTATGCATGTTTGCAAAAGACCATTTGGTCCATGTATACATTGACTAATACTTAAATCAGGGTAAATATATGTATGTCCTTGAAAAATTTTCCTTTCTAAGAGGTGAAAACATCCAGTCCTTCCTCCTAGCTTTTAAAAATATTCAAGACTGTTGCCTGTAGCTACCTTGCTGCGCACCAGCACTTCAGAGCTTCTTACTACGTCTATCTGACAGCACAGTTCCCACAGACCAATCTTCCCTTCCCTCTACCCTCCCCAGCCTCTACTTCTATGAGGTCCATATTTTTTTAATATTCCATATATAAGTGGCACCATTAAAATATTTCAAGAAGACAAAGTAATTATAAGTAAGAATGTAGAACCACCTCAAATTTTCATAGTATATTAGAATGACCATGAAAGGGGCATGTAATAATTATGAGAATATGATAGAATGATTCCAACAGCACGTGGTCATTCCAGGACTTCCAGAACAGTGTCTCCAAAGCCATCCCTAAGTCATCTTGAAAACACACCACATTAAATGCACTCAATTTTCCATGAGTTGGTATCTGGCATTTGAAACTATTGTAAACAATAGTCTTTGATGATTTTAATCACAAAGACTCAGAGATATTTGAAGGTCCATTGCTAAAGAAGAAAGGGCAGATATGCTTGAGTCATTAGTTCAGCCCTTAAAATAGATCAAAGGGGCATTGGGAAATGAACTGCTATTTACTACTCTGAAGGCAGTCATGGTACTCAGCTGACCACATTGTAAACTTCTCTCCAGCTGTGTGAAATGAGCATTATAGTTTCAAAGAGGGGCTCAGTGCTGAAGAATAATGAAATTACAGTTGCTTAACTGATGATCACTGCTATCTTTTCAAAAATACTTCTGAAGAAGCAAGGAGAATTTCAGAAGTAAATCCCTTTAAAAAATTTATTTGTGGGACTGGAGAGATGTGTTAGCAGTTAAGGTGCTTGCCTGCGAAGCCTAAGGACTCAGGTTCAGTTCCCCAGTACCCATGTAAGCCAGATGCACATGGTGGAACATATGTCTGGAGTTTGTTTCCAGTGACTGGAGGGCCTGGCACACCTATTCTCATTTCCTCTCTCTCTCTCTTTCTCTCTCTCTTTCTCTGTGCCTCTTTCTCTCTCTCTCGCTCTAAAATAAATAAATAAAAATTAAAAAATATATATATTTGCTGTGTTTTGATCTTGAAGAGAGACTTTTGTTAAAAAAAAAAAAAAAACTCTTTTGGGCTGGAGAGATGGCTTACTGGTTAAGCGCTTGCCTGTGAAACCTAAGGACCCTGGTTCAAGGTTCGATTCCCCAGGACCCATGTTTGCCAGATGCACAAGGGGGCACACGTGTCTGGAGTTCATTTGCAGTGGCTGGAGGCCCTGGCACACCCATTCTCTCTCTCTCTCTCTCTCTCTCTATCTCCCTCTTTCATTCTCTCCATAACTCTCAAATAAATAAATAAAAATGAACAAAAAAAATTGAAAAAAACCTGTCCCCAAATCATAAGAAGCAACAAGAAAAGATACCCTAGTGCAACCCAGGAAAGCTACACAGAGGTCCTATTTAGTCTCGTGCATTAATGCCCAAAAATGTATTAATGAAGTAAAATTATGTCTCTTTGGTGCTTTTCTATCCCTAATCATCACGGAAATGCAAATTAAAACATCTATGAGATTCCACCTTACCCCAGTAAGGATAGCAAACATCAAAAGAAACAACTGAAAATAAATGGTGGCAAGGATGTGGAGAAATAGGAACCCTCATCCACTGTTGGTGGGAATGTAAGATGGTACAACCACTTTGGAAAGCAATATAGAGACTCCTAAAAAAGCTGACTATAGAGTTACCAACAGACCCAGTTATTCCCTTACTGGGCATGTACCCTAAAACCTTCAAGCCTCAGTCCAGAGAGATTTGCTAAACCATGTTTATAGCAGCTCAATTTGTAATAGCTAAGAGCTGGAATCAACCCAGATGTCCATCACTAGAAGAATGGATAACTAAGATGTGGTATATCTACACAATGGAATTCTACACAACAGCAAGAAAAAAAAATGACACAATGAAATTTGAAGAAAAATGATTACTTTTTACATTGTTCTTACATCTAGCCTTCATGGTGAACTCACTATCTTGGTTTATCATTGGCTGTCTGGGATCCTCTATGAAAAATTCCTACCTGTTAGCAAATAATATTTCTTTTCTTTCCCCCTTCATTCACTGTGATCTCTAGTGCAGTGTTGAATTTATATTAGGCCTACTTTCAGTAAAAAATATTTCTCAAGTTCTTCCATTCAGTGAAATCACAGCTATTGCTGGATGAGATATATTTTGGTCATACATTTTTTTTTTTTTTTCCGAGGTAGGGTCTCACTCTAGCTCAGACTGACCTGGAATTCACTATGTAGTCTCAGGGTGGCCTCGAACTCACGGCGATCCTCCTACCTCTGCCTCCCAAGTGCTGGGATTAAAGGCGTGCGCCACCACGCCCGGCTCTGGTCATACTTTTAAAGTCCTCCCTTCATATAATTTTGTCAGGCAGACAATTTTATGGCTATTACATTTAAAACATTTTTAGCTATTTCTTTGAGAGAGTGAGAAAGAAACAGACAGAGAGAATCAGCATACCGGGGCCTCTTGCCATTGCAAAATAACTCTAGATGCAAGTGCCACTTCATGCATCTGGCTTTAGGTGGGTACTGGGAAATTGAATACAGTTCATCAAGCTTTGTAAGCAAGTACCTTTACCCACTGAACCATGTCTGCAGCACAACTATTACATTTTTTGAACTGTTGTGTTCTAAATTTATTAAAATTATTACCATTGGTTGGCTTTATTATTAGTCATGACTGCATTTGTACAATGAACCACCTTAGACTTCCTACAATAATTTCTTTTTTAGTTCTTTGAAATTTTAATTATTATTATTTATTTATATGAGAGAGAGAAAGAGACAGATAGAGGGCATGGGCTTTCCAAGGCCTTCAGCTGCTGCAAATGAACCACCTTGTGCATCTGCCTTATATGGGTCTTGGGGAATTGGACCTGGGTCCTTTGACTTTGCAGGCAAGTGTTTTAACCATTTAACCATCTCTTCAACCCCCTAGAATGATTTTTAATGGGCCACATTACATTTTAAATCACTTTTAGAATTTTCATCAACTGCACAACTAATGAGTCATGGAGATTTCTTTAATCTGCATGCACAATCTGTTAGGGATTCTCCATTAATTAAAACTTGTGGGATTATTTTTGGAAAATTTGTAGAATCACTTGGTAATTTTTATGTACTTCAAGGTAGGTTATATTTCAATGTTTATTGATAATTTTCACGCATGCACATAATATATTTTGTATTTAATCCCCAACCATTACCTTCCTTTGTGTTCCCCCATCTCCCTGCCACTGAACTCTTTCTTCTTTCCAACTAGTTCTTCTTCTAATTCAATATCTTTTTTGCTCTCCTCTATCTTACTCAATTATACTTTGATAGACCCAGTATTGTACACACAACAACAACTGCTATAAAGCTATGAATGCAACAGCCACTTGGTGGCTTAGAAGTCAGTAGAACACTCCTCCACATCCTCTGACTCCTATCTTCTTTCCATCACTTCTTCCAGTGTCTCCAGCACCTTGGAGGCTGTGATAGAGGTGTGTCAGCTAGTGCTGAGCACTCAACTGTCATTTCCCAATACTTTGATGAGTCTTGAGTCTTCCCAGTACTTACAACCAACTGCTGAATGAAGCTTCACCAACCCAAAGTGATAATAGGTCTTATCTATGCACACAAACGCACACGTTTATAGGCCAGTTTTATGGGTACAACATACCCACTTAGTCAAATAACACCAGAAGCTTCCCTCCTAGGACATATGACTTTCCCAGCCATAGGATTTCTGACTAGATTTTCAGTACTTGATATTAATTTCCTACCACAGAGAAATCCTCAGATATAACTGGGGGAAAGTGGCCCACACCTGTCTGAGCACCCAGGGGTCTAAGCTTCGTAAAAGCAAACACCCTGACAAGGTGTACACACAAGTGCAACAGTGGCCCACAGCCTTGCTGGGTAACCAATAGCTTTCTGATTGGGTAAGAGATCTGCTCAGTGGAAAGTAACCCATTTCTTGAACTGGGAACCAGGTCAGAATCCTATGGAGACAAAGATTATTCTCTCCAATGTCAAACACTCACTAATCTTGGACTAAAAGAGGGACTACATTTATCAAAGTCTCTCCAGATTAATAACACTTACCACATTTAACCTGTGCTGACTTCACTCTCCATTGGAGAATCTGCTTTTCTTTTCAGATGGTAGTGAGACCCGAGGAGAAAGACTACCCCTTATACTTCAGTCAAGCCCCAGCTGAAACCACAGAAGAACTGGTGAGATGAGGAAGGATGCAGCTCCCACTGTGAGCCTGAAGACTAGTGCCATGGTGAAAGAGACAGATGCTGAGGACACTCAACACCTACCAAAGCAGAGATCCAGAGGCTCCTAAGAGCCCATCACTGAAGTAGACTTAAGACACACCCAGCATGGCTCAAGGAATTTTGCAGAAGAGGGAACAGAAAGATTCTTAGAGCCACAAGTTGGGACATCATGCCCAGGGGCACTCCCTCTCCCCAGTAACTGACTACTCCTCCTACAATGCATAACCCACAACCCTACAAGGAATACCTGCAACCCCACTGAGGAGAGCCCCAGCAGAATGGGGGCAGATACAAGGCAAAGGATGGTACCAACACATAATGTGTCCATACTAAGTTATGTCTGTTAAACAAAATAAATAAAGAAGTTGTTTACCCCATAATAGACATTCCACTATGGCACTAATGGGTACATCATGCCTTCCTTGCTGGTTGGTGGTCATGCAGCTCACAGGATCCACTGCTGGTTAAGACTATTGATAATATTTCTCTCTTAGGAGTATAAACAGTACTTTCCAGCACTATGACAGCTAGCCATCCAGGAGGAAACTTGATTTCCCAGTGTCTTTCAACTGAAGCATGAGATATCTTCAACAACAGGGTCTTACCATCGAGTTGGAATAGGCAACCAAGAGCAGTGGCAATAATCTTTATTATTTTGGAGTATCAGGGGCCTCCATGACCAAAAGCTCACTTGGAGGAATTTCGCCCCTGGCTTTGGGCTTTTCTGGTAACAACATGTGATAGTTTTGTGGTGCAGCATCACAGCCCCCATAGAATAATTTTATAACTTTTTATTATCAACTTCCGTAATTATAAACAATATCCCATGGTAATGCCCTCCCTACCCCCACTTTCCCCTTTGAAACTCTATTCTCCATCATATCCCCTCCTCCTCTCAATCAGTGGCTCTTTCATTTTGATGTCATGATCTTTTTCTCCTATTATGATGGTCTTGTATAGATAGTGTCAGGCACTGTGAGGTCATGGATATCCAGGCCATTTTGTGTCTGGAGGTAGCACTTTGTAAGGAGTCCTATCCTTCCTTTGGCTCTTACATCCTTTCGGCAACCTCTTCCACAATGGACCCTGAGCCTTGGAAGATGTGATAGAGATATTTCAGGCTGAACACTCCTCTGTCATTTCTTCCCAGCACCATGATGCCTTCTGAGTCATCCCAAGATCATTGCCATCTGAAAACAGAAGATTCTCTACCAAACGTGAGAGTAGCATTAATATATGGGTATGAACATTAAGATAAGTGATCATGGGGCAGTTTGATGAACATAGTATATACATTTAGCCAGACAGTAGCAGACGTTATACCCCTAGGGCTCATGACTACTCCTGTTGTTGGTTTTCAGTATCAGGGATGTATTCCCTCCCATGGAGCGGGCCTCCAATCCAATTAAAGGGCACTTGGTTTCCATCATGACAGACGTGCCACTACTGCACCCGTTGGCTCATTTGGCCTGGCTGGCCAAATACAAGGCTCGCAGTGCCCACTATTGAGTATCTTCACTGGTGATTTCTCTCTCTCCCATTGAACTGCATGCAGAATGGCTTCTTCCAGCTTTCTGTCAGCTGGTCTACATGGAGGAGGTTATCAGCTCAGTTCCAGCAGGATTTCTCAGTGGCCTTGCAGCCCAAGTATGTGGAGTCTTTAGCAATAGGGTCTTACCATCTATTCCTGGTGGGAAATCAAGGGCCTTGGCAATGGCCTATAATGTTTTGGGGCCATCAAGGACCTCCCTGGCCAACAACTCACTGGAAGGTATCCCATCCCTGGTACTGAAAATTTTCTAGTAACAATCTATGGCTCCTGAGTGTTCCATTGTCCAAAAAAGTAGGTTTCCATATGATTTATTTATATCCTCTTAAACTTTGATTAGCCCTCCCTCCACCTTTCCTTTACTCAACCTCTTCCCCAAACCACATTAAGGCCTTTTCACCCCCATTAATCTATTCTTCTACTTAATATAAACAGTACCCCCTCCCTTACTTTCTATTATAATAACTTTTATCCCTTAAGGATATATTTGTGTATTTGGTTTCTATTGAGGATTTTTTTTTTTCTCTAGAAAAGTGCCATTTTATTTTTACTTTTCTTTCTTTCTTTCTTTCTTTCTTTCTTTCTTTTTTTTTTTTTCAGGGTAGGATCTCACTCTATCCCAGGCTGATCTGGAATTCACTATATACTCTCAAAGTGGCCTCGAACTCACAGTAATCCTCCTACCTCTGCCTCCAGCATGCTGGGATTAAAGCCGTATGCCACCATACCTGGCTTTATTTTTACTTTTCAATATATTTCACATATATAGATTTCAATAATATTATACACATTTTGCTCTTACAGTAATACCTAATTCTACTTTCATCATGTAATATTTAATTCTTTTTTTTAACTTACCATTGCAATGTTTCTGTATTATATTCTTTCATAGAGAATTATCTTCTGAATTCTTGATAAGCTTAATATATATAATTGCTTATTTAATTATGTAATATTATTTACTTGTTTAATATTATTTCTGCTTGAATTAACTTATTAATGCGTTCACTTTTATAACATCTTGATACAAATGCTGGCCAAGTAATTTTCACTCCTTCTTTTTTATAAATTAGATGTATTAAAGATACAAATTCCTCTGTATTTCATGCTTATCACCTTCTGACTTCAATATACAAGCTTTGGTTATCATTAACTCAGAACATAGTTCATAGTTTTGAAAGTTGTGTTATTTGCTTTATAAATTATTAAGAATGACATTTTCAGTTTTCATATATGATTATAATACAGTTATCTTTTGAAAGAAAACTTCAGATTTAGTTTTCTGGTGACTAGAAATTTGATCTGTGAAATAGAAATCAGCTTGAGACTTCCTTTGTGGCCAGTTACTTCACGATGTTTGTAAATGGTTCCATATGTAACCGAAAATGATCTATTTTGTGGGTATGAAGTGCCACCAACATCTTAGAATAGGCTTCTTCACTATAGCAATGCAAATTTGTAATAACTTGCTGTACTGTACTTAACTTTCTGATCAAAAACTATAAAAATTTCTCATTCTTGTTGTGATATCATCAATTTTCTTCGATATTATTGATTTTTACCAATGCATTTTGAGTCTTTTTTGTTTAATTCCATTAACCACAGTATTTGTATATTTGAGGTATAATTATGTTTTTTCTTTCTGTGTGAGAAAATACGTGTTTCTCAGGCTCTGTATTAATCTCCTATAGCTATTATAACAAGTTTACAAAGACTTGTTCACTTTTACAACTTACTCTTGACAAGCTATTTTGTCACATTTCTCAAGGTCAAAGTCTAAAGTCAAGGATCCACACCTGCAATTGCAGGAAGCAGAGGCTGGAGCAGGAAGAACCTGAGCTCTCCCTGGGCCGCACAGCAAGCTTGACGCCAGAGGTCAACTGGGACTAAATAGTGAGACTCTGTCTCATAAGAGCAAAAACAAATGCAAAAAAAAAAAAAATCCATCTACAATACACATCACAGCAAGTCACATGTAAAAACAAAATTCCCACAGCGCCACTTTCCTCTCAAAGTGAAGAGTGTCTGTTCTTTGCCCCTCTAGCTTGTCTAGAAGCTGAGTTTATCTGCCACCATGGCTTGTGGTTGCATCTGCCCACTGGCCACATCTTTCTCGTCTCTGCATGTGAGGAAGCATGGTTTTCAGACCTTTCCCTAGGTTTTGCAATATATAACCTCTTCTAGGCAGTAATTTTCAATTTCCCCCATCAAATTAATGATCTGTTACCTTAGTGATCTGAGATGATTCCTCTTATAGTTCTTTGTACGTGTCACTGAAAACTCCTTGTGGCTTGTCATTCCTGAGATTACCAAAATAACACATTCCTTAAATACTTTAAATAGGAGTCTTTGATGTTCAATAATCAGTGATTACCAAAGCTACTGGTTGCCCGGTTTCATTATTCACTTCAATACTAACAGTGACTTCCCAGCCTTCCATGATGTAGAATATGGTAAGATCCAGGAATTCAGAAACATTCAGTCACTCAGAAGTAAGAGAGTAGCAGGAGCACATAGTGCTCTGTGGGCAGAAGGGTCAGCTGCTTGTGAAAGTGAGCCCACCATCCACACTGACAATTCCACTGCTCTTCTGCCCCCAGACTCCTCCCATACCCATTCATAAAGACAACACACTGAGAGAGAAGGATGAGAGAGAAAAACTATTCTAGATTCTAAAAGCCGGAAAGACATTATCCTGGGCCAGTTCACTGCTGAAAGAAATGAGTTTGTGGCTTGGAGCTACAGGTAAACAGCTAGGCTTCATGAATTACAGGTGTACATACCATTCCTCGGGGCCAAGGATTTTAATTCATACCTCTGAACAGTTTTTAAAAGCTTGAACACATTATTTTGTTTGTATGCAAATGAGGGCTGCTAATTTCAAATGAGTCTTAACTATTTATTTAAGTGGTCCCCATGGATCTGTCCTCGAGCACAATTTGCTAGCAGTTATTTCAAATGCTAGATGCACTTAGAAAACAACAAACTGAGTGTTTAAATCAACTTAGCAACTCAGGTTGCTAACTTTAACAGATAGCCACAAATTATCGGAGTCAAGAATCCTATGTCTGTTGCATATTTGATATCTTTTTTTCAATCAAGTTTGCGATTTTCAAGGGGGATATAAAAATGCCTTAGACTCTAACATGCAAACAGGATATTAGAATTTATCAGGGGCCTTTACCATAGTGCCCTCCTTGAGCCTGACATAAGCCACAAGGTACATCTGATTTTATGCTTATTTAGAAGATAAGGTTAAGTTGAGATTTGCAACTTGAACTTGGGGCTTTGTTCTATGTCTACTTTTTCTCCCCCTCCCCCCAAAACAAATCTTGTTTGCAGCATTGCCACACTGTAAAATATTAGCTCCAGGAGACTAATATCCGAATGGTGACGCCCGTTAGTAGTCCCGGTTGGATGGTTATGCTTAAAATGTGATATCACTCTTGATGATGCCATTGGCAATGCAGAGCATCTCTGAGTTACTATGTTGGACTTGACTAAGGTCTCCTCTGTCATGCTCAGTATGGCAAAATGACAGAATCCTTTTGTTTTCTTTTCTGAAGAGAAGGGGGAAAACTGAAGTGTTGAACGTAATCTCTCCAGTCTTATCTGGATTCCAGATATCAAGCTAAGCCTGCATGAGACTCACAGAGGTGGAAGAGACTATAGAGTTAGTTCAGCACTTAAAGGTCATGAGGGTCAAAGCAAAAAAAAAAAAAAAAAGAATTACAAAAATTTGCATTGCTAATGACATAACCAGAATATTAGAAAAAGCAGGTTTATTGAATTATGCTAGAATTTCTTTTTAGCATTCCTTTCTGTTTTAAATACTATTTGCTAAATGATTTAAACATGGCTAATATTATCCAAATGAAGCCTTTGTGGCTTTAATAAGATGAATGCAATTGGTAACCTGTTGTTTCAGAAGGGAACTTTTGCTCCACCCTCAGGTTCAGCCCCTGGGAGCCTGTGAAGTTAATAAAAGAGGTTAATAGGATTGGGTCCATTCTTCTTATTAATATCCATTGTCACAGTAGCTTAGAAAAGAAGTGGAATTCAAATAAGTAGTTTAACTTAAGGCTACTCTTTTAACCAAAGAAAGGAGCTGGGGCTTCAAGGGCTGAAAGATTGTGGGAAAATGAATAGGAAATATACAGGGAATATCATGAGAGGTCAAGGTTACTTCTGTAAAGTCTATTTTTACTGACTCGCCACCACATCCACTCTATCAGATACATGACGTATGCTCCTCCTCATGGTACAGGCAAGGAAGTATATGTCCTGCTTATTAAGACAGATATTGGGAGAAAAATAATTCCTACATAACTGATATTCAATTATTTTCAGGTCAAGATAATTCATAACCCTACAAAGCATACTTTAGGGTGGCATATTGTGTAACTTTTCATAAAGGAGTTATTTGCTGAGTCATGCCGATGAAAATCTCATGTTAATATCTTTTTTAATTAATGAAAGGGAAGAAACAATAAATGGTATAAAAGTATCCAAGGTAGGGCCTGGAGAGATGGCTTAGTGGTTAAGCACTTGCCTGTGAAGCCTAAGGATCCAGGTTCGAGGCTCAATTCCCCAGTACCCACGTAAGCCAGATGCACAAGGTGGCACATGGATCTGGAGTTCCTTTACAGTGGCTGGAGGGCCTAGTGTGCTCATTCTCTGTCTCTCTCTGCCTCTTTCTCTCTCTGTTTATCTGTTGCTCTCAAATGAATAAATAAAAATAATTAAAAAATCCAAGGTGATATGCATGTGGCTAAATTACTACCAAAGACCTGACAAAGTAAATTTATAAAGGGAATATTTTTAATAAAGAAAAAAATGCTAAGAAAGAAAAAAATATAAGATATTCTCTGACAAAACAGACTATACTGTCCAATCTGTGAATTGCTGCCTCCAGGGTTCAAAGTAGTGGTCTACTATCGGACAAATCGCTTAAGTTTGACAGTGTTTCCTCACTTTCAGTATGATTACTAAAAACATACATGTGTGTCAAGATTAAAATTAGATATTTTAGGTAGAGGGTTTCTTGACTTGTGTGTCAAGGGATAAAGCCCCAGCTTCTGTACTAGCCAATGCTGAAGGGTCATCATTTCCAGGGTTATTTCTTGCTCCTGCCTCTCTCCCTCTGATGACTCAGTGGAAGGAAATGTTGGCTTCCCCCTTGCTTTTATCTTCCTCCCAGTGAGTAGCTATCCCCTAGGAATCTAGTCAAGATGTACCAGACTTACCCAGAGAGCTCATTACAACAGATTGCTAGATCAACTCCCAGAGCAGGCCTGGGACGAGGGGCAACCTGAAAGCTCCCTCCCACCATCTGATAATGCTGATCACAAGGCTCCTCTGTTACCCATCACCAGCGCTGCGGTCGGTCGTCCTCACCCACTGTCAAAGTCAGACCACAGCACGGAGAAAGGTAATGTCAGGGATCACAGAGCTCTTAGGTCAGTCTTAGAAGGAACATGCCATTTTTCTCAGTATTCCAGTGGCCAGAAGTTATCACATAACCCCCACTTACCTGTCATTCACAGGATACCAGAGACAGCATGCTTACGTTAGTATTAACAGTTCCAGTTGTCAGTGCTGCATACCCAGCAATAAATTAGCTATGTTAATACCAATTTATTTCTTCTCTTTAGTGTTGACATAATCATGAAACAATAAGATTATAGAACTATGGTGCTACCATTGACTTCATTCATCATCTATTTGGCAAGGGAGCCATAAATTAGAAAGTCATTGACTCCAGAGGAAATGCGTTGATAAAGTTGTCAGCTGTGATGTTTATATTTGTCAATTCTAAAAATGTCCTTTTGAGCTGCAAATATTTTTAAAAGAAAGGTCAAACAAGGGCACTGCACTTTTTGTAAGTGCCAATGGGAACATTTTCCTCAAGTGACATTCGCGTCAGCAAGGCCCATGTGTGAAATTAAGCAGCGTGTGTCAGCTTGTTGAAGAGGGTTTTGTGGGTGGGTGGGTGAGGTATATTTTTCTAAGCGTAACTTGAGCCGTTTCAAGGGGGATCTCACTGCTCCATTTATAACTTCTCTTGTATTTCTTTACTTGGAAATATATTATTCTTCATGTCATAGTGCCAAGAAATCTGGTTAGTAAAAATGCCAGATTCTCTTATTTGATTTCATTTGATTTCATTAGGGACCATCAGCCTAGCTGCTTAAGTGCCCGACTACCGTTCGCAGTTAAACATTCATTAAGGAATCCCCAGTGGTTCATTTGTTTCACTGAGGTCCAATTACAGTGCCACAAAAGCAGTTTTTGTAGCAATTAGTTGATTTTTTTTCCTGTTTATGTTCTGTCTCTTTAGGAAGAGGACTAGCTTGTGGAGGTCAGATTTTTAATTAGGCACAATTTAGGGCCAATAAGAAAACTGATAATTTACTGAATGCCTGTGGTGGACTGTGGAGCTCAGAGCAGAGGAAAATAATGCAACAGGGACCCTGGGTCTCTGTTTGCCTGGTGTGCACAGCTCAGAGCCCAACATGTAGGGAATAGATTATGTGTTAAGTGGTTGTCATTGGTGCTAATGTGCTATGTATGTGGGGCATCTGACTTCACCTCAGGGACCCCGAGAACTTGTCATCCATAGGCTGGGGTTGGTTTGTGGTAGCATGTCAAGGAGGTGAGACACTCAATTTTATTGTATATCCCCAGAGTTGATTGGAAAAATAAATAGTAGTAGGTACGTTACTGTAAGGTAAGTAGTTATCAAAAGGCTGGTGTTTGGTCTAGGTGAGGCTAACAAGAACTGTGTTACATGTACATGTTAGAAAGGAAGTTGTAGCTCCTCATAATTCACCTGGACATTCCAAGACCAGTACTTAAGAATGTGATTGCATTCAAAGACATGGTCTAGAAGGAGACGATTACAGTTAAATGAACTTGTGTAGGATAGGTTCTGATCTAATTCCACATGACCAGTGTGCTTATCAAGAAAGACCGAGGACAGAGACACTAGGAAGGAAGTTCACTGGAGGACACAGGGAGAAAAGAGCCCTTCACAAGCAAGATAAAAGACCCAGGAGAAAACAGGGCAGGCCACGCTGTGTCCTTGAACTCCAGACTTCAGGACTGTGAGGAAAGATTTCTCTTATTTAAGTGTCCCAGTATGTGGTACTTGGTGACAACATCCAATAGTCTAACAAATGAATCTGAGTGATGATGTCTAAACCACCATCACCTATGACCACATAGTTCTCTTCAGCACCTTAGCCTATAGCTCACAGCAAGAAAGAAGCACCACATCTAAATTGTGACACCAGTTACTTATGAAAGAACTGGGGCTGGAGAGATGGCTCAGCAATTAAGGTGCTTGTTTGCAAAGCCTGACGGTCTGGGTTCACTTCCCCCATACCCACATAAAGCCCAGCTGCACAAAGTGATACATGTTCATTTGCAGCAGCAAAAGGCCCTAGCAGGCCCATTCTTTCTCTCTCTCTCACTCTCTCTCTCTTTCTCCTTGCAAATTAATAAATAAAAATATAATTTTTAAAGATTTTATTTGTATTTCTTTATTACAGTCATAGGGGGAGAGAGAGAGAGTGAGCATGGGCACACCAGGGCCTCTAGCCACTGCAAACGAACTCCAGATGCATGCGCCACTATATGCATCTGGCTTATGTGGGATCTGGAGTATCAAACCTGGGTCCCTAGGCTTTGCAGGTATGCACCTTAACTGCTCAGCCATCTCTCAAGCCCAAAATATGATTTTTTTTAAAAGAGAGTGGTATAGGGTTGGCAAGATTTCTCAGTGGTTAAGGCACTTGTCTGCAAAACCTAATCACCCCAGTTTGATTCCCCAGTACATACCTAAAGACAGATGCACAAAGTGGCACATGAATCTGAAGTTCGATTGCAGTGGCTAGAGGCCCTGGTGTGCCCATTATCTCTCTTTCTTTCTCACTCTGTCTGTCCTTCTGCTTTCAAATAAATACATAAAACTCTTTAACAAAAGAGTGGGATAGTATTCTGCAAATCACAAATCAACTTAGCTTCTGGGACCCATGGCAAACCAACCGTGATGCTCATTTACTCAAAGTTCTGCACATTGTGGGTACTCAAGCTCCATACCACATAAAAAGAACATATATTTGGAGGTTAATGGAGAAAAAGAAATTAAAAACTAGAGAGGCAAGTGGAAGATATAGCCATGAACCTGTGAGAAACCTTATCTATTTTAAGTTATATATTTGTCACAATAAAATAACAAAGTAGTAAACATTACCAGTGTTACATTTGATAAATTAGTGACAAGTTTTTCATCTGTTACTTATTTATTTATTTAGATATTTGAACTGAATGACAATGTCATGAGTGGTCATACACATTTGTAATCCTAGCACCTACAAGGCTGAGGCAGGAGAATCAAAAGTTTGAGGCACTCTGAGCTACATAGCAAGATCCTATCTTAAACAAATAAAAGTAAGCCAAATGACAAGGAGTCAGTCAGATCTAAGGGAAGTACCTTTGAGAATAAAATCAAACAGTATAAAGAACCCAAAGACAGGAATCAAGTGTGTGTGTGTGTGTGTTTGTGTGTGTGTGTGTGTGTGTGTTGCTGACAAGAATGGAATACTGTGCCAGGTACAAGCTTCCTTAACCTAGTACCCCACAAACTGGGGACTTAAAGAACAAGATGTACTGTCTTTTAGTTCTGGAGGCTACAATTCTGAGCTAAGGTACCAGCAAGGCCATTTTTCTTCTTAGAACTATGAGGAAGTATCTGTCACACGTCTGTCCACAAGCATCTGATGGCTTCAAGACACTGGTCTTTGCCTTGTTTGTTCTCGTGTGTGTGTGTGTGTACATGTGTTGCATGTGTGTGTACATGTGTGTGTGTGTACATTGTGTGCATTCACATATGTCCAAATTTTCACTTCATTTTTTTTTATTCACCGAGGCCTTTTCTTTTCTACAATTTCAAAATGATGCATTCAAATTTGAATGGATCTAGATAAGATGCATTCTAAGAGACTCTTCCAATGTCTGGAAACATACCACACAATCTATTGGATTTTAGTTTTTGACAAACAAATTCTAAGTCAATGAACCCAATACTTTTGCTGTTTTAGGAACTTGGGTTTGGTTCACTGACCATAGCTAGGGGCATCGTTGTCAAGTGCTTCCTGAAGCCCATAGCACCTTCATGCTGGAGTTCACCCTGACACTGCTTCTCATAAGGACTGAAGCCTATCTTCTTCACAAACAGGCTGGTGGAACTTTCACTTAGCGTTCTTCACCAGAACGCAGCCTAAACAAAATTAAACAAGATATAAAAATTTCTACTTCTATTCTGACTTTCTCATCACATCCCTTTCTTTTTTAAAAATATTTTATTTATTTGCAGGGAGAGAGAGGGAAAGAGAGAGCGAGACAGAGAATGGGTGCATCAGGGCCTCTAGCCACTGCAAACAAACTCCAAATACATGCCCCATTTTGTTTATCTGGCTTTATGTGGGTACTGGGGAATTGAACATTAGTCACTGAACCATCTCTCCAGTCCTGCATCTATTTCTTTTAATAATATCCAGTCCTCTGTTTTTATCACTAGAAAGTGCAATGCAATTTCTAGATTTCATATTAAAATCTGTATTGAGGAAAGTTAGTGCAGAACATTAATGTCCATTAATGTTGGAATTTTACTGAGATGGTCTAGATAAATATGACAATGAATCTTCATTGTTAACTTGACTGGATGTAAAATCACCTTGGCAACAGACCCCTGGGTGTATCTGTTGATGTGTTTTTTGGAAAGCTTTAACTGAAGATGGAAGACCCACCCTGAATGTAAATGGCACCATCTTATGGGCTGGGATTTTGGAGCTAATGAAGAGGGCAAAGAGAGCTGAGCACCAGAACTCATCTCCCTCTGCTTCTGGCGGAAGTTGCAATGAGACACAACGTGACCATACTCCTCATAGCCTCACTTTTCTTCCAGCTTGTCTTCCCCACCTTCATGGCCTGGGCCCCCAAATTGTGAATCAAAATAAGCCATTCCTTCTAGAAATCACTTTTATGTGGCATGTTTTTTTTTTCATAGCAACAGAAAAGTGATTGATACAGTAAGTATTTGTAAGAATGAGTCTCATGCTGCCCTCCTCTCTTCCTTCCCTCTCCCCATTCGAAATAGTAAAGCATTTCAAACTAAGTGAAACTTCTGGCTGCTTCTTCTTGCACATAGCATTTGTGTTTGCTAAGCTCTCTCTTTGAGAACAAAATTCCATCCTGTACTCTCAAGGGTATTATTTCTGGGGTTCATTTTTTTTCCATGATGCAGCCAAACCACAATTAAGACATGAGCATCTTCTCCCAAAGGAGACAGAGAATCAAAGCTGTTATTCAGTCTGTGAAGAGGAAATAAGAAAATCCTAGAACTTACTTATCCTACGTATGCTTTTGAATTTATGCTTATGAATTCTTCATTGATTAATTATTCTATTTGTAATTGTAACAAATGTCAAGATGACCTGTTTGAACACAGATAAGTTATATGTACAAAGGTCTTGAAGAAAGGTGCTAGAACTCCATTTGGAACGTTTTCCCTGGATTGTCAGAGCTCCACGATTCAAATAGAATAGAGATCATTTTCTTGTTTGGTCACTTTTGAATCCAAGGGGAAATCTCTGAGAGGGTTGGGAAAGTTACACCTCTCAGAGGAGTAGTAGGAGCTCAATCAATACATATGGACTGATCAAGAACAGTCCCAACAAAAGATCAAAGCCAATGAAGATCAGAATATTTCAGCTGGGTGTGGTGGCACACTCCCTTAATGCCGACTCTTGGGAGGCTGAGGTAGGAGAATCATTGTGAGCTCAATGCCACCCCTGAGACTACAGAAGTAATTTTAGGTCAGCCTGGGCTACAGTAAGATGGTACCTTGAAAAGCCAAAAAAAAAAAAAAAAAGATCAGAATAGATCAGAATATTTCTATGTAAAACTTAGAAGTGGGTCTGCTAGTTTGGGAAGGTCAGTCCAGACATGGGAGTATCCAGCATATGCTCTTTATGAGGGTAAATTTTCACTTATGAAATAAACCATGTGTCCTAAACATGGATTGTCTCTGAATCTTTTTGCACCTCTTTCTTTCTTTCTTTCATCCTTCCTTCCTTCCTTTCTTTCTTCTTTCTTTGTTTTGTTTTGTTTTTGTTTTTGTTTTTTTCAAGGTAGGGTTTCACTCTAGCCCAGACTGACATGGAATTCACTATGTAGTCTCAGAGTAGCCTTGAACTCAATGTGATCCTCCTATTTCTGCCTCCCAAGTGATGGGATTAAAGGCGTGTGCCACTGTGCCCGGCTGACACCTCTTTCTTTCTATTCATGCTTGCAACTGCTACTTGCTGAATAATCCTTCCCATTCTTCAGATTGGCAATATCAGAAGCCATAGGCCCTTGATGCCAGACATTGTTGCAGGAATGTGTCCTCAAATTCTATTTGAAATAAGGGAATCCACTTTCTGAATAAAGATCTAAAGGAATTATCCCCATGACTTGTCCAGCCCTTTGTATTTGGTCTTCACATTTTGCTGTTTGAAGGTGTTTATGAGGCTCTTCAACTTAGTTCTTGGTCTTATCGTGTTTGTCTAGTCTGCCAAGACACTTCTAGTTAATGCTGATTGACTTACCATGATATCAACAACACCATCTGTAATTCTCAGACATGATGCTATCCACACAAGTGAGTGAGTTCTAAACTCACCATGATTGTCACCAAGTATCTGGGAAAATGCTCATCAGGTAAGTCAAATGTTTCTGTGAAGGCCAGATCCTTGTGAGACCATACACATGATCTACCATCAGACTCTTCAGTGCCAAGGAGAAGGGCTAATATGTAAGCTGTTTCAAAACTTGAGTCCTGACTGACTTGAAATTCTTTCAGAAGGGTAATTAATAATAATCAGTTACTGGAGTCACTCTGTGCAAACAATGAATGGCAGTGAATTCCCTGTTGGCCAAATATAAATATGTGGCATTTAGACAATTCCACTGACTGAGGGAAGAAGGGCTGCCTCTTTCTTCCTCCCCATGCCATCAGTAAGACCGGAAATCATAACCAGCTTCATTCTTGGTTTCATTTGTCAAGTTCCTTTACTCTGGTCACATGTAGTTCCACAAATACTGTAATTTCAGCTAGGAAACATGGTGAACACTATTTTACATCATTTATAAACAAACAATGCCTTGGGAAAGTAGTGGATTTAGTAAGCCAGTTCTTAAAGGGTTTTTTGAGCAGTCAAAAAACAAAACAAACAAACAAAAACCCCACAAAACAAAAAGCTCATTGAGGGTGTAAATATTAAACCATGTATAAATATTTGACTATTTTATTAAGAATGCAAAAAATGCTCTTTTGAATGTAGCATCAATATGGCTTGCTTTATTCTGGTAACAGTTAATTAAATTCTATCTACCAGTGGCAGACAACCCTAACAGAGGCCTCAAAGTTTCTTTCAACAAGTGTTCATATATACTTGAAGTGAAATTTGACAGACTATTAACTCAGAATATGGGCAGCAGATATTTCATACTAGGAAGCAAGTAAAACTCATGCTTTAAATTCTTATAATTTTTAATCAAGCTGTACATTTTGAATGCACAAAGTCATAACAAATTCGAGTTTTGGCTAGTAAGAAAACTCAGACATGTAGGTCAGAGTTTTTCTATAGATATCATTGAATAAGCAAATGAAATACTAACAGGAACTGTAGGAAGTCAAGGTTATTTTACATCATACTAGAGTTTTTCAAAAATCTGAAAGCTAATGATGCAATACAGATTTATATAGAAAATGATCCTAATCCTTGTGAAAATATTGAAGTCATATGTTAGACTGAACTCAACAAAAGCAAACATCCTAATGATTTTGCACTGGATTAACTTTTCCATAGTGTCTTGTGGCCTGATTATTTTTCAAAGCTCATACAGAAGGATGATTTCCAAGAGAATTTTTATATTCTATTAGAGCCATTTTGTATCATGCCAAATATTGTGCACACGCATGCATGTGTGTGTGTGTGTGTGTGTGTGATATTACTTCCTTGTTTCAAGTGTCTTAAATTATGCTCTGGAATGATAACGTGAAAGTTTATTTAAAACAAATAGAATAGAAATATCACCTATGAGCCAAAGTTTCATATTAAATACGTCTGCAGCATACACCCAGTAATGAGTCTCTTTGGCTTCTAGGCTCAGGTCAGAAGGACAGGTGCTGTGGCGGGCTGCTGGAAGTTCGCTGTGCAGTTGGACGTCACCAGCCCCTGATCTACAGCGCACCGTCTCCCTCTGGGCTTCTAAGGATGCTTCAAGCTGCACCGGGCATCTGCTGAGCTTCGAGAATGAACTTTTAAAAAGTGTCAGTTGGCTAACTGCTTTATTAGCTTCTCATTGTTCCAAAAATGAAGAAGAAAACATAAACCTGGCATACCTGCTTGGCATCTTTCTCATGTCATCTTGACCTCCCTCTGCATTCACATTCACAGCCACTGAATTTCTCTATCAATGCCAGGCTTCCCTTGGTAACAGGCTCTTTTCTTATTCCGTGAAGGTGTTTCAGTAGACAGGGCCACAAATGGAACTGCCTCGTGGGTTCTCTACTGAAGGAAGAATGAGGATCTTGTCCCAGAGGGTGAATTACTGAACACACATTTGAGAAGGCAGTGCAGGAAGGAAGTCTGTCATGGCCTTGAGTCTGGAAGCCTAACCCTGCCTCTTCTTGTCTGTCTGACCTTGGGTTAGGAACTTGGCTCTCCTCGACAGGAATACCTGTTAGGTATTTTACTCAAGGGCTCAGAGAAATAAAATCCATTACCGGCCAGGTAGGCATGAAGCTAGAATGACTGATGAATCTCTTCACAAGAAAGTGGACCCAGGAAGCAGAGATCAGAGCCCAAACCTAGAGTTGAGAATAATTTGCAAAGACCCGTGCCTGGTGACCCACATCTTCCAGTCAGGCCCCACCTCCTGAAGACCCCATAGTTCCTTCAAATAGCATGACTAACTGGGGAGCAGTTCAAACCATAATGTGCATCTGCTCCATTCCTCAGGTTTCGCGTCTATACATTGTGGCAAGTACCATTTCCACCTGAAGAAGAACAAGAGATCAACAGAGAAAGGAAATGGAAAGCTCTTCAGCTTAGCACAAGTGTGCAGCCGCGTTATTATTATGATTTTTATTAATGTTCATTTACTCGTGCTTCAACCAAGCCCATGCACTCTTAAGAGGTAGGGACTATGTTCATGTGTATTAACCAGTTCTGATCCTAGTAAGTGCTGACTTAGCAAGTTTGAACACAGAGGGGAGGAGGAATCAAACTTAATTCAATAATAAAATCAGCCTTAAAGGAGAAATGGGGATAATTTTCTTAGTCACACTTATCAGAGTTTTCTGTTTCATCCATGAGGTGGAATTAAAATCTGACTCCTTTCACTCGCTGTTCTGAAACCACCATGAGACCATTTGCTCCCATTGCAGCTGTTCACAGGGATTGGTTAGCCCAGCCTAGATATGTTTGGATCCCACTGACGTTTAGTTCTTTCACATTCAGAGTTACTTCAGATCCGTACAGCCAACACAAGGTGCTTCCAAGTGTTTCCTGCTTGGAATCCTGTTTGGAGAGGATTTCTGGAAAACGCATGCAACAAAGTGGACTTTCCCCTCAGGATATCTGAGCCGAACCTCTAGCCCCAGATTTTATCAGTGTCAACAGCATGAACACCTAACACGCAGAACCATGGGCCCGCCTCCAGGCTGCGAGATCAGCGTTCGCAGTTGCTAATGCACCTGCCCGTCAGGCTCGTGAGCTTTTAGCAGCATGTTCATTTCATCTCAGTCATTTCTTAAGCACTCTCAAAGATCCTCTTTTGCTTCAAATGTCTCTTTATGAAGTATAGATTTGGGTGTCAGACTGTGGCTAGGGCACCTGCCAACCTTATTGTCAGAACATTCATCACCAAGGGAAGATACGGCAATCAATATTCTGGCCTCTGAAGGTGCTGGCTACTGGATGCCAATAGAAGCTCTCTTGTTTTCATCTCCCATGGACTCAGTTTCCTAAATAAAGTTTGTTCTGGAGTACAATTGTCATTAATTGGAGCACATCAAGCACTTGGGTTCAAGCCACAAAGTCTTACTAGTTATAGTCAGCTCATTGCAGTTACAGATTCCACATTCTCATGTCCAACCAAGAAGAGATGGCAGATATTTAAATACATATATATATACATATATATACATATATACATATACACATATATATATGCTATATATATGCATATATATATACCCAAATGGCACAACAATATAAATATTATAACAGCTATTTGCATAACATTTACATTGCATTAGTATGCTAGGCTTAGTACAAATACTATGCCACTTCAGATAAGACATTTAAACAACCTAGGATCATAGTATTTGCAGGGCATCCTGGAACCAAATTCCCACAGATATTGAGGGGCATACATTTCTCACACACTCAGTGTTCATGAAGGTATTCCTTCCAAATGGTTGCTCACAGACTACACTGTTCACTAATCCTGCAGTTACTCAAATTCTGTTCACATCCTTTGTAGAATTCTGTCCCTGATACAATGATAGTTCTTCAATGTTAAATATATTTTTAATTTTATTTATTTACTTACAGGCAGGGAGAGATAGAAAGAGGAGACAGAGTGGGCACACCAGGTCCTCCAACTGCTGCAAATGCATTCCATATGTATGTGCCTCTTTGTGCATCTGGCTTTATGTGGGTACTGGGGAATCAAATCCAGGTCCTTAGGCTTTACACACAATTGCCTCAACTGATGATCCATCTCTCCAGCCCTTCAATATATTTTTGAAAATGCACATAGCACATATGAGACAACTACAGTAAGTAACTTGTACTAGTAAAGTAGAGATATGAGTATATGTGCATATGGATGCATAAATGTCTATTATATATATATATATGTATATATATGCATTATATATACATGTATGTATGTATATACACAAATCTATGGCTGATGAACTAAAGAAGCCAATGTATCTTATCACTCAAGTTGCAAGTGAAGATTACTCCATACTTGGCATCATAAAGATGGCATGAGTAGACGCAAAGCAGGCTTTTCTGGACACTGCTCTGAAAATTGAAACCAATGCCAACTCTGAGCTAGGGGCTGGGACAATGGAGATAAACAGTACACGGAATGCATATGGCTCTTTTCAACAGAGATGCCAAGATATTTGGTTTATGACAGCTTTAGGAATTGTTAATATTCTAAAACATAGACAGAGTATATTCTGTCAGCTAAGAACAAGGACTCCACACTCAGGCAGGTGAGGAGGTACATGACAGTCATTCCTAGCCTCTGCCTTTGGGGAATTATTTAATCTCTCTCTCCATCTCACTTAAAATATAAGCATTTACTGTGTTTGTAAGATAACAAGAAGATTTATAATGCTTATAGCACAATAATAAATTTCTACTTAATATGCTCTTACTGCAATTAAAATATTTTTCTCAGAGTGATAACTGCTTCAAAAAAAAAAAAAAAGCCGGGCAGGCGTGGTAGTGCCTGCCTTTAATCCCAGCACTTGGGAGGCCTAGGTAGGAGGATCACTGTGAATTTGAGACCACCCTGCCCTGAGTCTACATAGTGAATTCCAGGTCAGCCTGAGCTAAAGTGAGACCCTACCTCAAAAAAACAAAAAAAAATTCTCATTTAATATTTATTTCAGGCCATTCACAATAAAATATTTTTGTCATATTTTAAAAAAATGGACTAAAAAGTCAGAATAGAAGAATCTAACTTTGTACCCTGAAAACAATAAGTTGCTGTAGGCAGACTTGATATCAGTTTCATTAAGTTACATAGACAGTTATCTGTCACCTATCTATCTATATTTTATTTGTTAAAATATATATTATATATATTTGATATATATATATTATTGATATATATATATATATATAAAATGTTTGATATTTATATATATTTGTTAAAATATATATTAACAAATGACCTATGCATGATATTTGACTGCATACACAATTCAAATTGTAAAAGTCATAACTTCAATTGTTCCTATTTTGAATTTGCTGTTTTATCTAGTCTTCGTGTTTAATTACAAGAGGAGAGACAAGATAAAGTTTCTATTTTCCTTTTGCCCCCGAGGAAAGAGTGAGCATTCTAAGAGCCACTGAGGAGAGGAAACCTGCAGGTACCATATTCCACAGTGTTTATTTTTCTTTCTCCCTAGTTTCAAATAGGCCAGCATATCAGTAAAACAAGAAGTAAACAGAGACCTATCTCAGATTACATCAGCTCCTGGGGCCATCAACAAAGTAAACATCAGTCACCCCGTGAAAAATGCAGCGATTGCCTGTTATTGGGCACTGGCGAGCCACCAAGTGGCACAGTTAATGAATCCACTTATTTCTAATACAAATAAACTAGAGAAGGGAAGTGGCTGGTCACAGCAGCCTCTGAAGTCAGATGAGGAGATGGTTAATAAAAGCACTCAGGGATGACATTTCCTTTTTATTTGAAACATGCTTTTCTTAAGAAAGACATGATCTTTTGATATGGTTTAGCTAGCCTCAGCTGATGCCAGGTTTTAAGGTCCTTTAGATGTGTGCTATTTTTGATAAATGAAAAAAAAATTCCAAAAGAAAAAGTTAAAGTCTGTCATGGCTCCAAGAGTATGCAGGCTGAATATTAGCCTGTAACTGTTTCATGCGTAGCCAGTGATAAGTTAACAATTCCATTGTTAATAAGGTGAATCTTTCCTGAGGAACAATTTCTCAAGATTTCTGAAAAGCCCTAAAGTATATCCTGAATCACAAGGCCCTGGGAAGAGTATGATGAAGAATGACCTTAATCTTCTGTTTCTGTTTCTCTCTTTCTTTCTCTTTCTTTCTCTCTTTCTCTCTCTTCTATCTTTTATATTACTTGTCTTTTTCTTCCTTTTCTTCTTTGTTACTGACCTGTAACTCCCAGTACCAGCATGTGCCTAACATCCACAATGAGCTGTTCATCAGAGAGTACTACAAGGTTTCCCAAAAGAAGACAGATTTCTATCAGAGTACCTGATGACCCACCAAAGGTTAATGGTAAGACCCTACTGCTGAAGACACCATATGCTGCTGTTACATAACATGGAGTGACCTGGCTGGAATCTGGAAGAGAGTCCGTCCCTGGACAGTCAGCGCTTCTAATGTCAGAAGGTGCTACATGGGAAACTAGGGGGAAATGACCAATATCTGTCCAAGCATCTCATGGTATAAGCTACTCAGCAGCAAACAACGTGATGTGATGCTCACACAAGTGCAATAGTGGCCAACAGCCATGGTGGGAACCAACTGCTCTTTATTTGGCTAACTGATCTGCACAGTTGGATGGAACCCATAGCTAGAGCTGGGAAGCAAGTCAGAACCATATCCAAAAATGAGCCCACTCTCCATTATCAAGCTCCCACCAATCATGGGCTACAAGAGGGCCTACACCTATTAAATTCTCTCTAAAAAGCAAAGGTAATCGCACTTATCTGGTGTTAACTTTACTCTCCTTTGAAGAATCTGCTTCTCTTTTTCAGATGGATGCAGATTTTAAGGAGAGAACCAGCTCATCACACCTCACCAGGGCTCCAGCTGAAATTAAGAGTAATTGGGGAAATGAGCAAGAGTGCTGCTTTCCTGGTGAACCTGGTATCAGCACAAGGGTGAAGGAGATAGATACACAGAACACTCAACTCCTACCAAACCAGATATCCAGACACAAGAACTCATTACTGAAGCAGACCTAAAATGAACCCAGTATGGCTCAGGGAAATTTGTGGAAGAGGGGCAGAAAGAATGTTAGAGACACACGTTGGGTCATTATGCACAGAGACATTGCCTCTTCCCCATAACTGATGGCTAACCCCACAATGCACGACCCACATTCCTCAAGGAGGAGGGTCGCTGTAAAGGGGGAAGGACAGGGAGAAGGCTAACAATGGTATCAACATGACTGTATACACTCTGTACATAATTAATAAGAAAAGAAAACAAACAAAAATTGTTTAAGATATGTCCCAAAAGTAGACCTGGGAAGACTGCTCTTAATAATTACATAATGGACACAAAGATGTAAGAATAAACAGACTAAACTGTGGCACACAAACATCATGTGTCTTTTTTAAAGATATTAGATAATGATAGAAAATGCCTTTAGTATAATGATAGATCAAAAAGGTATCCCTGTCGCTGTGGAAAATATATATGTTCATGTTTAATTTGGGGGTTTTTGTTATTTATAAACTTAATTTTTATTTAATTTTGCAAAATAATTGACACCAATATGTAAATGCATAAGGTATTTAAAATAAAAATAAATATATGGATGTGAATATGAATTTCTTTAGTGAGATGATATAGATAAATTTTTACATTGTATTTGCATATTTTCATTTTGAATAATGAACTTATATTTCATAAAGTTTCTTTGGAAAACAATATTTATCAGACTCCCATGCATCTTGTCAGGAAATTTTGTATTCCCATGGGAAAATGTTTTTTGATTCCTTACACAAAGTGTGCTTTGTTCTTCATTTGTATAATGAGGTATTCTCTTGGTGACTAATCTGAATTCTTCATGATGTCGTTGTACATGTTCCCTGTCCTGTGCTGACATAAATTAATGGCCACTAATCATCATTTGATGTTGAAGCCTCATCCTGTATTTGAAGACT
Source organism: Dipus sagitta (assembly GCA_036346955.1). Classification (NCBI taxonomy): domain Eukaryota; kingdom Metazoa; phylum Chordata; class Mammalia; order Rodentia; family Dipodidae; genus Dipus; species Dipus sagitta. Next base: position 62,651,015 of record CM070786.1, read on the forward strand.
TTCAGCCTTCTCTCTTCCTTAGGCTGGAAAATGACAGTCTCTTTAATCTTTTCCTATTGATCCCTTTTCTCACTCTTTTAATCATTTCTGTATGAGTATCAAAAACAATTCTTTAGCTGCAAAATTTTGAAAACATCATTGAAAAGGGATTTTCAATATTATAGGGATTAATTAAACCATAAAAAGGAACACAGTTTTCTTGATTTTTATTCTTTCTTTCACAAAAAAGAGCTGAACTGAAAGAGAATCAAGGAATTTATAATTCCACATTTCTATTTAAACTTAAAAAAATTATTTCATCTTGTTTATTTTAGTTTTGAGAACATGTTCTTTCATGCTGTACTTCTATTTGTATATTTAACCTTAAATAATCATATTTATATTACACCAGTAGAAAGAAACCATTCCATTCAACCATCCATTATTACCTAAATAACAACAAAAATCTTCCCCATAAAGGCAAGATATGAAGTAAAATAGAACCATGATAAGTGCTAGATTTTCTTGCTATTGTCCAAGAGTCTACCATAGTGCCAGGTAAGCTGTTTTCCCAAAGATGGGCAATCACTTATGGATAAGGCTACAAAGGGGACACCTACTCTACCACATAAGAAACAAGTGAGTCTTCAGTACTGAAATAGACGGGACTCTCTACTCAGAGTAGAAATAATCAGAGTTCCACACGGAGAGTGAAAGAACACAAGTACAACGCTTAGGTGCTGTGCAGGCTACTGGGAGAGAAAAGTCGTGAATGACCTGACCCAGGGGCAGACGCTATGCGATAATACTAACCTTCCAGGCAAGAAGGACCACCGGTGCAATAGCGGCATGACTGACACAGGAACAGACAACTGGTTTCTGATAGAATTTGAGGCTCATTCCGTATAACAGAATTAATACTGGTACTGCAAAATTGGCCAAAAGCTCATAGATAGGGAGGCCATAGGCTCTAGGGGAACCTATTATACTGTTCCTTTTTTCTTGTTTGTTTGTTTGTTTACTTGTTTTGTCAAGATAGAGTCTTGCTCTAGCCCAGGATGACCTGGAATTCACTATGTAGTCTCAGGGTAGCCTCACACTCATGGCAATCCTTCAACCTCTGTCTCCCAAGTGCTGGGACTAAAGGCTTGTGCCACTACACCCAGCCCATTCTCCTGCTATTTCGCTAAATGGATGTGCTGTCAAATGGCCTTCTAAATATTTATGTATCTACCCATAGGCTACTGTTGCTCTCAGCCTTGGTCTGAGAAGTTGTGTTTGGGAGAGGGCAACAGTTACTTTAGAGACTCATAACTACTCCAACCTGATAAGTGACTGTTGAAGAAATTAGTCCTAAACAGGACATCTATATCTCTTCATCGTAGCCTCAGAAAACATTGTGTAAGTAGTGGGGAAAATATACGTCCTAGAGGTTGGTGAAGAGTGCGATAGAGTACCATCTTCTAGATTTGACATGGCTACTGCGCTCAACCTGCAAAGACCTGCACAAAATTGGGTTCATTGACGTTCTATCATGGATGGAGGAGGGACTCTTGAGGCCCCCAGCCCTCCCCAAGGAGCAATACATTGCAATGAATAGTTGCTAGGGCAGGGAGAATCATTTTCTTTATTGGTATAGCTACTGGTAAGTTGCTCATGCTTCAGTAAACAAACCCCACCCGTGCTCAAGCAAGCAATCCTGAGTAAGCTCAGTAGACCTCAAAACAGTACGTGAAGTGAGAGATGAAGTTTTAGGGAAGAGGAAAGTGTTCAACAGGAGAGGTGTGGGGTAGAGATAGAGCTGGGGAGTGATAAATTATCAAAACGCAATGTATACATACATAAAATTGTCAATAAACACACAAAAAAGAAGTACAAACCTCTTCTTCTAGAGATCATATTTTTTGAAATCGCAGTAAAAGTATGTGGAAAATTTGCTTACAAGGTACTTTTCACACAACTTATCTTTGTCTTTGACTCTCGGGATCCTGAGTGGTAAACTCACAGCGTTAACATGCTACACTGCCCTCTGCAGCTGTGCTGTACTTCCGGTCCTTGGTATTTTGAGGCAGAGCCTCCCTGCGTAGCTCACGATGGCTTCAAACTCATGATCCTCCCCAAGCGCTGGAATTTCAGACTTACACAGCTGTGCCGGCTTTGCCCTCTTTAATGGCACAGCTTATGTAGGCAGAGCCATAATTCTTTCTGAGCTCTCTTTACCTTCTGGGCACTCCATAGGGATCTGGGGGTTCTGCTCTTTTACCTCATCAGTTTTTTTTTAATTAATTAATTTATTTGAAGGAGTGAGATAAAAAGGGAGAGAGAGAGAGAGACAGAGACAGAGACAGAGAATGGGCATGCCAGTGCCTCCAGCCATTGCAAGTGAACTCCAGAGGCATGTGCACCTGGTTTATGTGGTTCCTGGGGAATTGAACAGAGGTCCTTTGGCTTTGCAGGCAAGCACCTTAACCACTAAGCCATCTTTCCAACCCCCTCCTCAATTTTTTGTTCTCTATCACAGACAATGGACAGAGTGAGTTTCAGTGGAACGAAATTAGCTTCTAAAGCATCACCAGGGGCAGGAGAGGTGGCTTATTGGTTAAGGCACTTGCCTGCAAAGCCAAAGGACCCAGGTTCAATTCCCCAGGACCTACATAAACCAGATGCACAAGGTGGTGCATGTGTCTGGAGTTCATTTGCAGTGACTGGAGATCCTGACACACCCCTTTTCTCTCTCTCTCTCTCTCTCTCTTAAATGAATTAATAGAAATAAAAATTTAAAAGATCACCAGATTCCTCTCTCCTCTCCAAAACTTTAATTCATTTGCAGGATATTGCATTCATCCTTTTAAACTATACATATGAGATGAAGTTACTGGGGGCTGGACAGATTGCTCAGTGGTTAAGACACTTGCCTACAAAGCCTAATGACCTGGGTTCAATTCCCGAGTACCCACGTAAAGCCAGATGCACAAAGTGGCACATGCGCCTGTAGTACATTTGCAGTGGCTGGAGGCCTTGGTATGTTCATTCTCTGTCTGTTTCTCTTCTGTCTATGTCTCTGTCTGCAACTGAATGAATGAATAAATAAATAAGTAAGAGAAATTCCCCTGCTTTAGATACATAAAACAGCGGAATTATATTTGTCCAATCATGCTAACTAAAAGGTAAAGCAGAAAGATAATTTCTTGTTTCTTGAGATAGCAAGATAGTCAATTCATTTACTAGTCTAGCAGTTTAGATCCCCCCTACTTCTTTATTTAAAAATATTTTTTATTTATTTATTTATTTGGGAGAGAGAGAGAGAATGGGTGCGCCAGGGCCTCCAGCCACTGCAAACAAACTCCAGATGCATGCACCACCTTCTGCATCTGGCTTATGTGGGTCCTGGAGAATTGAACCAGGATCCATTGGCTTTGCAGGCAAATGCCTTAACTACTAAGCCATTTCTCCAGCCCAGATTCCCCCTATTTCTTATATTTAATGTTACTTTCCCTTTTATGAAGCAGAATAAAGAATACATAAGATAATATAAATGTCACAGCACAATTAGTTGCACTGTTTTACAAAACCGAAATCCATTTCATTATTATGGGAAGGAAAAGCACTCTTACTTTTGCCTGAATTTGTTAAGCAGCATGCGTTTATAATCTTTGGCCTGTAACTGAAAGAATATAGTTTTAATTTGCATTTAAATAAAGCAAATCTCCGATTGCAGAGAATTTTCTTTTATTAGTCCCCATAAACAAGATGGCATTAAAGTGCGTAGCCTGCTTATGTGGGACAGGAGGATAAATCACTAGGATAAACAAGGCAACATCGGGAAGAAAGGGGAAACCACTCAAAATAAACTGAAATGGTTAACATTCTGAATTCTTGATATCCATTAAGGAAATGCTAAGCCTTAAGAGATTTCTATTTGCTGAATCTATGCTTTTAGCAAAAAATATAACTCTCCCCTAATAAATACTTTGTTTATCTACAATTCATAAGAACCTAGATTTCTATGGTATTTTTATTTTATTTGCATACTAATTATGTATCCATTAAGCACATATACTCTGTATCTGGTCTCATAGATTTCATGCATATATGTGTGTGATAATCATGATAGATTGTATCGCTCTTTATTGTCCGAAGAAACAAATTCTGAAACCAGTCATGTGCCAGATTCACCAAATGGGCTCAAAAAATGTAGGATGTTTCATCCTCTGTGTGTTCTGGTATTTCTAGTGCAACAGAGGTGATGATAGCCTTGAAATGAGAGTCAACTTGCACACAATAATTTATTTTTTCTTTCAGTATATATTTATTGAATATCTAGCACTGCTAAGAAATTTTATCTTCCAGTTCATCTACAGATGAGCTCCTCTTCACTTGCAACGTGGATGCTAACAGAGTGGTCAGGAGAGTATTTCAGCTCTTCATGAGGCTGAACAGTTGATTTTTCTGCAGAAGACTGTAAGAAGTAATCTGACTTTCTCAGTAGTACTCACTATAAACAACTGTAGCAAATAGTTCCACTTGCTGTTATGTTTGTTTTTCTACCAATTCAAGGTAATGTATGTTTCGACAGGTTGCCATTTCTCAAGATCTCTACAAGGAAAGAATTATATAAGAATATGCAGGCCAGGTGTGGTGGTGCACACCTTTAATCCCAGCACTCAGGAGGCAGAAGTAGGGAGATTCCCATGAGTTCGAGGACACGCTGAGACTACATAGTGAATTCCAGGTCAGCCTGAGCTATAGTGAGACCCTGCCTCCAAAAACCAAAATAAATAAATAAACAAAAAATAAAGAATATGCAAATACCTTTATATTACTACTATTGCTTCTCCTCCTCCTTCTTCTTATTATCACTTTCATGCATGTATACAATGTTTCAATCCCATTTCCTCTCCATTTACCCTGCCTCATATGACCTCCCCTCCTCTAAACCCTTCCTTTTCCTGTTGAAGCCCAGTCTACTTTACCATCTTTTTTTTTTTTTGACCCACTGAGTTTAATTATGAGTGGGAGGTCATTTACTGGATAATGGGCAGCTTACCAGTGGCTACACCACTGAAGGACATGACTCTCAGCAATCAACAGATACAAACAGCTACTCTGGGAGGCATGAGGGAGTCATCCATGATGAAATGCTGGCAGACGCCATCTTGAGCAGAAGAACATCTCTGCTGCGAGTCCATGAGGATGACGGCCATGAGTATCCAGTTGAAAGTACTCCACAGCCCCCTTCCCCTTCTCTACAGGGATGTGTGTTGTAATATAAGAGATTGCATATAGGAAGAATTAGCTGTGTACCAATGATGAGTATAGAAAGAAGAATTAACAACAATTCCTATGGTAAGAAGTCCAGTGTTCAAAAGAATTTTGGCTAGAATTGTCCAAATAATTGCTTCATTTCATTTCTACCAAGATAAGTTAAAATTACTTAAATGGAGTAAATGTACCTAACTATGTCACTCACATTAATAATCAAACTACATGTAGGCATCTGTTTGATATATTGAAAATGTTTGCTAAATGTAGATGTTTCTTGCAATTTTTTCTAGATAAATAAGCAAAAGATGGTTGGTGCAATGAATGAACATTGAATTCACAAACAAATTTGCATAACTATAGACTACAACTAACTGGCTAATTTGCATGTACTGTTTATTTCTTTTTGGCAGTGAGGTTCCAGGTAGGGTCTCACCCTAGGCCAGACTGACCCGGAATTCACTCTCTCAGGGTGGCCTTGAACTCATGAAGATCCTTCTACTTCTGCCTCCCAAGTGCTGGGATTAAAGTCATGTCCCATCATGCCCAGCTGCATCTCCTGTTTTGATGAGGTTATTTCTGGGTCCATTGACTTTGACTCATAAAGTCCACATTGGTCTTCTATATCTTGGGTAACTGACATTGGCCAAAGTCATGCTATCATGCAAAGGAAAATGAGGCAAAAACTTATCCCTTGGGTAAATTTGATAAGTAATTCATATTTGTTAAAATTAACCCATGCCATTATTTTATTCTGGAAACATTGGTGATTATTAGTATGTTAACTTTTCTTTTGGTCCAGAATGATTCTATCTGCCCAAAGCTGAACCAGTTGTGTTTTTAAGGAGACCATTGTTAGGATGAGCACTAAACAGATCAGAGCAGTGAGCTTGTGGTAAGAGACAGGGGGAGGAGAGTATAACCCTTTAGAGAAGGTAGGAACATCTGAGAGAACTCCAGGCGCCAAAGAGTTAAGACTTTTCCTGATCCATGACATCAGTTTTGCATGGCAGCTTACTGGATTGCTACTATCCCCATGCTTGAAGAGCATCCCATCACCCCTGGCTTATGCCAAAGAGTATAACGATGGGATACTGACAGGCCTTTCTCTGCCATGCATCTGATCACTATGGTATTCCAAGGCCACAAGTACTGAAGGTTGGCCAGTTCCTAGTTTCCATCACTTCTCCCTCACTTCTGACAACTGCCACATTTTACTCCATGGTCTTCAAAAATAGACATGTAAATCTGGGAGCATCTCTTAAACTGCCCTGTTTTTCCTTTGAAAGGCATATCTATTTCCCTTAACATAGTTCTACTAGCTCCAAAGCCCGAATTTGACTTCATTACATATGCCCATGGCCGTGCAGTTTGTAAATCACTGGCAAAGATTTAAGAACTTAAGGGCTGGTCAGTTTGACACATTTGGCTCAGACAGGACAAGAATTTGGGCTGAAATAGGACACATATTTCTTTACATGATCCTCAACACTCGTTGAGGTGATAAGCTAGTATGTAATATAAATATTAGCTCACAAAACCTATGAAAACAGCTTCCTTCTATGAATGAATCACATTCATCTATGTGACCAACATTTTTCTGAAAGGATATAATTGAGCTTGTCACAGCAGCCAGAAATCCAATGCTAGGAATCTAAGGATTTACAAGTTGGGACCACTTCCATCCGTTTGGATTTTCTTACAAAGACTAATTTTCTTCTCCTGGGAGAATAAGGACAAAGAAGGCCCACTTACAAAGACAGAACAAAGAAAGAGAACCTGGTAGATAATGAGTATACATGCCCAGTGTAAGCCTATGTCTGTTATGTACACATCCACGCTGTGTCTATCTACAGAGAAGGGCAAAGCCAGTATAGAAGAAAGTCGCCATCGCTGAGCCATGAGCTGGCACTATTGCTGAAAGACAACTGTACATTGATTCAAAGGCAAGTATATGTTCAAGAGCTACATCTTCCCAGCCAAAAATAGCACATGTCACAGAAAATGGGACACAACAAGTTATACAAATTGGTTCTAAACATTCCAATAAATAGCATGTGGGAGAAACAGGCCACATATCAAAGGGAGGCCAGTGGATCAAGGAACGTTCTAGCTGATAGTCAGCCAGGGAGGGGTGAGAAGGATACTGAATAGAAAAACCTTAACATCTTGGGACCTCCAGGGAGGGATTCTTGGGCCAGGGCAATAACTATAGAATACCATATGAGCTGATTCTGATAATTCATTAAAAATTATTTCATATCAATTTCTCTGAAAACATTTTAAAGACATCATATAATAGCCAGATATTCTGAGCTTACATAATGTAATTTTTCAAAACAGAAATATTATATTGAAATCACATTTTTTAAAGTAATGAAATGTTTTACACAAAGTGAAGCTTGATTTAGAAAAAAAAATAAGAATGCAATTTTTTTTTACCGAGTTGTCTGAGGGATGAAAGGATATGGAAAATGGATGTCACGTAACCTTATTCTGCTTATCAATATATAATTACAAAGTAATTTACAACAATGTGGTTATTGATTTAACTTCACCCATGTGCCTTCAGAGCATATTTATTCTCTAAGAATGAAATTTAACTAAATTACTGGATAAAAATTGCCACTATGCAGTCCTAATTAGAAAACAGATGCTCATCTGAAGATCATGTTTTATCTTGGGACCTTCCTGATCCCAATATAGTTGCCTTTTTTAATAGATTAATGTTGCTGTGGCATCACGATTGGGAATAGCTAACACCCATTCTACTGAGGCGAGATTCATGCCTCAGCATATGCATAAAGGGATAGAGGGAAGGAGAAAGGGAGATAAAGGGGAGAGAGGGGAAAGGAAGAAAAGGAAGAAGAGAAGGAGGGAAAGAAATCTATCACTTTCTTTGGGCAGTACATTGTCCATCTATCTATTATTACTACTACTACTATTATTATTATTATTCAAATAGCTTTTGCCATTATTATGTGATGACTTATGTAAAACTTAGTAATTAATTGCTATTTGTTAGTGCCATACTAAATTTGCCCTGTGCTGTATTCCTTGAAGCTAAAAACATCCAAAATAATGAAATCTCAGGATTTTGTGTATATCTTCATTACTTTTTGTTTTATTTTTATGGTCTTTGCTTGTCACTAATTTGAATTTGCAGTGAGAATCCATGAAACACATCTTCTGTCATCATCATGTTAATTTAATGATCTTAATTAAAAGGGGTCAATCATATAGAAAATTAGGGCCCTTTGGGCTTATGGTCTTAATGGAGAGATTTACTGACTTAGGTCTTTGCCAGCTAGGCATTTAGATCCCGAGCTATGGGCCAGACATCCAGCCAAGCATCATCACCAGGTGACAGCAACAGGTATCTAGCATCAGAAACAGAAGGACAGAAACTCAGGCGAAACTTGCCTAAGTATCAAGGTAAGGCTGAGAAAGCCTCCGAATCCAGTGAAAATTAGAAACTCAAAGATCTTAAGGGATCCATTGGGCCTTTGGTCTTGAATTCACTAATCAGGGCAGAATAGAAGAAGATGGGTCATGCACCACTGCTGGGGTGGTTGGCTTTCTATTGCCGCAACATGAAGCTTAAGTTAATCAACTTTAATTTTTTTTAATTTAAAAGGAAGTAAGGCATATTTTTTGGCTCATGGATTCAGATGTTTTAGTGCAGAACCCACTTGTGTGCATGCATACATGTGTGTGAATGTGGAGGGCAGAGGTAGACATTGAGGATCATTAGTCACTTTTCATCTTATTTCTTGAGAAAGGGACCAGAGGTCACTGATTCAACCAGACTACATGGCCAATGAGCACCAGGGATTTCCCCATGTCCATCTCCTAGCACTGGGATTAGAAACACACCCCATCACTATGCCTGGCATTTATGTAGGTACTGGGGTCCCAGAAACATCTGATGCTTTCATAGCAAGAACTTGACTCACTGAGCTATCCACCTGGCAAATCCCAGGAGATTTCAGAGGATTATGTACTTTGGAATGATGCCCTGATGATGGATACATGGCACTATCAATGGAAAACCTGTAACACTGAACACCATAATGTGAAATTTCCAGTGAACCTATTGAAGATGTATCACTATTAGTTTATTAATTGTAGCAAATATACCACATGAACAGATATTATCTACAAAATGGCATAGAAGACATATAGGGACTTTCCACATTATCTGTTCAGATTTTCTAGAAGTCTGATGCATAATATTAGGTTCATTAACATGTTGCCTTGGATGAGGGAGGAGGGGCAAAATAACATCAAAATAGAAGAGGGACTAGTTGCAAAGAAGAGGTTCAGTGGAATGAGGGAGGAGGAAAAGAAAGGAAAATGGGGGGATTATGATCAAAATACACTATGGATATGTGTGAAATTTGCCGATAAAAATTAAATTAAAAAACAAAACTCTTCCTAAAGTGTAGTCTATTATTTAAAAAAAAAGTATTGACTGCATGTTTGAGACTAGGATCTGGAAGTAAAACTTCTGGACACAAGTCCACACACTCCTCTCTCCCTGATCTCTAAGAAATCCAGTCTGGCCTCTATATGTACTGACCTGAAGATTCACCCAACCATGGATGTAAAATGCTTTTAAAAAACCCACAACGCATGACCCACGTTCCCCAATGAGGAGGGTCCCTGCAGAGGGGGACGACAGGGAGGAGGCTAACAATGGAATCAACATGGCTATATACACACTGTGTACATAACAAATTAAAAAAAGAAGAATGTAAGTCAGAAAAAAAAGACTTAGGTGTGCTTAATCTGGGTCTCAGCTGATAGCAATTTGGGAATTAACGCCTCTGGAGGCAATGTATTGTTGGGGGCGGGGCTACTGGTGTTATAGCCAGCTTCCCCTTGCCAGTGTTTGGTACACTCTCCTTTTGCTGTTGTGCATCTAGCGTTGGCCAGGAAGTGATGTGCACACTCTATTCATGCCATTGTTGCCCCCTGCCATCATGGAGCTTCCCCTCAAGTCTGTAAGTCAAAATCAACCCCGTTTTTTCCCCACAAGCTGACCTTGGTTGGGTGTTTTCTGCCAGCAATGCGAACCTGACTGCAACATGTAATGATGCACAAGTGGAACATGCATGTGGAGTTTGTTTTCAGTGGACATAGACCCATTATGTACATATATGTATACATGTACATATATGTATATGTACATATATATATATATACATATATATGTATTATCTGTCATATTTCTCTCTCAAATAAATAAAATATTTAAAAATAGATGAAAGCCAACTAATAGACAGATTAATTCTCTCTATATCACTCCATCTTATTTCTATAATTTCTCATCTTTCAGGGCTACTTCAGCACTTACTTAGTGAAAGGAAGACTGGGAAGAAGTGATTAAGCCAGGCTTTGATGATGGCTAATTTTCATTGTCAATGTCATTGGATTTAGAATTACCTAATTTAAGATACCTCTGCACATGTCGATGAGGGTGTCTCCAGTGAGGCTTATCTGACATCCACCCTGAAAACTTGAACGTGGAGCGTCCCTGCATACCATCATGTTTCTCATTAGGCCTCATATTTGACCCCCAGCTGGTGGAGCCTTTGGGAGAGAGAGCCTTGCTGGGGGAGGTGTGTCCTGGGGGTAGCGATCTTGAGGATTTTATAATCCTGCTCCCTTGCTGGTACTGGTTAGCTAGCTCACGCTTGCTGCTTCTTCCCAGCTGCTGTGACATCCTGGTTGTCTGTCCTGCCGTGCTTATCCTGCTGCGATGAAATTTCACCTCAAGACTGTATGCTGAAACAAACCTTTTTCCTTTCATAAGTTTCTACCAGTTAGGTGTGTTTTGTCCTAACAACAAGAAAGTAACTTCTGCAGCTGAGGTCCTGGACTAAAAAAAAGAGGGGGGGGAGGAGAAAGTGAGCTGAGCATGAGCGCTCCTCTCTGTCATTCCTGACTGTACATACCGTGTGAGCAGCTGCTTCCCTCCTGCTGCCATGCCTTCCCAGCCGTGATGGACTGCTCTCAAACTGTAAGCAGAAATAAAGCTTCCTTCTGCAAGTTACTGCTGTCAGATGTTTTGTCACAGCAGTGAGGAAGTAAACTAATATGAGACTCTTAAAGTAATGGGAGATTTAAGCCCTTCCACTCACGGAAGGATCCTAGCTTCAGAAAGGTACTCAGTGCTATAGCCACCAGGGGTTCCAGGGTTCCACATTATTTTCATGTGACTACACCTGTCTTGAGACAAAGAAAAAGGGTTATTTTATGACAAGATGAAAGATAAAAGTTTCAGCTTTGTTTAATTTTATTTTTTGCCATATATATTGATCATCATGTCACTGAAAAAATTATTATTTACCTGGGCAGAAATGGGTCTTGTAGACAGCTATTCCTACCTCCCTCCCTCTCTCTCTCCTTCTCTTTTTCTCTCTCCCCCTGCCATCTTCCTCTTTGTGTTTTCAAGATAGGGTCCACTCTAGCCCAGACTGACTTGGAATTCACTATGTAGTCTCAGGTGGCCTACCTGATCCTCCTACCTCTGCCTCCCAAGCACTGGGATTAAAGGCATCCACTACCATGCCTGGCTATCCTTTTATCTCTTAATTACTACCCCACACTATGAATGAATGATGAAAATCAATTTACATCAAAACTCATTCAAGTTCCTGGAAATGTTAGGACCAGTTATCTTTAGAACGATAGTTGTAGGAGAACTAGAGGAAGTTGTGGCATATAGATGCTCCTTTGGCCTATGTGCATAACTCCTCACTGTTTATGTCTGTAATATATGTAGCATCCAAGAAAAACCCCCTAAAATGCCAACCCTTCTCTACTCACTAATACCAGCCAAAGGGGTTCTATCATTCACTCTCCTTGTCCTGTCTGTTGACCTTTATTAAAACATGCAGCTAGTCATTTCTTAGGACTTTCTTGATTTGCTCTCACTCTCTTACATTAATTTCTAAGCTCTCTAGTGGTAAAAATTTTATTGATATAATCCACCAAAACTGCACCATTCAGTTCACATTACCAGATGCAGAGTCATGCCCAATTTCTGCTGATTCATTCATTAAAGACATAAATGAACTGTCAATCCTGTGTTGCTCAATGTTCTCCATGTCAGGGAAGACATGGAGACACGCCTCTTTCTGTTTGAGACTCCAATGAATTCAACTGTTATCTTCCAATTTGTACTGAAGAGCCTGAATAATCATTTCTCCTGCCTCAATTTACCTAACAAAGTTTTAATGTTCTAAGTTACTATTAGCTTGCACATGTTGAAGATAAAATAACAAGGTCTCCTTCACATACTAGGAAAAAAAAGACAACTTGATTGTGAATATGAGCCCAGAATTTTTTTTATTTTCCTCACATATTATAACATACTATATATATATATATATATATATATATATATATATACATATACATGATGCTAAGATTGTTTAACAATTAGGGTCCATTTAGCCAGTAGATGATGTGGCACAGAAAACTTAATACAATAAAACAGAATCCAGCTTGATTTAAAGGTTAGAACAGGTGATATATGAATGTGACAAGACACCATTATTGGAGAAATTGAGTTTCTTAAAATTAAAACAAAAAGGTTTGGGATATTAGTAATAGTTGTAGTCAATAGTAAGCAGATAAAAGTTTCATAATGACATATTAGCTAAGAGTTTTCCTTCTCTAAATGACCAATACATCATGTAGTGAAAAATTATTTTTTATGATTAACTACTGCAGGGACATTTTATCTGAAATCATTGACTATTATTTAATATAGAAACCACTCCAATAACTCTAAAAGGAGGCTGACAATGGCAGGGGGATATTGAAAGATTATTTTTAATATTTGGCATAATGGTCTACAATGGTTCTTATGGTGCTGATCGCTCAAAAATTGAATTTTAGAAAAAAGATGATTTTGAATCTTCCCAGAATGCCTTAATAACAATTATCATTTATGTAGTACTCCTGTAGCTGCCTCTTCTTTGACCCTTGGCTTTTCTTTTAAAACTTCCCAATTATTTTCCAGCTCCCTGAAATATCATCATTGACTATTTTGGAGGAAATTATCTTAACTTTTATTTGAAAATAATCTTATGAATAATGGAAACTTTCTCACCTTGCAAGTACCCAGTATGTAGACTTATGCACAGGGTGGAGAATAGATAGAAGTGGGAGTTGAGAATGGCATGAAAATGTAGCAAAATTCAAAGGTAGAAATTAATATCTTCTCCTGAAAGGTATGAAATAAAATAAGAGTAAGTGAATTCAAGGTAGTATTATGGAGGGAATTGGGAGACAGCCTTAAAAGTATTACTAACAGGGACTGGTCAAATTTGATTGCTTGCAAAGCCTGATGGCACAGGTTCAATTTCCAATGTCCACATAAAGTCAGATGCAAAAGGTGATGCATATGTCCAGAGTACTTTTTCAGTGGCATGAGGCCCTACTGTGCCTATTGTCTCTCCACATCCCCCGCCGCCTCCTTCTATCTCTCTCTGAAATAAATAAAAATATTTTTTAAAGTTACTAATAAATAGTATTATATTGATAAAAATCTACTAATAGCACATTATCAGCTTTTATTCACTACATAGATCGCAATTTCCAGGAATATCCATAGATATTTTGTCCAATTGTGGAAAAAAACAAAAAAAATGATCATTTATTCTGAAATTATGTAGAGAAACTCAGTATTGTAAAGTCACTTTTCTGTGTCTGTCTTCTAAATTCAGGTACATACTCTGTGATAATCCAGCAAATGATAAGAACAGAATGAGACAAGCACTTTGGGGAGAGGCACTTACTGGGTTCCTGGGATTTCTTTGTTTCCCACATGAGGGGACCTGAGACATCCTATACCTGGGGGGCAAGAAAACCCAGCCTGCTCTGTCTCTCCAGGGCATTGGGAAGTGGACATCCCAGCAGAGTACTCGCAAGGAAGTGTCCCATGACCAGAGCAGTGCTGCCCTGGTACCCACCTTCAGCAGGGTTTGTGCAGACCTCCACCTTTATTCCTTTATAGAGCAGTAGCACTATAGATGTAAACCCAGCAGAGCCCCTGCCCACACTTAGGATAATGGTGATGCTCTCCTTGCAGCAGTAGTTCCATGGCCCAGCACTTCCTGAACTGCTCCGCTGTGGCACTGGGATTTATAGGACACCAATGGAGAAACTCATAGAACCAAAAGAACAAAACTGACCTGAACAGCATTGTGAAGACTCAGTAACTTACTCACTGTCACTAAAATATAGCTTGAACGAGAGATGATGAAACAATTAGCCAATACTACTGTGAATAAACCCTTGGGATTTTCTGCTAGTATTCAAAGCAGTTATCATCATAGGACACTAACAAAAGAGCTACAGCCTCACACCAAAACACCAAAGGAGAGAAGAAAGATTTGGGGGTTAAAAGTCTATTTGAACAAAGTAATGGCTGAATATTTTCAAATGTGGTAAAGTACATAATCCTACTGATTCACGAAGTTTAATAAATGCCACATAAGACAGACAAAAGGAAATTCCAGGTCTGGTGTTAAAGGCCTCTAACACTGGCTACTTATGAGGGTTTAAGCCTTACCTTAGCTACAAAGTGTTAAGGCCAACAGGGGTAACTGTCAGTGGGATCCTTTCTCAGAATCTTATGAAAGAATAAAGGTTTGAGCATATCCCTCAATAGTAGAGCAACATCAAAAAAATGATACTAAGACACATTAAAGTTAAAGCTTAATCAATTAAACTGGACAACAAAGGTACAAATTTAAAGCTGCCAGAAAGAAGCAGTGTGTTACTTCAGGGAAGCACTACATCACATAAGCCCTGGGTCCTTCATCTGAAACTGTCAAAGCCTAAAGAATATGTCAATGCATCTTTCATGGGCAGACATATAAAAAGGTTATCAACTCAGAATTGTCTATCCAGGAAACAATCCTTCCACTGTGAAGTGAAGCCTAAGGCTTCTCTGGGGAAAGAACTGAGGGGGGTGGACACCAGTAGCCTTGCTCTTCAGAGCAGCTGCAGGAGGGAAGGCTTGTATAAGCAAATCAAGTGATGAGAGAAGACAATAGAGATGTTGGGAGGGATGGATGATCATACCAAGTAAATAAACAGGGATAAACATAATAGACTATCCTCTATGAATCACAGAGACAGCACTGTCACACCCTCCAAGGCTCAGGCAGGGTCCATTGTGGAAGAGGTGGCAGAAAGAATGTAGGAACCAAAAGAAAGGTAGGACTGCTGACAATGCAATCTTCCAGACACAAAATAGCCTGGATATCCATGAATTAAATGCCTTTCCTTTCATAAATTGTTTCTGGTTTGGTGTTTTGGTTCAGCAGTGAGACAGTAAGAAATACAATCAATGTGATTGCACCAAACTATAGAGCTTAAAACAGCATGACGCAAAAACTGACAAGAGTGAAAATAATAGAGAAATACAAAGTTATGGGAGGGGACACAAACATTTCACTTTGAGTAATGAATATAGCCATTACTAGACAAATCAAAAAGGATATATAATCAGTAACACCATCAACCAAAACAATAAAATTGACATTCATAGGATACATTACTACAAATTCAGTAATGAATATTCTTTTCCCATGTTGTAAAATGGACCCTAAAATTAACCTTACAAAAGCAAATGATATGAAATCATATAGATCATGATCCTCCAACCTAATGTGATAAAATTAGAATCAATAACAAAAAGACAAACACAAAAATTAAACATTACCGTACCAAGTAATATGTGAGTCAAAAGGGACATCTCAAAGAAGAAAAAAGTTAAGTGCATATACCTACATGAAAATTTTACAATACACTAAACCCTATGGAATACAGGTAAAGCAATCTTATGAGGGAAATATATATCACTGAATATATTCCATAAACAAGAAGAAAGATCTCAGATCAATCATTCAGTTCCTACCTCAACAACAAGACAAGGAAGGACACAGTGAACATAAGAATAGAATAAAAATGGAAAATGACTATATTAAACTGGAATCTGAAATACTAGAATAGAACAAAATGGTAGCTCTTAAAAAATAATAACTATATAAAACTCTAGTAAGGCTGACAGATATCACAAATTTCATTGTCAGGATTACAAAATCCTGTATTTATTAGAAACATGATAAAAGACTGCTGGAATTAAAGTTATACCCACTGTGGTGGTTTGAATAGAATAGATGGCCCCCAATATATTCAGTTGTTTATTTGTTTGTAGTTTGCATCTCTAGCCATCTGGCTGGAGGCAATGCCATTGTGTGGATCTTAAGCTGTGGTGGTGGGTTTGAGATTTCAATCTAAAGATATGCAAATTGTGCCTAGCTGGAGTTCCTGAAGTGTGCTGTGGCTTTTGACCTTTAGGCTTGTACTTCTCTCTCTCTCTCTCTCTCTCTCTCTCTCTCTCTCTCTCTGCTTGGGCCTGTGAAGGCAGGCCAGTTTCTTCTGCCATTATGGAACTTCCCCTGGATCTGTAAGCTTCAATAAATCCCTTCCTCCATAACTGTGCCTGGTCTGGAATTTCATCTCAGTGAACCTGAAGCTGACTGCTACACCCACATTCAATGTCTTTGAGGAAATGAACTAATTTTCTGAAAACCACATGCTATCAAAACTCAGTAGATAAAAAACTCACCAAAATTTCCTTACAATTATTATAGAAGTTGAATTTCTAACTAAAACATCCAATACAGACATCTAGTTGCCCAGCTAGTTTCATTAGAAATTTAAATATTTAAATGTTGATCACCATCAATTAAAAAAAAAAACACTTTTAGGAAGTAAAAGAGGAAGCAATTTAAGAAACAGAGTGAGCCAGTTACCTAGTCCAAGTACCTCTGCTGCTGTCTTGGGGATACCTGTACCCTGCACACTTGCTGCTGAGCAGGCCTTTTGCTACACTTTCCTGACTGACCTGCCCCTGGGTCCCAACTCCTGGATCCCCTGCTCCAGAGGATGCACATGTGGAGTGAGTAAGCCAGAGCTCTAGTTTCCTTCCCCACCTCCCAGTCCCCAGGTCCAGGTACCACTGCTGCTGCCTTGGGGCTGCCTGGACTGTGCAGATATGCTACAGAAACAGGCCTCTTGCTCCACCCTCCTGACTGACCTTCTCCTGGGTCCCCAAATGCCTGTTCCACATAATACAACTCACAAGTAAACTTAACCACAAGAACCGCATGATCATTCCAATATATGCAGAGAAGGGCTTTCACAAAGTACAATATCACTTCATGATCTAAACACTGGAGAGAATGGGCATGGACTGTATATATCTCCACACAATACTGGCTATATATAAAGCACATCAAGCCCAAATAATATTTAATGTGGAAAGACTCAAGAAGTGCCAATTGAGATGGGGAACAAGACAGGGGTGCCCACTTTCACCACTGCTCTTCAATATAGTAGAAGAAGTCCTAGCCCAAGCAATAAGGCAGGAGAAAGAAACAAAAGGGATATAAACTGGAAAGGAAGAAGTCAAATTAGCCCTGATTTCAGATGGTATGATTCTATATGATAGTGGCCTGAAAGTATCCATCTCAATACTTCTAAATTTGATTTTCAGCAAAGTGGCAGGATACAAAATCAACATATAGCAATAGAGAAATAAATCAGAAAGGCACTTCCATTCTTAATAGCCACAAAAAATTAAATACCTTGAAATAACACCAACCAAGGATGTTAAAAACCTATATAATGAAAGCATAAAAACACTCAAGGAAATTTACAGGGACTTGTGAACATAGAAAGACCTTCCATGCTCCTGGATAGGTAGAATTAATATTGTGAAAATGACATTTGTACCAGAGAGACCTGGCTGCAATCCAGAAGAGAGTCAGTCTCCAGATAAATAGTCCATCTAGTGCTATAAAGCACTACATGAGCTACTGAGAGGAAGTGGCCAATGGTTGTGTTAGCAAGCAGGGGTCTAAGCTACTTAGAAGCAGGAAGCCTGACAAGAAGTACTCACCAGTGCAATAGTGGTCCACAGTCTTGTTGGGTAACCAGTGGCTTTCTGATTGGCTAAGAGCTCTGCTCAGTAGAAAGGAACACATATCTGGAAATAGGAACCAGGTGTGTATCCTATGGAGGCAAAAATTATGCTCTCCAATGTCAAGCTCCTGCTAGTCTTTGGCTAAAAGAGGGGCTACAGCAATCAAACTCTTCCTAAGATAATAATGCCTATCCATTTTAACCTATGCTGACTTCACTCTGTTGGAGAATCTGTTTTCCTTTTTCAGAAGGTCGCAAGCCCTGAGGAGATAAATCACCCCTCCCATCTCAGTCAAGGCAAGGTGAAACCACAGAGAAAGTGGGAAGTGCGTAGACCAGCAGGAATGCTGCTTCCATGCTGAGCCTGTAAGCAGCGCCATGGTGAAGGAGACAGATGCTGAGGATACTCAAAACAACCAAAGCAGAAATCCAGTGGTTCCTAATGTGGCGAGCCCCCTGACCCGCAGGGAAGAACGACCACAAGACGAGGATCTTTTTTGTTTACACTTTTATTGGAGAGCTCTTGGTTAACAGGAGGGTTGATGGCGAGGGGCAAGGAGGCGGAATGTGTAGCTGTTTTTATAGAGGGAAGTGCAACGAGGCGCCCACTGATTGGTTGTTATCAGCTTGTCACCACCAGGCGCCACGGGATAGGCTCGGGACAGGTTGAGTCAAGGCACTGTCTAATATGGAGTTGTTTACGACAGAGGAAGCACTCACCATCGGGAGGTGGAAGGCGGAAGCTTTAGCCATATATGGAGTTGTTTACCTCAACACAGACAGGAAGCCAGCGCCATCTTGTAATGGCGACTGCTTGCAGCTCCCTGCATCCTAAGATCTCATCACTGAAGTAGACTTAACACACACCCACCAAGGCTCAGGGAATTTTGCAGAAGAGAGGGTGGAAAGATTCTGAGGTTGGCAAGGTTCACAGGTTGGGATGTCATGCCCAGAGGCACTGCCTCCAGCCAATAACTAACTGCTGTTCTCACAACACATAACCTACAACCTTATGGGGAATACCAGCAACCCCACTGGTGAGGGCCCCTGTGCAATGGGGGCAGGGAGGAGGGAAAAATGATACCAACACATGATGTATCCATACAAAATATATTCTTAATAATAAAAATTAAGAAGGAATTATTTGTAACATATGCTATGATATTAATATCATCACTACACCAAAAATGACAAAAGTTAAAAAGAGAAAAAAATAAGGGAGATGGGAAGGAGAGAGCAAAAGATGGAAGGAAGAAGAAAGGATTGAAGGGAAGAAGAAAAGGGGAAAAGATAGAGTGGGAGGAAAATAAAAAGAAAGTATTATTAAATGTCTTTCCTTATATATTGAGGTGTGAAATTCCTCAAAGGAAATTACAATATTGATTCCATCAACATATCAAAAATATTCTTTAACCAATAAGATCCATTTTGGGTTTACAAGGCTGTTTCCATGTTGGCAGATGAATCAAGGTAATGCACCACAACAAAAAGCTTGAAGAACAGTCATACATTTATGAGTCCTGAACATGAAAAATGTAAGACCCATTTGTCATTGTACTTTCAGTATGCAAGGGACAAAGGAAACCTTGGATCTAACAAGAGTATATCCAACAAAACATGAAAAACAAACAAACAACAGCTCCAACAACATTAATGGATGATTATTCCTCATGCCAGGTACAATCTATTAATAAAAGTTGACAAAATAGACTTAGTCAAAGTCGCAGTGATTTGCTCTGTTAACATCCTATTAAGAGAATGTAACAATAAACTGTAATACAAATGTAACTGCTCATTTGTTGGAATATCTCACATAACAGTCATTGAGTACAGCAAGTATGCACCAAAGCTGGTCATTCATCTATAACTGGGCAATGGTATAATCACTCTGAAAAGATAATTGGTAGGCTTTTTTATTCTTTCATTTAAAACACAATCTTACCATATAACCAACAATTGTACTCTCTAGCATTTTACCAAGAGAAATAAAAATCTTATTTTCATATCAAAACTGGTATAGGTATGTCTATAATTTGCTAGTAAGAAATTCCATGGAAAAAAATTTCCAAAATCCCTCTGCTTATATAACTGAATTATTTGATGAACCCAAACCTAGAGTGTGATGAATCATGCACATGCATATTGAAACCACTGCCCTTGTGTTTCATTGTCCATTTCTGTCCTCAACTTCTTTAAATGGGAAAAAATAACTTTTTTTTTTCTATTCCCATGCTTACATCATGATCTGACTGATCAGAATCATTCAAAACTTAAGTGCAATTCCAGGGTCCTCCCTGTTCTCAAAGCTCTTCCCATGGAAGCATCAAAATCCGCTTGAACTGTTCACCATGTTTACTTTATTCTTCTTTGGATTGAATCATATACGTGTTCAATAAAAGTGTAAGAAATCTAGATGGGCAGAATGGCTTATTAAAAGCATTATCAAAGCAAACTTGGTTGTAACCCTACTTGTAAATTTGGAATAATAATACAAAAACCTCCACTCCATCCTGTTTGCTTCATGGCACTCACATGGACCAAGCTAATGATCAGTTAATGATCTGTAAGCTGTTTGTTTTGCCAAGGTACTCTTTGTTTGACTACAGACTACGAGACAGAAAATTAAAAAAAAAAAAACTATTAATTAAGTCACTATGGAAACAGCAAAGTTGGAAGACAGGATCCTTGTCTTCTCTCCCCCCACTAACCCCAGCTAGAACGTCTTTGGTTACTTAGGGCTGCGTGTCCAGGACAGAGTCAGATTATCCCAGGAATTCTTCACAGTTTTAATTTTCATGGGTAACCTTTTAGGGAAAGAGGCATGAACAGAGTGGGAGCAGAGGGTATATAGGAAGTTGCAAAGCCCCAGATAAAAGCCAAGGGCATGGGTGCTGGAGAAGGGAGCAAGCTCACTGAGAATGGTACCACTATGTCTGGTATTGGTACTTTACACGACATCACTCATGAGGAGAGGCTCACAGGCCAGCACCGCTTCTGAGCAGCAACCACTTGTCCTATACCACAGGACTTCAAAACAGAAAAGACAGATAAGCAATTGGAGAGTATGTGCACCTACATGCTGTGGTCTGTGGAAAAAATAAAAAAAGAAGAAAAGAAAAAAAAAAACAAAACAAAACAAGGAAGGAGGTCACAGGGCCCAGAGGGAAGAGTAAACTAGATAGTTAAGGGAGTTTAAGGCCCCTAAAACATTCTATGCAGCAATTACTCGGTGCTGCTTTGCTGACATGGGGCAAAAGTAAGGGAAGACATATTCCTGATCATTCCTCATGCCGTAATGGTGTTGTTCCACATCAGAAGGCTATGAGGGATAGAGTGCTCTGTGGTTAATGACATCTAGTTGGTCTGCCAAGCTAGGATATTCCTGGTGGTTCAGCCCAACTTGGACTGAAGCTACGATTTGTTATTCATCAGATACAACTTTGATATTCAAAATTTGCTAGCATTTTACTCTGACAACACAAGGGTAGAGATAAACAGTCACCCCTGTACTACCTGGGGCTTTAGAGAGAACTTCATGTTGGACCAGAAAAGACAAAGGGATATATGGGAGAATTCTTTGTGTTTAGAAGACAATGCTACAGATACTGATAAAAGCAGCATATGCAGTAACAAGAACGGTCATGCTTTTAAACTCTATTGGAAAAAATAAACAAATATTTGACTACATAACTATTTCAAAATCAGAAATAGTCTTCATCCTTTGGATTTTAAAAGCTGACAGTTTTCAGAATGTATTTTATGGTATGTTTACAAATCCAAAAGCCTTTGACATTGATAGTTATCTCACTAGAAATTTTTCATCCATGTTATTGTATTATGCGGCCAAGAAATTTGGCAGAGGAAAGTACTTGGATAATTAGGAGATGAAAACTAAAGAAAGAGCATAAGATAAATGGTATTTACACAGCAAATGGTGGAACTGATCTCTGACCAGTAACCTTTTTAAAGAATGCTGTCCCCATGCCAGAAAAAAAATTTTACTTTCTAAAAGATAATGCCTATGGTGTCTTCAAATCTGGGCCCTGTGAAATCTTTTGATTTCACAATTGGTCTGTAGTTGGTCTTGTATCATAATAGTTTTTCATTTAAGATTTCTGATAAAGGAGTGGCTTGACAATGGAGCAGGATGTCATTTAGGGTTAGGTGGCATCAAACAAAACTTAGGCAAACAAGCACAACCAGTGGCTTACATGAGATATAAATGTATTCTTCTGATATGAGAAAGGAGTTTTCTAAGGAGGCCACATAGGTGTGATAAGGTCCTTTACAATTGTGAAGTAGCCTGCATCTTTCTTTTGTATTTCTGTGTTCTGGAATGAAGCTTCCTCTTCCGGCACTAAGATATATATCTACCTGTGTCCTGCGTACCACATCTTTAAGCCTTTGGAAAGAAAGAAGAGAATTGGCAAGATGTGCCTTTCTACCTTCCTATGCTTTGTATTGTTGCATACACACATCATCACGTGTCATTAGTCAAGTCAGTCACATGAGCACACACAGCTATATGAGCAGCTAAAGCATGCCTTCCTTTCACTGAGTGATCATTGCACCGAGATGAAGTTGGGGACTCTCTCAGTAGTGAAGGTCACAGGACAACAGTCTTAGGAAAAGATACATGAGAAGAGTAGTCTATTTTAAAATTGGTTTCACAAGTCCCAGGAATGGTGTTTAGGAAATCTCATCTTTCCTTTCCATCTTTATCTCTCTCTCTCTCTCTCTCTCTCTCTGTGTGTGTGTGTGTGTGTGTATGCATATATGTATTCCATTCTACTACTCAGGTTTAAAAAATATTTTATTTACTTATATATTTGAGAGACAAAGAGGCTGGGGGGATTAATGGGCATGCCAGAGCCTCTAGCCACTGCAAACAGATTCCACCTTGTGCATGTGGCTTTACATGGGTCCTGGGGAGTCCAAACCAGGTTCAAGCTTTTCAGGCAAGTGCCTTAACCACTGAGCAATCTCTCCAGCCCCTACTCAGGTTTTTATTGATTCTCTTTTCTGACTCCAAGAATGAAATCTAAGTCAACCCTTAGTATCCTCTAGAACAAATTGATGTTTGATTGTAATCTTCTGAATTATCAAAAAACTACATGAATAAATTCCCTAGATAGCATTTAGTATTTGACATTTTAATCGGCCATTTTCCAAATGGGAATTCATGGCTTGTCATTTATCTAAACATTTTGAAGGAGTCAGTGTAATTCTTAATCTCTCGAAGAGGCAGTTTATAACCAGTATCCCATTAGAATGATTTTTATTGCCTTCCAAATTGCTGACAGACATTCTTCCTGGTTCCTGGAACAACGCATCAGTAGCATCTGATGTAAAGGATCAATGGGTTACTCTTGATCATTAACTTTACAATTTCACAAATATATTTTTGCTTTAGTGGCCATGATTTAGAGAATAAATAAGTTAAACTCTATGAAACATTTCAGTTATGTATAGAATCTGTTTATTTGCTGAGGCTAGTAAGCTCTACAGATTATGGCAGCAATACAAACTGATATTTAAACCATGTGAGATTTGAACTTTATACTAAGTGGCCAAAAGTCTTGTCTTCATAAATTTTCATCCTCATCTATGTTGGTCATAGTTTGATGAATTTAAGTTAATCAAATTAAACTCAAATTGCTTGTCACTTGCAACAAATATCAAAATACAAACTTAATAGATATCATATATAATAAAAGGTAGCATATGTTGTATTACATGTATATACATATGTATGTATGTATGTCTAGTTTACATGCATACTTTCATAATGTTTATTAATTATATTTATAATAGATACCAATACTATAATTGTTTACATATAAATATCATGTTACATATGTAATGTTTTATTAAATATATATTATATTAAATACTCTCATAGTTCAGTGTAAGCATGCTAAATATTTCTATTATTTTTCTTTTGAGATGTGTTATATCAAAGACCACTGAATATTTATGATTGCAAATAAAAGTATTTTTTCTTAAAATTGTTTTATGTTTTTATTATTTTTTAATTTTTGTAGTCAGTGAATACATTCAGGTTGGCACCATTGTTAGCCTCCTCCCTGTCCTCCTCCCTCCACCAGGACCCTCCTTGTTGGGGTATATGGGTTGTGCATTATGGTGTTAGCCTCTAGTTTCGGGTAGGAGGAAATGTCTCTGTGTTTAATGACCCAACGTGTGGCTCTGACATTCTTTCCGCCCCCTCTTCGCAAATTTCCCTGAGCCATGTTGGGTTCATATTAGGTCTGCTTCCGTGTTGAGATCTTGGGTGCCTCTGTGTCTCTGGATATCTGGTTTGGTAGGGGTTGATTGTTCTCTGTGTCTATCTCCTTCACTGTTGTGCTGGTTCCTGGTTCACTAAGAAAACAGCATTCTTGCATGTTTCCCCAATTATTCTTAGTTTCACCTGGAGCCCTTTTGAGGTATGATAGGGTGGTTCTCTCCTTAGGATCTGCATCTATCTGAAAAAGAGAAGCAGATTCTCCAACAGAGAATAAAGTTAGCACCAAGAAGATGTGTTAACCATTGTTTTTTAGAGATAGTTTAGTGGAGAACGGGTTCATTTTTGGATATGGTTCTGACTTGTTACCCAGCTCCAGCTATAGGTTCTGTTCCACTGAGCAGATCAGTTTGCCAAATTGAGAGCAGTTGGTTTCCCACCATGGCTATGCACCACTATTGCACTTATATGAGCACCACATCAGGTAGTTTGCTGCTAAGTAAGTTAGACCTGCATTGCTTGGGCAGATGTTGGTCTTTATCCCCCAGTCACTCATGTAGCACCTTCCGGCACTAGAGGCGCTAACTGTCTGGGGACTGACTCCCTTCCAGCTTCCAGTCATGTCGCTCTATGCTACATACCAACAGTGTATGGTGTCTTCAGCAGTAGGGTTTTACCACTAACCTATGGTGGGTCCTCAAGCGTGCTGACATAAATCTGTCTTCTTTTGGGAAACCTTGTAGGTCTCTGTGACCAAAAGCTCATTGTGGATGATTACCACTTGGTGGTACTGGGAGTTACAGGTCAGTGGCCAAGAAGAGAAGGAAGAACCAGATAAGTGATATAAAAGAGATAGAGGGATAAGAGAGAAGAGGGAGGGAGGGAAAGAGAGAGAAAGAGAGGGGGAGAGAGAGAGAGAGAGAAATAGGAGGAGATAATGAACAGTTTTTTTCATACCCTCTCAAGGGCCTTGTGAATCTAGGTTCCCTCTAAAAGCCTGGTGGAGGTTTAGCCATTTGGTTTGTCTTTTAGGATGTAGAGTTTTATGATACCATTGCCTTTTGGGTCTACTTTTGTGTACCCCCCTCCCTTCCTTACTCTCCCCTCCCTTTCCACCCTCCCTATTGTCTGGTCCTCGAGACGCTTGGTAGGCATGTCGGAGACTTTGGTAGATTCAGGTTAGGAGCTGTAAATGAATGAAACTATGTGCTGATTATCTTTCTGTGATTGGGTGAGTTCACAGAGAAGAAGCTGTTCCAGGCTTGACTACTTTTCTTCAAATTTCATTGTGTCATTTTTCCTTAATGCTGTGTAGAATTCCATCTTGTAGATATACCACATCTTAGTTATCCATTCTTGTAGTGATGGATATCTGGGTTGATTCCAGCTCTTGGCTATTATGAATTGAGCAGCTATGAACATATTTGAGCAAATCTGTCTGAGCTGAGGCATGGAGTTTTTAGGGTATATGCCCAGTAAGCGAATAACTGGGTCTGTTGGTAACTCTATAGCCAGTATTTTTTAGGAGCCTCCATATTGCTTTCCAAAGTGATTGTACCATCTTACATTCCCACCAACAGTGGGTGAGGGTTCCTATTTCTCCACATCCTTGCCAACATTTATTTTCCTTGGATTTTTTTGATGTTTGCTATCTTTATTGGGGTAAGGTGGAATCTCATAGTGTTTTATGTTTTTATTCTTTCTACCTGCCTTCTCTTTTTTCTATCTTCCTTTTGCTTTTCTTTCTTTTTTTGACAGGGTTTCATGTAGGCCAGACTGGCCTAGAGTTATATTGCTGAAGGTAATCATTAACTGTCTATCCTGTTGCTTCTACTTCTGTGGTGCTGGGGTTACAGCATGCTCTGCCGTGATTGCTGGGTAGCAGCCATCTTTTATCCGTAGGTATAGGAGTTTCTCCTCCTTTGTGTCATTGCGTGAGGACAAAAATGCAAATCAAACAGATTTTATGATTGGTGTGAGCAATGTCTCATTTCAAAAGCAAACTGCCTAAAACAGAAATCATTCAAATAGTTCCTTACTCATGTAAAGAATTATCTAATTCATCAAATGTTTGGTAAACTTGTACCTCAAAGCTTTACTGTTTTGTCTCATTTCTGTAAAGCAAAACAACTAGATCAGTTTTCCAATTTTCTCATGGCCTGAGTTGAGCCATTATCCTAGATAATTCTATAAGAGTAAAACAAAATAATATGATAAATAATATGGAATCATCAACATAATACTTTATGCTATCATATCTGCACTAAGACAATATGTTGCCATATTTAGAGTATAAAATCTTAGAAAAGCATAAAGTTGACAAAAAGTTTCATCCTTTAATTTATACATTGCATGTGGTATCTAATAAATGTTAGTTATTATTTCTGTTAATAATACTTTTTGCACTAGTAGTTCTTATTTATATAATGAAATGTCTTTACTGTCAATAGTTTTGTTTGATATTTTCCTGACAATCTGAGTTATTGATGCAAACTCCCTCTTTGCCATTCTGCTTGTGTGCACTGGACTTGAAAGTGAGTCAGTGTCCCTGAAGCCAGCATAATGCAGCTTTCAGCAGACAGCAGTTGGCCAGAATTTCTACCCATCTCTGATGGGAGAACCCTAAGGTGTTTTCCAGTGATTCCCCAGCTCCTCCTCAAAGTAATCCCTGGTCTCCTACAGTACCCATCAGTGGATAGTGCATTTCTAATATCTTTCCCTGACACCCGCTGAGGGTCTGTGCCTTCCTCTTATTAGTGACATGTATGCTTAGGCATGGGGTCCAGTTCAGAGGGAATCTAGGCTAGGAATGCACTCCTACAACCAAAAACAATGCATTCCCTTAGGAAGATTCGAATAGTCTTTAGGTTGAGTGACGCTGTGTTGGTCCGTTTGTGAAAACTTTAGGTGCAGGAAGACTTCTGCATTCTATTACTTTATATGGGATTTCATTCAATAGTTACTTGGGCTTATCTAGGCCATCTACAGATAACAGGGCAAAATGGCATTATAAACAGTGCAAGCACTGTGAAGGTATCCCAGCCAGGAAAGCAGAGGCTACACAGAAGCCCCATCTAAGAGCCCCTCCTAACCAGCCACGTACAGCAGAGTATGCATGTATGTGGTGCTCTATAACATTTCAGAAAGAGGTCAAATTACAGAACACAGGAAGCAGTTGCTACAGGAGGAAATTACAATTTTGTGTGGCTTTATAACTGTTTTCCCCAGAATTCATTCCCAAAGGTGTTATTTTAAAAAGGCCGTAATAGGAGGTTTAAAAGATTAACTACTTCTTGCTCTGATGTATGTGTTTTTTTTTTTTTAATTTTGTTTTCGTTTGTTTTATTTTGAGGTAGGGTCTCACTCTAGCCCACGATAGCCTGGAATTCACTATGTAGTCTCAGGGTTGCCTCAAACTGACATTGATCCTCCTACCTCTGCCTCCCAAGTGCTGGGATTAAAGGCCTGTGCCACCACACCTGGCTGTGTGTGTTCCTTTAACATTAGTCACTAACCATTATTTTATTTAATTATTAAGCCTATCTGCATTGTTCTCAGAGACTAATTTGTTTCTTCCATTACAGAAACCATACCCTTCTTCCTCCTCTTTTCTAAATGAGACCCTAAAGCACCCCTTGGTAAGCAATTCTAAAGACTGAGACCCGACTTAATTTCATCAAGCTGAGATCATGTTTGCTTTAATGAGAAAGAAACAGAATTTTTGAGGGATTTAAAAAACTGTTAATAAGTGTTGCACAGGGCTGGAGAGATGGCTTAGCAGTTAAGCACTTGCCTGTGAAGCCTAAGGACCCCCGTTCGAGGCTCGATTCTCCAGGACCCACGTTAGCCAGATGCACAAGGGGGCGCATGTGTCTGGAGTTCTTTTGCAGTGGCCGGAGGCCCTGGTGTGCCCATCCTCTCTATATATGTATCTGCCTCTCTCTCTCTCTTTCTCTCTCTGTGTGTGTGTGTGTGTGTGTGTGTCCATCGCTTTCAAATAAAAAATAAAAATAAACAAAAAAATAACTGTTGCACATTCCTATCTTATCCTACGACTCCCCATCCATTTCATCTACCACCACTGAGAAATTGTTATTTTATCAGGTGTAAACACAATATAACTAAATTTTGTAAGAGGCCTTGCAATCAGAAAAGGTTTGAACCATGCTTCATCTGCTCATGGAGTTGAGCTTCAGGGAAGGTGTGGAAGACAAAGTTTGTTGGCTGTTTTCCACAAAAGCTGTCCTCAGATGTGAACACCTGAATCTGATGTTGCCCTTTTCTAGGTTTTCTTCTTCCCTTGGTAAGTTTTGCATTAGACCTTTATGTTTTCATTATATCCTGGCAGCTCCCTCAAATAGGAGAGTGAATAAAGGCCTTCTTTTCCATTAACATCCTATCTTTCTATTTCCCTTTGGGCTCTCTGGCACGTTATTGCTGTTTTTCAATGAGCAAGATCCCCAAGAAACTGTCTTCATTTGTGAAGCCTTACCATAGATCCTATCTGAAAGCTGTGGATTTTGTTCTTCCCTTATGTAAACATCGTAAAGTATTCCTGTACGTGAGCACAACTTGAAGGAACTATCCCTACAGCTATGAATAAGTGTGCTTTGCACAGACATGTCTTTTTCCAAGTGCCTGCTTCCCCAAGCATGGGAAATCTAGAAGAGTGGAAGCTTCAAACTCAGGTCAAATGATAGTGATGCATGGTTTGGAACAATTGCATTCCTGTTTAGGAATCTCAAAATATTATGTAAAATATTCCAGATGTATCTATCTTACTGATTCTGGATGATTTCCATATGTGATGCCTTAAGATAGATAGATAGTTAAATAGATGGTATATGATAGTTAGATAGATAGGTAGATAGGTAGACAGAAAAAGGTGATAAGTAATAGATAGGTTCACAAAGCAATATCATATATATGTATATATAAAGGTCATAAGACTATATGTACCATGTCATAGTAAAAAAAAATGACAGCAAAATTGGTAGTATAACACATAGTGTCTGGCCTATCTTCTTTGATGTGTATGTCAAATTGTTCTTTGAGGAACCAAATTGTGATGCTGGCTGTTTTTGTATTTTTCCCATGACCAGAGTAATGAAAGAGCAGAGACAGTGATTGTACCCAAGATGCTCATAAATCCACAACTCTTCACACTGTATCATGAGAAAACTTGCTAACATATTTTATAGCAGATTGTATTTTTGTTTGTTTTTAATCCATTAGGATGAATTGCTAATTCATTAGATATCAGAAACATAAAGAGTAGCTGCGCTTTAGGCACATATTTCACACTACTTCCATGTCTGTTAGGAAGTAAAATATAGACATGAAAAGAATCTGTCAGCACACGTTATGCTCAAAAGGTTCCCGTTACAACAAGGAAACACTAGGCTGACGATCCTTTATGGACAGCACCATTAAAAATCACCAGTGGCCAGGAGTTCAAAACTGGTTGTGTGTAGGCTTGGCAGAAAACAGGCAAACACAAGTAGCAGCAGCATGGATGAGTAATATTCTGCAGAGAACCTATTACCGTAAAGGAAAGGCCAATACCTTTCTCCCTTTTTTACTTTACCTTTTAAATTCTGCCTGATAGGTCATAAACTCAATTACCTATTGCGATGAAATAACAGAGAAAATGAAAAGAAATGATATGAAGGAGCAGTTCTGAATATCACGCTTGATTTAAAAGGAAAAATAACCAATGTAAGTCAGTTAGTAGTTAATATGTTGGTTCTACAATACTGTATTGGGAATTCTGAGTAAAATATTTCTGACTAAAATTAAAGTGGGTGTGTGTCTTAAAAGGGACCTATAAATGAACAAATGAAAGGTGTTTTATGCCTTGGGAAGGATGTCAGGGGGATATCAATGTGGTTTAGCTTTTCCTGACCCTGTCACTTCCTAGCAGGCCAGCCTCTGTCAGCTCATCTGGGGACAACTTATAGTCACAGAGGTAAATGTTCAGCAACAAACACGTTCCAGGCAAGGTTACTTAGTGGATTTCCATGAATTTCAAAAACCACTCTCAAGCTGTGTTGAACCAAAAAAAAAAAAATCTGATAATTTATGTTACCCAGATGTTAGGCAAACCAACAGCTTTCACTACTCATAAATTTAACAGCATTAAGCACCTGCTGGCTTTAAGCAACAACTCCTGCCAAGAAGAAAGAACCTTGTGATATACTAATGGGCTCCGTCCCTTACCACCAAGCACCAAACAGAGTTCAGGTCTCAATCCTACAGCCTCCCACAGAGAGATCCCGAGTCCCCACACACTCAGAGCTACTCAGACCTTCTCTGCCAGGTCTACAGTGGATGCACAGGCCAGCCATCATAGGTGGGATGTAGTGAGGTCTAAAGCTCAAAGGAATGCCGACTGTTAGCTGACTTAGTAAACAGAAGAAGTGAGTTAAGAATACCAATGTCTAACACCTTGAAAATAAAGTGAAACTGGAAAGTTTAATTGCAATCATTTCTGAGGGTCAGAACCTGCCATACATTTAAATACAGACATCACATCACCTATGAGATTTGCATAATTTTCACTCACATCACTATCAGATGGCTCTAAGCCATTCTTTCTGTCTCTGGAGGGAGGCTAGCCCAACACACTTCTGGATTCTCTTTTCTGTCCCTTGAACACTTTTGTGGAAACATGGCAATTTAGTCACAGGGCTGGAAGAAGATATCACTGGATGGCCACTATATAATAATTCAATGTCAGAGAGCACTGATCTATTGGATCCATTTCACCAGGGAAGTGTGCCCTATTCCCTGAGTGGACATCACCTGAATGTATAGTTTCTGAAAGTAAGTAATATTAAAGGAGGTATCTTTATTCTCTGTTGCAGAACTACGCCCATTCTCTAAATACCTTCATTCCTTTCACTGTCTGTGTAACCCCTTATGCTTAAAGAAGTGAATATCTTCCTACACCTGTGAACCCTACACTGAACATTGTGTTAATCTTTGTGACAGCTGAAGCCTCACTTACTCAGTTTACAAGGAAGACTCCTATTGGCTTTTCTACTCATAATTCCCAGAGTAGTTCTTTGGCTTGATGTGCTTGACCTAAAATTATTCTTTTCATCATAGATAGACATGCTAGGTTTGATCTCCTAAAGTTCGATCTCAGCTTATAATTTGGAAAAACAATTATTGCCGCAGAGACTCTAGAGACCAAACGATAGTATCTTCCATGGGTGTCTATTGTTTATTCCCTGTCTATTGTGCAATATGTAAAGTCCCTGCTGGTTATGCTTTCCAACCAAAGGTGACAATCTCTACTTTCCTGGCTGTAATAGTATAAGGGTAAATTCAGAAAAGTAACTCTTCTTAAAAAATCAATATACATTAATTGCACATTTTAGTAGGATTCAGTGTGTTATTCTATATGTACTTTGCAAATCTCAGTTCTCCTTAACCATAACTACATACTCCCTAATGTCTAGTTATCATAATTCTTGCTTTCATAATAGCTTTATTTTAGCTTCCACATATAAAAGAAAATGAAGCTTCATCTTTTCTCATGTCATTTAATATGATATCCTTAGGTTTCATCAATTCTGTTGCAGATAACAGCTATTAGTTTAGAAGAAAAAAATTGCTCTTGCTTGGTTGCTAGCTTGTAGGCTCTGTCCACAGACTCAGGTAGGCCACCAGCCAGGGAACCAGAAATCACTAGGTTGCTTGATGGCCTCTGAGCACACAGGTCCTGGCCCCAGAGGTGGAAAGGTCTCCAGAGAATCAGAAGCACCAGGTAGCTAGACCCCTGCTCCGCAGTGAGCTTGCAGTTGGTGCCCATATACCCCTAATCTTGAAGCGATAAATGCATTCAGCAAACTTAATGAGGCCATGGACAAAGCACTGAATGAAGTGCAGGAGAATCAACTGGAGAGATGAATGAAGTCAAAGAGGATGTGAACCAATGCTTGAATGAATGCCAAAAGAACACAATGCACTAAATACAATAAGATAATTTAAATAGGAAATGAAAGTAGAACTCAACAAAATGAGAGATGTTGAAAAAAAAGCCAATGGAAATTTTTTTTAAAAAATGAAGCAACTCAATTAAAATGTTCCCAGAAAAGCCATATCAATTGAATACATCATGTGGAAGACAGAATATAAGGAATTGACAATAGAGAAGAGGAAATAGATAGGTCAAGGTCAACAACAAATTATTAAAAATGCATGAAGCAAAGATTGGAGAAATGTGGGATACCTTCAAATTACTAAATATGTGAATCATGAGTAAATAATGATAACTTCAGCTCAAGGGCATAGAAAATATTTTTGATAAAAGATACAGAATAAACTTTACAACTCTTTCCAAAGACAGACCTATTCATATATAAGAATAAGGAATATTAATAAAAGTAAAAAAAAGGATAAAGAATACCAAACTTCCAGGACCAGAGAGGAAATTTCCATAACACATTATAGCTAAAACACTAAACACAGAAAAAAAAGAATACCCAAAGCTGCAAGAGACAAATAGTTTGTCACTTATAAAGAGAACCATCTTTGTAGAGTTGACAGCAAATACTAGAAACCCCAAGACTCATCAAAACATGACAATCACAAAAGAAAGACCAGGGCTTAGTACTAGACAAGTCACCTCTATCACACCCTCTGGGGCTCAGGGAACATGGCAGAGGTCGTCACAGAAAGAACATGAGCGAGGCTCTCTCTGCTGGTCCGATAGCCATCCCTACGGAGAGGGTGGTAGCTACTGAGGAGACTCAAAACTCATCAAAGTAGAAAATAAGAGGTTGCCGAGAGCTGAGAACTGAAGGAGATTTTTAACTTGCAATCCAAGGCTCAGGGAACATTGCGAGATTTTTACCTTGCAATCCAAGGCTCAGGGAACATTGCAGAACAGGTGGCAAAAACAATGTGAGAGTTCAGGGTGTGTAGACGTACTTTGTGACATTGTCATCCTGACACGAACCAACTGGTGCATTCATAAGCCACAGTGGTTATCAACATCCTTGTAAGACCAACATAGTTCTGAGCCCATAAACACTTTGACACAGAGGAGGGCAAAGTGAATGAGACAACAGAACAGAGGAAGGGCTACCTGGAAAGAGGAGAGTTCTCAGGGATGAAGGAATGGGGATAGCTGACAAATACAGGATGAAAGGACTGGGAACATGCTAAAATTAATGTATATCCATATATTGAAGTTTTCAAAAAGAATGAAGGACTGGTGAGATGGTTTAGTAGTTAAGGAACTTGTCTGCAGAGCGTAAAGACCTAGGTTTGACTCCTATAACTCATGTAAGCCAGATGCACACGGTGGCACATGCATCTGGAGTTCATTTGCAGCAGTTAGAGACCCTGGAGCACCCATTCTCTCTCTCTCTCTCTCTCTCTCACACACACACACACACACACAAATAAAAAAGTAAATAAATAAATAATATTATTTTTAAAAAGGCAAGAAAAAAAGCAACAATGATGCAGTAAGGTAACACATAGGAAAAAGAAGCAATTCACTCAGTGGTGGAAGAAATGGACTAGTTCTGTCCTGAGAGATTACCAGTCGATGCATTTTTTTATAGAAGTTATTATCTTTTTTAAAAAAATATTTTATTTATTTATTTGAAAGAGTGAGAGACAGAGGAAGGGGCATAGAGACAGAGAGAATGGGTGTGCCATGGCCTCCAGCCACTGCAAATGAACTCCAGACGCATGTGCCCCCTTGTGCATGTGGCTTACATGGGTCCTGGGGAATGAACCAGGGTCCTTAGGCTTCACAGGCAAATGCCTTAATGGCTAAGCCATTTCCAGTGCTTACAGTGTACCGGCAACCATACTAAGTACATCATCAGAACTGTCTTCAGCAGCAGTGCTCCCAGCAGGCCTGCAAAGGCACACACTGAAAATTGATTTTCCCTGGAAGACCCAGCTGAATGAGGATATGCGCCCAGTCTGCCATTTCTAGAAGGACACTTGTCAATGAGCACTTGACACTGCCCCTGTGCTTAAGAAGCTAGGAAAACAACAATGTCTAGTCCTCTACTTTATTTTACCTCTCCACCTTCTTCACAGATGCAGTTTTAATGTCTTGCAACTGCTTAAAGGAGCAGCATGAATGCTAAGCGTTGATCTCTGGTGTAATGAGATGTGAGGAGGCTGTATTGGAAAGGTTGTTATTTAATGTGCTTTTCAGTAGAAGATTCTCTATAAATTATCATCATTAATCATTCATGGAGAAATGAGCACTGAGTGGGTGAAATTTTCTGAGGAAATATTATCTTAGGTTATTAAAATGTAAGTAGATTTGTATGCATAGGAATTATAGTCACAAAGGAGAAAATACAAGCTTAGGCAGCCAATGAAACCCAAGTTAGAGGAGTATAACGGAAAAAAAAAACTTGGAATCAATTTGACTGTTTAATTTGAAATGGATGATGTCAAGCTATGAATTTTAAATATTTTCAGAAAAAGAGGTTCTACAAAATGATAGGAAAACAGTACACTTAATGAATAATAATAATAACAAATACTAGTAAGTATGCATATATTTTACCTAGTTACTATTTCCTGCTGAAATCATTCTACCTCCATGAGATCCCAAAAGATTTTATTATAGCCAAATAGTCAAAAGGAAAAGGAAAGGCTTCTTTGACAATAGAAATATTTGTGCAATAAATAAGCCAGCAAAAGTTCAGAAAACATGCAGAACTGAAATCATTACAAAATAATATTTTTAAATGAGATTATATATATATAGATTAGCAATCCGAACCTTCAATATTCTTATCATAAAAATTTAAGAGAGTAGTATGGCAAAGCAGTGGTGGCAATAATCAAGGAAACAATTAAAGAAAATTCTCTCAATGTGATGAGAACTGTGTACCATCTTAAAAGTAAACAAGGTCACTAGGTCCTTAGCATGACTTCTACCAGAATATATTCCTGTGAAATTTTTAAATCAAGAGGTTATAGTCAATTCTCAGGAGTTCTGAAATTAAATACAGCTAACATATAAAAAACAAAATTTCAAACTATCTTTCGATTTTTCAATCCACTGATATAAGTCACCGACAAACAATGTCTGCACATTTCTGGGAAAGTTAAAATGTGCTTGTAACTTGAGATAAGTCACACTAATAATCAAAAATGATATAACAGATATTTTAACATATAAAAACTCAGAATGTTATCTACTCTTATTTGTGGTTAGAATTGAAAATGTTCTCTAGTACATCTAGTAATGTAAGATTTTTTATGTCCTTTTACTTTTTAATGCATGCATTGATTCCCTAATAACTTGACAACCATCACAAGATGTACACATGTATTAAAATGTTATATTGCATTCCATACTTTTATTAAATTATGTGTCAAGTAAAAGTAAAATTTAAAATGATAGGTTATAAGAAGACAGAGAGATGAATGGTTCATGATTACAGAACAAAAAAATGTGGGAGTCACTGAGTATCATTCTGGTTCTCTTAGGAAGCAGATGTCTGCACAAAGTCCATGTACAGAATTTGAGGGATAATACTTGTGGTGGATCAAAAGGAAAAGAGTGAGGACATGTAAGAAGAAGTCTAAGATGTGTTGCTGTCCAGATGCAGTGAAAGATCAGCAGGCATGTAATAGTACCAGAGCAGGCAGAGTCTCAGACACTATGGAGCTTGTAGAAGTTTATAGGTGGTCCATCTGAGGCTCAGCACAAAGTCAGCTGATGGAGATGTCCACGTGGAATAGAGAGAGCCAGCACCCGAGTAAAAGGCTGGGCATAACCACACACACTTGTAACCACAGTCCTGTGGGGGGCAGAGTACAGAGAATCACTAGGTCTCACTAAGTGAAAACCTGCTGCTATGGATTGAGGAAGAGCCCCCATCTCATGGAAATACACTGATGAGCAACGGAAGAGTACACTCAACATTCTCCTCTGACCTTTTTATGCACATGCATCTGCACACACAAACATACACATGTTCATATACCACATACACACACTTCATATCATAACACACAAGCTATACATAACACACATGCCAAAAAACCCTACATATAAACTTTTCTCTCCCTTCTCCATATGTTTATATTTTATGTATAGTACACATGCATGTGATTTGCATAATTCATCTATATATAAAGAAATATATATTTCACATGACTTATCTGTAAATTCATAAATAGATACTATATAGACATATATTATAGAGAAGAGAAAATAAACATGTAGAAATCTGAGGTTACAAAATAATAATCATGGAAAACAGAAAATATAAATTACAGAAATACATAAATTCATAACTATAACTATATACATAATTATTTCCATATGTATATGTGGCATCTAAAAACATACACACAGAAAACTCCTAACACTGCTTTCCTAAGGAGAAGGCTGAGACAAAAGTAGGAGAGAGATTGTCATTCTGTTTTTTAGATGAATGCCAGACCAGTGTAGATATAATTATATCGTGTAATACTTTGCCAAGTCTTAAGATAAATGGATGTACAAAATTTCTGTCTGTTGGCATTCGGTTCAGAACTATGAATGGAGCAAAGTGTGCCTTATCTATTTGTGATCTCAGTATCCTTCCATTATTAAATGCTAGAATGCACAAATACCTCCCCTTTCATGCCCCACACTGACTTGCTGATGGATTAATCTCCTCTCTCTCTCTCTCTCTCTCTCTGTCTCTCTCTCTGTCTCTCCACATTCTCTACAATCCATATGTATTATTTCATACCATGTACCTCTCTCTGTGTGGTGGTTTGAATGCAAAATGTCTCACATAGACTCCTGTTAGAGACTCGTGTTCTTGCATACTGAATCCCCAGGTAGAGACTGTTTGAGAAGTTTGTGGTGCATTAGGAGGTGGAGCCTTGCTGGAGGAGGTAGGTCCCTGGGAACAGGCCATGGTGTGTTATACTCTGCCCAGCTTGGAGCTCTTGAACATGCTGATGTGAATAAGCAAGTCCCTGCTTATGGCTCCTACCGTGCTTTTCCTGCCACAGAAACATCTCTCCTGGAACCTATAAGCCAGAGACAAAGTCTGTCCATATTTTGCTCAGGTTTCTTTGTTTGTTTGTTTAGTTTTTCCCTAGCAGTGATAAAGTAAATGCTACCCTCTGCATGCTGCTTTTTTTCTCAGCAGATGTACACAATGTGGGCAGTGTTAGATGCATAGAAAGAACCAAAGAATTAGTGTGTGCATCACTCCATTATCTATCAGTGACCATGAGTTTATTTGCTGGAGGAGACATTAATATTTGACCATTATTATGTCAAACTCTATTTTCAGTACAATTTTGTAGCTATAAGAAAGGATTGGGTTTGTGTAGGTTATAGAACACAGCCCAGGAGTCCAAATTTTAGCTGGTGCTCAATAAAGTACGCTCACTTCAGAACATTGCAACTTGACAGCCTGAAGTTCAATGTACCAGAGTCAGGTGAGTATGGTATCCATCAGAAACCCAAAGCATGTTGGACTTGGACAAAGGGAACAAACAGTCATGATCTTTTGATGTTTTATAGATAGTAGGAAACATCACTTTAAGGATGACTGTATTATAATATGTCACTTATTTACTCTGCTTCTTAAGTGTTTTAGTTATATTTCTTTATTTGCAAGGAGAGAGAAGAGAAGAGGAGAGGAGAGAAGAGAGAGAAGAGAGAAGAGGAGAAGAGAGAAGAGAAAGAGAAGAGAAGAGAAGAGAAGAGAAGAGAAGAGAAGAGAAGAGAAGAGAAGAGAAGAGAAGAGAAGGGAAGAGAAGAAAATGGGTGCACCAGGGCCGTAAGCCATTGCAAATGAACTCCAGATACATGTGATACTTTGTGCATCTGGCTTTACATGGATAGTGGAAAATCAAACCCAGGTCATTAGGCTTTGCATGCAAGCACTTTAAATGCTGAGCCATCTTTCCACCCCATTAAGTGTTTTTTAGGTTCTTCATTATATCACCAAAAACTTTTCTAGTACTTAAAATGTGTTTCAAATCACTTAACTCATTCAAAAGCTAAACAATGAGTATTCTTGGGGTTACAGGCACCAGAGTCAGGAGGTGATTAGAGTTATGACAAGAGTTAGCTA
This sequence comes from Dipus sagitta, assembly GCA_036346955.1. Lineage (NCBI taxonomy): Eukaryota > Metazoa > Chordata > Mammalia > Rodentia > Dipodidae > Dipus > Dipus sagitta. Next base: position 62,689,598 of record CM070786.1, read on the forward strand.
CTAGACAGCTGATTCCATACGCTCCAGACTCTTGATGGTTCATTATGCCTGTAGACTTAAATAATCATGCTAAGGAAAGTAGTGCTTTCCCCGAGTTCCTCTGATAGAAAGGAACAAACCTGGACAATCACCAGGAGTACAGCTGCTGCTGTCATATGACCTATCGTATTTAATTGTCCTTTTGGTAAAGCATTTCTTCTTTGTTCACTTTCCCACTTTGTTCCCCCAACAATTAATTTGTTCTCCCAAACCATTGACATGAGTATCATAAAATAGAATTTATAAGAGTTCATCCTCAGATGGGGAAATAGATACAGCATGCCTTCAAAGAACCTGAGATTTCCCTTGCTGAATTTTTAATTAATAACAAATCTACAGCAGGAGCTTAAGGGCCTTTAGTGCCTTTGCTGTGCTCCAGTTTGCCTTAGATCAGAGCAGAGACATATGGCTGAAGCCCTGCTGAAACTGCCTGTGCTTGCTCTTTGCAAGTATGTCTAACAATTCCAGATCCTCACACATACACACACACACACACTCTCTCTCTCTCTCTCTTATTCTCTCTCTGACACATTCTCTCTCTCTCTCTCTCTCTCTCTGATATGAACTATTTTATCACTGCCTACATGCATCTATACCTAGAAAGCCTCAAAATGTTTCCATTAGAGCATTAGAGCAAAAGTTTTCTGGTGCAGGGGACAGGCTACTGAAGAGATGACCCATATTCTCCCACATTAGAAGCACCTTTCCAGGTATCAGTTTTGGGGGAGAGAACCTCCAGTGTGGCACAGCTGTGAGAGCAAGCAAACTATTAGAACTGAGATGAGAAACAGCCACCCCATATCCATTTCCCTTGGGCTCCCCAGTTCACAGCCACAGTGATATTACCTGCCCTCCCCCCCCCCCAGTGATGCAAAAATTCCTCACAGCACTCGTGGCAACGGATAGCCGCATGTCTATGGAGTCCTCTTGTCCTCTTTGCATTCCTTGGAAATGCTGAATCTTTTGGATTTGGGTCAAGAAGTGTAATACAAACAATATGGGAAAGTTTTCATGTGGTCAGGAGCTTTGCAGCTCTGGTCAGGCCTCTGAAGAAGCTAAGGTCTGAGCCACTTCTCATTGTTGGATGTTTTAGTTTCTACTTAGGGGGAGAGATGTGCATAATTATGTACATACAACCACACACTTGCATGAAGCGGAATGACAAGCATATTCTGGAAATGTGTTATCAGGTACATTGTTGCGTGACCATAGAGTGAACATACAAAAATATACCTGCTCACCATATCACTAGGTGGTGTAATCTTGTGGGACCACTTATGTGGCCTGTTAGTAACAGACCTACCACCATGAAGGACACATGCGCCCATATTCAGACGCAACATATATTTTCCACACAATATTTCAGAGAAGAATAAAAAAATGCTTGGAAATATTTGCAGGAAGAAACAGAAACGTACAAAATGTAACATCACTTCATGAGTTTTCCAAACTAAGCTAAAAACGTCCTCATTCACAAACAGGGAATGGTGAGCCTGACAGCTCTAAGATTTCTTATCTTCTTTGTAAAGCAATACTCCAAGTTCATCCCTCCCCCCATATAAATCAATGTCTTTCTTCAGTTCTGTTTCTGAAACACATTGAATTTTAGAATTCTCTTGCTAGTATGTTTAATTGATACATTTTTGTATATTTTTCAATACACAAAGCTCATTATCACCTGAAAAGACAAGGAAACACATTAAGGAGCTAACATAAACCAATTAATAAATCAATTGAAGGAGAAAATAAAGACAACAAATGAATATTGGCTTTTCAAACTGTGTACTGTCATAACCTCCTCCTGGTTACAATATAGGTAAGGAAGTCCCTGAATTTTTGCCAGCTTATGGCTGAGAGTGTGTGTGTGTGTGTGTGTGTGTGTGTGTGTGTGTGTGTGTACGCGCGCATGCGCATCTGTGTAGTTTTATTTAGTGTTGTCAGTTTCTCAAAAGATATGCCTTCCTATATAGTTGATGCTGAGTTTTTTAAGCCAAAGCCAGCTGAAAGTTCAGATATGCATTTATCATAACACTTGAAACCCAATCTCTGCTCTTTTTCCTTTTTCTTTGTAAAAAGTCATTACCAAACATATTGACTTTGAACCCTGGGGACTGAGAACCAGCAAAATTTGGAACAAGGATAATAGATAACAGGTTTTTGTGAGCTCGCCTTCCTCTTAGTAATAAAGAAAATGAAGAGAATGAGATTAAAGAAGAGAAATAAAAAAGTGAGCAAAAGCCCAAGACCGATGAACTCATCACTCCACAAATTAGTCTGGAGCACCGTCTTAAATGGAAAATGTTTTAGTATTTCCAGAGACAACTAACTGCATCTCCCTTTGTATAGAAAATGTTCATCATTCCTGACAAAGGGCAGTTACTCTGTGTGATGCTTTGTGCTAGACAAATAGAAACCTAATTCACGATGGGAGTTGTTAAATGATAGGTAATGATTTTTGTCTGAGAAATGTGTGCTAATATCGCTTAACTGATTACCAACGAGAATGTGTTCAGTCTGGCTGTGTCCCTCCTTCTGATGTGTCTCCCGATTGTTTTAGTATTGGCATGGCCAGACAGCTCTCGCCCAGCACCTCCCATCTCCATTGATCACATTCAGCCTATTAAGATGTACGATTCATGGGTCATTTTCACGACATGTTTGCTTCCTGTCATGTCATAGCATGGGCCTGCACTCCTCCTGAAAGAAGCAGAAAGGTCCCACATGGCACATATCTCACTGAGATCTGTAACTCATCAGGGGATGGGACTTGAAAGACAGACATGAGAAACGAGTGCAGATAAGGGAGTGAGAATTGTCACATCCCTCTCTTCACTGGTAACATCTCTAGGTTTCAGAATATGGAGTACTTTGGGTCCTAACTACTAGTCTGCTCAAGGTCACCATGAGTCTATGTGATTTTTCAATTCTGCGGTTCATGTAGGTGGGGAGAAATGTTTATGCAGCAGCACTTGACATGCAATCTGAAAGTTTCGTCATCAAGTATTTCAGTCCGAAGACATACTCAGAGGTACTCAGAGTCAATCACTCCAAGCTTACAAGCAGAACAGAAGCCTTTTTAAAGGTTCACTAAAACCCTAGAAAAGATTCCCCATCTCTCATAAGCACAACAGCTTCATGTCAACCAGGTGACACCAGCCCATGTAAATGAATTGCACGGCATAGCACTGGAAAAAGAGAGATTTAAAATAGGTGAAAATAGTTCACCTACTTTGATTAGAGTATTGTCCTTCCCCATGTCTCTTACTGTCCATTAAATATGAAGTATGTCTGCCATGATGCCAGATCTGGCGTCATTTATGGGATGGTGCATGCATGTCTAAGTATTATTATTTTTTTATTTCATCACATGTTTCTATGACAACACCTGAGGACTTTTTCATCAGGTGCTGCTTGCTTCTAGCATTCTAATACATCACATCAAACAATGGCTGGTTGGAGAGATGGCTTAGCGGTTAAGCGCTTGCCTGTGAAGCCTAAGGACCCCGGTTTGAGGCTTCATTCCCCAGGACCCACGTTAGCCAGATGCACAAGGGGGCGCACACATCTGGAGTTCATTTGCAGTGGCTGGAGTCCCTGGTGCGCCCATTCTGTCACTCTCAAATAAATAAAATAAACCAAAATATATATAAAAAAAAAACAATGGCTTATTGGCACAGCAGAGGGTAGAGTGAGTGGAATTCAGTATTTCCTGCAAATAGGCCAACTCCTTGTAATATACTTAGATATGACCCTTAGTTGTCTTGATTCCCAATTCTATTTTATTCAGCTACTTGCAATGACAAAGTGAGGTATCAGTGGAAGGTAAATCAAAGTCCTTCCTGGATTATTTCAAAGGAAGAGAGTGAGGAAAGCGGAAGGAAGAGGGGAATTTTACTGATAAAAAGTTAACCTCTGCCCTTTGTAAATTTGTATTGCATTTTTAAGGTTAGCAAATCAAGTAATGAGTTTCTTCATGGCACCTTCATACATATGCACCATTAAGCCATGTTCTCATCTGCTGTCCTCCCCCACTATCTTTCCTCATGCCCTATACCCACCAGCAACTACTACATGACCCACCACTGGACCATTCTTGAGTATATGACCTAAAGGACTCCAACATCACAGAGATAATTGCACACAAGTGTGTATTGCTTCACCATTAGCAATAGCCAGGAAATGGAACAGTCCAGATGTCTATTACCAGATAAAGGGATCAAATAAGTAGCACATATACAAGATCAAATTCATTGCAGCTGCAAAGAAAAGGAAATATCACAACATTTGCATAAAAATGAATGGGACCTGAAGTCATGTTAAGCAAAACAAGCCATATTCAGACAGACAGACACAATATGTTGTCACACATGCAGAGCATAGATTTAAAATCATATGTGCATGTATTTATGTATGTGCCACAAAACCAGAAAGGGGATCATGGGAGGGCAGGAAAGGACCTTAAGAGAGACAAATAGAGAAGATAAGGGAACACATGCCATAGAAAGCAGGAGGGAATAACTGTGGAAAGAAATGGATTCTCGTGTTCTAAAGATCACATATGAGCTGTTTTTACTCTTTTATTTCATTTTCTTTCATTTTTTAAATTTCATTTATTTATTCATTGCAGTGCTGGGAATCAAACCTATCAGTCACACTATCCCTAAGCTACATCTGCAACCCTTGAGCTTTTGAAACAGGATCTCACTGGCAGCACTTATGTCTCAACCCAAGATCCTCCTGCCTCTGCCTCCTGAGTGCTAGGGTTACAGGTGAGCACCCCGGCACTGTGCTGCTCATCTTCACCTGGTAAAGGTAAAGTTCTCCTTGACTTCAGGCACATGCGCAAACCAGAAAATACAAAATTCACTCTGTTCTTGTATGACTTTTTAGTTTCATTGAAATGTGAAGGTAACTTTAATCCTGATTTAGCTAAATCATTATTTTTAGATCTAATATATATCTTTAGTTGGTTAGTTATGTTTGCTTAGGATGGGTTGGCTTGAGTACCTCAAAATTATTTTTGAAATTCTTAATGACTCTTTTTACATATTCAGTTTTTATATGAAAATAAATGAAAGCTGTTTGCAGTATTGTTTTATAATATAATTATTATTTTCCCATTAAGGAACATTGGGAGCTACTTGCTCCTTTTACAGCCTGAAGTGAAAGAATATGGTGTGACTGTACTCATGGTAAATTGAGATGTCTTGAGAGTACAGAGCTCTAAGTAATATGTTAAATTAAGGTTCTCAGATGTATGTTAATTAAGGTATTTAATTTGAATGTGCTCTTCTTTAATTCCAATTGATTATTAAGAATAGATTTCTTTAAAATATTAAAAAGATAAATAGAGAAAGATATGGTCTAGCTGACCTCAAAAGTTTATCATGGAGATTGCAATTGTGAAACAAAGGCTGTGTGTGTGTGCACGTGTGTGTGTGTGTGTGTGTGTGTGTGTGTGTGTGTGTGTGTATGCACATGTCTTTCTAGCAATTTCTGCCTGTGATCTAAGGCTGCAGGACAGATATTGGCCTCATGCACACTGGTGCGAATTGACAATCTCTCCTCGCTGGCTAGTGAATAGCCATCCTTGGTGTCTCCAGCTTTTTATTATTTCTGCTTAGATTTAATAAAATCATCTGTAATATTTCTGTGACATGTATCGGACAACTTGTAAATGTCCTAATCAACTGACATTCATCAAGAGCCTTTTTGGAGTCAAGTCTATTAGACACATTTGGTGTTAGAGAATATTAGTTGTAAGCATTCCACCCACAAGTAGGTTAAAATCTATTTTAAAAATCACATATAGGTAATGGCATGTACACACACACACACACACACACACACACACACACACACATGCGCGAGTGAACACATAACAACAGAAGATGAATTATAAATGACAAGCAACTTAACAATATTCAAAGAAGTGAAATGTGCAGGGTCTGGGATTGCCATGGTCAAAGATAGCCTTTGGGCTTATTTACTGGATTTGATTGGTTGGATGGTTTGTTAGGTGGTACCATGATGAAACCGACCCTCAAAGCCATCAGCTGCTCCTGGTTATGTGTTTGGTGCCACTGTCAAGAAGATAACTTCTACAGACATGAAACTAAAAGAATGGTATACTAGAGATGTGGAAGACTGGGGGGGCATAGGAGGGTAAGAGTAATGGAGGGGTGAATGTGATCATTATAGAGTATATGCATATATGAAAATGTGATGATAAATCCTTTTATTTGCACAGCTTATATAGAACAATTGAAAAATATTGGGCTGCAGTAATGGCTTAGCAGCTCAGACACTTGCCTGCAAAGTCTAAGGACCTAGCTTTGACTCCCCCGGAACCCATGTAAGCCAGATGCACATGGGGGCACCTCATCTGGAATTTGTCTGCAGTGGCTAGAGGCTCCATCATGCCCAGTCTCTCTTTCTCTATCTCTTCTCTCTCAAATAAATAAATAAATATTAAAGTTTTTTTTTTTAAAGTCTCAGTAGTGAAACAAATGCCCAGCACAAGTTTCATCCCAAGGACTGATTGGAACACAGAATTGTAAGTGTAGACCAGGCCCAAGGTGAGGACTTCCAACATCAAAGTAGATGGACCTCAGTATATAATATTCTTAGGAGCATTTGAAGAGAGTCACTGAAGAGTTCTGTAGCTGGGTAATCACCACAGTCTTTCCCAGAGCTTACTTTGAAGGGAAGGGTGGGAGGATTCAACCTGACATGGAATGTTACCACCCAGGAAGTATTTATTGCTGGCATTCCCTTTAAGGCTATGAAACTGGGTTTTCCTTGTTTTCAACTTGGCCTATTTCTGCCCTCGTTCTTTTGGATGGGTCTTGATATACACATTGGTGGTTTCTTAGAAATGGGGAGCAACATTGCATCTTGGAAAACACGAAACATGACATTAAATATGGATGTCAATGCCTATTAGTTTTAAGACTTTGTTAGTTACTACAGCTATGTTTTAGTTTCCTTTTCAAAAATCAAGGGAAAAAAATGATGGAGGAGGTCCTCTGATTAAAGATGAGATGCAGGCAAGTGAACAAGGCAGAGCTCTAAGCAGTAACAATGGCATTGGGCTACTGCTGAGTGGATGGCATGTACTGACTGTTCTGAGAACTAGACCCCCCTTACTGTGGTCTACTTCCCACATGTGCAGATGTTCATATGGCAAGATTAATCGGAAGGACAAATTCCACCCCCACAGAACCAGAGTAAGGAAGGGCACAGCAAGGATTTGAGAGCACTTTGGGCTGACACCAAGCACTCTGCCTCCCACTGTTATTTCAGTCAGAACCTCAGCAGCTTGCTGGTTGGTGGTACTTCATTCTCTGCAGACAGCCTCATCTGTTCTCTCTATCTCTCCTCTCTCAAATAAATAAATACAAATTAAAAATTTAAAAATCTCAGTAGTGGACAAAATGTCCAGCAGAAGTAGCATCCCAAGAATTGATTGGAACACAGCATTGTATGTGTAGACCATGTCCAAGGTGAAGACCTCAAACATCAAAGTAGATGGACCTCAGTATTCTTAAGAGCATTTGAAGAGAGTCACTGCATTTTCCTGAATCTAACATCTTCAAATCTGATATACATTTCTTCTGGCTTCTATGACATTCTTCTTAAAGTGCTTGCTTCATTGTGTCATGCCATTGATGGATTTCTGCTTCTCAGTGTCTGACAAACAGGGGGAAATTCCCTTCACATGAAAGTCAAGGTCATCAGGCTTATGTGTGACTGCAGCTAGTACCTGTGGACACAAACAAAATTTTCATCAGGTAAGCTCTTAATTTCACTATTCCAAGCTGCCTATAACTCTTTGAAGGATCAGCCTTGCCTGTGCCCTTCCTTCTTTCTGTCATAACCTCTTCTTGACCATTGCTGTCCAACATCAGAGGGACATTGGTACCAAATGATGAAGTTCTTCAGAGGAACTTGCCATGGCATTCCAAGAATGCTAGAAGATCCACAGAAGCAGTATCTACTAAGCTTATCTCCTTCCAGGACCAAGTATGGCATACATATGGTCCATGATTTGAATATGACATAAAGCCTTGGTCCACAGGGTAAAATTTCTGGGAGGTGGTAGAGTCTTTAGGAAGAAAGGCCTAATATGAGGTCTTCGGGTTATTAGATGAGGACTCTTGAAGAGAGCTGTGCGACCCAAGCGCCCTGTTTCTTGCTCTGGTTTCCTCACCATGAAGTGAATGAGTGATTTGCTCTACTATATACTTCCCACTATTGCCACTTAACACACCCACCAGGGGTTCAAATTGATGAGTCAACCTGATCTCTGACCAAAAGTTCCAAGACTGGAGGCTGGGAAAATCTTTTTATTTTATAAGCAAATGACCTTGGTCATTTTGTTATAGTTACAGGAAGATGACCTAACACACATAAACACATATATACATATACATGTATAGACACACATATGCATGTATATATATATATATATATATATATATATATATATATATATATATATTCATATAAAGTGAATAAACAACTGCCTAAGGTTAGGATGGGTGCATTGATTCATTTTAAAATGTATTTTTCCCCCTTACAATTGTCAAGTAAATTGTGTCTCCATTTGCAAATACGAAGCTGAGCATCTGAGAAGTGTGATAACTTTGCCCAAGGAGGTCCCTTGACTTGTGTCAACATTCTTCATGTCTATATGGTGCTATGAACCTGTGTGTCAAATTCAGAAGTGATTGCTTTGGACAAAGACATTATACAAGATCACAGGCACTGAACACACACACCATGAGAGGGAGAGGGAGAGTTTCTTCCCTCATACCCTCCTACTTTTCTGTTCCAGGACCACTACTTTATCTCATAGACTATGACTGCTACTGTCACTAACAGTACCACGTCAGCGTCTTCTAGCTCCCTTGATTCATTGATGGCTTTGTTTCTACTTTCTGGGATCCTTGGGGTACAAAGCTCAACTGGTTTCATAAAGCAAGCAGATGGCTTGAAATCTGGAGATGAAGGTGTGAGGCCACCAGTTCTTCTGTCACCTTCAAATGTTAGTCTGAGGTATGAGATGCTAAAGGGCACACCAAGACCCCATCTCAGCACTCCCTTTCACAAGAAGGAAGGTCATGTTATCCCTGACTGATGCTGACATATGGCTTGGGGATACAAGCAAGCTTTAACCTAATCACAAAAAACCCATAATTTGGAAATTATGGAGACCACACAAACTATTTGAAGAAGCAGGTCAATAAAACACATCCAGTGGGAAGTCAATGATGGAGGTCTCAGAAAGCACAACCCTGTGACAGGAGGGCCAACTCAGATAGAAATGACTGACTATTTCAAAGGCAGAGGGCCGTTGAACATTTGACAAAAGACTAATTTTGTATGTGTGTGTGTATGCGTGTGTGTGTGCAACAAAATTCCATTAAGGACAAAAGAGAGGGAAAGAAGAGGGCGGCAGCTCACGGGCAGCCACAAACATAATTACAGCTGTTACATTTTTTCCTGAAGTAGCGATTGTGGTACTTTCCACACTCTAATGTGTTTTCATGCCGTAGCCTGTTGTGATCTGGGCAGACTGCTTGACATTTGCAAGGTCCCATTGCTATTAAAAAGAACGATGTTATCAAGAGGAAAGCTAGGCAACAAAGCAAAATTAATTAACACCACCATCTAACAAAGCAAAATAAATTAAACAATGGTTGACTTGCACAGTGTACTTCACAATGGTTATGGTGGGGAAAGGGAAGCTTTTAACGCCCTGTGCGCTAAACTGAGAACCGTGTCAGAGGGGGTTACATATCAGAGGAGGGCGATCATGTGACCCACACTTCTACACAGACTAAGGAACAGGTCGGCCATCAACATCCTTCAGTAATGAAAATATTGCTCTTGTTTCCTGCATGGAGGGTAGCAGATTGAACACCACAGGGGATGTTCTCTCTCAGTCTGCATCACTTCCAAGCATATTCACTAGGAATATTATTAACTTTACCAAACACCAGACTTACACGGGAAAAATCACCTGGCTGCATTAAACCCACTGGAGTCTAGGATGTACTCAGGTTTTCAGGGTGCTGTGGTGATGATAACCCATCAGTCTACCCATGCCAATGTCACCAACTGTCTCCACAGTAAGTGGCTTGAGATATCACAAAACAAGTGACTTTCTAGAAAAAGCCCTGATGGAGTAGTAAGTGGTGACATGGTCAGTCATTAAATGGAAATTTACAGGGTATGCACTCTGGGTAGAAGTGTAGTACATACTTAGAGGGACATAACAAAAATGAAGATACTCTCTGTGTGAGTTTGCTACAATAGAAAATGTTAGAAGGGGCTACAAACAAGAGAGAGCGAGGGAGAGAGAGAGATTCTTCTGTCGGTATGCCAAGGTTTCATTCCAGGACTCCTCTCCCTCTGAAATACCAAAAGTTTTGGTCATCCAATATCCAATGCCTTACAATTTTCATAAAACCTTCACACACAACCCTGAGTACTACAAGCCCTCTCTAGATGGCTTATAAAGCTAACTGAAATGTAAAATCTAGATAAACAGCATTCATACTATATTATCCAGGAAGAATGGTCTGCACATATTCAGAACAGATACATTTTTTTTCCTGACTATTTTCAATAAGAAGTAGGTTAGACCCATGGTGTAGAAACTGCAGATGCTGATGGCCAACCATATGCACACACATGTGCACACACAATCACAGAGCGATTTTATTGATCTTGTGGAGAGACAAGGAGCTAGGTTGCCAGAGCTAATAAAGCATTTATTTGAGGAGAAATAACATGGTTACTGCTTCTTATTTCCAATGTGTTCTATGCTTTTTTTTCACAGTATTTTTGTTTCTGTCATAGCATTTGATCACCACAATATGGCTGAATAACTGAATGAAGGCAGACTGGGGACAAGTGTATGTCCATTTATAGATCAGCCATAACCACTGGGCCATGGGGCCAGCTGCTGGCTACACTACAGAAAAAAGAGGGATAGCTGTTCATAAAGTTTAAATGTTGCTGAGAGGAGGGGGATCACTGAACTGATAATGTCATGGGATATTTTTGAGAGGAAAACAAGCTGAGGGACATAGGAATGGCACTCTGACCAGTGGCCAGAGGCAAAGGAAGAGGTTTTCCTTGTGCTGGGTATTGTGCATGAGCCATCCTCAGGGTCGCCTCTCTGGTCAGGAACTATCATCTGCTGCCTCAAGTGAGGACATTTCTGAACATTGTAATGAGTAACGGGGTGCCTATCAGTAGTCCAGTCATGGTGACTAATAGTGACATATGACAGTTTGAGAGAGGTGCTGGGGAGAAGGCTCAGTGGGGCTGTACAAACAAGAGCCAGGACCTCAGCTCTCAGTGGGCACCGTCACACACACCTCTGGTCCTATGAGGGGGGGAGGGGGGCAACAGTGGGACTGCTAGTGCTCACTGGTCATCCAGTCTAAGCAGAGGCAATGAGCACCAGATTAGAGGTTGTGTCTCTGAGAAATCAGGCAGAGGAGAGATACGGAAGTAGAGTCCAAGGTCCTGACAGACACCCACTTGGGGCACATAATACACCGGCACATGCACGTGTATGCACTGCACCCCCCCCCCACCCAGACATAAGAGCTTTCTGAGAGTACACTTACAAGTCAAACTAGACCTGCAAATGTCTGAACATTAATGTGGCTGGACTTGATTTAAACTCACGATAGACATTTAAACACAAGATGGGCAGTGTCTCTGCCCCCCGCCCCAGCAAATTTTTGTGCCACCAGTTCTTACTGATTGGTCCCTATCACCAAGACAACAGGACCTTTTAGGGGAACTTATCCTCAGAGACTAATATGCAAACAAATGTATAGAAAATATCCAATGACTTAGGAAATTTCTAGTTTGTAATAATAATAAGAAAAAAAGAATAAGAAAAAGAAACAAATGAGCTTTTTATTGTGATGCTGGAAAATGCAGACACATGATCCAGGTCAAGTGTGGAGGTTTTGATTTATCACCAGAGATTCACTTGTTGATTCAAGACAGCAAACAGGTGAGATGAGCACGCATATGTATTCAGGTTTCCACTGCTCCATGAAGTTCATACACACCGACATGCCACACATAGTACATTTTAGGAGTTATCAAATGCAAAATACGTAGCACTTTCCAGAAACATGTTTACTTAAGCAAAGAGATACAAAATTACCCCTTTGTCTCTTCACTTTTAATGCAAAGTACAACACGAGGGGGGCCATGGTGGCACACACCTTTAGGCCCAGCATGGGGGAGGGTGGCTGGAGGCTGAGGTCAAAGTTCAAGGCCAGCCTGGGGCAACAGAGTGAGTTCCCAGTCAGCAGGGATACAGTGAGACTCTGACCGAAACAAACAAAAAATAGAAAACAAAGTACAACACAAAACATGAAAAATAAAAACTATCCAACATATCTACATTTATTTATCTATTCCAATATATTTCTCCCTGTATTTCTGCTTTCTTCCCTCTCCTATACTAAAATGTATCAATTTTGCACAACAATGAAAATTGTGCTTTGAAGGACAGACTGATTTTAGTGTCTCTCTTTTCACAACTCTAAGTAGTACAAGAATCCAAGGCAAAAAGTAAATGTTGACCTAGTTTCAGCATTTTCAATCCCCGATTTGGAAATTAAAATGCCTTAGTTATTCTGCCTACAATGTGAAAAAAAAAAGGATTCTAAAGAATTCCTCAATGATTTCTATAATGAAACATTTATAAATCACCACAGACAAATGTAAAATAATAATGAGAAAGCATTCAGTTCTCTGGTACCAGGTATATAACTCTGATTTCTTTTATAATCTCAAAGGAAACTAGTACATACTTTTTTTCTGTTCTTATTTAATTGAGAATATTATGTGATATTTTGTTCATTAATTTTCTTTACAATTAACTTTTTTTTAGCCAAAGGTTGAAATCCATTTTTGTACTTGATTTATTTGGGTACTTTTAGGGGGCAGGGTCTCGTAGTAAGTAGGTTAGCCATTAACTTGATATGTAGCAAAGACAGCCTTGAACTTATGATCCTCCAGCTCTACCTTCCACGTGTTGGGACGATAGGCATGCACTTCCATTCTCAGATCAAGTTTTGTTCTTGATACAGAGAAAGCACCCTAGGAACCCTTGTTCAATAACAAGAGATTACTCTAGAACTTAAAATCCATGTAGCACCTAGTACCACCTCATGGATGAACTCACTCAGGTGGGCATGCACTTGTCAATTTCCCTGCAATATTCTTTATAACTTTAATCCTTCATTCATTCACTGACCCTCACATTTTTTTTTAAATTCAGTGTTAATTGAGCACCTATTCTGAATGTTTTTTTAGTATTTTATTTATTTATTGGAGAGAAAAAAGGCAGGCAGAGAAAAAGAGAGAGAATGGTCATGCCAAGGCCTCCAGCCACTGCAAATGAACTCAGGTGCATGTGTCACCTTGTGAATCTGGCTTACATGGGTACTGGGGAATCAAATCTGGGTCCTTTGGCTTTGTAGACAAGTGCCTTAACTGCTAAATCATCTCTCTAGCCTCTGACTGGCGATTTTAATGGTTATAATGGTTTGAATGTAAAATATCCCTGATAGAGTCATGTGTTTGAATATTTAACCCTGTTTAGTGGTGCTATTCATAAAAGCTGTGGAACACATGAGTCTAGAAGACATAAAGTTTTGTGAAATGTGTCAGATAGAGAAACACAATACTCAGTAGAAGTTTAAAAAGTTACCTCATCAAAGTAGAGAGTAGAATAGCAGTCATTAAAGGCTGAGAAGGATAGGGAGTACAAAAGAGGTTTCAAAATCTAATAACAAATGGATAATGAATTCTAATGCCTTATAATATGGTGGTCTGAATAGAGTTTACAACAATTTATATGTATTTCAACATATCTATAGGAGATAATTTCAGTGTTCTGAATACAATGAAGTAACAGATGTTCGAAATGCTGGAAATGGTAATTACCTTGAATTGATCATTGCACATTCTATTCATGTGTTCAAATAACACACTATGCTCCATAAATATCTACGTACATAATATGTCTATTCAACTAAAAAGAAGAAATAAAGGAAAATAGTGCTTTCTGTGTCATGCTTCCCAAAGTAGACATTAGTGCAAGTTTCTTAAAAACGGCCTTGTTCCTGCGGACAATCACAACACCGAAAATCTTCAGTGGTACTTGAGTGTATTTCTCAGTGTAGCTCATTGATTACTGTATAAATACCAGGATTCCTGCCTCTGCCTGACCTAGGTAATTAGCAATTGGGTTCATTCCCACAGTCGTTGTTGTGGACACCGTCACTGAATATGGACTATGTAAGTGTATTCTTGCCACCTATAGAGAGCACCACACACATTTTTGTTAGTATAGTTTTGTCCTTCTGCTCTTATGACTGCGAACTCTGCCACTGTTGTGGTTTGAGTGTGCAATGTTCCCCATGGGTTCATATCTTTGAACACTTTCCCTAGCTGGTAGCACTGTTTTGGAAGCTTGAAGAATGTTTAAAAGATTGCAACCTCGATAGAGAACGTGGGTCACTTGGGATGGGCCTTGGGGCTCCATAGCTTGAGTTCACTTCTTGCCCTCCCTCTGCCTTCTTATTGCAGAAGCAGTGTGCCCAGCCTTTTCACACTCCTGCTGCTGTTCCTTCTCCTTCACGATGGCCTGAATCCCTTCAAAATGTGAGCCAGAATAAACCCTTCCTTCCTTGAGTTGCTTCTTGTGTGGCATTGTTGGCATAGTGGTGAACATAGCTGCCTTCTTCCTTAAGTTGCTTCTTATTAGGTATTGGGTCATAGCAATGAGAAAAGCAAATAACATACCCATCTTATTTAGAGTAGTCATCTCATAATATTATTGATGTGCCTTTAAGTTTTCTCGGGAGAAATAATTTGATATTAGCTGTTTATAAATGCTTTCACTAAGATTTTCCCTTTTAATTATACCCAAAGTTATAAAAAAATTTCAGATTTGCAGATGCAGGTGATTATAACAATTTTACTAGGCATCACCTCATTCAGTTCATCTCCACCTCCCATTTCAGTTTCTAGGGAAATTTTTGTTTTTTTAAACAATCCTCTTTTAGGACCTAATTGCTATTAACCACTGAGTGTTTCTATATAAACTGTTTCCAAGTTAACTGAGAAAGATGGATCACCTATAAAACATTCTAGAAAACAAGGCTTCAGACAAAGCTGAAGCATGTTTCCTCAGCCCCTTTTGTTAATTGACTTGGGTAAGTTGACTAGATGTCAGGGTCAGCCCTGTGTACTTTGTAAGAAGACTCCACCTTAATTCAAATACATGTGCTCTGCAGCCCCACAGTGAATTAGTGAAAGGTGTCCACTTATGCACAGCAGAAAAAGGATGTAATGAATCAGAAAGGGATGTATTTTATGCAGTAAGCACTTTCCACACTTTTTCCTGCACTGGTACATTTATGCTGAAATGGTCCATTTATTTTAATCCTAAATAGGGTCCCTAGACAAGAGCTGAGAATGATAGAGAAAAGGGAAAGGATTTCTATTTCAGACCAAACTTAATTCAGAATAAGAAAAAAAAAAACACTCAGTCCTTGGTAAAATTGAATTTTTATGGTACCTACTCTTTCCCAATATAGGAATTTGCTATCAAATTCCTTATCCTGCAATCTTGGTGGTGCTGGCAAGTAAATAAATCATCTCCAGTCTCTCATCACAAGTATGTCTCTAGTGCAATCCCGCAGCACAGAAGAGTGATGGACAGGTCAACCTAAAACCATCTGTTTGGGGAACAGAACTTCAGTTGATGGGTTCTAAAAATGAGTCTCTGTGTATCAGTCACATCTACAAAAATGACCTTCTATTCAACCCAAGACGGTTCAATGTGCAAGTTCAAGAGGACATCCTGCCATAGCCCCTTGGAAATCAGTCTCAAATACTGTCAAAAGAAAAACACCCAAGCAAGATAGAAGTTAAGAGTGTTGACTGTTAAAACCCCAGCACTCTCCATGATGTTTAAGAAAGTACAAACAAAGTGTGCTAATTAATAAAGGTAGACAGTGCTGGAGAGATGGCTTAGCAGTTAAGGCACTTGCCTGTGAAGCCTAAGGACTCATGTTCCACTCTCCAGGTCTCACATAAGCCAGATGCACAAGGTGATGCAAGTGAGCAAGGTCACATGTGCACACAAGATGGTGCACGTAGCTGGAGTTGGGTTACAGTTCCTGGAGATCCCGGCCTTCCAATTCTCTCCCTCCCTCTCCCTCTCTCTCTCTCTCTCTCTCTCTCTCTCTTCAATAAAAAGTAATAAAAGTAATATTTGGGGAAAAAAGGTGGACAGACAGTGGTATTAGTGAACACACATGCTGTAAGGTAGAGTGAGTTAAGTTTGAGCACTTGTTTGATAGCTATCTCCTAAACTGTTGTATTTCTTATGTTCAGTTTGGAAATATTATAACTTGTTTTCTCTTTCCTTGGTATGAATATTTGAGCATAAGATTATTTGCCAGTTTTGGTTGCTGAGAGCATGAATTCACTCCCATTGTGGATAGATCCCATTAAGAGAATGTTTAAGGGAGCCATAGAATCCTATACAAATGACAAAGGGACAGCAAGCCCTCCGTCTTTTCCTCTTCTGACAGGTAAAGCTCTGGTATCTGACCTTGAATAGCTGCCACTCACTATATGTCCCCAGAGTGTTTGAACACTTGGTCCCCAGCTGTTATGTTTTTTTTTTTCTTTTGGAAGGCTATAAAACCTGTAGGAGGTAGAACCCTGGTGTGGGAAGTAGGTCAGTGGGGGATGGAATTTGGTGTTTTATAGCCCATCCCACCTCCTGTTGGCACTATACCTGATGCCAGGTCAAGAATCTGAGATTTGAACACATAACTTGAAGATGAAGATTTAGAATACAGGAACAATGGTATCATGACATAGTGAAGGCAGTGCTGATGTTTTCACAGATGGTTGAAATTTCTAGAACTTGTGGTTTAAAAATGGGTATAACCATGCTGGCACCCTAACTAACTTTTGTTTCTTCAGTTAAACACAGATGTGTATATTTCAACGCCGAGGCTCATTTTAGAAACCTTCTGATTACTAAATGATCCACTAAGTGGTTTTCCAACAAGTTCATTGACAGACTTAGTATAGTTAAATGTCATTGCTTATACCCATGGACTCATAGTTGTGCAAGCTGAACCTCAGAAATGTGGAAAGACACTAGTTGTATGTGCTGAGCCGTGGTCCTAATCAGTCAAAGTCTTACCAGTATTCGGGATAGGCAATAAGCAAGTCATTGACACATAATGGATTAAAAAAAAAAAAGAATTATATGCAGGAGCAATAGGATGATACCCATGGAATTTAGGACTTTAAAATGTACCTGCAGGGGCTGGGGAGATAGCTCAGTCAGTGCTTGCCTCACAAGTATGAGGACTTAAGGACCCCATGTAAACATGTCAGGTACGGTGGCATGTACTGGCAATCTCAGCTTAAGAGAGAAAGAGAAAGGTGGATGCTGGGGGCTTCCTGACTAGCCAGTCTAGTCTACTCGGCAAGCTCCACACCAATGAAAGGTGCTGCCTCAAAAACAGGTGGACAGCGTTCCTCGAGAGAACACCTGAAGTCGTCCACTGGTCTTCACACACACAAATACTCACAAAGGCACTCCCACATGAACGTACATACTCATATACCATAAAAGTATCATAAATATGATGCATTTGGACATTTATAATATTCACACTTATCAAATACTTATTTATATATAATTCATTGTATAATGACTTATAGAACACTTAGAGCCTCAACAGGAGAGAATCCCTCCTTAAACTGAGATATGGTCATGTAAAATGCAGTACAATCATCTTTCCATATCCCTGTATTCCTAACTCATACATTCAACCAACTGAAAAACATTAAAAAATGGCATTTCTCAAAAAACAAAAAACAAAAAACAACAACAAAAAAAAGAGCCGGGCGTGGTGGCACACGCCTTTAATCCCAGCACTTGGGAGGCGGAGGTAGGAGGATCGCCGAGAGTTTGAGGCCACCCTGAGACTACATAGTGAATTCCAGGTCAGCCTGAGCCAGAGTGAGACCCTACCTCAAAAAACAAAAAACAAAAAACAAAAAAAAAATGGCATTTGTGTAGTGTTAATTCTTGTCAATATTCTCTAAACAATGTAACAGTATCACTACTTCCATAGCACTCATATTGCATTTTATATCATAAGAAACTGAAGTTATTTAAAACTTACAGAAGACGAATAGGTCACATGCAAATACTGTACCCTTTTATACAAGGGGCGTCAGCATCCACAGATTGTGGTACTGACGAAGAGAGAAGCAGCCTAGGAGCTAGTCCCCCCATGGATACTGAGAAGTGACGATACGTACTCTGTCAGCAATATGCTATTTTTTCAAAGGAAGACTATCAATTCCTAAGATCACAGGAGTAGATAAGTGACTAGTCACTCTCACATAAATGTCCCTCCTATATTGCTCATTCATTTGACTGCTCCTAAACTCTGAAGTTTAGAGGTTTTGCCCATCAACAGACGATGACTATGGCTATGGATAGCGATTTACTGAATCTGAGACTGCCACATAGACCTTTGAGACCCCTTACATCTAAGGGTGGAAAGCTGTCCTCTGTGACTGACTCTACAGAAGAGAGTTAGGGGTGCTGTCCATAGAACAGAGGGCATGAAAACTAGAATCTACTGGAGTGGCACAGCACATTAAACTGCCCAGTGGGAAAAGATAATAAATCTTTATAAACTCCTAACATGCAGGGACAAAATATGGGTTTCCACTTTGTTAATAAGTCTGATCAAATGCTGGGCAGAGACAAAGAGAACCCAGGTAGATTGTAGTAGGTGATGAGGGAAAGTACCAAACATCAGCTCCATGAACTGGCTTCAATGCCAGTTATCCCTAATTTGTACCTGTATGCATTCTCTCTCTCTCTCTTTCTTCTCTCTCTTTCCTCTCTCTCTCTCTCTCTCTCTCTCTCTCTCTCTCTCTCTCTCTCTTCTTCTCTTTCTCCTTCTCATTGTACCAAGTCTCTTTCTTTTATTTAGCATCAATGAGGTATACTTATCCAAGTTCCATGCAAATCCCAAGTGGGTACATTATACAAGCTATGAGGTTTTAAGACTTATGACAAGGGCAGATGGCAAATTCCATTCATTGTAAGGGAATCTTCGCTTAGCACTGCAGAGAGTCACAAGCACTTAAAGCCACCCATGGCCGTCAGTTGATCCTCCTTAGCCAGTCCAGGAACAAGCATGTGCATTTCTTACACTGGTCACCCTATAGCTGAAACAAATTTCCAGATTCTCAATGATTATTTTCACTACCATTGCAGACAAATTTCTTCTTAAACACCTTCACTAGTTTTTTTTTTTTTTTTAATTGCAGTCATCAGCAATCCCTTGGACAGTAGTAACTGTCATCCTGCCATTCCTCCATTGAATTCTCATGAGTATATACTCCTCAGTGCCAGCAGGAGGCAGGCCATCACACGTCAGTGAAGGGCTCAAAAGATTGGGGGTTCTGGGCTGGAGAGAGAGCTTAGTGGTTAAGGCACTTCATTCTGAAGCCTAAGGATCTAGGTTCATTTCCCCATAACCCACTCAAGCCAGATGCACATGGTGGTGCATGCGTCTGGAGTTCCTAGAGTTAGTTTGCAGTTGCTAGAGACCTTGATATGCCCATTCTCAATGTCTGTCTCTCTGTTACAAATAAATTTAAAACAAAAATAATTTTTTTTATTTAGAAAAGAATGGAGGTTCTGGATAGCAGACATACAATATGGTCCCCTTTTCTGGGTGGAAGCGTCCAGCTGAAATGTCCTGCTGGAGAACAGAAAAAGCCTCAGGAACCAAGGGGCTCTGAGGGGAGGTAGTTGTGTTCTGTGCTGCAGCTCATTAACTGTGGCCAAGTTGGGGTGAGTGGAAGAGAGATGGAGCTGGACACTAGGACCCCAAACATGTGGGCTAGCACACCCTGCTGTTTGTAGTGCATGGCACACCGCGTGGGCACTTACATGCACATATGCCACACACGCCGCCACCCCCCAACACACAGTAAAATTTTTAAAAAGTACATTCACAGGTATAAAATGTGGGAAGAGACAGAGAAAAGCTAGTCTTGGGTGAGTTTTTCAGGGGCATTCAAGCATTATGCTGGAATCCTCGCACATGAATGTGTCAGCATCGCATTCCCCTTCCCGAGAAATTGTCACTGGACTACCGATGTCCTCAAACAGTCCCCCCATCCTTTGTCCTTTTCCACGACAGAAAAGTGGATGTGAATGTCCACTGATGTTCCCTGGGAGTTTATATTAACATAATTCTTGAACCCACTATCCACAAAGTAAGTATCTGCCTTCACTCTCTTTCTGAAGATATCTCTACGGAATACAGGGCCCCTGCCTGGGAACACTAAGCACTTGCTTGTCCAGGAAGGACTTATTGGACATCTGAAATTATCTTTTCTATACTCCTGCTGGTTTAGATTTTGTTCTGCCTCAAAGGTATGGGGTGCTTCCACATACTTTACTCCTCATAAGAACCCCTGGGCGCCTTCACCAGCTTTATCACTGCATTGTTAATGGAAATCTTTGTAAACACTGGAGTCTATTGTCTCCTGCTTCCCCAGCTAAAATGCACAACTAACTTCTAACACAATTCCCTTTCCCACAAAAAGAGAAGTATTCCTACCTCAGTGGCTTTTTCTACCTTTACAAGGTGAAGTAATTACTCCAATGTATTGTTTGAACTAGCCAAACCCTTGCAGAAACCCACCACCACATTTTGCTTTGACCCACCCTTCCCTGCCACTTGCCCTGCATGATCCCAGCTCTGCACATCACTCAGTGTGTCTTTCATGTGGAAGTACCTAGTTCCCTCCTTTCTGCTCCCTGGGAGATTTATTCATGGGTAGATTCTGAGGTAAAAATTTGAGTGTGGGAGGTTCACTGAAGAGTGCTCTCATGAACATCACCCCAAAGAGGAGTGAGGCAGGAACTGTGATGTGCTGGAGGCAGAGACCTCACAGGATCCCACAGTCCATAGCATACAATAAACTGATATCATCCTTCAGACTTGTCTCAGGGGCAGTGCAGAAGGTGAGTCTTTTTATGCTTGCTCTGCCAGACAGCCCTTAAAAACAGACTATTCCCAGGTAGACAGCAAACTCCCTTGAGTCAGGATCAATTCCTGAAGAAGGATTTGGCTTTGAGACATCAGGCACCAAGTCTCTCAGTGTCTTGGTGAATCGGTATTTGCCTCAGAGCACTCATCTAAGCAGCATGCACAGCATCTGCTATCCTTGGGCACTTACAGCCCCGATATCCTAATGAAGGTGTACTAGATCTACAACAATTCAGTTACAGGAACAGATCACACCTTCAGATGCTAGTGAAAGTCATAATCCCACTGTTCCTAAGGACTCCATTGATTAGAACAAATCCACTCACATAGGAAGTGTTGAACTCTTAGTCCATTTGTGTTGCTATAATAAGGTAACTGATGCAAGGTGGCTTATTAAAAAGTAAACGTATTTACTTACCTCATAGTTCTGCCTTCACCTGTTCAGCTTCTGGGGCAGGATCCATGACAGATAGCATCACATGGTGGGAGCACGTGCAAGAACCACAAGTAAATGTGCAGATGACACTCAAGTGCCAGGGGCAACTTTGCCCCCTCTTAGATTAAACTAATCCAGTCTCTAGCCACTGGATTAGATGTCACCCCCCGGAGATCCCACCCAGTGTGGGACTTCATGACCTAATTTTTCCTTACAGGTCCTTCCACCTTCAAACTTCATTCCATGATGTATCAAATTTCCATATGCTTTTGTGTGAGCACAGACCACATTCAAACCACATAGGCATTCTAGTCTGAGTTCAGTATGCCTTCAGCAATAACCTTCAGAAGCCACAGCAGGACCTCAGAGAAGGCCATGCACAAAGTCCCTTCCTTTCAGATGTTCACAGCCGCTGCTTAGCACTGGAATTGAACCCTAACCCAGCTGAGTTGTCTTTGTTCTCCCAGCAAAGGATGCTATGATTCTACTGTGTAATGCATAACTCATTAAGTTCCCAGGTATGTGTCCTGGCTCCTCAATGAGGCTGCAAAACAGGCATTTCTTAACTTTTTGTACAATAATGAGTTGTACAATGGGAGAAACAATGAAAGTACATCTCTGCTAAGAGTCTCACCCGCCCCCCCTTAAAGGGTTAGACATTAATGCATTTTCCTGTTACTTTACACTACACACTGGTGATTTTCTGGATATAAGTTATAACAAAGTTTATCATTCAAATGGCCCCCTAAAGTGCAAGTTGTCTTAGAGGAATAAATAGTGTCTAATATGTCTGTTTTTTTTCTAGTAAAGGAAAGAAAAAAGAAAACTGAATAATATGAAAAAGAAACATGAGGAAAAATTAAAAACACAAGTAGCAGTGGTTTTAACCCCAGTGGAAAACATACATTTATTGGGAAGAACTCTCAGCAGGACCAGTGGAAATCTTACATTTTCTCGTTCAATTACAACACCAGGATCTCAGATATTGGTAAGAGGCTTGTTTCCAAGAACTTTGATGGGGGATCAATACAGTCCTAAGCGATCCATTAAAAGTCCTGCAGAAAACGTCCTGCCGTTATTAATAAATTGTTCCATAGCCTCCAATATATTTTTTCTTACACACTTAGTCATTGTTTAAATTACTGCTTTACTGAAATGAAATCATGAATGTTGGGGATTTAGGAAAAATAATGCTGCAATTTGTAAGCTAGCCAGTCTGGCTGTTCTATCCGCGGATTTCTATAGAGGCATTAATCGAACCATCAACTTATGATACACAGTGGATTCTCTCAGAAAATCCTCAGAGCTGCAATTTGTTATTAAAATGCACTGTGCTAGCCTTTAGATTCAGATTGTAGAATCCCATCCAGACAGTGTCAGGATGTTTTTATTTATTGCTTTTAATGGGATTGTATGGTACCAGCAACATTTACCTCTGTTGGATACTGTTTGGCCCTTGGCAATAGAAAGAATACTTGCTACTTAATACCCAGCACATTAGGAGGAATCCCTTAGCCCTTCCCTGGCTCCTGATTCTTGCTCAGTGACAGCTGTATCTTACGCTCCATAATTATAAGTAAAGCTTAGAGTCAGATGCCTCTAAGGGAAGAAACGTACCAACTTGAAGCTTTTGCAGTGTTTCTGAGGCAATGCTGGAAATTAACCCATGGACATCGGCTGAGCCAAGATGACCACACATTGGACTTTGATGTGTCATTGAATGCCTATGGTTGTAGGTGAGGAACACATTTTCTTCAATACAAGAAAAAAGGTGGGCTCATATTAGTTGGAGATCTATGCGTGCAGTGTGTTCTTAAATGAATAGCAAGGACTAAAGTGGCAATGCCATAAGGAATGAGGGCATCTAGGTGAGAGTTCTCCTAACATATGATTTGCTAGAGTACAGGATGATCTGTTTAGCAACATTCTCTCTCTTCCACCCATCATTTCCAGATGGGCACTAGAAGACTAACACTTAGACAAAAGTGTCCTTAAACAGAAATGCTGGCTGACTGGATGGAGAGAGAGAGAGAGAGAGAGATAATGAGTGAGTGCACCATAGCCGTTAGCCATTGCAAATGAGCTCCTGATGCGTGCACCACTTTGTGCATCTGGCTTTACATGAGTACTGGGGAATTGAACTTGGGTCATTAGGCTTCATAGGCAAGTGCCTTTACAAGTAAGCCATCTCTCAAGCCCCTCTTTTCTTTTTGCATAAAATTCAGAAAGTAAAGCAAAGTATATTTAGCCGTCATCACAAAAGTTTACATAGAACTTGTCCTCATTTCTGAGAAATTTACAGATCTAACAGAATCCCTTTTCTGTCAACATAATCATTTCAATTTATTTGACCCAGACTCATTCTTATGGTCTACTGTTCTGAAAATCAGACTTACCAATATCAGTGATACATTTATAATCTCATTTTGTTTCCATGAATACCCTACTACTACCCAGTATTCTCACTTATAGGGAGATCTATTTCTACTGAGGACTGATAGTTATTTAAAGGTGAATATATCATTCCTGAATTAATGTATTTTTGGGGGGTGTACAACTCAATGTTATACTTCATATTTTATTCATAAAAGTTCACCAAGGAATCAATATCTTGAAAACAGGAGATGTTAAATTTTCTGATTCAGCTCTATTAGTGCCATCCACAAAGGAGTAAAAGGAAAAGAAAATGGACAAGGAACTCATGTCAAAATAAGGAGCTTGGCATTTTGTCTCTCTATTAGCATCATACCTTGGCTTCCTACCAAGGTAATTCAGCAGTGAGGTCATCATATCATCTCCATTTTACAGAGTGTAAACTGAGGCATGAGGTAAAAAGAAGACTTCTCTCCTGGCAAACAGCCAGGTAAAACATACAACTATGAAATAAGATCACAACTCACTCAAGAAGTATAGGGATGGCAGCCTCAACTTTTCTAATCAGCCCCTTCATTTCCTCCTAGCCACAAGATTTCTTCTGTGATAACTTCTATGAGTAGCCAACAAAACAAAACTTTTCGTAACAAAGCTGATGTGATCCTAAAAGGACTATTATCTACCTACATTCTGAGCAAAGCAAGGTTTATGACTTCAGAAGGAAGTGAGGAACCTAGGCATGGTGATGGTGGTCCACGCTTGTCATCCAGCACTTGTGAGGCTGAGACGGTAGGATACTGAGTTCAAGCTGAGTCTGGGTTACATAAGGAGAACTTGGAGAGGGAGAGGAAGAAGAGGATGATGAGGAGGATAGAGGGTGAAAAGGGGGAAAGAAAGGAAGAGGAGGAAAGAGAAGAGGAAAGGAGAAAAAATAGGGAGTGTAAAAGAGGAGAGAAGTGGAGATGAGAGAGGGGCAAGAAGAGAAGGAGACATGAAAATGCATCATCTTACTTCTCAATACACTTCAAAATCACCACGAAAGTTTCAGGTCAATAACCTTAGAGAAGAAAATGTCCTGTGAAGGAAATGTCACGAAGAAAGAATGAGGTTTCTGGCAGTTTAACATGATGAGAATCTAGAACTGCAGAATTTGATAACATAAGCAAATGTCAATTTGGTTACTGTATTATACTAAACTATTTCAATACTATACTAAATGATTTTCCTTTTCAATTCAATTCCTCAAGCATTATTTGACACCCTTCATGTTTCTGGCCTATTGATATGTTGAATATTCCAAGATGCAGAAATCTCAGGAAAACATAAAGGTTTGATGAAAAACCATCCAAATTCTCAAAGTACATTGATGAGCCCTGATTGTTTAAAATTCTAAAACTGAAAAAGAAGTTGAAATACAATGACAAAATTGTACTTAACTAGAAAAAAAAATAAGAATGAAAATAACATGTCATAAAAGTCACCTGTAAAATTGGCAGTAGTAGAAGACCTTTCACAAGAAAATGCAGAAATAAAGCACTGTGTGGAAGGGAGGGAATTGTGGACTCCTCCGCAGTCCTTTGACTCCCATTATTTTTGACGTTGCAGACAGACCCCACATTGCTCCTGTCATTTTAGAATAGTATTTAACCTTTTCCAAAATACAACTCATTTGTGCATTTATAAACTATTTTACAATATGAAATGAATTTGTTTCTTTCAGATTGACAGGCAGAATTTGAAAGTCTCTTTTACTTTTTGCTTAATCCCTGGATTTTACCTATATTCTGAATACAAGTAATGCACATTAGTCAATTAATAGGCTGTTAAATGACAACAGTTCCGGGCAATTTAATTACTGTTGGTAAAATAAGAAATGAATGATTGCATGTCAGTAACCAATTCTACTTCCTTTCCTTGGAACAGATTAACTTTGAGTCATGATAGTTTCTTTGGGAAAAAAAATTGATTGTTTCTCTGAACATATTACTTGCTATTTCATGTATTAGAGAGATTTAAGAGTAGATGCATGTTTGTGTGTGTGTGTGTGTGTGTGTTATTTCCCATCTAGATGGGATGTGAGGAAGTTGTAGCAACAATACTTGCTTTCCCATAAAAATAGCAATTATTTTCAGAGACATGAAAGTCACTGGTGAAAAAATTAAGTCTTTTGACTCCTGCTAAATCTATAGTGTAAATTCTGGGCCATCACACTGCTTCATTAATTAAATCAAGCCAAGAAATACAGCAAGTATCAATAATCTTAGTGTTAGTGATTGTGTCTTTCATTTTGCTCCATTTTCTTTTTTAAAAAAATATTTTTATTTATTTATTTATTTATTTATTTGACAGAGAAGAGGGAGAGAGACACAGAGAGAGAATGGGCACATCAGGGCCTCCAGCCACTGCAAATAAATTCCACAGATGCTTGTGCTCCCTTGTGCATCTGGCTAATGTAGGTCCTGGGGAATCAAACCTGGGTCCTTTGGCTTTGCAGGTAAACGCCTTAACCACTAAGCCATCCCTCCAGTCCTGCTATTTTCTTTAGAATAAAACCAAGAAGCATTCACATGGTTTGTGTGGTTTATCTGGCTCTGACAGGGTTGTGTATTGAAGTTAATTAATGTTTGTTTTCCCATCAGCTTCTACATTTGTTGTGGGCAGTGACTTATCTTTGGTTCACTGTTTATCTGAAGGAATACAACAGTAGGCTAAAATAGGTGTTCAATATATATCCTTTTTAAAACACCATGTTGACAACCTTCATTCATATACACAAATTATCCTCATCATAATCCCCTTCCAACACCCTCTTTTCTTCCCCTTCCAATCCTCCCTCCACTGAACTCCTTCATTCAAATTATTCCCTCTTTGATTTTGATGTCATCATTTTTGCCCTCGTTTTATTAAAGTCGTACATGCCAATGTGCGGTCATGAATGCAGCACCCAACTAGTGTCTGGAAGACGGTGTTCCAGAGCAGTCCACCCCTTCCTTCGGTCCTCCTGGTCATCTTGTTGCCTCTTCTGTAACCTTGCCTGAGTCTTCAAGGGCATGATAGAGACGTCTCAGTGCTGACCACTCCACTGCCACTTCTTAGCCTGTTGATGAGTTTTGAATCTTCCCTGTGATCATGACCACTTCCAAAGAGAAATTTTCCCCCCAAAAATGGCAGCATAGCAGTAACATATGGGCATAAAAATAAATATTTAATGATCTTTTGAATGAATTAATGAGTAGAAGGAAAGCTGGCTAGACATAAGCATTAGTTGTTACATATTGGTCATATGAAAATGAGTTGTGCTTATGGAATAGAGGAGATTGAGTTATCTAAAAATAAAATATGAAAAATAGAGAATTCTATACTATTGGAATGGTGGATGGAAATGTATCACAGGATTGACAGATAAGAAAACTAAGTCTTAAAAAAGTGTAAGATATAAAAAAGCCTGAACACAAAAACAAGTAAGGGTTCCACTAACACAGATACTGGAAAATGCATTGATTGGGTCTCAGCTGATCATCTCAGTCGATAAGCCCTTTCCAATGATAATTTTAGCCATGTGAAGATCTATGTTACAGATGCTTCCATTAGAGCAATAAAAGTTTTTGAACTACAGAATCCCTCAGAAATTCCCAACGATCAAATATTTGTTGAAAAGCACAGATTTGTAGTTGTATTCAAGAAGGATGACAGGGTTTATAATTTATTGGGACAAAATCCCATAACATTCATTTACAAAAATTTTGCTTTACAATTTTTTGCACTGACAGCTGAAGGGAGAGTTCTTAGATAAAGTGACAGAAAACTCACATTTATTCCCATCCACTTTTAAATAAAATCTTCTTGTTGAGAGACCCTCCCATACTTAGTCTACTGGTATACTGTGAAGTCAACCCCAAGCTGTCTCCCCTGAAGGAAACGGGCACTGCAAGAGTCTCCAACCGGCTTTCTCTGGTTCTAGCTTTGCCCTCCACCAAAGTCCTCCCTATTTTGAAGAGTTATCTTTCTAAAATGTAGAAGGGATCCTTCCATTCATTGTCTTGAGCCTTTCCAGGATCTCTTCACAGGTTGAGAATTAAAATTCAAATACATTGGCTGGCAAAGAATGTGTGCACACTGCCCGTACACCAGAGCATGGCAGAGCGGACAGCCAGGGCATCACACCTTGTCACAGCAGCAGAACAGAAGCAGCAAGAGTGACACAGCCAATACTGGAAAATGTACTGGGTTACAAAATCTCAAGCCTTCCCCCCCATCACACATTGCTAGCAGCAAGGCTCCATCTCCAGAAAGCCACACAGTTTCACAGATTGCAACCACTCGGGAGCAAGTATTCAAAACCCATGAGCATAGGAGGAGTATTTCATTCAAACCACCACATCACACCCCTGGCATCCATACACTCATCGGTATCGCATGATGCAAAACACAAAATCATATTCAGGGGCTGAAGAGATGGTTTAGTAGTTAAGGCACTTGCCTGCATAGCTGAAGGACCCAGGTTTAATTCCCCAGCACCACATACACCAGATGCACAAGGTGGTGCATGCATCTGGAGTTTGTTTGCAGAGGCTGGATGCCCTGGAATGCCCATTCTTTCTCTGTCTATCTTTCTCTTTGTGTCTCTGACTCTCTGTCCCTCTCTCTTTAATAAATAAATTAAAATAAAGTAAAAAAAAATCATATTCAGTCCAAATTCAAAAGTTGCAGGACTTCCCTCTGTCATAGAAATAGTCAAAAATTCCAAAGCCTCATCAGATAGTCAAGGCAATCTCTTAACTATGAGCCCTGTACAGACAAAACATAGGTTAGATGGCATAGGGTACACATTTGAAATCCAAAAAGGAGGAATAGGGATATTTCAATCACAAATCAAACAAATGCAAGATCAAAATCCAGAAAAGCAACCGTCAATCGCAGAAGCTCCATGTCAGCACCTGGAACATGTGAATGAAATCCTCTGAGCTCCAGGAGGCTTAGACAATTCCCACCCTCCAGATGTGATGCTTGCTTCGAGTACAAAATCCACACAAGTGAGCAACTATCTCATGCTCATGGCTTCTCTGACAACTTTCTTTTTTCTTTTGTGTTTGTGTGTATGTGGTTTTTCATGGTAGGGTCTCACTCTAGTCCAGACTGACCTGGAATTCACTATGTAGTTTCAGGTTGGCCTTGAACTCATGGCGGTCCTCCTACCTCTGCCTCCGAAGTGCTGGGATTAAAGACGTGTGCCACCGTCGCCCAGCAACTTTGGGTTTTAAATGCAACCCACAATTCATCTTTACTCCATGACATGGTCACCCATGGCCTCCATGTGGGAATTACAACTGTGCTTCACCTCTCCTAATGGCCATCTCTACAACCAATGACCCTATATTTTTGGCAAATGCTTGTTTCTTACACAAGTACCAGGTGAGTATACTGCCAACTTTCTGTAATCAAGGGTAGGGCGTTAGGAAACTTCGAGGAGCAGTAAACCCCTTCACCATTCTTCCTTCAGGACCCTACTTTCAAAAGAATCCGTACCCATCTTTATTATCTCAATGCAGAGCAGCTGGCTCACCCTCAGTGTTGGTCATCTCTTAAATAATTGCATTTAAAGCTATGCCTTGGATGTGAAAACCCATCACACGTCCCCCTGTGACAAACTTTGTATCTTCCATAGCCTTATGCTCTGTATTTTCCTACCTCAAATATACCAAGCCACACTTTCAGATTCAAACATTGCTCGTGTTCTGAGGGCATGAGCAGAAGGCAGCCAGCCTCTGTGTCATGCCATCACACAAACGGCCTCTATCCCAGTTCTTAACAAAGTGTTCTTTCTTTTGAAACCTCATAAGCTGAGCCATCACAGTCCACATTTCCCTCTGCATTTAGGCCATTCAAACGCTCACCAGAATGTCCCAATAAGCTCTAATTATAGACTGCAAAGCTTCTCTAGTCCGAAGTTCCATATCAGTCCATGTTCCTCCTATAAACCAGCTCCAGAGATGGAAGTCATCAAGACCAGACTGAGAGCTGCGATGGCTCCACTTCTTGGTACCTTTTTATTATTTATTTATTTATTTGACAGAGAAAGAGAGAGAGAGGGAGAGAATGAGAATGGGCACAGCAGGGCCTCCAGCCACTGCAGACGAGCTCCAGACACAAGCACCCCCTTGTGCATCTGGCTAACGTGGGCCCTGAGGAATCGAACCTGGGTCCTTCGGCTTTGCAGGCAAACTCCTTAACCGTTAAGCTATCCTTCCAGCCCTTATTGGTACCTTTTTATTTGTAAGAGTTACCTACTCACTGCTGGGACAAAACTATGGGAGAAAAGTGCTTGTTTCAGCTTACAGTTTCAAGGGGAAATTCCACCATGGCAGGAAAATCATGCAAAACAGATAAACAGAGTGTCACATCTTATCCACCAGCCAGGATGAAGCAGCCAGAGTGCGCTAGCCAGCACTGACACATGGGCTGGATCATAAAATCCCAAGGCCAGCCCCGGGGCCATACCTCTTTCAAGATCCCCCCCCCCCTCCCAAAGGCTCCACAACTTTCCCAAATCACCATCAGCTGGGAGCTGAGTATTCACGCATGAGCCTTTGGGAGTCATTTCATTGAAATCGCCACATCTTTTTCTCCTTTGCCACGTCCTGCCACCCTACACCCAATCCCCATATCTCATTGTTCATTTTCTTGTATATTTTGCTAGTCATAGGCTATGACTCCATTCTCACTTTCCATACAGAAATACTTTTTTTCCTGACTGCAACTGTATAGTGTTGAAAAGCCACAAGCCGGGCTGGAGAGATGGCTTAGTGGTTAAGCGCTTGCCTGTGAAGCCTAAGGACCCCGGTTCGAGGCTCAATTCCCCAAGACCCACGTTAGCCAGATGCACAAGGGGGCACACGCATCTGGAGTTCGTTTACAGAGGCTGGAAGCTCTGGCGCGCCCATTCTCTCCCTCTCTCTCTCTCTCTCTCTCCCCCTCTCTCTGCCTCCTCTCTGTCACTCTCAAATAAATAAATAAATAAACAAAATTAAAAAAAAAAAAGAAAAGAAAAGCCACAAGCCTAGGTTCAAATACTGGCTCAGCTGCATATAATAACCTTGTCATTTTGGACAACTTATTTAATCTTGTTTGTTTTTTTTTCTTTCTTTTTTTTTTTTTTTTTTTTTTGGTGCCCCTGGTATTTCCCCTTCAATAGATCTATTGTTAGGTTTTAGATAAGCTGCCTCTCTTTCCACCTGTCCACAACTATGGAAGACACCCCAAAATATGTCCATGTCTGTGACTTTGTATTCCTCACTCTTAAGCAACACTTCCCCCAGACTGTAGATATCAAGGATGCTACCACCTCCCAGCCACCACTTGTGGTGCTGAATAGAGATGATACATCACACATTTCAGTTCTCCAAAGGGCTTTAGCAAGTGTTCCAGATAACTGGATCATTTACATTGGGTCACTGGGACTCAACTGCCCCTCAGTCATGTCCCACACGTCCCAGGTAACCCCTTCCCTCACAGCACTAGGTTCCTCTTCACTCTCTAAAAAGCCTTATAATGGCCACCTTCTCTCCCAGGCACTCAGAAGTATCTGTTGTTTCCCTGCAGGATCCTCCATTCTTTTGTTGGTGCTAAATGAATCTCGAGATCCCAAGAAACAGTTTGTATCTGAGTCCTCTGTTGTCAAACCCAAACCTTACATCTAGCTGCTCCACCATTTCCTCCTCCGGGCCTCTTTTGACATCATTGCCTGTGGGGGATGCAACTCAAACAGGATTGGCTGCCCTGACCTCTGTCACTGTACCCTTGTCCCACAATTCATTCCGCACCAAAATGTTTCAAGATCCGTGTTTTCACTTTCTGCATGGTTGTGATGTCAGTTCTGCTGGGATGGCGTCCCGAGGACAAAGCCCAACATTCAGCGAGTGTGGCATGCAAGAAGCTCAGAAAATAATTGTGAGCAAATGAATGAACTATAAACAACTTAACAAAAGTAAGTGTGAAGCAAGGACCTAAACTCAATCCACCCCAGTCACATGGGGTCTCCTCAGGTCAGCAGACCAGCAAAGACCTCCAACGTTTGCTTAGCTCTGTCTGTCCTATGTTGAGAAGAGTGTTTCGGGATATGAAAATCACAGGCATCCCCTTTGGGATTTTAGTAACTTGCGCATCCAAGAAGATTCCTAGTTTTATCTACTTTTTGGAGGTGAGGCAGGGCTGCTGTTCTGATGCTGTTAGTAAAAGTATGGAGTAGCAGGAGCCTGTTCCTGAGGCCGACCTTGCTGGTGACCCCACCTTTCTTCATGGCTGAATCAGCCAAACCTCATTGTAAGGACAAAACTCCTGAAAAAAACATTGGTTTACATGAAGAAAGGTTTATTTAATTGTTTATTTATTTGCAAGCAGAGAGAGACAGAGAGAAGAGAGACAGAGAAAGAAGAAGAGATAAATTGGGGGTGGAGAGAGACAGAAAGAGAGAGAGAGAGAGAGAAATAATGGGACATGCCAGGGATTTATCTGCTGGAAAAAAAAAATGCAGATGTATGCATCACTTTGTGCATCCGGCTTTATGTTGGTACTGGGGAATTGAACCCATGTTGTTAGGATTTGCAGATAAATGCCTTAACTGCTGAGCTATCCCTCCATCATGTGAAGAATGGTTCATTTTAGCTTATAGCTCCAAGTTACAGTCCATCACGGCAAGGACGGTGTGGTGACAGGGGCTTGAGGCAGCTGTCACATTCCGCACCGTGAGGAAGCAGGGCAAAGTGATGAATGCTCAGCTACATTTCCCCTTTCCATGCAATTTGGAAAGGAGACCACAGGATGATGTTCCCATAGTTAGAGTGGGGTCTCAAACCTCAACTAATCTAGAAAATCCCTCACTGATTTGTCCAGAGATTTGTTTCCATGGTGATTATAAATCCTGTGGTGTTGACAGCCAGAGATTAACCATCACAATGATAGTAGGGTTATCGTTACTTCCCGAAGGAGTGAATCCCTCTGTGTCCCAACACCAGGCAGCTTCATCCTTTTGGCAAATCACTCTGCACCGAGATCCTTGTACAAAAACATGGGAATAATGGTAATAATTATATCTATATCAACCTGATAGCAATTTTGTGAATAAACTAAACTAGTAGACACATGGAAAACTTTTAGAAGATGGCCTTTTATTTAATGACTGCTTGCAAATTGTTAGCTATTGTTATTCCCCTTTCACACATGAAAACATTGGGGCTCAGGAAGTTGAAACCACCAAGAAAAGGTCATGAGAACACTTATTTGGAATGCAAAGTTACTCTCTTTAGTACCCATCTCCTGCCTATACGCATACCAAAATCCCTCTGTCTCCTGGATCACCTTCATCCTCGTCCAATGAAGAAACTTCTTCCCTAATGTGGTTTCTGTTCAGTGAGTCCTAGACCTTTATCTGGGAAGGTTGAAAGTGTCTCTGGATTTTAGTTCCCTGGTTTCTTCGTACTGAATTTACAAGGAGGCTTCCCTTCGCTTAGCCCTCAGAAAGTATTAGGCTCTGTGGGATAAAGAAGCAGTGGACTCAAAATCAGGGACAATGTTGCCTTTGCTTGTCTACAGTAAGATGATGACTTTCCTCTGCTGCAGGATGCAACCCCTGCTCAGTTCAAGAGGGGCAGAAAAGACAGTGCTAAGAAAGGTTAGAGTGTTCCACAGCACAGGGTGGTGACTATGGTTTAAAATATTGGACTGACCGTATTAAAAAGCTAAGAGAGATGATTTTGAATGTTATCACTGTAAAGAAACAAGAGATTCATGAAGTGAGAGATATGCTGCATACAGGCTTTTTGTTCCTTTTCTTTCTCTTTTTTTTTCATTCAATATCTTCCTCCTTTTTTAAAAGACTTAAAAGAAGTATTTTAAAATATTTTCTTATGAGACAGAGGGCACCAGGGCATCTTGCCACTACAAGCAAATTCCTGGTGCATGTGCCCTTGTGCATTTGTTTCTATGTGAGTAGCAAGTAATTTTAACCCTAGGCTGGAAGGCTTTGCAGACAAGCACCTTTTTAACTGTTAAACCATTCTCCACAGGTCTGTCTTTGTTTCTTTCTTTTTCTTTTATTTATATTTTATTTACTTATTTATTTAAGAGAAAGAGGAGAGAGAGAGAGAGAGAGAGAGAGAGAGAGAGAGAATATGGGTGCAACAGGGCCTCTACCCACTGCAACTGAGTTATAGACGCATGCACCATCTTATGCATCTGGCTTACATGGCAGGTACTGGTGAATCAAACCAGCATCCTTAGGCTTCGCAGGCAAGGGCCTTAACTCCTAAGCCATCTCTCAAGCCCTCTCTGTATTTCTTTTCCTTCCTTCCTTTCTTCCTTCCTTCCCTCCTTCTCTCTCTCTCTCTCTCTCTCTCTCTCTCTCTCTCTGACAGGCCTTCACTCTTTAGCCAGGCTCACCTGAAACTCATGATACTTCTTCTGCCTCAACATCCCAAATTTGCAGGTATGGCCGCCATAACTGACATGAATATAATGTTTTGATTCCCATACAATGTATATATGTATAGAAATATTTCATAGTATTTCATTAATATGCACAAAGATTATATATTATTTAAGAACAAAATAAAAACAGTAAACAAAATAGTAAGGCAATTAAACTTTAAAAAATTGAGGGCTGGAGAGACGGCATAGCGGTTAAGCACTTGCCTGTGAAGCCTAAGGACCCTGGTTCAAGGCTCGATTCCCCAGGACCCACGTTAGCCAGATGCACAAGGGGGCGCACGCATCTGGAGTTCGTTTGCAGTGGCTGGAGGCCCTGGCATGCCCATTCTCTCTCTCTCTCTCTCTCTCTCTCTCTCTCTCTCTACCTGCCTATTTCTCTCTCTGTCTGTTGCTCTCAAATAAATAAAAACGAACAAAAAAAATAAAAAAAAAATTGAGCATAGTATGTTTGGGATGTCCTCTCCAAATTCTCCAAGAAAGAGTTGTAGGAATCTCTCCGAGAAGCAAGTCTGCTTATTTTGCTCTTCTGTGGGAATCTCTTTATTGGGTGTTTGTTTTTTGTAGACGTCCACAAGCTTCTTCAGGACCCGGCACAAGCTGCCACAGCTGCTCATGGCCGCTGCTACAGAGCCATTGCTGACCTTCTCTCCCTGCTTTTCCACAGTCTAGCAGGCACTCTCCCCAGAGCCACCCAAAATCATACTTTTTTCAGTAAAGCCTTGTTTGGCCAAACACTGCATAGTGACATTTCACTTAAAGGAAAATCACATGTAGGATAGTTTTCCCATGAGATTACATCACTTGGTGATGGTCTAACTATCTTAGTTTATTTGAGTAATTACTGTGATATTCACACAACTGAAGAACTGAATAACAATACATTTCTCAGAATGTGCTTCACAGTTTAGCAAACTGTGACTACACATATACATACATATTCATGTGTATATATATATATAATCCTTATATATTCAAGTATGTAGCCGGGCGTGGTGGTGCACACCTTCAATCCCAGCTGCTCGGGAGGCAGAGGTAGGAGGATCGCCATGAGTTCGAGGCCACCCTGAGACTCCATAGTGAATTCCAGGTCAGCCTGGACTAGAGTGAGACCCTCCCTGAAAAACCAGAAACACAACAAGAAAAATCAAGTATGTGTGTATATATAATGCTTATGTATACACATGAGCACGTACGTACATAATGCTTACATGGGGTCTTCATGGCCCTGCCACTGCCAAGTGCATCTCTTTGTGCTTCCCACAGGGCGTCAGTGTTTGCTGCAAGTGTCTGATGCCCTTTCTATCGCCCCTTAGACAGTTTCTTAGAGGCAGGGCATGGATGCCCATGTGAACAATACTACATGTTTCATTTGCTTTTCCTATCTGTCTCCTAGGAATATTTTTTTCTACTTTTCTTAGACAAGGGTCATGATATGTAACTCTGGCTGCCCTAGTATTCACGCCACATTCCTCCCTAGCCGGCATCCTGAGCACTGGGAGCACTGGGAGCACTAGGAGCACTGGAGCACTGGGAGCACAGGAACTGGCCACCATGCCCTACTACAGAAACTCTTAATAAGGTTCACATAGGTTCATCATTTGGGCCATCTTAGTCATTTATATTAAAGGAGGAAAAGATGTACACTTTGAATATTGAATTTTAAATTTTTGAAAAAGATAAAGTTAATTGTTTTGTCAGTTTGTTGTTTTGAGACAGAGTCTCATGTTAATTCAAGCTGGCTTGGAACTCCCTATGTAGACAAAATTTTTTCCCTCTTCTTTAGGAAGAAAACCTACATATATGTCAGTCAGCCGATATGCAACAACACATAAATGATGAGCAGGTGATACTTTTTCATGCCTCTTTTAAAAAGAAACCAGCTTATTAATCAATTTGCCCAAAACAAACCTTTTTTTTTTATTCCCCTTACTGGTGACAAAGCCTGTCAGACCATGCAAGGTAATAAAAAAAATGTATAGTGTAATCATAAAATGTGAGCGCGTAATTTCTTTTATTTACCCTACTGTTTTCATCAAATCAAGTTAAGCTCTGCTTTTCCTCCCACTCATCTTTTGTTGTCATAGTTGAGAAATTTAGCATTTAGCCTAAAATGTTTCACATGATGAATTATTAAAAATCTTTAACTGCTGGACAACCTTACTATGGTATAAGGGTGTTTTGTTTTGTTATGTTATGTTCCTTAAAAAAAATTACCCCTTGTTTTGCTGTGAGGGGAGACAGCTAATGAAAAATGGCCCAGAATTATTGTGAAACAATTGTCTGTAGTGTAATCAAGTCTGCGTTTGCCCTGCAACTACTCCAGGATATAATGATACATGTATCATTAAGCAGCTGCTATGGATGCCTGAGGAAACCGGGAGAAATTTGTACCTATTGTTTTCCATTCTCCAGCCTCACTTCTCCAGCATCACCCATATTCTCTCATCTCCCTGATGCCTTTTGGATTATGGCTGGAAAAGTTTTGTGAAATATAATCGTGTTGCTTCACACATACAAATATCTGTATATAAATATAATAATCACACATAAACTTTGTTTGTTTGTGTGTGTGTGTGTGTGTGCCTGTGTGTGCATGCATGTGTTTTTTCCTTTCAAAAAAAGCAACCATTCAAGAAAACGTCACATTCTTCTAGGAAGTTTTTGCAATTACGGGATGTGTAATGTAAGCTTTTTAGGATGGTAATTTTTTTAACACAGAAAGCAGGGGTCAAGGGAAAGTGTGTGACTAATGTTTATGTAGAACAAGGTTCTTAAATAAAGTAATTATTTGTTTAATGATTGCTAAATTTTATGTAGCAGAAGGGCTCAGCCTCACTCTGGGTATGTGTGTGCGTGTGTGTGTGTGTGTCTTCAGTTATCAGGCAAACAAATGGCATGGCATTCAAAGCAGTATCACTGTTACCAGTATCCGCCACCCCCATAATATATGATGCATGACAAATTTGCCCAACATTCCTCTTTTTGACAATCACAAGGTCATATCATTGTTTCTAAATTTTTGTATTTTTTTTTTACTAATCTCTGATGATCCTGACAATTATCAACTGGCAATTGATAAAAGCAACATGGCAAAGAGAGGAGCTGAAAGCAATGTCACTGGTAGTTTGAGAGTCACCTTTTGTGGGACAAAGTGTAGAATTTATATATCAAGACATTCCCTATTGAATTTCTTGTATTTGTGTGTGTCCAGTGCATGATGGGTCCAGCTTAATCAGGCATGTTCTCTATGACCTATGGCCAAAGCTCACTTCATCTACTGTGCCATAAAATTAATCAAAGCATAATCTTAGCTTAGCAAGAAGCATGTTGTTAGGAAGATCATCAGCACGGTTCTGCATGTATGCTCTGAACGTACAGAACCCTCATGGCGCAATTTCTGCTGCAATGCATTATGGGACAATTGGATCCTCCGGGGGCCGATTTAACTTGCTCATGTTATGTTATGTTTGCATTTTGAATCTGTAACAACAAATGATCACATGGTATTTATGTAAGTGCTATTTTTTTTCTATAAATGCAAGCCCAAACTGGCATGATCCCTCCTTCAGCCATATGAACAGCCATATGAACCCATTTAAAAAACCCCTCCAAAGCAAGCTGCAACACACCCTGGAGATAACATAGGAAAGATGATGCCAGTTCAATAATCTGTACCCTGACCAGTGATTTTTCAAATGTCTAGATGGTTCCATGGAAATCTGTCCTTGGCGTATTTTGGTTTTGAAGCAAGCCAGAGAATAGGCTGAGTTTTTTCAGTCATATCCACTAGAATTACAGCTCTCTCCTCATGTGTGATCCCTTTTAAAGTAGGTACTACAATATGTCTACCCATCAGTATTAAAATTATAACAAGGAATACTGTTTCATTATTATTTCTAAGTAAGATTCACTAACAAGAAATTATGGGGGATGGGAGAGATGTAAAGTGATTGTCATGCCAGCATGAGGACCTGAGTTCAGATCTCCAACACCCATGGAACAAAACAGGCATGGTGACACATGCTTGTAATCCTAGGGTTGGGGAGGCAGAGACAGGAAATTGCTGGGGCTCATTGTCTATCTAGTATAGCCATATTGGTGAGCCTCGGGTTCAATAAGAGACTGCCTCAAAAACATTAAGTAAGAGGGATTTAGAAGATACTTGGCCCCTGCTTACATGCACACCACATGCACATATATCCACACAACACAGGTGTGCCCACAAGCATAGAATATGCTTAATTGTACACCACACACATATACATGTAAAAAAGAAATCAGACCATTAAGCCAACTAGAGAAACATTTCAACTTCTAATAGAGATGAGGGAAAGAATTGCTTTGATACTTTCAGAAATCAGAGTACTAAAATATAAGGGTTATGCTTTAAAATGTTAATTGAATAAAAGAAAAAAGAAAGAAAGAAAGAAAGAAAGAAAGAAAGAAAGAAAGAAAGAAGAAAGGAAGGAAGGAAGGAAGGAAGGAAGGCAGGCCACAGTTGACATCAGAAATACCTCTGTCCCATATGTGCAGTGTTCATGGTCAGAGTGAGATGCTCAGGGCCATAGGAAGGTCAATGTGACCCACCCTGCCCATCTCTCTGTCCACTCAGGATCACATGTCTACCTGCTCAGAGGGCCATGCTTCTGGTCTGCAGCTCAAAGCCCCAAGTTCACCCTGCAGTGCCAGGACCAGCCTCCATCATGCTCCAAGTAGCCAGCACCTCAGCTGCTGCCACCCTCAAGGAATGTGAACTGTCTCAACTCAACTCAGTCAGGCAGCACTAAAGATTTTCCGAGTTCATAGAGGTGAGGGGAAGTTAAAGGACCACCCGTGATTCAGGAAATGCAGTTGGCCTCCACCAACCAATCCAACATATTCAGAAAACTTTATCTTGACAATGAGCATACACAGACCTTTTTTCCTTATCATTATTCCCAAACTATTATAGTCAACATTTTAACAACTATTAACATTGAGTTATATACAAGTAAGCTAGAGATAATTTAAAGCACGTGAGATGGGAGTGAGGAGAATAGGTTATACACAAATATACATCATTGTGTAGAAGGGACTTGGACATCAGTGGGATTTGGCATCAGCAGAAAGGGTCCTGGAGTCAATCTGTCACAGATACTGTGGTCTCGTTTCCTTCTATTTCATCAGACTTCGCCATCACTTGCTTTCAAGTTTATATTAGTATCTAGGATTCTTAGAAAAAATATATGCCTAGTTACAGTGTTTAAAAATATTATCTTACATGACTGAAGAGATGGCTGAGTAGGTTAGACACTTGCCTGTAAAGCCTAACAACCCAGGTTCAATTCCCTAGTACCCACATAAAGCCAGATGCACAAAGTGGCACCTGCATCTGTTTGCAGTGTTTGAAAGCCCTGGCATGCCCATTTTCTGTCTGTCTGTTTCTCTCTCTCTCTGCTTGCAAATGAATAAATGTAAAAGATATTACCTTATATAAAATAAGACATACATGGTCTGAAATTAAAATAAATAGAGTAACTACCATCTCCACTTATGCAAGTAAAATCTTACATGTAACTGCTACATTGTCAAAGTTGAAAGTTTAGAACAATTATGCATTTCAGCTGGACTTTGAGCTGAAGAGAGAGACAATTTGAGTTTTAAGTTTGACCCTACAAAGGATTAGACATTTTAGATTGATAAGATTCCAATTGTTGCCAAACCTGATTCACCTGAAAACAAAACAAAGAAACAAAAACCAAGAGACTCAAGGTAAATTAACAGGGAGGAGCCTTTAATGATACAGCCAAGCCTTGATAAATGTGGGTTTGAGTCTGCAACAGAAGTTGGTCTTCATCAAATAATATTTTAGTATTATAACTAAGTACAAGAATTTACCAAAACAACAGATTTCTGTAGAAAGAAGATAATACCTATGTGTACCATTTGAAACAGGCACGTATGTTTTCTTAGATATTATTTAGTGGTACATCATGAAGGAAGCCTCACCTATTGCTCCCTGGCACGCTATCAAAATCCAGGTTCCCAAAGATATAAAGAAAATAAGGAAGGACAGGTTTTCACAGCTGTCCTCTCCTCCTGAAGTTTGCTGAAAGACTATGGAATGCTGGGTCAGATTAATGGGAACGTCATTCAGATGTTAGTTGAAAGATCTTAATGTTAAGATACTTCCAGCATTTCATCTTTTGTGGTTTGTGGGAATGGAAAAACAAACACCAAGCAAGTCCTGGTATTTGGACCACAGAAGGAGGGGGCACGAAGAAAACTCAAGGAGGGAATTTGTCAAAGACTAAAGAACAAAGACTTTCGTCTGAGAACCCAGGTGCCCGTGTGGCAAAGCGTAACAGAAAGGTTTTGCTCTCATCACAGAATTCACTGCACGTGGTCCTGAATGCAAAGCTATATTTGTAGACAAATGGTACATTTCAGAGAAATTACATCTGCTATAGCTATGCAAGAGTTTCAATCTAACTCACCTAAGGAATCGTGAATTTTAGTACTTTTTCATACAATCAATAAAAATTGTGGGAAGTGGAACTTGGGACTGCATATTAATCTTGCATCCAGTTCCTTGCTAGCTTTCAACAGCAACTATTCATCTTGTTGAGCTTATAGAAGTGATTTGTTTCATCTGTACACTCCATGCACAGCTAAATATAAAATCAACTTCTATTTAACCAAGTGGACTAACAGCATGAGGCCTATCAGGGTAGCCTGCAACCTTGGTGTGACATTGCAAATGCCTGCAACGTGACGTGTCAGCACCCAAGCCCAGCCGTTAGAACACTGCTTTATCATGAAGCCTCATTGATAGGTTAACTAATAGGTATTTCCCATCGTAAGTTGCCAACAGATCTGGCTCTGATTTCTTTGCCAAGGACTTCAACTGTGGCTTAAAGTTCTTCAATTGCTTAATCCACTTATTGGGAATTAAGTTCAAATTACCCATTAAGCAAATGACTCCCTCTCATTCAGCTAAAGGAGGAATGTAAATGGGCTTCAGGTTTTATAGAAAGCAAGTGCCGCCTGCTGGGGTCCATGTTTTACAAGCCCTCCTCTACCCTACTGTTACTGCACTTCATAAATGAACTCCTGGCAATGAGAAATGGGGTGGAATGCTGGATGCTTCCATCAACCTGAAGCAGTGGTGGAGAAGAGTGGATCACAAATATGGCCACGCCACATAAATAAATAAATAAAAATGAAAACTATCTGTGTTTGCTAAACCCAGCAAGTTTCATATCATTCCCAAATGACAGTATAGCCACTTACTGATAAATGCAGGCACATGTATGAGAGTATGTGTATATGTGTGTATATGTATGTGAATATGCCCCACATATGTACACACACACACACATAATCCAGCTTTGTCATTTTTTCTACTCAAAGTGGTGTTAATAGAAGCATTGGAAATTTCCAGACAGAAGCCAAAAATTGTGAGATTCTGCACCAGGGGAGATTGATGTCAGAGTGACTACTTCAAGTGGGGTAATATCAGTCATAATTAATAATTGCTTTACAATAAGCCACTCTGACACCTAGTGACTTTCAACCATTCATGTTTTTGTTACCTTCCTGTGATTGACTGGGCAGATCTTCTGTCAGCTTTGCTTGTGTAACTATTCATAGTAACTTGAGAATCAGGTGGTCTGGGATGTCTGAGGTACCTCGTTCACCAGCCTCACAAATTAGTCCTGGTCTGTAGTTTTGGCAGTTTGGTCTCCACCACATGCCTTCGTGTTCTCCAGTAGACAGCACAGGATTCCTGACACATGGTAGACTCAGAGTGGCATTCTAAGAGACGAAAGTGGAGACAGCTGGGTGGAGAGATTGCCTGCAGAGCTTGTAAAGCCAGGTGCACAAAGTGGTGCGTGGATCTGGAATGTGCAGCAGCAAGATGCCCTGGTGCACCTTTTGCCACCTTCCCTTGCTGTCTCTCTGCCAAAAAAGTAAATAATAAAGCAAAGAAGTCAAAGCTGTTAAGATGAGTTTGACATGTCCACATCTGGCTTCTGTTGCCACAAGGAAACCCTTGAGGTGGCAAAATTTATAAAGAAAATAGATGTATTCTACCATACAGTTCAAGAGTCTGAAAAATTCCAGAGCCTATCAGCAAACACTTGGGTTCTGATGGCCTTTGGACTGCATAGTAACATTAAAGAAAACAAGACAGGACACGCTTGCCAGAGAGAGTTCACATTTATAGCGCCACAATAACACATGAATCCCTTTGATCATTAATCCACTAGTGGATGAGCTCAGAACCCACTGGTGAGATCAGAACCCCGGCTGATGCAGTCAGCTCCCCAAGTCCTGACCTTCAAACAACATCAATGTAGCTAGCTTTGGTTCGAGGGACCAGTTCCACCTTTTGCACTAAGGTCTAGACTTGGAAGTTTTAGCTCACCTGGCATCCCACATTCCAGAGACAGAACAAAAGATTCACTGTTGCATGGGGGCCGATCAGCAACAATTTTATATTCTAGAATAGGAGAAGGAACATTCTATAAGGAAGGATGAACTATGGACCATTCTCTTTTGTTATCCAACAGAGAAATAAAAAGATAATTCCATTACCCTTCCATGTGGCTACTTTGTGACTCGAAGAGACTGGAAATTCAAAGATTTTCCCTGTGGAAAAAGAAACTAAATTGGCTTCAAGAGATGTTAGGGTACAGCTTCAGCCTTGCATGCCTGTCTTTACTTAATAGTAGGAAGAAAGTTCTTAGCATAGACTATGCTACATTAAATATTTATATATATATATATATATATATATATATGAACAACAACAAAAAAGATAGGGTTCTTCATGGGGGTGACACGTTGACCTTTTTTTTTCCCTTGGTAATTCAAATTCCAAAGATAAATTTTGTATCCATCAGAATCAAATCCAACAAACACATATTGAATCACCAGTGAAATCTCCTGGTTCAACTTCAGATCCAATAAATATTTCACCTTTTACTCATCAGCACAACCACTGTGCATTCTCAACAGTACTCTGCTCTGTAACTTGGCTTTTTTTTTTTTTTTAGATAGGTTCTTGATCTAGCTCTGACTGACCTGGAATTCACTTTATAGTCTCAGGGTAGCCTCAAATTCTCAGATATACTCCTACCTCTACCTATGGAGTGCTGGGATTAAAGGCATGTGCCACCATGCTCAGCATAATCTGGTTTTTATACCATAAATCAATCTGAAATGAAGGTTAATGGAGATATCAAAGAAAAAAATAGTCCAAAAAGCCATTTTTCTGAAGGTACTGGAACCTCTTCAATCTGTCTTAGTTTCAGAGTTGCCACTAAGCCATTTCCAATTTATAACTTGGCTCAATTTCCAAAATG
This sequence comes from Dipus sagitta, assembly GCA_036346955.1. NCBI lineage: Eukaryota > Metazoa > Chordata > Mammalia > Rodentia > Dipodidae > Dipus > Dipus sagitta. The sequence continues at coordinate 62,733,454 of CM070786.1, forward strand.
AAGCTTGCTAGTTTGAGGTTTTTTTTTAATTGAGGTGCTTGGGATTGAACTGAGGACCTTGGACCTGCCAGGCAGTGCTCTACCCTTCAGCTATTGTTATAGCCCCTACAGGGCCAATTTTATTATTCATATTTACTATGTTTATGTTAATATGTGAAGATGCTAAATTAATTCCATGATACATTAACATTCAATGCACTTTTCCTTCTGGTTTATTTTTTTCTAAAGACATTCTGTTTTATTAATGATATCACATTACTTTTTTTAATCCTTGAAATTGATTATTAAATTTAAATATTCTACATAACGAATTCAGGAGAATGGCTACTATTCACTTGGAAAAAAAGCCAAGTTGAAGATCAAGAGCTTAGGTATACACTGAAGCAAAATAAAACCAAGTATTCTGGTGATGAAGGAGAGAATAAGACACACAGATATACCTTTTTAACAAGATCTCACTGTTGAAAACATTTCTCAGTGTGTGAGTGTATTTTCTAAAGAATCGAAGGCAAGAGTGAACTTTCAAGTGATTTAAAGATTTCTATAACACTAGTTACTCATTTCAGATATTTCAGTTTTTTTTTTTTCAAGAAGATAGAAGAAAGAAACAACAAACATTACCATTAGGAGAGCAGTAGAACAGCACCTTTATCAATAAAGTCAGGGCTGGGGATATTGCTTAGTGAGTAATAGGTTTGCAGGGCGAGCACCAGGGCCTGAGACTGACCACACCTACACAGAATGACCGGAGCAGCAACATGATCCCAGCACTTAGCAGGCCAACGCCGGGCATCCCTGGCACTTGAAGGCTAAGTGGTTTAGCCCATTCAGTGAGATCCAGGTTTAGGAAGAAACTCTATTCAGAAAATACAGTGGAAAGTAAATGAGAAAGAAACCAGATAGTCACCTCTCTCAGTCCTCCATACGCATGTGTGTGCATGTGCATGCACACATGTACACCCACACGATACATGTGCAAGCATGAGTGCACACATGTACACCCACACGATACATATGCAAGCATGAGAAAGAAAGAAAGGATGAAAGAAATTGGTTGATTAGCTGTGAAAACAATACTGACCAGAAATGTTGAACTAACAATAGCAATTTATATGGGCTCACCTCACTTCTGAGATTAAATTTGCAGTGAAATTTCCCCAAGATTAATGATTCTCCATTTCTAAAAGTGTTTCTTGAGAAACTAAAAACGAACACGCCCTGAGCTCATCAACATCAATGCAACAAAGGACCCCCCAGAGTGATCTGACGGCCTCCTCCATCTTCAAGCTTCACCCCAGGAAGTGTAGTGTCCTCTAACAATGACTCCTTCCCACTGGAGTTGCTGAAGGTAGCTGCTTTCCTACAGCAATCCAATCACATAAAAGCTGCCTAAGCAAATTGATGTGTACTTAGGGTCCACAGAGACAGAGCTCAAGGAACAGTATACAGATCTCAAGCTCAGAAGCAAATATGCTTGCATTACACACTTGTTGAATGCCAAAGCAACAATACCTCATACATCAGCTTACACAAGGAATTAAAATTTTTTGCTGAGGCATTCTACTGACAAAGTATATTAGCTTCAATTACACATTAGCTTCTTTTCATCCTTTTAATATGATGCTACCCAGGAACCAGTCTTTCTTTTTTTAAATTTTTTTCTGTTTGTTTGTTTATTTATTTATTTGAGAGCGACAGAGAGAAGGAGGCAGAAAGAGAGAGAGAGAATGGGTGTTCCAGAGCTTCCAACCTCTGTAAACGAACTCCAGATGCATGTGCCCCCTTGTGCATCTGGCTAACGTGGGTCCTGGGGAATTGAGCCTTGAACCGGGGTCCTTAGGCTTCACAGGCAAGCACTTAACCGCTAAGCCATCTCTCCAGCCCAGGAACCAGTCTTTCTATCTAATGATACTATAAGGTAAGGTTACATGCACTTTAAAAATGTTCCACAGCTCATGGAACTTTTGCAGAAAAGGGAGAGAAAATATTGTAAGAGCCACAGGTTGGGGCAGCATACCCAGAGGCAAATGCCCCCTCCCCAGTGACTGCTGCTCTCACAACTAGTAACCAACAGCCCCATGGGGAATACCTGCCACCCACTAAGGAGGCCCCTCAGTGGACTGGGGGTAGGGAAGAAGGAACTGATGGTACCAACACATGATGTGTCCATAAAGAGTGCATTCATAATAATAAAATAAAATAAATGTGTTTACAGAAAGAAAAGAAAAAAAAGATGTTGCCTATATCTTATCTGTTTCAATTGTGATGTTTGTCAAACTTTCATGAAGAATTTCAGGAAACTTTAGAAGAGAAAAATGAGCATACCCTGGCCTTTATTAAAGGCAAAAAAAAAGTGGTCTGGAGAGATTGCTTAGTGGTTATGGTACTAGCCTACGAAGTCTATGGACTTATGTTCGATTCCCCAGACCCCACATAAGTCAGAGACACATGGTAGCTTATGTATCTAGAGTTCATTGCAGTGGCTAGAGACCGTAGCTTGTCCATTCTCTCTCTCTCTCTCTCTCTCTCATAAATAAATAAATGAATAAAATAATCTTTTAAAAACTCATCAAAGTGCCAAAAAGTGACAGTGCAGTGTTCAACACTAAGTGACACATCTCTCACACCTTCCAAGACTCAGGGACCATTGTGTAACAGGTGTAAGGAAAAATGTAAGAACCAAGTAAAGGGGAGAACTGCTTTAGATGGCTTTCTTCCAGACACAAAGCAGAAGCTGCATTTGTGACCTGTTAGGGGCTACTACTACCTGCATAAGACCTACATAATATGAGGTCCAAATGACATCGAAATAGAATAGGAACTCAGCAAGAAGCCAGGGTTCAGTGGAGAGAGTACATAGGATGGAGGACAAGGAGTGTGGTATGAGGGGATTATAATTAGAATATAATGTGTATAATACAGGAGATTGCCAAGAAAAAGTTAGAAAAGAAAAGAAAATATGTGATTTACATGCAATGGAATTTTGTTTAGAAATAAGGAAAAATGAATTGTGTTATTTGTAGGAAAATGATTACAACTAAAGATTATATTATGTGAAGTGTGAACCAGAAAGACCAACATAACACGCTTTCTGTCATTTTTGGATCCTCAAAGTGGTAGTTAAGTTCTATTGTCAACTTGATTAGATTAAGAATCCACAGACATTCTTCTTGGGCGGCGGGGGTGGGGGGATGCTCTCTGAGGTTGTTTCCAGGAAAGACTGACTGATAGAGGAAGTACTTCACCCATCGAAAGTCCTTCCCCATGCTGGGGATCCTCTCAGTGATAGATTATAATGTAAGGAAGCCCTGAGAGGAGCTGATGAGTCCCTTCACTTATACATGTATCTATCCTGTCCATCTATCCTTCGTTGGCATTGCAACATGTTTCCTCAGCCTTCTAGCATGGACTGAAGACCAGCCACTCTCCAGGAAGAATCCAAGCCCACAGTGCTGGATTGGGATGGCTAAAGTCTCCAGCCACATGGACTGAGCAGCTACTGGGTCCCTGGACTCTCAGGCATGCAGACTGCTATTGCTGGACTGCCATAAGCTAATGCAATAAGTTCCCTTTTTAATACAATTTATTCTATCAATTCTGGTCCTATAGTGAACCCTAACTAATTAATATACTCAGCAGTACAAAGATTTATAGAATCATATAAATATACAAGGAATGAAGGAAGTAAAAATGTCCAAGGGAATGAAGAGGACTCTACTAATATGAAAATGAATGTATGTCACATATATAAACCAATCAGATAAAGTCAACCTGTTTCTTTCTGCAAAATTCATGTTTTATTTGTTGTTTTTGTCCAGGTAGGGTCTCACTCTAGCCCAAGATGAACTGGAACTCACTCTATAGTCACAGGCTGGACTTGAACTCACAGTGATCTTCTGCCTTCTGTGCTCTGGGATTAAAGGCATGTACCACCATGCTTGACAAGTTCATGTTTCTTTTCTTCCAAAGTTTTATTAACAACTTTCATGATTATAAAAAATACCCCATGGTAATACCCTCCCTCCCCCAACTTTCCCCTTTGAAACTCCATTCTCCATCATACTCCCTCCACACCTCAATCAGTCTCTCTTTTAATTTTGATGTCATGATCTTTTCCTCCTCTTATGATGGTCTTATGCAGGTAGTGTCAGGCACTGTGACACAGGAGAGGAGGCATCTGAGGAGGCCACAGTTGAACTGCACCCCAAAAGTAGAGTGAGTCAGCAATGGGGACAGATGGAAAAATAATTGTTCAGGCAGGAGAACAGCTGAGTTAGAAAGGGTTACGTACGGTCGAGGGCCAAGAGACTAATGGGGAGTCAGGAGGATGACTTTGAAGAACCAATGTAAAACCCAAATTCTATCATCGGGATTTGAAAGGATTGAACAGAGAGAGACAAGTGTCCCCCTTATCTTCTCTGAAGATCATTCTGGCTGCTATGTGGGTCCAAGGAAAAAACATGATGCTGCTGCTGAGCTTCAGCTGACATGTCAATATGGCTCACACTTCATTGCTTATATTAAGATCACTTGGTGATGTGTGAGTCGTGGATTTGGAAACTTTTACAATGACCTGCATCTACTGTTTCAGCAAAATACACAATACCTTCACTGCCTAAAAAGTTTCTTCTGCTATAACTAGTCTAGCAGTCCTGCTCACTTTGCCACAACCATTGGACATGACAGATATTTGCACATAGTGAAGCCCCGGGGTCTGAAATATGAATCTGAGATGTAAAATTTAAGTTTTAGCTTCTTCCATTATATATTCACCAAAAATATGCTTGCTGTCTAAGCATGTTAAATAGATATGTTAAATAAGTACTCGTTTGAGTGCAAAGACTATTTTTCCCTAAGAATCTGATTAATTGATTACTGAAATTTCTTGGTAATATGTATGAAAAGTGATATTAAATTATTTGAGCCATCATTTTTTATTTTCTGACAATATTTTTTCAGTATATCTATGCATTTATATTTTAAGAAGATAAAATTATGAACATAAAAAAAAACAGTTGAAATCCATAACATAGAAAAGAAACAAAGCAGTAGTCCAGGCAAGAGAAATAGAAGCAGACAGCAGAGAAATGTGGCAATTAATGAAAGCAAAGGCTCAAAAAGACTAGAAATAGACAGATTCGTGAGGAGACCTGAGTGGTAAAGAATAGAAAGAGATGGATTTGTGAGGAGTCCTGGGCTTTAGCAACTCTGGAAAACAATGTAAGTTACAGAAATTCCCCAAAGATAGTACAAGCATGGAGGCAGAAAGATGGATTTGCATAAGAATAAGAGCTATGGGCCTACACACCAAACCACACAGCTGGGAGCACATTAAATAATCTCACTGTCTAGCATTTTATGACACCTTAAAATTTGCATGTGTATCTCTACTTGAATCCTCAAGACAACTATAGAAAGCAATGTGATGGTTATCATTTTTAACTCTAAAATGATTTATTAATTGAGAATTTTACTATATGAATATGTTGTTCATAGTCCCAAAAAGTTATTTCTCAGTGGTGTTATGGGTAATCACTGTGTGGTTATGAGCACACCAGCCAGTCTCTGTTTGGGAGAGTGTCAATGCCCCATAATACTCCTTCCTGCCCCCATGGCTCTTACATTCCTTCTACTCTCCCTTCCACAATGCTCCCTAAGCCTTTCAGGGTATATTATAACTCTCCTTTAGTGCTGAGCTCTCAGCAGCCTCTGATTTTCTGCTTTGATGAGTTTTGAGTCTCCTCAGTGTCTGCTGCCATCTCCCCTGGAGATGTTCTCTAACTGGCACTTAGGGAAGCACCAATGTTTAATCTGCCACTCCCTCTGTAATATTTCTTTGACCCTGGCTTACATGTGGTAGGGTGGCTTGTCTCAGTCAGGCACTAGGCTTTCTTTTCTTGTGATACTGATGGGTCTCAAGTCTCCTTAGCTTCCACTGCCATCAGGGTCATGGGTGGCCTTCCATCCTCAGTGTATAGATTTTTTAGAAAGTATGCTGATTAGCTACAAGCATGAAGCTACATACGATGACATAAATCTCTCCCTCATTCACCTGATCACAGAGTGTGGCTCTCCTTCCCCAGCTCCTCTGAGAATTAGAAGCATGTCTCTTTCCTGCTGATAAAGGTGAACACAGGAGTTTCACAACCCGAGTTGCCGACAGTGAACACGAGAAAGAGGGCAGCAATGTGGCTCACTGTTGGTGACTGATAATCAGGCCAAACTGCAGTAATCTGTGGATCTCACATTACAATCCCAGGACCTAAAGGGTCTGTACCACATAGTATAAGAACTGCCTATGGCACAGCAAATGAAAGCCTGGAGCCAAGAATCAGAATTTTACCTCTTACAGTTCTGGAGGCTGGAAGTTCAAGATTAAAAATTGAGTAGCATTCAGTTCTCCCAGAGCCTCTCCCCTTGGCTTGCCAAAGTCACCTTCTCCCTAAGTTCTCATATGGTATAATTGTGTGTGTTCATGACTTTATCTCTCCATCTTAAAAGGACACTTGTCAAATTAGCTTAAGTCTTCATGCCATGACTTTAATAGGTTTTTTTAGGACTCTCCTTCACATTATCAATAAAATCACATGATCAGTCAGAGAAGAAGGGGATGAGAGAACAAGGTATATTCAGTCCCTAGCCCCTAGCTGTTGCTCAGAAATGGAAATTCCAGTTTCTATTTCAGACCTACCTAGGCAGCAACACTGGGGTGAGGTCTGGACTGTTTTGCTGTTCCACCACATGGTTCTGGTGTCGCTGGAGTCTGACAATCACTGGTCTATTTTATATTCAACTGTACTTCTTCTGCAATGGGAATAAAGGGGTAAGATATGACAGATGGAATTCTGAAGTCATTAGTTGATTGGTCTACTGGATATTTTGAGAGCAAGAGAAAAGATAGCACTATGGAATGGTGATGTTGCCTACTGAATACATCAGTGACCTGATGTCCCCCACACAGCCTTCCTGGTCTGTCAACTTTCTTAAGGCATCAGCCATCTGGTGGAATAGGATCTATAATGATAGAAACAAAGAGAAAGAAGGAAAGATGAGGAACACACAGGGAGGAACAAAGGCAGGAAACGAATTGCTGTAGGTCCTACTGGTATTAGGTACTCATGACACTCATCCATTTGACAAGTCTTAGATCATTGCTTAACTTGAACTTGATAAATTAAAATTATATATCTTAGATCTACCAGGCTGGATTGAAGACATTAAAAAAGTATGGACAGTTTTTCATGTCCTTGTACTAAGAGGACTGATAAAATTAGTACCATAGCACCTATGTTGTTATTAGATTTTATTTATTCATTTATTTGAGACAGAAAAAGAGAAAGAGAGACAAGAGGCAGATAGAGAGAGAATGGATGTGCCAGGGCCACTAGGCACTGTAAATGAACTACAAGTGCCTGTGCCAACTTGTGTATTTGCTTATGTGGGTGCTAGGGAATTGAACCTGGGTCATTAGGCTTCACAGGCAAGCACCTTAACCACTAAGCCATGTCTCCAGCCCCATAGCAGCTGTATTAATGCTATGTTTTCATATTAGAGAAAGAAAAGGCATGAAGCACACATGTCTAAAGCAAAAATACCAGCATCCATGTGATTCCTTAGACTTCCTTCTTTCTGGTTATCCTTCCATCCTCAAATTTCCATGAGCATTTTCTACACAATTTCAAAGAATTCTCCATTGTATTTGTTGGAATGACTGTTGATTGATGTCAAATAATTTTCATAGCCTAAGATACAAATAGCTTAAATTTTACAACCAAATTAATATTAAGAGAGTGGAGGCCTCTTGTTTTGTCAGGCAAAAGTAACTAGTCTTCACACCTCTGTTTACATGCCCATGTTTGCATTCACTTTCGTATCAGCTCTAAAATGCAGTAATTAAAAGGGAAAAATAAATACATTCGTGGTGGTTTGATTCGAGTGTCCCCCATAAACTTAGGTGTTCTGATTGCTAGGTTCACAACTGATGGAGATTTGGGAATTAATGCCTCCTGGAGGCAGTATATTGTTTGAGGAAGGCTTATGGGTGTTATAGCACTGTCCCCTTGCCAGAGTTTGGCACACTCTTCAGTTGCTATTGTCCACCTTATGTAGGGTGCTGTCTACCCTCTGCTCATGCCATCATTTTCCCTGCCATCAAGGAGCATCTCTCAAGTCTGTAAGCCAAAATAAGACCTTTTTCCCCAAAATCTGCTCTTGGTTGGGTAATTTCTGCAGGCAATGTGAACATGACTGCAACAGTAATGTTGGTACTGAGGAGTGGGATTGCTGCTAGATATCTGACTGTGGCTGTGGCCTTTTGAAGCTGATTTTCAGTAGGAAAAGTGGAAAGACATGAAACCTTGGCCTGAGAGATGTCTTGAAGTGCTATAACTACAGCATGATATACTATTCTGGTCAGAGTTGAAAGACCTGAATGCAAGTAAAAACTATGAACTGTGAAGTTTGACTTGTGGGTGAGAAACAGCTTTGCTTGGACTGGGCTAGAAGCAGTTTGTGTGAGAGGCTTGCTGTTATGCTCATGTCTTGAGAACTTGTGCAGGGATGCATTGCATAGGAATGGAATGGTGTGAGCAGAGTGATGTGGCACAGAAATGAAAGCTTTGGGCTGAAACTTCTGCCCCTTCAGCTGCAATTATATGAGAGATTACAACCTTTGAGATTGGGCCAGCTGACCTGCGCTAGGGTAATAGGAAGAATGTTTGAAGGGGGCTTTTGAAGGGGGCTTCATGCTCAAGGAGTGACCTGTTCTTCAAAGTCAGCTTTATCCCTCCCCCCCCATGCCCCGCTCCTGGGTTAACAAATTTGCACCCTACCTGGTATTGTGGAGTATAAGAAATGCAAGAAAGAGAAGATCGTAGAGTTTGCAACATGGTCTTGTGTTTTGGAAATGGCTATGGTCAGTGTGAAGGAGGTTTGCTGGATGCCTGCATGGAGAGCCAATGGAGCCATGAGGATGAACCACGGCTTGCAGTGGAGACCCAGTAGAGATACCAGGGCCACAAGATGGCTGCCAAGGAGGCTGCCGGCCCCTGATGAAGTTTGCCAGGACTGTGAGTAGCCTAGCTGGAGGGGTAGAATTGGAACTCCAGAGTTTTGTTTCTTGCTAGAATTATTGGACTTGGAGACTTGTCACTGGCTAGAGTGGTTGGACTTGGAGCTACAGAGTTTGATGTTTGCCCTGTTTAAATCTTGTATTGGCTGAATATTTCTTTGCTATGCAGAATGCCATCTTTTGCTGTGTGTTTATTCTGTGCCATTATGAGTTTGGGGGGGGGGATTTTTTTGGTATTATGGATCAGTTAAAAGACCTTGGACTATGGGAATGTTTGAACATCATTAGGATTGATAAAAATACCTGGACTTTTAAAGTTGGATGAATGCATTGTATTTTCTATCATATATGGTTATCAGTTTATGGGGGCTAGGGGCAGAATGTGGTGTCCCCCATAAACTTATGTGTTATAAATGATAGGTTCCCAGCTGACAGAGATTTGGGAATTGGCACCTCCTGGAGGCAGTGTATTGTTGGGGGTGGGCTTATGGGTATTATAGCCAGTGTCTCCTAGCCAGTGTTTGGCACACTCTCCTCTTGCTATTGCCCACCTTATGTTGGCCAGGAGGTGATGTCTACCCTCTGCTCAGGCCATCATTTTCCCTGCCATCATGGAGCTTCCCCTTGAGTCTATAAGCCAAAATAAAATCTTTTTTTTTTTTCCCCAAAAGCTGCTCTCTGTGTGGTGATTTCTGCCAGCAATGCAAACCTGACTATAACAACATTCTACTGACTTTGCTCCATCTCTTGTTTAAATGAGTAGAAAATGGCCCAAGCTAATAACAAACCTTTCAAATTTCCATTTCTTCAGCAGAACTTGAACACACCTGGAATTCTCTTTCAAGTTAATAGGAGCCCTAAATGTAAGCTGGCTATGACAAGCAGTGCAAAAAGTTGGCACTAGATCACAAACACTCTCTATATGTGGGCATTTGGAAAGGGTGGTGTAGAGAGGGGTGTTAATGCTTAATGCCCAGTTCCTCTTTTCAGTGGATTCAAACAGTACCCTTGTGGTCTCATAAAATGCTTAATTCAAATTTCTCTGAAATTGTAAAAGCAAGATCCTCAATTATCTTACTTATGGAAAAAAAAAAAACTTGTATAGAACCAAGGCAAATAGTATTTGTAAGTGAGGATAATGCATTAGGAATGTCAGGATTAGTATGTTTTAAACTGCATGTATACTTGGAAAAATATACACCAATGTTTTATTTTCCTAAAAAATATTTTTAGAACCCTTTGATTACTTTTGTCTCTTGAAGCCTGACACATTTGTCATGCGTGTAGCTATCCACCTAACATGGGCATGTTGGCACCACCACCAATGGCCTTCCCTTTCATTGAACCATCAAATTTCCCTGTGGGTAGAATTTAGAATTTCACAACTCCCAAGCAGGTGAATATTGGACATACCCCAGCTTTGAAACATTTCTCAGCTCTCAAAATGCAACCATCCAATTATCACTACAGTAATTCTTTATTTAATGTATTCCATGATACCTCGTGCTGAGCACTGATTTAGCCAAAGCTTGCTCAATGAGGGAGACAAAGAAAAATAAAGAGTTCTACAAATTTAAAAATGAAATCGAGCAATGTAAGGAGAATACTATAATCACTAACCTATGAGGATTAAAGTGTGGAACAACTTGTATTATTATTAGTAGTATTAGTATTAGTGCTTTATTTTTTTTACTATTAGTATTATTCGAGTGCCATCCCTCATCTTTGACAATAGAGAGGTATGGGCTTGGCTCAGATTTATGTAATGCATCAGGAGCTCATATAATGTGAGTCCTTGCTCAGCACTTTATGTAGAGTCAATATTCTATGGAAAAAAAAATGCCCAGCGCAAATTCATCTTATTTGGTCATTAGGTTAATCTTTACTTTTTAAATGACTTATTTAGTTATTTATTCATTCATTTATTTGAGAGGGAAAGAGAGAACATGGGCATGGCCGGGCCTCTAGCCACTGCAAGCAAACTCCAGATGCATGCACCACCTTGGGCATCTGGTTTCCACAGGTAGAAGGGAGTGGAACCTTGGTCTGTAGGCTTAGCAGGTAACTGCCTTAACCACTAAGCCATCTCTCCAACACAACTTTTACTTTTCGACAGAGATTAGTAGTAAATCTTTTCAGTTGAAGAAATGAAATGAGAAAGGCAGATTTGTGTAACATAGTCTGGGATTGTCATTTAAACAATTGGGTGGATCACAGATCGTCTTGGCCAACTTGTGCAGAGTTCTGAACCTCAAGTGAGAGAGTTTTGTGTTGGAGGTCAAAATGAATACAATTTGCACAAGGAGAGAGAGGAGAGGGTAGGAATAGTTTTGCAGTCACACAATAAACAAAACACTATTTCTGTGGCTGTCATTGTACCAAAAAACTTGTGAATTTAACTCATACCTTGTTAAGCAGAATCTGAAAAAAAATTAGCATATTTAATACAGGTTCCTTGGATCAATTCTCTCTCTCTCTCTCTCTCTCTCTCTCTCTCAGCAATGAAAATTTGTAAGGTTTCAGAAATGAGAATGCTGGCTACTGACTATAAACAGGGACTGTGCAGAAAGAAGTTTTGCTTTTGATAATTTCTCAATAAGGTAAAACAGACCAACATATACACTCACAGTTGGTGGCTGTAATGAAGCAAAGGCTTAATCTCCAGGACTGTGATTCAGGTACTAGGGAAAGAGGTAGACGAAAGCTTCAAATAGTACTCAAAGTTTTGGGACTTGGTTATATAAACCTTGCTAACCTCTTGCCAGATGCTTAAATTTGCTTGTAAAATTGTATTCAGCATATGCTCAGTGGGTTAATTTACATGAAAAAATCTGCCTAGGAAATGTGTGCTTGGGTATTGAACTATTATTAGAAAGACACTGGCAGATTATGTTTTCTTGGTCCCAAACCTCCTGATCCTATTTGGCTCTTGTGTCTTCCTTCTATAACTCTGATTCAAAGATCATGGGCAGAGCTGCTTGATTTTATTTCCCTGTGACACAAGAAGCTATGGGAGCTCTAGGAGGGAACATTGTTAAAGTTCTTTGTGAGCCAGATTCTGAGCTTCTGGAACATTCAATGGCCCAGAGCTACTGAGTCCAGTACAACAGTGGACAGTGAGTTTTTACAGGTGTGCATGGCAATTTGTAGCTTCCAGAAAGCTCTTTAGAGGTGGAGCCTCAGTTGTCCATGTTGTCCTCCTTGGTTGAAATCTTATGCCTAATACATTTCTTAAATACATAGCTCATAATAATAAAAGAAGAGACAAACATGGGATGCTATGAAGATAATTTGGAGAGGCGATAATCTTAAATTCTCACATGGTAATTTAACAAGGTAATTTACATGGAATTATGAATTTCACTATAGCTTCCATAGGAACAACATTTTCTGTGTACTAACACACATGTCATTGGCTTCTGAAAGAGTTTCCCATGGAACACCAGAAAGCCATGTAATCCAAAACCACAGCTAGCTGCTCAAACACGTGACGGGCATTTGGTGATGAATGGTGGATATAATTAGGATCCATTTCTGGTTATTGACGTACCAGGCCAGGGGCATGGGGTGGTTTTCTGAGTAGGGAAAGGAAAAGCCAAAGGCAACTATTAGAAGAGACTATTATACAATTTTGAGCTAACATATGGAATCAATAGCCAACATGAGCAGCTGTGCTCAGCTGTAGGAAAGGCTGAAACAGTGTACTCACACTGTAACCAATAAAACGAATTATTGACTAAAGGAGAAAGCGTGTGTGTGTGGAGAGAGGGAGTGCTATGGTACAGCATAGATGCATTTAATCTTAGGGAATGGAGACCTAGGGAACAAACTGTGTTGTGGCTTTCTTCTTGATTGACAGGTGAAACAGGGGAGAGCCAGCACGGGAGGAAAGGTCTGGAGCCAGGGTTATATGGTTAATTTCCAACTCCAAGTTCACTAGCAGTGCAGAGCACCTCCCCTGCCAGAGTCAAAAATAAGCATGATAAGGTTTGCTAACGCACTATGCAGCCTGGACACACTCCAGTACCACATGAGCATGCTCGGATATCACCAGATACCCTAGGGTTCTTCATGCTGGGGACACAGGGGACCATGCTACCTAAAAAATAGGGTGATCTGTTTCTTAAAACCACTAATTTGTCTACTAACACATTTATTTCCCTCCTAACAAAAAGAAAAATACTCCTATGAGTGGTGACAAAGGAAAATATTAGTACTTTGTGTTGTATTTATTCACATGAGTATTTGCTTGGGAATCAAGTAGCTCAGATTATATTTTCTCTATGCGCCATGACTTCTGAATTATAGTACAACTCAAGAAGCTTACTCAATCCCTCCACTTGGCCATCTGTAAAATAGAAATAATAGCACCTCTAAATAACCAGGCAAGTCTGCCGGGACAGCAAATACAAATATATGGCGGTAGGTAAAGTATTTCAAACTTCTTCAAAGGGAACTATGTACATGTTTCAGACTGTATGCGTATCATTGCTATGATTGATATTGAATGATAACGTATGCATATGCCAACCTTCTACAGTAAATAGCTATTATTTTCCTTTCTTAAAAAAAAATTGAATTTTCTGTATGTTTAAAATAATTCTCATTTTTAAAGACACTCCTGTCTAAACTGGCAGGCAAAGCATCTGCTTGACTAATGCCTTTTAGCCCTGCTGACTGGGCTGTGTTGTGACGACTCGACAGCCGTTCTCTGTATTCTTTGCACATGACCACGTCAGGCCAAGAAGCCTCATTCAGATGAGTGAGACCGTACATTTTCTTTTTTTCAATCAGACGGCACACTTTCTCTGCTCAAACAAGCAGAAAGCCCTGCACCTGTGTTTGGAGACTATAAAACTCCGGGGTTGTAATCACACTCTGGAACAAGAGAATATTGCCCATGGACTGAAGTATCTTTGATCCTCTTCGTCAACTTCCTGTGTTTCCTTGCCTGAAGCAATCGCTGAGGACCAAGATCATCCCCTAAATACTAACACAGCAGAGCCAATAAACAAGCTGTTAAAAAATAATTGAAACACTCATTTCCACTGCCCATTTGACAACTTCCCTTGCATCTCATTTCTCCTCATTCTCCACCTCTGCAGCATAGATATAATACAAGTACCAGCATGAAGGAGTTAAAGCATGAACACCAAATTACTATTATTTAATAGTAAGAATAGTAGAACAGTCCAGAACACAACCAGGATGAAAATTGAGAGCTTCAGGTTCTCATTCTTGTCTTGTACCCTCTGTGACCTGCTATTCTGGGCATTTTGTGACCTGTTAAACACTACTCACCCTTTGGTGTGAGAGATAGCTTGTATTTGCTCATTTCTGTGGTATCCGATTATTGATCATAAAATATACACATGTAAGGATGAATGCACTTAGAGATAAAAAGATAAGACCCAATTTAAATGTTCTGTCAGTGGGGAATGAAGAGGAAAACAGTCCAAGTATTTGTCCAATATTAACAGCTCCAAATGCCCCCAACATATAATTCATGTCCTTTTTTGCTAAGAAAATTGCTTACAAGAGAGAGGGTGGGGGAGAGAGACTTGAGTAAATATTTATCCTGTGTGAAGCACTGTGACTTTGCAAAATTTCTAAAATCAGCACATTTTCTTGTCTAACTTAAAGCTTTGTGAGTCCTCAACTCTCCCTGGCTTCTCAGAAGAATACAATAAATGAACAGTTTTGTATCTCCAAAACACCTCTTCAGAGTGCACAGCAGGGTTTCATTGATCCACACGATAATTTCAAAGTGGGAACCAAATCATCATCATAGAGCCATAAGCTTGGAGAGAAAGCAACAGAGAAAAAGAACAGAAAATGATAAACATAGGGCTGATCCTGTCTTCAAGGAACTAGCATCCAACGGGGTACACCCAGTGTCTGAGATGGTGTTGTCTAAGTCATTTGATTAATCATTTTGTCATTTTTATGTATGCATGTGTTTGTGTATGCTCATGGGCATGTTCAGGCACGCAGGCACATGTATGTGAGATACACATGCACGTGTATCCAGGTGCTTGTAGAGGCCACTGGGTATCCTTAGGTGTCATCCTTAGGAACACACTCCACCTCTTTTGAGACAGGGTCTCACATTGGCCAGGATCTCAGCAGTCCCCTGTTTTTTGAGACAAGGTCTCTCAATGGCTGTGACACCAGCAATTAGGCTAGAATGGCTTGTCAGTGAGGGCCAGGGATTCCCCCTGTCTCTTCCTTACCTTCCTCCTACCCCTACGCTGGGATTACAGATGCCCACATCCACATCTGGCAATTTTTTTTAATTTTTTTGTTAATTTCTATTTATTTATTTGAGAGTGACAGGGAGAGAAAGAGGTAGAGAGAGAGAGAGAGAGAGAATGGGCGCCCCAGGGCTTCCAGCCACTGCAAACGAATCCAGATGTGTGCTCCTCCTTGTGCATCTGGCTAACGTGGGTCCTGGAGAATCGAGCCTCGAACCGGGGTCCTTAGGCTTGACAGGCAAGCGCTTAACTGCTAAGCCATCTCTCCAGCCCACCGGCAATATTTTTTATTTTCATTACCCAGCTACAACCCTTCCTGAGTGAGATACTTTCAACTCTATCTTTAGGCAATTAAAGTTCTAGTTTTAAATTTAGAATTTGTTTGCTTGATAAATATCTTAGCCAATTTAACTCTACTTTCCCTAGGTGTCTAAGGGGATGTAAATTGATTAAAGCAATTCTAGTCTTTCCTGCAGTTTTCCTACCCTGTCCCATACTATATGAAGACCAATCATTTACTTTCTAGTGGACTTCTTGTTGGTCATTCTACTCAAATTCCAGTATTCATAAGTCATAATCACATTATTTCACTTAACAGTAGATAGTGCCTTCCTAATGCCCTTTTTATGGATGTGATGGGGAGAGAAAGACCAGGTAGCCTCCTACCCTGATAA
This sequence comes from Dipus sagitta, assembly GCA_036346955.1. Taxonomy (NCBI): domain Eukaryota; kingdom Metazoa; phylum Chordata; class Mammalia; order Rodentia; family Dipodidae; genus Dipus; species Dipus sagitta. Next base: position 62,749,452 of record CM070786.1, read on the forward strand.
ACTTCTGGCTTTATAATTCTCTTATAGCTCTAACCCAAGGTTATAATTCAGTAAACCAGACAAGCTGCATTTTGGTTAATAATTTTTAATGTCAGAGTCCTCATATAAGACAAGGAGGAAAGCAGGTGTAGGTCGCAATGGACAGTGGACAGTGGACAATGCCATCAGGGCTGATGTAGCACTTAGCTGCAAGAAGAGTGTCCAGCAACTAATGGGCAGCTGTAGAGAGGGCATTGTCTCTACCTTTGGCAATTGTGAAGTTCCAAGATCAGAGTTATTTGGTGTGAATCCCATAGGCTATGCCTTCTTACTATTATTAAGAAATATATGGAGGATAAACTCGTTCTATACAAATGAAGATTTTTTTAATAATTTAAAAAATTATTTTTATTTATTTATTTGAGGGGGGCAGGTAGAAAGAGAGAGAAAGAGAGAGAGAGAGAGAGAGAGAGAGAGAAAGGAGAGAGAGAATAGGTATGCCAGGGCCTCCAGCCACTGCAAATGAACCCCAGACCTGTGTGCCACCTTGGATATCTGTCTAATGTGGGTCCTAGAGAATCAAACCTGGGTCCTTTGACTTGTCAGGCAACCACCTTAATCACTAAGCCATTTCTACAGCCCTATCTTTTTTTTTTTTTTAATTTTAACCACTTGAGGTAAAACCTGAGTCCCTTTTTGATGATAAGGTATTGTCATCTCACTTGCCATTAAAGCAGCTTATGAAGGCCCAGGGGCTGGAAAGATAGCTTAGTGGAGAAAGTCCTTTCTGTGCAAGCGTAAGGACTGGAGTGCAGATCAGCAGTGCCTGTGTATGTGGACAGGCACAGCATCCCGTCTTGACCTCAGAAAGCAGAGACGGGGCTGGAGAGATGGCTTAGTGGTTAAGTGCTTGCCTGTGAAGTCTAAGGACCCCGGTTCGAGGCTTGATTCTCCAGGACCCACGTTAGCCAGATGCACAAGGGGGCACATGCGTCTGGAGTTCGTTTGCAGAGGCTGGAAGCCCTGGCGCGCCCATTCTCTCTCTCTGTCTCTCTCTCTCTATTATTTCTCCCTCTCTCTGTCACTCTCAAATAAATAAACAAATAAAATTTTTTTAAAAAAAAGAAAGCAGAGACAGGGACCAGGGCTAACTGACTGCCTAAACTAAGCAATCAGTGACCTGTGTTTTTTTTTTTTTTTTCTTTATTAGTCAGTTTTGTTTTCAGCAAATACAGTCAGTTTGGTACCATTATTAGGCTCATCCGTGACCTACCCCCTCCCCTTGGCCCTTCCTTGTTGAGGTATATGGGTCATGCAATGTGGAGTTAGCCCACAGTTATGGGTAAGCTAAATGTCTCTGCATATCATGACCCAACATGTGGCTCTGACATTCTTTCTGCCCCCTCTTCCACAAAATTTCCCTGAGCCATGTTGGGTTCATTTTTGATCTGCTTCAGTGATGAGGTGTTGGGGGCCTCTGTGGCTCTGGCTCTCTGATTTGGTAGGAGTTGATTTTTCTTCGTGCTGATCTCCTTCCCCCTTGTGCTGGTATCTGGTGACCTGTGTTTTTAAGGGAGAGACTCTACCTCAGTAAATAACGTTGAGAGTCATTGAGGAAGACACTGAACATCACCCTCTAGAACTATAAGGACACCACAGATGTGGGTTAACATCCACACACGCATATGCCCATACACATGCAAGTGCACACACACACACACACACACACACACACACACACACACACACAAGAACTAGCCAGTGATGGTGTTACACTCAAGAGACTGAGTGTAGCCTGAGCTTCATAGAATTTAAGGCTAATCTGGGACACACAGTAGGACTGTGCCTCATAAACAAAAAAAAAAAAAAGAAAGAAAGAAAGAGAGAGAGAGAGAGAGAGAGAGAGGTCTTATCCTGAAACTGTCACTATATTGAGAGATTGTGGGGAAGAGAGAAACTATGCTGACCTTCCTCAATGATGGGAATGTGGCATGTTCTCTCCAGTTGTTCTGCCTGAAGCTAAAGAATGGAAAGTATGTCTTGCAAAATTCATACCATTTGATATTTTCAGCATAATATTATATAGTTTAAGTGTTTAGATGTAGCAATAGCACAGCTGCTTTCTTAAATACATGCCAAGAGTGGGGCAATAGTCTGTCCTTTGTTGGGGAGTTCAGCGATCTTTATGACCAGCAACTCAGAAAGAAGCAGCCCAACCTTGGCGTTGGGAGTTTTGATTAATAAGCTGTGACTTTAGGGAGAAATTTCTTTTTATTTGTTTTTTATTTATTTTAAGAGAGAGATAAAGACAGACAGACAGAAAGAGAGAGAGAGAGAGAGAGAGAGAGAGAGGGAGGGAGAGAGAATGGGCATGCCAGAGTCTCTAGGCACTGCAAACAAACTCCAGATGCATGTGCTCCCTTGTGCATTTGTCTTATGTGGGTCCTGGGGAATCGAACCTGAGTCCTTTGGCTTTGTAGGCAGGCGCCTTAATTGATAAACCATCTCTCCAGCCCAGGGAGAAGTTTTATTCGTCCACAAAGGATACTTCTATTCAAACTCTTTGATAAAAAAAAAAAAAACTTAATTGTTTAACTAGCCTACAAGCTTTCAGGTTTTGTTCTGTCAAATATTGATAATTGACATTGGGCACCATAAATCATTAACAGAGAAACCATGGCTAGATGGAAAGTCCACACATGTTTTTTGGTGTGTTTTATTTTGTTTTGTTTTGTTTTGTTTTGTTTTGTTTTGTTTTGTTTTTGCAGCTTGTCCTACTTAACATTTGTTTGAATAGCAGCAATAGCACCGTCCCTAAGTGCTAATCATTGTAGATTCTTCTGACCCAACTTAAAATGTGTGCTTATGAGCTGGAGAGATGGCTGGGCAGTTAAGATGCTTGCCTGCTAAGCCAAAGGACCCAGGTTCAATTCCGCAGTACCCATGTAAAGCCAGATGTGCAAGGTGGCACATCATCTGGAATTTGTTTTCAGTGGCTAAAGGCCCTGGTGCACCCATTCTCTCTCTCTCTCTCTCTCTCTCTCTCTCTCTCTCTCTCTCTCTCTCTCACTGTCCCTCTCTCTCTTTCTGCCTCTCTCTCTCTCTCACACACACACACAAATAAATAAAATATTTAAAATGTGAGTTTAAAATTATTCTACTCTTTCAAATAGGCTCTGCTGCTTCTCCCAGTAGGATTGCTGTTGCACAGCCAAGCATAAGTTCCTTGCATATGATCATTCAGTTGCTATGGGAAAGTATTGAGCTACTAGAAGACAGATTATGCTTTTTACCAATTTGTTTACTCAGCGTGTAAGCATATACATATGATATGAATATAAACATCAGGGGCTTGGGATGTGGCTCAGTGGTAGAACGTTTGTTTAGCATGCCCAAGGCTCTCACATCAATCCCCAGTACAGCCCAAATTCTTTAAATGATAAAAAGGCATACAAACATTAATAACATATGGTTTCTGGTCTACAAAAATTCAAAATTCATGGATAACTATTATAGAAACTTTTACACTGATCTATATGTAATGTGTGATACCATAATGAATATCTACTAGTTCTTTAGGCTCTCGCCTTTAAAAATGAGCAGTCAAAAGCCAAGCATGGCTACACACGCCTTTAATCCCAGCACTTGGGAGGTAGAGGTAGGAGGATCGTCATGAGTTCGAGGCCACCCTGGACTACATAGTGAATTCCAGGTCGGCCTGATCTAGAGTGAGACCCTACCTCGAAAAACCAAAAAAGAGCTGTCAAGAGTGTACCGTCTGTGCTTGAGTCTTGACTGGGAATGTGAGACTTAAAGAAACTGATTTCTAGAGTAACATGTCCCAGCCACTTGATTATGACTTCTGGTTTGCTCTTCATTTTAAGTGTTTTTAAATATTGAGAATAAAGCTTAACAGATATTAGAGGAAAGCTGCTGGGGTAAGTGATGGAACCTAATAGGAACATTGCAAATAATAAATAACATCTTGTGGAAAACTGAGATTGTGAAACCAGAGAAAATAATCTCCTAGCCAGCTTTTATGCATATCTTTGAAAAGATTCTAAAAGGTATAGCAAGAAGGAAACCATAGAAGAGTGCTATTATAAAAGAACAGTAAAGAGATACAAAAGAGTTTCAGTTTTGCATTTTACTTACAAGAAGATTTCAAATAAAGAATTTGCACAGACTGGAGGAAAAAGAAAGAAAATGTTAGAAAAAATGATAAAAAAAAACAGGAAATCAATCCATTTCCATCGACTTCTCAAACATAAAGAACGGGAAATATGGAAGGGAAAAAGGTTGATCAAGAGAAATAATTTTTTTTTTCAGAAGTACAGGAATAACCTTTAGGTTTAAAGAAACCACAACAGGTGGCCGAGTACAAGAATCAAAAATATCCTAAGTTGTCATGACACTGTGTTAGCATTAGGGTAAAATCAATTACCAAAACCTTCCACAGAGAGAAATATAAGTCACCCAAGAAGAATCAGAAACCAGGGTGGACCTGGATTTCTCTTGGTGGCATTAGGGGAACTGCACAGCTATAAGATGCCATGCTTTCAATGGAGCCTCATTTCTAGCTTGAAATTCCATACTTGGGCAAACTGTCCAGGCACGAAAACCATTTATGTACACCAACAAAAGGCTCAGAAATTTACCTTCCATATCTTTTGTCTGAAGAAGACACTAGAACTTGCACCCTGCTCACAGGAAGGACAGTGGCAGGGTGGGAGCAGCAGCGGACAGGAAAGCCAGCGAGCTCTCTGGTGACTACGTAAATTGGGATCACTTGCTTTACCTCCAGAGACCTTCATTTCTGCTTCAGTGATAACAGCAGGAAACCAACAGGTCACTCACAAGATATGAGACGCCCAGTGCTCCTTAAGTAAATCATTATTTTGTTAAAATAGGTGTTTCTGATGCATTCCCTTCCCTATTCACAAGTCTCCCTTCTTAGTGCCCTATGAATTATTATTGCCTTATTGGAGAGAGATCCTCTACTAAGCACCATTGCATCTTTCTCACCACTTTCCTGAAATTACACTGACATCAGATTCAAGTCTAACCTCAACCAGTCATGGAGGTAGTCTGCAGAAATGTTCCTTCCAGGAGAATTTCCTGGAAGTCTGTTTCTTGTGTGAGAAGGGTCACTTGTATATTTTTAAAGTGCATATGAAATTTTGTATTTAAGTGACTTGAGACAGTATTGGTGGAAATCCATTTTGTTTTCCAGAATCAAGTACCCTGTGGATGTTGTAGAGCAAGCATTCATACAGCTTAATTTTTTTCATGTTATCTTATTTACTGAAAATATTATAAAACATCATGCTCATAGCTGAACACACGGTTTTGTTACCCTTTCTTCCTTTTTAATTTTTCCCAAAGCCTATGTCAAGATATCTGGAAGGAAAATCTAATAAAAATATACGAAAGCAAATGTGTTTCTCAAGGAAATTTAATCTATATGTTCTGATTCATTTCCATTTAAATCATCAAAATGTTACTTTACAGGAACCATTTTAAATGTAAGGAGGCTCCAGTGCCGTTTAAGCTTTATTTTATTTTTATTAGAAAATCCACTCCCTGTTGCCTATATAAACACTCCCTGAATACTGGGAGAAGCCACTTCCACTGTACAAAGGGGTCTGCTTTTCATGCTTGTATGAGTTTTGCTGGACAATTTCATCTCATCTGATAGTTAAATGTTTCTTCCAGAAGCAATAACTACTCGTGAACTCCTTTTGTTTTTGCAGCCACCTGAACACACAGGCATCCTTCATTCTCTGAGGAAGGCTCTGGGTCCCTCACTCCCTGGGACATAAGGTTGCTGGTCCAGGGGACAGCTCTGGAGTCCCTTGTCACCTGCGCGACAATGGTGTCCTGAATGCTCAGAAGCCCCAAACTCTTCCTAGAAGTACCTTGTTCCTCTGTCCCCCGGGAGCCATTCTCAGAATCGTCCACCGGCTGCATCTACTCCTCTACCATCACACAGGCTCCAGAGAGGAGAGCACTTTGTCCAAGGTGATTTATAAATAACACAGAAGTAAGAATCATGCCATTCCAATGGGCCAGCGCATCATGTCTCTGGATACAGTGACATTCGGAGCACATGTTACAACTGACCCTTGGAAAGAGAAACACTGACAAGTAGGGAGTTTTTTGCCTTCAACACTAACTAGAGTCACTTCCCTCCCTGTCTCTTTTCCTCATGGTAAAATGCTACATAATGCTGCCCTATGTTCCTGGTCTCATTTAAAATAATATACACATAATGTTTATATGTAATTTAGCTAGCATTTTAGAATATAAACTTATTTCTATAACACTTAATTTATAAAGACCATATTTATCATTAACCTATACTTTGGGAGAATCTGAAGAACTGTTACTTCTATCCGTTTGGGCCATTCGGCATTTTATTTGCTGAATCTCTGGAGGAAGCCTTTGAGTGGATGCAGTACCATGATTAGGGAGGCATCGTCAATACCTTCTGCATCATGTTTCTATCCTACTCACTTCACTGAGTGTACTTTTACATATTATGATTCCTTGAAAACTGGAAACCATGAAGGCAATATGAGGTTGCTGCCTTATCAAACAGTATTTTGGATTAGGTAGCTCTTCCTGTTTCTACTATTTCTGTGGTAACTGAACAATAGCAATAATTCCAATAAGTGCTAATGTCTGCAGAGTGATCAACACATCCCAAGCACTGCATTGAACAAAACATCCTTTATGTTTTGTGAACAACACAGGATTCTGTCATTTGGTTACTCCTTTTGTTGTACATAGATAACAAAAAGGAGCTTTTTTGTTCATTTTTATGAAAGAGTGAGAGAGCAAGAAAGAGAGACAGAATTGGCACATTAGGTGCTCCAGCCACTGCAATCAAGCTCCAGAATGTGAACCATCTTGTGCGCATGGGAGACCTTGTGCTTCTGTCACCTTGTGCTCCCGGCTTACATGCGACCTGGAGAATCAAACATGGGTCTTGGGGCTTTGTGGACAAGTAAAGGCCTTGACTGCTACAACATCTCTCCAGCCCCAAAGGGCTTCTTTACAACAGTTAAGGTACATCATGGCTTGCATCAATCATTCAGCAAATCTCCCCACTCTACACACAACAGACAGTGTGTTTTCCAGTTGACATTTAACTCTATCTTGCAAATTCCTTAGCATTGGGTGGGGGTAACTAGGCTTAAAGGGTATTAAACAGAAAAGCTTTTCCCCTTGTGGGGGGGGGGTCAGCCATCTCAACCCAAATTCAGACCCAGGTGAATGAGCCTATTCCCTGCATGGCTACCTCTCAGCATTCTGCAAACACAAACTTATCCCAGCCTTGCCATAGTCCCATTTTACAGATGAGAAAATGGAGGCTTGTGTCTTCAGCAATTCATGAGTTTCTATAGTTATGAAGAAGAGCTGGCCAGAGGGTCTCTATCCCAGGTTCACTCACTAAATCATTTCTCACTGCTGATCAGATTGCTTTATGCAAACTTTTAATACAAGCCATGGACTACTTTTAAAATATGAACAGAAAGTAGACAAGTTTGTACCCACAATGTTGCTTTTCAATTGAATTGTGGTCCAAATATATCCAAAGGAAAATTCCAGATATAAGTAGTTTGCAAGTTTTAAATGATTTTTTAAAATATTCTATTGTTGTAACAATTTGCTATAGTTTTAATATTGAGCAGGGTTCATAGCTTAAACATTTGGTCACCAGCCCTTTGTGCTTCTAGATGTTAGTGAAAAGGACTTGGGACTTAATTGAAGGAAGTGAGAATAAGAGGTATGAACTTTCAGGAGACTGTGGGACTCCAGCCCCTCATCTTTTTTCTTTTCTTTCTTTTACTTCTCAGCTATTGATGTGATTTTCATGTAAAGTGCCCCCGCTCCTCCATAGGTGAATGTGTTCAAACACTTATCCCCAGCTAGTGGCACTGATTGGAAGGCTGTGTAATCTTTAGGAGGTGCATCCTTGTTAGAGGAAGTGGGTCACTGGGGGGTGGACTGGCCTCCTTTCTGTTTGTCCTCTGTTTCCCGACTGTCCTATGACCTCAGTGCCATGCTCATGTAACCTTGCTTTCCCTGCTTTGAAACTCCAACTTCAAACTGTCAACGAGAATAAACCCTTTCCTTTCTCAAGTTGCTTCTGGCCAGGTATGTGATTACATCAATGAGAACGTAGCTGCAGCTACATGAGGGGAACATGCCTCCTCCCACACATGTATTCCCACCATCATACACCATGCCTTTATAGCCCTGAAGCAACAAGTGACTCTTCACATATTGTGTGCACATACACATACATGCATGTACATATATATATAGAGAAGAGTTTATACTCTAACTCTGGATTTCATATTGTTTTACAATTTTACTTTTCAGTGTTCACCTATAAAATTATTTTTGTGGGGCTGGAGCGATGGCTTAGCAGCGAAGGTGCTTGTCTGTGAAGCCTACTGACCTAAGTACAATTCCCCAGTGCTCATGTGCAGCCAGATGCACAAAGTGGAGCATATGTCTAGAGTATGTTTTTGCAGTGGCTAGAGGCCATGGCATGTCCATTCTCTCTCTCTCTCTTTCCCTCTCTCTCTCTTTCCCCCCTCTCTCTCTCTCTCTCTCCCTCTGTGTGTGTGTGTGTGTGTGTGTGTGTGTGTGTGTGTGTGTCTATTTCTCTCTCCCTCTATCTCTCTCTCAAATAAATAAAATATAAAAAATTAAAAATAATTTTTTCGTTATGTGACTAAGACTCTTGAGGCAAGGACCAAGTAACCCTTTCTTCTTTCAAGCAGATTCTCAGTATGTTTTCCAGTGGTGCAAAATTGGTTGATATGTTTCTATTTCATTATTTTAAAAATACTATTATGCTTAATTTATAAGTTAAACTATACCACAGATACATGTGTATAGGACAATCTGTAGTACAAACCGAGGCAGGTGGTATCTGAGAATTCAGGCATCCTCTGGGGACCATGGAAACAGGGAAGCCCATGTACAATGGATTTGGGCTAAAGCTAACCCTTTATAATCACCGATATAGTAAATATCATCCTTCGTACTAATAAAATGGTATAAGTAGTATCTGGTGTCTAGTCCAAAGAGCTATTTCAAAATGCATTCAAAATCACAGAAAAAACTCTGCATCCTCAGTAACTCAGCTATCATTGCACAGAGATGCAGTAATAGAGCCACATTCCCATTTGCCAGCACTATGCAGTTCTGTGGACTTGTCCTCCTCCTTCCTGACAGCTATAACCAAGTGACTGAGGTGCCGACCATGTGTTCCCGAACCTTAGAATTACAAAACGCCTAAGTTCTATTAGAAAACGAGGCTAGCGTGCTGCAAATTTCTACTTGCATTCTGTGCATCCAGGGAACTCAGCTGCCTCCTCTGGCCGTATTATCTGTGCTTTCAGCAGCTCATTAAAGAGCAGCCAGGGCATGAGCAAGTTCTATTACTCAATCAATGGGCTTGTTGCCATGGCAGGCTAACACGAGGTGCCATTGACGATGACTCGATTTCCTCTCGCATCTGAACTGGAAAGGGAGAAGACAGACTAAATGAAATCCCATCCATCTTAATGAAATACAATTATATTCTTCTTATTAATCATTCAAGAATCAATATGTCTCTTCTTGGTGAACCTCGCCGGAATTTGTCATTCCATGCCAGGCCTCAATACATCTTGTCTTGTAGTGATTTTTATAAGTTCAGTCACCTGTGTCCCAGGGTAACTAACAGTGTTTTCTCATACTGCAGATTGAGGGCAGGAGTGGCCATGATATGGTGGATCACAGAAATCCCACTCTGAATGTTAAATAGCCAGCAGAATATTTCTTTCATGTGCATAATTTAAAAAAAGGACCCTGTTTTATTTTTAAATAGCATGAAAGAAAATGGATTACCTTAGAAAGGAGCTTATTCTAACATCATTAAGTAGGAAAACCTCTAGAGTATTCTTACCCATTGAATGTTATAATCTTGCACAGGCTTATCAGCATATATATGTGTATATGTACATATATATGCATATAAACATATATATTCACATTAATAGAGAGATGGGATATATTTCTTAACACATAATTTAAAGCCTTTCTCACTATACACATAACAGCATGAACATAATATGAGACTTTAAAGTACTTACCTGTAAAAAATTTACTATTGTTTATATGTTCTTAGCATTTTGACTACCAAACAAGAATTGGATTTTCTGCCCCTGTAACTGCCACATAGCTATTGTTTAATTAACAGGAACAAAGAAAAAGAGAAGTAAGGAAGGATATAAAGAGGAAGAAAAAGCAAAGACAGGAATTTAAATGAAGTCAAGAAAAAGAAATTGTTTACAAGGCTAAGTTGGTTTATGAGTGAAAAATTAGTGATTCTATAGTTTCTTCCTCAGTGGGGGACTTTTGTTATTCTTGCTAATTTTAATTATTTCCTTTACTAATGAGGAAATGCATAACATGAACATATTTAAGAACAGAGGTAACATAGGCAACTTGATGTCTGTCATTTAGCATGAAGACTGTATTTAACTAGTTCCATCATTTTCTTTATTTATGGCGGCTGTGCAACAGCTTTAATAGGACTCAAATCCTTCTCTTTGCAACTGGAAAAACGACCAAAAAGAAAATCATGACTTCTGCTTTCAAACTTGAAGCTTCCCTTGGAAGAGCGAAGACAAGAGATAAAGAAACAAAAGGCCTCACAAAGAAACATGCTTTGGTGTGGCTGGGCAGCTGTGCAGACTCAACCTCCACAGACAACATCAATGCTATCCCTGAAGCATGACTCTGTATCCTGACAAGTCATGGCTCTGCTGAGGTGACTTTTAAAGGTCCTACACAAGTGAGGATCAAGGTACTGGGGAACACGTCATGCCCTTCCTCCCACTTAGCTACTATGCTTCTGGTTGTGGTAAACGGGCTGCAAGGTGACATAAATAGCATCATCATAGGTAAGGACAAGTTCCTTCACATAACGTAATTGGTCGAAGGCAACGTTCAGAAAGTGCATGAATCAAACAGTGCAGAACGCCACTGATCACTTTCTAATAAGGCCATGCCCTGCCATCCCAACAGCAGCAGACCTGACTGCATTTCCCTTTCTCTCTTGATTCTCAATACAACTCTTAATCTCAATGGCATCTTCCTCTCTGTCAAATAAATAAAAATAGATATTCTAAAAAAGAAAGAGTGCCATTGACACTCTTTCTTTTTTAGAATATCTATTTTTATTTATTTGACAGAGAGGAAGATGTGAAGATAAAGAGAGAGAGAGAATGGATGCACTAGGGCCTTCAGCCACTGCAAATGAACCCCAGACACAGGTGCCCCTTCGGGCATCTGGCTCACATGGGTCCTAAGGAATTGAGCCTGGGTCCTTTGGATTTGCAGGAAAGAGCCTTAACCACTAGGCCATCTCTCCAGCCCTCAATGGCTCTCTTAAATCCATGTTGCCAAAGAAAATTCAGAGCCATTCAGGTAAGGTTTCATCAAAAGAAAGTAAAAGAAAGAAGGAAAGAAAGAAAGAAAGAAAGAAAGAAAGAAAGAAAGAGAAGGAAGGAAGGAAGAAGAAGGAAGAAGGAAGGAAGGAAGGAAAGGAAGGAAGGAAGGAAGGAAGGAAGGAAATGAAAATATTGAACTTTAGCACCAAAGCTGATTTTTAAAAAAATGGGGGCTGGAGAGATGGCTTAGCAGTTAAGGCACTTGCCTCCAAAGCCAAATGACCCAGGTTCAATTCTCCAGAACCCTTGTAATCCAGATGCACAAGGTAGCATATGCATCTGCAATTTGTTTGTAGCGACTGAAGGCTCTGGCATGCCCAGTCTCCTCTCTCTCTCTCTCTCTCTCTCTCTCTCTCTTCTCTCCTCTCAAATAGATTAAAATATATGTATTTATTTATTTGAGAGAGAACCAAAGAGAATGGATGTGCCAGGACCTGTAAATAAACCCCAAGTGCATTAATGTGCATTAACCACCTTGTGCATCTGGCTTAATGTAAATACTGGGGAATCAAGCTTGCATTCTTAGGCTTTTCAAGCAAGCACCTTAACTGCTAAGCCATCTCTCCAGCCCTGAGACATGTTGATTTTTAGCTAACACTCACAACTCTTTATCTTGGAAGTTTTCTGCATTTCTTTGAGCAAAAATAAAGTATTTACCTTAGTCATACTACTGACAATAAAGACATCTCTGAAGAAGGTACTTCTAAGAAGCTAAAAAGGAGACAGAATTATTATTCAAGTTATGACCAAGGAATCACAAATTTGCATTTATTTTTGAAAATAATAAATGCTCATTGCACTTTGTTTTCTATAGTGAATAATTTATCCTGTCTGTATCCCAGACCATATCATATACCTGACTAATAGTAGATGTAGTTAAGTTAGTATGGCTGTGAATGTAGCAAATTTCTCCATGTAAGCTTTAGTGTATGTTATCGTTGCACTATACACAATCCCTGCAGAATGGCCACATCTGCAAGCAGTGACGGTACGTCACATTATGTTTTGTGTTTAGTGTAGGCACAGCACTGGTCATGATGAATTACCAATATTCTCATTATTCCAAACTTCAGTATCCTCAAAAATCTCTCATTCTCCTCAATCCCAAGCTTTTGAACTAATCTATTTCTACACACACACACACACACACACACACACACACACACAGGTTGGATTTGTATGATTTCTATAACATACCTGCCTTTCTGGATTAAGAGACAAAATTTAATCTGTGAATTCATGTGGTATCTTTTTCTGATTGGCCCAAACAATACAGGAGGGTCACAATTGCAAAGGATTTGACTTTTTACAAACAGCCCCTACTCATCCCCTAACTTTCAAGTTTCATTTCACATGCAAGTCTTTGTAATCTGGCATTCCCAAATCAAGACTGGTGGGAAGAAAACTCAATTTTCAGGGTCAAAAGAAAGATGGTTCTTAAATGCCAAAGAATCAGAGTTGGGTTATTCTACTTTGATGTTAATCCATGTCTTTTGTAGTTTTCTTGTTTGTTTGTTTTCCTCTTCCTCCATCAACAGGGCGCTGCGTGTCACAGGCCTCTTAACACAGAGCAGATGTTGATTAAAAGAAATGTGGTTTTGAGTGTGACATTAAAAATATCATTCTCTCTTGTCGAAATGTTACATTCATAATAGGTTGTATTTTTATTAACTGATATATCTATACATATACATATATATGAATAATGAGCATAGATTTTATCTTAGTGGAACCATAAGCTGCCCACTAAAAGGACCACGAAAAAGGCAAGAAAAGTTCACATTTCAATCCTTTTAAACGAAGGCACATTTTCTTTTTTGTGCAAATAGCATATGTTTGGAGTCATATCTCTTAACATTTGTATTCATTTTATAAAAAATAGAAATAATTTATAAACAGAGATGGTTTCATAATGATATAGCTACAGCACTAATGTATTCATTTGTTTAAAATTTGTCTCTGAACATACCATTTAAAAATATTTTTAGGGGGCTGGAGGGATGGCTTAGCAGTTAACGCATTTGCCTGCAAAGCCAAAGGACCCAGGTTCAATTCCCCAGGACCCATGTAAGCCAGATGCATAATGGGGGGCATGTGTCTGGAGTTCATTTTCAGTGGTTGGAGCCCTGGTGCATCCACTCTCTTTCTCTCTCCGTCTCTTTCTCCCTCTTTCTCTATGTGAAATAAATAAATAAAAATAAAATATTTTTTTAAAATATATTTTTAGGGCTGGAGAGATGGCTTACCAATTAAGGTACTTGCCTGTAGAGCCACAGCACCTAGTTTTGATTCCCCAGGACCCACATAAGCCAAATGCATAAGGCGGCACACGCATCTGAAAATCTTTTACAGTGGTTGTAGGCCCTGGCACGCCCATTCTCTCTTTCTTATTCTGTCTGACTTTCTCTCTCTCTCTCTCTCTCAAATAAATAAATAAATAACATGTTAGAGAAATATTTTTAAAGATTTACTTATTTATTTATTTATTTGAGACAGAGGGAGGGAGGAAGACCGAGAGAGTGAGAATGGACACACCAAAGCCTCTAGCCACTGCAACTGAACTCCGGATGCATGTGCCACCATGTACATCCGGTTTACATGGGACCTGGAGAATCAAATCTGGGTCCTTAGGCTTCATAGGCATGCACCTTAACCACTAAGCCATCTTTTCAGCCTGAGAGAAATATTTTTAGACAAGTTCTCCTCTTGCCTTAGCCCTCATATGGCTGGTATGACAGGTGAGTGTCATCACATGCTTGGTTATAAAAATACTCTTAATCAGGATATTCCTTCCATCTTAAGCAACGATAGTTACCACTAGCAATGTTGGGGTCAATAAATCCGGAATAAATGTGATAAAGATGGAAGCATTGCTGAGATCACAAAAAAAGGACCAATGGTGATGTGTGGAGAAATGGCATATTTGAAAGGACTCCATAGATTGTGTAAATATGTCTGTATACACACATTTAGGTGGAGGTCAGGGAAGAGAAGAAATAGACCCTGTAAGTAATGATAGTTTAATTTCTTAGTTGTTTTTTCTGAACACTTTGGGGATAATTAGCATCACTGCATATTTTTAATTTATAAACATTAAATGTCTTCTCTTTATGAATAATGTAAAAAATAATAAAGCATAAATTTCTCTGTACCTTAAATTCAACCAAGAAATGCAGAAAAAAAGAGAAACTCATTAAAATATTTAAATGCTGGTCAAGGGTAAAAATTGAGAGTTCTATCCACAAACTGGAAGAAAATATTTGAAAATTAAGTATATGATTAAAAAATTAAAGAGAATGCTTTCAAAATTAATTAATGAAACAATTTTTTTAAAAAATCTTCTAAATACCTAAGCATACATCTCACTAAATAAGATACCTACATATGAAGTAAGGATATGGAAGGAGGCTCAATAATCCAAGTCTTTACATATAGATATAACTAAAGCAATTAACTATAGGAAATTGTAAATATGAACAGTAATGAGATGCCATCACATGCCAAGTACTGGCAAGGGTATGGAGCAAAAAGGTCTTTCATTATCTAGTAGGAATGCAAAACAGTATGGCCATTTTCAAAGGAAGTTGAGTATTTTCTTTAAGAAGAAAATGTGGGGGAACTGGAGAGATGGCTCAACAGTTAAGGCACTTGCCTATAAAGCCTGAGGACCTGGGTTCCATTCCCCAGTACTCACGTAAAGACAGGTTCACAGTGGTGCATGCACTTGGAGTTCATTTGCAGTGGCTGGAGGCCCATTCTTCCCACCCCCTCTCTTCTCGCTCTCTCTGATTACAAATTAATATACAAAACTAAAAAAGACCACTATGCCCACATGATGCAGAAGCCACATTCTTCACATATGCTCAAATGTCCCAAAAACTTATGTCAACACAGAACACCACAAGTATGTTTACAGTACCTTTATACATATTTTCTCATGCATGGGGATAAACTAAGATCTTCCTAATGAATGGATAAATAAAATGTGAGACTAAATCTTTACCTTCTTACTGTCTTGATCATTTTGTCATTTTATTATCATTACAAATTGTAGACACTATGTGGAGATCAGTGGTTACTAGTTGGAAGGAGGGGAAGATGAGTAGTGGCTCATGGGGTATTTTAGGGCCTGGACACGACCCTGAACAAACTTGTGATGGTGTACATGTGTCATTATAAACTTGTCCAAACCTGTAACATACAACATCAATAGTAACCTTAATGTGGACCTTGGGCTTGGGGTGGTGATTATCTGACCATGTAGATTTATTGTCTGTAATAAAGGTACTTTGTGTAGAGGAGGAGACTGCGCATTGTGGAAGCAGAGGATGTATAGGGACTGTATTTCGTTTTCAATTTGCCATGAATGTAAAACTGCCTTAGAAAATGAAGTAAAATTCTATTTGTAATATTACAAATGAAATTGTGACATGTATTGTAGTGCGCATTGCTGATTTCAGGCACATGTGACAGTTTGGGAAAATAATTTACCCACACCAACTTTTTCAAAACATTTTCACTATTTATGACTTCTGCAGCGCAGCCTCAGACTTTGAACATGAACTGCCCACAAGAAATGATAAGTAACTACCTTGGCATTGTGTAAGTGAAGACCACTGTGACATTGTGTAATATGGAGAGATAACACTGTCTCTTCTGAAGTTTTAACCAGTCGTTGGAACTAAACCTTAAACATTCAGTTTTGCCATTGTTAGAAACGAGAGAGAGAGAGAGAGAGAAGAGATAGCTCAGCCAGGAGTGTAAGGGGTCTGGCAAGTGAGAGGAGACTGAATCTACTCATACAGTTTGGTGATAAACAGAATCTTGGGGCTTCAGAAATGGCTCAGCAGTTAAAGGCACTTGCTTGCAAACCCTGATAGTGCAGGTTCAATTCTCCAGTGCCCACATAAAAGCTACATCTACAAAGGAATGCATGCATCAGGAGTTTGTTGGCAGTGGCAAGAGAAGCCTGGGAGTGATGCAGGCCTGAGGATCCATCCATGGTGCTTTCCAGCATGTGGAAGAGGCTCTAGAAGATTCCAGAAATCTTTGAAAGTCTAAGGAGATTTAGTTCCCATCCTCTAATGTGATAGTTGAGGGAAAGGAAGTCTCAGGGTTTCATCAGAAATACGAAGAGTTCATGATGACTCCAAGCAATTGGAAAATCTTGAGATCCTAGTTTACCTTGTTGTCAGCAGAAGAAATCTAGAGATGTAAACAAACCCTGGTCACCCACTGTTTGTACTAATACTTGAAATGTTTACTGACTCTTATACTTCAAGTAATTGATGACAAAAGTAATAAAAGAGAAATCACAGTAGTTTAAATGTTATGGATATAAACTTAGAAAAATGGTGCTGTCTTTTTTTAAACAAATGCAACATTGCCAAGAAAATATCTCCAAGGACTCCCTTTGGTATAAGTATTAAATTCTCTGATGCACGCTTTCATTTCTCAGTATCAAACAATCTTTTTTTTTTTTTCTCTTGTAAATGTCAAACTCTGTGAATAGAGTAAATACCCATGTACGTGGTGCCCTGTGAAAGGAGTTCATTTTTTGAAAGGTGATAGCCAGGTTGTTATCCCCACAGCTACCTGGATGAGACTTGTGGGCACTGCTTTGCCTGCAGAGTCTGGGGTACAGAAACATCACCTTGTACTCATGACAGAGCATACAGATCTCTACACACCCACCCAGAATTTGATCCTAAATCCGTGTGGATCTAGAGGTCCTGAAATTTTAGAGTGCACCTGGATGACTCAGAAATGGTTGGTGTCTGGGTGAGCTGTGAGAAGCGCTTCATTTGAGGATGGGGTGGAGAAAACAACAGGAAGAAGGAATATGGGAGCAGCTGCCCTGCTTCCCACTTGCAGGAAGTTCATCCATAGACTTTTCCAGCACATAGTTGCTGATTGCTTATGGGTCCTCCTTGTCCACTTCCTACCGGGGTGCATGACATTTGTGAATTCCAGCCTTGGTCATGGGTGATCATGTTCAAGATGACACAAAGGCTCTGTATGAATGGAGTTATTGCTACCAATATATTCATTTAAGCACTTTGATCAATACCTGACAAGTCAATTAAGGCACACAAATGCTTTCTCTGCGAGACCCACTGGACTTCCCTCTCCTTTTAAAAAGCATATATATGTATTTTAAAGAAACCAAACTTTCCCAAATTTGTATATCCTTCGGATTCTGGTTTCAGAAAGGAAATGAAATTTGTCACACTGCCATACATCATTTCCCTCGCAGTGCAATGTCCCATCTGTGTGTCAAGCACAAAAGAAAAGCATTTTGTGAAAAATTGCTAAAGAAGTAATGATTTTTGTCCTCAACTCTTTGTTTTGCCTTTCAATAAAGAAGGCGACATGTGCCACAAATGATGTATTATTGTTTAGGTACAACCCCGGCAACACAGTGCATAACCAAAACCATGTTTCACAGCAGAGAAACTATAGTTTACTGCCCCTATGGCTCTGATGAGAATATCATGTTCTGCAGTTTATAAATGCTTTGAGGTCAATACATGATTTGCTTCAGCTTGTTCATCCAATGAGCAGGGGATCCAAAAATATATCAAGCTATTAGACAGCCCCCGGGAAGCTGGGCTGAGGCTGCGATGGAGGGGTTCCATGGAAACCCCTCTGTCAGCTGGAGAGGAGATAATTAGATTCAGGTAATACACTGGAGCCCCGACAGGAAGCCGCCGAGCAAACATGTCATCTTTATGGGCTTTTCTTGTCCTGCACAGCAACTGGCCTCAGACAGTAAAGCATTGGGCATTTCCTGGTGCCCACCAGTGCTGCACTGTCACTCCCCCAGCCTCATTATCTGGAGACTCATTCCCCAGAAGAAAGCCAGGGGGAGCCCAGAATTAGAAGATGCTCCTTTGGAATGTTCTCTCTTCCTTACCAACCATTTGTCATTCTTTTAACTTTTTAGCATGCCATCTGTCAAGTGGTTGTGCTCACCTGGGACGGCTTTTTATACCAAGCTGTAGATCTCTCATTTAAAATCCTTCTCTATGTAGCAATGTTTTTTTTTTTTTTTTAACTACAGGAAATAGTCACTTGGTTCAACCCTTTGAGTGATGACAAGAGAGCATCTCTTCACTGTGATTGTAGGTGGAGTGTCATGGCATCTTTCTCACCATTGTACATTCAGTGAATTTTACATACGGGCTGGAATCATGTCACGCACAGCGCCAGGTAGTGGTGTGCAGGCTAGGTCTGACTTGGGTCAAGCTGGGGGTACAATGACCTTTGTAAATCATAAGTTTCTTTTATTTGTGGAAAGTGCTATGAAGAGAACTAACACAGTGTTTCAGATCATATTATCACATGAGAGTATTAATTAAGCTTGGAAGCTGTTTCCAGGAAATGATGTAAAATTCCCTACAAGTAGGGCTTAGCTAACTGAAAGAGGGAGAAGTGGTGGTTCTTGGCAAGTGTGAGGTGCTTTTCATAAAGGTAAACTGATGAGCAAAGACACATGTTAAAACTGGATCTTAAAGGTCCCTTAAAACCCTTTATTCTGAAGGCTTTTTCACCAGCCTGAAGTGCAGGAGCACCATAGGAGACGGTGAAACTTTTAGGGGGAAGAAGTTAACTCACTGGGAGCATGCTTGTGGAGGGAACATTGGGCTTTCCCACCCATCCCCTCTATTCACTTTCTGTTTGCCATGAGGCAAACACCCCTCTTCGTCATTTGCACTTTCCATGCTGTACTGTGCTCACAGGTCTAAAGCAATGAGACTAAGTCACCCTGGACTGACACAGCAGAAACCATGTGCCAAAATAAAGTTTTCCCCATGAAGCTGACTCTCCGTAGGCGTTCACAGTGACAAGTGATAACTATACCACTGTTATGATCTACAACCATCATTGCCACTGCCACCAGCGCCATCCACTATCACCACCACCATCACTGCCACTCCTACCACAACCACTATTACCTTCCCCATCAGGACCACCAATACTGCTGTCAGTTCCATCACTAGAACTACCCAATCAGCACCCTAATAATCTCCATCATTACTGCCACCACCTCCTCCACTGTCATCATCTCTGTCCTCACCACCAACACCATCACTATCACCTCCATCATCAGCACCACCACCATCCCCACCAGAATCATTTCCAACTTACAGAGTAATTTGACTACTTTATAAAAGTCATTTCCAATGCTTAACAGCTTTAACAGGGAAGGAGATATTATTATTGTCAACTCAAGTATAAGTACTGTATATCTCTTTATGTTTGTTACTTAGGTAGGACTGCTAGCAGGTAAAGGTAGATCACATATTTTCATCAAGTTAGTCTTGTTTCAAAGACTTTGATCTTATTGCATTGATAACAAATGTTTTGATTAATAGTAAACATGCTTCATGTTTCTCATAGTAGTTTGCAGTGGGGATTTTTGCATGTTGTTTTATGTGTCAGACCTGCAAGGGGAAGGAACTCATATGTGATTATTTCACTTTAATGATTCATGTTTTTGTCTGATCCTGACACTTACTTTTGAAATGAGGTTTCAGTGCCTAAGAGGATATTGTTCCTGGCCTTGAAAAGGTGGCCACACATGATATCATGATGGATGAATTGAGAAAATTTCTTTAAAGTATAGGGTACTAGTATTAAAGGCGCGGCCCACTTTATAGAAACCCAAGAGGCAAACGAGAATCCAACCAGGAGAAGAAACGAAAGAAGATCCCATTTAAGCAAAGGTATTACCTTGAGCATAATGTAGGAGATTATATAGACCTTGAAGGAATGACGGCAGAATAGTACCCTGGGAGCTGAAATGAAACATAGGCAGTTTGGAGCACATCACAGGGACTTGAATATTTAGTTTGGGGAGACCCTATCAGCTGACTAAAACATGGCAATGGCAGGCCTGAATACCTTTCAATCTTGAAATGAACAGGATCTGTCTGTCCTTTTATGAAACAGAGGAGGGTGGCATGGTGGCACAGAAGAGAGGTCAGACATGAACAGCGCTGAGCTTAAACTCAACAGCCTAGTGCAGTGACCCAGCAATAGGGCAAGAATGGTGAGAGTAGAAGTGGAGAAGAAACGAAAACTTCAAGACCTGTAGACGAGTAATGTCAGAAGAATTCAACGTTCTCACACGTGAGATGAGGTTGAAGATGGAGCCTTGTACTGTATTGAAGAGACATTTACGTAAAGCATGCTGAAGAGCAAAGCCGCTGTAGTCAGCTCCATGTTGCTGGAATGAAAATTCAAATGAGATACAGTTTAGGGGAGGAAGGGTTTTATCAAGCTTACAGATCCAGGGGAAGTTCCATCAAATGCTGAGAGAAGCTGGCTCCCTTTCATAAATCCAAACAGAGAGAAACCACCAAAAATCCAGTACCAGGAGCAAGCACAGCCGGGGCGCAAAACCTCTCTACATAGCTTCAGGCTGGAATTCAGACCCTTCCCAGTGACATGGCCCCCTGAAGCAGGAACCTGCAAATTCAATTGTAATAAAACACTTGAGTGTATGGGGGATATACATTCAAAGTACCACAGCCATGAAAGGCACTATTCTGTAGATTGATGCTTCATACTTTTCTTTCTTTCTTTCTTTCTTTCTTTCTTTCTTTCTTTCTTTCTTTCTTTCTTTTTCTTTTTTCAGTTTTTCAAGGTAGGATCTCACTCTAGCTCAGGCTGGCCTGGATTTACTATGTAGTATCAGGGTGGCCTCAAACTCTCAGCGATTATCCTACCTCTGCCTCCCAAGTGCTGGGATTAAAGGCCTGCACCACCACTCCTGGCTTACACTTCATAAATTTTGAGTGTGTGTAGGGTTTCTAAGAAAATTCATCAAGTAGGCAATTGAGTTTGTGAATGCTGGTCAAGTGTCAGTGGGAGAGTGAAGGTAAACTCACAGCTCTTCTGTTCCCAGCAATTGTCATATAAAATACTCTCTTCCAGAGATCCTGTATTTTCCCTTTATTTTTCAGATTGAAAAGCAAAGAATCATGTATTAATGCAACAATTGCTTTTAGATCAAGCTGAAATTGAAGAGTGAGTGACTTGCAAATGACTGTATCTGTGTTTGATTCACAATGATTGCATTTTAAAAGAGATAATTTATAGAATGGCCTATAGTCCTAGTTAATTCATTCTTAAAAATACATGTACCTATATAAAACCTGACTTCATACTTTCTAGATAGTCCCAAGCCTACCAAGTATTTGAATTATACATCTCTTTAAAATTAAAACACAGGGCTGGAGGGATGGCTTAGTGGTTAAGGCACTTACCTGCAAAGCCAAAGGACCCAGGTTCGATTCCTCAGGACATAGATGCACAAGGGGGCGCATGCGTCTGGTGTTCATTTGCAATGGCTGGAGGCCCTGGTGTACCCATTCTCTCTGTCTCTCTTTCTCCCCCCCCACCTTTCTTTTCAAATAAATAATTAAAAATAAAATATTTAAAATTAAAATACACTAGTGTGTGGCACACAGCTATAATCCTAGAACTTGGGCTATACAGACAAGAGAACCCAGAGTTCAAAGTCATCTTCAGTTACATGGAAAGTTCCAAGACCAGCATGGGTTACATGAGGCCTTGTCTCAAAACTGAAAAGATAAATAAATTAATCAAAATTAAACAACAACTTACAATTCCATATACCACATAGTTATCAATGCTTCCCCAAGATTCATATGGCTGCCTCTGAGAAATCTTAGTATGGCAATCTGAAATTCAAGCTTCCAAGACAGACTGTTTAATTCATAATATTCCTTTTATAGCTTCATAATCCTGAATAAATACTTAAGCTTTGTGTGCCTCAGTTTTCTTATCTCTACAGTGGGAATGATATTACCTTCCTAATCGTATTAATGGGATATTGTTTTATGATGAAAAGAGAAGTTCCCGTTTCAAGAAGATTCCCACGAGGTTCACTCACAGGTAAATGATTTGTTGCCTTCCCTCAATAACAGGACCAGTGACCCCAATGGGTCATCACTCCTGCAAGCCAGGGTGGTGCCTGCTCCGTGTACCTTATAGCAGCAGTCCACCATGTAGCAGTGGACAGAATCGAAGCATCACATTGACTTTATACAAATAAATTGATGGAGATGGAAATCAGGCAAGTTTATAAAACTGTATTTTTGACAAAAGTTACATTACAAAAAGGACAGGAGAAATATGGAATAATTTATAAGGATAATCCCAGGAGACAATAAATAAATTACATAGTAAAGCCTGAACTAAACTACCTTCTATTGAAGTCTCTTCATTGTTATTCAAGTGAATTTCATCCCTCTCCCCAGTGGAAACTATTTACACAAAACAAAAATATTAGAATCCTAGGAATTTGGGCAGTAAAAGAAAATCTTGTTAAAACTGGAGAGTAGAGTTAGCTTTAGGCAAAAGTGTCAACATCCTTTTACCCGCCTTTTAGCCTTGTCTTCAGTCTTTCTTCCTTTAAAATTCTCTTCTTGCAGACATCTGCTTTCAAAATTCTGAACCAGTATGTCGGTCTCTAATTCATGATGGTCCATCATGGAGCACTTAAAATTTGCTAGGCACTAGGCAGTGGAACTCAGACTTCAACAAGAAAGGATCTGGTCTTTCTCGAGCTATTTACTCACCAATGCTGAGAACTTACCCATGTAGAAAGCGATAAGGGTCACATATCCCAAATGCCCAAAGGAACCCAAAACTGGATAAGGGGGTTATCGATATTATACATTAATGTGTTGGATTACTGCTCTTTTGTTTTAGGAAATTAAAGGCATTTCTAAAAAGGTGAATACAACCCAACTTCTTCCTCATCAGTTTTGAGAAAACTGGGAGTACTGGTCTTAGATCCTAGAAACTGTCCGTCCCAAAGTAAGGACTCACATTTTATATAGTCACATATGTTTATCAGCATGCAGGATAAGAAAAAAGAGCAACAAATAAGGTTACTCATTCAGTAGATCAAGTGGCTTGGTTAGCACATGCACGGCAACAGAACTAAAGGTGGAGAAATTTCCACAAGAATGCATGTTCATTTGCCACCACCTTAACACATAAAGGTTGTTATCCCTGATATAACAATAATTCAGAGAACTTAACATAAAATTACTACCATTTCCAAAGTAGCAAAAGAGATAGAAAGATAAATCATAAATAATAAATATAACCAGTAAACATTGTTCATGTCTTTAAAAAACTGCATTACAATTTTGCATCATTCTTCCCACCACCCTTTTCTCTCCCTCCTCCTCTCTCCTTCCATTGAACCCCCTCTTCTTTCCTACTATCCCCTCTTCTATCTTAATGTCTATTTTCAGGGAGCCCTCCTCCATCACCCATAACAAACTACTGATAGGTCCTTTTATGCAGGTCTTGTACAGGTAAGACAGCCACTGTGAGGTTATGAAAACTGAATGAAAAATACCTTGAACAATGGATTCTGCTGTCACCCCCCACCTGGCGATATATATAGCAGACCTCTCTCAGTGCTGGACAGTGGCCTGAGCAACAGCTCCCAGGCCAGCCAGGCTACCACAAGACAAACAATTCACACTCAAGAGTACTGTGTTGCCGGCATACAGATCTCTGACACATCGCATGTAATTTCAACATTTGTGTTAAAAGAATTTCTCCAACTGTATGCCCTTGTAAGTATTCTGAGCCCTGTAAAATGGGATAGGCTGTATTGTGACATTCAACAGGTTGGGTGTTTGAAATGCATATTTAACTT
The DNA here is from genome assembly GCA_036346955.1 of Dipus sagitta. Classification (NCBI taxonomy): domain Eukaryota; kingdom Metazoa; phylum Chordata; class Mammalia; order Rodentia; family Dipodidae; genus Dipus; species Dipus sagitta. The sequence goes on from CM070786.1 coordinate 62,773,662, forward strand.
GTGATATTTTCAATTTATATTGCATTTGTAAAGGAGCACCCCAGTCATAAATGTAAGTGCATGTGTATACACACTTATACACATGTATGCACATGCATATGAAAATAATATTGCCTGCATCATATACAATTATGAAAATATATTAATTAATATATCAATTAATAAAATCTAACAAAGTCACAATATAAGCATCTACCTATACAACTATTTCAAGTTTTATCAGTTATTCCAAAAGTATCTTTTAGGCGAAACAAAAAGAGTGCAATCTCAGAGGCAGCATCACTGCAGACTCATGTCGCATCCCACTGAAGGGTCTCTTCTCCCGTAACCTGGAACACATCTCTGGCCCGTGTTGGCTTACATCGCCTGTCAGTTTGGAAAACCACTGGCCAGTTCTTTGCAAAATGTCTGCAGCGGTAATTCTTCTGCTACTTCTTCTTGATTAAACTCAAATTATGTGACAAAGAAGTGAAATTGTATCCTCAGTGTGTTAAACCAAAAATGACATCACCACATTTTCTCCCATTTCTGGTGAATTTGAGTGTGCTTACTTGGGTAAGGCAGTGTCTCTCGGATTTCTACAGTATAAAGTTTTGGTTTCTTCCTTTTGTGAGTAATAGGAGTCTTAAGAAGAAATGTTTGCATATGTAAATATCATAATTTTCATCAAAATTAATCTACTAGTTTCAGCATCCAATGGACATTTATTGATCTAAATCAAATATTTCTTAAAGAGTTTCTAATTGGTGACCTTCTAATTTTACTACTTCATCAATATTGATTGGTTCACATTCATATTTTAACACACATGGATGCAATATATAATCAGACAAAACAGTAAGTTATGTTTAATTTATCATATGCACTTTAATTCTTTTTTTATTATTTTTAAAGATTTTAGGTCTCTCAATTATCTTTTTAAATGTGACATGCCACTGTCAGCCTTTAGGAGATCAGGCTACCTTTTTGGATCAGCAAATCAATAAAGTAAAGAGTAAAAGAATTCAATCCTTCAACTTCAATTACATGGAGGCAGTTAACTCCTATCTTTTTGTGAGTGCTAGTAAGATTATCACTTTGTCCTGCACAGGAATCTTCAAAGGTCCAGAAACGGTGGTTTATAGTTCCAAAGCAATACACAGGTAGCATAACAACAAGGACTGGTGGGGTGCTACAAATGGCAAAACTGCAGGAAGCTCTTCCTTAGGTCATTAGTGAATGCAGGGGTACATAGTAGTGTCTGGCAGCAATGTCAGGTGGGCCCCTCCCCAAAGCTTCTTGCTTCTATTCTGGGAGAGATCACCCACAAGTCGTGAAGTATGAGGGATAATGAAGAAAGGGGGTAAGAGAATTCTAGATTAGGAAGAAAAACAACATTCAGCCTAGTCCGTGTTTGTGTGTGTGTGTGCAAGCGTGCACATGCGAGTGTGAGTGCTGTGGAGTTTCCATACATGCATATCTATGTCCATGTATATTTATGTACATGTAGTCTCAGACATAAGCAATGAGACAGTAGTACAAACAAGGTACCTTGTCACCCTTTGCAAGGCTCCAGAACTGCCACCCCTGTGAGTTACTTGGGCTACTTCCAGCTGGACTCTATGTGCAGTAGGGAAACTATGAAACTTCAAGCATATAGTGGTTTGGTAAAATTAAATTTCCAGTTAATTTTAAATTTCGTGCTAAAAACTAAATAGTTTAGTGATATTTAATATTTAGTGATGAGACACACCAAAATTAAACAATTATTTGCTGCATACTGAATGTTCAGTTTTATGTGAGGAAGCATTATTCTTTTTTATCGGGGGGGGGGAGTTCCCAGGTAGGGCCTTGCTCTAGCTCAGGCTGACCTGGAATTCACTATGCAATCTCAGGGTGGCCTCGAATTCACAGCGATCCTCCTACCTCTGCCTCCCAAGGGCTAGGATTAAAGATGTGCCCCACAATGCCCGGCTAGAAGGCATTATTCTTAAGTAGTAAATATGGCATCCTTAACCAAGAATGCCACAACCAAAGACATAAAAACACGGAGTGAAGCAAGAAAATGTTAAAATTCACCGGTGAGATAGGAAAGCATTAAGAAGGTTTGTATTTATGAAGTAGAATATTGGAGATTTGATGCCTGTAATAAAAATTGAGGTTCCTATTTTTAAATAAGATTTATTGCAGAGCCATACAATTCCCTTCATTTCAGTACCTCCTAAAGTCATGAATCCATTCTTGGCCTTGGACTGGAGGTGAAAGTCACTGATAAACTGCTCATCAAGCATGTGTAAGGCCTGGATTCAGTCCCCTGCACTGCAAACGAAACAAAACAAACAACAACAAAAAGTAGCCAGCAGGGGGCGGTGGCGCACGCCTTTAATCCCAGCACTCAGGAGGCGCTGGCAGGGGGTTCACTGTGAGTTCCTGGCCAGCCTGAGACTACAGAGTGAACTCCAGGTCAGCCTGGGCTAGAGTGAGACCCTACCTTGAAAATACAAAACAAAAACAGAAACAAAAATTAATAAATCCTCAACTATATATTCAACTAGCTTTATTGGACTATTTCTTCAGTTTTCTGGAAATAACTAAAATCCTGGGTGGCTGATATAATTGCAGACTGATAGGCTAAGTCATACCTAAAGTAGAAAAAAGCAACTGTGATAAAAGTTACACGTGATCACACCCAGGTCATTTGCAATCATGACAAAATAATCTATATTTAAATCAGAATTTTCAGCATTATGATGTCACATGGATGCAAAATTGTATCTTCGGTCAGGCATGGTGGTGCACACCTTTAATCCTACACTCAGAGGGCAAAGATAGGAGGATCGCTGTGAGTTCGAGGCCACCCTGAGACTACAGAGTTAATTCCAGGTCGGCCTGAGGTAGAACCCTACCTCAAAAAGCAACAAGAACAAAAAATTATCTTCGTCCTTTTTTATGCTTTTGTCTAGAATATGTGTACGGTGTAGCATGTTTGATAGGCTGTGTACACACAAATGTCAGGTCACCATACCTGAAATCATGATACAAGTCTTCTAATGACACATGCCTGTCCAATAATAGATAACACTAAAGCAAATGTAAGAGGAAAGGTACATTCTATCAAATCCTAATTAAATTATAACCAAAAATAAGTTCTTTTTCTATTCAGTTTGAATTTCTAAAGTATATACACACAATAACAAAGGTCATCTGTTTGGGAAGATAATGAGTCTTTCTGTTTGGTTTCCAACCCCCCTCCCCCTTGGAATCTGTCTACTGAAAAAAATCTAATTATACTTCTTAAAAATAAATACTAATAAGATATTAGTCATCCCTGCTATAAGAAAAATGACCTTACAATTTCAGTGGCCTTTAACAACTGTTCATTTATCAGTCGTGTCAGCTGTTAGAGGCTGAGGCTTTTGTGGTTCTGTTCCATGCAATGTGACATCCTGGTTGGAAGGAACAGTCCCCATGTGAAACAAGTTATTTTCAAGGCAAGACAGAGAGTAACAGAACTTGCAACCTCAGGAGATGGCTTATCAAGTTCTACCAGAGTGCCGTACTTGAATAGCAAGTCTCATGATCAAGCCCCACTTTAAAAGCCGTAGAACGTCACATGCCAAGTTGAAGGGTAAGAAAAGTCACATGGAAACACACCCTTTGCCTTTAGGATTGAATGATGACTGGCATTTATAAGAGAGTACCAATGTCCCTTAGAAGAGGATTTCTAGACTGAGTAAACTATGTTGACCCTAAGTGAATTTTAAATAAAACAGAGAGGTCATTTTGTAGGCAAACAATGTAAAATCTACCTAGCCAGAGTGAGGACATTAAATTTTGCTAGGTGTGGTGGTTCGACCGCAAAATGTTCCCCATAGCCTCACACATTTGTGACGAAGCCTCATATGTAACTCCAGCTGGTGGGGCCTTTCGGACGCAGGTGTGTCACTGCAGGTGGGCTTGAGGTTTCCTGGTCCAGCCCCATGGAGTGTTCAGGGTTTGCTGCCCTTCCTCCCTGCTGATGTGTGGGGATGTGACCCCCAGCTGTCCGCTCCTGCCATCCTTTCTCCAACATGATGAAGCTCCCCCTCAAAACTGTAAGCTGAAAAGAAACCCTATCCATCTAGAAGCTGCTTCTGGCTGAGTGCTTTGTCCCAGCAATGAGAAAGGAATTATGACACCAATGTTTACAAAGAATCTGGCTTTTTACCATCTTTGGGAAATTTGGAATAAACAATCCATATTTATAATTCTCATTTTGTGGTCCAGCCATAATGTTCTAAAATAAAATAATGAAAAGAAGTTTTATGAACATAAAATACCCAAAGAACACCTCTGCTCAGGACTCAGTATGGTGTCTTATGTGACTGCTTTGCCCTTGTACCACAAGATGCCAAACTTGGTTCACTCCAAAAGATAGATTCAACATCTTTTTCTCAGAGAGTTCACAGTCTCAGATGGGACTCAAAATATGTGGTAGTTAGAGCACTCTAGTACTCACACAGGACAGAGAGACAGACAGACTCACAGTTCCCTTCTAGCACATAAAATCATTGTTCTACACTGACTATTGCTCAGCATAAGGTCCCATCAATTTTAAAATTTTTAAATTTGCCACAGCAAATGAATTCCAGAAACATGCTCTGCTTTGCTTGTTTGGTTTTACATGGGTACTGGGCTATCAAAACCAAGCCATCGGGCTTTACTAGCAAGCACCTTTAACCACCTAGCCACCTCTCCAGCTCAGACCACATCAATTTTAAGGGTGATGCTCAAAAACCAGTGTCCAGTCTGACACTTTGGGGTGGGTACTTGCTCATTTCCGTAGGAACCAGGACTATGCATGTGTAAGCACTAAGGCATATCAGGCCAATGAACCCACTGTTTGAGGAGGAAATAGCAGTTAGAGATGGAGTATGACCCACGCCTAAATTATAGTCTTTAACACTTTCATGGTTCCTTTCAGTGACTTGCATGATGAGCCTGTACCACAGGTACCTCTAGAGGTGTAGATCTACCCTGAAATGATGAGAGAGGTGTAAGAGTGAGTTTGGAAAATAACACTAGTAATTTTTACATTATTAGCTGGGCTTAGTGGATCACTCCTTTAATCCCAGCACTTGGGAGGCAGAGGTAGATTGATCACTGTGAGCTTGAGGCCACGCTAAGACTACATAGTGAATTCCAGGTCAGCCTGAGCTAGAGTGAGACCCTACCTTGAAAAACCAAAAACAAAACAAAACAAAAAAGCTAGCAGGCTTAAGTCAGAATATATATTCAATAAGATTATATATATTCAGTAATATATAAATGTATATCATATATGTATGTATATATATGATATATATACATATATGAATATATATATATTCAGTAAAAAGAGGAAAAGAAAAGAAATTGGAAGGGAAGAATTAAGGTTTAGCTCAGTGGAGGAGCACTTGTCTACTGTACAGAGGACCCAGAGTTCCAGCCCCAGAACAACAAAAGAATGAAAAAAAAGAAAACCTTGAAACAGCACTGTATATATTTTCATTTTTAAATCCTGTGTTTTTAATATTTTTTAAATGGCCATATATATTAATATATATACAAATGTGAAATTATCTTCTTTATATTTTGGTGGCAAGTAGCAACTCCCTTCTCTATACCTTTACCTCAGACTGTTACAGTGGTTTCCAATCTACTCTAAGATGTCAGTTGGAGTCAAGAAATAAAGCTTCAGTCTAGAGAAATGGAAGCAAAGGTAACTTCCCGTCAACACTGCAGCTCCCCATGACTAACTTTCCTTAGGAATGTAAGGCTTCTGCCTTGCAGATCAGAGTTATATGTGCTTTCTCCATTCTGTGATGACATGGAGAAGGGTATGCTAGGTTTGTCAAACAAAGCCAGACAGTGAGACATAAAGCAAATGCTTTTCATTCATCTGCATTATGCTAGTGATAATCAGTGAGTACCAATATTATTAGGGGCAGCTGAGAGCAAAGAAATTAGAAGAACATGCTGTTAGATGCCAGTAAACGTACACATTTGTATTCTCAGTCTCTGGACTCAGCAAAACTCATGTTAATATCAATTGAACAATTATCACATATGCACTGAATATAGACAGACATTTTTTTCTTGTCAGCACTCCCCAACCACACAGTATACTATTTGCACATTATCTTAGATTACAAGTAATATAAATATGATTTAAAATACAAGAGAGGGGGCTGGAGAGATAACTTAGAGGTTAAGGCACTTGTCTGTGAAACCTAAGGAGATCCAGGTTTGATTCCCCAGTACCCACATAAGCTGGATGCACGAGGTGGCACATGTGTCTGGAGTTCGTTTGTGGTGGCTAGAGGTCCTGGTGTGCCCATTCTCTCACTATCTGCCTGTCTCTCTCATTAATTAATTAATTAAAAATACATAAATATACAAGAAGATGTGCATATGTTGTGTAAATACTATGCCATGTAATTCAAGGGTCCTGAGCATCTTGCATATCAGTGGCAGCAATGTGGCAGGAACAAGTGCTGAACGGATATGGAAGGAAAATTGTGTTTAGCTAGCTAATGTGAACTCACTAGCAGACACACTTTAAAGTCTGTTCAGTGTCCAACACTAAACGAGACATCTCTGTCACACTCTCCAAGGCTCATGGAACATTCCAGAAGAAAGGAGGTAAAGGATGTAAAAGGGAGAGAATGAAGAGGAGTGCTCTGAAACGCTGTCCTTTGGTCATGAAGTGTCTGTTACTTCTATGACCCCATAGCAGCTGATGTTTCCTGCACAACAAGACCACACAACACTGGACCCTTCAACATTCCATCGAGGATAGTGGAGAAAGACAAAACAATACAGCAAAATGGAAGTGACACTAGTTGTAAAGAAGGGATTCAGTGAAGGGGGAAGGAGGGAAGGGGGGCAAAAGACGGTAATGGGAGGGGGATGTGATAAAATCATATCCATATGCAAGAATTATCAATAAAATTTGTTAATAAAAGAATGCAGTTAAACTAAGGAGGCCAATATAAGGCCAAGCATTTGGTGGAATGTGCTGGCTTGAATCAGATGACCCCCCATAAACTCATGTGTTCTGAATGCTTGGACCCCAGCTGGTGGCAATTTGGGAGGTGGAGCCTTGCTGAAGTAAGTGTGTTGTGGGAGCAGGCTTAAGGGTGCTATAACCAGCTCCACCTTACCAGGGTTTGGCCCGCTGTCCCGATGCTGTTTTCCTCCAGCTATTGCAGAGGTGATGTCCAGCCTGTGCTCCTGCCATCATGAAGCTTCCCTTTGAAACCGTAAGCCAAAATAAAAGCCCTTCTTCCTATCGCTACTTTTGTTGAGTGCTTTGTTCTAGCAACATGAAGGTAGCTACAACAGCAACACTGAGGGCACTTATTCCTGTCTCTTCTTGAACTTGTTAAGCAAGCCTAGAACGTATTTTTGATAACTGCTCCGCATTGATTCCAAGACTAAACCTATCACGTAGAAAGTAGCTACATGTGGAGATGGGAATGCATGCTCTGGTTCCTACATGACAATTGCTACTGAGATGCTTTGTCACCTTGCCCTTTACTGTTGTTTGTTTTGTCATTGAACCCTTACTTTCCCTCTCAGGTGGGGGCATTATACCAGAATCTATCTCAAATACACTCATCAATCAAAATATATGGATCCATATGCTGCTGAATGCTATTTAGTCCAGGTACTCGATAAACTAGGGAAAGCATCAATGTTGGAGCAACAGAGATACAATGACGGTTTCTTATTTTACATATAGGCATGGCTCTACTTAACATAGTCATTGAGAGGTCTTCCCAGGCACATTTCCTCAAGCTCAGTAGCTCTTATTTCTTCACAGTGTGTACTAGCTAAGGAATGAACAAACCCTAAATCTCTTCTTGACTTAGCACAGGAGAAAATCAGGAGAGAAAATGCAGCCACAGTAAGTTAGTGAAAAGGACACCTACCATCACCAGATTTTATTTTTGTTAAAATGTGAAGTTCTGACCATATTCAGGATAGTTGGCTTGGCATGAACTGCCCCTGAAATATTCTGTCCTCAGTCATCCTGCTTCAACCCTCTGACTGTTGTGACTCCAGCTCCTCAAGTCACATGGCTGACAGGAAATTCAAAGCCCAGAGGCAAAATTTGCTTGTAGATGCAGAGAAATGGCTCCCTCCAACCTGTTCACATCAGACACAACTTCATCTTCTCCATGCAAAGAAAGAAGGACTATTGACACCCAACCTAAAATCAGCTTTTCTTAAGGTCTGATTTCAGTTGCTCAATCACATGGCACACTTCCAAAGATAATCACATGATCAAAAATTGTAGGAGTTGACAGGTACTGTTTGTGTTTCCTTTTTAATGTCGCTCCATTTTTGCTTATTTCTTGATCGGAAGGTCCATGCAGGGATGTGTGAAGCTCTTGTCGCCTTGTGTAAGGTCTGATGTCTTCTGAGCCATCTCCATGTTATATGTCTCAATATGTAAAAAGAAGCAAGAGAAAAAGAAAGAAAAACTAAAAGTGGGGTGGAAAAAAGTCTCGGTTTCAAATAATGAGCATGTGAGCCTTTTTGCCTGGGGCCTTCATACACAATTTAGCCAGGAAGCCAGGGTAGATCATGATTTAGCTCTTGACATCTCCTGCCTTCAGGCCAGGAGAGACTAATACCGATTTCTGACTCTGAGCACGCCACAGGAAAAAAAGTGAGAGAGAGAGAGGCCTTTTATTGACTAAATGATAAAGAGGTTTGTAATGATAAATAACAGTCATTTTATTGTGGAATTCCCCAGAAAAGATGCATTCCACATTGTCTGAAGGAGCCTAAAAGCTGAGGTTGGTTCCCCAAGGAGCCGAACCTGTTAAACTTCAATTTTTACAGCTAGGGATAGGGGTCACAAATTGCGGGCACCTCTGACTATTAAAACCGCTCACCCACTCTCTAGCCACGGCATCAGCCCATCTTTTGGCTCAAGGAATATTACCAGAGGCTGGACCCTGGGGTGGCAGTGGAAGGTGACTGTCTGTCTGGTGTCTGTATGTCTGTGCCTCCTTCTCCTGGCTCCAAGGGTCCAGGTTCTGATGTAATTCAGCAGCTTCTGAGCTCGGGCTGTCGCAGGAATCACTGACAGATTTGATCGATAGTTTAATTGTAAACTTTGGGAACAATAATGGATAATTTGGCCTGAACCGTCTGTTATGAGCCGTGTTGTCTAGGAGAGAGCCTTCAAAATTAAACAAGAGTTGGGCAGCATTATCACATTTGTACAACTCACCCAGAGTTAAATAAATCCCCCTTCACAAACGCTGTCGTGGCATTCTGCGGAGTTCAATAAACATGGGGCCAGGCAGAGACAAGGAGTGAAGCAAATAGCAAAGGGACCAGTGAGCTGCTCGCCCTGCTTGTTTCTGCTGAAAACAGTGATTATCCCACGATCATAATTCTTTAAAGAACTCCAAATAATGAAACAAAAACAAATTAATGGATGAGCTGTTTATCTGGGGAAGAATTTTTGTTATTTGTAGACATCAAAACAAGCAAATGAAGAGAAGCAACATGCAAGTTACTTATGGGGGAAAGTGTGCTCTCATGGCCTTGACTTTGATGACCGGTGCAGAGATTTCCCAGACACACATGCAAGACCATTGGACATTAGTTGCTTCTATATGAAGAAAGAATTACAAGAAATCATAGAAATGTATTACATTCAATTTTTAAGCAATGGTCCCCAAGGGTTTCCTGTCTTTGTAGCAGTTACTAGCAGCCAGGCTCAAACAGGTGAAGGGCACATCCTTAAACCAACCCCCTTAGAAGCTACACATGCAGGTACCTAAAAACCAACCCTGGCGACAGGGTGAGGTTCCCAAGCTCAATGTGGTCTTAAATTTGGTGTCCCAACCAAAATATCCAGCAGATTGAAAATATTATTATGACGCCCCTATAACTTATGGGCATAAAAGTTGGGGATTGCAAAATCACCCGTATTCAAGTGCCGGCTCCTATGACTCACTGTGTGACTTTGACAAGCTGCTTGAGCTACCCATGGCTCAGTTTACTCCATTTATGATAGAAATATTATGCTCATTTCAGAGTGGTGTGAACATTAACCAAAATTAGCATGTGAGAATTACTTAGATCAGTGGAAGATATAGACTCCAGCAGATTTGAATGATAATCATAATTTTGTTATTCTTGCCAAGTTATGAGTTGTTAGTTTTCAGCAATATATGTATAAAGGTCTTTCTATTTTTACTTGTTTTTCTGTGCAGATGGAAGAGACTTTTCTTTAGCTTCATTTCCCCTTTAAACTTGTCTATGATAGCAGGGTTCATTGCCGAAGCCAAAATTCTAAGTGAAGGTAGAAAAATTGGGGGTGGGATAATAGCTTGTGTGGACCAAGTGCCCATGCTACCCTCTCCACCCAGCACGTCACACTGGTAAGAATGCTGGTGAATCTTCTAGATCAATTACAGATTTCAGTCTCCACCAGCCCGAACCCCGTACATTCTGTTCTCTTCACTGTCACTGGTCCATGAGCGCTATCTCCACTTTCAGGGCACCCCCACACCCCTCACACCACATCAGGAAAGCAACAGGAAGAGGCTTTGTGCACTTTGTTACTGATTTATTTTTCGAGGTAAGGATTTTCTCTAGCCCAGGCTGACCTGGAATTCACTATGTAGTCTCAGAGTGGCCTCAAGGTGATGCTCCTATCTCTGTCATCATTCCCAGCTCCTTTGTTACTAGTTTGAGCTCCTGAAACAATGTCATCCACCTGGGTTCCCCACTTCCACCCTGACTGGGTGACTTGGAACATGGATTTAACTACTCTGAGCTCATTTTCTTTCTTATAAATTAATAACACTACTAGTATCTATTAGGATGGTTGTGAGGATTAAAAGTAACCCAGCATGTGCAGCTCCTCGCATGAAAGGGAAAAGAAGCAATTTGTTGCATTGAATTGTGTCACTGTTTTCTCTGGTGAGACTAAAGCCATGATTCATTGCTTCTGCAGTGGCTTGCATGGTTCCTGGGTTTAGGACTGTCCATATGTGTGGTCTGCTTCTCTAATTGAGGGCTGTGCCTATATCCATATTCTACAGATCCTTCGTTGTCAAGATGCCCAGTGCCCCAGGCTTTGGAAAGCAAATAGACATCTAGTCTACTCTTTTTAGATGCTACACTATAGCACCCCACTTTCCTGTGTAAGTTATCACTAGTAATGAGTCAAAACTAATGTTCTATTAAATCAACTACAGTGATTAGATAAATAAAAGGGAGATCCTTTGACCAACCAAAGGTCAAAATTTATCTTAAAAAGAATTCCCCTGATGTGAAAAGACACCACTAAAAAAGAGACGTATGGGACTGGAAAAATAGATTAGTGGTTAAAGTACTTGCCTGTGAAGCCCAAGTATCCAGGTTTGATTCCCCAGTATCCATATAAGCAAGATGCACAAGATGGCACATGCATCTGGAGTTCATTTATAGTGACTGGAAGCCCTGGCATACCCATTCTCTCTCTATCTCTCTTCCTCTTCCTATTTCTCTCCCTTACTCTCTTCCTCTCTTACATAAATAATAAGCAAATAAAATATATTTAAAAGAGAGAGAAGTATACATTAGAGAAGGATCCCAGGAGGAAGGGGCATTTGGAAACATATGGCATACTCAGCCAGTATAAGATGAAAAAAAATTAAAACTATTTTAAAGGACTATGAAAGAGAAAAGCAGGAAGCTGCTTGCATGGTCAGAACCATCTTAGTGAGAAAGCATACCTTTGTGGCCCATAGTTCATTAGCAACAATGAAAATGTCTGCTCCAGAGAGAGGAGTGCCCCCCATTCCCGGAAGCGGTGCTATCTCAGCATGGAGGTTGGCAAGGAGAGTTTCATTTTAGGGAGAGGCACGGGATGAGTTGGCCACAAGTGTCACTCTAACTCTCTGACTTGATGGCCTGATCATGCTTCAGGGAATTAGTGCCCCAGAGGGCTTCGCTGAGTTTCAGAAGCGAGGTCTGCCAAATGGATTTGACATCGAGAAGCAAGGAGCATGCCCGTATCCCCTGTGTCTCTCACAGCCCCTGCTGTGGCTCAGGTACAGATGTTTTCCTCGTGGGAGAGATAGAGATGCCGAGGCAGTAGCATCATGCATGAAGATGGGGGCTGCTGACTCTGTGACATGCTACTCTACACCTAGACAATAGCAACGCAAACATGTCCTAATTTTCATGAAAATCAGCAGCATAATGATAATCTCTAGATTGGGCATCTGTATAGTACAATGGGTAATCAATGATTCTGTAAAATGTTCCAAGGACAATCACTGTTTAGGAGCTTAAAAATATCTTCTTTGCTCTATTTGAGAAAATCTTAACTCAGACTCTTATTTTTCTTCATTCTCCAAAGCTCTCTTTCTCAGTTATTTAAGAGCATGAATCTTCCCATTAACGGGGATATCAAATGTCTCCCATAACCACATTTAATGGTGGGCTACTCTCTGCTCTCCTCTTTGTGGGCATATGATTCAGCTTCACTCACACAGGAACTCGGGATGGATAAGCGATTCTTTGCATTGTTATTGACAAATACTTACTTGTTTTCGCAATACACTATGACAATAAGTTATTTGCTATCGACCAAATTTTGACAACGCCATAAAATATTTTAACTTGAACTGACACAGGAGTAGATGATCAGGCAGCCATTTCTCCTAAATATTATCCCACAAGGTTGCCTCTATACTCTTTTTCCCAGAATAAAGAACCCTCCAGGACCATTACTAACAAGATGTAACTATTTGGTAAAATTTTTATGAAACATGCACTATTGGAAGTGTATGTAAAAACTGGAAGGTTGGAAACTTTTTTTTCCATTCTTGACCATCTGTAAGACAAAACTTTAAGAAGATACTCACTACAGGAATGTGTGCTAAAAATACTTCCACTGACCCCTCTGGGTTGGATGGCTGGCACATTTGTGGATCTTGTAAATTAACCTGTGTCCAGAAGTGTTCAACTGGCCTGCAGCCAAACGGGAGGCACAGTGAGCCCCTGAGAGCAGCATTAGGCTGAATAAAGCATTTGACTGTATTGACAACTGTGCTTTTCCAGTTACAGCAGAAGTTGTGGAACTTTTGATTTTTTTATTGGTATATATGTTTTATCTTATTTATTTGCAAGGAGAGAGAGAGATAATGGATTGGTATGCCAGGGCTTCTTACTGCTGCAAACAAACTCCAGATGCATGTGCCTCTTTGTGCATCTGGCTTTACATGGGTACTGAGGAATTGAACCCATGTAGCCAGACTTTGCAAACAAGTACCTTAAATGCTGAGCCCTCTGACCAGCCCCCCTTTTTAAATAGTTTACTAATGTCGACAATTCATTTAAGTTCAGCCTATTTTGTAATTAATAGGGTTAAATCAAGACAGGCTTTGGAGTCATTGTTATTTTTTCATTTCTTCCTGTTTCACTGGAACTTCAAATCAGATGACCAGTTCTTCCTCAGCAGTGATGCCCATCAGGTCTGAGCAGGTTTCTAAGACTAAGTAACTGGAGGGTCATACTTGGATGGACTCATAGGTTTTCATGTTTGGCTCATTGGAAAAGTATAAAATTATGTCTCCATACCCATAACACTTTCCCCATCAGGTAAAGCAAAGCTTTAAATATTTTAATTCTAGTCATCTTTCAATAAAAATCCCTTTCTGTTGGAGATAATTTTTCCCATGTTCCCAAAGTATGTTATACTTACTACATTTCTATCAATGGCTATGTCCTTAAACTTTCTGTCATTGCAACAAAGGTCTAGGGTAATCAACTTATGAGGAGAAAAAGATTATTTAGGATCATGGTTTTAGAGGTAGATCCATTGCTCTCAGCCTTATGGATCCCTAAGGATTTAGGGTAGTTGCCAATGGTAAGATTCACATGGCAGAGAAAAAACTACTTCCTACTTGTCCAGTGACCAAAAAAGGGACAAAGGAAAGTGAAGTCCCACTGTTAGAGCATCACCCCAATGACCAAAAGAACTTCCAGAAGTCGCCGTCTTTTAAATTTCCTACTACATCCTAGAAGAACCATTCTAGGGAAGAGGCTTTCAAACAATGAACCTTTGGAGACATTTAAGATAGGAATTATAACACTAAACTATGCATTGGCTGAAGACATTGCACTTCTTCATATCAAACATATTTAGTTCCCAAGAATAATTATTTTAAACTCCCACTTCAGAGATCACCTGAGTAACATCATAAGAGTTCTATGGGGAATTGTAGAATAAAGTATAGTAAAACAAACTGAATTCTTAAGTTTTTTGGGGGTCCAAAAGACTTATTTTTGAGTCCAAAAAGAATAAGCCAAGTATATCATGACAGAAAACAGTTGTTTCAGTCAGTGAGGACTTACTGTGTCCTAATTGTCCAGAAACATGCATAAGTTCCCCTTGCTCTTACAGGCTCTCAGCCTAGAGTGCGATGCATGTTAGCAGGTTACTCTTTTTCTTCACTGTAAGCACTTCGATGGAAATGCAACGAGAGCACTGACCCATCCAGGATGGGCCACCAAGCCTCAGGTGGCTGGAAGAGAGTGGAATAGCATTGTTATAATACCAAAACCTCTAAAACTGGTATTCCAGGAAAAAGAAAAAAACAATTACTTAACTAATAATGACTTGTTGCCTGGAAATTCCACACAGCATGGGTCTTGAAGAAAATTCTAATTATCTCAAGCCCAAGGACTGTACAGGCTGGAAGGGAGGTGGCCATGTATATTGGTTTGTCTTATATCATTAAAATTTCTCTGAAAAAAATCCAATCTAGTCACTAAAGATCTTTCCAAGTTCTCAAGAGATGAGGGACAGTGATAGGCAGTGATACTATCTCTAACCAGTATACTATCCCCTTGAGCCAGTGCTTTCCCTATACATACCCACCTCTTAAAATTTCTCCCATCTCAGTACCATAATATGGATGATAAAGCTTCTGACATGAGAACTTTGGAACACAAAGCACAACCAAATTGTGGCAAGTGCACACATGTGCTAAAGAAAGATTGGACTCCAGACAGAGAGAGAGAGAAGGAAACCCTGACGAGGACGCAATATTGTGAAATTACCATGACTAGTTCCTTAGAATAGCATGCAAATTTAGAGACACTGGAGCACTGAGTTTTAAAGAAATAAGCAGAAAAGAAACTAAATTTTCATACCACGAGTTTAATATTATTATATTAAGTGTATGGGAAATCTTCTGTGGGACTTTAAGAAGAGAAATAACGTAACTGTGTTTGTAATTTCCTTCATGTTCCTGGCTATGTAGTAAATCCATGTAAAAAAGCTCACAGTGGAAGGAGGAACATGATAAAGAGACCCGCTCCGGTGCAAAATAATTACTTCCTGCTAGGAAGTGTCTCCCTGGCATCTTAACTCACAGCACACGACCACTGCTCATCAAACTACATTTCCTTTGTGGTAAAAGTTTCTTTCTCCTCTTCCATACCTCCATCTGAAATCTCTGTCCCAAGTTTTCTCTTTACTTGTAAAATATGGTTGGAAACAAGTACACATGCTTGATGGGAGTAGCTTTGAAGTGTAAAGCTCCGTGATTTAAATAATGGCTTTCTCCCACATATCCAGAGAACCTCTCTGAGAAGTAGCAATTAGAGGATTATCCCTGACTTCAAACATGGATTCTTGGAGCACTGCTTCAGCATCTCATTGTTAGGTAAATAATTATGTTTGTAACAGGACTTTATTTGCTTTCTGAATAATGGGTTCTGGGATTTCACTCTTTTCTTCTCTGTCAAATCCCAATGAGACACTTGCTTCATGAAATCTCTGGAATCTGGTCAGAAAACCGTCTACCTTTGAAGTTGGTTTGCTTCTTCAGTAGATAGAGGTTGTGAAGCCCACTATTGCTGAGAGTGGGAGAAAAACTCAGCCTCTCTGAGGAAGAAGAAATAACGAAAGAAAACACACACACGCAAGTTGCATCTCCTGAGACTACCAGACAAGGTCAGTTAAGGCATGGTGATTGGTCATTATGTGAGGTGTCCTTCTTTCCACAAGCCAAGGATTTCTGAAGGCCTGAGACCCTCGGCAGAATTGTGTGGTACTGTCACCTGGAGCATACAGCCAGCGCACGGGAATTTCAATGACGTACTGCTCAAAGGGGACAGCACTCATTTGAGGTCTTCTCAGGGTGCCTCAAGCCCTTCTGGGTCACAGCAGGCCGAGGCTTGCCATATTGATATTTTGTTTTGTTTTGTTTTTTTGTTTTGATTTTCGAGGTAGGGTCTCACTCTAGCTCAGGCTGACCTGGAACTGACTATGTACTCTCAGGGTGGCCTCGAACTCACAGCGATCCTCCTACCTCTGCCACCCGAGTGCTTGGATTAAAGGCGTGCGCCACCACATCTGGCTCTTATTTATTAGTTTTGACTTTGAAACGATGATGGACTGAACAGTATTTCAAACAGAGATCCTATGTAAGGTACTTCCTGTTTTGCCAACAGTAAAATCCTATTGATACCATCAAGAAGTGAGGTTCATTTTCTCTGTAGGTTGAAGAATTGAAATGCAGGAAAAGTTTCAAGATACGGCAGAGCAAAGTCTATATAAAGTGAAGAGAGGTGGAGAAACACAGACTTCCCATTGGAGGAGGTGGACCCAGAGCTGGAAACCGTGAACTCCGTGAGCACCAAACCTTTTCTGTCTGAGTACCAGAGTCCTGATTGGTCATCTCAAGCAGCTATGGGGTCGTTGATTGGTCTACAATGTAGTATGCACTGTGCATGTCTGAGGCTTTTCCAGACACAGCCCGGCATGTTGGGGTTTGCTCACGAGACAACACTCTCCTAGGTGCAGAAACTGCCTGTGTTTCCTTCATTCTCAGGAGAGAAATACCAGGAGGTGAGCCACTCCCTTCACCATCTTAGATCACCATCTTGGGACACACCAGTGAAAGAACAGAGGCGTTTTCCTACAAATCCCTTTCTCTAATGCTCTGCCTAGCTCCTATAGCCCCCACTATTTACACGAGTACTGTCCAGTACCAACCCCAGGAGACTGACCCTGGCACAATGTGTATGTGTGTGCACACATTGGCACTGTGTCATACCATAAGTCTGGGCAACCACTGAGCAACTCAAAGATAGACCTCTTCCATCACCACAGAGAATTCCCCAGCCATCTTCCCCCCCTCTCCCCCAATATCTCTCTAAGCTCTGACAACCTCTACTATCTCTCAATAATTTTGTCATTTCCCAAATGCTATATAATGTTATATAAATGGACTCTTACAGTATGTGACCTTTTGAAATTGCTTTTGTCACTCAGCATAATGCCCTTGAGATACATACAGGTTGTTTGAGGGTATCAGTAGTTCATGCCAATTTTTCTCTCTCCTGTTAGATAGTCTCCATTGTGCAGAGTGGTTTTAGGTTCACAGTTAAATTGAGGACAAGGTGCAGAGAACTCCTACATATTCCCACCCCTTCATAAACACAATCCCCCACATTGCCATTACTCCCACCAGAATGGCTTGCTTTTTACTGAATTATTTGGAGATGAAACCTTGTACAATTCCTAATCCAAGTGATACTGCATATTTCCTTTCATTATGAACCATCATGTTAGCTCTGACTCCTCTTTTTCCCCTTCTGTGGAATTTGTTCCACATATTTATAAATTATTGTACTTTCTAAGTGAAATTCTGAGTAGACCAAATGGGAACTACAATAGATTGTAAGGAAGTTGGTCAATCTAATGCATGACCTTTATTATTTATTGTTTTATTATTTATTTTTTTCTTTATTTATTAGAGAGAAAGAGAGAGTATGTGTACACACCAGGGCCTCCAGCCACTGCAAACAAACTCCAGACACAAGCATGCACCACTTCGTGCATCTGGCTTACATGGGCACTGGGGAAATTAACCCTAGGTCCTTAGGTTTCACAGACAAGCTCTTTAACTGCCAAGCCATTTCTCCATCTTCTATTGTATACCTTTTCATGATTGCTGGAGAATATGAAAAACTCATTAATTTTTTTTTTTGTTAGTTCAACTCCAAAGACAGTGACTCTAGTCTGTTCTCATCCCACCTATGCATCGTGTGCAAGTAGGGAGGGCTGCTTTGGCACATAACATTCAGAGCAAACAGTTAGAAAGCATAAGGATATTTAATAGGAGATGGAAGGAGAACAGAAATACAGTAGCTGTCTGTAAATATTTGAAGGAAAGTTATCTGGAAGGGAGAGGAGATTCATTTTCTGACACTCATGGAAGGCTGAACCAAGGAAGTAATCACTAGAGAGTCATATTGGCTCATTATTAAGAAGAGCTATCTACAAACTAGTTTGCCTGAAAGACTTTCTCAGGAGATGCTGTATTTTCCATCACTGAATATATACAGAAAAACGGGATGATGCCTAATGGATGGAATAGCTATTACTCGTCCATCTGATAAGGTCAGAGCAAATAATCCTGTTGCTTTTTCCTGAGTCTAAGACCCTGCATATGTAATATGGTTATGCAAAATATGTCAGTTGAATATTCAGAATACCTGAAACACTACTTTTCATTTGCCTTAGTTTGCTAATTAAAGAAGACATTGGCAGTATATAGGAATTTGAACCCAAGACATTATAAGTTATTTATATCATATAACAGATAGACACTAGATCAATATATATGATAGATAGATGATAGATAGGTAGGTTTATAGATGAATAGATAATAGATGAAAGATAGGTGTGTGACATATAAAAGATAGGTGATTTTATATATATATGTGTGTGTGTGTGTATATATATATACATGTATATATATATATATTCAGTCATTTATGTGTATAGATTTTTAAATATTTTATTTATTTATTTATTTATTTGAGAGAAGGAGAGAGAGAGAAGCAGATAAAAAAGAGAAAACAGGTTACCAGGGCCTCTAGCCACTGCAAATGAACTCCAGATACATGGGCCACCTTATGCATCTGGCTTTTATGTGGGTACTGGGGAACTGAATCCAGGTACTCAAGCATTATCAGCAAGTGCCTTAAATGCTTAGCCATCTCACCAGCCCACATATACTTTTACTTAAAATCTCTCTGTCAAGTGAAGTAAATAAATCAAAAACCAAAAACATCAAGATAATAATTTCATTTTTCATGTCCTTAAGTTACAAAATTATTTTACTGAAGTACATAAAGTATCTGTCTAAAATATAATAAGCATATGGTTATTTCTAAATGTAATTGGAACCTTATATTTCCTAAATATTTTTTACAAATAACCAAATTCTTTTATGAATAATTCCAGAGAAGCTCAGAGAAAGTTCACTTTTCTATGAGCAATTCATTCTACTCCCATGTAATTTTTGTCCTGTTTGTATTGTTGACAAGTGTTCACACAGTGATTCCACACTTCCTCCCTCTGTGCCTCTGGGATACAAGAATCCACCTTGAGCATAAGAGAAAAGTAGGCCATGGGGAAGGACATTGCCTTCCAGTCTTATCAGTCCATCTCCGATTTTGGATTTCCTAATGTACAAAGGAGAGATGCAGATGGTAGAGTGACAGTTTAAGGCTTCATTCCAATCATGTCATTCTACTATGTTAAATTAAAGAGAGACAAGGAACAGGGATTGCATCTGAAATCTCATAAATCAAAAATATACTTCATATTCAAATTGGTGAGAACATGCAGATCATGAAAAACAGTAGGAAATAAAATAACTTACAAACATGATGAGACATGTGGGAGAGTTCTCCTCAACTGTCCTCAACTTGGAAGCTTCTGAAACTGCAATTCTCAGGTACACAATCCTGATTCACAAATTCAAGTAGGAAGGAAAGGACTGGAACTACACTATATTACACACAAAGGACATTATTCGTATCTCAAACCTATCTGTCCCAAGAGAAAACCTTCCTACTTATACACTATAGTTTGAAAGTGTTTCTTAATGAGTCATGTTGAAAAGTTCATCACCATCCTGTCATTCCTGGAAACCTTAAGGAGCTGGAGTCTACTGGAGGAAGTCAGGTCATTAGTAAGTATGTCATTGAAGGGGATCAAAAGGCAGAGGTGAGAAGCTTTTCCTACCATGTATCACCATCAGAATGTCTGCCTTTCTATAAATAACCAAAGCAGTCGGGACAAGTAACCATAGAACCAAAGTTCTGAAACCATGATCCAAAACACACTTTTACTCTTTTTAATCTATCTCAGTTATCTTTTTCACAGTGATGGAAAGCTGACTAATACACTATGGGACTCTGTATGCTAATGCTAATGATTGTGATGGTGAGGATGATGATGGTAGTGGTGCACACAAATATTAAGAATCCTGGTATATCCCGAAGGATGTGTCTTGCTTATTTGAACATCTTTAATTAATGTGACATAAAAGGAAAAAGTCCTCAGTGATTTTGGGCATGGTGATGCATGCCTTTAATCCCAGCACTTGAGTGACAGAGGTAGGAGGATCCCTGTGAGTTTGAGGCCATCCTGAGATTAAGTTGTCAATTCCAGGTCAGCCTGAGATAGAGGAGAGTGAGATCCTACCATGAACCCACTCCCTGAAAAAAGAAAAGAAAAGAAGAGAAGAGAAGAGAAGAGAAAATAAAATAAAAGAAAAGAAAAGAAAAGAAAAGAAAAGAAAAGAAAAGGAAAGAAAAACAGAAAACAGTGCTCATAGATACTACACTCTCCTAAAATGGTAGTACTACATTATGTCAATAAGGAATACACATTCAATGTCTTTTAGTAAATGTTAGTAGACTTTTTCAGTATTTAGGTTTTAACAAAAGTATGTTTAATCCAAATGTTTCAGCATCCCCAGTATGTCAGTTCT
Source organism: Dipus sagitta (assembly GCA_036346955.1). Classification (NCBI taxonomy): domain Eukaryota; kingdom Metazoa; phylum Chordata; class Mammalia; order Rodentia; family Dipodidae; genus Dipus; species Dipus sagitta. The sequence goes on from CM070786.1 coordinate 62,794,487, forward strand.
TTAATCTGTTTACCACTGTGACCAGGGTGAGCATTCTAAACCTCATACCAGGTTAAACCTCTCTTCCAGGCCCACCACTTCAAAGGTTGTAGCTGCCATAGTTTTTGAATTTTCTCCAATCTCATCTCATATCACTGGTATCTGTCACACTGTACCCAAGCTTTCCAGTTCCTTTTGATCTGTGTTCCTTGAACAAGATGCCTCATCTTGACATATTTGCACAAGTGTTCTCAGTATGAGACATTCCTCTGCTGATTAGGCTAACCTCGACTTACCTTTCAGCTTCCTGTGCAAATAAGCCCCTCCTGAGACTTTGCAAATCCTTCTCCACTGGCCTAGATGGGCCTATGTGCTGCTGAAATACCTATGCTTCTTCTACAAAGATGTGAAACATTTCATTATTTATTCCCTGCATTGTCTGTCTTCCCCAGTCACATGTACCTTCCTTTAATCCATAGCTTCTCCATGTCTGCCTCTGGGAAAAGGAATGTTAGAGCACACAAATAACTCGAGCTAAACATGAAAAACAAAAATAAAGAGAGAGGGGCTGGAGAGCTGGCTCAGTGGTTAAAAGCATTTGCTTGCAAAGCCTGCTGGTCTGGGTTCCATTCCCCAGTATCCACATAAAGACAGATGCACAACGTGGGCCAGGCATCTGGAGTCCATTTTTAGTAGCAAAAGGCCCTGAGTGCACATTCTGTCTTGCTCCCTCTGTGCTCCAAAATAAATAAATTAAAATCTTTTAAAGCATAAAGAAAAGAGAAGAAAATTTTCTTCAAGTATTATCATTCAAATCCCCTTGACTTTGCATTTCCTCGTCAATGAAGGACGGACTGAGAAATGAAATATCATGTCTCTAGTACCTAACATGGCTTGGTACTCAATTGGAATACAAACAAAAAAAAATCTGTGGAAAGCATGAGTACAAGACCTGAGTAGAAAAAATGGGACTGTAAGTGATCTGTGTGGGCACAGGTAGTGGGTTACAGAGCAGTCATACTTCATCATTAACATGTGACACATAGCCCTCTTTCCTGAGAGTTACGCCAGGAGAAAGATTCATATGCCAAAAAGAGAAGTGTGGTTAAACACCTCTTCTAGATAGCTCTTCTAAAGTCACATAATCCCTTACTAACAGAGAGAAGACAAGTGAGGGGTAATGTCCCCAGATACTTCTCGTGCTCCTCCCAAATTGACATTTGTTTTAGCTGTACCATCATGCGTATGTACACACACACACACACACACACACACACACACACGCACACAACACGACACACTGGGTTAAGTTTCCAAAACGGAGGGGAAAAGATATTAAATGGATCAATATAGAAACAAGATATAAGAGTAGTTTCTCTAGAGGTTTTACTTTCATTAACTAACTTATTGAGGAAAAGTATTGCACAAATAATCTATGGGTAGAAAATGATCCTAGTGCTTAGAAGAATCTAAGGAAAAGCCTGAATTTGCCTAGAGGCATTTCCAGATAACTACGCTACCTTCCTCCAACAAAACTGGAGGCATGGGAGGAAAGGCACATGGCCCGAAACTTGATTTTCCACCTCATAAGAGCTTATCAGATTCCTGGCCTCATCATGTTTTTGTGAATAAGCAAACTAAGTTTATTCACACATAATGCCTAAAAGAAGACAATTTCTCTGGTTTCAGCACACCACACTTCACAGGACTGAAGCTAGTGTAAAACGAAATGGAAGCCCCCTGCTTCAACCACGACAAGTACTGCCCTCTGGCCTTGTTCTGCTAAGCCAGAGTAGGTAACGTCAGTTTACGCACTTCTCTGACTAGGCAGTCTCTGTTTCTGCAAACGGTTACCTTTATGGTATTATCTGAAGTTAAATACAGGGAAGAAAAAAGAAATATAAGAATTTCATTTAGAATATAATAGTCCCACCAGGAAACATGGAAAACTTAAACTTTGAAAACCAATGGCCAGACAAAAAGCTACAATGATCTGAGCGATAAATCAGACACACATGACTGTGACCATTATTTTTATACACAAAGGCTCTCTGGTGGAAGATAAGAATCTGTTAGTTTTTATAGAAATGCAATAGAAAATGAGCAGGGAAGTTCTAAGGGGCGGGGCATTCAAAACTGTTTACAGACATCTATTACAAACTTGGAATGACAGACTAGATCTGTGCCCAGCAACCTACAGGAAATGGGCAGGATCTTTATAGACAGATGAGGACTGTGAGGACAGGTTAGTGGCTTTATCTGGAGGCTATTATGACATAAGCATTTGCAGCCACCTAAAACTAAGCAGTTTGAGGTCTCCTAGAAACTTAGTGTTGGTCAATAAACCTGTTGACCTCCAGTGCTTCCCCCAGCATCTTTTTGGTGGCCAGAGAGAAATGATTCAAGGGCTTGGCTATTCCTTTCATCAGCAAATGTCAAAATGTGTGAGGTGCAAGTGAGCTGGGAATACCCAGATGCCCAATCTCTGAACCAGAGTGACATCAGTCACTTCCCTAGGTTTCCATGCCCCAGCTTGCCTCATTCTTCCACATCTACTAAGAGATCTCCCAGCAAGTGTCAGTAACCAAGCCAATGTCACTTTCCAAATGTCAATCAACTCTTAAAAGGCATCTTTCTTCAGAAACAATGGACAAAAATCCTGTAGTCTTCCATGTATCTTCACTACTGGGCCTTGTCTCCTGTTGATATCAATTACTACTACTCATCTCTTTACCAGGATTTTCATGAACATCTTAATTGATTCTGAGAGTTTATTTTTTAAGGTTTTGTGTTTTCATTGTTTTCCTGAAGAGCATGAAATTCTTGTTTCCTTCCTCTATCTTTCGCTTTTTGTTCATCACTGATTTGAGCCAAAGAAATAGAATTTTAGTCAAACAAAGGAAATGAAGAAGGAAGGAAGGGAAGAAGCAATTGCTAGGGCCATACTTCTTCCCTTATGTGTATAAATCCACTATTCAAAAGAAGCTGCTTCAAGGTCCTCTCACGTAAACCATGGATACAAAGGAAAGGAGCACACCTCTCCTAAAGTGCTCTTTTCCCTCTGTGGGAAGATTAGGTTAAGGAAGGTGGCTCATGTTAACAGTGCATCTTCCCACCAATGATCTCACTAATATCACCTAGAGAGAAAGTAATTAATTGATTTTTCTAGGTTTTTTTTTTTTTTTGCAATCCATACAAAACAAATTCTAATTCATTCTTAGGATGCCATCCAAATGAAATGGTATGACTTTATGACTTGCTTTATCTTGATTTCAGTAGATAATAAATCAAAACGTGACAGTATTCAGATTGTATAATGATTACAGTTTATACTTTCTGAACTTTTGTTTGAAAGATAAGGATTACTTCATCCTTATTGCCATGACTGCAAAGTTCAGAACGTAGTTTTCCAAGTGCTAGGGCACATTTTAGTAGGAGCTACAACTGGTGAAAATTTGAACAGCAGTTTTACTAATACTCCTCCTTGAATTGGTCTTTGTATTTGGCTTCCTTAGCAGCCAGGAGAGACTTATTCCTTAAACTACATTGTGAAAATTAGATAAAAATATGACTGCTGTCTCCTAAATTTCTAATCAACCCTAGTAAACATCTTACTTCTTCCACGTGTTATCTAGTTCCAGAAAGCACTACAGGGTGAGGAAGTAGAGGGGTGATGGAAAGCAGAGCTTGAGGGGGGTCCACTGCTGATCTAGAACCTTCTATGTTCTCTCCATGAGATGATACAAAGTTTCACAAAACACAAGCTGTGCACCCCCGCTGGGCTCTTGATCATTTCCCCAGCAAGTTCAGGTGCACCATCCACCTGATGGCCATTGATCATGAGAGAAGAGCATACCTGGAGATAAAGCAGCAACAAGGCAATGCAGATTTCTAAAGATGAGCTTCATTCCAACTTTGCCTCTCGGGCCCTTCCTATATTCACCCAAAGAGAGAACATGTTCTGTACCTGTTGCGTTTTGAAGGTAAAATGTCCCCTAGTGACTCATGAATATGAACGCTTGGTCCCTAGCTGGTGGAGCTGTTTTGGTAGGCTGTGGAACCTTTAGAAGGTGGAGCCTGACTGGAGCAAGTCGGTCCTTGAGATTTATAACGCGACTCCACTATCTCTCTCATCTCCACTCCCTGTTTCACCAAGATGTGGGGTGATATGGTCAAACCACACAGCTCTGTTCCCATGGCCGTTCCTGCTTCCATGCCATGATAGACTGTATCTCTTCAAACAACAATCCAAAATAAAGTCTTCCTCCCACACAACGAGAGCTGTTACTAATGTATTCCCTTCTTACTCTCCATGGCAATTTGAGCCAGGATGTATTTTGTATCACCTTTAAACATTTATCAAATATTTTCATATATAATTTTACACAGATTTCAAAATTGTACAGATGGACGCAATTTTTCACACATTATAAATTCTGTTTCCATTTGCCAGCTGCGTGACCCTGGGCCAGTGACTCAACCCCTCTATGTGTTTTCTTTGGTGAAGTTGGAACGGTTACAGCCCTTACCTCAGAGGACTGTGGTAAAGATGAAAACAGAACACGAAAGCCGCAATGTGACCCAGAAGAAAAGGTGAAGGACCATTGCTGGGACCCCCACTGTCCCCACGTGATGCTTGATAGAGGAGGAGAGGTGATATTCTCTCACTCAAAGATCTGTCCTTTTGATATCAAATTCCCTTTCTCCATGCCACCCAGTGTTTCTGGTGTGTTTACTTAGTGGGCCCAGTGAGTAGAGTAGTTAACATGTAGCTGTCTGCATAACAATCATCTTCTGATACAAGGACTTGAAGGTCATTCGGAGTGACAGTCAGGGTTGTCCTGCACTGTTCCACCTGGTGCCTGAAGTGAAGCGTGGTGGGTGGGCTTCGGGAGAAACATTCTACTGCAGCAGCACCAGCCCAGTTCATACAGACATTTAGGACGATCACCATGTGAGTTAATCTGCTGACCTGCTCTGACTGTTACTGCTTCGTGCAGGTTGTCATGGCCCTTGAGTTATTCTAAGGTCATGAAAATTCATGAGGGTTAGTGCTTGACATGTTTCCAGGAACATGGTCATCACTCTGATCTGGAATGTTCTCCTCACAATGCTGCTGTGGCGTCCTGGGGCTGCTGATCCAATTTCTTGTGACTGGAGCTATTGATAGTCTTGGTTTAATGTGAGTCAACACCACCCTCCATCCGATCTGATCACAGCCACTGATGTCCACAAGTCAAGGATGAGGGTGAGTTCTTTGGGGCATCCAGGGAGCCTTCCTTCCCTCACCTCTATAGCTCTCATCACGAGCAGAGGCAACTGCTCTTCTGCCAGGCAGAAAAATTCCTTTCTAGCTTAATTTTTGTTGCTGTGTTTTGCTTTTCATTTCTAATACATCCTCTCTGAACCCTCAGAGGTGATTCCATGAACCTGGACCAGAGACAGAAGATGTGGGCTATACCCCATCTCTGTCTCAGAATCACCCTGATCCTGGCACATTTTCCTGGCTGGTCTTCTGTGATGTCTGGGTTTCTCCAGTGATGAAGATGAGCTTTTCTGGAAGGTTGTAGTATCTATTTCAAAGAAGGCCACTCCCAGGTTTTTCTCCCATATCTGATTGCTGGATGTCCTGATACTTTCTGATGGTTCTTACCCTGGTGATGCAGGTCAGGTAACTAGGAAGGGTTTGAGACACTACTGTTGTTTTTGTTAGAAAACTAAAGCATGACTTTGAGAACCAGCCACACTATTTGCAGCTACTACAGCAGAAAACACGCGAAGCAGCAATGCAAGGCCACAGACAAGTGCCGTTCCTCCTTCCTCTCTCATTTAGGCTAATTGGGCATTTGCATATGATACAATGTTGCCATTTTACAGTCCCGCTGTTAGAGAAAACAATACACAAGAGAGATACTAATAGGGAAATGATAGCTATAGAAGTTTCAACTTGTTGCTACTGCATGGAAATCTCTTTCTGAGGTTGCAGTATAGGTGTTTCTTAGTAAAGTAAGTGTGAGAAGCTCAGACCCAGAGTGCAGCTCACCTATGCACTGTGAGAACAGGACCTACGCAGCTATAACCATAAGGCATCCACAGCTGGATCCAAAAGGGAAATGGACACCATGGGAGTCTAATAACAAGAATAAGAAAAATGATTGTCCTAATTGCATGGTGCTTAATATGTTTGATAACATCATTAGAGAGTGAAAGTGCCAGGTTGGTGATATATAGATTTAGTGGTAGTGTACTTACCTAGTTTATTGGGGGAGGGGGTGCTACATTAATCCAAGTACTACAGGAAAAAAGTTATGAAGTACAAGAAATGAAACCTATGTGTTGAGCATATGATCACCAGCAGCTACAAGAATTGTTCTTAAGAGTGCCTTCAGAATTCAGGACTAGTTGGTGCCCAAGAGGTATGCTCTGGATTCATGGATCTTCATTCATGCTTTTCAATTGAACAAATCTATAATGAGAACCTACCAACTAGGGAAATTAATGAATATATGAAAGAAAATTTTCAACATACCAGCAATTAGTCCAAGTACTTGTATTTGAATTTATTGATACTTTGAGGTTAGACTCAAAGGTTGGCAGATCCTAGAAGGACTTTTTTAAAGCTCATTCACTGTTAATGATTATTTCAAACCTAAAAGACATACATTAAAATTGAGCCCATGCAAATTGTAATATTCTCATAAAAATGGTTTTCGAGTGTGCTTCAGAGTCATAGTCAGCAAGAAATATCCCAGAAGTATCTCCATCAATGGGTAAATATCCTAGATTGTTCTCACAGTAAATCATCAAGGTTGTGATTTTAAGATATTGAAGTCAAATATTCTCATACTTCTTATAAAACATTGACTACCATTTGTGAGTACCACAGGATTTCGTGACCATGTTTCTTAGTTTTGCATTTTTACTGTTTAGTTAGTCCTAGGTTGCTTTACATAATAAAAAGTGTGTGTAAGTTTGCATGTATGTGAGATGGGGTAGATGAATATTTTTCTTCCTTCTGTCTTTTTACAAAGGAAAAACAACTGCTTGTTACAGCTATCACACTGATATAGACACAAATAGATTTAGTGAGTTATAGCATGAGCTCTTTCCTAAGAAGTTAATGGTATTTGTTATAGTATCAATTATGGTATTTAGTGCACTCATAAAATTATTTAATATTTAAATAGAAATTATTAGCTTTATGTATACAATTTTGTTAAGGAAAGATGAGAACTCATAATTAATAATGGATGCTTAGATTTTTTTGAAAACTATCAAATAATTTTATTAGTGATATTAACTATATGAAATAGATAGTTTGTGCTTGTGTATATGTGCATACTATTTTTTAAATGGTGTTAACTTAAAGTATATCTACACTTTCTATTTTAAATTGATTACTTTTTGTCAGTATTCTTAAAACCTGCCTACCTTTACTGAAAATGTTCTCAACAGCTACTTTGAATATCATATTAAAATAAAACAAAATAATTTTTATATGTACAACTTCCATAGCCTGGCAGAGTTACAGATTTAAAGGTAACCCTGGGAATTAGATTTGTTTTGGTGCTAATTTTTTATATCTATTTCTCCTCTTCCCCTTCCTCTCATTGTGAAAAAAAATTAGTTCAATTAAAAGACTCTGTGAAAAATAATTTGGCACCCATGTGTGGTTCAGAAACCTACAAATGAACACCAGAAGGATACAGGCAAATTTTTAAATAAGACCCTAGTTAAGCTTATTTTAAGTTAGCTATATAAATACCTCATCTGTACTTTAAATATCACTTTACAGTTTTATATCAATCAAAAAATCAAAGTGTGCCGGGCGTGGTGGCGCACGCCTTTAATCCCAGCACTCGGGAGGCAGAGGTAGGAGGATTGCCGTGAGTTCGAGGCCACCCTGAGACTCCATAGTGAATTCCAGGTCAGCCTGGGCTAGAGTGAAACCCTACCTCGAAAAGCCAAAAAAAAAAAAAAAAAAATCAAAGTGTAACTTTTTAAATTTTTTTTGTTTATTTTTATTTATTTATTTGAGAGCACCAGACAGAGAAAGAGGCAGGCAGAGAGAGAGAGAGAAAGAGGCAGGCAGAGAGAGAGAGAGGGCGCGCCAGAGCCTCCAGCCACTGCAAACGCACTCCAGACGCCTGCGCCCCCTTGTGCATCTGGCTAATGTGGGTTCTGGGGAATCGAGCCTGGAACCGGGGTCCTTAGGCTTCACAGGTAAGTGCTCAACCACTAAGCCATTTCTCCAGCCCAAAGTGTAACTTTTAACAATCTTAATATAAGCTTTTCATTAACATTACCTTTAATGTCTCCATTAATAGAAAACAGAATACTACCATCCAATGTGAGGAAGGATGGTTTAGTGATAGTATTTCTGGTATTTGGTTTCCTTCTATTTCTTTCTTTTATTTATTTCTTTCTTTTCATTTCTCATTCCTCCCTCTCTCTCCTTCCCCTTGCCTGTTTGCTATGAGATCCTTCTCGGTACTTGATTTTGTGAACAACACAGAGACACAGACAGTTTAAGCATATGATTCTTTAGCAAAGCAAAGAAAGTCCTCCAAAGGGAGACTGGGATGTGCCATCCTTCAGAGCTGGGAGCATCACATGGAATTTTCAGAAGATATGATAAATATTGATGAGGTGGACGGCACATTCAAGGTGCAGTGATGCTTTCTCCAGCCCAAATCATGGAGGATGGGTCTCACATTCAGTGTATTTCTTCACATGATTCTCCAGAGAAGCCCACGAGGGAGGTGTTCAAAACCACAGTGTCAATGATATTCTAATAAAGGCAGAATCAGTTGAAGTTGCAGATGGTTGGTTTCTGTACACAGGGGTAAATTGGAAAACCACCCTGGTGCCTTAGCTTCTGATAGCTACAGAAAGCTACCAGCAGCTTTAAGGATGTTTAAACACAAAGGGGCATTCTGGACCATAGAAGACACAGCCACCAAGATGCAGCTCTAATTTTCTTGATTTCCTCATATCTGACTCCTTGTGCAGACAGCTAAGTGTCCTATAATTGATCTCTTGGCTTCCTATTAGTTATGACATTTTGTTGCCCCCAGGGTTAAGATATCCTGTTATTCTGAAAGCTAAGGCTTCATCATGAAAGCCAGGACCAGGGTTTTACAATAGCTTGTCAGACTGGACAAGCAGAACAGGGCTTGGGCTGCATTCTAGAACATTCCCCCTCCCAGCTCCATGGATAATGTCAATCTTCTACCTACAAAGAACATGCCCCCATCTATGAACAAACTGTTAAACATGAGAACTGTTCATCCCACAGAAATGTTAGAGGAGGCATGCAATTCACTTGTTCCTTCCCCCGGGTCTGGACATCTGGCTTAGATCCTTCTGGAAAACTCCTTTCTAGGTTGGATCAACTTTCTGTAAATAGGTACAACTTAGATTCTCTTCCAAGTCTCAGGACCCTTAGGCTCTTGCTGCCATGTCTCCTTGCAGATTTTCACATGCCTGTCTAAATACAAATCCTCTGAGGAGGCCCTTTCATTCCTAGCTATGATTCAGAAGTGGATGATTAGAGACAGATAAACCCACAAAAAAGAGGTTGTAACAGGAGAGAAAAGGGTTCATTTTAATCACCCCTCAAATATAAAAGTTAGTGCAACACAAAGATCTAACTGTACCCTGAAATCTGAAGCTTAGGACCCTGAATTCTGAAGCCTGTGTTCTCCTTCAAGAAGAAAAGCATTAGAAAACATTTGCCAGTTGCTGTCCAAAAGAGAAAGAAGTCTTGAATCTGTGGGGAATAAGCACATATTGAGAACCTAATGGTCATTTCATCTGAGTATAGACATGTTCTCTAAAATGGGCATAATTTTATTTTTCCTGTGTAAATAAAAATATGAGCTTGTTCTCAACTACAGAATTTCATAAAATTTCACATAAATTGACATATGCACAGTAAGGATTATGCCATTTCTTCTATAGACCTGAGGCCTCCCCATTCGATGATGTGTGGTTACTGGCTAGGTGTGAGGTAACTCAGGAGGGAAAAGTAAGGCAGCAAAGATGAATAATACACAACAGGCAATGGTCACCTGAAAGAATCATTATTTAAACACGTGAGTCACCTGCTTAAAGAAGCATCGGGGAGACTTCAGAGTGGCAAAGAGATGTCCTGGATAGTGCGGCACTGAGTCAGTCTTTCCACATTCCATGATTCTATATAAACACAGGAATGGCATGGTTCTCTGCCTATATTCCACAGGCTATCTATGGGGATAATGTTCATAAACTTTATAGAAGAGATTGCCATCATGGATTGTCTAAGTTTCTTCAAATTAACTTTATCTGCACTCCCATTAATGTAGATTTGGACGCACACACACACACACACACACACACACCACATAACTGTATGGAGGGTCACACAACAGACCTTGAAGGTACAAGGGAGGAACATTAGCATACCTGACAGAGTGTCTACAGTATGAAAGCCTTGTCCCTTCTTCTTGATGTTTTTGTCACATGATTTCTTTGGATGAACACATGCAGACATGCACCTCTTCACGGAACCCTAAAATTAAATTGACTTGCTGGCTAACGATAGACAAAACCCTCTTCTCGCTTCTTCCTAGCACTCAATAACTGATTACAATCTGTGCACAGAACACAAATTGCATGCTTTATTAGTATGTTCTGTGGTAACCTCAAAACCACAAGTGTTTACATGTGCTACACACATGCACTTTGGGGCTTTTTAATAGTGGGTTGACAAGAGATTAAAGGCAGAAATATGGCATTTTATTAAAGCAAACATATCAGTATGCCTACCATGATAAAATGATCTAGTTTTCTTCAGACACAAAAGTTTCCGTTGAGTGATACCTTTGAAATTCCTTGAGGGCACCCTATTATTCACTTCCCTCAACAGAGAGCAGCTGCAAAATGGTCTCCAATTTTCAAAGAGTATTGCCTGGTCATTCTTTACTGTCAAAATGAAGAAGAGCATAAACGTTAAGTCAATAAAGTAATATGAAATGCTTAATATAAAAATTCAGGAATGAATGATTAACCATTAAAAACTTACAGTAGCTATTTCATCCAGGAAAAAAAAAAATTAACATTTCCCCTGAAACCTATTAACACTCCTTGTAAACAATATTCTTTTTTGAAATATATGACCTTTCCTAATGCTCTCCACACACATGGCATTTTTCTTACACTCACTCTCCCTCTACTGATATGAAGTTGAATTCCTCAGGAGAGGGCTCTGAGCCCCTTCCCTGGCAGTACGTGGACCTCCGTGGCACATTCACACAGATGTCTGTCCATGTAGGACACTGTTACCACCTGCTGTTGCTGACCCAGTTCCAAAATTAATGAAGGTTAGAGTGGACAAAAAGATGAAAATGAGGCTGCCAGAGGCTGCAGAGATGGCTCCGTGGTTAAGGCACCTGAGAAGTCCCGTGAACTATTTGATTCCCCAGTGCCCACATGAAGCCAGATGCACAAAGTAGCACAATGCTTCTAGCTTATTTGCAGCAGCTGGAGGCCCTGGCAGACCCATTTTCTCTGTTTGTCTCTCTCTCTCTCTCTCTCTGTCTCTCTCTCTGCTTACAAATAAAAAAAAAATTTAAATAAGAATTTTTCTTTTAAAACTGAGAGCGCCTACCTAGGGCCTAAACCTTCCTCATTAACAAAACTGGACAAACTGTTCATTACAAAAATTACCATCAACACCTCTATTGAATATTCCCATTTATTATAATCTACATGCCTCTTTAGTATCTGTGATGTTGCATGTAATGTGGGCAGAGAAACAGAAGTGAAAGAATGTTCTTTCTATATTTGATGAAACTAACAGAAATAGCTTTTCAATATAAAGTAAGGAAAAAGCAAAACTTTCCAGGACCAGAATGGCTTCCTGGGGAAAGTGTAAAATGTCAATGGGCAAGGTTAACAAGACCATTGTTCAATATGCCTTATGGTTTGTTTTTTTTTTTTTACCCTACCAAAATAAGTTCTGGAGCCACTGGAAAATCCGCAACCAACATCTCAAAGGCATCACCAGAGCCCTGAGGGTTGGTTAGCACAGTGGAAAGTGGATGTAAACTTGACTCTGGGGGTAAATCTTACATTGCAGGGATTTTACTATTTTTAAATATATATAATTTATATATACACAGACAGACAGAGAAAAAATGGAGACAGGGAGAGAGAAAGGGCATGCCATGCCCTCTAGCCACTGCAAATGAACTCCAGATACAAGTTCTACTTTGAGCATCTAGCTTTAGGTGGGTACTGGTGAACTGAACCAGGATTGTTAGGCTTTCTAGGCAAGCACCTTAACCACTGAGAAATCTCTTCAACCCCAATTTTAGTTATTCTTATAAATCTCTCATTTCACGGAATATATTTGCATAGATATCATGAATTGCAATTTCTAGTAGTCTAATTTCAGCAATTTTTTTTCATTTTTATTTTTTATTTTATTTTTTTTTTACAGTCAGTTTGGTACCATTATTAGGCTCATCCATGACCTACCCCCTCCCCTTGGCCCCTCCTTGTTGAGGTATATGGGTCATGCATTGTGGAGTTAGCCCACAGTTATGGGTAAGCTAAATGTCTCTGCATATCATGACCCAACATGTGGCTCTGACATTCTTTCCGCCCCCTCTTCCGCAATTTGCAGAGATAAACGGATGACCTTTTGACGAGGAGGCAGGATACTATGGACTAATGAATGTAGGGATCTTCAATTATTTGTTTAGCATTAAATAAACATTCTGCTATTGAGGGTGAAAGGAGAATGACACATCAATAGTAGATGACTGAAAACATAGAGCATCTTCCACATAATGGTTCTCAAGTTCTGTAGGTGAACATATAAGCAATATGAAAGAGCCTCTCTAATAGATTGTTCTTATTTTTTATTTTTATTTATCATTTATTTTGGTTTTTCGAGGTAGGGTCTCACTCTAGCTCAGGATGACCTGGAATTCACTATGGAGTCTCAGGGTGGCCTCGAACTCATGGTAATCCTCCTACCTCTGCCTCCCGAGTGCTGGGATTAAAGGCGTGTGCCGCCACACCTGGATATTCTTATTTTTTTTATATTTTATTTTTATTTATTTGACAGAGAAAGATGGAGAGAAAGAGAGAGAGAAAGAGCACTCTAGGGCCTCCAGCCACTGCAAATGAACTCCAGACACATGTGCTGCCTTGTGCATCTGGCTAACATGGGTCCTGAGGAATCAAACCTGGGTCCTTTGCTTTGCAGGCAAACACCTTAACTGCTAAGCCAATCCTCCAGCACAATTATTCTTACTTTTCTTGTCTTTTAAGCTTTAAAAATACTTTATTTCAGAAAGAAAGAGAGAGGGAATGATGGAGGGAGGGAGAGAGAAAAGCACTAAACAACTCCAAACAAACTCCAAATGAATGTTCCAATTTGTGCATCCAGCTTTAAATGGGTACTGGGGAATAGAACCCTGGCTTGATAGGCTTTGCAAGCAAGTACTTTAAACTGCTGAGCCATTTCCCAAGCCCTATTCAATATGCACAGTTTATCTGCTTTCTCCTCACATTGATGGTTACTCCTCTGTGAAAGGTATCATAATGACTTTGTTGGGGGAGGATCAGAAGTGAGAAGTGTTAAGTGTCTCTTGGTGTCACCCTTTCTCCTCTGTTTCAATATTTATTTTGTTGATGTCTATTTCTTTATTTTTCCATGGTTCATCTAAGGTTGGACTCTCAGGATCATTGCTTGCTAGGCAAACGCTCTTCCACTAAGCTAACCCCCCAGACCTCACTGTCTTCAATTTTTTCAAAGACAATTATTATACATAATTAATAATTTCTCATGAACTTTGGTTATTAAAACACTCCTGAAAATAAATTTTAAAAATAGGGGCTGGAGAGATGGCTTAGCTATTAAGGCACTTGCCTGCAAAGCCTAAGGACCCAGGTTTGATTCCACAGTACCCATGCCAAGCCAGATGCACAAAGTGATGCATGCAGCTGGGGTTCATTTGCAGTGGCTGGAGGTCCTGGTGTTCTCTCTGTCTGTCTCTCTCTCCTCTCTCTGCTTACAGATAAATAAATAAACACATTCTTGAAGAAAATATGTGATTTCCCATAGGTTTTAATAACAGTGTATATGTGTGTTTAATGGAATAAACTTTGTAATATAATCTAGAAGATGAAATCCAATTGTAGCACTAAGATCAGCAAAATGTGGAATGTGAGGTCCCAAATAAGCTTCCACTTTCTTTTTAAGTTTGTTAAAAGAGATATCTGCTCAACCATGTTCATAGCAGCTGAAAATGCAGTGGCTAAGAGCTGGTTTCAACCCAGATGCCCATTGTTTGATGAATGTATAGTGAATATGTGGCACGTATACACAATGGAATTCTACTCAGCACTAAGGGGAAATGATACCATGAAATTTGTAGGAAAATGGATGAACTTGGAACCAATCATACTAAGCAAACTCACACAAGCACAGAAAGACAAATGCCACATTGTGTCCCTCACCTGTGCTTCCAAACTGGAACAGCGTGAGTTGCAGGTACACCTGAAAAGCAACTCAAGGGACAGGTAAGAAGGAGGAAAGGGATTGAGAGAGAGGGTAGTGGGGGTCAGGGGAGATATATACACAAAACCAAACCCAAAATGAATCGATACCATGGAAACCTTCCTCCTGAATAGCAAACTAAAACATATAGCCCTCAATAGGAACATGGAGAGCTCATCTGGTAAGAAGCACTCTGGAGAGGGTAGGATAAAGGCTAACACTAATATATTTGGTTCTAACTTGTAACCCCCAGTTCTAGAAATTGGTTACAACTCACACTGAGCTGTTGATTGGAGATACCTATGAGGTCCTCCCCCAAAAGACAGCGTTATGACAAAGCACTTGATTACTCACTTGAGGTGAAAGGTAAGGCCTTTTGCTGAAGAATCCACATGTTGTCAACACAGAACACTGACAGACCCCACTGAGTCAAGAAGGAAGCTAGTTCCCAGATAGTTAGTCTGTATAGTACTGAAAAGCGCTACATGAGCTGCTGGGAAAAAATGTCTAACAACGTTGTGACCAAGCAGGGAACCCTGCTATGCAAAGGTATCCATTCTGACAAGATGTACGGACCTGTGTACAGTTGTGGCACACAGCCTAGGAGGGTAGCCTGAAGCCTTCTAATTAGAAGGCTAAGAGATCCAATCAGTGGAAATAAACCCAGAGCTAGAACTGGGAATCAAGTCAGAATCATATGGAAACCAAGATTGTGGATTCCAATGAGAGTCTTTGGCCAAAAGTGAGACTATACCCATCAAAATCTTCCTAAATTCATGATGCTTATCTCCTTTGACCTATCCTGATCTGACTCTCCATTGGAGAATCTGTTCATCTTTTCAGAAAGCAGCAAGAACTGAGAAGGACCAAAATCTGTCAAGACAAGAACAGATAGCTGACTCCCTGGCAGGAGATGAAACACCACTTGCGCTTCAGCCAGGGCCCAGGTGAAACCACAGAGGAACTGGTGAGATGAGCAAGAGCTCTGCTTCCACGGCGAGCCTGACAACCAGGATCAGCATGATGGAAACAGGCACTGATAATCAAACTGTGCCAAAGCAGCAGTTCAGAAGCTGCTGAGAACTCAGATTAAGTCAACTTAAAGCACACCACCAAGGCTCAGGTAATTTTGTGGAAGAGGGACAGGAAGAATGTACAAGCCACAGAATAGGAGGGAATATCCAGAGGTATTCCCACCCCCCCCCAAAAGAAACACTGACTGCTGCTCTCACAGCTCATAACCCACAACTCCATGGTGAATACCAGCAATCCCACTAATGAGGCTCTCAGCAGAAATGGGGACAAGGAGGAGGGAAGTGATGGTACTAACACGTGTGTATCCATACAAAGGTTCTACTTAAAAAAAAAAAAAAGAAACAAAAAATGTTGGCAACTAAATGTCAAGATAATGAATTTAATCTTTCCTTCCAGTATAAAAAATGTGGTACATTAGTAGTTACTGTCTCATTGAAGTAACAAATGCCTAACAAAAGCCACCTAAGGAATGAAGGGCTCTTTTTGCCACACAGTTTCAGGGTAGAGTGTACCGCAGTGCAGAAAGTGTGGCCTTAGGTCTATGAGTCAGCCTGTCACATTCGAGCCTCAGTCTAAAAGCAAGGAGAAGAATGCTGGTGCTCAACTTGCTTTCTCCATTCTTACTTTAATTCAGTATGGGGCCCTGGCCCACGGGATGGTGCTACACACATCCAGAAGGGTCTCTCCTCAGTCAATTTTCTCTAGAAACACCTTCAACAATGTGTGTGTCTCCCAAGTGATTCAGGAGCTCCCCTTCCCCCCCTTCTACAGACACCCATTGCACATAAACACATATATGAGACTTGGCTCAAGGTATGACAAAGGCAACTTAAACTTAGATTCTAACTTCAAAGAAATCACAACCCACCTAGGTGAGCATAAGAAGAGCAACGGAAAGAGGATGAAGGTCATTAGAAGGGCAAGTGGAAGGTGGTGGAGGTCATTCCCAAGGTTGTATGCTATACCATGCAGTGTGGCTGGTGACGTATGTTGTCTAATTCAGTCCTTGGAAGTGAGAAAGGTATAAAAAAGGCTTTGGGAATTTTCATATTATCAGAGGAGAAAGTTAAAGAGAAACATGAAAATGTAGTAAGAAAGAAAGAACAGAAAATATACAGAGTCATACAACTGAAAGTTGACTAGTAAGTGACATGGGTAAAAAGTCAAGGGCTGATATGTGGGCCGTTATTAACCTTTGAGAAAGGTATGGAATAAAACATTCAGTTCATCACAGCAACACATATATTCATCTTTGCTCTCATATGAAATTGTATTAAAAAGGGATAAAAAAATACCAAGCGGCTGGAGAGTTGGCTAAGTGGTTAAAAAAAAAAAAGGTGCTTGCTTGCAAAGCCTAAAAACCCAGATTTAATTTCTCAGTACCCATGTAAAGCCAGATGCACAAAGTGGTACATGCATGTAGAGTTAGTTTTCAGTAACAAGAGGCTCTGATGTACCCAGTTCTCTCTCCCCTTCTCTCTGTCTCTCCCCCCCCCAACTCTGCATGCAAATACATAAATAAAAATATTTTTAAGGGCTAGAGAGATTGCCTAGCACTCAAGGTGCTTGCCTGTGTAGCCTGAGGTCCCATGTTCAACTCTCCTGGTCCCACCTAAGCCAGATGGACAAGGTGAGGCAATAGTGAAAAGTCACACGTGTGCACAAGGTGGACGTGTCCAGTTGAATTAAAGTGGCTGGAGGCCCTGCAATGCCAACACCCCTGCTCTCTCTCCCTCCTTCCTTCTCATAAAAAGGGGCCAGTCTGTTGGGCTTGCCTCAATTTTTTTTAAATGTCAAAAAGAAAAATGTCAACTCTAAAAAGCACCAGAGTCAAGCTGAGGTTGGAGGATCACCATGAAATCAAAGCCAGCCTGGGTTACACATTGAGTTTCACACATCCTGGGCTAGAGTGAGATCCTCCCTCAAAAGTATTTTTTTTTTTAAAAAAAAAGAACAAACACATGCTTGCTGTTGAAAAAGGACTCAAGAAGAAATGGTGATAGAGGTATGTTACTAATAGGATTAGTCCCCTTGGCTCTAGTAAGAATCAATAAGAAGAAAATTAATTTTCTCCAATTTCAGAATATCTTGAAAAGTTGAGACAAAGAATACCACGAGATAACAAGGATTATGAGAAACCTGAGCCTGGGCAAACATCTCTATTAGGCATAACCAAACCCCAAACACCCTCTCCTTTCTGACTTAGCTACCTTTTGCGACACTAGAGGAGGTGGAATTTTTCTACAGAGATTTTAAACCAAAGAAACTGGGTTCAGACCCACTCGATAGTAAGTAATATTAAGAAAAAGGGCTGTGGATGGGTTGGGGAGATGGCTCAGCAGTTAAAGGCACTTGCTTACAAAGCATGCTGGCCAGAGTTCAATTCCCCAGGACCCACGTAAAGCCAGATGCACAAAGTTGTGCACATGTCTGGGGTTTGTTTGTAGTGGCAAAAGGCTCTGGTGTGCCTGTATACTCTCTCTCTCTCTTTCTCTCTCTCTCTCTCTTTCCTCACAAAGTAAATATTTTTTAAAAGACGGGGGCTGGGAAGATGTCTCAGTAAATAAAGCAATTGCCCCTCAAGTTGAAGACCACAGTTTGAAGCCCCAGTACCCATGTAAATGCCAGGAATTCAAGACAGCCCCCACTATGGAGGAGGATGCAAGAGAATCCATAGGGCAAGTTGGATAGACAGATCAGAGGGCTCTAGGTTCAAGTGAAAAAAATCTTCCCAATAAATAAAGTGGAAAGTAATTGAGGAACACACTTAATGCTAACCTCTAGTCTTCATGCACACACACACACACACACACACACACACACTCTACCACATACATACATACAGACACACACTTCCACCTTCAAAGCTCCCTCATATGTGACCGTACAGACACACATGAGCGCACTCTACATGCACACACATAAAATAATCAGGAACATTCCAAACCAGGAAAGAGGCTGAGATGAAATTATTAAACCTCTGTCAACCAAAATAAAACTCCAACTCATGAAAAACAATGGAGAACCACTTTATCAGAGGGTTGGTAGGATTCCATTCGAAAGATGCAGATTTCGAGCAGTCTTGAAAAGTTGCTCCAAGACTTGACAAGATAATGGCAGTTGTTAACAGCCTAAATTGCAGGGAGAGCTGTTAATTACAGGTTTTTTTTTTAACTTAAGCATTATAATTGGTGCAACAAAGACAAAACTGTCTTAGAAGAAAGGGGCAGCAAATCTCATTGCAGAAGGTGTACCCTGGCCTCATTCACAAGGTTAGCATGTTCCTATGTGGATACCTGCAGACAACTCAGTGCAAAAATTTGGCCATGGATGTGCCAAGCATATAACGTAACAAGCACTCCTGACTGCATGTTAAGTGTCCTGCACAAACGGTACTGCACTATGATATTGGTTCCTTTACACCTGTCATTTACCAACACCCAACCTGTGTGGCACTTGGAGTCCTATTTGCCAGGCTAATTTGATAGTCCTCCTCATTCTGCTCTCACAGACAAGAAAGTGATGATTTCATTTTGGGAAAATGTCTCTGTCTACTGGTATTTGGAAGTCTCCACACAAATGTCAAGTCTCCTCACTGCCACCAATCTTCAACTCCTCACCCATAATTTCCAGAACTTCCCAGCCTGTTTCACTGCATCCTTTGATAATATGAGTAGAGTGTCAAAAAAGAAAACATCTTTGCAATTTGTAAAAGAAAAGATAAAGAAGAAAAGCAAGAATTTCCTCAAAGAAAATTAGCTCAGCAAAAAATAAAATGAGAAGTAAACTGAAGAAAACTCAAGTAAACAAAAAGAAACAACAAAACAAGCTTGGGATTAAGGACAGTAACCTAGGGGAAAAATAATTTAAAAAAAAACAGATAATCATTAAAACAAAAATAGATATCATCACATTAACACTCAGAAAATAATAAATAGTTAAAATGAAATTCTGTTTAGGAATTAAAAGATAAAATGGAGGGCTGGAGAGATGGCTTAATGGTTAAGATGCTTGCCTACAAGGGCAAAGGACCCAGGTTCAATTCTCCCAGATCCATGTAAGCCAGATGCACAAGGGGGTGCACACATCTGAAGTGTGTTTGCAGCAGCTGGAGGTCCTGGGGCATCCATTCTTTATGTATGTATGTATTTATGTATGTATGTATCTATCTATCTATCTTTCTATCTATCTATCATCTATCTGCCTCTTTCTACCCCTCTCTCAAATAAATAAATAAATAAATAAATAAATAAATAAATAAATAAATAAATATTAAAAAGAACAGAATATCAGAACGAAGAAGGTCTTCAAAGAAATAATGCAAATAAAATTTTCAGAACTAAAATTGATACCAAACATCATAGTAAAGGGTCCATGGAACATTCAATTAAACAAATAATAATGAATCTAGCCCAAACACATGACCAAAATTCTATCAGAGTCAAAGAACATCTTACAGAAAGATCTCTCTATCCTTAACTCCACTAAATAAGTTAGATACTTCTCGTAATGTTCAACTTACATTATTGGAAGAAATTACAAGGTGATAGATCATGAAATTCAAGTCATATGTCTTTCCTCTCTCATTCAACTATTGATAAAACTGAGTATTCATTTTTTGTTTATTTTTTATTTATTTGAGAGTGACAGAGAGAGAAAGAGACAGAGAGAGAGAGAGAGAGAATGAGAATTGGCGCTCCAGGGCTTCCAGCCACTGCACACGAACTCCAGATGCATGTGCCCCCTTGTGCATCTGACTAAAGTGGGTCCTGGGGAATCAAGCCTCGAACCAGGGTCCTTAGGCTTCACCGACAAGTGCTTAACTGCTAAGTCATCTCTCCATCCCATGAGTATTCATTTTTAATTGACCTTAAACTCTTTAAAACATCTATATTCTCACACATAAAATTAAGCCAAAACCTATGACCTATTATCTTCCATAGCTATATTCATAACTATAGGTAAATATTTTCAAAAAGTAAGGGTACTTGTGATCCTTTCAATTTATAGGTAAAGAATGTAGCTCATAGTGGCTGGAGAGATGGCTCAGCAGTTAAGTGTTTGCCTGCAAAACCTAAAGACCTGAGTTCAAGTCCTCAGTACCCACATAAAGTCAGATGCACCAAGTGGCACATGCATCTGGCTAGAGGCTCTGGTGTGCCCATTCTCCCTCTCTCTCTCTCTCTCTCTCTCTCTCTCTCTGTGTGTGTGTGTGTGTGTGTGTGTGTCTGTATCTCTCTGCTTATAAATAAATAAAATATTTAAAAAGGAAGTAGCTCATAAAGCCTTTAATGCATATGATTTTGCTAAGAATCAGTGGGGAGAATCAAAGAGCCTAATAACACTTAGCAATGGCTGAATATTGTAATTTTTTAAAGTAATGAAAAGCATGTATCTAATGGAAATAATTTTGAAGCTATGAATCTGAGATTGCTTTCTCTCTATTCCTAGTCTCTACTTATTCAAACAGAACTGAGATCAGATGAAAGTTGCAAATTCCTTTTACAAAATATGTTAGTAAAAAAATTCAAATAAAAATCAGATACTTGACATATATGTTGTACATAGGTTTGTTTGTTATTTATATCAAAAATATCCTAATGTTTTCTATATATATCTTCCCTCAAATTTCCTGTCAATTTTGAAATTTATACAACTGTTCTATCCTGAATGTCAATTGTATTTTGTATTTATTCTTTAAATTTAACATGTATGCCATATATATAACATATATCATATATACATATACAGAAATACTATATATATTGCACACTATGATGTTTAGTTAAACATACTCAGTGAAATGATTACTATAGGTAAGCAAATCAACATGCCATTACCTTCCATAGATATCTCTCATATTTCCTAATTTAAAATATAGAAATTGCATAGGTAAACTGGATTATTTAAATTGACCAATAGCAACACATCTCCCCCATGATCTGTAAATAAGACAGAGAGAAAAAGAAAGAAATAAAGACGGCACCAATAGTCAAGATTGGGAAGATAGTGTGTGGAATCAGAAAATGTTGTATTTATTTTAAAGACAGACTAAACATATACTTGAAGCATGACATCATGATGGAAACTGATGGAGGTTGGGCCAGCATCAAGCACTGACATAATGCTTCATGTCACAGAATATTTGACCTTAGAGAACATGCTGAGTGCTTACCAAGGGCATGAACCAGCCTTGGAAGTCCCATGGAAAGATGCAAGTGAATAACAGTAAGACTTTGTAATTTATCTGGAAATGCATTTTAACCAGGTAGTAATATTATGGGTCACACTCAAATGCTCTCGAATGCTAAAGTTTAGAAAGATTTGGACTTTTTTTTTTCTCTATGGTAGGTACAGATCACAGATTCTACCTTGGACTTGCTAGCCTCCCGGGTACTCTGTAGACTTCGCTACTCTTCTGATAAAGAGAGAAAATGAAGCTACGAAATTGCTATACTATCACTTACTCTTAGATGGAACAGGTCAAAACCCCTAGGGAAATCATGGTAATGGGCTCTAGGCTTTCCAGAATTTAGCTATATGCTTGGAAAAAGAGTTTGAATGCAAACTTCAGATTTCAGCAACAGCCTGGGCCCATTTCTGATGATAGCGCTGTGCTTTGGTGAGGTATTTTTAAATGTGCAAAAGCAGAGCTATAAAATGTATCTTAAAATAAATGTGTTTACTGAAAACTTAAGTTTCCTCAAAACATAGCACATTTATGAATATATGAGTATAGAAAGAAGGTGATGTTTGTGCTTAATAGATTTCTTTTATGAAAGCATTGCTTAGAGATGGTTAGAGAGAGCTACTTTGTGATGATGGAGATAAACTGTTGTCGTGTGAGAGAATGAGTCTGTTTAATTCTCAAATAAAATGAAGTTTATCCCAAGTCCTATAATCAATTCAGTACATAAAGAAAAAATTGTTGAGTAAAAGAAGTGAAATAAACAAGGACTAATAAAAGTCTGGCGAAAAAGCAAATGCTTACAGCTTGTTTACACTGTTTTCTTGAAAGCCTGTATTCAAGATTATACATTACATTAGCTAAAAAGGGACAAAATCACAATCTCATCATCTAACATGAAAATTCATACCATCAGCATGTGGCAAAGTTTAAATTTTCCACTTGTAAACATGGAGCTTGGATGAGCATGTAGCTAACACAGTCTATTCTGAAACTGCTGTACATTTGTGCATTTTGTATTCCTGACTAATTCATTCGGGAAATATTCTCCACAATAAAACTCTTGACCATCGAAGTCACACTCACATTGACTCTGGAAGAAAGACTGTTCCCTTAAAATCTGCAGTTGAGGACTTACAATGAAATGCCTCGTTAAGAACCTTAATTTAAAGCAGCTCACAGATCTGTACGGCAGAGGTAATAATTACCTTCTTTAACGATCTTGACTTCTCCCTGTGAAGAATGAACCTCCCTCTGCTTTGTTTTTAATAACTCTGGACTTATTTCTGCCTTTCTTGGTTGCTCTTATTTTTAAAAAATAATATTTATCTGTTTTCCTAGAATCAAAATCTGCCTACTGAAATGACGTGTTGCTCCGGCACTGCTCAAACCAATTACTCATTTAGTCCAAGAGACTAGAAAAGTCATGTGACCACCGCTTAGCTTCCAAACAGAGTTATAGGGCAGTCATATCAGCCTGAGAGAAGATCTACCTTATTATTTTAAATAGTTTCCACATGAACTCTGTATTCAAAACATTCCAGCAAGTCTAAGCAATGAAATTGAGAGGCTCTTGAACTAATTGATTTTATAGATATCTATTGTAATCATGAGAACCGAAGATATGTTTTTGTAGGTTGAGGATTTGGAGAGAGTTATGTTCGGCATATGAGAAACTGTCTAACAGCATCAGTATTAAAACAAAATAAATGATGGGTATTTTTATTACTTTGTTGGGGTGTCATAAAGTTAAAACCACTTAAGTTTTTTTTTTTAATTTATTGGTGAAAACATTAAAAAGCATTTAATGATTCATCTATATCCCATAATATGCGCATGACGGAGGAGAACTGGAACTTAGCTGTTTCTTGTTTGGCATGTGTGTCTAAGTCTTTTAGGTCCATTAAAATCTGCCCCTTATATATGGCAAAATAGAGCCAATTATTCTCTGTAGAATTTTGGTGAGAGACATGCTCTCATGTCAGTTTAGCTTAAGAGTTGTTCTGTGATTTTCTAATTTGAAACCAGGACTCAGGATCATTAGTGTTGTCTAATTCTAGCTTGTCAGTTAGCTTTCTACCCCTGTGACCAGTACCTGACATAACTTATAACACAAAGGTTTTGTTTTCTCTCATAGCTTTAGAGGTTCCCATCTATGCTCAGAACATTGCCTCTAGGCCTCCGGTAGGGACGCAGGATGGCAGTGGCTGAGAGTAACTCAGGGTACAGATTCACTCACCTCTGGGCCAGGAAACAACAGAGAATGAAAGGAAGGGCTGAGGCCCCAATAGTCCTTTCAACGCCATGTCTCCAGTGACGCAGCTGCTTCCGACTGGACCCCACTTTGTAAACGTTTTACCACCTCCCAGCAGGAACACCCTGGGGACCCAGCTTTTAACATATGGGCCTGTGAGGACATTCTACATCCTGACTTTCATACTATCCTCATGCTTCCAGGGCTATGGAGCATGAAAACCCGTAGAGATAGTGTGGATCAAAGTGTCAGTGAGTGTTATTCGTAATCCTCATTGGGAACCATGCAGAGGAACCAAACGACAAGGATGCTTGTGCTCTGAAGCATGCCACAGATACTCACAAGTACTTGTGCCACCAATTTCTAGCACAGTTATTTTTGGACTCTAAACATTTCTTAGACAAGGTTTTTAGGATTGTATTTGCTTATGCTTTTCACGTGAAAATAGAATTGAGCTACTAAAAAATAATTTGAATGAAATATTTTATTTTCAAATCAATTTATTCCAGTTTCCAAATTTTACAGGAAATAATACATAATGGAAATTTTCTTATCTGCCTATATCAATGAAAGACATACCTAATCAAGGCGAATGGTTTGTGATATGTACTGTAGGACAGAGGCTAAAGGAAGCCACAAACCATCAATGCCAGCCTAGTGTGCAATGTACAGAGTTGTGAGATCACCTCTAAACACAACTAACAGTGGGAATATCACTCCTTTCATGAGAATAGCAACATTTAGGGCTGGAGAGGTGGCTTAGCAGTTAAGTGCTTGCCTGTGAAGCCTAAGCACCCCAGTTTAAGGCTCAATTCCCCAGGACCCACATTAGCCAGATGCACAAGGGGCGCACGCGTCTGGAGTTCGTTTGCAGTGGCTGGAGGCCCTGGCGCACCCATTCTCTCTCTCTCTCTCTCTCTCTGTCTGTGTGTGTGTCACTCTGCTTGTCACTCTGAACTAAATAAATAAAAACTTAAAATGAAACAAAACAAAACAAAAGAATAACAACATTTAGGTTTCGTGGAAATTTAGGTAATCATTAGACAAATAGTAACTACTGAGATAAATTGGCGTAGGGTGAATTAAAGAAGAATTATTTCCAATTTTAGCATATTGTGCTTAAGTCAAGAATCAAACACCACGTTTTTTATGTGGAACATACATGAGTACATGTATGTGTGTGCACACACATGCACATGAAGAACATGAAAGTAGATAGGGAGCTACTGCGGGGAGAGGAAAGTCAAAAGGGAGAGACGAGGAGGAAAGGAGAGGGAAATTAAAAAAGAGAAAATCCCCTGCTACTGTAATACACAGAAGCTAGATTTAAATACATGAACACACACACACACACACATAAAAGAAAGCCAAAGGGTTTCTTTGGGCGGGGGGAGAAAGAAGTTAAGAAAAAAATATGTATATATATCACTGCTTTCCCTCAGCCCTCCTCCCAGTTTATCTCATAACAAAGCTCATTATTTTGTAGACAGAACAATAACATGATTGGCATAGAAATAAAAAAATCATCATACAAGCTTCATAATTTTTTTCGTATTTTAAATTTTTTTCTCATGATATTCCTAGCAAAGAGAAGAATAGTTAGGGTACTATGGAACAACAAAGACATGACTCTGTATCTTCTGGCTGTAGCATCAGACTTCTCCAAACCTCAGTTTCTATAATTATAAATTGGAAATTAATATTTTGTCTACTAGACTGCTCTGGTAAGCGGGTTAGAAAACTAATGTGAAACACTCAAACGCACATATGGCACATAGTTGTAATGGTTTCAGAGAGCCATTGCCCAAGATTAACTAAAGAGGTTGTTATGGAAATATGTATAGTCTCGGGCAGGAGGAATCAGTTGGTAGAGTACTTGCTTCAAAGCATGAGGGCGTGAATTCCAACCCAGAACCTATGTAAGAATGCCAGCTATGGTGGTCGATGCCTGTAATCACAGAGCTGAGGAGGCAGAGACAGGAGGACGCCAGGCTTGCTGGCACGTGAGTCCAGCCTGATAAGCAAGCTCCAGGCCGATACAAGACACTGCCTCAGAGAAGGGGAGGAGCAGTGCCCGAGGCTGTCTTCTGGGATCCACAAGCTCACACATGCGGATGCATCTGCATGCTCTTAAATGTGCATGCACACATGCATCAACAAGTAGACTGGCACACACGCAGGTTAACATATGTAGTGTCTCTACAGTTGGAAAATGTGCGGCATTGTTTGTTCTCCAGACAGCAGGACACTGACTTGTCTAAGCACATAGCATCAAAAAACCATCAATGTTCTTTTTTTTTTTTTCTTCTCAGCATTGATTCAAGACACCAGAACCAAGCCATCTAAACTCCTGTGCTATTTGTTTTCACCCTGTTTACTTGAAATGATAATTGGTTGGATTTTCATTAGTTTTGTTTGTAGAGTCAACCTAAAGAATATCAAAATTCAACAGTAACCAATAAGACGAAAACCAGTCAACATTAAGTACTTACAATGAATGTTGTAACACGTGGTCCCTGCTCAGGAGAAGCTTAGCTCAGAATCATCTAGTGATTTACAAATCAGTGACAAGTTATAATAGGACTCAGCACATGCCTTGACAAACATCGTCTAATGAAGGTCCCATATCATCTGCAACATATATATTATCCCAGAAATGCCAAAAATCAAGTTAAAGTTGCAACAAAGAGAGATGTCAATATTTATGAAATTAACAGCAGCAATATATTTTGCACATCTTCAGTTAAGCATGTGACACTTCAAAGAGGTCACAGCTAACAGGCAGGTACTCCAGAGGTTGTTCAACCCCTTTTGAGAATTAGACTCTGTAATGTCAGAAAGACTTGCTAAACATTAACTAATACAATTCAAGATTAAAACATTTTTGGAAGAGCCAAGGTACAGGGAAGCAACATGTCTATTCCCTGAAGTTAGTCTGCATATCCAGTACAGCAGGAATTTCTCTATTTTCCTAGAACTTCATAAAACTGTGAATGTTTATATGAAAGAGGTAAAGATCCCCTAATGTATAATTCCATTTTCTAGACAACATTAATGGTTCATCCTATCAGACATAAAATTCTGGAGAAGGAAGACCTAAACAAGGAAAATTTCATGTAACTGTGTCAATATGTACATGCCTTGGTGCAGGGCCAAGGAAACAGGGAAGGATGGAACAAATAGTCCAGGAGCGTTTCAATAGAGTACATCATTTTATATTCAGAATAGTGAAGAAATTTTAAAAGTCTATGGGAAAAGCCAATGGAAATTTTTCCAGTGGACTAATTGTAAGTGCAATGGAAACTTTAAACATAATATTTTACCTTTTAACAATATTCAACTAACTAAGGATAAAACTTATTCAAATGGGTCAGAATGGATGTGAAGAAGAAAATGACTGATGGCCAGTTAAGTTGATGCTGGTAGAACAAAGTCAAGAATCACACACCCAGAGAAACCTTGCACATGAGAAAATCTACATAAGAATGTCCATTGCATCATTGGCTGTGTTTGGATAACAGATCTGGGAAGGAGACAGCCTGGCCTCAAACTTGGAACCATACTTTCAAACTTCAGGAATTTAGGCAGGTGTCTAACTTTCCTATACTATTGTTTCTTCATGAGAAGAAGAGGCTGATAGCTGTGAGGATGACTGAGAGTAGGCCTATAAAGCACTACAAAGGAAGATCACCACATGTAAATATTTGCTATCATTGTTAATAATTACATTGATTTAGCATCTACCTGATGTAACCTTTTTTTCCCCATTTCTCATGCCAGTGAATGGGTGTCTCTGAACTTCAAGATTTCATTATTTCCTAGCACACCATGTCACACTGAAACCTCTGGACTTGAAGTCTTCAGCTTTCTTCTCAGCAAGAAACATAACAGTTTGAATGAATTTGCCTCAGAAATACCATACAAACACATACACCTTGCTAACAGTGTTAGAGCATGTGTCATTAAATGGGGGAGTTTTTGTACTTATACTCTTTCTAAAATCTGCAAAGGTAATAGGAAGATTTAAAGTATTCAAAACTACAGATGAATAGAGTAAAAAAAAAATACAAAGTTGTTCTAACATCTTCCCTTCACTATGATAGTTTCATTCACTCACACTAGACATGAATAATTTTCAAAGCATATTTGACATCAGAGTATATCACACACACCCAGGACCATTTTTATTTTATTCTTTAATTTTAATGTTTATTATCATCATCATCATCATCATTATTATTAACAACAAGATGTTTCATATGGATACATCATGTGTTAGTATTCTCTTTTCCCTCATTCCTGCCCCCATTCTGTTGGGGACGTTCCTCAGTGAGGTTGCAGGTATTCCCCATGGGGTTGTGGATTATGCATTGAGGAAGCAGTAGTCAGTTATTTGGGGGGAGAAGGAATACCTCTGGGCATGATGTCTCAGCCTTCGGTTCCTACAATTTTTCTGCCCACTCTTCCCCAAAATTCCCTGAGCTGTGGTGGGTGTTATAAGTCTACTTCAGTGATGAGCTCTTAGGAGCCTCTGGATCTCTGCTTTGGTAGGTATTCAGAGTCCTCAGGGTCTGTCTCCTACACCCTGGCACTGATTATCAGGAACAGCATGGAAGCAGAACTCATCCTCATGTCCCCATCCCTCTGTGGATTCAGCTGTCTCTGGGCTGAACTAAGAGGGGCAATTTATCTGCTCCAGTCTTGCTACCTTCTCATAAAGAACAGATTCTCCAATGGAGAGTAGAGTCAGCATAGTTTAAATGGGATAAGCATTATTAATTTAGGGAGAATTTAATGTAAGTAGTCCCTCTTTTAGCCAAAGACTAGTGAGAGCTACACACTGAAGAATGTAATCTTTGTCTCCATAGAATTCTGATCTGGTTCCCAAATCCATATATGGGTTCCTTTACACTGATCGGATCTCTTAGCCAATCAGAAAGCTATTGGTTACCCACTGAAGCAATGTGCCATTATTGCACTGTCGTTTACATCGTGTCAGAGTGTTTGCTTCTGAGTGACTTAGACCTCTGGTAGATCAGACTGTTGTTGGCCATTTTCCCCCAGTAGCTCACTGAGGACTTTCCAGCACAAGACAGGCAAACTGTCTGAGGACTGGCTTTCTTCTGAATTGCAGCCAGGTCTCTCTGTAGTCTGCGTCAGCAGCAAATGGTGTCTTTAGCAATAGGGTCTTAGCTTTTGCCTCAGGAAGGTAATCTTGCTTTGACAAAAAGCTGTCTTCATTTGGGGACCTTGTAGGTCTCTCTGATCAACATCTCAGTGTAGGTAGCAACCAATCTCTGGTACTGGGAGTTACAGGTCAGAGACAGAGAAAAAATTATTTTAAGCTTAGGCTTCATCCCACCCTCACCAGAGCCCTACTCTTCAGGTGTTCCCCCCTTATTCCTTTAGAGGGTTATGTCTTTTAGGCTATCTCCAAGGATACAGGTTTCTATTGTATCAGTTCAATTTGGATTTAATTTTATATGTGTTCCCCCCACCACCTCATTCTTCTCCCCTCCCACAAAACCCTTCCATCCCTATTGTCTGGGCCTTGAGTTGCCTATCAGGTATGAAAGCAACTTGAACAGGTCTAGGTTAGGAACTGAAGATAAATGACACTATGAAGCATTTGTCTTTCTGTGAGTTCTCTGCATATGATCTGTTCCAAGTCTGTCCATTTTTCTGCAAATCTCATTGTATCATTTTTTTTCTTACTGCTGAGTAGAATTGCATTGTGTAAATGTACCACAACTTCGTTTGTCCATTTATCTAATGATGGGCATCTCGGTTGATCCCAGTTCTTAGCTATAATGAATTGAGCAGCTGTAAACATGGTTGAGAAATGTTTCTGTATTGATGCATGGAGCATTTAGGATAAATGCCAGAGAGGGAATAACTGGGTCTGTTGGTAGCTCTATGATCATTCTTTCCAGGAATCTCCAAATTGATTTCCATACTGGTTGTACAAGTTTACATTACATTGTTAGATTATTTTTTAATGATTTTCATCCTAATTGGAACAAGATGGAATCTCATGGTTGTTTTAATTTGCATTTTTCTAATGGTTAGGGATGTTGAAAATTATCTTAAGTGTGTGTTAGCCATTTGTAATTCTTCCTCTGAGAACTCCCTACTAAGTTCTCTGCCTCACTTTTGGAGTGGGTTGTTTGATTGTTTATTTTTAAAATTTTTTTTTAGTTCTTTGTAGACTCTAGATATTAGGCTTCCATCAGTGGTATAGCTGAAGAAGATGTTCTCTCATTTGGAGGGGAATCTGCTGGCTTTGTTTATGGTGTATTTGTCTGTGCAAAGCTTTTCAGCAACATGAAATCCCACTGAGTGATTGTTCAATTTTACGGGTGACTGGGGTTTTGTTCAGGAAGTGTTTTCCCACTCCTGTATCATGGAGAATGCCTCCTAGTCTTTCTTCCAGTAGGAGAACAGTTTTAGGTCTTATATTGAAGTCTGTAATCCATTTGGACTTGATTTTTCTGTATGGAGAGATGAGTGGATCTAGTTTCATTTTTCTACATATGGTCATCCAGTTTGTCCAACACCATTTTTTGAAGATGCTGTGTTTTTGCCAGTCTACTTTATTGCACCTTTGTCAAAGATCAAGTATCTGTAGTTACTTGCCCTAAGGTATGAGTCTTCAATTCTGTTTCATTAGTTTATGTTTCTGTTCTTGTTCCAGGATGCTGCTTTTGTTACTATGGCTTTGTAATATAGCTTTAGAACAGGTATGGAGATACCTCCAGAGGTGTTTCTTTGGCTGAGGCTATGTTTGGATATCTGAGGCAAGCTGCTATTCCATATAAATTTTGAGATTATTTTTTTCAATCTCTGTGAAGAATGATGCCACTAGTTTTATTGGTATTGCATTGTATTTGTATATTAATTTTGGTAGAATTGCCATTTTCAGAATATTAATTCTACCTATCCAGTAGCATGGGAGGTCTTTCCATCTTCTCAAGTCATCCTCAATTTCTGTCTTGAGTTTTTTTTTATGTTTTCATTATATAGGTCTTTCACATCCTTGGTCAGTGTTATTCCAAGGTATTTAATTTTTTTGTTGAAATTGAAAATGGGACAGTCTCACTGATTTCTTTCTGTGTATATTTGTTTTTGATAGCATATTGGTTATACTATTATGTGTACTGTGTATATTACATGTTAAAATTCTAAATTTTAATAATGTGTATATCTAATTATCAAAAATCATTTGTTCAATGATTCCTCACCATTTAAAATACTAAAAGTACAAACACACACTTGTGTGTGTGTGTGTTATATATTCACAATAATATATATAATAAAATCCCTTCTTTGTACATAAATCAAAAATTAATTTTAAATATACTTTTGTTATCATCATAGTTGATTCTGGGACTCCAGTATATACTACTGTTCTATTATCCAATGTTCATGCCTAAACCATATAATTTTATTAATTGTATTGTTATATTATACTCTAGTGTCTGTAGAAAAAGTTTTGCCTAATTTTCCCTTGAAAATTTTTCTCGCCTGTTCCTATATTTTCTTTCCTCCTCTATAAACAATTTATAAATTCTAGAAAGTATGTTTTGTGGATTTAAATCAACATTTCTTTAAACTTATGGATTCATCTGCAGAAATGGGTTATTTTCAATATCTCAAGATATGCTATAAGGAGAAAAAAGTTGGTTAGAAAAATATATACCTTTCTTGAATATTGAATGTCAAGCAGAGAGAGTTTTCTAAAGATAGATAAGTGGAGGTACTCATTTTTATCATGAAATTGGACAGAAAGTATAAAGTGAGAAATAGAGGCACAAATGGTATAATGCGTTTTAGTTTAGAAGATTTGATTTTTTAGGCAAGTCTCTTTTTTCCCAGCCTGTGCCAAACTTTCCTGATCTGTTAAACATGACACATGAGCAGGATAAGGTCTGACGTGATTCTAACTCCACAGTTTCAAGTGCATCTATTTCCAGACAGGAAAATCATGAGCCCAACCATGTCCAGCTCTGGAGTGCCCCAGCCAAACAATGTGTGGTTATGACCACACCTGAATTTTAGAGGAAAATCAGTTTGTTGTCCTTTACACGTTACATACTATCACTCTGGATACTCACGTGGGAACAGGGAGACTCAGAGGGTTAAGTAAACCCCCAGCACAGCACAGCTAGCTAGCCTGAAGTAGATGTCACTTTGGTACCGAGCATGCAGTTCCCAGTCTGATTTTCTTTCTACCAAGTAAAGCAATTCTCTGGGCTCAATGAAAGAACAGTTGAATAAATGGGTGGGTGGATGTCTAAGAATTAAGTAATTTAAGGAGATCACATTTATACCATGTGTCTCCTCATTTCAAAGTAGTAGACTTTTGCTAGGGAAAGAAAATATAGGTCCTGTTTTAGAATAAGCTTTTTTTTTTCATCATCATAACTAGCTTTCAGAGGAATTACTTTAAGAAAGCAGCAACTAAAAACTGATTTAAATTGACTTGATGTTTTCAAGGATAAAAACACCAGAAGTTATTTTGTGCTCCATTATATCAAAGGAGACGACCAATAAAAACCGATAATCATGATCTCTGATCTTCCTAGTTACCATCTGCTCTGGCATCTATCTTATTTCCAGTCTTACCTTGAGTGCGAGCTTTGGAAGAATTATTATGATTGTGCGTGTGGCATATACCAGGTACTACTATAAGGTTTCTAGAGTGAATTCACAGAATATGTTACAAATACTGATTATTACATGACAGAGAAAATAACCTGAAGCACAGCCAGCATGACAATGAACAGTCTTCCCTCAACCGCTCACATATACACTCATCGTGAGATTGACGTGCAGAGAACTTGGTGCCGATACCTGAGATCTCTGCTCTGTATTACGCCAAGTCGAGATGACGAGCTTAGGGATTTGGAGTTATAATAATAAAAGAGAAGATAAAGAACATGAAGAGAAATATCAGTCAAAGTTACAGTATATGATAGGCTGAGTGCTCTTCTAAACACTTCAAGTTCAGGTGCTAATCCCTTTACATACTCTGTGACCATGAGCACACTTTCCATACAACACTGTAGCAATAATCTCAGAAAATGTCAATATCCTCATGTAACTGAGAGCTTCGTGGATCTGAATACTTAAAATGATCAGTTTTTTAATTCATATTTCAACCTAAAATGTCTAATTTGTTCCGTTCACATTGACCTTCTTAATGGTTTCTATATTTTTGCCCAACACACTAGTCTAAAGGGATAAGTGTATCAACTCTTTCATCCTTAAGCTCCTTTGAAAACATAAAAATACTTCCAAATTGGAAACATCAGTAACTTACATGGTGAGGACAGTGTTATAATTCACACCAATTTCATCACTAACTGGTGTTAATTAGGCTCCTGCTACATGGGGGCGGGGCACAAGCTTTCAGACAGGGAAGAAATCTGAGTGGCAGGAGAACAGCTGCATTCACACCCAAGAAAATGAATGACTGAAAGAGTAAATAAGTTATGTAGGGACCAAGGATAACTTGGGGTACTTCCTGTATGTCACACACTCAGTCTTGTCCCCTATCATCAATGGTTGTGTTGCGAACTGTACTGCTTCTCACACAAGCATGAAGAGGAGAGCCCTCTTAACTCTGTCCACTCTGAACTTCAGAGGGACCCACAAATCACAAACCAGTATTTGCTTATGCTAGAAATGCAACCATGTTTTTTTATAAGTAAAATTCGGAAGGCAGGGAAGTCCAATACATGCATCTTTGTATATCACTAAATAGAATATAATTTTTCATCATTAAAAACTAACATAGTAACAAACCAAAATTAAATATTGAAAAGAAACCTTGAACACTCAAATCTGCATGAAACTAATGAATAAGCCTATGTATGAATTTTACACAGTTTGAAAAGGAATCTGTTGTTGAGCGACTTTGTAACGCAATGCATGATTACACACCTCTAATAGGAGAGACACTATTAGAAAAAGTAAACATGAAAATGAATTTTCTTTTTATTAAAGAGGAGTGGTAGTAACAGTTATGCTATTCTGAGATTGCTATCAAGAATTATGTTATGAGGGACTGGAGAGATGGCTTACCTGTTAAGGCACAAAGCCTAAGAACTCAGATTCAAATCTTCAGGTCCAACACAAGCCAGACACACAGAGATGCAAGTGCACAAGGTCTATCATGCACACAAGGGGGTGCATGCATCTGGAGTTCATCTGCAGTGGCTAAAGGCCCCAGCATACCCATTCTCTTTCTTTCCCTCTCTCTCACTTTCTCTCTCTCAAATCAATGTTTTAAAAGTTCAGAAAGAATTAGGTAATGAAGCAAATTACTCCTTATGCTGGCATTACCAAGAAATGGAATTGTCACTGTGAGATTGAAACGCAATGTTGAATGAGGACAAGTGAAAACATGGAGACCTGCCTTTGACTAGGGAAGATCATCATGGGTGTCCATTACATCCCCCTATGTTGTCCAGTGAGAATTCTCAGAACCAGTTGCCCAGGCAGTGGTAATAAGCATCTCAGGGCTCACATGCCTATGGAACACTGTAGCATGTTCAAAGAAACCAATGCTCTCTGGAGAAATGATACATGTCAAACCTGGGCTGAGAGATGAAGTTGAAGAAAATGAACTTGAAGCATCTTATATGTGAAAAAGCAAGAAAACTCTCAAACATATTCTATGAGAAAAGCTCAATGGGTCTTTTGAAGAGATGACTGCATTATGATTCAGTGTTGCTAAAGATGTCATGTATACTTAAATCATTAAGTTCCCAATGTTTATCACACTTCTCAGAGGCAATATAGTTAAGCACCTTGTTCCTGGATTGGCATATTCCCTCTCTTCCCTGGAATCCTCACATATTTCTCCATAGTTTCCTTTCCTTTCAAGAAAGAAGGATTCATTCTTAACTGTGAGGTAGGAGGCTCCTTCCCCTCTCTGGGCCCTGGTCCATCTCTTCATTGCTCTGGGGTCTTCCCCACAGTTCTCCTTTATTTAACTTGTCTTCCCATAAGGGCAAATCAAATCATAATACACGTAATCTCTCATCAGCTTTATGATCTCTGGAAAATGTTTTCAGTATTTTCTTATGGAAAGTTTTGTGTTTATACAAAATAGAGCGAATAGAATAATGAAACCCACTTAGATAAAGACAACCATCATCATTTCATTGACACTTCAACACACTGCCTTTCTGTCACACTATTTTAAAACAAATCTCCTTAGTATTTTTCACAAAGGGACTTAAAGAGAAGTGTGATAAGAGGATGTAGCTTGATGGTAGATCATTTTCCTAACATGCAGGAGGCTGAAACCCCAAGTTTGATTCCAAGCACAAGAACCACAACAAAAATAAGCAAATAAGCACCCCCAAACCAAATAACAAACACAAGAAAGAAAAGAGTAGACAAACGAGGGGAAGGGGCTGAGCAGATACGGTCTATTCTGTGATGTTCTGGCATGTGGGTGACAGACAGATGTAGCCCCTACCTGGTGAATTTCAGACTTTCTGCTAAGGAGGATTTTGGAGAACATGGCTACTTTCCCTGCTAACTATTGCCCCCACTTTTTCAAAATCTCTTGTAAACATTCTTACACATACACTCCTGGGACATAGGAAGTCCCTCCACTGAGTGGTTGATGAGTTCTGTGTACTCTGGGGTAGAGACCTGAAGCTATTAGGCTATGTGGACACTTGATAAAAGTGGGGTTCACATCAGGGCAACACAGGAAACAGAAGGTTGTTCCCACAATAAATTCCAGCAAGGTCTGACAGGTAGTTTTTTAGAGGTAGCGACAGCTGGCACAGTTGGTTATGTGGCACAGGGTTCAGCCTTCCAATGTGGTCTGTTAGCTGCGAACATTTGTGAGCACATGAAATACGGCTCTTGTGTGGCGATATCCCTGTGCCTGAGGCAAGGCCGCATAAGATGGCTTGGCTGGTTTAGGAATCTGGAATTCATTGTTTTCCATCTACCATAGTCCTGGGAAGTACAAGAAACGCAACACTATTTTTGCTGCACCAAAAATGGATTTTTGTCAGCACTGCACCCCGGCATCAAGGAACACACCGTTTACAAAGACCGACACACGTCCATCAGACCTACATTGACACGTCACGTTGCTTCCAGTAACCTGAACTGTACAGGCCAAAGGAATCAGAAAAGAATGGTTTCATTCAATAATATGAATTCTTTGGAGACATGCCAGTACTCTGCAAGTCAAAAGCAGAGTAAATTATTACAGAATCCTCTTCAATGCTGCTGCTTCATAGTAAACACCGCCAAGTAGCCCCCGAGTCTCTGGGATGCGAATGAATTCTCTATATCACTTTGAGGGACATCAGCACTCCACTCTTTGACTTCCACTCTTTACTCCTATGCTATTTCTTCATCTAAACTCTGCTTCTTCATTTCCACAATGCACTGAATGTATGAGCACATATACATGCACATGTAGAGAGAGGCACTACACAATTCATTGGTTTTAGTTCATGAATGTGTAGACACCATGGAGAGTATCAGTAACTTGGAAAAAAACTGCCAAAGGTACCAGAGGCTAAAGAATACAGCAGGAAGCAAAATCTCAATGTCCTGAGCTGTGAAGTATTACCCTTTGGTGATCGGTGTCTTTGAAAGAGAAGTAACAAAAAACCTGAATCTAATGCCCTTGTTATATTTTCTCTTAGAATAACAGTCATGGTTTCAAAGTTTGGAAGAAAAGGATCCACAAAGGGGAGGAGAGAGGGTGAGGATAATAAAAGCTACGCTCAGTGGGAAGGAAAGCTAGAAAAGTTTTAAGAGGAAGAAATAGGGAAATTATAATGATAACTTATAATTATGAACACAATTACAAAATATATAATTATCACACAAGGCAGATCCTCATATTTCTTTTTTAGGAAAAAATGAAACAAAGTAAAAATGTAATTGAAAATACTATAATATGTTGATTATATGATAAGTTTATTTTAATAAACTTATATAAAACTTGTGACTATGGCTTCAGAATAATGAGAAGAGTATCATTTATTCTGCATTCATTAAATTTACCCTTTAAAAGTTATGGCCTACTGACAATGCACAAATCCCTCCTTCAAAATTTGAAATATCTTACTGTATACCCACTATTATTTTTCTACAATAAAATATTTGAATATAATATAAAGCAATGAGGAATATATTAACTTCCTATTATTCTACATTAAAAC
This sequence comes from Dipus sagitta, assembly GCA_036346955.1. NCBI lineage: Eukaryota > Metazoa > Chordata > Mammalia > Rodentia > Dipodidae > Dipus > Dipus sagitta. The sequence goes on from CM070786.1 coordinate 62,831,707, forward strand.
AAAGAGGCATAGAGCAAATAAACAAAATCTGTGCTTGGGAATGCTTTTTTTTCTTAAATAATTCAGTTTGAAATATATGATGAGAATAAAATTTCTAACAGGTCTTTATTATTTTCTCTTTGAAATAATTCTAGCAAGCTTAGACAATTTTTTTTTTCTGGAGAGAAGAATTAATCTATTTAAAATGAACTCAGAACAAACATTCTCAGGACACAAGCTTCTACATTACCAGTATGCCAGAAACTTACAAATACTGCAATTCTAACTTTTACACTTAGTCATCTGTTACATTATAATAAAGTACATAAAATTTGTAACATAATCATAGAATGCAATGGTACACCCAAAATCAAAATCTGTTTTATTTAAGGATCAGTACAAAGGATGCTTCCATCACTGCCTTCCTGTCATATTGAGACCAAAGCATATTCTAGGACTTGACTCTCTGGCACATAAGTGGGTATCTCTTACCCTTCTGTAATAACACATCTAAAGTCAGAGTCAGAAATGTGCCACTATTTTTGCTACAAATGGTCCATGTAGGGCTATGAATTTTATATAAAAGTATAATTCAAAATATAAGTTAGCAACATTCTTGATCAATCTCAATCAAAGGCACTTTATTCCACCCTTTTTCCACTTAGTTACTTTCCAACAGATTCAAACACAGATTAAATTTACTTTATAGAGTATTGAGTTTCAAATATACCACGTAGTTTATTCTTGGGATGCTGTAAGATTCTTAATTAGTTAATGATTATGAATCACTTTTAGACTCTAGGATGAAAGAAGTTATAGCATGCTAAATTATTATTATCATTACAAAATTATAAGTATAACGTTGCATTAATTATGGCTTTACATAGACTATAATTATAAGTCACTTAACTCTAGAGATAATTTCCAGTGCCAGCAGGCTTCTTGACTGGTGAAATTATGCAAAACTGTGTTGCTAGGCTATGGATTTTTATCAGTTTATGATGCCTTTGATTTGGCAAAACAATAAATTCACAAATTCTTTAAAGTAAAAAACATGGGTCTTAGTAGATTGCTCAGTGGAAAAGGCAGTACTATAACAAGCATGAGAAGTGCATGTACCTGAGTTTGCAACCCAAAGCCACACATAAGAGCCAGGCACTGTGGTGGACTTCCGCAATCTCAGCACACCTATGGCAAGATGGGAGGTGGAGGCACAAGAATTTCCTGGAAACTCACAGGTGAGCCAGTGTGGAAACTGGGGCAGAGAACAAGATCCCCTGCCTCAAATGAGGTGGAAGGTGAGGTTCAATCTGAAAGTTGACCACAGACCTCTACATGCAAGCTTTGCAACTCACACACCCACATCCACAGATCACACACACACACACCATACACATATGCACTACAAAAAATCAATACTGTCCTTAATTCTAAGATGATTCCTTACTCAACTTATTTCTTCCACAAGTTTCTTCTTTTCCCAGTTCAGTGAGGTTCTGGCATGGGAAGTATCTCAGAGATTAACTAAACCATCCCCATTGGTTTTACATCTTTTTGCTTCATATACTTGAAATTAATGGCTACTTACTACCTGTGGAGTAACTGACAGCAACACACAAGTGGCTTAACACTAAGTTATTATCCTGTAGAAATTATGTGCTGAAGCTATAGAAATGTTCTACTGTGTTTGTCCAATAAAGCCTCTAGAAACTTCCCATCCTAATAGAATAAAGCATTAGTGCTGAAGGAACTTTCACCTTAGGACCAGTCCTATCTGTACTTCTGATGTTTTTGCATCTTATACTCCCCCTCTCACTCACATAATGTGAGGGCACACATACACACATATACGCTCGCACACACTCACATGCACACACACGCATGCGCATACACACACACACATACCATATTTCAAGAATATGGGATGTTCCATGTTCCCAGCATCATCCACAAACTTCCTTCCTCCCTGATCTTCTTATCAAAGAATTTTTTTTTATTTATTGGAGACAGAGAGAGAGAAAGAGAGAGAAGAGTGAGAATGGGTGCGCCAGGGCTTCCAGCCATTGCAAACAAAATCCAGACACAGGTGCCACCATGTGCATCTGGATTACGTGGGACCTGGAGAATCGAGCCTGGAACCTTAGGCCTTGCAGGCATGCCTCTTAACCGCTAAGCCATTTTTCCAGCCCATCAAAGAATGTTTATGTTATGTAGCAGTCATCTCTTTTGCAAAGACTTCCTCACCAATTCTGGAAGAAATCCATCCACTCTTCCCCTATGTGTCAGATGCTTTACTGTCTCCATAACAAACACCTGAAATTAGAAAAGAAATATATATATAAAGAAAATATTTCCATGCATTGTCAGTTTCCCCTGTTGCTATGGGCCTGTAGCAAACATAGCCATGTCAGTGGTGAGAGTGCACGGTGCAAGAAGGCCACTCACCTTGGGGCCAGAAGGTGAACAGTAAAGCCAGATAGGGCAGGTAGTGAGTTTCCCCTCAATAGCATGTCCCAATGACTGACAGATCCTCTTAAAGTTTCCTTTACCTCCCATTAGCACTAAGTTAGAGACTGAATGCATGGGAATCTGGGGGACACTCCAGGCTCAAACAGTAGCATGGTGTAAAGCATGGGTTGATCAATATGAAAATCTCATGGTTTTTATTGTATCTACATATTACTTTAGGTGGTTTGAATAAAAAAGAACATAAAGTTGATATTTTAAGTGTCTGTCCAACTTTTAAATAATTACCATTTCTTCTGCTAAAACAAGGTAACACAGAGGTCACAGAATAATCAAGTCATATCACTACTAACTTCTAGAGTCAGAATCCTGAACCCAAGACCATATAACTTTATGTCCTACTGCTTCCCATTATACAAACAATACTGTTTCTTAGTTAATTTTGAACCTCAAGTCCTTTACCCAATATCTGGGTAAGGAATATTCAATCAAAACATATGGGTGCGCGTATGCCTTTAATGCCAGCACTCAGGAGGCAGAGGTAGGAGGATCACCATGAGTTCAAGGTCACCCTGAGACTACTTAGTGAATTCCAGGTCAGCCTGAGCTAGAGTGAGACCCTACCTCAAAAAACCAAGAAATAATTATATATATATAATATATATACATATATATATATATATATATATACACACACACACACACACACACATACACACACACACACACACATTCGTGAGCAAAGCTCTTAGGACATTAATTGAATTATAACGAAATGTTAGGGATGGAAAACTCCAAAAGCAAATAGAGAACACAATAGTGACCTCTACCTTCGATGCTCTGCCATTGACCAAACTCCACTGTATATTCAAGGGCATACTCACGCTGGCCCTCATCTCATGCTCCACAGCGATCATGTATTTATCATTATTCAGGCCACTGTTATGTGGGAAGCAGCCAATTTTCTTCACATTTTTTAAACCTATATATTTCTTGTATATTCTGCCATTTCATAGTTACTTTTGTGTTTGTTTTTATGGAATATCATTAATGATGCCCTTGTTCTTGTTCTAGCCATCTCTGACTAACTGAAAGATCTTGAACATATTGCACAATACCTCTGTGTCCTCTCACTCATATCAAAACTAAAATTTTATTAAATACTTCAGAAAGAAGTTGAAAAGCTTTTGTGGGGTATTACAGCTGTGGTATTACAGTCATCATATAAGCTGAATGTTCCTGCCTACACTGTAAGAACACTCCTTTGCTATGCCTAACATTAATATCAGATGGTACTATCACATTGCTCTGCCTCTTAGCATAGACCAAGTGGGCCTCTGAGAAAATTCAACCCATGGCTGTGAGGAGCCCCCAGAGAGGGCTCCGTAGAAAGTAGTGAATGCAGAGTGTGAAAGCCATTCTGATCAGGTGACACTTAGCTCACTTACTTCAAAAGACTTGTTTCCCTCAAGACTGAGTACCTCTGTGACTAATAGCATTTACCTTTACTAAAGGAGAAAAAAGACTGTTTAAATAAAGAACTCTTTAATGAAAGCATTAGCACTACCCTCTGAAGACTAAATAGTCTCCCTAGAATTCATGTTTGGACCTTGTTAATGAAAAATAAAGATTATAGAGATCCCAGCTTCAAGTTACCTAGTGTTCAGTGTTCTTGGCTCCAAGCACCTCAAACCCAGACTCCAGGTTCTGTTGTGATTTCTCCACTTGTTTTTTTTTAATGCATTCAAATTGACAAATGCCCTTGTACATTATTTTTAACCCACCCATATCTGATGCATCAGTATCTTGTTATGTTTCCTTTGATTTCATTGCTTGCAATGCTAGTATCAGCAGCCCAGAATTGCGAAAGCACTAAGCAGCCCAATTTTTCTTTAATTTCTCAGAAAATTGACAGTTTTATGAACTGTCTCTTTACCTATGCCCCATAAACATGTCAGGCTGTGGAAAGTCATTCTAATTAAATCCCAGGGGGAACTGCAATGGGAGATTATAGCTTCTTGGCAGGTTATTAAAAAACAGTTGTTCATATATACACAAGTATATGTACTGGAACTTCACATTTGACAGAACAGTCAAGGAATTAACCCCACCAGCAGCATCAGCTCATAGAAACTGGAGAGAATGAACAGAGTGTGTTGGAAGAGAGTGCTACACCATATAACTTTTTTTTTTGTCCTTTATGACTCTCTGTAGGTGATTGGATTGCTTAAGAGGTACCTGAGGCTATCACTATACACCATATATTATGGAATTTTTTTGTATGTGTGGTATGTATACATGTGTATGTATGTGTGTGCCTATGTGTGGAGGCCAGACAGAAGTTGATGTTGGGTGTCTTTCTCAATTCCTCTCCAAAATATTTTGAGACATGTTGTCTAACTGAACCTGGAGCTCACTGATTAAACTAGACCAGCTCATCATCTAAGCTCAGAGATCCTCCTGTCTCCACCTCTACAGCCCTGGTTTGCATGCACACACCACCATGCCCAGCATTCTATGGGGTCTGGGGATCTGATCTCACAGCCTCATGCTTGTGTAGTAAGTACTTTACCTACTGAGACATCTCATCAGCCTCAGCATGGGTTTTTATACAGCTGCTAGACCGAATGTGTACAACTGTTGTCTTTCTAGCAAGTAATGTATGATACTGGGATTCTCTGGGAATAAGTATGAGCCACAAGAAAAGCAAGTAGAACAGGGAGCATTTTTCTCTCATAGAAATACAGAATAGAAACAGCTGACATATTGGAATCTCAATTTAAGAAGATCAAGGATATTTTACATGCATAATAGATTTTCTAATAGCATTTGCATTCTTGTCAAAGGAACTGTACTCAAAGTGCATAGACGAGGTTTCAACCTGAATGGGAACATCATTTCTCTCACAATTAAGTTAAAATCCTGTGTCAAGAAGGATGTTCTGAAAAGTTGTCTCCAGAATATTGACTTTACAGAAAATGAGTGTGGTGTTTAATTCATTAGTTTAACTGGAAGTTGCGCATTAGATAAATACTGATTCTGGTTAACAAACTCAAGTGTTGATAAAATGAGATCCTGAAAATATAACTTCTCATTGAGCAACATTCTGGTGGAAGAGAAAGACACCATGCTCCTGAGATCAGTGCAAAAGGGACAGTTCTCTCTCTCTCTCTCTCTCTCTCTCTCTCTCTCTTTCTCTCTCTCTCTCTCTTCCATGATCAAGGAGCATAAAATAATTTCTAAAATTTATGTGAAAATTTCATGTCATGGTGAAAAAAATAAGAAAGTATGGCCCTTTCATTACAAATCCACCACCACTATCAAATGAGCCTAAGGTGCCTTTGCTAAAGAAAGAGGGCATGTTTCTGCATTCCATCCTGACTGAGTTAATCACCAGTCACCCCTGCTAGGACTCTGAGAGTCCTCACTTCCAAATCAGGACTTTTGGAATACTAAACGCCATAGCATCTTAGAAGCCAAATGAGAAAATATAGCTGATGCTTGGAGATTTTAAATGGTTTTGACCAGACTTTTCTGTTTACTGTCATTTTTTTTGGTTCTGTATCTTTCCAAAAATATCAAAATAATTTCTCCTTCCTTACATCTCATAGCATTCTGTTTATGAGACCCTGACTCTGTTTTGAACGTGCTCAATCCTCCTGTAACATAAAGTAACTTCCCACAAACCTTGTCCACTGTCAATTACTACAACTATTAGCTGAGCTCATGAAATCAAGGAAGAGAAAAAGTCTATTTGGCCTAAAATTATGGAGTTGGTCCTATTTATTGCTTTGGGCCTGTAGTAAAGGAGTATATCATGGTGGAATAAAGCTGCTCACCTCAAACCTGAAAGGAAAGAAAGAAAGAATAGAATCCCTAAATCCCCTTTGATCATACCTCCAATGAGCCAACACTGACCACAAGGCACCATCTCTTATGATTTTACCGCATTCTTTCAATAGACCTGCTATGGTTACCTTCATTTTGTGAATAAAAAAAGCATCTTATGTCTTGTTGGAGTTTAGACTGGGATGTTCTATAAAGTCTAGAAAAGTTTAGATTTCTGTTTCTACTAATAAGAAGCTTACTTTCATTTTTCAATTGACAGCTTTATTGCACAACCATATTACATGTTGGCCATATTCCCACTGAGTTATGCTCTTATGTTTCTTCTCCCCCAGCTCATTGCACTGATGGCCATTTGATTTGACTTCAGTAGATTTTTTTACTGGCCTACAGTTTTAGGGAAAGAATACAATATTTTTTTAATGTGAACTAAAAGTTTTGTCATAATTTATAAATTTTCTAGTTATTCTAAATTGCATAAAATTCTTATGCAAGTGTACATAATTTAAATTGCCCCTTTGATGCTATTGCATTACTATTTTTCATGTAAATAGATAAAATAAACACATTTTCAAAATGTTCAAAATTATCTAGTTATTCTGTTAGAAAACATATAAAGATATAATTTTCTACTTCTAGGAGGTAAGAAAATCAGGTCTTATGGTTTAACAGAACAAATGATAATTCATGCAGATATAGCAAATGATTGTGTAGAAAAATGACTACAAAGATGCATCCAAACTCTGGATAGCCATTATTTGTGGGAGGTGAATTTTTATTTTGTTTTTATCTATTTTATCATTTATCTCCAGAAATTAACTAGTTTTAATAATCAAGAAAACCTTTAGGAAACTTTCTGTAATAAGAGAATAAGAGGCTGTGGAGAGCTCAGCACTGAAGGAGACTTCTCTCTTTTGCTCTCCAAGGTCCAGGGAACATTTTGGGAGAGGAGAAGAGCAGAAAGAATATAAGAACCACAATGTAAAGGAGTACTTTAGGGCACTGTCTTTCTAGCATGAATCAGCTGGTACATTAATGACCCCTTGGTCATTGGTGATACCCCCAGAAGAACTGCACTGTTTTCAGCCCATCAGCATTTGGACAGAGAGACCAGAGGAGAATAAAGTAATGAGACAATAAAACAGAGGAAGGGCTGCTTGGAAACAGTAGGGTCCTCAGTGGGATTGGGGCAAGAGAGGGAAAATAAGATAAGGGGATGAGAATGTGATCAAATTATAGTATATATAAAGTATGGCATTTCATGTAGTAAAGACTTCAATTAAAAAAAACAGAAATGTGAAACCTGGTTACTTGGAGCCAAGAAGCAGCTAACTTTCTAAAGAATCCCACCACAATTTTGTCTAAATAAATAAATAAATAGCCACCTGAATGTTTTCTAATTCTCCTTTGTCCTCTTTCTGCTTATCTAGTTGGCAGGTCCACACTTTCCCTGTTATATTCAGGCAAGCCCACTCAATGACCTGTTTACCTATGATTTACCTCTGCCCTCCAAGAAATGCCTTAATCTTCCAGTAAACCCAAGTCAACATTCGAAAGCTAGTTAATCGTACTTTTTAAACTTCTACTTCAGCATGACCCAATTCCACACAATTTTAGTGCATAGAGTCCTCCCTTTGCACTGATCCCATTTGCACAAATTATAGTTATCATGGTTTATGAAGTACGTGAGTGCTGATTGAGTCGTGCCCAGGTTTGAGTAAAGATGTACAACATCTCAGTGAGCAGTCATGCACCTTCCCTCAGAGCACGGGTGATTTCAGAGTCCCTCTGTGTTTCGCTTTACTGAGGACAGAGCTCACAGATATGTTGGCTTTTGTCTCGGCAGTAAACGGTACATTTTACAGAAGTGCTTCATCATAACTGATACCAGTGCACCAAGATGAAGCTGCAGGAACTACACGGAGAATGGTAGTATGTAAACAGGAAGTTTGATTTGATGCACGTGGAGGTAAGAAGCAGCAGCTTGAGCAGGAATGCAGATATTCCCACCGTTCATAGGTCTCCTCTGGAGCAGCTAAAGGGACTTGGTGAAGGAGCCTCTGTTGTGCAGGAAGGAAGTGGCTGAATGTGCAGTCAGAAAGGAAAATAACATAAAGCCTGAAGAAAACAAGTGAGTTCTATAATACTAAAAATGAGCATAAAATGGCAGGAGCTGAGCCAAACTGAGACAGGAGCTTTGACTTGCACAGAAAGGGTGAGCTGTCTTGGGCATGGCGGTGCAATAGAGTGGGAGATGTGTGTTCACATGGGTGGGCACACCTGTGAACATGTGTGGGGAGGCCAGAGGGCAACTTCAGCTTTAGTTCTCCAGGAACATCATTAGCCATTCTTGAGATAGAGTCTCTCATTGCCCTGGAGCTCACTAGCTAGGTTAAAGTAGCTGGCCACTTAACCCTAAGGAGCCTAATGTCTCCATTTTTCCCTTGCTGGGATTACAGGTTGAGTGCTACCATATCAGGTATTTTCATGTATTCTTGGAATTTAAGCTCAGGTCCTCATATTTGTAAGGTAAGCCCTTGGCTGACAGTTATCTGCCCAGCCCCCATGTTTACACTTTTTAAAGGCATTCATAATCTATTTCCAACAGAAGACACACCATTTTCTATTGTCATCTGCAATGTGTGTGCTCTTAATCTTTCTATAGCTTTGCCACTTCCAGTCTTGAAGCCTGTGGTGCTAGTCATCCTAGGGGGTGTGATGTGGTATCTGACTGTGTGTTGACTCACATTTCCCTATGGCTGGCATGTTGAGCATCTTTTTATGCACTCATTAAACATTTGTAACTCTGAATAAATGTCTACTCCAGCCTTTCTCTCATATGTTTAACACTTGCCTTTTTGTGATTGAATTGTAAGAGTATTTTTCTAGATTGTGCATGGAGACCCTCATTACTATATGAGGAGAAAATATTTCCTGCCATCCTGTTGTTATATGTCTATTCACTTTCTTCCAAGTATTGCCTCTTCAACAGTAAGTTATGCCTTTGACCAAGTCCAATTTATTATTTTTTTAAATTTGTTGTTTATACTTCTGTACTATAGCTAAGAAATAATTGCCAAGGGTTGGGTTAAGGCAGAGTGCACGCCTAGAATGGATGATGCCTTGAGGTTGAGCTTTGGGGCCACAAAAATATGAATAAATAAATAAAATAAAAATAAGAATAAATAATTCCCAAACCCAATACATAGAAAATATGCCCATATGCTTTAGGAATTTTATAGCTTAACCTTCCCAGTTAATAAGCCATTGATGCGTTTTGGGGTAATGTTCCAAGGAACAGTGAGGAATGTGGACACCCAGCTGTGTCAGCCCGGTTCACTGAGAACAACCTTTCCCAGTAAATGATCTTGATCTCTGTTTCAGATTTCAAATAATGACAGATGTATGACTATAGATGTGTAGAACTCGTGTCTCTTCTATTTTTCTACATGATGGTCCTCAACCCAGAACTACCCTGTTCCCATGACTGTAGACTACCAGTGAGGAAGGATGCCTTAGTTTCACTCAGATAGCTTTCAGTCATTCACATGAAACAAAAGAGGATGTGGCTTTTTCATAATTACTCTTTGTTGTGCTTAGAAATTTTCTTTCTGTTTGTAGATCAAGGGTCTTATAACATGAAACAGGCTCTTATTTTGTCAGATGATTATTTTCTGCACAACTGAGATGGTGAGGAATAGTTTGTTTGTTTTCTTTCATTCCATTAATGTGGTTTATTACATTCATTGATGTTCGTATGTTGAACTACCATTCCCGGGATTAAACCCTACTCAGACATGTGGTAGATTATTTTTAATACGCTGTTGGAAGCAGGCTACTAGCATGTGATCAAGAATCTGTGGCATCATGATCCACAGGGGATATTGCTCTGCCATTTCTTTTCCAGAGATATCTTTGTCAGGGTTTAGTATCAGAGTGCAGCTAGCATCATAGAATGAGGTAATAATCTATCCTCCATTTATGATTTCTTAGAAGAATTTGGAAAGAAACACTATTAATTCTTTAAGCATTTGGTAGAACTCAGGAATGGCATCATGTTTTTAAGTTTGGGAGCATGTATGTGTATAGATATGTTTGTATATATATATATTTTTTAATAAGAACAATTTTAATTTTTTTGTTCATTTTTATTTATTTATTTGAGAGTGACAGGACAGAAAGAGGCAGAGAGAGAGAGAGAGAATGGGCGTGCCAGGGCTTCCAGCCACTGCAAATGAACTCCAGATGCCTGCACCCCCTTGTGCATCTGGCTAACGTGGGTCCTGGAGAATCGAGCCTTGAACCGGGGCCCTTACGCTTCATAGGCAAGCGCTTAACCACTAAGCAATCTCTCCAGCCCATGTTTGTATATTTTGCTGTGTCTCATAATAGACATAAATGAAAGTATATAAATGTGTGATCAGTTTATAGCCAAATAAGAATATTTATTTGTTTTATTTTTTGCATGTGTGCTCTATGTGGCTTGGTGTGGGGGGGGCTGCACATGCGTGTGTGGTGCGAAAACATGTGTCTGTGCAGTTATGCAGATGCATGCACAGCTAACTGGAGGTCAGAGGAAAATTTCTGATGTCCTCTATCGCTTGTTTCTTTGAGACGGTCTCTCTGAACATGATTTTGATTTTTGGAGCCCCAGTGATTCTCAGGCCTCTGCTCCCCACGGGCCTTATGTTCAGAAGTGAATTGCCATGGGCAGACATTTACATGGGTGTTAGGGATGAACTCGGGCAGTCTCAGACCCTCTTAGACCCTCATGCATACAGCAAGTGCTCCTACCCAGTAAACCATCTTCCCAGCCCATAACATTTATTTTCTTAAAGGTAAGTGAATCAAATGAAACCCTTTTAGATATATACCCACTTAAGAATGTATTTGCCTCCTGCCATTCCAGCCAGACCCTGAAATAAAATGTTCAAAGATGAACATGACAGAAGTGGCACAAACACGTACTATGGACAGAAAACCAGAAACAAACTCTGTTAAGTGGCTTGAAAAAAAATCCTTTAAGGTAATACACTTACCATCCAAGGAGAAACTATGTAAAAATCCCTAAATGGATTAAGGAGCAGAACTGTGGCTGAAGAAAACCAGATTAGCCCTGCCAAAGATGATAGCCGTAAAATATACCAAGAAAATAGCCAACAATAGAAGAGAGAAATTATCTGCTGGTAAAAATTCACGATTCTGAAAGCAGACCCCACCAGCCTAATCTAATAATTGTAAGATTCCTAATGGAAGGGAGAAGCAGGATATGGTTGCATCTTTTTTCAGAATTTAATTAAAACCAACATGGCACTGGTTCCTCTTCTCTCCGAGAGTTAAGCAATGTCACACTGTCGCAACAGACAGGCCACAGTCAGAGACTGGGACACACTGTATTTTAAGAAGGTGCTTTTGCGAGTCAAAGCAGTTTACAATTATGAAGAATACAGTTACACACGCAGCATCCAAATCTGTCACCGCCTGTGCACTGAGCACTGGTTCTGCCTGCCCAACAATGAGCCCTGAGCCTCGTGGCAGCTGCCTGGGCCTTTACTTCTCCCTGGGAAAACAAGCATTTTCTTTTCCATGCCCAGGAGGGAAACGTACAAGATCTCTTCCAGAATTAAAGAGAAGCCAAGATTCTAACACGTAATTTAGTTTCTGCTTGATATTTCGTGAGATATAAACCCCACTGTTAGATGCTTCTCTTTTTAACTACCTGCTGGAAGAAAACAGGACCCCATGCTATTTAGAAAATCCCTATTTGAACATCTCTGCGCGCCCATGCTGCTCTGACCATTTGCCCATAGCAGGCATCTGTCAAAATTTGTTAGATTTACTGGGTTTGATGGAAAACAATTTGAAAACTAACTTCTTCTTTGAAAGGCATTTTATGCATACTATGGCGAAGAAGGGAGAGAGCTACACCATCACCAGAAAATGGTGGTGAGCAGGAAATGAGAGATTTCCTGGATGTGATCAAGCCAGGATTCTTGACCATAGATGCAGCTGCCCTGCCCAAGGCATACTGCCCACCACCCACAAACTCCCTGTTGGGAGGTCACACGGATTTGAGCTGATTCGGCTAAGGAACTGGACTCAGGGCGCGGAAATGTCCCTTGGTGTGAAATCCCCTGGATGGGGAGATGGTTCAGTGACTCAGTGGTTGAGGGCATTTCCTTGCTGTTGGTCCCTTCAACTCCCCAGCGCCCAGGTCAAGCCTGAAACAAAGTGATTCTTGGAGCTGGTGTTCATTTGCAGCAGCAAGAGAACACACACACACAGAGAGACAGACAGACAGACAGACACACACACACACACACAAAGAGACAGACAGACAGATAGACACACACAGAGAGAGAGAGAATAAATAATTTTTCAAATACTGACTAAAGTCTTTAAATTTTGCTCCAGAAATTAAAGGTCTGAATATAAATTATTACTATTAAAGTTCTTTTGTGTCTTATGTTTCAACATTCAATGATGGGATTTTGACACTCAAAATCTAAGAAGCTAACAAAACACAGTGAATAGACTGATTCTGAATTTGAATCATCTGAAGAATTTTCTAAATTAGAGGAAAGGGCAAATAGGAATCAGCAGAATTAATTGCTGTTGCTTTGATCTCAATTGGTGACAAGATGCCATGAGATTGCAGAGATAGATATTTATTAAATCAGGTAACAAATTTAAACATCTCAAAGATTTGTTTGTGAATTGATTGCCACTCTTTTTTTCCAAAAGTTTTGATACATTCAACAGCTAGAAGGTTAAGAAGAGGTTCTACAGTTTATTTTCTAATCCCCCGTTTTTTGATAGATCATTGATGTTTTTGTTTGATGGGTTTTATTCTCTATGATATACCTTTGGAATGCAAGGTGCACATGTATAGTATATTAGTGAACTAGTTAACTGTGGCTTTCCCATAAACAAGTGTATGGGGATAGTGTACTAGCTTGACCATCTGCCTTCCATAGTCCCTGTCACTCTGAACCCACTGTAGAAACATTTTCTCATGACTTTAACTTTGTAGTCCATAAAATGTTTTCATAACCGGTGGCTAATATGAATCTACAGATCGGTGTAATTCTCATCATTGTTCTATCTATGGTGCAAACTAGTGTCATACCAGCAGAAATAATTGGCAATTTTGCTTAAAAACATAAGCTTCCTACACATGTATTCATATAATTCCTATTTCAATTTCATAACTAAAATGGCATAACCTAGAGGTTGAGATCAAAGTCTTTGGAATAAATTACTCCTGAGTTCAAGTCTGCTCAATACCTTTCTACCCCTGGGAAGTTAAGCAAACTGCTTAAGCTCTCATCTTTGTAATCGTCAATGTAATCTCTCAGCCTGTTATAGGATAGTGTAGCAAAATACCAATGACAATGGGTGGCATGGTTGGGAGGAGGTATAGAACAGAAAATAAAGGTGGGGCATGGCTTTCTGCACTCCTAGTAAGGTTCCTCCTGGTATTACAAGAATAAGCTGGTTGCCATATTGGTTTTACACACCTTTCTAGTGATTTTTGTCTAAAGTTCATCATGAAATTAGATATGCTCTAAAATGCATAACATAAGAAAACACAATGCCCTGTAAACTCTTTGTTGTTTGTAATTTTTATCTAAATCACTCAATAAGGTGGCAATTTTACAGTTTCTGAAAGAAACTCATTTCTGACCTTTCTTCAAACACCCACTCCACCAGGTTTCCAGGGGGCAAATGCAGCAAGTGAAATGAGGCCAGGATTCAGATACAACTGAAGTTCACTGGTTCCATCTTCTGCCCCCAGTGTTGAGAAGAAAGAAGGAGAAGAGGCAAGTATTCAAATCGGGACTTCAGAAGGTGATCTTTCCAAGATCCAGGGTAGAGTTCAACAGGAAGGCAGGGCAATCATGTGTTCCAAATGGACACAGCATCTCTAAGTTCTCTTTGCCTATTCCATCCCGTGTCTGCACATCTGTAGATAACAGATGCTCCCCAATCTGTCATTACCGGTTGTTTCCCTGCAATCATGATAACAACGTCATCTTTTCTCAAAACAACCTGACAGCTATATTAATTGTTAAATTACTTGCATCCCCCATGATATCAAAGAAATGAACATGATGAAAGATATATGTTGATGAATGAATGCACAATGCAAGCATGTGTGAGCCCAAGGGGACAGCTCTCTATGGTAGAATTTAACTAGCTTAAAGGGATAACTAAGCGTACAGTCCTGCCTTCCCATTCGCTGCCCCCTCCCTGCCCCAGCTCTGTTCATTATGCATACAGGTAATGCTTCAGGATGTACTTTTCCAGTGTAATGGAAGTAGAAAGCCTCTGAAAGCACAAGAAAATAGAAATGTATTTTCAGCAAAGCTACCAGCATATAAATATGTAGCACAACTTTATCACATCTCCCTAATGAATGAGTCTAGCTTTGTGAGTTGATCTACCCAGTTTCCATAATCGGTTTCTCTTCCATCCATGAAGCCCATCCATCAGCTCCAATCAATATTTTTCAAATAAAGGCAGTGGGGCTGTTGCTGCTGGCTGAATTAACACGGGGTTATTTAATCTTTGCCATTGGTTTTCTCCTCATGTTCTAGGTTCCTATCTAAGTGGCTTAAAACTTGATTGATTCTTCCATTATTACTTTTCTGAGGATCTCAGAATTTGTCAGTGAGTCTCTAAAAGAGATCTTATTTATATAGGTAAAATGTAGTTAATGAATTATTACACTAAGAGTCAAGGACTGAGGTATTTCTTAGGGCTATCCTGCCATGTTTAAGTAGCATGAATAAATAATTTGTATATCATTGTGATAAATATGTATTGATTTAGACATGACATCATTTATTGAAAGGGATTCTGGCATAAGAAAGCTTGTTACAAATATTTTTATATGACAACTTGCAATACAAAGTGTATGTAAATGGATTGTTAGTAACAACTGTTCATAAAACTAATTCCATAACTAGAATGCTTTAATAGGCTTGGATTTAGAGCATGCAAACATGAGAGCATATCATATTTTTTGGACTCTATCTATAAATGAGTTTTTAAACAATGCCACATTCTGACCCAGTACTCATCCAGATTATAATATTCTCACACCCAAATTTCCTTTCGTTAATTAAAAATAAAAAAATATTCAAAAATATCCCCCATACACACAAAAAAATTCAAAAATCCTGATGATATATTAGTGTTATCACAAATCCCCTACTTGCTGGGCTGAATCCATGCAGGTCAGCCATTCCCTTGCCAAGAACAATTAGAAGAGTCAGAATAAAAACCCAGCCATCAGAGTCAAGGCCTCAGGACATGAGTTAGAAGATGACCAGGCAATGAGGTACCAGGATGGAGGAGAATGGAGCTAGAGACAAGTGAACCTGCTTCTCTGGATTTCCGCTTGAGGCATTTGCTGATTCTTGGCACTGGTTAAAGTGTTAAAAATGAGAGGGCAAGGCCCAGGCTAGGAGGTTGGAAAGGCTATCTGAGCCTCTATGGTTTCACAGAGCAGTGGAGAGACAAAAATTGGAACTAGAGGTCTCCAAGGCTACCAAGGTCTCCCAATAAGGGGATAGATGGGGCACTGGCATGACTTTCGTGTGTGTGTGTGTGTGTGTGTGTGTGTGTGTGTGTGTGTTTTCTCCTTCCTCCTTTATCCAAGGCTTTAGCCAGGAGGAAAGGGGTTAAGAAGCTAAATATCATAGTGAGGTTTCCAGCAGCTTTATAGGGCTTAGGAAATATTATATTTCAGAACCAGGACATTGGGGACTTTAGTAAACACTTAGTTCTCTTAGATACAGAGTGGACATGAGTTAGAATAGCTTGAGAGAGACTACAATCCAACTCAGAGCAGCTGAGACCTCAACCAGGACAAATAAGAGGTCCTGTATGAAAGCTTTTAAAATTTAAATACCTTATGGTTATTACTATGGACTTCTACATAACTGTTTTGTCTTTTCTTTGCTAATATACTTATGCAATTCATAAAATAAAATAGGTGGCTAGGGACTTAGCTCAATTAGGAGAGTGTCTGCCCAGCATCCATGAAACCTGTGTTTCACCCTAGCACCACATAAGCTGGGCATGATGGTGCACACCTGTAATTCCAGAACTTGAGAGGTATAAGCAGGAGAAGCATGAGTTCAAAGTCTTCCTCAGAGGCATAATGAGCTTAACAATAGCTTGGACTACATGATTCCCTGTTACTAATAATAAGAGTAAATACAAGTGCATAATGAGAATATAAATATATTACATACACTATATCAGCGCAGGGCTGGGGACAGTGCTCAGGGGCTGAGGGCACTTGCAGCACAAACACGAGGGTCTGAGAGGGCCTGAGACCACTGAGTGTGAGTCCTTAGGCAACCATGTAAACAGCTATGTGTGACCACTTCTGTAATTCCAGTTCTGCAAGGGCCTGAGGTTGGAGACTCAATGGGGCTTGCTCTGGATTCAGTGAGAGACTATGCCTCAATGAAATAGGTAGGTGAGGGAAAAGAGGAAGACATCTGATGTAGCAGGGTAGATACATGCATGCCCTATACAAACATTACCTCTCATAGCATATTTACCTCAGACACAGTTATGCCAAAAATAAAAAGCATTTGTATCACAATGCAGAAAAAGACATAATAAAATACATTTGTAAATATAATTTACATCTAAATAATTATGTTATTAGATAAATGAAAGTATAAAATATAAATGTAAAATGTAATAAATATAAATAGCTAAATATACCACATATTTATTTAATTTTACATAATATAAATATAGAATGAGTCAGGCATGATGGTGTATGCATGCCTTTAACCCCAGCACTTGGAAGGCAGAGGTAGGAGGGTCATGGTGAGTTCGATGCCAGCCTGAAACTACATAGTGAATTCCAGATCAGCCTGAGCTAGAGTGAGACCCTACCTTGAAAAACAAAAGCAAAAAAATAAATATAGAATAAGTGTGTTAATATAAATATCATATTTCATACTTCATAAAATATATAAGTGCATTTAAGGTGTTCATCAAAATAACCAAATTTAATGCGGTAAATATATTGAAAAGTTAAAATGTACACAAGAAGTTAAATTGAAAGAAAGTCTAAGTAATAATATTCAGATGCTAGAACGTAAAGGAGCCAACCACAACAATGCTGTGGATGCCAACCTGCACCAGCAGGGTAAATATTGTGCCAATGTCCTCTGTTACAACAGATTCAAACATTTTGATAGAACAGATTCCTGCAAAAGATATTTAAAACTGAGCCAGTGGCAAATCTAGACAGTCATCTGTTTATAAAAGAAATTGAGATTACCACTAAAACTCTTCTCTTAAGAAAATATCCAGTGTTAAAAGTCTTTACCAGGGAGATTTTCCCAATATTTATGGGAAAAATGGGCTTTTTCTTCAATAAACTCTTCCAGGTAAGAAAAAAATAATTTTTTTCAATATTATTTATACCAGAAAAATTCAGCAAGAGATTGTGCAAAGTATCCAACACTTCAGTGTTACTAGAGATGATGGCAGATGCCCTGACTATGGGCTTGCTCATGGTAGTTTTCTGAAAAATGTTGTCAGGACACTAAAACTAGTCACAGTGTGTAAGTATTCCTACTGTGAATATCTGCTTATCAGAAGACTCTTCATTAGACAGTGGCTACTGCTCTATCATAGTTGGTGTAAAATGGAGTCTCCCATACCTGGAAAGCTAATGGCAGGAACTCAATTGCCCGGATTCAGCAGTAAACAGAGACTGGAACCTGGCTGGTGCTTGGCATGCTTCTGTTACATCCTTATAGAGAACAAAAAGAGCACACCAACTATGGCAAAACCAATCAAGATTTCTATCCTTAGATTTGATAGAAACTTGAGAAGGATATGACCAACTCCTATCAAAGTTTGCTGATCCATTCTGTCTTTAAGGTTGAGGATGGTGATGACAGAAGGGAAAAAAAATCCAGAGAATTCCAAAGAATATGTACTGTACCAGAGCAAAGTCATCTTGGAATTTATGTCTTATGAGCAAGGTGTGCCAGCCAGCGTTTTGGTTATGAGGAATAGAAGATATGTAGGGAAAATCAGTAAGTTGGACAAGCATTACACTCACCTTCTCAGTGTAAGAAGAGAAGTGTCAGGAGGAGAAATTTTATTCAAAAGAGACCTCACAAGGCAACCATGAGCTGCATATACAGAAAAAGTAGAGTGGGAGAAATCAATTCCTTGCTGCCGTCTGGATCAGGCATGTCCTCCGGGGCCCATTCGGTCCCCAGCTTTGGGCTACTGGATGCTGTGGGAGCTGTAAGAACCGGGACCCTGTGTGAGATGGGCTCATTGGGGCCATGACGTTGAAGGGAATTGTGGGACCCTTGCCCTCCTCTTTCTTTTCTTGTTCACATCCAAGCATTACTCCACCACATTCTGCCAAGGTGTGCCACCAAAAAAATCCAAGAGCAAAGGAGCCAACCACAGCCAGAAACCTCCAAAACCATGAGCCCAAATCATCCTTTCCACATTGTAAGTTATCACAGTATTTTTTCACACTAACGGAAATCTGATGGACACAACCCGCAGTCATAACACACAACATAACAAGGGTGTGTTTTAAACTCTCACCTGACAGATCACTTCACATTCTCAGCATCATCAACTGAAGTGTCCTCAATGGGACACAGAAATACTTGCAGACAAAACTAAGAAGAAGCAAGCTGAGACATGGGTTGTATTAATATTTCCCAATTATTGTGTTCATTTTAATACACTGTAATCAATAGTAGACAAAAAACATCTAAAAATAAATAGTGTGCATTCTTATGTGTATTGGTTCATTTTAATGCACACCTAAACCTCTGGAAGCATTCATCACCATGAAATCCTTTAATAAAAGTGACAGATAAATTAAAATAAATGGCTCAATTTTTTTAACAAAACAGATTTTTTTTCACTTTAAGTGTAATGAGAATTAGAAGTTCTGTTCTCCCCTGAAGTTAAATACAATGTGGTATTGTATCAAGCACCCGGCACCTTTCTCTGCAGCACTGAAGCAGCCCAAATGTAATTTGAGCTAATTCATGAAATGCGCTTTGTCAAAGGATCTTTATTGCCTGCGAGATAAATAGTCAAAATATATCAGATTTATTGATGTCCAGGGAAAATGACATTATGGTTGTTTAGAGTGAAGCTATGAGTATTCAGAGAAATGAAAGTGGACTCTGGTTTGTGCCCTAAGAAAAACAAGTGACAGAAAAGCGTCAGGCAGAGGAAAACTGCATGTCAGCCCAGCTATGTCAGAGGAAGGTTTAGCCTTCATTACAAGAGAGATCTGAACTTAGAGATCTGAACTTGGGCAATGCAGGCACCTTTTCTAGAAAGATGGGCGTGCTGGAATATGAATATGCAGACCTAGGACATAGGTCTTAGAAACATATGTATTTATTATAGAACAACAATAAAACAGTCTCTAAAGAATTTGAGTAGTAAGCTTCTGGGCATATGTTAACTGTATTAAAGAGAGGTAATGATAGAATATTTTATAAAGGACAACAACCTAATAGATTAGACAAAGACCACTATGGATCTAAACAAACCTCTCAAAGCATAGGGCTGTTTAACCATGTCTTTGGAGGAAATAAGACTAACTTTGGCATGTGTGGTATACAAGGGTATACCTATGGGGCAATGAGAAACCAGTGGTGCTATCTCGAGGTTTGCAGACCTTCCTGAACTCTAAAATGGAAGCAATCAGAAGGGAGGTCGTGACTGCAAGGTAGCAGTGTGGCCCTGCATCTTCGGACGCTGAAACAAAGCAAATTGAGTCATGCAAAGTAACCCCAAAACTCAACGGCTAAACCTAGCATCAGAATAGCTATTCTTTGTGTCCATCAAAGCAATTACCAGGTATAGCTATGCTTTTAGATCTCAGAGAAAATGACATTAATAATTTATTAAAATAGATACATCCAAATCACAGTTGATATTAATATATACATATTCCTTTTTTGTTCCTTCACTATAATGTTTATTTATTATTCATTTGCAGTGCTGGGAATTCAATCAAGGCAGGGTCTTTTACCTGCCAGGCAAGTACTCTATCAAAGAACTCTACTCGCCAGCCCATTTGCTGCTTATTTTAACTACTGTGCTTAACACCTTTGTGCCTGTGACCTCATTGATTATCCTCACATGCTGTGAACATATTTGATCTTTTCCCCTTGTTGGATCTGCTATGTCAGAAATACTTATCGAATCAATTTTTATGTGAGAACAAAACTCTTTTTTTATCAAGAAAGTCATGCAATTTTATAAATCAGTGCACTTCTTGGAGGTAACTAATTTCTATCACTCCTCTTAACGAGTATGAGAAGTGGGTCACTAACAGTTAGCAAGTTCAGGGATGTTCCCACATTGTAGCACACACTACCCAGAGGCCTCTCTACTATGTATTTAGCTGAGTATATTAGAAGTGGAAGGCCCTTGTTGCTCTTTAACTAGGTGCTTCCTGGGAACAGCAGTGTAGAGTGAGGCAGCCAGGACACTGAAAAGTATCACTTACTGCCCACTGCTAAGTAGGGAACCTATAAGCTCCTTGGGAGGGACTTTGTACCCAGGCAAGCATCTAAGTGCTCTGCACTGCTTAGAAAGGGGACGCTGATGCAAAGACACCAGAGGCAGGGTCCTGCTGCTTGCTGTTTGTGCATAATAAAGACCCTGGTTTCTGACCCAGGGGTCTCTGAAGGAATTGCCCATGAAATGTCTCCAGCATAGAAGTAGTTTATACCAAATCCCAGAACTGGCACTGGGCAGAGGGGCACAGGTGAATTGACAGAACCATTATCTTCTGGCGGTTCTTTCTTTCTTTTTCCACTAGAGCCAATGCTACAGATTAAAGTCATGGCTTTTAGTACTTGAGGGCCATAAAGGAAGAAAATAATTGTGATGTTTGTTGCATAGACGGCCTTGTGATGGAGTAGGTGAAATCCCTCCGCTGGGGATTGCTGGTCTGTGTAGGAGTCACTCTTTACTAAACAACACCTGAAATCCTGCAACCGGACCACATGCCACACAAAGGAATGCGACTCATATGATCTTTTTCATAAATTTTAAATTTGAATTTATCATTGACATTTTTGCTTGGAGGGACTGGGGATGTATCTGTGCTGTAGGCGGCTTGCCTAGCCTATGCAAAGAAAGCTCTTGATTCCATCCCCAGCACCATCAAAGAGGAAATCAGTTTCAGAACATACGTAGATTCTATTCTCTCATGCACAATAGTTCTAAGCATTCTGTCTCACTATTACACATAGTCTCAAGCGCTGGTTTTTCTATTGCTCACTTTTTCAAAAAACAGATTGGGATTTATTTATTTATTTATTTATTTATTTATTTATTTTTACACAGAGAGAGAAGAGAGACAGAACAGACAGACAGAGAATGGTCACACCAGGGCTTCCAGCCACGGCAAATGAACTTCAGATGCATGGGCCACTTTGTGCATCTGTTTTCCATGGGTTCTGGGGAATCAACCTAGGTCATTAGACTTTGCAGGCAAGTGCCTTAACCATTTAGCAGTCTCTCCAGTCTCCACTTTTTGTTCAGTTACATTACTTTACTTTTAATCATTTTTACTGTACTCACAGGGGTCCTGGGCTCCAGTTTCTTACTGGAACTGTTTCAATCTGGGAATAAGGGCAGGTATTTAGATTCCAGAAGAGTCTCCAATTTGGTCTTTCACTCCAGTTGTAAAGAGCAAACAAACCTCCTTACCTCCACAGAGGGTCTTTGATTTTTGTCTCCGTACGTTGTATGGCCCTAGCACCTAGAACATCATTTAGACCAGTGGTTCTGACATGCCTCACCTACAATCTGGCCTATCTCTATGCCCAGATTCCTTTTCATTTCTGGCAGTTTGACATTTCCTTGATACCAGAGTTTGATGGTAAATCCTATAACCCTACACTAGTGAACTGAGAATTGCCACAAGCACAAGACCAGCCTGTGCTACACAGTGAAAACTTGTCTCAAACAAACAAACAACAGCAAAAAAAAAATTCCTATTAATGGGGATATAGACCAGTGGCACTTCAGTTGTCTAGCATTGACAAATTCCTGGATCACTCCATAGCATTCCAAAATGAATGAATGTGTGAATGTATACATAAATAAATATCAATGTTCTTATCAAGCACGGCCTATTTTACTTAAAATACCCACCTATCTAGAAGTCGAAGGTCACTCTCCTAATCCAATTTGCCTGTCAGGGCCCCATGGAATGGCATCGACAGTTCGGTCACTATTTTTTTTAGCATTGGCATGAGATGGTTTTCCAATGTAAAATCCAATTCATCCAATATAGAATATATTTTAGCAGGAAGTGATGCCCAGAGACATTCCGCGGGATCACATTCCATAGGCAGATAATCATCCCCTCTGTAGCAGACACTGAATTGTGTGACTAGTGAAGGCTTCTGTAGAATGAAAGGCTAATCCTCAGAGCACGCGCAGCTCACTGAGAAGCACCTTGCCCAGAGGATACCCGCATGCCTTGGACCACATCGAATACATGGTGGCTGTGACACTCGAGGTTCGATTTGTGGCACTGGACAATGGGGAACAGAATTTTGTATTATTTGGACTTTTGTCTTTAAGATTTGTTTGCTTGTTTGTGAATCAACACCCTTTTTCCTGGCTTGTTTCTCATAGTCAGTCTTGGTTCACTGAGACTTTTTCATTAAAGTAAGTAATAGTTTTCCTTCTATTTTTTTTTTCTTTTAGACTGAAATTAGACTTCAGATCACAGGGCATAGCAAAAAATTTCTGACATTGGGAACTGCCTTCCAAGGCACCCACATGCCTCATCCCTTTCTACACATTCCACACAAAAGGATTGTCTAACTTTCTACCTGGCAACGCTTAAATTGTTTCATTTTTCTTCATTAAAACCACCACGCCTCTTCATTGGGCTCATGTCTTAGCATCACGATTCACTCAGGTCATAAAAACTTTTATTTTTGTTGCTATGGCTTCTTTTTGCCTCAGGGAGAAGTAAAACAGAAACAAGTTAAAGAATATACAGTCAACCCCTCTTTAAAAATATATAACTAGATTTCCAAAGGAATGAAAAAATATGATACTGATGGGAAAACCTTATAGCCAAATCTATATGTAACTTGAAATAACATTACTTTTTGTTGTTGTGCATGTGACATTCCCTCCTACCTAAGATAATCCCTTGAGTTCTCAGTGAATATTATTAGTTATGGGTAATTGAAATTACATTTTTCTAATGGAAGCCATGAAACCAGTCTTTGGGTTCCTGTTTGTGCCAGTGCAGTTACAATTAGCCTTGAACAAGGTCTTTCCCATCTGTCTTAATTGATCTACCTCTAAGAAAAGAATGTGCTGCTTTTATGAATCCCCAAAAGAAAATCAAATAACCACATAGGATCAGAACATTAAGAAACACATAAGAAAACCTGGTGTTTTTGCTGTTTTTATTTTTTTCTTCTATTTTTTGTCTCCTTGTCTTTAAAAGAATTGGGCCACATTGTGGCCAGCCATCCTATGTTCCAAATATCCTTTCCACAATACAATAAGTTCTTCTGACATAAATGCCTTTATTGACCATCCTGAAAATTGCTTAAATACTTAAAATCCCCTAATTAGGAAAATATAGTGGCAGTGGCAAACGTCACGAGAGTGCTTGAGCCTGTTCCTGCCAATCCACCCTGATCAGCTTCTTATGTCTGCTATAAATCTGTTTAGTGATCAGTGAATAACACAGAAGCATTGCCTCAGCTTAGCTTAGGCATTTATTTAGTAATGGACATGGGTAGGTTTTTAAGGCTGACACAAGCATATGTGGTGAAATTATATATATAGTTTTATATGTGTGTGTGTGTGTGTGTGTGTCACATGTGTATATATGGATAGGCATGCATATCTACATAGGTACTATATAAGCACAATATATACATATATATCAGGTATATTGTACATGTTCCTCATAAGATGCTTTCATAATCTGTAAAACAAATTATATGAACTCTAGACTAAAGAGGAGAACTATATATTGTATTTCTACTATGATATTTTACCAAGTAAAAAGGCTCATGTAAATACTAAAGTTTCATTTAAAGATTCAAATTTTATAAACTTTCAGAAACTTACCTATTTTCTTAGGCAGGTTTTCCCTCTGCTTGCTTTCCTTATCATTATTATTATTTTTTCTTTTGCTTTTTCTTTTTGAGGTAGGGTCTCACTCTAGCCCAGACTGACCTGGAATTCACTACAGACTCTCAGGGTTGCCTCAAACTCATGGCGATCCTCCTACCTCTGCCTCCCAAGTGCTGGGAGTAAATGCTTGCACCACCATGCCCGGCCTTATCATTGTTTTTATTCTTACCTGAGAAGATATTGAGGCCCCTTTCTCTTGGCATCTACTATGTGACACCAGCCACAAGGGTTGGTTTTATGTGGAGTGGCCATTTAACTGATTATGTGCTTATATCTCAACCATTGCTCAATATTTAATGTACTCCATTTGTCTTTCTTTCTTGCATTTATTCAGATTTGTCTAAGACAAAACCTTTCAGTACATATGTGATGGTTAAACTGTCTTGTCAACTTGACCATAATTTAGAATCAACTATGAGATACACTTCTGCCCGTGTCTCTCTCTCTCTCTCTTTGTGTGTGTGCGTGTGCGTGTGCATGCGTGTGTGTGTGTGTGTGTTTCCAAAGAGGTTTAACTGAGCACTGGGTGCTCAGACTGGATAAAAGGGAAAAAAAGAACAGAAAAGCTTGTGGAGCACCAACATGCATCCTTCTGGTTCCCAGCTGGATACAACGTCTCACACGCCTGCTGCCACAGCTGAAGCCCATTCTTACCAAGTGAACCCCACCAAGATGGACTGCACCTTAACTGTGAACCAAAATAAACCCTGAAGTTGCTTTTGTCACATTGCATCAGAGCAACTAGCAAAGTGACTGATACAACATAATACAAACTAATATCCCCATCTCATCAGAATCAAACAGAAAGAAAACATAAGGAAGACTATTGCTTCTTGGCTAGTTGTGAGTGGGGAACAGAAGACATGGCTTGGCAGTATTCTAGGTAATCTCATCTTTCAGCTTAGTTTTCACTACTTCATTCATCACTCAACTCAAAGAATATGTCTCATAGTGAATTTTTCTCTTCCAAATAACAAGGCATTGTTAAAACTTAAAAATGGCTTAATGTGTGTTAGATGCTGTACTAAACTCTCCCTATATTTTTTAATCTCCCCTGTTCCACATAAATCCTGTAAAGCTGACAGTTTTACCCTAAAATTTAGAAAGAAAGAAATAAAGGTACAATGCAGTATATTTGCCAAAGTACACAGTCTGTTAGTAGCAAAACAAGTTTAGAATAAAGTTCATTTGCATTTTGTACCCATATTAAGCATAGCACTGGAGGAAGCTAGAGAGTACACCTGTCTTTCAGATAGTACACACCCAAACTGGGTCAGCGCCAGTGCCTCTACATTAAGACAGCCTCGGGTGGGAAAACTATTGGCCAGGAATCAGCAGACTCTGATTTCCTTTTTAATATGGCTTCCACTCAAGGCCCTAACCAGCATCTAACCTTGAAAAGTCACTTTACACCAGGGTCCAAATTTCTAATGTGCACAAGCAGAGATTATATGTTCTCTAAGGTTTTTTTGACGGCAAAACTTATGTCTCTGTGATTAATGGCTGATGGAATGTTGCACTGAACTCTTGGTCTATGTGTTGGCCAAGTTAATATTTAAAAAATGTTCCTTCTAGTGAATGAATCTGCTTAGGGCTGAGCATGTAACTCAGTGGTAGAGTGCTTGCCTAAGCCATTTGTGAGGCCCTGGGTTCACAACCACAAAGTAAATACAAGCTTCGTCAGAATTTCTTCAGATCAGTAGAATTAGCAAGAAGATGCTGGCTACAAGAGCTGTAAGTCTGAAGTTTTTACTTGCTCCAGAAGGGACTGTTTACTCATTCAGCCAGTAACAGTGAATATCATGATCTAGGCATGTTCTAAACAGAGGAAAACAAAAGATGACCAAAAGAAATATGATTTCTTCCCTCATGAGATTTATGTCTGCAAGTCAGTATGTATATGGATGTGAGCAAATACTTTTCAATTGTGATAAATTCTAAAGGAAAATGAAAAGCATAACCATGACTCGGAATAGGGAGGAAGATGGTATACAGATGATCTTTTGTTAATAGTGAGATGTAGGGACAGAGATAGAAAGATAGAATGTGGATTGGTAGAGATATGTGATAGATAGATAGATAGATAGATAGATAGATAGATAGATAGATAGATAGATGATAGAGAGTTGTGAATTTATACTCATCAATCCTATCAAAATTAAAGTACTGTTATGGGCATTTTTATTTCAAAGAGTGTTTTTTACAATCATAAGGGTTCTGAGGTGACCCCCAACAATCTTACCTACATAAATATGACTACTAATAATGACACCTCTCACGAGGTTATTGTAAAGACTAGGTAAGATAACTGGTGAATTTCTTCTCCAATAAGCCCAGAAAGTACTAAACTATGAGTAATTATTCTATGTTTAGCCACATCTGAAGGGTTTATAATCACATGGGAGATTGCTTCTTCCACTGTGGCACTCAAAGCAAGTATAAGCTACCTTGTATGATGAGTTTCTAGATAGTGACACATCTCTGTCTAACTGATTCAGTAAAAGTCCTTTCATAGTTCCTTATATACTGTAACCATTCCTCAAAATTAGTATGCATCAAAATCACCCAAAATGCTTATTAAGCTATGGATATCTGGGTTCCACCTGGTGGTTTCCGGTAGGTCTCGGTTGGGGTTGAGAATTTCATACCTCCCCAGGTGTCATGACATTGACCCAAGCAAGGCCCATAGCAACTATACTGTTCGATGTGTGAGAATCTTTCTATGCCATAGTACATGTAACATTCAGAATCACCCTGAGGGTATGCATTAGAGTACCCATTTATGATGGGCAAGGTAAAATTCAGACAATAAAGAACTTGGCAAAGATTGTACAGTCCTTCTATAAAAGAGCCAGGTGAGAATCCAGTGTGCCTTCCCTGGAGTTCTGACAGTACATACTGCCTAGGGACACACTTTCCAACCTTAAGTTCACTGAAAACCCTACGCTGATGCCCTGGACAATTAGTGAGCTCCTGCAGAATCTTTACTCGACTGTGATACTTTGGTGCAAGTATATGCATCAAAAATAAGCCACAGGGCTCTCGATCATGATTGGGTAGACTATCTAAACCCCCAAATTAAATTAAAGACCATGGCCTATTGATTTCTGTTCCACTTTCTTTATCTATAGAATATAAAAACTTATTTGAGCCTAGTAAAAATATTTTTTCCATAGAAAGGAACAAATTATTTGCATGTTAAATCTACCTCACTCACTTTCTTCATTTGAAATTTAGTTTTAACTGAAATGCAACAACAGCCGGAAATAGTTGGGCAGAGTAGAAGATATTAACATTATTTTATCAACACCTGGGTAAATATGGGCTCTGAGACACCCCTCAGCATGACTAAGAGGGAACAGAATATACCTTCAGCAGAGTTCCTGAAATTAATAGGACCAAATGATTCATAGTCAGTTGTTCTCCAACAGTATGTAATGTGGACTATTTTGACACATATTGAAACACAGGAGAAACTCAACACCAGTGCCCCTTCATCAGCCACCACCCTACAAAGCAGCTTCACCCAGTCAGTCAGAGCCCCATTTTCAGAGACAGTTTTCTGCCAGAGAGGAATCTGTATTTGCAAGTATCATTTACAGCTTTGCGTGTGGGTTCCAATGGAAATGGAACTCAATGGGGGAACATCATTAACTGATCAAGTCCTTTGACAAAAACATTCAAGTGAAACCTACCAGAGGTTTTCAGAGCTCCATTCCTCACTTAACCCCACTTATAACAAAGACATTCTGACACCCTGAGAATGTATAATCAAACTCAAATGAAGGAACCACACACCTCACACCTAGATTCCTATTCTGGGTAAAAACTCTTAACACAGACTTTTTTTTCCCATCTTTCTCATTACCATATTTTCACTATTGTCTCACTAGTGAGTCACTAGTGAGCATACATTTCAAACAGCTAAACCAGGCACGTAAATCTCACTGGCCAAAATACAAAAAGATTTCTTTTATTATTAATTTTACTCTGAAATTTCCATCAGGATTGACTAGGGTAACTAATCAACCTGCTTCGTTATTTATTGTGAATTAATTTCTCCACCGTGGCATTTGGTTTAGCCTACCCAAAACTTTAGGTTTCCTTAAAATGAAAGATTTGGACCTCGGACCCCTGCTTAGAGAAACAAAAGGAAGATACCTTTCTGTGAGAGAAGCAAAATCACAGGGATTATGGGGTACAAAGGAAAGACTGGTAGACATACACATATTCAAGAGTTGCTAGGCGCTGTGAGTGTGATGGAGAGATTGCGATATATGAAGTAAGGACCCCAGCATAGATGAGATCCAATCTAGTGACAGACAACTACACATCCATGGAGAAGTCATGATATAGCCACCACTATTATAATGTTTGAAAAGAAATCCCTCATTGTATACCAAGTGTTTTATTCATATCTTGTCAGTCACACACATGTCATCAACAATGGACAAGGGAAAAAAAATCTGAACTTGTCCAATGCACACAGCTAAAATGTCCTGACAATTCCTGATTTGGGAATGGTGCAAAAGGTGACACATGTCCTATATATAAATTTTTTTTTTCAAATTTTGAACTGGGGTCTTTTCTTTGGGTGGTAATATGTCTGATTCTCTCTAGGGGTACTACACAGTAACAGGAAGGCTTGAGCCCATCAGTACCATGATCACCAGGAAAATTAGCCATCCTCCAACAGGCTACTAAGATAGAGTGTTCTGTAGGTTACGTGTGCTAAGTGAATTTCCAACCCACAGCACCTTCAATTAAAGGTGAGGTTATCTGAGTACAGCCTTATGGCAAATAGAAGAACATCTGTCATGGAGCTTGAATTCTCTTCTTGCTTCTTCCAAACAAGCTGTTTGAGATGGAGACCTTGCAAGCAGAAATGTAAAATAGTGTCCGTTGATACACAAGGACTATGGGAGCAATATTTATGAAGGGAATGTTTATGACTCACCCTCTGTAAGGATGGTTCAAAGAGTAGGTCCAGAAAGATCCCACATGGAAAAGTGTATTTTTATTGGGTCTTAAAATGAGTATGATTTGTCTCATTCTAATCTGGTTTAAGAAACACATGAGACCAGTGTATATAAGTAGCCTGTTTGGTCAACCTTGAATTATGGTAGTAAGCAGAGAGAACAGTCTGGGAAAAAAAAAGGCTAAGAACATGTGGAAATGAACATTGAATATGTTACTCAAATAATGGGTTTATACAGTAGTGAGAGGTAATGATGAGGGAAAGGTTGAAAGAGTCACAAGTGACGCTGCTTTCACACAAACTCCAGCCTGATAGCCAAGTAAAGAATCTAGAGAATTCAATGAGCAACTTTCACATTGCATTGAGGAAACTGTGGTGTTTGCTTGTGAATGAAGGAATGGGATTAATTCATTGTCATATTTGTAATACTGACTTATATGATTTATGTAATGCCTACCTCTCTCAATTTCTGGGGTCTTTGGCTATGATATTTATTTTCTTTGTTTCATACAATAATTCAGCAAGATTGTCATTATTGTCTACATTTTATAGATGATGAAGCTGAATAGTTTCAGCAGTTATGTAGATTTCTAAGGGCCCACCACCAATGTTACAAAGCCAAGGTTCAAATGCCAGTTTCTAAGTTTTATTCCCATGATCTGTCTATACAGACAGTTTTTCCAGGTGCAATGATGGATTTATATAAATCTATTCAAAATATTTGCCTCCCCTCTGACTCCCTTCTCCTTTTGCAATTGAACAGGCCACGTGCAAAACGGCAACTTGTGTTGGAGAAGAAATGTGCAATGGCGAGCACAGAGAAGGTAATTGACCCCCGTGGGCATCAGAACTATGATTTTGTGCTGTTAACATAGTGAAAACAGATGCAGTGTGCAGGGATGTGAGCTCCAAGCCAATTAAGGGGAGTGAAGGCAGAGAAACGAGTTGGTACTCACATGAGATAATGCTTACTGGGCACCATGTGATTCAAACACTTCACATCAACACACAGGTGACCCTTGGGCTTGCAAACGAGACTGTGCACCTGAGTGACAATTTATTGCAAAGAACATGATGTAAATCTAACAGGAAACAGAGCCATTGAGCAAAGCCTGAGAGAGTTCTTACAGGGGAAAACGTGGGGGTGGGGTTACTTATTAGGCACTTCTCAGGGACAACCATAGGTTAACACTCAGGGATGCTTAAAGCCCTGACCATGGGCTACTCCATAAGAAGAAAAAGGCTCTGTCAGCTAATGCCAAGGAATGTTCTCTGTCACAGAGTGGAAGAAACAGACGTTGAGGGTGGATGACTGCTATAACAATGTAAGACATTTGAAAAAGTAAGAGGATATAACTAACCATTACAACATTTAGGAACACAAAGGAAGCTTTCAATCTGGGTAATTGTCTATTTCTTTTGACTTTTTCCTCTCCAGCATGAATAGCCTGGGAAAACAAAACTAAAATAAGCAAACAGACATGCAAAGATCTCTAGAAGCTGAAGCAGAAATGTGTGGAAACCGTCACATCTTAATCACTTTGACAAATAAACGTGTTCAGAAAGGACTTTTTTTTCCGTCTCTTCTACCAGTGTGTTTTACTAAAAATGGTTTTGAAAAATTCCACAGAACAAAACAAAAAACAACGGTAGTAACCTTGGGAAAATGTATACCTAAAGATAAAATGAGAAATGAATTATTGGTTTAAATATTGTGTAGAGGCACATATTTTTTCTGTTCTCTTTCTAAACACCACAGGATGCATTCTATTCAGTAAGGAGTCAATATACTGAAGATAGTATCAATATAAACTCATGTCCAGATTTTCAGGGAGATTTAAAGCCATGCCATCCACTTTTGAATGTTTTACTGTTGACAAATAAAACTCACCGAGAGAAGCAGTGATATGTAAGCTGTCACTTGACTGTTTAGTGGCAAAAGGACATTGTAACTCATGCGTACCGAATCTGGACCTATGGCTGTAGCCACTACACAATTTGCTAACACCCTAGAACTTTAGTGAAACTTCCCTCAGAAAATAATGCTCTCCTTACCCCCAAAGTAGAAGTCGGACCAATGACCAGGCACTTCTGGAGTAGAAAGCAAGAACTCGGCTTCTGAACCCTCCTTTGGTATCTATAAAATGGAGCTGACTACTTGGAGAAATGGATGAGTGAACATTGTCACTATAGAAATTCTGGTCAGTGAATATATTATTTAAAGGATTATTTTTGTTCCTAATTATTTGTCCATTTGCTCCAATAATTATTTTCACAACTCTACTCTTAAACCTTTTATTTTCAGTATTAGAGGGTCAAACCTACATCCATGCACATGGGAGATAATTTTCTACTACTGAGCTGTATTCCAAGTGAACACATAAACCTTTACTTCAACCCCACATCCATAAGGCCAGTGATATAATAACAGAATTTTCAGTTTCTAGTTTTGAAAATAAAACAAATTAATCCAAGTAGAAAGTCTTATTTAGTTGAAAACTCTAAAATAGTAAAAAATTTTCTCTCCACATATCCACATTGGAATTTTGTAGGGAAAACATTCAAGAATTCAGACTTTTCTCACATAAAAATTGAGTATCCATGCCAAGGAAGTGTGCAGGGTGTTCTCTCAGGGATGAATAGACTAAAGATGACAGCTCTGAGTTAAGGGAGACAGCCTTCATCTGGGAGCCCCCTGGCTCTGGGACGCAAACTCACCTCTACTCTCTCCCAGTGAAAGTAGAAAAAAGGATGGCCAGTTTATGAGTTTGAGCTTGTGCTGGACTGATCAGGAAATCCTATGTTCTCATTCAATAGTGTTGTGGGAAACAACAGAAGGTGTCCACGGCCACCATTTCTGAGGTATACACATGATTTAATGGCATAAGTTTATATCTGCTTTACGTAGAAGTGGGAACAGGCTACTGATGTCCATAATATATCAAACGATAAAATAGGAAGTAGGAAGAAAAGAAGTTATCCAACCTTGATGTTTCATAACCTCTAGTCAAGACATTTCCTCAAAACAACAGCAGCAGGGCCTTTTCATACACAGCCTTCTGCAAGAGGGCTCCAGATACAGTGGCATGATTGTCCCATGTCTATCATTCACCAGTGTCTCCCCACTGCAAATTAATGGTTTACTAAATTGCTAAATTCTCAATGCTTGTAATACCTTCTAACAACATTTTTCCTTCTTTCTTTCTTTCTTCTTTTTTTTTTCTTTTCTGACACTTTCATAATGGTTCCAGAGGTTATGCCTTGAATCTGTCCCTTTTCTTGAGTCACTGAGTTCAGATAACATAACACTTAGTCAGCAATAAATATTCTCAGGAAATATCTTAAGAACTGGCCAGCCATACAGCATATCAGTATTTGTTTATTCTGATTAAAGAAAACCTCCCTGGACTCAGTCCTCATAAACAGCAGATCAGATACTCCCGGAAACTACAAATAGTCTGCTGTGACTTCGAAAGCACCTTGAGAAAGACACGAAGAGCCTTTATTTTCCTTAATGATGTTCTAAGCTGACTTGAAAGGGGCCAAGAGCTCTCAATCATATATGCTAACAGACAGGTCCCCCCTCCCTTGAACTAGAATAATCCAACTCATCTACCAGCTTCTAATAGATTCAGAACTTTCTATAGCATAAAATACAACCTGTCTTTGCTAGAATGACTCTATCCTATAAAATTCATAGTCTTGAGCTCTTAGGTAATTATTAAGAGTAAATGAGAACTTATTTCATCCCAATTTTAGCTGGATAAATCAAATTGTTAGAAAAAACATATAATAAATGTCCTACCTACCCATGGACCCTAGGTATATACTCTTTAGAAATTATTCTCCAAAATACAGCTGCTTACTTTAAATGCAAGGTTTTCAATTATTTGAAGACAGGTCTCACTTTGTAACTAAATCTCTTCTCACAACATGTGTCACTCGATGATGTTCTCTTAATCCTCTGATATCATTACTTCTCTCCTGCTGTAGCAATGATTTGTAAAATAATGCATCAGACATTTAATATAATTCACTAACAGTGAGTGCTTTAATCTCCTAATTCATGTCAAGGTATTAAAAATATCTGATGTGGTATAACCACTCAATATTTTTTTTTTTTTTTACTTTTTGGTTTTACCAGTTTGGAACCTGGTGCTTTTAGGGATCGGGGATACAACAGTGAACACCATAAATGTAAATCTGGTGAGCTGTTCTTTATTTGACTTACTGGAATACCAGCTCTAGTAAAAGCAACAGTGTTTGTAACACAATTGATCTGCACAGGGGTAGAAATTCAAAGATCAATTTGGTGTTCTTATAACTTGATGGCCTTTCAAAGACATCAGAACCTTTACATTTTCTTTTTAAAGTACTTATTTATTTGCAAGCAGAGAGAGAAAAACTGGCAGAGATGGAGACAGAGAGGTAGAGAGAGAATGGGCACTGTAAGGGAACACCAGATGCAAACACCACATTGTGCAACTGGCTCTTCATGAGTATTGGAGAATTGAACCTGGGCCATTATGTGTTACAAGAAAGTGCCTTTAACCCCCGAGTAATCCCTCCAGCCCCTCCTTTGCCCTTTCTACTTCCTTGAGTAGGAGCTGGATAACAAAGGAGAATCAAGCCAGCAATTTAAGCCTTCATAGGAAACTATATCAATATCTAGAATAATTTGTAAGCCACTCTGTCTTTGATCTCTCATATTGATTTCAAATTTCTATTAATTTTTCCAATCCCTCCTGTGTAAGAATACCTTTGAGTGCTTGTTGGTCCCTCTGTTTAGAACTGTAGCCCCCAGTTTCTTCTCTACTTTACTTCCAAGATTTTTCAAGTTAGTTCAAAATACTAAAATGTCTTTAAAGTTTTCCATAACTCATCCCCATTACCCCACATAGAATCTCAGACTTTCTCTGGCTCTGAACACTTTATTTATATACTGATTATATCAGTCTTTTTAAATCAAAATTTCTTTCTTACTTATTGGTCTGCCATAGCATAACATGAACTTTTTAAAAGCAAAATTATTGCCTTACTCAGTATCTGGAGTTCTGACAAAATGACTTTTACTGTAAGCATACATGTACTTATGAAAAGACTTAATTAAGACACTGAAAATTGGAAAACAGTATGACAAATAAATTATTTCAATAAATGCTTATATGGTTTCTTGAATATTTCACTTGATCCATTTGTTTTTTTTTAGATGTCCAACCAAATTTATTTAAGTATATATTAATTGACAGGATCAATTTAAGCACATAAATAAATGTTAGTTAAAGAATT
This sequence comes from Dipus sagitta, assembly GCA_036346955.1. Taxonomy (NCBI): domain Eukaryota; kingdom Metazoa; phylum Chordata; class Mammalia; order Rodentia; family Dipodidae; genus Dipus; species Dipus sagitta. The sequence continues at coordinate 62,866,496 of CM070786.1, forward strand.
AAAATAAATTTTTAGGAATCCTTAATAGTGGCGTCACCCTTATCATTACATTAGTTTAAATAATTACACTAAAAAAGTATTAAATATAATGAAAATATTTATTCTAAAGGGTTTAGCATTCTAATTTAAGGATATACTCAGAGTTCATTTTTAGCATAACTTTTGATGTTAATTACGCATTGTGCATGAGATCTAAAACAAAAGATAAATATTCAAGTAGACAGTAGTCTAAAATAAAATGAACAGAAGAAAGTATAGCAAATAGAACACTCAAACACTTCCAATAGGTTAAAAGAAATATCACTAGTCAGATAAAAGCTTTTTAACATTTTGAATAAATGTTTACTGCTAACATTCTTAATAGCAATAACTCTCCTAACTAAACAGAAACGCAATCAAAACTCAAAAATGCCCCCAGAAAAGGTATGAACTTGGACTTACAATTTATTTCATGATCACTCGAAGTGATGATATGGAAAAAGTGAATAATTTAAAAGTCTTAGTGCACCAAAGTATTGGTAGAATGCAACCTAATAAACATAGCAATTGAGAAGGAAAAGAAGAACAAAGCTGAGTAAATTCAGTGAAGATCTTGGCCTCCATACTACCAGATAAAAAATGATACGTTGGCACTGTGGCATGAGATTTGTTCCCAAAAAGAAATTAAATTCAATGCTCTGGGAAGCTCCTGGTCCTCTCAACTTTGTATCTTCTGGTCCAATAATGAAGAAACTGTGATAATTTGCTTTCTTTGGTTGAAAAAAAAAAGTCCCATTTTCCAAATGATTTTTGCCTTCAGCTTAGATTTTGCCCAGATCCTGCCTTTACTTCCCCAGGAAGATCTAAACACATAGTCTATCTCACTCATGGCCCACCATGAAGGGGTCCTCAAAGCCAGGAACAAAAAGTCATCCCTCTAGATTCTTACCTCAGAATTTGTTCAAGACAGGTAACAGTTCCAAGTTTTCCTCAAGGCAGAGAACAAACAGAACCCTACCACTTTCTTCTTATGCTCTGTTTAAAAATATTTCTTATTTACTTACATGTGGGAGGGGGGGTGCACCAGCACCTAGCACCTCTTGCCACTGCAAAAGAACTCCAGATCCATGCACACGTTTTGTATAGGGCTTTATGCAGGTACAGGAGATTGGAACCAGGGACCAGGAAATTTTGCATGCAAGTACCTTTAACTGCTAAGCATCTCCCCAGCCCTCTTGATGCTATTTTAAAGGCAGAACCAATACTAGGACAGTACAAATGGGTCATTTTAAGGGAAGCCATTTTGCTTCAAGGCCAAGCCACCCTAGAAAACTATTACCAAAATAGCTTTCCAAAACTGGAGGATGTAAAGTTATCTTTAAGAAAAAAGAAATCCTAAACTTGTCCAGGATTACATAAGTAAGCGCCACTGTAGTAATAGGACAACTCGGACCCTGTTTCCACTGTTAGCTGTTTCAGAAGCAGACCTGTCAAGATAAACCTAATTTTATGTCTATGAGACTGGGCCAGGGCTGTCCAAATACTTGATCAAATATTCTGAGTGTTCCTATGAGACTTCCCATTTCAATTGACAGACTGAATAAGGCAGAATTCCTTTCCCAATATAGATGACCTCATCAATGAATTGAAGGCCTGGATAGAACCAAGGCTGGCCTTCCTGTCTGTCCTTCTTGTCAATAAGCATGGATTCCTCATGCCTGAGTCTCCTCCTGCGTCCAGATGCCACTGAAACACCAATTGCCCCTGGGTCTCCAGCCAGCCAGCCTTCGGTCATCTGTTTGCTCTCTGGGGCCTCCAGTTTGCTGACTACAGAACTGGGGATTTCTCAGCCACTGTCGTCATGTGAGCTGAATCTTTGCCGTAGATCCTTTGCTGTCTATATACAAATCTTACTAGTTCAATTTTCTGTAGAATCGTAATTCAATCCATGTTAACAAGGTCTACTTTACCTTTCTCGCAGTCCGTTGATTCATCTGTAAGACAAAGTTTTAAGTCTGAGCTGCTTTCAGCCATAGCAACTCGTGGCTGTGTGTCCCATAAGTGGCGAGTGAGAGGATTCTATCCACCACTGTGTTTACTGAATGAGGCTTCACCCTGTGCCCAGCTAACCTCATTTTACAACATCCTGTGTGGTTACTGTTCCTGGATTTTTTTTTTTTTTTTTCCTTTTAGGTGAGAACATGGAGGCATTCGGTAATTTGTCCAAGTCTCACAGAACAAAGAGAAAAAACCCAGACAAATTAATGTTAAGATAAACAAACAGAATAATTTGAGCGAAATAAGAAATGAGAAGTGATAGTGTTGGGACATCACCTTGGCACTGAACCACAACTCCGAGACAAAGTTCTCACCCCAGCCCCAGGGCAACAGTTGTGATCAAAATAACATCTTTGTCAAGATGAAGGGTGAGGAGGAAGAAGATGATTGCCATCTTTTATGCAGAGTTCGGGTTCTCACTGTGGAGTCTAGGATGGACTCATGACAATCCCCCTGCCTCAGGCTCACAAGTGCTAGGATTATAGGCAAGTGCCTTCCTACCAGCTTGGATGAGTATCTTCATGCATAGACACCCTACTCTTTCCAGTTCTGATACCAGCTTCACAGGGTAATAGGCAGCTCTATTAAAAGAAAGAGGTAAAAAGGATTTGTGGTTTGATACTCATGCTTCTATTTCCCTTCCTGACAACATGGCCCTTGGCCAGGTTAGCCAAAGCACAGGCTGAAGTAGGACACTGAAATATATTTACATATACATAGACACCTGCATACATGTGCAAATACATGTGCATATATATTATGTATATATTTTTTTCTCACTTAAAAACCTATCCGTGAAAGTGAGCATTCTTATAAGTATCTCAGATTTCCCTGAACTTATTAATAGTTGCATTGTATTTTAAGAAGAAAAATAACCTGCCTAGTTTTGTTTGATTTAGAGTGACACGACTGTATTTACTATCTTTTTATTTGTTTTTTTTGGGGGGGAGGGCAAGTAATTCTCCTTCAATATGCCTAGTAATAGCAAAAGTATTTATTTGTATATCTGGATATAATAAGTACTACTCTACACAAGATTTATGAAGTGTTTTTATTCTCTCTACTTTATAGTTGCGAAAATTGGAGCTTAGCATGGATAACTAATGTGCATTGTACCACCAAGAGCTGAGATTTAACTAGTCTTGAAATTATATCTAAAATTCAATATATATAGTTTACACATAGGACAAGAATTATGCTAAATTCAGAAATTATTGTTGCAGTATAGAGCCCTCTCAGGATTATTACTCTCTTCTTCCTTAAATGAAATATTGAGTAAATCAGATGTTTCAAGTTATACTTTTCCTACTTGAAAATACAGCATTTTATTGTACGGTGTCCCAGAGGCATACAGATTTAGGTAACTACAGATGCCAACCCCTGCATCTGCTATGAGTTTGTGATAAAGAGAAGTGAAATGCAGCCTCAATGTTATCCTATTCTTCACATTTTCCTGAATATTCTGAACAGAATCCGTGATCTGACGAGCCATTGGGAAGGATATCCATGTCATACTGAGTGAGCAACTCTCTCATAAATAATTTAATTTGCTTTGCAATCTGGAAATCCTTCTCTCTTTACCTCATATGTTAAAGGGTGGTTCAAGATAGAAAGGAAAGTGAAGATTAAATAAAAACCTAAAGCAGCATTCCTACTTTGGATATATCAAAGCTTCTATGTATTACATATAAACACCACGAATTTCTCAGAAAAGCAGAGCAGGGGGAGAGAGGGTGCTAACTTCTCCAGGGAGGTGCGCAGACTTGCCAAGACGGTTGAGTGACAGCTGGCTTGGCTGGGTGACAGTAAGTTGTGCACACACACTTCCCACCTTGCTTGCAAGCTGGCTAAGAGCCTCACTTCAAACAAAGCCCTGCATGGCCTCACCTGCGGGTTTCCAGCACCTTCCAGGGTGGGATCCTGGCTCTCAGACAAAACTATGCCTAAAACTTCAATTCATCAATGCCTAAGTCTAAAAGCCATTAAAAAAAAAAAAAAAAAAAAAAAAAAAAAAAAAAAAAAAAAAAAACCTGGTCTAGTTTCAAGTAAAACACCGCCAAGGTTTAAATTCCCCATCTCACACTGCCATCTACTGTCTAAGGCCCAGTGCAGTGAGGAAAGGAAGTTTCAATACACCAAGCTTTGGGGAGTCCCTGAAATTTTCCATGAGTTTTCAGAATCTGATAATCAGCGCAGGTTGTTTTCACATTCATCAACTATGTTACCTGTCATTTTGCAGGTTTTCATAAAATGCATGCAGACCAAACCCACACTTTAATCTCACATTAAAAGAAAAGTTATAGTTCTTCCTTGAAAAGGATTAGAACCATAAAATAATGTCCATGGGGTAAAAATGGACTCAAGAGATCTTGACTGAGAGTCACTGTCTCCTCACCTTTTTTTTTTTTGTTTGTTTGTTTGTTTGTTTGTTTTTGAGGTAGGGTTTCACTCTAGCCCAGGCTAACCTGGAATTCACTATCTAGTCTCAGGGTGGCCTTGAACTCATGATGATCCTCCTGCCTCTGCCTCCCCAGTGCTGGGATTAAAGGTGTGCACCACCATGCCCAACACCTATCTCCTCACTTTAATTGGAGGAGAACAAACCTGTGTTGAATAATGTAGACCACAAGCTCCATCCATACTGGGCCTTGGCAGCTGACAAATATCTCCACAAGTTGATGGTCAGAGATAGGCAAATGTCAAGATGTCTGTCAAAGGCCATAGGTACGTTCATCCCTCATGCATGACTGGTGTGTTGTGGGCCTCCCCAGAACCATTGCCTCCCTGAGCAGATCCTCTCAAGGTTAAATATGTGGGTCCCAACTCAGATGCCTCCCTCTCTCTTTCACAGAGGGGATTCCCAACCATCCCTGCCACAATGAAGCATTTTGCTCATATGGTTACAACACTCACAAACGCATCATAGACCACACCTTAGCTTTCATCTATTATTTTTGTAAGGGCAACATGAAATCATTGAATAAGTTTAAGGGAACAAAGAACTGGTCTTTGCTTTGGTCACCTGGGGAAGGGATGCTTGACTTTGGATGAAGCACCTGGTGACTACAAACATCTGTGTGTGGATAAGGGAACAATTACTATTTCCTTTCCTCCATATAAATAGCCTATGATGATAATAACTTATACGTATAATATAAATATGCCATGCAATTGTAAGTCTGTTTTAAAGACTATCTTAATCCATTTGCCTACCAAAGAAATAAATTATACAAAAGAAAAAAAGAAGAAATAAAATAGTTACTTTCTGCAGTGATAAGTGAGTAGCTTGTATATTTGTGATTACTTCAATTTATATGAACATCAAAACTTTAAATAGCCACACCTAACATCTTAATCTCCTACATAGAAGATATACAATATCAGATCAATAGATACAGCAAAGGATACCCAGCTAACTGGAAAATCTAAGCAGTAACTTAATCCAAGATGCAAAAATATATACATTATAACACAAGAAACACCAAAAACCAAGGCAATATAAATCCACCAAAAAGCATCAATGCTTCAGAAATGACCTCTAGTGAAAACGAGTTAGAGAAAATGCCTGAGAAAGATTTCAAAAGAATGATTGTAAATATGTTCAATGAACTCAAAGAAGAAATCAAAGGAATCAGAGAAGATACAGGACACCAATTTAACGAAATAAAGAAATCAATACAAGACATAAATAAGGAAATAGAAATAATGAAGAAAAACCAGTCAGAATTACTAGCAATGAAGAACACAGTTAATGAAATAAAAAACTCTGTAGAAAATCTCACCAGTAGAATGGATGAAGGAGAGGACAGAATATCTAAGCTAGAAGACCAGGTGGCAGATCTAATACAATCCAACAAAGAGAAAGACAAACTAATAGAAAAGTATGAATGGGAATTTCAAGATATTCGGGACACTATGAAAAGATCAAATATAAGAATTCAGGGTATAGTAGAAGGAGAAGAATTTCAATCCAAAGGTATAGTAGGCATCTTCAACAAAATCATAGAAGAAAACTTCCCCCAAATTGGGAAAGAGGTGCCAATGCAGATACAGGAAGCATTTAGAACACCAGCCAGACAAAACCTGGAAAGAACCTCTCCTCGCCATATTATAATCAAACTACCAAACACACAATCCAAAGAAAAAATATTGAAAGCAGTTAGAGAGAAAAATCAAGTTACCTACAAAGGCAAGCCCATCAGGATCACAGCAGATTACTCAACACAAACTTTCAAAGCCAGAAGGGCTTGGAGTGAAGTATTCCAAACTCTGAAAGATAACAACTGTCAACCAAGACTACTTTATCCTGCAAAACTATCCATTCAAATAGATGGAGAAATAAGGACATTCCACGACAAAAGCAGGCTAAAGGAGTATTTGAAGACAAAACCAGCTCTACACAAAATACTTGAAAGAATCCTCCATGCCGAAGAGAAAGAAAAACACACATATAAGGAACCTGGAAAACAGCAAACAACACTCAAATACTAGTTAATATAAGAGAGCAAAGGTAGAACCAGAACCACAAAAAAAAAAAAAAAATGGCAAGCATAAATACACATCTTTCAATAATATCTCTTAATATCAATGGCCTCAATGCTCCAACCAAAAGACATAGATTTGCAGACTGGGTTAAAAAGCAGGACCCTACAATTTGTTGTCTCCAAGAAACTCACCTTTCTACAAAGGATGGACATTATCTTAGGGTGAAAGGTTGGAAAACGGTGTTTCAAGCAAATGGACCCAGAAAGCAAGCAGGGGTTGCTATCCTAATAGCTGACAAGGCAGACTTCACTCCAACATTAGTCAAGAAAGATAAGGAAGGTCACTTTATATTGATTAAGGGCACACTCCAACAGGAGGACATTACAATCCTAAACATATATGCACCTAACATGGGGGCTCCCAAATTCATCAAACAAACACTGTTAGAACTAAGGTCACAGATAACACCAAACACAGTGGTAGTTGGTGACTTTAACACCCCACTCTCATCAATTGACAGGTCATCCCGGGAAAAAATAAACAGAGAGGCATCTGGACTAAACGAGGTCATAGAAGGAATGGACCTAACAGACATATACAGGACATTTCATCCAAATGCTGCAGAATATACATTCTTTTCAGCAGCACATGGATCATTCTCTAAAATAGACCATATATTAGGACACAAAGCAAATCTTAACAAATTCAGGAAAATTGAAATAATTCCTTGCATTCTATCTGACCACAATGGAATCAAACTACAAATCAATAGCAAGAAAGGATATAGAGCATACACAAAATCATGGAAACTAAACAATACATTACTAAATGATGAATGGGTCAATGAAGAAATCAAGAAGGAAATCAAAAAATTTATAGAGTCAAACAATAATGAGAACACAACATACCAAAATCTCTGGGACACAATGAAGGCAGTTCTAAGAGGTAAATTTATAGCTTTAAGTGCCTATATTAAGAAATTAGAAAGGTCGCAAATAAATGACCTAATGCTTCACCTTAAAGCATTGGAAAAAGAAGAACAAGGCAAACCAAAAATCAGTAGACGGGAAGAAATAATAAAGATTAGGGCAGAAATTAATGAAATAGAAACCAAAAAAACAATACAAAGAATTAATGAAACAAAGAGCTGGTTCTTTGAAAGGATAAACAAGATTGATAAACCCTTAGCAAATCTGACCAAAAGAAAGAGAGAAGAGACACAAATTAATAAAATTAGAGATGAAAAAGGTAACATCACGACAGATGCCAGAGAAATTCAAAAAATCATAGGGACATATTATAAAAACATATACTCCACAAAGTATGAAAATCTGAAAGAAATGGATGATTTCCTTGATTTATATGACCTACCTAAATTAAATCAAGATGAGATTAATCACTTAAATAGACCTATAACAAGCATGGAGATCCTAACAGTTATCAAAAATCTCCCAACTAAAAAAAGCCCAGGCCCAGATGGATTCACTGCTGAATTTTACCAGACCTTCAGGGAAGAGCTAACACCATTGCTTCTTAAGCTTTTCCATGAAATAGAAAAAGAAGGAATTCTACCAAACTCCTTCTATGAAGCCAGCATCACTCTGATACCAAAACCAGGCAAAGATAGAACAAAAAAGGAAAATTACAGACCAATCTCCCTCATGAACATAGATGCAAAAATTCTCAACAAAATATTGGCAAACAGAATACAAGAATACATTAGAAAGATCATTCACCCTGACCAAGTAGGCTTTATCCCAGAGATGCAGGGATGGTTCAACATACGCAAATCTATAAATGTTATACATTATATAAATGGGTTGAAGGACAAAAATCACATGATCATCTCATTAGACACAGAGAAAGCATTCGACAAAATCCAACATCCCTTCATGATAAAAGTCCTACAGAGACTGGGAATAGAAGGAACATATCTCAATATAATAAAGGCTATTTATGATAAGCCTACAGCCAACATATTACTAAAGGGGGAAAAACTGGATGCTTTTCCACTAAAATCAGGAACAAGACAAGGGTGTCCACTGTCCCCACTTTTATTTAATATAGTTCTGGAAGTCTTAGCCATAGCAATAAGGCAAGAGACATGCATAAAAGGGATACAAATCGGAAAGGAAGAGGTCAAGTTATCATTATTTGCAGATGACATGATTCTATATATAAAGGACCCTAAAGACTCTACTAGCAAACTGTTAGAGCTGATAAAAACCTACAGTCATGTAGCAGGATACAAAATAAATACACAGAAATCAGTAGCCTTCATATATGCTAACAACAAACACACAGAGGATGAGATCAGAGAATCACTCCCATTCACAATTGCATCAAAAAAAATAAAGTACCTTGGAATAAACCTTACTAAGGAAGTAAAGAATCTATACAATGAGAACTTTAAAACAGTCAAGCGAGAAATTGCAGAAGACACTAGGAAGTGGAAAAACATCCCTTGTTCCTGGATTGGAAGAATCAATATTGTGAAAATGGCGATCTTACCAAAAGCAATCTACACATTTAACGCAATCCCCATCAAAATTCCAAAGGCATTCTTCATGGAAATAGAAAAAACAATCCAAAAATTCATTTGGAATCACAAAAAACCTCGAATATCTAAAATAATACTGAGCAACAAAAATAAGGCTGGTGGTATCACCATACCTGATTTTAACCTATACTACAGAGCCATAGTAACAAAAACAGCATGGTACTGGCACAAAAGCAGACTCGTAGATCAATGGAACAGAATAGAGGACCCAAATGTAACCCCATGTAGTTATAGCCACCTGATATTTGATAAAAATGCCAAAAATACTCATTGGAGAAAAGACAGCCTCTTCAGCAAATGGTGTTGGGAAAACTGGATATATATCTGTAGAAGGATGAAAATAGATTCTTCTCTTTCTCCGTGCACAAGAATTAAGTCCAAATGGATTAAGGACCTTAATATCAGACCTGAAACTCTGAAACTGCTAGAGGAAAAAGTAGGGGAAACCCTTCAACATATTGGTCTTGGCAAAGACTTTCTGAATACAACCCCAATTGCTCAGGCAATAAAACCACAGATTAACCACTGGGACCTCATGAAAATACAAAGATTCTGCACTGCAAAGGACACGGTGAAGAAAGCAAAGAGGCAACCTACAGAATGGGAAAAAATCTTCACCAGCTATACATCTGATAGAGGATTAATATCTAAGATATACAAAGAACTCAAGAAGTTAAATAATAAGGAATCAAACAAACCAATCAAAAAATGGGAAATGGAGCTAAATAGAGAATTCTCAAAGGAAGAAATACGAATGGCATATACGCATCTAAAAAAATGTTCTACATCCCTAGTCATCAGGGAAATGCAGATTAAGACTACATTGAGATTCCATCTCACTCCTGTCAGATTGGCTACCATCATGAAAACAAATGATCATAAATGTTGGCGGGGATGTGGAAAAAGAGGAACCCTTCTACATTGTTGGTGGGAATGCAATCTGGTCCAGCCATTGTGGAAATCAGTGTGGAGGTTCCTAAAACAGCTAAAGATTGATCTACCATATGACCCAGCTATAGCTCTCCTAGGCATATATCCTAAGGACTCATCTCATTACCTTAGAGATACTTGCTCAACCATGTTTATTGCTGCTCAATTTATAATAGCTGGGAAATGGAACCAGCCTAGATGTCCCTCAACTGATGAGTGGATAATGAAGATGTGGCACATTTATACAATGGAGTTTTACTCAGCAGTAAAGAGAAATGAAGTTATGAAATTTGCAGAAAAGTGGATGGATCTGGAAAGAATTATACTAAGTGAGGTAACCCAGGCCCAGAAAGCCAAGCGCCACATGTTCTCCCTCATATGTGGATCTTAGCTAGAGATGATTGGGCTTCTGTGTGAGAAGGAAAAAACTCAGTAGCAGAGGCCAGTAAGTTAAAAAAGGAGATAGAAAGGGAAGAGAAAGAAAGGGAGGAGGGCTTTTATTAGGTTGGTATTGTATATATGTAAGTAGAAAGATTGAGATGGGGAGGGGATATGATGGAGAATGGAATTTCAAAGGGGAAAGGGGGGAGGGTAATACCATGGGATTTTTTTTGTTATCATGGAAAATATTAATAAAAATGGAGAAAAAAAAAACTTTAAATATATCTGGTTTTAAGGTGTCAAATATAACAATAATATAAAAACACTTACAAAAAAAATTAAGCTAGGACTGGAAATCTGGCTCAGTGGCTAAAGCACTTTCCTGCAAAGCCTAATGACCCTGGTTCAATTACCTAGTATCCACATAAAGCCAGATGCACAAGGTGGCACATGCATCTAGAGTTCATTTGCAGCAGCTAAAGTTTCCAGCATGGCCATTCTCCTCTCTCTCTCCTTGCAAATAAAAATATTTTAAAAATTAAAAAATAAGCTACAAATAGCCAAGTCTCGTGACTATTTTAACTCGATGTTGTATATGTGACTTCCGCTTTGACTTGTCACTTCAACTCCACACAGGAAGGGAGATGGGAATCTTGCATGAATTTGACACTATTCACTGATTGATAGTCTCTGGAATCTCCGAAGAATATACAACCATCTACTTGCAAGCATTTACATTTGCAGGAAAGCATTTCCATTAATTTTCAACTTGAAATAAAAGGCTAGCTGATTGCAAAGAACTCATGTAAGGACAATGCAAGACTTTTTTTTTTTTTTTAAATTGAAACCTTCAGGTATGTTTGCTATTATTTGAATTTTCAAGCTAACACTTGAACTTCTATCAATGTTTTTCAGAAGGCATACAAAAAAAAAAAAACTATAATAAATTTGCTTGCTTTGAGCTGGAAGTTTGTAAGACTTCTTCTCGAAAGCAGGCAATAAGGAGAAAGTCAGAACTTCCAGAGTTGGAAAGCCAAGAGTTTTAGCTCACTTATTGCAAAACAAATTATTTGAAATTTTTAAAAGAATGCTACGATTAAGGGAAAAAATAGTTCTGTGTGTGGATGTATGTGAATGTATATGTTCATACTGGATATCCTAGGAATTATTAATATTGATACACACAGAATCATTTATCCCATGTTGATTGTTGATAAAGATTTTCAAGATACCCACTCTACCGTTATATTCAAGCACATGGATTGGAATAAATAAGTGGTTTCTTTAGTATTCAAGCCTTTTACTTATCAAGTGTGCTTCTTGCTGGAAATATTTACTACCGAATTTATTCTCAATTCCTGTCATTTTCCCTAGTGTCTAGTGAACATTCCTCTTCCTGGTCACCGGGTACTTCCAACTTCTTACTCAAAGAAATGAAGAAAGGTGCTGACAAGTGCTTAGGCATTAAGAAATATTGTTAAGAGTAAAACAGTAGTAAAGGTTTGAGTACACTGCAAAAGGGGCATCGGCCACTGGCGAGCGGAGTACTCCAGGGCGCCAGATAGTGATCTGGGGCTTCTCCTTATAGGATTTTTAGGGGAGGATGGCCCAGTTGCTCGGGGCATGGTTCAGGTGGTACTTCAGGTAGCTATACACAGGTGCAAGATGGTAAATAAGGGCAACCACCTAAGAGTTTACTTGGAGGACACAGTTTGCCTTACTGCCCATCTACACCAAACCAACTCAAGTTGGATGCTCCCTGTACAACAGTATATCCGAGTAGGAACTCATGGTAAACAGTGGTCACTAAAGGGAGAAGAGAACTAGTTAACTCGTCTGTAGGAACCCTGGATTTTTGCTGATTTGTATGCAGATTGAAGCACCATGGGAAAAAAAAAATACATCCATTGAGTAAAGGGGGCAGAAACATGTTTGTTGTAAGTAGTGTTTATCATCTCAAATCATACTAAAGCATGGATTACCTCAAATACTTTAATTATATGTTCAAAATGATAGGTATCTCTTGCTAAGAGTATTATGGTTTTAAAAAAAAGGGATAATGAGTTTAATTCCATGGCTCTTGCTAGGTATAAATAAAATTTATTTTAAATCAAGCCAATGCTACATTCACAGAACAATTTTTGAAGAAAATGAAGGTATATTAAAAGTAATAATGTGGTATTCTACCATAAAAAGAACTTGACTTATTATTTTAAAAAATAAAGTTAATATTGCAAACTAAAAATCATATGATTCAAATAAATTTATTCTGTAGACATCTGGATGTTCCATTGCTCCTGAATAAAAATAATAAGTAGTTTGCACGTAATTAATTTAAACCTCCTTAGAAAGAATAAAAAGTTCCTAATTAAAAAAATTACTGCATGTTACCACTTCTGCTCATTTATCTTCTTAGAGTTTTAGAAATATCCACATATGATTCTATTTAAAATTATGCTGAAATATTTTGACTTCTTTATGGAATTACATGAACAGGGACAAATCTCTGACTTGAGTTACTTGAGCCAATAGTGTGTCGAGACAGCATTTAAGGTTTAGACAAGGGACTGGAGAGATTGTTCAGTGGTCAAAGGCCCTTGCTTACAAAGCCTGCTGGCCTGGGTTCATTCCAAGTACCTATACAAAACCAGGAGCACAAAGTAGCCCGTGTATCTGGAGTTCACTGGCAGTGGTACGAGACCTTGGCATGGCCATATTCATTCTCATTTTCTCTCCCCGCCGTCTGCATGTGTGTGTGTGTGTGTGTGTGTGTGTGTGTGTGTGTGTGTAATAAATAAGTACAAATATTTTAAAGTGCAGACAGACAAAAGAGCATGTTTTTCTCAAGGAATAAATGAGGTCAAAACTAAGGATGGAATGAGTAGAAAACCATGCACTTTGTAGCTTGTGTTTCCCTAGGAGTGAACCCTGAGACAAGCCCTTGGGAACAGATAGTTTATCTCAGAGTTTCCGGATATACTGGTGAGGAAGAGGAGAAAACGAGGACACTGGCACTATGTTCATGGTAGCAGAAAGAAGAGTAAAGATGCAAGACTAGATTGGAGTGGGCAGGCGGTGTGGACACTGTCCCCTTATCGCGTCTTTTCTCTGTGATCTCCATAGGAAGTGCTGCAGAGGAAATGTATGTTAGAGTGCTGCTCGTCAGAGGGAAGACGTGGAAGTTGACTGACACTGTGGGAGTCTGAGAAGTTACAGACAGGGATGAGCAATCTGGTTGGCAGCTGGAACTTCTTAAAGGGTCAGTTGAATCCTGTGGTCAGCTTGTTCTCTGAAGCACCACACAGAATTGGTAAGCACTATAAATCGGATTCTCATCTGCAAGAGCATAGTATTTTTAAAAACATATCAGAGCACTTGCTGTCAATAAAAGGCTCCCCTAGTGCTTTCCTTGGTACTCTTAGTGCTTTCCCTGGTACTCCTTGTGCTTCACCTAGTGCTTACATTCATTGATTAGTAGTTCTAGTGCTTTGCCTATTACTCCTAGTGTTTCAGTGAGCACTCCTTGCACCCCTAGCATATTAGATAGTACACACATTCTTTTTTATTATTTTATTTTATTTTTTCTCAATTTTTTAAAACATTTTCCATGATTATAAAAAATATCCCATGGTAATACCCTCCTTCCCCCCCCCCTTTTCCCCTTTGAAATTCCATTCTCCATCATACCTCCTCCCCATCTCAATCAGTCTCTCTTTTATTTTGATGTCATGATCTTTCCCTCCTCCTATGATGGTCTTGTGTAGGTAGTGTCAGGCACTGTGAGGTCATGGATAGTACACACATTCTTATGAATCGCAACTGTGTTCAAATCACTTTTCTGTCTTCCTGGCCTACAAGGTTATGAGAGATATAGTTAGTGCTGAAAATTCTTCAATAAAATTTTAAATGCTTTATTATTTCCCTAAATAAAGCTGAATATTCCAAATCTAAAAGTCCCAAGCTCAAATTCCTTCAAACCTGAAGCATATCAGCACTGACCTGTCACCATAAGTGGGAAACTGCACATCTGACTTCAGGTGAGGGGTGGCAAACACAGCAGCACTGAAAATACTGTATAGCATAGCCATCAAGCTATGGGTATGAGGGTCATATGCAACATAGAAGGAGCCCGTGTTCAGATGTGGTCCCAACACCTAGATATTGCATGATGTATATGAAAAAAAAATCCAAAATCCCCCACAGCACTCAAAATTTGAAACACTTGCCCAGTCATAGAACAAAATCAGCAAATAAAAATGCCCCAAGACATTTGGATAAATGATATTCAATTTATAGTTCATATGTATATATTTATTTCCAGTTAGAATGCTCCAAAACAAGTCAAGTGTAGCAGCCTTGACATGAGAATTGACCAAGGCAGGTGCTTGTGAAGTAACCCCTTTGGGTTGGAATTTGGCCCTCCAGCTTTGGAGTTTTCCTGGATCTACCTCCCATTGCCTTAGGCACATTAGGATTACAGATGTGTGTGCCACTTTGTGTCTTGATTTACATAGTTTATGAGGATTGAACCCAAGTAAACAGACTTGCAGACCAAACACCTTTAACCATTGAGATATCTCCCTAGCCCCCTGGAGCTCAATTTTGTAATAATCTAGGACTGGAAATGTAGTTTCTTCTCCCATTTTTTTTTATATTTTTATGTTCCTTTCAGTTTCCTTTTATTCTTTTCCTGTTGCTACCAAAAACCCTAACTAAGACAGGCACCATCAAGAGAGTTTTTTTGCCACGAGAATTACACTTTAGTCTACTAAAATGAATAACTAAAAAAAAAAAAAAAAAGACTCACTCCTAGAAAGCATGATCATTCTATCTTTCGCATGACTTCAGAGCATCCAGAAATTTCTTTGAACAAAACAGATCATTATAACAATGAAGTACTTTTCCCCATTATCTCCCTGTCAATTGAAATGTACTGACCAAGGACAATACTGTGACATAATCCATCTCACTGTACAAATTTGAGGAGAACAAAATATTGAACCTACAACACCTCTTTTATTCTATCACCAAATTCTAGGCCAACTAATTTCTTTCCTGAGGAACTACAATCACAAACCATCTGGCCTCCCTGTAACCACCCTCACCCACCTCTTCCTCTTCCCCTCTAATTCGAAGTGACGGTCAGAATCGGACTTAAAGCCTTAGACTCAATCACATCACTCTACTCTAATATTTTTGATGGCTTTACATTAATGTTAGAGTAAGGTTCAAACTCTTTCTTGTGGTCACCTGAAGGACCCTGAGTAACTTATCCCTTGACTGCCTGGCAACTTCACCTCCTAGAACTCTCCTTTTCACCTCATTTATCCTAATTTCCCATCCCGTTCTGCTGCTTCCTACCCTGTTCAGCCCAGTGAGTAATTCTTAGCTACCCCATATCATATCCCTATTCAAAACCAGTTCCTCTGTACAACTTTAGTAAGCCAGGGTGATAGACCTCAGTAAATACCTGCTGAGCAGCACATGGTATTCAAACAGAACACTGCTGGAACCAAAAACACGTGGTTGCAATTCACTTTTACCTACTTCTATTTGAGGATCTTCAGAAAGGGAAAGAGCGCAAGAATGGCTCTGGACTATGCTGAGATACAGACTGAATGAAAGAAAGGATAGAAGCCCAGGCTATGCCAGATGCAGGAGCCAATGCAGCCTGGAGAACGGTTTTTCTGTAGTACCTTGCATGACTTACAATTAAACATCAATGCGTTACCAAAAAGGAGGGTGGAAGGCCCTTTCTGATAGGTATTGCATCAGCAAAGGCAGATGGGCTTGGTACATGGGTTTTCTGTTGTCACTTTGAACCTATCCCAAAGGATACATCTGCAGCTTGGACCCCAGGCTAATCCTCTGCAGAAGCAGAAGTCCCATACAGTGATTTAACCAGGCATCCCTGGGCGATCTCTGACCCCCTCTCCAATGACAACCACAGCACTCCTGAGGCTCTTGGTGTAGGCAGTGGCCTTTACTCTTAGGGGCCATAGATGAGGCTGGACATCTGAAGGATCATCCTCAAGACTGCTGTGCCTTCAGGGGGCAACGACAAGTAAGAATGTGGCTACATATCAATGCTTCTATTTTGTTTTTGTTTTTGTCTTTTTTTTCCCCTATCCCAGTTGAAATATTAAATCTTAGAAATTAGTGATATAGTCTTGATTTAACATATTTAAAAAAATGTTTAGGAATTAGACAGCAAACTTATCCATAGACTCACAGCTAAATAACAATATTAAAAAAAATCAGATTTCCCAAACTGTTAAGCCCAACATGTTTCTTGTGAAGGTAGAACCCGTCTGCCCTACGAGGCCCATTGATGTTTAAAGGTTTGATTCTTTGTACTCAAAAGCCGAGTCGCTTTGGGAAGACTTCAGCACAATCTCACTTTCATCCATATGGTCTCAATGTGCTTTCTTTCTGCTTTCTTTTTTGTTTTAATGAACACTTAATATCTTCATACATTTTTGTAGTCAAGGCTGCATTTTCCATCCTACCTCATGCTGGACATCCTTAGCTGAGATGCAGCTGCCCATCCTAGCAGTACCACGTGGACCTTCGACTCAGAAAATAACTGGCTAAAACATTTGATGATGTTCTGACTTATTTTCTATGTGTGACAAGAGGGTACTACCTTTATACATGTCTTAAAATAGTCAGCATTTCACCCAAACTGTTTTTAAACAGTATTAAATCAGTTCCCTGTGAATGCAGTGCAATCATCGAAGCTCCACAAAATACCCTCCAATGCTTCTCAGGATGTCCTTATTTTTAGCATTAATAAAAGTAATGGGATTTATTGAACTTTACTATATTTCTTTTCTAGATATAGCATATGTCATATTCCATTGAATTTTTATCAATGCTCTGTTTGGTGAGATCACATTTTTTGCAAAGAAAAATAGCCCATAGCCCAGACACCAAGAAAGCAACGCACTTGTTCCAAATCACAAGCATAGAACCAGGGTTTGAGCCCAGGCAACTCCACTCCAAGCCTACTCCCTTATCTACTATTTGACGCTAAGAACTTGGAGAAGGCATCTCTCAAATTTATCTGTACTTTCTTGTTCCTTGATAATATTATAAGTAAATAATCTCAAACACTTACATATAGATTTCTTTAAAATAACACAGACATGACATTTTCACATGCTTTATGTTGTATTTCACATTTTGATGTCTAAGCATCAAAACAGTAACGACTTTTACCCTGACCTCTTCATAGCTTCCTTATCTTTGTTTGACGTACACTCTCTATATTAATTGGTTCTTAATTAATCTTTGTGCTTCGGGATTTGAAATAGCTTCAGAGTATTGGTGGCCAGCCTCTCTCTGGCTCATTTTTTTCCTAACAATGTTGATTGAAAATTAATTCAATGGAAAAGAAAATGACGATGTACCCTGCACCAGTGTGGCCTGTGGGTGCTCAATTTAAAAATCCTGTCAATTAAGGTCAGAATTTCAACTAAAGTTAGCATACAAACACTAAGGGGCATCATGCTAAGGCCTGAAGGCATCGACTGTGCACAGAACAATCCCTTTTGTCACTCAATGAAGATATTATTCTTTATTTAGATAAAAGACAAACATATTTGTTACTGGGTTTGAATTTCTACTTAAATGATATGAACTCATTGAGTGTAATTATACCTTGATTGCCTTTGAAGACCTGGAATTGGGGGAAAAAAAAAACTCTTTCTAAAGTCAGCTGGTAGCTACAGAGATCTGAACAACATTGGAGATTTAGATCTTATTGCTTTTCTTATGACCCAGTGGGAGTCATTTCATTTTTTTGTATGTCCATAGTGAACAATTTCTAGAAAACTATATTCAGATGGACCATAACAATCAGGTGATTGTTATTTTCTTATTTGAAGATTTGCTTTTGCTCTTTTAAAATTCACAGTTATCCATTGTCTGATTGTACTCTTCTATGAATCCACATGTATGACATGATGGAGAAGTGTGGACTAATCCAATTGCTGCAACAATAGCCAATAACCAATGGAAAAATATATTCTGAGCTTATTTTAAACAAACCACAAACACACAAAAGCCTTTTAATGTTTTCCTAATTTCAATATTGAAACATCATGCTGCAGCATTGAATAGCAGGGAATTGTGAGGCTCGATGTATCAACATCATCTTTGTTAGACGTCAAGTTAAAACATGTAGAAACTAGATGAACTTTGAGGTGGAAAACTATATTTCCCCTTAAACTATATTAATAATATGCATTCCATTAACATAGTGTATCAACCAATCAGTACATCTTTCTCTTCCTAAATAAAAGTGAATTCATCAATCATAACCCCATTGCCAGGACATGCTGGTTTCCCATCCAAAAACCATTTCTCCTTTCTGCTTAGTAGATGAACAGGGGATGTAGTGCCCGCATTGTTCGTGTTCACAGATGATGACCTGGGGCCCATAGTATGGGCTACTGATCATTCTGAAGTTTCTGTGAACTTGCTGGAAAGGGGGCTCCGACTTAGTAAGCAGCTTTGACTTTGTGTTCCTCACTGGTTGATTGTGTTTTTGCCTGTGTTCCCTTCCCTTCCATAGAGATGTGACTGCTGGATCTGTAATGAATGTAGCATAGGAAGGAGAGACTTACGATCGGGTCTATAATCTACCACTGCCATCTACTTACTTACTGGTCTTCCTAGCCTGTAAGCCATCAACCTCCAGCTGGAAAACTATACTACTGCTGTCTCTCAAATTTCAGTCCACAGATATTTGGCAGTCTAGGGGTTTAAATATAATTTGATTTACTATTTTGGCTATAATCTTCAAACGGATATTTATAGTTCTGAAAGATAAAGCAGTGACATTTTACAACAACATTTTGTAAAATTTCTTCCTTTATTTGAGAGAGCTGAGGTGAAGGGAGTGAATACAGGGACACCAGGGCTTCTTGCTGCAGCGAATGAATTCCAGACATATGTGCCAATTTGTGAATCTGGCTTTACATGGGTATCAGGAAATTGAACTGGGTCCAGCAAGCTTTGTGAGCAAGTGCGCTTAACCACTGAGATATCTTCCCACACTAAAATCTCTCAATTATAAAACATATTCAGATGTCATTTCTTTATGAAATTGTATTATTTCCACAGCAAGAACTAAGGCACAGGTTTGCTAGTAGTTCATTGGGGAATGTGATTCTAGGGAAGAGCCTTCTAAGGAATGAGAGAGGAAAAGGGGAGAGAAAAATCAAAGCAAGGATGGCTTTTTCAGTTTGGAAAAAAGTCTGGGAATAAAAATAAATCATAATTGCACATACAAAAATCTAGGATGAATGAGTGGTTGTCTCCCATCATGTTCTAAACTAACTTTGAAAAAAGTTACAAAATATTATGGCTAGAAGACTAAGAAGTTTAAGGGTGACCTCCACATATGATAGTGTTGTTACTACTGTATTGCACATTTATGAACATAAATCTTATCATCAAAAGTACATCCTACAGAGGCTTGGAGAACAATCCAGAATTGAGTAGCTCAAGCTGAGGTGTTGAATCATTTTTAAGGCTCATCAAAGCCCAGTTGGGATCATAGGTGGGTCTGGGAGAATTGTGAGGGATTGGACATCACCACTACAAAGATCTGTTCATACCTCTATTTCTCCAGTCCATCACATGGTGAAGGTACTGACCAGGCACAGACTCCGCAAGGATGGAATACAGCCAGAAGATAGGACGACCTGATTCCCCGCAGAGGTTTGGTCTTGATATTGATCTTAGCTCTCTTCCAGGTCCCATTTTAAAATTCCTCACCATAGCCAGCACCTCAACTCATCTAGGTTACTTGCCTGGTAGGATGGTAGAATGTTTCACCCACACAATCCTACTCACCTGGGATGATTAAGTCATGTGTGTTGTCAATACTGGTTCATCATTTTACAAGCACAGGAAAAATCAAGAGATACTATCATGGCCTGCCTTACAGATATATTTTTTCCTGCCCCTATGATGTAAGAATAACCCTACCTCATTTTAGTTGTCAAAATAAATTATTCTTGGGCTGGAGAGATGGCTTAGTGTTTAAGGTGCTGGACTTCACAGCCTGAGGACTTAAGCTTGATTCCCCAGTATCTGTATAAGCCAGATGCACAAGAGTTCACATGTGTCTGGAGTTCATTTGCAGTGGCTAGAGGCCCTTGCACACCAGTATTCTCATTCTCTCTCTCTCTCTCTCTCTCTCTCTCTCTCTCTATCACTTTCCATCTCTCTCTGTGCCTCCTTCTCTCTCAAATTTAAAGCATTAAAATAAAATAAATTACTCTTAACTTGTCTAATGCATTCATTCTTTGCTTTCCAATGGCATGAAAAACTAAAAGTGACCAGGATGCAGTCATAGTTTCTAGACCAATTAAACTATTGCAAACCATTGTTTCTGAATAAGTATTTCCTTCATTCTGTCCATATTCTTGGAGACTAGGATTCCTGTTAACCTTTAAATCAAGCAGAGCTTAAGATTGTGGTGACAAGAGACAGATTCGACACACTAGTCATTGAAAAGGAGAAGAGGGGCAGGGAAATGCCTCAGAGCGCTCCTTCCCACCACATGGCCCTTACAATCTTTCTGCCTCCACTTCTGCAATGTTCCCTGAACCAAGGGTGTTTATAAAAGTATACTGATATGTCCTGTTTCATGCTAAGGATTAAAAATGGAAGTAAATAACAGGTAGGTAAATTTGTACCTGACTTAAAAGAATTCAGTGGCTATTAATAACTGGACTTGAGTTTTATTCATGGAAGAATTGACCAAGAACCATGCTGTTCTTCCAATACTAAAATATAATTGAAGAGTAGAAAATGTCATCACATTCATCAAGTTGCTTCAGTGAGAGGCACTATGTTTCAGTTACGAGGCTCACTGTCTATGCAATACACTGGGTTTCACTGAGCCCTAGAGGAGCTGTGAGCTTTTCAGCTTAAGTGAGTTTTGTGGCCATTGTTTTAACTTTGATAGTCAGCAGTGAAAAAGTCAAGTGGGACTTTTCTTTTAATGATAAAGTTAATATAAGAGTCCCAAAATGACTATGCAGCCACTGAGTATGTAAAGGATATTTTTAAAAACATATTTTTCATGTACCTACATTCTCCTCATGGAAACGATTATGAAAGACTGCAAATTTTCAGGAACCCAAGCAAAGAAGTTCTGGATCAACTGTCCAAACAGGAGACTTCAGTCACTTACCATGAAAGGCCATTGCTTTATCAAGTGCAACCTTAACAGTACAAGAGTATTTGGGGGAGGGGATGGTCCTGCAAATTTTAGGCATGTTCCCAGAGTGAGAGCAGACTCTTTGCACCCCAGTTCACTGGTCTATAGATCAGAAAGGCTTTATATTGGCACATTTCCTAATTAGCGCCTGACCTTATGAAGTCAACATGTGATGATTAAGCAGACAACTTCAAAAAAATGAAATGGTGACAGAATACACAAAATATACACAGGTCAAGCAGCCCATCAGAGTCAGCAAAGCCCCTCACTCGCTCTGTGTTTCAGCAGGGGAATTGCAAGGGCTGAACAGGATCCATGGCTTCTGAAATTTTTTTAGCTGTACTGTGGTTCTTCTCAGTGACGTTCGAACACATTCACTGATCTTTTAAAGAGCTCTATGGGATTTTGGAGTTTGTTCTCTTTACTATTTTGTAACCTGTAAATTCGTATCCAGCATTGTCATAGCATTGATGATTATTAAATTTATATATAAGTGTATATGTAGTCCAATCTTACATTTATATGCAGTGTGTTCAACCTCATATCCCATTTTCTAACCAGCCAAAAACAGAAAAAAAAAAAAATCTTAGCATAACCTAAAAGTTTAAGACTACCTTTACTGAAAAACAAAGATTTTATTCTGTTGAAACACATCCTCAGTCCGCCATGTCCCCTCACAACATAAGCTCATATGTAATTTTTAGGTTTCCTCTTTAATCAACTCTAAAGGGAGATAACACAATAGTAACGATGACGCTTCAAAAGTGGAATGCGGTTTATACTCACTCCATGAGTTTCTCTCTCGTACAAAGCTTAGTTTCCATGATTTTGCCATTGAATGGTTGCAAATATCTACCAAATATATTAGTTCCCAGTGTGAGGGGTTTCCATATTCCAGCCTTGTAAGTTAGCAAGTTCAATAAATTTTAGGAAAAAACAAGGTCTTTTAATGCCTGAACACAGCTCGTTTTCTGCAGACCATTTGAATAATATATATTAGACATTGTGTAGGACATGCCACCCGAGATTCCAAATTTTAAGATGACGTTTGCATGTCCAAGCCTGCTTCTCTGCCTCCCTCCCCCTTTCCAGTCATGCAATATCACCAGCATTCACTGGGGACATAGAGATGAATGCTTTTAGCTTCTCCCTCCAACTTTCTCTGAACTCTCCTTTCTATGCCTCAGAGTCTTCTGATGCATAAACTAGACACATCTCTGTTTCCTGGCCGATGTTCTCACATCCTCACCCCCACGTGAACCCACATGCCCAGCTGCCACCTCAGCTCTCCGTTTTCTCTCATTGTGATGGTTACTCTTGAGTGAAAGGATCAGGACTGACCTCTGGGTGTGTATGGGAGGGCATTTCCTGAGAGGGTCAACTGAACATACACCCTCAGAGTAAGCAGAACCTTCCAGTGGGTGGCCCAGACGTGCAATTAAAAAGCAATGCTCCTGACTCTCACCTCTTCTGAGTGAGTGTGTCCATCACTGCTGCCATTGCCTTCCTCAACTCATATCACAATCCAGCTTCCTGGACACGACCAGGACTCTTCCAGGTCTTTAAGGCCAGGTTAGGAATGCTGAGATGCTCATGTGTCTGGGCTGATCCAGTTCTCAGCCTCGCCAGCCTACAGATAGCTACTGTTGGAGTACCCAGCCCTACTGAGCCAGCCAATCTAATCAATTCTTTATGTAACATATACATACCCTCTCAATTCCTCAAAACAGATTTTTTTTTTGGTTTTTTTTTTTTTTGAGGTAGGGTCTCACTCTAGCTCAGGCTGACCTGGAACTCACTATGGAGTCTCAGGGTGGCCTCGAACTCACGGCGATCCTCCTACCTCTGCCTCCCGAGTGCTGGGATTAAAGGCGTGCGCCACCACGCCCGGCTTCAAAACAGATTTTTCCATTATACTCGCATGCTGACTTTAGAAAATTCAGACTGGATTGCTCAGCCTGGCATTCAGGGCCTCTGTGGGCTTTAATATCCTCCCATTTTACCTTACCGTGCTTGTCTGAACTCTGATGAAACAACCCTCTTTCCAGAGGACCCCTGCCTGGCTACCCTGAGCCCTAACCCACAGGTTTTCATTGAAAATGCTTTCCTGACAGATTTGTGAGTACCTTCCCATGACTTGTAACTGTAGGAAAAAAACAAAAAACTCTGTTCTCTGGACCTGTGTGTGAATCCCCTAATATCGCTAACACTGTATATGCATGTGTGATTTGCTATTAGGATTTGAACCTGGGACATTCCCTTTAGACACACATTTGGAATGTTTGGTCTCCAGCTTATGACACCAGTTTGAAGGCGAAAGAGCCTTTAGGCGTGGGGCTTGTGAAAGTCTAACACCAGGGACAGACCTTTGGAAGTCATACCCACACCCGGATTGTGGCCCTGCCCGATGGTCTTCCTGGTTGACTATAGTGCAACCGCTCCTCTGCCACTCACTCTGAATGTCTTCTACACAGCATGAACTGAAGTCTCTCTCAGACTGTGAGCCTAGATACACCTTCCCTCCCTTTAGTCATTTCTGTCACAGTTTTGGTCTCAGCACTAATAGTAGACTTGCTCTCTTTTTCTTGGTAGACTGGTGTCTTCTGAATGAAGATGTTGCCATGCTCGTCATCATGTGGCTTACGTTCCCAACAGTGTAAACATTAAACAAATTCTGTTTGATGATTGGCTGATACTATTCTTTTTTAGAAATAAGAATAACTGATTTGGGGCTAGAGGGATGGTTTAGTGGTTAAGGCGCTTGCCTGCAAAGCCAATGGACCCACAAAAACCAGAGGATGCACAAGGTGGGCACATGCATCTGGAGTTCATTTGTAGTGGTTGAAAACCCTAGCACATCCTCTCTCTCTCTCTCTCTCTCTCTCTCTCTCTCAAATAAATAAATAAAATTTATTAAAAACAATTGATTTGAAACCATGTAAACAAAAGGGTGCCCCAAGTTGCTGTTGCAATGTGTTCATGCCACTGTTTCTTACATGTTCTGGGTCAGATAAGTGAAGAAAGAGCTCATGGCAGCACTTGAAGCTCTTGTGGTGGCTTTGTTCCAGGAGTTAATGGTTTTTCACTCCTTTGGTGGGCAAAGCCAAAGCTCTGAAAAGAATGTTTTCAAAAAGAGAATTTTGCAACCTACTCACAACAAAACATAAATTTAGTCAATAAAATGGGGTGAAATAGAATTATGAGAACAATACTCTTAAAGGAGTCTTTTTTTTTTTTTTTGCTATTTCTATTTTAGATGCTATTTCAGAGAGTAGTGAATGGCTTTTTCTCTGTGTGAAAAGAAGGGTTTAATCTTTTTTTCTCTGAACTGTGGTTAAAAAAAATTACAAAAAGCCTTAAAGTCACTTAAGCAACACTCTGTCTTAAGAAGAGTATCATGAGGCTAAGTAAAAAGATACATTTTCAAAATCAGGAAGGGAGAATACAGTTCTACACTTCAATTCAGTGATACCCAAAAGTGCTTAAAAATCTTTGAAAGGTGAAGGTTTCCTTTTTCCCATTTAAATAATCTGCACCTCAATGATTTCCACTGGACTTTAATCGTCTTCTGTGAGTACTCTTTGCCATCTCTACAAGCACCAAGAAAGGCCCCATTTTCATAAAGTCTAATCCACAGCAATACAAGTTTACATAACATTGAATTACGAAAGAATTCACGACAGTGTGTTTTCAAATAATTGGATTCCTGGTTGCATTTAAATATCACTCAGTTCATGACTACCCAGAAGCACAGGCTATGCAGGGAAGTTAACCTGTGCATGGAGTATGTGTTTATGTGCAAGGTGTGTAAACTGAAATGGATCAACTATGACAAAGCTGTTCTGGAGTTAGAACCTACTGATATTAAAAGGGACAAGAAAGGGGACTTACATGTCTTGAGGATGGACTACCTTGAGTGTTAAAATAACATATATCAAATCTATTAACACTATGTCAGGAAATCAACAGACTAATGTGATTAGAACCACAAGCATGTTATTCAAATTCCTTTCCCCAAATTTTAGAATACTCAATTTCATATGATCTTATTGTCAAGGCAAAGACTTTGAAACAGTTGCTATTTTTTCTAAAAATCTTGCTTTCTACTGATGAAATTACCAAGGCACATAAATCATGTAAAATAATGGGGATGATATCCTAAGATTCACCTCTGTGAATCTCGGCTACTGGACCAGGACCACCCATGTAATGGTAAGTATTTATAGTGTACACTGCATCCCATCCCCTTCTCATCAGAAATTGTGCCAGCATATCTGCCTGACACTGATTTCTGAGTAGGCAGTCAAGTTGAGGTGTGATCAGTTATGTAGACAAGCTCACTGCACTTTCTTACATCTGAAGCGTCCCCGGAGGCCCTTGCTATTTCTCAATGTCATAGAGCCTAATCTTTATGGATCTTAAGTCAAAATTAGAAAACACGGAATATCATGATTGCCCACAGTATGAAATATTTACAAGTATAAGTAAACCCATTTCCTTTATATCAAAACACTTTATAGTAAAATGTATGATCAACCACCTTCTACTGAGACTTACTTTTTAAAAAAATGAATAGATGGGGAATTTTTCAACTTGAAAATGCAAGTTTTTGTTTTGGAGCCATGTTTTACTACTTTTGAGCTAGTGTTTGAATAGTCATCATTTGCATCCATGTACTTGTAGCTCAACCAAACTGTTAGTAATTTTCTGTGTTATAAGTCCAAAACTTCCTTGCATTGCTTTTATATCTCCAAAGCTTCCAAGACCCCAAAGAGCTCACACTGCTCTCATCAAATGTGCCAATCTTATGCCTACTCAGAAGGCATCACCACCTGCTGGGTCTCCTAGTAGCTGGACTAGTTGCTCCCCACCTAGTGCCCAACCTGGTCGGCCAACCTGTGATTCTGCTTGATCAAGCCAACCGAAGGAACCACTGGCGACTCACCTCCTGACTGTCGCCAAGTCCATTTTCCAGCACCCTGGAGGTTCAGTCTATTACTGAGCATGATCTGGCATGCGTGGCCTGCCCTCTTCTCTGTGTACGCTCAGGAGACGTGGCTGAGAAGCTGCTATTGACCAGCCCGGTGTTGGAATCTCGTGCTTGGTCACCTTGCAAAACTGGGGAGGGGCAATTCCTCTTTCACCTGTGGGGTGGAGAGAAGGTGATCAAAATGGTCTTCTGATTTTTTTAAGTGCATTTTCCAGCTGTCAATTGAACTGGGAGGATGCTCTCTTCCCTCACCAAAAAGTACATGGAGGGCCTAGTGAGTATTTGAGACATTTAGAAAAGTAAGATGAAATTTTCATGAATCTTTTTAGATGTCTCCCTTGCTATTTTAACTAAGGTTGACAGGAGGCTTCAAGAACAAGTACTTCTTATATAAACTTGGCCAAAGGAGCATGTGTTAAAATGTGTTTAAAAAAAAAAAAAAAGGACCAGGGCACCATGTCAACAGTTAGGGAAACTAGGGCCTGGGGTTAGAATGAAAAAAAAACAAAAAACAAAAACAAACAAACAAAAAGCAATACCAGGGACAAATGCCTTCAAGATTTGGAGAAGTTAGATGCAGAATTGGGTCAACTCACAGATGTCATAGATAAGCAAATCTTACCTGAAATAAGGAATAGTGTCTTCTATGAATGCAAAATGTGCTCCTTTACCACAGTGGGTGGAGAAGAGCTCATAGGCACATTCATGGGGTACTATCCTGTGAGAAGCGCTCCTCCTTCCTCCCATCCCACAGCTGTCCATCCTTGCTGTGGCCTGTTAATTTCCTCCTTAGGCTACAGTTAAATGTTACACTCAGAACTGTTCTCTGACCAGCACCAGGATCTGTGCTCTGAATAGTCATATAAATGCTAATGCACGTGTCTTTGGGGTGGAGGGTGGAGGTACAAGTTGCATGGAAGTCTCAGGAGCCAGGAGGCCGGAGCCGAGTCATGGCTCCTTAGTGTGCAGTGTGCACCTGGGATACGTCACTCACCCTCAGCCCACATCTGAATATAACCACTTTACTAGCTGACTAGGTTACATGAGGCAGTGATACTTGAACACGAATCCTTCTGGGTATCTACCAGGGATTGCTACAAGAATCCTCAAAGTCCCTTACATAAAATGGCATGATATTCACACATAACATATGCACAGTCATATACTTTAACTCATCCCTACACTATCATTAACATTTACTTCAGTGAGACTCCTAAATTGTTTAGGAAATAAAGAAAAGGACTAAATACATACATATTAAGTGCAGATCCACTTTTAAAATCTATTTATTTGAGAGGCTGGAGAGATGGCTTAGTGGTTAAGGCACTTGTCTGCAAAGCCAAAGGACCTTGGTTTGATTCCTCAGGACCCACATAAGCCAGATGCGCAAGGTAGCACATGCATCTGCAGTTTGTTTGCAGTGGCTGGAAGCCCTGGCACACCCATTCTCTCTCTCTCCCTCTCTCCTCTTTCCCTCTCTCAAATAAATAAATAAAATATTTCTTAAAAATCTATTTATTTGAAAGATGATAGATATATGGATACATAGGTAAATAGATAGATGAGAGAAAGATGGATAGCTTCACAGATAAAGTTAGTGAGTATAGGTGCACCAAGCTCTACTCTCACTGAAAATGAACTCTAAATTCATTTGCCACTTTTTGCATCAGGTTTTATGTGGGTACTGAGATTTGAACCAAGGCTACCAGGCTATGCAAGTAAGTGCCTTTAACCACCAAGCCATCTCCCCAGTCCCAGATTCATTTTGAAAAATGTTTTCAATTAAATGTTAGTCGAATCAGCAGATAAGGAACCCACATATAGCAAGGCTACATTACAATAATAGGTTTTTATAAATTAAATCATGGTATATAATGATACATTTTCAATGTATGATCCCCATTATTTTCAAAGTACTATACCTTTCTAACACGTGTGATCATTTATAATTTGATACATTTATTTATTTAATGATATGCAGCCTGTGACCTGCTCGGCACTGCCAGTTTCATGAAAGTAGGGGTCATACTTCTTTTACACCCCTGGTACTCTATCACTCATAGTATATAATCAATGAAAAGTGTCTTAAATGTACACAGGTCCAATCGAGTCTGCCAGTGCTGAATATAGCCTACTGGCTTTCAAATTGTCTTTCACAAATTTTGGTCAATGGTCGATGATAGTAAGAGTCCTTTCTACTCACCACAATCAAAACCTGGCAACAAGGGGAAATGGGAAAAACATGGGGGATCCTAACCGTGTGACAGCCATGGGAAGCCAGTAGCCAACTGTGGTTGGGAACAGTTAGCTGACAGCCTGTCCTGTGGCCACTCCTTTGTGACTCCCTGCAGGTTGCACTCCAAGACCAAGCTCCCCACGTGGCTGCAGTTAGTGTTAAGCACAGGGGAGCCGCCTAGGCCCTTTCTGCTCTCCTAGAAAACCTGAGCCTCCCTTCTTGCCAACCTAGACTTTCTTGGGCTACAGTCCAGTCCTCTGCTCTTCCCTCTCTCCTTCTGCATGGGTTGAGACTATGCTGTGGTCTATGGCTTTCACAGCTTCTTTTTTAAAAATGTCATTTATTTAGAGAGAGAGAGAAAGAGATACAGAGGGCCTATAGCCACTGCAAGGAACTCCAGATGCCTGTGCCACCTTGTGCATCTGGCTTATGTGTGTACTGGGGAATTGAACCTAGGTCCTTAGGCTTTGCAGGCAAGCGTCTTAACTGCTAAACCATCTCTCAAGCCCTTACACCTTCTTTTGTCCCCTCTTCCTTTATCGTTCTTGCCTCTCTGAAGCATAGGTAGGAAGTGTGGAATGAGCCAGCCCTCTACCTGACTGGCCATGTGTACAAGTGGCTGTCTTATAACAAGGAACATACATCAATCCCAAAAAGCAATATGTGGAATCTTCTTTGTGAATTCCTTCAGTAAGCTGTACAACCTGTCTTTCAGATGTTGCTATAACTCTAACATTTTTCTACATTGCCATAGGAAATTAGAAGAGAAGAGTTGCAATTGCTACCAAATGCAATTTTAAATAGAAAATTGTAAGATTGCTGGACCATTTCCTTCATTCAGGATCACGCAGGGACACCTACTAGAGAAACAACGTTAGGTCAAACCCAATCGCTTCCACTGATGTTTACTATCCAGTCAGAAATGAACTACTCTAATGCAGACTTGCTTTTACATCACTGAAGCAGACCAAAAATGAACCCAACATGGCTCAGGGAAATTTTGCGGAAGAGGGGGTGGAAAGAATGTCAGAGCCACATGTTGGGCCATGATATGCAGAGACATTTATCTTACCCATAACTGTGGAATAACTCCACAATGCATGACCCATATACCTCAACAAGGAGGGGCCAAGGGGAGGGGGTATGTCACGGATGAGCCTAATAATGGTACCAAACTGACTGTATTTGCTGAATACAAAACTAATTAATAAAAAAAATGCAGGCAAAGGGGCTGTAGAGGTGACTTAGTGGTTAAGGCATTTGCCTGCAAAGCCTAAGGACCCAGGTTTAATTTCCCAGTACCCACTTAAAGCCAGATGCCCAAAGTGGTGCATGCATCTGGAGTTCATTTGGAGTGTCTGCTAGCCCTGATGAATCCATTCTCTCTCTCTCTCTCTCTCTCTCTCTCTTTCTCTATCTCTTTCTCTCTGTCGCTCTGTCTTTCTCTGTCTCTCCTTGCAAATAAATAAATACAGGGAAAAAAGAAAGCTTATAAGATGCTGACAAAAAGTATAGGACTGGAAGGATCCAGGACTCCTGCCCACATGTATTTACTTTAAGAGTCAGAAACCTGAAACAGCAAAATCACATGGGCTTTATTTAGTGGAAACTCAGGATATCACAGTACAGGAATCAGGGCTGAGTTTTTCTGTTAACATGTGGGGTGTCCACAAGTCTGAGGAGACTTGCTACACGGGCCTTGCTCTGGAACCGCCACTTGAGGAGAAGTAGCTCATTTGCATTCTGTCTGGGCTTTCCTTTGTCAGTTACATTGTTGCGAAAATCCTTTCACCACTTGTGCTATTTAAGAAACATTTAGACCAGGGATGGAGATTGTCTCAGAGGTAAAAGGCACCTGTTTACAAAGCTTGAGGGCCAGGTTGAAGTCTCCAGTAAAGCCAAATGCACAAAGAGGCAGACACGTGTGTCTTGAAGTTCGTTTCAGATGCACTAGGCCCAACTGCACCCATTCTCATTCTCTCTCTCCTCTTTCTCTCTCTGTTTCTCTCTCTCTGTTTTTCTCTCCCTCCTTGCAAATAATTTAATAAAAATTTCTAAGAGAAACATTTAGACCAAATGCCATTATATACTTAAAAGAATTTAGTCCTGCTGGGAGAAAGAGTTGCTAATACCCCTGGATGATGCAAAGATGACCTTTAAGAAGTATTTTATGGGCTGGGGAGATGGCTTACCAGTTAAGGCCCTTGCCTGCAAAGCCACAGGACCCAAGTCCAATTCTTCAGGACCCACATAAGCCAGGTACACACAGTGGCACATGTGTCTGGAGTTCATTTGTAGAGCCCGGAGGCCCTGCCACATCTATTCTCTCTCTCTCTATCTGCCTATCTCCTTCTCTCTCTCTCTCTCTCTCCATCTCTCTCTCTCTCTCTCTCAAATAAACATTTTTTTTAACAAGGATTTTACATCCATTTGAATGTGCATCAGGGCAGGAATGATTGAGACTCAGTTCCTAATGGGAGCTATGTAACTGTCAACCAGACTAAAAGGAGAGATTATTAAGTGTGCTGCCTCGATCTACAGTATCCCTGCAACCGTGCTTTATGGAGAACTTAAGAAAGGATTTTACAATGTGTGTGAGCTGGAGACTGCAGTTTTGCATCATGAAAAATGGAGGGAAGTGATCATGGGAAGTTCAGACTATGTCTGGGAAACACTTCAAATGAATGCCCTTGGGGACAGGAACACAGCAATTCACACCCACCATCGTGAGGTGTCTGGACGCTTTTTACAAATTAACTCTGGAAAACGACAGAAAGAAAGGCATGTGCTTTTTACAAGAACTGAAAAATACAAATAAAATATTTAAAGAGTATGGAAATATAATTTTATTATCTTGAAGTTTTGATTCAGAAAGATCCTGTGGTTGCCCAGCGTTCTCAGCTTCTCTACCTTCCTACCTACGTTACAGTGGAATAAAAAATGAATAAAGGGCTTCAAGGAGTCATCAGCAGCAGCAGAAAGTGACGTTACCCTACATCATGGCCTCTACCTTGTCGGGGGAGAGTTAAAAACTAAGACAAATGACAACAAAAACAAACTCTCAAATTGCCTGTGGTGATGAGGTATTGAGTCTCAAGCACCTTAGGGAGGAAGCCACTACTGGGGGAAAGAGGGTGCTCCAAAAGGGGGTGCTCCTAAAGGGGGTGCTCCAAAAGGTCTCCTTCAGTCCTCTCAGGGACTGTGTCCTGTGAATACCAAAATCTAGGACTTGCATCCATACCTGACATGTGCATATCCTCTCTCATATTTCCAATCATTTTAGATGACACAGTACTTAGTGCAATGTACTCCTAGGTAAGCACTGCTGATACCATATTTTGTGGGAGGAAAGGCCGACGTGTGCAGTTCAGGCATGGTCAGATAATTTTGATTTTAGTTGGTTGAATGCATAATTGCACGGCTAGTACCGAGGACTGACTGCAGCTCATCTCCCGCTTGCACAGTTATATTCTCATATTACCACCTCAGTTTCCCTCTGTGTTTTCTTATGGCAACATTTTACATTGGCATGAATTTGTACAGATGTGAGGATCAACAGTGGGGAGAAGGGACCACAAGTCTACTGATCAGCCACAAAAACTATCTCTGCTGATTCTGAAATAAAAGCCTACATCTCTGAGCCCCAAAGATTAAAAGACATTGAGAGAATGAGGGGTGGGATTCTTTGGTGACAGTGCCCCAGTGCCTCTCATTGCTGTGACCTCCTCATGGAAGGTGGGTGAGTCTTTCTGCTTTGCCACTATGTAGAATAAAAACAACCTTGTACTCCTCCCCAAACACGTCCATCGTGGGCATTCCACACTGCCAGGGCCTATTTTCCCCTCCAGAAAGTATCTTGCTTAAGCAGACATTATGTCTAATCCAATCAGAAGTGGTACATCACAGTTTTCTAAAAGCTGAAGGAATTAGTGATCTCTTCACTATTATTCAACACACATGTGTCCATCTATTTCTGCTACTGTAATGAAATCCTTGAGGCAAGTTAACTTTATTTTTAAAAGATGTTTATTTAGCTCCAGGATTTGGATTCTTGGCGTGTAAACCACACAGCTCAGGCTCTAATGAGGACTTCCCATTCGCTGCATCACCTCCAGGCACATGGCAGAAGTGAAATCACATCTCCAAAGAGAAAGCCACAGGGCTGAGGGTGCCACAGTCCTTCCAAGGACATGCCTCAAATTATCCAAGTACCTCCCACTAGACCCTACCTCTTAAATGTCCATTATCCTCCACTGCCCCCTGAGGACCAAATCCCTCACACACTCCCTGGAGACCGCACTTAAATCAAATCTAGGGCATAACACTATTTTTAGTGTGGTACATATAAGAAACAGGCTTTGTGGTCACAGTGATGTAAGAGATGCGTATATACATCACTCATTGCTATACAGAAAAGGAACTTCCTGCTGCCTTTAAGATTAGAACCTTCTCTTCTCTGTATTAGCCTATTATCTGTTTTCTAAAACCCAAGCTATTGTGGGTCTTGGTCTCTAACAGGCCTCACCCTTGTCCTCCTCCCCTTCACCAGGGGCTCAGAGTCTTCTCTGTGCCACCTCACCTCCATCATTTTACCATGCATAAGCTATGTCAACCAGACTAAATCCAAGGTATGAATTCCCAACCTGAATTTTAATCAGCCAATTAGAAATCTGTTCTGGGCTTTTCATGAGGACCTCAAACAGCAGATGAAAAAAAAAAAAAAACAATTGAATTCACTTGTTCATTTTCTTTTTCTCTAAACCTGATCTTTAGTGTGCAAAGCTTACTTTCAGAAGTAGATATAATATCAGTCATATGTATACCAGCAGGAAATCTTGACATCATTAATGATTGCTTCTTCTCATTAACTCACAAGTTAAATAGCAAGTCCAGGCTCCATCAAGCGGTCTTTCTCATGTCCTCCAATTTCTCTTCATTCTCGCTGCCCCTCCCTAGTTTCAGCTGATATTACACCTCCTCTAAGCTACTGTCCCAACCACTCTCCCCAGGTTCAGGTGGCCTCCCTTCTACAAGTTCCTGTGCTACCACAAGAATGCTCTTTCTAGGACATAAGCACCGTGTTGCTGACATAGCTTGGTCTCTTGTAACTTATTTGTTGTTCAGTCTTTCTATATTCTAGGCTTTTTCTTAGCTCCGCTTTTTTTTTTTTTCTTTTGGTAAAGCTTTTATCTGCTAGAATCATTTTCTCTTTTGCCTCATCTTTCACTCACTTTTCTGGTCTCAGATTACATAAAACTTCTCCAGAAAGACTTCACTGATTCCTAATAGTCTGATTTAATTTCTTTTTTTATTTTTATTTTTATTTTCATTTATTTATTTGAGAGCGACAGACAGAGAGAGAAAGAGGGATAGAGAGAGAGAGAGAGAATGGGCGTG
Organism: Dipus sagitta; assembly: GCA_036346955.1. Lineage (NCBI taxonomy): Eukaryota > Metazoa > Chordata > Mammalia > Rodentia > Dipodidae > Dipus > Dipus sagitta. The sequence continues at coordinate 62,900,751 of CM070786.1, forward strand.
CCAGGGCCTCCAGCCACTGCAAACGAACTCCAGATGCATGTGCCCCCTTTGTGCATCTGGCTAACGTGGGTCCTGGGGAATTGAGCCTCGAACCGGGCTCTGTAGGCTTCACAGGCAAGTGCTTAACCACTAAGCCATCTCTCCAGCCCTGATTTAATTTCTTTTACTAAATGTTTTCAAAATATTTGAAGTCATCCTGCCATAATAACGCCTTGCAGTCCATTGTCAATGTTCCCTCTTAAACTATGAGACACGGAAAGCTTAAGCAGAACTCTTTCTGTCATGAAAGAATCAATGAACAAACCAAAAAACGAAGGTGGCCCAAGTAGATATTTGGGCATTCCCTGACTTACATCTGAAAACAGGACTAGTGATAATTTAGGAGAAAATTAAAATTTCCAGAAATTATTTACCATGATACCTCAGTATGACTCAAGCCTCGCATTTTGTCCTGTGTGTGACCTGACCCGTACAAACAATGCTCCAGGTGACATGTGCTCATCTCGCTTTTCATTGTCTAATCAGTGTAGAATGTGCCCTGCAATTTCTAATTGGAAGAAGAATTGTAGGTTTTGTTGATTTTTATGCATAATTGTAATCCCACATACTGAGGCATATGCATATTTGGCAGTATCTTAGAAAATTTGTCTATAAATTCAGATCAGCGTACAAGTATCATGTAGGCAAGAGATGAATTGGACCCCACCAAAGCTGGCTGCTGAAACCATCAAAACACTGTATGTTTATTGCAATAAAATGTATATATGGGGGAAGATTGTTCAATGGTTAAAGGCACTTGCTAACAAAGCCTACCAGCCTGGATTCAATTCCTAAGCCATCCATGTAAACCACATCTGTGTTTGTGTGTGTGTGTGTGTGTGTGTGTGTGTTCTTATATATGTAAGTATATGCATATCTATGTATTTCAGATTGTAATTAATAAATCTTGTTGCAGAGGACAATATGTTTTCCAGAGTAAGACAGTTTTCTCTGAATAATGTGACCTAAATGCAAGATGCCCCCTGTAACATTGCCTCCCCTATGTCTCCATCCCTAACGCCTGTAACATCTCACTTCAACTGTTGACCACAGGGTCTTTCCTTTAGAATTGAGGCTCTGTTTGGTGACATTCTCACAACCTTACAGTAACAGCACAAGATGAGAATAACCAGACTGTCTGGGAAACCACCAGCAGTCAACTGTCAGAAATGTGTGTAATTTTTTTTGTTAACTTGAGCCAAGACAATGCTAACCTAAGATCATCTCACACAGGAAACATGACTTCAGTTACACTTTTATCAACCGATTTATGGTTTAATTACAAATAAGTCAAAGAAAAAAATCCTTTTGTTTAACAGTGTAGTCTTTATCTGGTAGATGAATAAGGGAAAGAAGGTTTATTTCAAGCTAAACCTGCCTAAAATTAACTGAATATATTATTAAATTGGTCAAGAAATCATAAAACCTTCATTATCCATAAAACAATGGGCATTTGGCTTCATAACTTATGATTGTTCACAATGAAAATGTAATATATTGTACAGTGTATAAAGTATTATTGTTAGCATTATATAATAAGTGTAGTAATAGTAAGAAAGAGATTAAAAAATCACAGACCAGGGTAGCTTTCCAAGGTTTTGTCTCATCTATTCTAACTTTATCCTCAGCACAACCTTGTGCAAATGAAGACAAGGGTATTGAGCAATTTGCTTAATGGCAGGTCTGGGAATATGATGCAGGTCCTCTGGGTGTGTTCAATAATTACTTGTTTATGAAGTGACCTTTTGGGATTCTCTTTGAGAAAAAAAATGCAATGAATCGTAGGCCAGCTCATTGACTCCCTTATGCCAATTTATGTTAAAACAAAGTTACCCACTTAAAACATTTTTTGATTATGTGATAATTTTATTCATAAAATATCCCTAGTCAGCCATAATGGCCAAATTAAGTTAAAACCTTCCATTTCAACTCACCTCTTGAAATATAAATTTAAACGAATTACAATGATCCATATTTTAAAAAGCATGCTATAAAATGGGTTAAAATGCGAACATTTACCTTAATAAGATACAAAAGCAAATGTAAATTAGGCAGAGAGTAGAAAAAGTCATTTCATTTTTAAGACAACTGAAAAATCAGATTCAAGGACATAATAAAAGTGAAAAGATACACAACGAAAATTCTCAATACTAATTATGTGACCTGCAAAATGAAAATAAGAAAGAATGCTTCTTTTAAATAAGGTGGAAGGAAGCTCATTAATTAAGTTCATTCAAGACCTTTAAAACCAGAAAGAATATTCTCCATGAGGCATGATCTTGGTCAGCCAATATTATTGGTGTATGGATGAATTTTATAATATGACTTTAGAAATTAAGATCTAGGTCAGAACTTCAAGGAAAATACAATTAAGGCAGAACTTCACAAACAGCACAACTTGTGTCTACTCAGTGTTTGGTTAAATCATCCTATTTGGAAACTGAGGCCCGGATATGTTCATGACAGGTTAGGTTGGATACAGGGTTCATGCATAGGTTAACAGTATCTGCAGATCTTGGCAAGGAGGACAGAGGGGCCCACACCTGCTGTCACACAGCTGGTAACACCACCCCAATCCTTGCCTGTCTCCCGCTCTTCACTCTTATTTGAATGGGCACCTATAGCTTTGAGCACTGTCTGGGGCATCAGGCCAGGCAAGGCCTAGAAGGAAGCCCTGAGTCTGCTGAGTATGCAAAGTGTCTGATTACCAGCAAGCAACAGCAGGCTTTGGTGGTCGTGGTCCTGCACGGCAGGGTCTTCCTGTCCCTAGACGGGCTGGTCTTCTGACACCTGTTCCCTTAGCTGGTGCCTTCCTTCCTCAGCCCTTCGGGTGGTACTTTCTAGCAAATTTCCTTAGAATTTTGGGTCTGCAAAGCAGTGTCACACACATAATCTCATCTGATCCTCCCAGGACACCCATGAGAAAGAAACCACAACTGTGACGAAAGATAGTAAGAATTTGAGACAAGAGACTTAATGTCCCAAGGTTAGAGAGATGTAGAGCTCAATTTCATATAAACTACCACCAGTCTAGTCTTTTTCAAATTTCAGCAACTAGACACTAAGCCACTCCTAATGGGGTGACAAACTCCAAGTTAGAGGATACCCAAAGCACAGAAGCCAGATTTGAGACTTCATCCAAGATAATTGACCTCAGGACTCTGGTAACATTTGAGGCAAATGAGTTATGATCCCAAGAACCCTAGCAAAGACACTAACCAATAATCATAGTCAATTTGGGTTCTCATGACAAAACTCTACAGACCGAGTGTCTAAAATAGCAGAAATGTATTTGTTTGTGGTTCTAAATGATGGAAGTGAAAGATTAAGATTCTGGCCAATTCTATGGCTAGGAAGAGCGCCGAACCTGGCGTCCTCTGGTCCCTGCTGTCTCCTGTCTTTGGTAATCAACATTCTACTTGCAAGTCCCGTGGCATCAAAACGTTTGGACTTCACATAAATGAAGTAATGAAGTACTTTTACCTCTTGTCTGACTTCCTTTCATGCAGTGATCCTAGCCAACCCATACTGTGACTAAGCATGGGATTTCCTTCTTTAATGGATGCATAATTTTCCAAGGTATATATATGCTACCTTTCTTTTATCCAGTCACTAGTTTACAAGCACATAAGTTGTTTCCGTTTCTAGGTTACTATGAATACTTCTGCAATAGACTATTCATACATTGTTAAATGTTTTTCTTCCTTGTATATGTGTACCTCCACTCTATCAAATCAGGACTTCTATACCTGTGATGTCATTTCAATTGTGTGACCCTCTAGTAGGCTCCTTCTCCAAGGTGGTTCTGGCTTCAAGATTTGTATTGAGAAGATATAGCCATTCAATATACTAAATTAATCCAGATATCAAACACAATTCTATTCTATTACAAATGCATGCTATATATGTCATGTCTCACCCTGATGATCTCACAACCAATGAAAGCATGTATTTTTTTTTCCATCAATAGGAGTCAATCTAGCTTAAGCAGTCATTGTTTTGCAAAAGAAAGACATCACTATTGGATGTATCCTTCATGGTCAAGACACTATTTTCTTTTCAAGGACGGCTGATTCAACATTGTCCTCAGTACACAGCATCCTATTAGAGTTGATCATCCTGTTAGAGTTAATAGACCACAAAGCTGATCAGCTCAGTTCAATCACACAAACATTTGATGGCCTTCTCTGTGCCAGAAGCATTCAAACCCCCTCATATTCTAGATTCATCCACAGAACACCTCAAAAGTGAGATGAATGTGATGGTGGACAGTCAAATTATCCCATGGACGTCTGTTGTCAAGGCTGCTGTCGTGAGCAATGTGGGAAGGAATGGCTCCATAAAGACTGGGCCTTGGTTGTTCAGTTATGTCATCCTTCTGTCTAGGAGGTCACCCCTCCAGACACAGTATAACTTCTTTGACACTTGCGGGTAGGCAATGCCTGTTAATCTTCAACTATCATAATAAACTAGTCAAAACTTGTGAATGGACGTTATGCTAAAAGGCATCCAAAATGAGATCTGAATCCAGTAAGCACCTCCCTCAATTATCAAACTCACAAAGCTAAATGTTTCTGATTAAGGTAATAGAAATATTTTCCTGAGGATTTTTTTCCTTGTATGCTTTTGAAAAAAACTACTTAAATATGAATTTATATCATGTGGTAACCTTATTAATCTTTTGCCCATTTTGAGGAAAGATTAATAATCAAAACATAATATGGCAACCCACCCCCAACATGCACAGCACACACCCAAAATTATACATAAGTACACATGTACACACCAAACACCATTACCTGGACAAACATGCTATAGAGTTTATCATAGATTCAGAAAAATGAGACCATGATTATTAACACATTTAATCCATTGCAAAACTCAAACCCTTTAGGATGCCCCCAAGAAAACCAAAGAAACAATGCTCTTAAGGGGAATTATAAGTTGTATCAACTCGTGCCATGAGAGAAACTTGGTAACAGTAGGAATAACACAAGAAAAGTTTGCCACTAAGATCAAGTACTTTTCAACTATTAAAATGAAACATGCCAAATTAAAAATAGATAAAAAGCCAACATTTATCTTTATATTATTTGAAAAGGCACAAATAGAAGAGTACAATACCATAAATAACGTTTTCCATGCAGCTTTACATCTTTATTCTTGAACCCCAGTTAAGAAACAATAGCATGGGATACCATGGAAATAAAGGGTCATTTTCCACTAGACTTTGTTCACTGTAATTGAAAGCATGAACAGAAGACAATGTGAGGGAAATGTTGCCAGAAGATGACATAAAAATCATAGAGTATGGCATATCTTTTTTAAAATTTCATGTTCAAATATCATCACTAAGTCTTATATCAGTCATCAGGTAATGTTCATAACTTTTTGTTTTTGGTTTTTTGATTTGTTTTGAGTGTGTCTGCCACAGTCTAGGTTGATCTCACCCTCTGATCCTCCTGTTTCCACTTTACAAGTGCTGTGGTTACAGTCATATTCCACCACAGCAGCTCAATGTAAGAAATATTAATAATGATCAACTAATAGATTCTCCCTCATAATTCTGACATGAATAATGTCTGGGATATACCCCCCTTTCAATAGTTTAAGCTTCTGGGATTTTGTTTGTTTGTTTGTTTGTTTGTTTGTTTGTTTGATCTTCCTTAGAAAAAGATTAGAATGTTTTTAGAATTTATAAGAATAAAAATAAGAAGAATGTCAAAATTTTCAACATAAACTAAACTTAAAGAGTAGCTTTTCATATGGAAGTTTTCTATGGCTTCTATGCCAAGAACATAAATGAAAGAATAACTGGCCTCCCATGCCTTTTCCAGATCTACAATAAACAACTTCCTAAACAATGATATGTGTGTGTGTGTGTGTCTGTGTGTGTGCTTAAGGGGGGGGAGGGAGAATATGTGCATGCTTACATGGGCACACCAATGCCATGGGTGGCATGTGAAGGTCAGAGGACATCCTTGAGGCATTGGTCCTCACTGTCCGTCGTGTTTAAGACAGGTTCTCTTCTGTCACCACTGCAAACACCAGACATAATTGGCCTGAGATCTTCAGGATTTTCGATTCCTCTGTGTCAACCTCCCATGACTGTAGGCACCTTGATATTACAAATGTTGGTGTTACAGATGTTTGTGTTACTGCATCTGTCTTTAAATCTGTCTTTGTGGGTTCTGGGGATATCACTATTGCCATCAGGCTTGCACAACAATTACTTTTGAGCAGTGAGCCATCATTACAGTTCCAAACACAGTGATTTTAAAGGGCATGAGTACTGAGCAGTGCTTAACACATAGCAGGTACTAAAACTGTTATTAAATGAGCATTAGTGGACCAGTTACTTTTCTCTTAGAAGCCTCCATTCAATAGAAAACTTTAATTTCATTATCCCAAAGACTTTTATTGGAATCTTTTCTGAAGCATTATTTTGTTTCTAGCAATGGCTCCCTAATATTTGGAATGAGGCAAAACCGATTGTCTAACTTCTATTAGTGTCCCATTGTATGCATTAATAAAGGCATATTATTTGCTGGTAGACTGGCATTTTTGCTGCAAAAGGCCATGGCAACCCCATTTAAAGTATTTTAACCAATTCGTAGTAGCAACAGTGGCAGAGCCTTCTGGGCTCAGTAACATAATAGTGTCCCTTTATCACAGTAAATGGCTTATTAGACTTGCTTGTGTCGATGATTTAGTTTTACCATGGTGAGGCCACCACTCCAGGGCTTCCCACTCTGTTTGGGGACTCTTCTGTCATTTTAATGTTCAGGGGTTTGTTTGTTTTCTTGTGAAATGGTCTTTCATTTAATTTTAGTATTATTTACAATATTTATTATTGGCAGACAAATTGAGAGCATGGGGGTTGAGAACAGGGCACTGTAGCTCTGAATCAGTAAAATCTGGAGTGTATCAGGGTCCCCCCCCCGAGATTACGCAGGCCCTCAAAAGTCATCACACACAGACTCCAGCTCAAATGAGCAGGCTGCTTTCAGCTACAGGAACAGAGAGAAGAGAAACGCCAGGCCATTTGATTACATTGAGAACTAGGGTCATACCAACCCTGCTGCTCTTCCCCATTGCATGGAGATTTGGGTTCCACCTTCCCCTTTTGTTTCTTCTCCAGTTACGGGTAACTAGGATGGTGGAGGCAGAACCCATGTGAGGCGCAGCCTGGGGCTTCAATATCCAAATTCGAATGAGGCTGGCCTCTTGCTCAGTTTGCCTGGAGATATTTTTGATTCCTCTTGCAGTAATGACTGTGAACTTCATTCTGAAGCCAGCCTTGTTCCCTTCCCGATAATCACTGTCTGCCCATATGGACCCTTGGACTGCAAGACACCAGTGGTGCATCGTCACTAGGAAATTAACTCTTCATCCATTTTTGTGAATCTAACACCTGGCCTGACTGTGTCATGACTTGATATATCTATCACTGCAAAATGGGCTTGGGCAGCCAGTTTTGTCCAGTGGTAGGGCATGGGATTAATAGGCATGAGGTCCTGGGTTCCATCCCAAAAGATTAAAATAATAAAAATGAAATGAGGAGACTGGAGAGATGACTCAGCGGCTAAGGACCTTACCTGCAAAGCCTAATGCAACCAGAGTTTGATTCCCTAGTACCCACGTAAAGCCAGATGCACAGTCACACATGAAACTGATCTTTGTTTGCAAAGTCTAGAGGCCCTGGTGTTCCCATTCTCTTTCTCTCTCTCCTCTATCTCTGTGGCTTTCAAATAAATAAATAAAAATATTTTTAAGTAAAATGAAATTGGCTTTATTGCCAACAAGTTTCTCTCATTTGCTTTCAATAAGACTGAGGTATAAGGACAAATCTAATGACATTTGTTTTAAAAAAAAAAAGTGTTATTAGTTCTCCTCAAGTAAACATACCTTCATTGTGGAAAATTATGTCATTACTAAATTAATTTTGATTCAGAAATGGATGTACATAATATTCTAAATTGAATTTGGTAAGTTAAGGGTTGACTGATATATCTCAGCTTCCATTTAACCACAAGCATCAAGAACTTCTTGGGGATTTTTCTTTTAGGCTACTTCTATAATCATCAAGCAAAAGAAAATATTTTAATTAATAATTTAAGGCTCAGACAGTATTACTAATAAAAATATTGTCATTTTAAAATCAATCAAGAAAACCCAAACATTAGAATCATCTGCAGTAAGGTGAGGATGTAATTGGTGTGACTAAGAAAACATGAAAAGCGTTACAGGTGAAGTATTAAAGAAAAAAAAAAAAACTAAGTATTTGGAAGACTATCTACCTGCTAACTGGCATGCATTAGACTGATTAAACTGATCTGAAGTTGTAGACCTTCCAAAAGTCTTGAAATGCAAATTTGTCATATATCTGGCTTTGCAGATCACCATGTTTGATTGGAAATCAGTGAAGAACAATGCAATTCAACAAGGCTGAATTCTTCCAAAATTAGACAGCCTGCAACTCAAAGACATTTTTCCTATTAATGCATTGAAATAAGCTCCATCCAAAATCAAACCTGTGTACTTGTAGACCTTTAGTGTGGTTTTATAAAAAGGAAGCAGAAAAACATAACAAATAAATCTCATGACTACCTTCTTTCTGGTATGTAAGTTTTCTTTGGCAAATTCCTTTAAAAAAAAAAAAAAACTCATTCTGTTTAGTGAAGTCAGTACAGCAGCCGGAGGTTAATGCTATCTAGACACTTAATGTGCAATTACCATTAATGTTTGATTGACTTCAAATTGTAACCCACAAAATATCCTTCAGCTCTTGTTCAGTTCCAGGATTTAAAAAGAATTTCATCTAGTGACTTAATAGCATTCATTTCCGGTTGCTTTTCTTTAGTGGAACTGGAAAATGCTAGCCACTGGCTTTCCCACTGTTCCACAAATGCATTTTTTCCAGTGTGGATAGATTACAGTCTTAATTTTCATGCATCCTTAATCGCTGAAGTGTCTAATAAGGTAATTAAAAGAAACATTCAACCTCTAAGATCCACAATTGCCACATTCAAAACCATATCTCAGTAAGAATAAAGAGCATCTACTGTAAGAATCCAAACAGGACTGACTACCTTTGGGTCACCACTGGGTAAGCTTTGCTTGACACATGAGTTACAAAGAAAAGCCCAAGCCATAGAAATCTTCCCGTTTTCTCACAATAGTTGCAAAGTCATCTTTAGTTTGAGTTTTAAAAACAACAGCAAAAGTTAACACTGACTTTTTAAGACAAATAAAAGCATATCTCAACCCCTCATAAAATAATTCTTCCAGATTCCATGATGCTGTGCTCATGGTCTTTCTATTGGAGGTAACAAGGACTGACAGTGTTTACTAGGCACCAAATCATGTCCTTCTATGGCTTTGGTAGAAAAGATGAAGACATCTCCCTGCCTTAAATGAACTGCTCAGGTTTTAAACCACTGTATACATCTAAGGAACAGCGGGCATCAAATCGGTTCTCTGATTACTTTTGTTGTAATACTGTTTATTTTTAGCCTCTAGCAAAATGCCTGGTTTGCAGTGGGTACTTGTTAAGTATCTGATAAATGAATAAGCATATATGTCAAACAAATGTGGAAACAGTTTGTTTGACCTTATTCCTTCTTAAGTGATGGGCAGCTTTCTCAAAATCTGTGTCCTAAACAGAGAGTGCCATAAATGTATCTCCATGTTAAATGTCGGACTAAGAGGCTGATTAAACTAGTCTATGAAAAAGAAATCTCTCAAGCAAGAACTTCACTAGGAAGGCAGGATGTCAAATCCCAATTTTTAAAATTATTCCCATTCAGTAAAATGTTCATGTCAAAATTTTAATCTCTTGAAAGATTCTCCAACGGAGGGAAGAAGCACTCAGGGTCTGCTTAATTTCCCCTGTGCATGCATAGCCCTGCAAGGTCTGCACTTCCGAGAAGTCATTGGTTTGGGGGAGAAAAGAAACAATAGCAAAAACTTCCATTCTCTCATGAGAAGAAAAGCGATGTCTAAAACACAGAAATAAATAATAGTTACATATTATAGTGGGTATAGTTGGGAGCATAGATGTGAATGAGAGGTGAGAGTGTCAGTTTGGGAGCCCCATCAACCTTCACCTCATCAGAGCCCCTGCTATGCAGTTGGGTGGTCTTGGGTATGTTCTTTAATCTCTAAGACTCAATTTTTAAAGTAAGGTAATCACACTAACTCTATAAAGTTATTAGTGGCATTGAATATTGAGGCTCCTAGTCTGTGTAAAGTTCATACACATTCCACAAGTGTAAGTAAACTATATTGCTATGAGCAATTTAAAAATCATATTTTCTCTAAAATTTTCACTTTTCATCCTTATGTTATTCTGAATTTTATAGGAGAGAAATATACAAAGGAATGAGGTATATCTGCTGGGACTATTCATAAATTGTGATTTTTACCTTATAGAGACTAGAGTATAGCATGTCAAATACTAAAAATCAGCTATACACACCTCCTAGATTATATATTATTTCCACCTAGCCTAACATGTTATGATTAATTTTGAGCACCCTAACATAATCTTAAACTCTAATGTGACAAGTCAGAAAAATGAAGGACTTTTTTTTAACCCAGCCTTTCATAATTTAAAATGTAACCTTTTGGTAAACATGATGCCTGCGAGCAGTGACATAGATGTTGACAACATTAATATCAGTATTTCTGTCACTAAAATCTATAGCAAATATATTAGCAGCCACAAACGGAGGTAGTTTCTCAGAGCTTGCTAATTGCATTGCTGCTGTGAACTCCATTCTGCAATGCTGACACATAAAACAGGCCAAGAAGTAGCCCACACTCTGGGATGGTAGGAAAATTAGTAAGTGGCATGAGCTTTTGTGTTGAAATGACAAATATTATACTCTCATTATTGGTATTTTTATATTTCCCAAAGAGAAAAAAAAGTATTCCTCTGAGATACAACAATTAGCCAAAAATCCTAAATTATAGGCAGTACTAAAATCTAATTTAGATGTGGAGGCTAGCATGAGCTGGGATCTTACTTTTGTTTTACCTTCAATCGACCAGTTTTCTTCAGGACAAGGAAACCTCCTCTGTTCAAAATGCAAGTGCCTCACACTCAAGGGATGGCCTAGTGGTTAAGTTGTTTGCCTGCAAAGCCAAAGGACCTAACTTTGATTCCCCAGGACCCACGTTAGCCAGATGCACAAGGGCGCACATGTGTCTGGAATTCATTTGCAGTGGCTAGAGGCCCTGGTACACACATTCTCTCTCTCTCTCTCTCTCTCTCTCTCTCTCTCTCTCTCTCTCTCTCTGTCTCCCTCTCCCCCTCCTTCTTTATCTGTCAAATGAATAAATAATAAAATTTAAAATTTAAAAAAATACAGGTGCCTCATGGTACCATTCAGGTGTGGCTGGTAGACAACGTCATAGAGAAATGGAAGCTGCGGTTCAGACACCAACAAGCCTGCCTGCAAAGGGTCCTCTTCCAATGTGCAGGCAACACTGCCTTCCTATTGGAGCACCATCTCCAGCCAGGCGTCATGGTGTATACCTTTAATCCCAGCATACAGTGAGGCTGAGGAAGGAAGACTGCTGTGAGTTCAAGGCCAGCCTGAATACATAGTGAATTCCAGGCCAGCCTGGACTAAACAAAGACCCTACCTCACAATAAAAACAAAAACAAACAAACAAACAAAAAAGAACATCATCTCCAATTGCATAGGGAGGATAGAAGACTTTCTATCTGAGCAATAAAGGTTATAAAAGCAAGCGTTTGTTTCTATCATGAAGGATAAATATAATTTTTAATTATATCTTTGCATCACAATTTTTTTCTAATTTTAACAGGCTTAAAAGTTTAAGATCTCTTTGCTCACATTGACTACGAATCTCAGCTCTTTAGAGCTGGAAAGAATATCAAATTCTCTCTCTCTTTCTCATATTGTATATGGAAAATAAATTACATAGAGAGATGATGAAGATGATAAAAGTTCCTTCCAAACTCATGAGGTGGTTGAGGGCTCAGGACCTCAGATCTTCCCACTGTCTTTCTCAGCCTAATCCCCCAAAGATGTACACTTCTCACAAGTCAGTGTTGCATACCCACCTGTAGAAGAAACAAAGAGAGTATTCATTAATTGTTCAACTTGTGAAAGAATAAAGACATATTTGTTTAAAACAGGATCGTATGCCATTGGGAAATGGTCAAAAAACTATTTTAAAAAATCCTCAAAGAATAGGAAAGATCAGGCACATTATTTAAGAGTACTAGTGTACTGTCAAAAGAAGAAACTTTCCGAATAAAACATGTTACTGGCAATAAAATGTGGGATTCCCCATCAATTTTAACATCATTTGCCATATCAGGAAGCTCCAACTGCCACTGTCAAGAAGGACAAAGAGATTCATAAAAATTCATAAATGGGAAATTGTTCGGATCTACCCTCTCCAATAGATCTCTTTTTCCTTTTATGCTCTGTTCATTTTAATTGTATAAACAATGAAATGTGATCTTGATTTTATGTTTGATTTTGTGCTTAACTGGATTCACATGGAGCTTAAAGGTGGAAGTATATTGCATAACCTGTAAGAAATCATTCATGGTTCTTGAGTTATTTAAATAAGGCTTAATTTCCACATAGTTTGACTTGCCCCAAAGTGATACCTGAAAAGTTAAGAAAGGAGAAAATGAGTCATAGATAATTAGACATTTTATACTTAAGACCTAACACTCTAGGCTGGTATTGTACTTTCCAGTAATGTTTTGTTTCCAAAGCATACTAACTTATTGAAACAAAGGGAAAGGGTGTTTGGGGTTGACACTGTTTTGAAGAAGGGACGCTTTATTTAAAATATTTTATTTTTATTTATTTATTTATTTGACAGAGAAAGAGAGAGAGATGGGTGTGCCAGGGCCTCCAGCCACTGCAAATGAACTCCAGACACATGCTCTCCATTGTACATCTGGCTAATCTGGGTCCTGGGGAATTGAACCTGGGTCCTTTGGCTTTGCAGGCAAATGCCTTAACTGCTAACCCATCCCTCCAGCCCAAGGGGATGCTTTTTTGATCCTGACTTAAATGCATTATAAAATGTGATTATGAAAAATAAGTAATTATCAAAAATTATGGTGTATAGCTCTCAAAACAATAGAATATTTTGATAAATCTATATTATCGTGAATGTAAATGAGACCATTTTATTATATCACACATTTAGAGTTGTTTTCTATGTAAGGTCTTTATAATTCTACACATTAGATTTTGTTGTACAACCTCTAGTCCTACAAACATTATAAAATTGTGTGGTGAGAGAAGGCTGACAGAAGGAAAGTAAGAGGGATCATAGACTCCCATAGATGTTGGGTCTTGGACACATTTCTTCACCAATAAGTCTTGAATTTCTTGTCTATCCACAGAGGGACAAAAACTCATCTGCTAGATTTATTCCTATAGGAATTAAGACATCACAAGGCTGGTTTACAAAACTAGAATTATTATAAGCTAGCAGCCCTGTCTCCACCCATGTAAAAACTTCTGTGTTTGAAATAAGAAAATTTAAGTGCTGGGAAATAAATGCATAAATGCATGAACAAATGTCACAAACCTTTGGGTCACATCAGGTGCCTCACCACCCAGGGAGGGGGCTGCTATGTTTGATTCAAAGTGCCTTCTTGTCAGCCTTTATATTCATGCCTTAGTGATAGGGGTGTATTTCAGTATTGAAAGTGAGTTAATCACTCAAAGGACCAAGAGTCTTTTGGTAGTGAGGCTCTGCTATGGTTTGGATGTGGTTTAGAGCAGTGCTAATATCCTGGAAGCTTGGTCCCCACAGAGGTGGTACTGGGTGATTGTACTTTTAAGTGGTGAATCCTAGTGAGAGTTCCTTGGGTCAATTTGAGGTATGCGCTCCAAAGGGATAGTGGGACACTCCAGTCTTTTGTCTTTCTTTCTTACAATGTGAGCTATCTTTCCCAAATGTGACCTTCCATGATGATGTCCACCATGAAGCCATCATTAGTGGGAAAACTGATAGAACTACTTAACCATATACTTGTAGCTTCAAAATTATGAGTTAAATAAACTTCTTTTAATTACAGGTGCCTGTTCTCGGTACTTTATTAGAGTAACAACAGCAGTATCTAGAGTAACATGAGATAAAACATCTCTACACTGTACTCCGTGGCTATACTCAAGAAGCCTTCTGGCCCTGAAATATTCATCAGTACAAAACATGGCATTATAGGGAAGAAAATGGGTGAGTTGGGAGCTAGAGAGATTGCTTAGTGGTTAAGGTGTTTGCCTGCAAAGCCAAAGGACCTCGGTTTGATTCCCCGGGACCCACATAAGCCAGAAGCACAAGGTGGAGCATGCGTCTGGAATTCGTTTGCAGTGGCTAGAGTCCTGGCACATTCATTCTCTCTCTCTATCTTTCCCTCTTTCTCTCTGACTCACTGAAAGGGAGGAAGGGAGGGAGGGGGGAAGGGAAGGAAGCAAGAAAAGGAAATGGGTGAGTTGGGAGAGACAAAGAAGAGAACAGAACAGAAAAGACAGGGTAAATTAGGGCATCAAGAAAATGCACTCAGAGAGCTGGGCATGATGGCACACACCTTTAATCCCAGAGCTCAGGAGGCAGAAGCAGGAGGATCACTATGATTTCAAGGTCACCCTGAAACTACATAGTGAATTTCAGGTCAGCCTGAGCTAGAGTGAGACCCTACCCCAAAAAAGGTGGGGCTGGAGAGATAGCTTAGCAGTTAAGCACTTGTCTGTGAAGCCTAAGGACCCTGGTTCAAGGCTTGATTCCCCAGGCCCCACGTTAGCCAGATGCACAAGGTAGCGCATGTATCTGGAGTTCGTTTGTGGTGGCTGGAGGCTCTGGCACACTCCCTCCGCCCCCCCCCCCTCGCTCTCAAATAAAAATAAATAAATAAATAAATAAATAAATAAAACAAAAAAATGGACTAAGGGCCTGGAGGAATAGCTTAGCAATTAAGGCCCTTGCCTGCAAATCCAAAAGACCCAGGTCTGATTCCCCAGGACCCACATAAGCCAGATGCACAAGATGGTGCATACATCTGGAGTTCATTTGCAGTGGCTGGAGACCTTGGTGCACCATTCTCTCTATCTCTCTCTGTCTCTAATAAGTAAATAAAAATATTTTTTTAAAAATGCACTGTGTACCTATATGCAATAGTCAAAAAGAAATAATATTCAGTCCCTTAAAAATAAAATTATATCTATACTGGAAGTGACTCTTAATAAGTCCAGGATTATCTATATCAGTGTATCATAGGCTGATCAACTAAACAAAAGAAGTGTGTATTTTGGGGTTGGAGTGAGGGCTCAACAGAGGAAAGTGCTTCCCACACAGGCATGAGGACCTGAGCTTGGGCCCCTGGCACCCATGTAAAATGCCAGGCGATCCCAGTTGGCCCAGCTGTACACACCTTTTGTTAATGCAGTTTCCTACCACCACCATCCCCTTCCCTGCACTTCTCCTAAGTCTTCATTACTCTCTCCCCAGGTGTCACCTTAGGGTCATAGATATGGGACTTTCTTACACTAGTCTATGCTGTCTCATTCTTCCCTATACATTCAATCCTCAGGTAACATCCATTCCTTCGTTGCAGCTCAGTTACATAGTATCAGAAAACTGCCCAACTTACTTCCAATAAGGGAAGTGACTGATTTTATACCCCTAAGCTTCCATAGTACATTTTTCTTGGCCAAATAAATCTCCAATGACTCAACTTCTGGCAATGTAAAGGAGCTGTTTCTAGTGTTGTCTGCTCCCCACATTGAAAAATGGCTGCACAGTATGTCCAAGGATGCTATATTTGCATACTGAAAGTTATCACAATGGTACTTCTCAATGGGAAGCTATCATCTAGCCTTGTTCCCATGGGAAGACTGGTCCTTTTATTTACAAAACTCCTAAGGCTCATGGGATTTGCTTTCTTTCAGCTCATTAAACCTATTATTTATAAATCACAGGCCTTCCAGCTCTCATTTCTCTGCTGGCAGCTCTTTCTGGGATCCACTATCCCTTCTGAGTTCTGCTCCTTGGACATGGACTCCCCAGTGATGTGCTGATTCATCTACATGAAGGCTCTCCTCCTGACAGCTGGCCTTCACTTTGTTATGGGAGTTCCCCAACTCAGAGCTGGCTCACTTCATCACTGCTAATTTATCATGTCACAGGTGTATTTCTGAACAATTTAATAAGTGTAATTGAATCTATTATATACCAAACAAGTTGTTTCACACAATCTTATTCATGGGGTTCCCTTCTGCTGAGGAATACAAGTAATTACTCTAATAATATATAATACTTACTAATCCAGGCATCCCAGATGAAACAGAAAGTCATTTTGACACACATGTATCTCTTCAAAATTACTAGAGTGGTCATTGGCTGAAAGCCAATAGCAATTTCTTTTTCTTGTAAAGAGCTAAGATGTTGAACAGGAGTTTCAAAAACAAGATAAAGCTGTAATGATATCTCATTTCTTTTGAGAAAGACATCACAGCAAGGCAACAAACATGCTGTTATGTGAGTTTTACTGTGGAGACGGGAAAATGTCTTCTCACCCACGCAGTGAGGCACCAGTGACAAACCAAAGCCATGATTCTGCCAAGGTCCAATTTGGCTAACCTACAAGTTCATTGGTCTTACAGGAGTGTCAGTGAGGGGTTACTTCCGACTCAAGAGCAGCTGCACCACCAAATATCCCACCCCAAATAGACAATGACTCACGAAAGCTGCTTCCTTGGACCTCGATTCACAGCTTGCAGGCAGCGTCTGTTCTCCCCTACAGTTGTCACTGGTTTTGTAACAGGGAGGAGCCTTGTGAATCTTCTGAGAACATTCCTGATACCTGTGAGTGTTCCACTTCCTGTCCCTTGTAAGTTTTACTTCCTGAATTTAATCTATGTACTTGCATGAATCCTGCCAACTCCAGGTAATATTAAATCAAGAGTAAATAAAAAAATAAATAAAAACACATTTCTCCATCTTCCCAAAAGGGGATTTAAAAACTTTTACTTTGTTCATTGCCTTAACAGCTACAGCAAAATGTTAGCATTTTCTTGAAAAAAGATTTAAATAATAACTGAATTAAAATGAGAGTGGCTACCTATTAAACACTGTAAAAAATATAAGAGAAAATAAATATTTTAACAAGAAATCACAATGCCTAAGATAGATGAAACATAATATGAAAATGAAAGTAAAAGTTCTAAATTTGCCTTTTACAAGCTGAATACTCAAAAATATTTAAGAGTAATACTCTGAATATGTTCTTCCAGAACAAAGAATATTTTGAAATTAAATGTCAAAATAAAATATGATACACAATACTCTGAAATTCAACCAACCTCACTAGCAAAAACTAAAAATGATAAAGATATGGGTTGTCAGCATGGGGCTATCATCCACAATGAGCTTTTGATCAGAGAGACCTACAAGGTTTCCTAAAAGACAGACAGATTTCTGTCAGAGTACTTGATGACCCACCAAAGGTTAGTGGTAAGACCCTACTGCTGAAGATACCTTATGTGATTGACATGCAAATTAGAATGGCATGGCTGGAAGTTGGATGAGAGTCAGTCCCTAGACAGTCAGCGCGTCTAGTGCCAGAAGGTGCTACATGGGCGACTGGGGGAAATTGACTAATATCTATCGAAGCAACGCATGGTCTAACCTACTTAGCAGCAAATAACTTATTGTGATGCCCACACAAGTGCAGTGGTGGCACACAGCCATGGTGGGGAACCAACTGCTCTCAATTTGGCTAACTGATCCCCTCACTGGTATGGGACCCATAGCTGGAGCTGGGAAACAAGTCAGAACCATATCCAAACATAAGCCCACTCTCCAGTATCAACCTACTATCAATTGTGGGCTACAAGAGGGCCTACACCTACTAAATTCTCTATAAAAAAAAAAAAAAGTAAGGGTTATCTCATTTGTCCTGGTGCTAACTTACTCTCCATTGGAGAATCTGCTTCTCTTTTTCAGATAGATGTAGACCCTAAGGAGAGAGCCACCCCATCATACCTCAAAAGGGCTCCGGCTGAAACTAAGAAAACTTCGAGAAACAAGCAAGGGGGCTGTTTTTCCTGATGAACCAGACACCAGCACAAGCGGGAAGGAGATCAGCATAGAGAAAAATCAACCCCTACCAAATCAGAGAGCCAGAGCCTCAGAGGCCCTCAACACCTCATCACTGAAGCAGACCAAAAATGAACCCAACATGGCTCAGGGAAATTTTGCGGAAGAGGTGGCGGAAAGAATGTCAGAGTCACATGTTGGGTCATGATATGCAGAGACATTTAGCTTACCCATCACTGTGGGCTAACTCCACAATGCATGACCCGTATACCTCAACAAGGAGGGGCCAAGGGGAGGGGGTAGGTCACGGATGAGCCCAATAATGGTACCAAACTGACTGTATTTGCTGAATACAGAACTGACTAATAAAAAAAAAAGATATGGGTTGTATTATGATTTATAATGACAACTAGTTTCTTGTAAGCCTCATGTGTTCAGACACAGTGCAGTTAATTGATAAGCCTGTTTTCAGTGCCTATCATATTGTCTAAAATTTAAGCAAGTTAAAGAAATATTTGTTGAGTGAATTAATTAATACTTTAACAAGACGAATGTTGGGACTAAGAAGATGGCTTGGCAGGGAAGGGTGCCTGCTGTGCAATCACGAGGGTCTGAGTGGCTCTGAGGTAGCTGCCCCTCACCCACATAAAAAGACGGGTGTGGCCGCACATGCCTGTAATCCAGCCCTGCGGGGCTCACGGGTCAGCCAGTCTGACCATCCGCCGTCGCTCTGGGTTCAGTGGGAGACTCCATATGAAATATTCATGTGGGTGAACAATATAGAAGAGGACATCCAATGTTCTCCTCTTGCCTCCGCACATGCACATAGATGCATGCATTTGCACACACGCACGCACACACTCACACTACACATACCAGCCCCCACACATATATACAAAGGAAATGTATTACATTCATGCATAAAAAGACAAATATTTAAGTTGGATATAAAAAGGTAAATTTATAATGATCAATATTGCTAACCCCAGGAAATTAATAACAGTATTATACTTTTGTGCTTCAGATAGTTTCAGAATACCTTAGAAAATGACATTAATACAACCTCAAATTGGTCATATTTATGATTCTGGAACATTTTAGGTCATCTGGGACGTAGTGTGCTCAAGTAACATACAGAAATGGTGTATCTAAAGATCTAGAACCAACCCCCAACCCCAGTGTTCATTCATGGAAGAACAACATAAAAATAATTATGTATTATATATATATATATATATATATGTGTGTGTGTGTGTGTGTGTGTGTGTATGTATATATATATATATACATACACACACACACACATAAAGGAATACTATTAAGCTATAAAAAAGGATTTCCTGTCATTTATAACATAGATGAAAATGGATGATTCTAAGTAAATCTAGCCAATCAGAAAAGGAATAATTATATGAATTGCAAAGTAATCAAAATCTTGGAAGCAGAGTGTATAATAGTGGTCAGAAGGGTTAGGAGACAGGAGGATGGAAGAGACACAGGTCAAAGTTCACAAAATTTAGACAGGAAGAAGAAAATCTATAGACCTACTGTACAACATGGTAATTATAATTAATGGAATGTACACTTAAAATAGCCAGAACTATAGATTTTAAGTGTTTTTAGGAAAATATAATACTTTGCACGTGTTATTTGACATTTGTTAATTGTCTTGACTTAGCTGTTTCACAATACATATGTCATGCTGTGTATGATAAATGCATATAATTGTTTTTTAAATTTTTTAAAATTTATTTATTTGACAGAGAAAGAGGGAGAGGGAGAGAGAGAGAGAGAGAGAGAGAAAGAATGAATGGGTGTGCCAGGGCCTCCAGCCACTGCAAACAAACTCCAGATGCATCCCGCCCCCTTGTGCATCTGGCTAACATGGGTTCTGGGGAATCGAACCTGGGTCCTTTGGCTTTGCAGGCAAATGCCTTAGCCACTAAGCCATCCCTCCAGCCTGATAAATGTATATAATTATTACTTGTGCACTTAAACAGTAGCAAGGGAAATCGTGTGGCTCAACCTAAGCATACATGTGTGACTAGAAAGGCCAGTGGATGCCACATAGATGTCTATAGACAACCCACTCTCCAGTTATCACTCTCTTGATTCCCAATACATGAAAGTTACCACTCAGCAACTATGCCCTATTAAGCCAAACCCAGGTACTTCTAGACTTGGACCTTGGTTTAGAATCAAAGTTGGAGATATGGCTTTGCAGTTAAAGTGCTTTCCTGCAAAGCCTAAGGATCCATGTTCAACTCTCCAGATCCCACATAAGCCAGATGCACAAAGGTGAGGCAAGCACAAGGTTACACATGTCCACTAGGTGATGCAAACTTCTGGAATTCAGTTGTAGTGGCTGAGGCCCTAGAGCACCAATTCTTTCTCTCTCTCACTCTCTCTTTTCCTGTGTATGTCTCTCTCTCTCTCTCTCTCTCTCTCTAATATAAAAAAAAATCAACACTTCACATTATTAATAGATATCCAGGTGTCCCCACAGCATTGGCTGTACCTGAAATCCTTCTTCACATCACCAGGAAGATCATAGCTCCACATTTCTGAACTTTTCATAAGAGCAGGGTCCACATTGAGTCAGACTGTTTTAGGCCATTATTTTCTCTGCTAAATAGTTCTTAAGACCATATAGCTTAATAAAGAAAGAGAAAGTTATTATCATGGTAAATTGTTTACATTTATAGCAGTTGTCTATAAAAAGTAAAGAAAAAGTAGATAGTTGTTTACAGCATCATCAATGTCCCCAGTATTATTCTGTTTACTTAAAGCAAGTTAATTGTGGCAATCAGGTACAAAGTGTTGAGAAATAGTAACAAAAAATTTAGAATAATACAGGAAAATCTAGATAAGAAAGACAGCCCAGATTAGGATGTAATCAGTAAGAATAAACCAGAGAAATTTGGCTGGAAACACGTTTTTGCATATGCATATGTGTGTGTACATGTGTATGCTGGTTCACTTGTGTATATGCATGTGGCGGCCAGAGGCTGATATCAGGTGTCCTCCTTGATAACTTTCCTCTTCATTTAATGAGAATATTTGGTTCTCACTTGAACCCAGAGCTTCCCCTGATAGGTTCCCTGTCTTTGACTTCTGAGTGCTGAGATTACAGATGGACTACCACACCCATCCAGCAGTCACAGGAGATCTGGGGATCCAAGCTCATTTCCTCCTGCTTGTGTGGTAGTCACTTCATCCACTGATCCATGTCCCTTGCCTCAAGAAGCACAGTTTCGATTTGACAGCACCTATGACTAGGAAACTATGGAGTGGAGGGAGACGTCAGATTGGCTAACTTGGAATATTTATGCAGGATGATGTCATAAATAGAAGAAACACCCTTGGACGACCAGGGCCGTGAGTGAGAGAAGATATTGGCTGCATCTGGTGGACCCGTAGGCATTTAAGATGAGAAACAGTGGGCAGCTGAGAGAGCTCACAGAGTGTTTTAGCTGAGTACAAGCTACAGGCATCACTGAAATAAAAAGAAATGAATAGATTTTATGGTTAAATGGAGCATGGGTGTGAGATAAGTAACTTCTTTGTTCAGACCTGAATAGCTATATTCCTACCTCAAGTGTGGCATTATTCTGTCGTCCCATGGTAATCTTCACAGCAAGTCATGGGCTGAGGACACTGCTCAGCACTTACCTAGCAGACCAGACCTGAGATCCTGAGTTGGCTCTTCAGCAGCATCACTGACCGAAACAAAGAGAACAGAACAAAGCAAAAGGCAAGCTGCACTCTAAATACAATCACTTCAGGTTCAGAATCCTTAAAATATCTTTTCTATTAATTAATTTATTTCTTTATTTTCAAGCAGAGAGAGAGTGATGAAGAGAAGCGAAACAGACAGAGAGGGCATGCCAGGGCCTCTAGTCGCTGCAAACAAACTCCAGATGCATGCATCACTTTGCACATCTGGCTTTTTGTGGGTACTGGGTAACTGAACCCAGATCTTTAGGCATTGAAGGCAAGCACCTTAGCCAATGAACCATCCCTGCACCACCCTCTTAAAATATCTTAATCATAACTTTCATAAACAAAAATAGCAATGGTAACAATGAATAAATAATGGGTAAATTCAATTGATTAAGGCATTAACGGCTCAAACGACCATTTTCCCACCTTTAAATCCCACAGGAATCCTGTTCCATGAGTCACACTTTCCTCATACCAGGAACCTTTCAGGAGCTTTCTATCATGTCCTCCTGGCACAGAGGGAGCAGTGATTATGGATCATTGAGACAGGTTGGCTAGAAGGTAGATCACTTTTGTCAAGACAGAAAATTTACAGAGTCAAAGGACCATAATTCTCATCCTCTACAGTAAAAATGGCACTGTTGATGATTTAAGAAACTTTGAATGGTGCTATTCACCCAGATAATTATAAAGAATACCCCATTGTGGAATATTTTTTCATGGGTCTGTAAATTTTCTGTCACTTTTCCTATTTCAGTTCATCTGGCACATCAAAAACTCGCACTGTCCATAAAATGGAAGATACACCATGCAACTGTTATATCAAAAAAGATCTTTTATGTGTAGTCACTTCATGAAGTGCTGTTTGAACATAAAGTTTTAGTGGGTAGTTTAGTCTGTCCCAGCAGTAGTGCATCAGGATTGAGATATTTAGAGTCAAACCCTTTTACTGTTTGCCAAGCTCTTGAAAATAGTTAGCAAACTGCACATGAAAGAGGTAAAAAGTTACATAGAAATATAATCATTGCTATAATGTTGTTAGGTTTAGTTCTTACTTCAAATGGCATCATCATGTAATAAAACCAGCTTTGCATTAAGTTGTTGCATGTGTTGTGTGCAGGTGTGTATGTAGAGACAGTATGATGTGGGGGGGGGGGCAGGTGCTACATGTGGCATATACACATGTGTGTGCATGGAGTGCGCACATGCAGAGGCCATAGGATAACATTAGGTGACCTTCTCTCATTGTTTATACATGTACTCCTTTCCTTAACAAAATTTCACCCTCAACATGGAAAAGTTGTCCATCACCAAGTCTCAGAGATTAGCCAGTCTCTACGCCCTCCCCTATAGAATGTGGTCACAGACATATGTGGCTATGTCTAGCTTTTTATAAGGGTTCTGCAGAGTCAAATTTGTTGGCCTCTGGCCCAAAAAGCCACGTGCCCAGCCCTCATCTCTTCTACTCACTGTAAACTCCTTTCACATTTCATCTCTGACCGGAAATTACAGACTCTGTCTCGTTTTTGTGAATGACCCTTTTGTTATCACCTTCCAAGACACCTCCTTGATCAGTGTTTCTCTGAGTGGTGGAGCACCTTGAACATAACACATGCTCTGATGACAAAGTGCCGGGTGCTAAGGTAAGTACAAATGTTGACACAATTGTAAGGAATCGTAAACATTGTCTATTTTATTTTCATTTAGCTCAGTTTACTTCTAGTTTTCATTTTGTTTGTGTCTTATCAATCCAGCCTGCTTTTGTTGCAGCCAAGCTTCACTCTACAGCTCAAGCTAGCATAGAACTTACTATACGTAGCAATCCTCCTACCTCAGCCTCCCCAATGGGTCCTAATGTAAGTGTTCACCACATCTGGCTTTGAACCATTCTCTTTGAAAACAGTGCCATTTAAGGGAAAGCAGGACAAGTTGGAGCTGTCCTTAGACTATTGTCAACAACTTCTTGTCCAACTGTGAGGACTGTTGTGATCTTACAGTTGGAAACAAAGAACCTTTTCATCATTACTCAAATATTCCCATGTGTTGCGTTGCCTAAATGTACACACACTCCGGGAGGGTAGAAAAGGACATTGAGAGGCCCGTCACCATCAAGAGTAATCATCCAGTACCCCAAGGCCACAAGTTTGATGCTCAAGTTTAACAGCTCTGCTATTCATGGTTGTTGTTATTTGCCAATAAAAAATTGAAGAATGTTTCTCCATCCACTTTTAATGATAAAACTAATCCTCTAATAAGACAGAAAAGAGGGGCCGGAGATGTTGCTCAATGGTTGAGAATGTTTGTAAAGCATATTGACCAGAGGCCAATTCCTCAGTACTTACATAAGCGAAATGCACAAAGTGGCAAGTGAATCTGGGGTTCATTTAAAGTGGCAAGAAGTCCTGACACACATTCATATACTCTTTTTCATTCTCTCTTTCTCTTTCTCTCTTCCTCCTTAAAATAAATAAAATATTTACAAAAAGCAAAAAAGGGCTGGAGAGATAGCTTAGTAGTTAAGGCACTTTCCTGTGAAGACTAAGGACCCATGTTCAACTCTCCAGGTCCCACATAAGCCAGACACACAAGGTGATGCAAGTGTGCAAGGTTGCACGCACACAAAAGGTGGCACACACATCTGGAGTTCAATTAGAGTGGCTGGAGGCCCTGGCCCACCAATTCTATCTCTATTTCTCACTTTCTTACATACAAAAAGGCCAGTCTGATGGGCTTGTTTCACAAAAAAAAGAAAAAAGAAAAAAAATCAACTTGATAACTTGATGTAACTCTCTTTTTCACTCTAATTCTATAATTTGTTTTGTGTTAATTACTAACACTGAACTGACATGAATGAGTTAGCTGATTGTTGCAAATGAGTAAGTCATTTCCTAAATTGTTTAGGCTACACAGGTTAACCCTATTTGACAGTGATTCTTTAAAGGAGCTCTTACAAGTTCTGAGAAGATAAAATAGTTGGGATACATGAGCAGGTAGGATGTTCTTTTGTGGGGCATACTGCAGGTGCTGTGTCATGGCCTTGCAGTGTGTCCATTTAGGCAAACTGAGTATGTCTCCCAGAATTTCCCTATCTACGGGATCTGCAAGGTACAGGGTGCAACATAGTAGACAACTGGTACAAGGTTTGGAAGAGAAAGGTAGAGATGTAGCCATGCCCCTTGCAGGCTATGAAGATCCGCAAGAGAACCAGAACACTGTACCTGGAAACACCCAGTGTTGTTTCAGTGCTAACTATGGAAATGGAACCTAAAATAAGTCCTGTTGTCATACCCACCTAAAACAGAGACTATAAGCTATATAGGAAATAGGCTCCACCCCCAATATTGCCCCAGGAACCGTCTGCCTTAACAACCCAGTGAAACATGTGCCTTATCTTTACAGCTGACTTTTTCTTCTTATCAACTGTCACAAGATTTCACATTATGCCTTTAATATTAGCTCTGACTGAAATCCACCAACTTACCAGAGCTAGACAACCCCAGCAAGCACCAAAAACATCGATGAATTTTCCTTCACAGTAACTTGCCTGCATTTCCTGGTTTTAATAACTCACCCCACATGTCCTTTGTTCTTCAGATATGTGATTGTCTATGGATCTACCTGTAACTTGCGCAGGGAGCATGAGGGATTCATCTTTTGAGATCTGGGCCAATGCTGGTGTGGGCTCGTTCACTTCTCTATGGAAAGCATCGCACCACACAGCACAGGCAGGTCTGCAGCAGCTTCTTCCTGGCCTACAGAAAGAAAGGATCCTGTTTCTTCACCCTTTGAAGGAAGGGCGCCCACACCACCATGAGGGCTCCACCTTCATTACCCCATTCAAACACAATATTTCCCAACAGCCCTGTTTCCAGACACAATCACGCTGGAGATGAGAGCTTTGGCATGTGGATTCTGTGAAACACCGACATCCCACAGTGACCAGTGCCATTCCTGGTGGGTCTGCTTTTCTGAGCCAAACTCTGAAAGTTACACTTAACTGAAAGTCTCTTCATAACTGTGCATTGTGCTATTTGCCCTTTTCCTTACCTCTACCTTGCAGAGCCTTCCAGGTCCCATCCTCTCCATGGTTTGCCCTGATGCTCATGTTAAAAATGAAGACTTTCTCACACAGCCTCCCTAAGCACTTTTGTTGTTTTCTCTCTCTTTCTCTGAGCACTTCCTACATCCTGCCTTGCATGTCAGTGCTGTGTGTCTCTGTCTCTCCACATAAACTCCTTGAGGGCAGAAGCGATGTCTCACTCATCTTTGTATCCCCCAAAGAAGCTCTCACAGGGATCTGATGCAGAACTGGAGTTCAATAAATGTCTGATGACTTGAAGTTTGGTTCGGTTTGCTTTGTCCTCTGGCAGTGCCTGGGTTGTCACCATGACTGTTTCTAAAAGACAACTTTACCCTTCTGGGCTCTCCTCTCTTGTTTTATCTATTTTTATGATGTGTTTATACATAGTCCCGGCCTTATGCCAGAAGCCATGCACTCTGGTAATACATTTTCAGTCAGGTTAAATGCTTGGCATTTTTTCAAGTGAAAAAGCCCTCACTAGATGTGTTACAAGTTTCCTTTTGAAACATTATCATGAAAATAAATGGCATAAATGACTGCATCTAAAAAGGAATCCCTTAGTTAATAAGGCAGATTATCCAACACAGCAAACTCTCAAGAAATATGGACTGAATGACTGAGGGAATAAACTGATGCATTTACTAAGTAATGAAAAACTTACCAAAGGGAAAAGCATCCAAAGTATGGTGCTGCCACTTTTAATGACATCACTAGAGAATCTTCCACACACAGACTGTCAGTTTTGATGGTCCAACAAGACAGGGATTCCTCTCCTTCAGGTCACATGAGTTTAGCATTCTTATTTAGACATTGCCACAAACTGAAGTCTTAATGAATGATTATTTATGTTATATACAAGTTGAGTTGATTTAAACTTCAGAGAAAAAGAAAAACTAGACAATAGTGGAGTGGAATGTCTAATGATGTCATTAGAATCAGTTTTTGGAGGTTTCAGTCCCTGTTCAATTGTCTCCATTTCTTTAAGCCTGTGATGGGATGGTATACTATGTTAGGAATATAGGACTGGGCAAAACTCCTCAGAGGAAGCAATGGAGAAAAAGAAGGGAGGAATGGGGCACCACAGTCTCCCTCAAGGGCACAATCACCAGGTCCTAAGGACTTCTAGCTCGAACTCACCCTTTCCACCACCTCATAATAGCACCACCCTGGATGCCAAGGCCCTCTGGGGAACATTGGTCCAAGCTGAAGCACTAAGCATATGAGAATATGATATGAATTCATATAAGGATAAGGTATGGAATTGTTCATCTCCCTTCTGAGCATAAACTTCTAGAAGTTTCTGTCTTTCATGAGTAGATGAGTATGCCTTTGTCTTGAAAGTTTTATGTTTCAAAATAATACTTCCTTTCAAAGAACGCTTTCTTATAGTAGATCAAAATCTGATAGAAGAATGATTTTCTCATATCTCACTTAGCAAGTCATCAGGATAAATCTTCTTAAAAAGGAACTATTCTTTTATTAATTTTTTTGTTTATTTGTATTTATTTATTTGAAAGCAACAGACAGAGAGAGAAAGAGGGAGGGAGGGAGAGAGGGAGAGAGAGAGAGAGAGAGAATGTACATGCCAGGGCCTCCAGCGACTGCAAACGAACTCCAGGTGCATCTGGCTAACATGGGTCCTGGGGAATCGAGCCTCGAACTGGGGTCCTTAGGGTTCACAGGCAAGCGCTTAACTACTAAGCCATCTCTTTAGCCCACGAGGAGCTATTCTTGTGTTGATGAGGCAGCAGAAACAAAAGAGACTCAAGAAAATCAGAAACTCATACACAAAAGGTTTAATAAAATATTTTTTTGCAAGTAAATCTAAGACAATAGTTGAGCTTCAAGTAAAAGTACCCTGGTTCAATGTGTTTCCAGTTTTACAAAGTCACTGTAGTGTTCCCTTTGATTATATCCTTGGCTGAGGTTTCTCATGACAAGTATACATATCTTCTCAAATGCTTCCTTTATAATCTAGGGATGTAGAACTCCCAACACCTTATTATCTAACAATTTGTCCAACCAATTACACTTATACAAATGTTGTAAGTCATTCACTGAGCACTCCACTAAGTATCTAAGTCCAGGGGACAGATGCTCCCACACTGGTGCAGAGCTTGTAACAACTGAATATCCAAGACACTAGGAAAAAAAGAATTTCAATAAGAAAGGATAATGTTGAGAGTAAATCTTGAAATGTCACCAGTGTTCATTAGACAAAAATATGTTTAAAAAATTGAGAAGGAAAAAGCCTCTTATGTAAAGGAAGCAAATTAAACAAGACTGTAGGCATGGATGAAATCAAAGAAGCATCAGGTGTGGCTCATACTTTACAGAAAGAAAAAAGAAGTGAAAAGGGGATGGAGAGATGGCTTAGTAGTTAAGGCACTTGCTTGTGAAGCCTATGGGCCCAGGTTCGATTCCCCAGTACCCACATAACCCAGATGCACAAGGTGGTGCATATGTCTGGAGGGAGTTTGGAGTACCTAGCGGCCCTGGCACACCCATTATCTCCCTCTCTCTTTCTCTCTCTAATAAATAAATAAAAGAGAAGCGAAAGAACTGTTGTCCCCCTAGTTCATGTGCTAAGACCATGACCTCCAGTGCCTTCAGCATGACTATTTGAAGATCATTAAGGAGGTAACCAAGATAAAATGAAGCCGTTTAGGAGTGTCTAATTCTATATGACTTGTGTCCTTTAAAGAGCAGATTAGGACACAAAGAGACAGACAGGGCCACACTGCACAGATGCTGGACCTTGGGGAAAATCATCAAAACGTCCACTGTCTCCAAACCAAGGAGAGACATAGTCATCTTGCACTTGGAGCCCCATTCTCCAGACTCTGTGCAAATAAATTTCTGCTCCTTAAGAAAAGCCCAGTTGTAGTATTTTTGCTGTGGTAGCTTTAGAATATTCTTACCGAAGGCTGAGGAAGGGTGGGACCTTTTCATGGAATACCTTTCACATTCTTTCACATTCACTGAGAAGTTTGCACATCCTGCAGGCTGCAGGGAACCTTTAAACAGTTATAAGTGAGAAATTAGCAATATTTCAATGCTACCATATTTTAAAAAGCTTTCTCTGAAAATTTCACATAAGATGGAAAACATGCTCAGACCAGAGGATGCAAACATAATGGTTGAATCAGTAACTCATGGCAGCCTCACAGAGGCAGGATGGAAGACAGGAGAGGCGAGATGCATGAGATGTTCCAGAGGCAGAGTCAGCAGAAGTTGGTTCAGAGGGGACATTGTGTTCTGTAAGTGAGGATGACACCGAAGTCTGCTTCAGTGTGGGGATTTTTAATAGAGGAAGCCCAATAGTATTTACTGAATGAAAGAGTGAAAAGATAAGTCAATTACATCTGTGCACAAATTACAGTTACAATAATAGTATCCATTCTACTACCCCTTATTAATTACTAAATAGGAAGGCTATGAGTGTTGACCCTAAATTTACAGAAGCAATAACCATCCAATCTTATGTGATTTATAGATTGCCTGTTTTCTTAAACTAATGTTAATCAGCCACTTTATAGACACACATCTACATGCTAAGCATAGTTTTATCTAATAACATAAATGATGCATGTGTCATGAAGAGGCTTTTAAGAAATCTGAGAACTATGCTAGGAAGATGGCTGGTGGTTAAGAACACTTTCCACTCAAGCATGAGGGCCTCTGAGCCAGAGACCACCAAGTTCAAATCCTTGTTAAAAGTTGGTCGTGCCCATGCACACCGGTTACCCCAATCAGCAAGGTGGGGGAGTAAGGAGAAATTAGGGAGCCACTGGGGTCACTGATGACAGCACTCCCAAGTTGAAGGTGACACCCTTCTCAAGGAAATATGTAGACGAGTATGAGAGGATGTCTGCCCTTCTCCTCTGCCTCCACATACATGTGCGTGGGGCTCAGGCGTCTGCGCACACACACACATATACTACACATCACCTATACACCATGCATGCTCTACACATGTGTGTTTACGCATACACACAAAAAATATCTGAAAATTATACAAATTATCAATATTAAATATGTATTGCAAATCAGAATGCTCAGAAAATATCAGAGGGTGGGTATCCCTGAAGTGAAAAATACATTATTCTAACAGGGATAAAGGCAGAAAAATCCTTCAAGGTCAACCAGCCAGATAAGTGTGCACACCTTCGTCATAGTGTCGCCTAGCCTATGTGGGTAATCAACAGATCTCTGATTGGAATGAGTCCCACTCAGCTGGAGAGAACTCATATATCTAGTACTGAGAACCATGTCAGAATCCCATGGATAGGAGGGCCATAGACTCCAAAAGGAACAGAGAAGCTATACCCATCCAAATGTCTCCTAAATGACTAGGCTTATCCCTTTAATCCATGCTGCTCTCGTTCTTGATTGGAGATTTTTTTTTTTTTTATATAAAGCAATGAAAACTGGAGAGAACCAAGACTCATCAATGAAACAAGAACAGATCGCCAGCTGCCTAGCGTGAGGCCACGCACCTCCATCATATCTGCCAGATGAAGCAGTGATGTAAACGTGAGTGCCGCTCTCGCAGCTAGCTCCGAGGGAGATGGCAATAGACACTGAGGACATTCAAAAGGCCTCAAAGCAGAAATCCAGAGATTGCAGAGAGCTTGCCACTAAAGCAGTCTTATAGCACACCACCAAGGCTCAGGGAACATTGTGGAAGAGGCGTAGAAAGATTGTAAGAGCCACAGGATGGGAAGGAGTATCCTGTGGTATTATTCCCCCCCCCACACACACACACATACACACACAGAGAGACTGACTGATACATTCATGACCCTATGGGAAAGATCAACGACCCACTGAGCAGGGCCCTCGGTGGAAGGGGGCAATGGAGAGAGGATATAAGAGTGCAACTTGGGCTGGAGAGATGGCTTAGCAGTTAAGGCATTTGCCTGCAAAGCCAAAGGATCCCAGTTGGATTCTCCAGGACCCACATAAGCCAGATGCACAAGGGGGTGCACACATCTAGAGTTCATTTGTAGGGGCCAGAGGCCCTGGTGAGCCCATTCTCTCTCTCTCTCTTTCTCTCTCTGCCTCTTTCACTCTCTCAGTTAAATAAATAATATTTTTTAAAAAGCTTAAAAAGAGAATAACTTCATGGGAATATGGCCAGCACCCAACAGAAAAATCCATAATCAATCAGAAAAAAAAGAGATTCAATAGAAGGAAAATTTATAAGGGGGAAAAGAGGATGGTGGAAGGAGAGGATCATAATCATAATTTATTGCTTATATTTATGGAACTTGTCAATAAAAGAAGTTTAAAAAGACACAACTTAATAGACAGTTAATAAACATTACTAGAACAAATAAAAATTTTATATATTGTATGAGCCAAAACCTAAACCTTCATTGAGAGATGGTAAACTTTGAGTTTATCTTTCCCAGAATTTTCTCAAAAAAGCACAAGAGTTAATAAGTAAGAATGCATAGGACTGGAGTGATGGCTTAGCAGTTGAGGTACTTGCCTGTGAAGCCTAAGGACCCAGGTTCAATTCCCCAGCACCCATGTAAGCCAGATGTACAAAGTGGCTCATGCATCTGGAGTTTTTTTGCAGTGGCTAGAGGCCCCAGGGAACCCATGCCCCCCTCTCAAAAATAAATAAAAATTTGCAAAAGAATGTATAATTACAGACACCTACTCTAGCTAGCCCAGGGACAACAACAGGCATTGCTGAGGTTCCCAATCTTGATTTAGAGCTGGGCTTGGCCAACTGCAGACTTTGATCAAATGTAACCCAGTACTGGGCATTCTACCACCCAGTACTTGTAATGTTTGCTGTTTTTTGTTGTTGTTGTTGCTTAGTTTCTATTTTAAATGTTCAGAAGATATCAAAAGAAGAAAAATGGACTGGACAGATGGCTCAGAAGTTAAGGCATTTGCCTGGGAAGTCTAATGACCTGGGTTCGATTTCCCAGGACCCACGTAAAGCCTAGATGCACAAAGTAGCCCATGTGTTCTGGAGTTCGTTCTCAGTAGCTGGAGGCCCTAGTGTGCACATTCTCTCTCGTTCTCTCTCTCCCTCTCTCTTTCTCTTTTGCTTTCTGCTTGCAAATAAATAAAAATTAACAAAAGGAAGAAAATTATCACTTGACATTTTTTTTGTTAATGATAAATAAGGCTGTTTTGGAGCATGGCCCTATTTCTTTCTGCATTCATGCTGTCTGCGGCTTTAATTCCGTGGCAAAGGCAAAGAACTGAGTTACCTGGACAAAGACTGTGTGGTCTACGAAGCTGAACTGTTTACTATCTGCCCCTTTGACCAGAAGACCAAAGACCTAGACTGTTATTGTCATTTTATGAACACTGAAACCTTCACGTACTATACAATGACAGAGACAAGTGCTCTGCAAATAGTGATAGCACATTGCTAGGATAAGCATTCATTAAACCAGCATTTTACAATATACATTATGGGGAAATTAATTCAAGAGATGCTACATGTTGCAATATGGGAAAGAGATTTTTTTTGTATAAATGATAGTGTTGAGAAATGTTGACAAGACTCTATGTTGGTATAAATTATAAATCTATAAACATTTCTCAAACATATTCTACACTTTTTTTTTTTAAATATTCTACCCTATCTCTACTTTTGAACCACAAATAGGAACATGAAATCTTGAAGTCGAATGTAGGAGGTAAGACTTTGATTTAGTGAGGATGCTGATAATGTGTAACATTCATAAAATATTCTCTGAATCATTTGAAAATTTAAGAATAAAAGAATTCAATATGTGAGATTCTACCGAGAACTGGAAAACTCAAAAGTGGCCTGCTGATGTTAACATGGCCAATGTATATCATATGCCTTTTGACGACCTGCAGCGAGCAGATGCTTGGCAAGGAAACACAGCTTGTGAAGGCGAGGAATGTCTCCTGGCAGGAGAGCTGCCCCTTGAAAGCTAACCAACAGGGTTTGAAGCGGTAGAAAGCCAAGATAGCCAGGTTATCAACCAGCCCAGATTCCACCCAGAGCTCTAATCAGCAGGAGCGCTTGCGAACACACACAGCCTGCACAGGCTAATCACTGCCTGGATGACGGTGACGGCATGCTAGACAAGCTCCCTTTGTGTGACTACCACAAGGTGCCGGACTGGCTCCGGGAAGGGACAACCGCCAAGGGTGCTAGAATTATCCCAGCAATTTCTACAGTTTGAGAATACCCCTAAAACTTTCTCTTTATGATTTTGTATCATGGAGAGAAGGAAATGGGATAGTAAAATATACTGCCAGCAAAGAGAAGACAGGTGCTGCCGATGTCTTGGATGGCCCCAGAGAGGTTGGTTCTTTCCATTAGTTTACCAACATGTCTCATTCAATTCTTCAAAGTCCCTTCCCCAGAGAAAAAAAGCCTAGAGTTCCATTACTTAGTGCATGGGTTAAACTATATACAGACTTGTATATACTATATACAGACCTGCTTCCTGCCACAGGATCTAAGTGTCTCCTGTTACCACCATCACCATCCTCCTCGTCAGTAATTTCCACTGAGAAAATTATTCTCTAAAATACACATAAAGAAACCATCCTAAGTGAAGTGGTTAGTGAATTCTTCCTTTCGTTTCCCGCTGTCTCCCCCTCCTTCCCTTCCTCCCTTCTTTCTTTCTTTTTCTTGAGACATGTTCTATTTAACCCTGGTAGCCTAAGGCTTTCAGTGATGCCCTTCTCTCTGTATTCCCAAGGCTGGGACTATAGGCAGGCTGTCTTTGACTATTTCTAATGTCCCTATGTTTTAACTAGTTGTCTTAAAATGTGGCAGAAACTTGATGTAAAGATAGCATCGTGGGTGCTAACATCCCACTCATTTCCATATGAGATTTAAATACCGGAGTCCCCTAAGGAAATGTATTTTGGATAATTCTAAATGAAAATATGACCTTGACTGGCACATATTTCTCACTCTTATGGCTAAGATATGAAATGTCCCACAAACGACCATTGTGGAAGGCTTTAACGAGCCTCAGTGTTCACAGAATGGGTTATGGGAGTGACTGAATCATGGGGGCTGGATTAATCCATTGATAGATCCGCAGTTTGATGAAATTGTGAGGCGGTGGTAGGAACTAGGAGGTGGAGCCCAGCTGGAGGAAGCAGATCATGAGGCACAGGGCATGTCCTTGAGATTACAACTTGTCCTCGATCCCTCCCTTTTCCACACTCTCTGCTTCCTGACCACCATGAGGTGAGCAGTTTTCCTCTACCCTGTCCTTCTGCCTCCTCCCACCATGATGTTTCTGACGTGAGCCACCTCACCAAAGATTAAAACCATGAGCCAGAATATATTGTTCCCCCATGATTTCTCTGATCTGTTTGCTCAAGGATTTTATGAGCGTGATGAAATGTGACTAGAAGCACCTCCCCCAGGCTTGCCAGTGATCTTTACCTGGCACAAGCGTTCATCTGACAGCCATGGATGAACTGTCATAGGTGAGTAGCCAATCACTGTGCTGCCTTGTGCCTAGATAACAGAGACAAATGGCAAATAATTAAATCGAATCACACCTAAGTGACTCCAGGGAGTGTTACAGGGAGAGATAGCTCTTTGCTGCAGATGTAAATGCTAAGGTTATTCTGCTGCAACTATGGGCAGAGACACGGATACTGAAGCCAGGCTATCAGAAAGATAAAACTAGGATGAGACTAAATGCATCCGATGACATCATTTGAGGGTCTAGACAGACTTTAGTTACAGGTAATCCTGCCTCAAGCTTTTAAGAAGTCTTAGTGTGATGGGTTATCTTCACTGTGGACTAGGAAGGATTTGACATTACCTAAGGGATTGGTGAGGCGTATGTGTTGATGGGTCAGGGTCCAGAGAACACTAACAGAAGGAGGAAATACCACTCTGAAGGTGGGTGACACCACACCAGAATCTTGGAACCCAGGCAGGAAAAAAGAATAGAGCAAGAAGAAAAACAAGACATTACCTGTTCTCTGCTTCTTGGTCTGTCATAAGGTGAGCCACTCTCCTCTGCCACATGGTCTTGCTGATGTGATTTTCAAATCTATGAGTCAAAGCAATTTTCTAACCCTTTAAGTTGTTCATGTCAAGCATTTTCTCACAACAACAAGCAGTTCATTCTTTTTCTTAAGCCACCGGTTAGATTACCAATAAGAGTTTTGGCTGGTACGGTAAAAAGGAAAATATCAGAGGCCCATTGAGAAAGTCACTGACATTTTACTGACAATGCTAAAAAAGCAACTTGAGTGAATCTTGCCAAGCAATTACCAGGGATTAAGAACCTACCATGAGACAGGCATTTTATGTTTATCAAAATGTCTCACCCATCTGGATTCTGGATTTTACTCCTGTCTCTGATCTTATAAATAACAAATTGGCTCAAGCTGCAGGAGTATTTCCTACAGGCTCCCTAGATTATAATGGTTAGTATTACTTTGTGTTGACCTCATATGGAAACTTTAGCTCACAAAATATTGCCCCATTTCTTCTCTTTGTTTGGTCCCCAAAGAAATACAAGCTCATCTCAGAAAATATATGTAACTGTTTTAGCTGTACCTATATGTGCTCAGCCATAGAGTCAAGCAATGTTAGTAAGGGGCTGGAAAGATAGCTTAGTGGTTAAGAGACTTATCAGCAAAGCCTAAGGACCCAGGTTCGATTCTCCAGCACCCGTGTAACATGCATCTGGAGTTTGTTTGCAGTGGCTAGAGGCCCTAGCACACCCATTCTTGCTATCTCTCTATCTGCCTTTATTTTTATTTCTCAAATAAGTAAATAAAATATTTTAAAAAGAAGTGTTAGTAGGAAATCAATCTATGGTAGATACTTTAATGGATATTGGAACACAGAAGTGTAAAATGAGGCGGCCATGCCTCTCCTCACACAACTCACATGTAGGGGAGGAAGACAGGCAATGAGAAAGACAATCAAAGTGGTCAGGTAGTGAAATATAGAATAAGACTAGGGTTGATTGAGGAGTTAAAACTATGTGTAAAGGGACGCTTCAAGGAGGTGACATCTAACTATCAACTCTAAGGAAGCCAGAGAGAAGACCACGGCAAGCAGAAGTACTGGCAGATACGAAGCTCCTGGGGTGGAAGCATGCAGGATGGACCAGGGTGAGGAGGGGAAGAACAAGTTCAAGTGTGATCAGACTTCCTTGATGGCACCAGGAAGTGAGAGGCAGATGAACATAACAAACCTCTTAACACCATATGAAATATAAGACATGGGGCATCTTTGCTTTTCTAAAATGGATGGGAAATAGTTTTAATTTAAGCAGAGCAGTATATTCTGACCTAAGCAAAGAAGCGCTCTGTCCATGTTAGTGTAGACGAAGTAAGGAGACACAGCGTAAGACATGCACTAACACTTGCTCATTGCTGGGTTAAAACACCCAGCCCGGAGCAGCCTGTGAAATAAATGGGATGAAGTTGGCTAACATGTCCAAAGGGTAGAGTCCAGCATGAAAGAAAGGCAAGGCAGCCCTGAGCCGGAAGCCAGAGTCACGGATGCACTGAGGAAGAGAACAGCAAGTGGGGCCAGGCTGTAACACCTCAGCCCGGACCCCAGTGACACATCTCCCCCAGCAACTCTCCTCCTCCCAAAGGCTTTAAAAACCTTCCCAAACAACTGGGGACCAAGTGTTCAAATACATTACCCTATGGGGGACAGTTTATATTCAAACTACCACTTAGATAACTCAAGTCTGTCAATCAAAATAGAGAAACCCCCAGCCGGGCGTGGTGGCGCACGCCTTTAATCCCAGCACTCGGGAGGCAGAGGTAGGAGGATCGCCGTGAGTTCGAGGCCACCCTGAGACTCCATAGTGAATTCCAGGTCAGCCTGGGCTAGAGTGAGACCCTACCTCGAAAAACCAAAAAAAAAAAAAAAAAAAAAAAAAAAAAAAAAAATAGAGAAACCCCCAATGTATGCCCCTTTGCAACTGAACCCCCTTCTCACCTGGACTCCTTAAAGAGAAACCCCAAGCAATAGATCAGGGATCTTAAGTACACTGCCACTCAGGCAGCCTGCTGCCCCCCCCCCTTTCTCAGCAGTGTATTGAATCTTGTATCATTGCTTTGCTCTTAATTATTGTTTTACCTCATGTGTGTGTGCTTTTCCCAGTTTTTTTGTATAAGACACCAAGAATCTGGAGACTCCCAGACCAAGGCTACCACTGACAAGAATGGCTGGAACAGAGGTGGGTGTAGGTAGAAGATTTTAAGGATTTAACGAGTCCTGACAAAGCCCACAGGACACAGTCCAGGTGCCACAATTCAACAAGGTCCAAGCCATGGCTCATACATCACCTCTCACACTATACCTTCTGTGCAACTGGACCTGCCGGACATTTCCATGGTATCCCATCCTGTCTATGGCAGACTGACCCTTAAGCTTGAATTCTGTCTGAGAATGAGCTATCTGCTAGAAGAATGCCTTGAAAATCCTCCATCACACTAGTTTTTTTTATTGACTTGGCCTTTTTACCCCACTGGTCTTCTAGTTTCTAGCTGCTTGAAGTCAGAGTGTGTACCCTGGTCAAGGTGACATCCTTCTTTTGAACAATGACATCCATATGACATCCATTATGACATCCATAAAACAAGCGCTCATCAATCTGAATGTAATGAATGAATAAAACCATATTTTATTTCGGGTTTTTAAATTTACTTAATCACTCTTTCCTCATTTGTAAAATTGGGTAATAACTACTTTCTATTTTTGATGACATGGAATGCATAGATGTCTGTTAAACCAGGGTGGGAAGCGGCACACAGGTGTATCTGTAGCCCGGCAGGTTTCAGTTTGTGCAACTAAATGAGGCTTTGTGATTTGTGCTGGCATCCCCTGCCGTTTGCAAACACTCCACTTCATAATTAAAGCCTCACTTCACTCTTTTTAATATTTGCTTTGCCTTTTAAGGTTTTAGCCCAAGGAGAGTTAAACAACTTTGGATTCACCAAGAAACCAGACTTCTGCAGAAGCTTTGATTATTCAAACAAACACAGTTCCACAGTTCTGTGAATCCCCAGAAAGGGAGACTGGCTGCCCCATCATTCAGCATTCCTTCCCAGCAGCCTCCCTGGGGCCTTAAAGAACAGCCAGATGGCCACATCTCCTTGGGATTTCCGTTCTGATGGAAGGGGCAAGTTGAAATAGATGAAAAGTAAATGTTCTTATCCCTGTAGTTTAGAGTTTTGAGGAAGCTTGTCCTCTTTAAAGTACCCCATAGAAAGAGTGAGCTGAATGTTAGGTAACAACAAAAGTACCACAACACTCTGAAAGAAGCCAAAATGCTCATTATTAGAGGTAATGGTAGTATATATTTCCTTGCGTTTGTATGATGTATGCTGAGTGGTTGCCGGGATGAGTGAGTTCTCATTTCCTGCCCCCCAGATGTGGTGGAATGTGTCTGAAACTATCTACATGTTGCAGACCCGGAAGGAGGGACTCAGAGAGCTTGTGACTATTTGCCCAAGGTTACAAGACCATATGCAAACTCTGAGTCGGCTGACCACAGGACACCCATATCCCTCTAGCAATATCTGTTTACTTTTTATATTCCCACCTTCTAAATCTTATTTTGAGTCATTTGGTTAATTCCTATAGGCTACTAGTCAGAGTAAGAGGGAAAGAAATTTCTAGAAATAGCTTTCTTTGATTAAACTTATTTTTTTTTTTTTGAAACACTGTCTCACATAGGCCAGGCTAAATTCAAACTCACTATGTAGCCAAGGATGGTCTTGAACTACTGATCCTCCTACCTCTACTTCCCCATATAATATAACCGAATGTGAAGGCAATGGGAAATTTGGCATCAATATAACTTTTTGAATATTCAACAACCAACAGTTGGTTGAAACTCATTCAATGAACCTGAAGTGTTTCTGGCAGATCCACCCAACACTGCCTGAACTACCTGAGCTCAGATGTCAGACTCTTGTATGTCATGAGCTGGAGTGTTTTTACAAAGTTTTCTGCTCTTAGTATTTTCCTCCTCAGTGTGGGTCAAATTAGTATATCTTTGGATTGTGGTGAGTGCATGAAACAGAAAGAAATATCCTGTTTCCATGTGGATTTCCTTTGCTCTTTAATAAATAGTAAAAATATATGTACAGCAAAAATAGATTTAAAGTAAATTTCCTCATGATATATTATCAGTGAATGTTTAACTTGTAAACCTGTTTATATATCTATATAACCAGGTTTGTGTAAAAATTTCTCAGATGAAAATGGTTTTAAGTATAAAAGGTATAAGAAGCCCTGATTTGATCTACTCCATCTGATATAAAAATATAATGTGATAAAGGGGTCAGAAAGAGTGGAAAGAGGGCTGGCACCAGAAAATATCAATGCACACGAGACTGAAGGGCAGTGCTCTGGAAAAGAAATGATAAGTAAAATGTTGAAAATATCCCATTTGGATAAATCTTACTTTTTCAGACTATCCAAGAAAATTAAGGCATTAAAGTTTCTGGGCACAAAATTTACCTCAAGGACAAACCACACTGGCACATACATGCACTTTGTTCTTTAATCCAATTCTACAGACCTGAAACAAGCAAAAGCAGAGGGCTCAGGTGAAACAGGAGACAAGAGGCTGGGCTTGAAAGTGCCACAGCCCTGAGTGTGGTGCATCTGAATCCCTACAATCACCGGGGGAAGTATGATACCCCCTGGTTGTGAGATGCGGTAAGGGGACCCTTCATTTTCTACTGTAAACAAATGTTTTTAAATGTGGCTCCTGCCCCATATAAAAATGAACATGAGCTGGGCATGGCGGTGCATGCTTTTAAACCCAGCACGTGGGAAGCTGAGGTAGGAGGATCACTGTGAGTTCGAGGCCACGCTGAGACTACAGAGTGAATTCCAGGTCAGCCTGGGCTAGAGTGAGACCCTACCTCATAAAACCAGAAAAAAAGAAAAGATAAAATGAATATGAGCTGTTCCTATATTACCAGTTTGGTCTTCGTGGGTTTGAAAATCACCTTCTCTTTTAAGCTCTTGTCAGATGGAAGCAGAAGAGGTCAGGGTGAGGGCTGTGTGCTGGCAAGACCACGGCTGTCCCCACAGCTGTTTGACAACCTGGACCAAGACGGAAAGGTTCTCTATCCATGGTGCCCGTAAGATGGCCACTAGCCACTGTGACCACTGAGCACCTGATGTGGTTGGTGAGAGTGAAAAAAAATTAAATTTTTAATCGTATTTAATTATAACTGATTCAACCAACTACATGTGGCAAGTGACTGCCATGTTGGATGGTAGAGCTCTCGCATGCCAGAGTCCTGGGAGCTGCCACATTCTCCTTAAGCTCTCACACAGCCCCAATTTGCAAACTCCAGCTCGCCCTGCCAGTAAGTAACTGAATGCCAAGGAGCAAACGGCTGAACCTCGGCAGCCCTTGAAGTTGTCAAAAGAAAAGAATTCCCTGCTTCCAGGCAGACATCTGACTGTGCAGCCGTTGCAATGAGACAATTTAGCTCAGAATTATGTGCCACCCTCACTGTACCTGGCAGGTGCCTTCTGTGCTGGCTTTCCTATCTGCAAACTTGAGAACGATGACAGGGTTTTAAATGATGAACTCCTCTGGGCCACATTACTTAATTATACAGTACATCCAGGAATAGGCACATGGGTCTTTTATGGTAAATGATATGACGGTCTTAAAAACTCATTAATATGTCATTAACCAAGCAGACATTTACTAATTAAACAATTAGCCCCTCTGTTCTTTTTCTTTGTTCCTCCCAGAGATGCTTGGTTACCCAGGTCCCCAATTTAGCAGAAGCTCCCCACCCCCGCCCTTCTTTTCACAGAGAAAATCACTCATGAAGCAAACTCTGAGACTAAATGATTATATTAATTTTTTTCAACTTGGCCACAAAGAAAATCAGATGTGATTTCCATAGCATAAATGAATGTAAGTATTGGTTTAGTTCAATCAACCCATCCTGATGTGTAAACCAATCTTAGATATATACAAAATTGTATCTACTCTCACTGACACAAACATTGGATATAGCAAGACTATAAATCACAGTTAAATAAATACAAATGGACAAGATTAATGACTGGAGATGTGTTATGATTCATTGGATAAAGGCAGCACCAAAAAACTTAAAATGTTCCTAACTTTGGCTACTTTGGCTCTTGGAAGTGTTTTGTTTTGTTTTGTTTTGTTTTTTGAATGACAAAAACATGGAATGCTTCACAAAATTCTGTGTCATCCTTGTGCAGGAGCCGTGCTAATCTTCTCTATATCATTCCAATTTTAGTATGTGCATTGCAGAAGAGAGCACTCGTGGAAGCAGTTTAGTATCCATTATGCTTTCTACTAACTTTAGCTCAATTGTATTTGTCGTGTTGAATCTATGCTATGCTAAAGTCCAAGGAGATTTTCTACCATAGCAAAAAAAAAAAAAAACTTTGCAGGTGTCTTTTGAAACAATTGTCTTGTGTATTTTAAAAGCACATGTAAACTTAAAAATAGTTTAAATGCAGAGTATCAATTCTGAAGATCATTCACGAGCGCTAGAACACATGCTTATGGTATTCAGCTATGTCTTTAGCTATGTGGTGGTTCCATTCAATAGTTTCAGTTGCTTTCATAAATCTCCTGTTGACCTCAGCCATGAAACATTTGCAAAGGATCAAAGGCTGAGTCATAACTGGCATATCCAGGTGTTGATAAAATGATATAGAGGGAACAGAACTCCAATGAAAGGCGTTCTAAAATGAACACCTTTGTCTTGGAGATGAGTGACTGTGTTTTGCTTTCATGGTTTTTCAGTTGGTTTCTTTCCCCACCTCTCATGTAAGTGAGGAGTCTGAGGGCATATTAAGATAATTTTACTTATTGTACTAACTCAGTGTTAGAGACCTGAGAGAATTTCCCTTAAGAAGAAAAGCAAGTTGGTAACTCCCTCCATGAAAGAAGTACAGAAAAGGGGGCTGGAGGGATGGCTAAGCGTTTAAGGCATTTGCCTGCAAAGCCAAAGGACCCAGGTTCAATTCCCCAGGACCCACGTTAGCCAGATGCACAAGGGGGCACACATGTCTGGAGTTCATTTGCAGTGGCTGGAGGCCCTGGTGCACCCATTCTCCTCTCTCTCTCTCTCTCTCTCTCTCTCTCTCTCTCTCTCTCTCTCTCTAATATACAAATAAATAAAATAAAATAAAATAAAGAAGTACAGAAAAGGGCAAAAGACTACTTGACCACCATACCCTGAAAACAGTGGCCAATCGAAACCCCACTTCATCGTGAAAATTTTGGTCCTTAAATTTTTCTGCAGGCCAGAAGGCAAAACTAAAAGTTTAAGGCTTTCAAACAATGAGTGTCAGAACAGGGATACAGGTTGGTGGGATGTGTTATTATTTCTGCATTGCTTGCATAAAATCCCTGGTAAAACATTTAAAAGTAGAAAGGATTTATTTTATTTCGTTGTTTTAGGGATTTTAGAACATCATGGTGGGAAGAGTTTGATGGGGCTGCTCAACTCAAGGCAGCCGGAAAGACAAAGGAAGAGAGGGTTCTGGGATAAGACACAGCCCCCAGGGACCAGCTTTCAATGACCCACTTCTTCTAGTTAGGTCTAGTATCATAAAGTCTCTAGAACATCCCAAAATAATACCAGTAGCTGGGGACCAGCCATTCAATACATGAAATTTTGTGCATGTATGTATTTTCCCATGGCTGAGAGAACCATCTTAAGAAAAGAAGATGTTAGTGTCAGCTTACAATTCAAAAGAACAACATCTACCTGCCGTGGCCAGGAAAGCATGGCAGAAGCAGAAAACTGGTGTCACTCCATCACATCAGCAGAGAGGAAGCACAATGAGTACAAACAGCAACCGTGGGGCCAGGCTGCTAACCCCCTCGGTGCCCGCCGCAGGGACGTGCCTCCTCCAGCAAGGCTCGGCATCCTAAGAGCTCCACAGCCTTACCAAAGTGCATCACCAACTTGGGACTAAGTAGTCATTCAATGAGTCCATCAAGAGCATGTTACATTCGAACCACCAGCTATATGTTCGAATTCCACTAGGGATTAAGTGGCAGGTGTGGAAGTCAGGTTGCAATGAGGAAGCATTCTGCGTTAGACCTTCTGTGAGCTGCCCCACGTGGTCTAGTAAATCTGGGTCTCATTCATGTGACCTTCCTTCTCCCATTACATGTAAGTATTTATTTCCATATGAATTTTGTTTATGATTTGAAATACTTTTATTTAAAAAAAAAAGAATGCTCCAAGTTGTCTAAGTTTCAGGACACATAAAATCTGAATCGCTTCTTGACCTAACCTATGTGTTCATTGCTGAAATGTGTCATCAATGCATGCATTCCATTAAATTAAAACTCAACTGCTGGAGCCCATAAAGAGGCTATTTTGTTTAGCACAAGGTTGAGTGACATTCCTTGAGTGTGTGGAGGCTTCAGCCATAACTAGATCTCCCAGTGCTTCAGTCTCACCTGGTGCTTCAGCCCTAATTAGACCTCTCGGTGCCTCGCTCTCACCTGGCAGACTGACAAGTGCAAACGCAGGAAACATCTCCCTTCTTGCTCTAAAATCGCAGTACTAGAGCAGATAGGAGATGTGAACATTAATTTAAAAGTTTTGAAAGGAAATTGACCATTGATTCAACAGGACCTTCTCACTTTCCTTGCATCCATAGACACTTCCAATTTTT
This sequence comes from Dipus sagitta, assembly GCA_036346955.1. Classification (NCBI taxonomy): domain Eukaryota; kingdom Metazoa; phylum Chordata; class Mammalia; order Rodentia; family Dipodidae; genus Dipus; species Dipus sagitta. Next base: position 62,944,379 of record CM070786.1, read on the forward strand.
CCTTCGAGCCTCAAGTCCAGTCACATTTGACGGTCACACATATTATTTGGTTTATCTGTTTTCTCTGAATACCTTCACTGGTGAATTATAATTGTCCTCAACTACTGTGATATTTTATGAGTTGTAGTTGTTTAAAGGCTGTTTCTCCCCTCCAAGCTCATATAGTGAAAACTTAGCACTCCCTCCCCCATAGTTGTACCACCAGGATAAGGGACTTCGGGAGGTAATTAAAATATAAAGACATAGGCCTTTTAACCTGGTAAATTAAGTCCAAGGGAGTTTGTTTACTTGTCCATCACCTAAGGATGCAGCAAAGGAAACACACTAAAACCAGAAACAGCCTCACTCAATACAGAACCTGCTCACACCTTGGCCCTGAACTTCCCACTCTCCAGAACAATGAGGAAGAAATGCCTACCGCTTACAAACTACTTAGCTGCTGCTATTTTGTTAGAGCAACCAAAGAAGACTGATCTCAGAACAGAACAAGAGCTTGGAAGACTCAAGAAATCAACTAAGTGAAAATTCTATGTTATCTGCAATTCACTATAAAAACATTAATACCAATTACGATTTGATTCACTAGCATTTTCTCATGCCCTATGAAAATACCTTCTTAAAAGTACTAGATATCATGTCTCCACACTTTGGAGGGAAGTTATACTAAAATGTGCTCATCGTAAATGAAAGTGAATAGTTTTTAAGAGTTGAAAATGTTGGAGGGTATAGCTCAAGGTTTTTTTAGAAATTAAACTACTTAGTGCCATGCCCAACAATAGTAACTTAGATCCACAAACCTTCTGAGTCCCATTTTGGTCAAAGAACTCCCACAGCGATACAAACACTATAATTTCACAGGAATTTTTTTTAAAAACTAAACTAACTTGCACAAGATTGTATCCTTTTTTTTTTTTTTTTTTTTTTTGCGCAACAGGCATACACTATTTGGGTGGCCATATTTGCATAACATGCAAATTGGTTTAGAGATAATTTAAGACCTCTAATCAGTATACACTGTGAAAAACTTTGATCCAAGCAGCAATTGGAAGTTACCAATAAACTCAGTTCTGACTTGCGTTAGTTGTGGCTCCAGAGAATCATGAACTCAAATTGCAGTGAAAACCTGGAAACCAGGAGAAAAGACGTCTGACATTTCGACACTGGGAAAGCATTTACGTGAGAAACTTTTTCATAAGGAGGAGATCAATCTACTGACTGAAGACAAAATTAATTGCCAGGGTTGGCAGAAGATAAGTGGTTTCCATGGACAAAACTGTGTAATTACAGCAGCTGCTGAGTTGGAAACCTGCTCCTAACTTTGAACCTCAACCCCAACTTGACATCTCTCCACACATACAGTCCTGCCACCAGCAAGCGTGTTAAAGCCCCTCACCTGCCTCCTTATAATTACACACTGGGGTGCAGAAGCAATCATTGGCTCATGTCCTGCGTGAAACCTTATCATTCGCTGGTTCTCAAAAGGTAGACTGTATCATCTTTCAAAGTGTTGAAATCTCCAGAGAGAAAAATTTATTAGGGAAAACCTCCTGTTATGACAACAAAATTAATTCTGCCATAACATGTCAAATTAACCTCCCTCCTAAGGACCAGAGCCAGAGCCAAGTTCAGAAATGAACAAATATTTAATATGAGGTTCTAAAATATCACTGGAGATTTGAGTGAAGCCAGGTAAATGTCACACTTTACATCACCACTCCACGCTTTGCTTCAGAGTAGCGCTAGCTGCAGAGCCAGCCGTGAAGAGCTGAAGACATTCCCTGAACAGCCCGCTTGTTCTTGTCGGCTCCTTTTCCAAGCAGCAAAGGAGAGACCATCTGTTGGGCTCTGTGAAGACTTTGATTCTGTCTTTGAAGCTAAGAGGAAAGTATTTAATCGGATCTTTAATTTTAATCCCTCAAAATATGTAAGTGGTTTAAAAGTATACAAGGCAAATTTGGCAGAGGACCCCACTGGTAAGAAGCAAGGTGATTTCTTTCAACTTTGCAATCATAAAGGGTTTCAAAGCTGGAAGCCTGAACTATCTAGAGGCCTCAGTGACAAGCTGAAATCCACTGATCTTAAATTTTTCCCTTATCAAAACTGTTTAGAAAAGCCAGGCACATGTTACAAACTGTGGAAGTTAAAGTGCTATCAGTGAAATCCACTCGTGCTTGAAAGAACACAAGTCCATTTGTTTTTGTTTTTTTTTTTCAAAGGAGGAAAACCCACCTGTGCAATTTTTAGGAAAGTTTTTCTGATTTCTGATTCAGTGGCAATTTTATCTACTGAAAGGCAGCCACTTATAAATTATAAGGGTCTAACCTACTTAGCAGCAAATAACTTATTGTGATGCCCACACAAGTGCAGTGGTGGCACACAGCCATGGTGGGGATCCAACTGCTCTCAATTTGGCTAACTGATCCCCTCACTGGTATGGGACCCATAGCTGGAGCTGGGAAACAAGTCAGAACCATATCCAAACATAAGCCCACTCTCCAGTATCAACCTACTATCAATTGTGGGCTACAAGAGGGCCTACACCTATTAAATTCTCTATAAAAAAAACAAAAGTAAGGGTTATCTCATTTGTCCTGGTGCTAACTTACTCTCCGTTGGAGAATCTGCTTCTCTTTTTCAGATAGATGTAGACCCTAAGGAGAGAGCCACCCCATCATACCTCAAAAGGGCTCCGGCTGAAACTAAGAAAACTTCGAGAAACAAGCAAGGGGGCTGTTTTTCCTGATGAACCGGACACCAGCACAAGGGGGAAGGAGATCAGCATAGAGAAAAATCAACTCCTACCAAATCAGAGAGCCAGAGCCTCAGAGGCCCTCAACACCTCATCACTGAAGCAGACCAAAAATGAACCCAACATGGCTCAGGGAAATTTTGCGGAAGAGGGGGCGGAAAGAATGTCAGAGTCACATGTTGGGTCATGATATGCAGAGACATTTAGCTTACCCATAACTGTGGGCTAACTCCACAATGCATGACCCGTATACCTCAACAAGGAGGGGCCAAGGGGAGGGGGTAGGTCACGGATGAGCCTAATAATGGTACCAAACTGACTGTATTTGCTGAATACAGAACTGACTAATAAAAAAAAAAAGATAAATTATTAGAAAAGGAAAAAAAAATCACTCATTTCTGATGCATAACTGCACACTCACAATTCTCATGTGGTGTTTATCAACCAAGAGAATCCAGATCTTGTTCAGTAATAGAACACTTTGGCTTGAAAATTATTTTATGATTATTATTTCTATATACACATATGCTCATATGCATATACATAGTTGGCAAAAATTAGGCAACCACCACTTTCTGTGTCCGTGGGCCCCGTGTATTAGAATTTCAGAAAAGATACATCAGGGCTGGCTAGTATCCTCCACAGTATATGCATACCTAACTGTGTGTAAGTCAACTTTACATAACTATCACAAAATTATATGACTATCTTGTCTAAGACAGTTGAGTTAAAAATGAAAAATGTTTCTTTTCTCTTATGCTTTTAGAAGTGTCTGCCATAGTGAGTTGCCATATTGCTTTTGGGCTTGTGGCAAGGCAGCATGTCCTGGTGAGAGCACTTCAATTTATGGCTAAGAAGCAAAAGGAGAGGGAAGGCGAAGAGAACCAGTGTCCCAAAATTACTCCAAGAACATGTCCCCAAACTCCTAAAGACCTAGCATGAGGCCTACCCATGACTCAGTGAAGGATAATCATTTAACACACTGAACTTTCAAGTTCCAAACTACTGGAAAATACTTCTGACCAGCCATGTACTAGAAACATCACATGCATGCCAGATGACTAATACCATATGTCACCTGGAAACCCAGATGGGATGGGGGGACCAGAACACTTAGGAATTCTTTCCAAAGTGGGAGCTGAAATTTAATGTGAGATTCCAGGAAACAAGAAAAGGAGGCCACTAGTATCTTGAGGCGTAATCTGACACACCACTTCCACCATTCATGAGCAGTCCTAAAACTGGACACTCAAGGCTGATCTATACCACGTCTCTCACCTGAAGGCTTGTAAAGAATAGTGGGCCCTCATGGGTGTAGGACCCTCATCCACGACCAAATTGTTGTCATTTACTTCTGACTCCTGCCCATGGCAAACACTGTAAGTCTTCCCCAAAACCTGTTTAAGTTCTCATTGCTCACAAGGTTTGTGGAAAGCTGTTTGATGTTTTTCTTACTCCTGCCACTACTCTACTTGTTATACACCCAGTTTACAGCCACTCACCAAATCCTGAAGGCTTCTTCCCTTACGTGGTAGAAGCCAATAACCAATCAGGGAGACGATGACACTTGTTGGATGAATAAAGAAGGGAGTGTTATACTTCAGCGGAGCTTAAAGGAGAGCAGGATAGAAATTTCAATAGTCAGTAAGATCTTCAAACTAAATCATTCCCCCAGACTTAGAAAAGGAAATGAATACTAATACAGGCATTTTTGACAATTTGTTAGAAACATAAGCTACAATTGGTCCAAATGAATTGATACCATCAATTTCATGTAGAAAAAGAAGTCAAAATATTTTATGACAATTCTATAATACTAACAAAATATCTAAATATGTGATGGTCAAACATTTTCAAATGAAAATATTCGTAGGACCCAAATATTAACATCTCAAAAAATTGATAAGTATAACAAATATTCATATTCTTAAATGAAAATTTATAGTATTCACTCCTGTGCTACACATTAGTGATATCAACAAGGCTAAATTTTGAAAACCAAATTTTCATTTTAAAGTTATAAACCAGTCATATTCAACCTTACTTACAATACTAAACTGTATTATATGCTTGTTTTTACACTAGTTTTGTTTGGGAAGTTACTTATTCTTGTTGCAAAATATAAAAAAAAATACTTGCCACCTTTTTGCAGAGTACATATAGGATTTTTAAGATTATTTATCCTGTATTGTGTGATATAACCTCCATTTAATACATGTTCCAGAGTCTAGATTTAAATTGCATTTTCTATTCTTTTTTTTTGGATGCCAGTTTGATGTTCTTTTGAATATTAAAATGTACAGGTGACTGAAGTTTCAGCTCAATTTAGCATCAGCTGTACCTTGCACGTATATACAATCAGAGAATTGAGATTTATGAGTAATTTCTCAATTACATTTGAGATTTTATGGAACATGTGTCTTGTTTACTTTGTACTACATGAGAACACAAATTAACCTATTAATGATTGATGATTGTAATAATTTTTTTGGAAGACTACAAGTGAATAAAAAGCTGGCCAGCAGGACTGGGTTATTAGATAGTAGTTAAATATTGACTACATGGTAAGCTCACCAACTTGAGAAAGTTTAACAAAATCCCAAGAAACATTTTATAATAAAAATGAGTTTCAAGGCAGGCCTGGTGGTGCACACTTTTAATCCCAGTACTCGGGAGGCAGAGGTAGGAAGATCGCTGTGAATTCGAAGCCACCCTGAGACTCCATAGTGAATTCCAGGTCAGCCTGGGCTAGAGAGAAACCCTACCTCGAAAAGCCAAAAAACAAAATTTAGTTTTAATCAAAACTTCTCAGAAACATGAAGTATTGAAAAACATTGACTTCTTTCTGGGTGAGAAGGGAAGTTTGATGGCAGATGAGCTTAAGCTACTTGAAAGTTGTTATCCAGATATGTCACAAGACCCAAGAGATTTGTTGTCACTACGAGTTTTTTGTTGTTTAATATTTTTATATATTTATTGACAAGCAAAGAGAGATACAGAGACAGACAGAGAGAATGGGCATGCCAGAACCTCCAGCCACTGCAAACAAACTCCAGATGCATTGTGTATCTGGCTTTACATAGGTACTGGAGAATTGAACCTGAGTCATTACGCTTTGCAGGCAAGCACCTTAACTGCTGAGCCATCTGTCCAGCTCTGCTACTATGGTTTTTACTATAGTTATCTTCTCATTGCTAGCAAAAAGCACCAGATCAAAAGCAGCTTGTGGGAGGAAAGATGTTTATTTTATCATAGACTCGAGAGGAAGCTCCATGATGGCAGGGGAAAACGATGGCATGAGCAGATGCTGGACATCACCTCCTGGGTAACATCACATAGATAACAGCAACAGGAGACTGTGCTAAACACTGGTAAGAGGGAGCTAGATATAACACCCATAAGTACACCCCCAACAACACGCCTCCGCTGCAGACCCTAATTCCAAAATTGTATCAGCTGGAGACCTAGCATTCAGAATACATGAGTTTATGGGGAACACCTAATTCAAACCATCACAGTTTAAAAAGTTTAATCTAGGGCTGGAGAGATGGCTTAGCGGTTAAGGCACTTGCCGCCAAAGCCAAAGGACCCAGGTGTGAATCACCAGTACCTAGGTAAGCCAGATGCACAACATGGCACATGCATCTGAAGTTCGTTTGAGATGGCTGGAGGCCCTGGCATGCCTGTTCTCTCTCTCTCTCTCTCTCTCTCTCTCTCTCTGTCTGTCTTTCATGTAAGAAAGTTGGCAGCAGAGGTGAAGTGTATTAAATCACTTCCAAAGTTAATCTGCCAATTTCAGCCAAATGAACAAGTATTTAAACCAGGCAGTTGTATCTATTTTAATATGATAAAGTTTTGTCTCTTAGTCTTAGGGTGATTGCTTTTAAAATGCTTTTACCACTACCTTCTCCAGAAGCTTTAAACTTGTGATTGTTCATCTCAAACCAACTCATTTCACATATGACAAATACCTGAGAAATAATTAATTAATTAATTAATTAGGTGCGTGAGAAAGAGAAAGAGAAAGGAAGTGAGTTTAGGTGCACTAGGGTCTCTTGTGGTTGCAAATGAACTGCAAATGCATGCACCATGTTGTGCATCTGGCTTTGAGTGAGTATTGGAGCATCAAACCCAGGCTGGCAGGTTTTGCAAACAAGCACTTTAATCACTGAGCAATCTCCCTATGCCTAAATATAAATATGTTAAATGATAGTTTCAAGAGATTCTATCTGGGACACAAAATTTCATAGTTTGGGTCGAGTTCTGTTTTCCACACACATCATGCTACATCTTGTGTGCCAACGATGTGATGCACACAAACATGAGATGCCTATGGATAACTTTCTTAACCTCAGCACACATTCTGAAATTTACTCACTGTGTTTAAAATGGAGCACTTCTACCCTTCGTGTGTCTTTTTATGATAGTACTCTGCTTCCCTGCTAACTGCACTCTTGAGTTTGAGTTCTTTGTCAGTCACAAGAGATATAGATCTCCATGTGTAAAACTACTTGGTGGAACTCATTTTGTAGGTTTCTTTCCTGATATTTTCATGTATTTACTATGAAAGTCTCAAGATTAGTAAAAATTCATGCAATGAATTCAGATAGAGAGATAGAAATAAGATAAAAAGTTACATGGGTAGAAAAATCAATGGTGAAGGCTGGTAGTATATAAGGTCTTTATAGATCATTTGATATGTACTAACTTTAACAAAAGCAGGTATATGGGTAATGCTTTCATCTTTTAGCAGTTTAAATAATGGAAGAAAAGAGAGACAGACATTGAGAGAGATATGGGAGAGAATTTCTGAGAAAGAAGGAGGGGATAAGAAAAAGAACAAAGACCTAGTATGACCACAAAGTACCACTCACTTTTTAATAAGTGCTCTCTCCTACTTAATCCATACGGCTATTGATGAATAGCATAGAATGAGGACCTTATACAACAAGGAGCAAGCAGTCCACTGTGGTTTCAAGTTTAGGATGCTTCTAAGGGCTCACATCCTGCTTCAGATATAGTATCTTCTTGTTGTGTCCTCACATGATAAAAGAGAATGGGTTCTTTGGCTCCCAGTATAAGGTCACTAACTGCATTTGTGATGTTCCAGTCTCATTATCTAATCACTTCCCAAAGCTGTTAGGATTACGTTGGGGTTCAGAGTTACTCAATCATGTGAATTTGGAGATAATGCAAAATTTTCATCCATAGAGCTGCATTTTAGGTTGAAAACTATCTTAGGATACAATGAAGTGTTTGTCCACCTCCATCTATAAGTTTATATTCCAAATGAAGAAGGGTGAGACAATCCCTTCAACTTGTAATGATTCAGTTTATGATTTATTTTGGCATCATGCTATTTAGAAGAAACACACACTAAGCTAGAAATCTTAGCTTATATTTTGATGTCTTTCCTATTTTGACACCTACACTCCTATAAGTAACCAAAAAAATCTCATTGGTTAACCAAGTTGATCTTTGGTGTGTTCAATAGTTTTGTCTGTTGTCAGTGCTCTGAGAAGAATAGACATCTGTTAATGCTTCCCCAGGAAAATTTAATGCAACAGTGGTCGATAAAGTTAGCTATAAGTTTATATAAGAGCACTTTATAAATTTAAAGTATATGAATTTGAAAGAATGTTCCCAGCAGGATAATGAGTCTCTTGAATAAGTTTCACCTGGCATTGGTATCCCAAATGATGCTGGGAGAGATTGCTTAGTGGTTAAGGAGCTTGCCTGTGAAACCTAAGGACCCATATTCAATCTCTCTCCAGATCCCATGTAAGCCAGATGCACAAATGTGATGCAAGCACAAGGTCACACATGCACACTAGGTAGCATAAGTATCTGGAGTTTAATTTCAGTGGTTTAGGCCCTGGTGTGTCAATTCTCTCTCTCTCTCTCTCTCTCTCTCTCTCTCTCACACACACACACACACACACACACACACACACACAAATAAACTTAAAAAATTTTTAAAAAGGAAGCAAGTCAAAGTTGGCTTGGAACAAGCCTCAGGTAAGGACAAAATATCAACATGAGGAATAAATAGATAAGCTTCCAAGAAGTAACAAAAGCCACAGTTGTTGCTGGGAGCAATGTGTGCCACCCAAGTGAGTGTCTTCTTAGAACAGAGCATAAAACTCGAGACTATGCCAGCAATTATTCCTTTTTACTTTCCAAAGTGGTGACCAGTGGCTAAAAGAGATGTTGGTAAAATAGAGTTAGAAGTAAGTTAAATCTAGTGGTACTGAGGCTTCTCTACCATCCAGAGACTGCCAGAGTCCAGTGGTGTAGGAACCACTAAAAATTGAAAACAGCCGCATGGTTCACATAAAGGACTTAGAAAAGTGCCAAAACTGGCCAAAATGGAAGGAAATGTGATCAGGAAGTGAGAAGACACAGATGAGGAAGATCAATGAGGGTAAACAGTGGAGAAATGGCAGGCAAAGCAGTGATTCATGCGAGGCATCTGTCATCCCTGAATCTTCAGATATGGGAAGATGATATATAATGGACAATTTCAGGGTGCATTTGTGCATTGAAGTGGGGTTCTGAAGATGCTCAGGCTGTGAGTTTTCATAGAGCTTCCTGGATGAACTCTCAGGAGGAAAGTCAAAGTCACCAAGAACAGTGGTGACAAAAGAAGAAAATGAATCCAATCTACTCCTAAGGACTAAGAGGGTGAGCCTGGACACTTCTCAAAGTATTCTATCAAATAAATTAAGTAAAGCATGCAAAATGTTTAAATCAGCATAAGCACTGAATAATCCCTCGGTAAATAATACAAAATAGACTTATGATCATAAAAATCAAATCAAAAGCACAGTGGAGGGGAAATAGTGAGAGGAAAAGGTTTGAGCAGGGATGGGGAGATGACGGAGGGATGAAGATGGTGGGATGAGGAACCAAAACTAAGGACATCTGAATGAGCCATATGGAGGCCTACTATATGGTAACCCAACTTCAAAGATAATTTTGTTAAGATGCACCTTTAAAAAAGTCCTCAGCATTGGAAGATAAAACTGTTTCCAGAGCCATAGGTATTAGTCAAAAATCCAAATACCAGAGTTGAGATATTTCCCAATGAGTTGCTTGGTCAGAGTTCCTAAAACCCTTTTGGCTATTTTCCACCAAAACTAGATTGTAAGAACTTCTTGCTGAAGATACCAGATGCTTCAGTAGTAGAAAGTAAAGAAGCAATGCTGGAACTGAACCAGCAACCTACTCTCCCCACTGGCTTGCTTCCTTCATGCAAGAAGGTACTATGAAAACTGCTGGGGAGAAATGGCATTTGCTCATGACTTTGAGAGTCTGCTTTTATTCACTTCATAAGACCAGAACAACCATAGTGTGTCACAAATACCATTGTAAAACAATATGCTTTTGACTAGTTAGCTTGTTTAAATAGAAAACATTCTACACTACTACTAATGAAATGATTATACTCAAAGTGACCTTAGTTCCTGCAAGACAGTCTCAAGAACAAACAACAACAGGTTTCTGAGAAGGTTTGCCTTCCAGTTGCACTGTACCTTGTTTTCTCGGTGAACTCAAGCTTCAAGTCTAAGAGTCATGTATTATTCATTGGCTGACTACAGGCATTAATAATCCTACCCATCTGTGGATGCTGTGTACTTCACAATTGATTCACATGGCAAGATGTGACCACTGGAACAATAGTGGCAAGAGAGTTATGGATATTGGTGCTACTTGTAGCCTCAAACACAGAAGCTTCTTTATGCAAAGTATAGAGTTGATTACAGAGATCCACATATGGCAAAAAGCAGTTAGTTTGTGCTCAGCCCTACACATGACATCTAAACCACATCCTCTAAAGACGAGAGAAATTTGCAGAAGAGGCAGAAACATCACAAGAGCAGGATGATGAGAAGTAGAGCTGAAGAATTCGATATTCTGAATATGACAAATCCACTATACTCAAGAATTAACAGAAGATGGGGTGATGGGGTTCCCTGTACATTACTGGACCTGTCAATATCTTGGCATGGATGAGGGATAGGTCCATGAGACCCTACACCTCTTAGGTTAAGTAAAGGAAACTAATTAATGCTGGAAGAGAAGGAGTCATATACTTTACTGGTATAGCCACTGGAGGAAGGCCCATTCTATACTAAATAATGTCCTTCTCATGATTATACAAATGATCTTAAATTAAATAAGTGAGTCAAAATATAAATTAAACAAGTTATGGAAGTAAAATTGGAATCTAATGAGAAAAAGGGTTTTAGTGAGAAAGAAGAGAGTAAGTGGGTAATCAAAATTCATTTTATACATGTGTGAAATTGTCAAAAGACAAGACAAAATGTAATATATATGCATATATATTTATGTATTTGTAAAATGAGAATATGAAGAGCCACCCTGGGCAGCAGTCAGGATTTATAAAGGCAGCATAAGCCATGGAGGATAGTGGATTCTGGAAGTTCAGGAATCAGGGAAGGTTGTCAGGATTATGGAAAAATCAAAGATCATGGCAACAGCTGGGAATCTATAGGAAATGGCAAGGGAAAGCCAAGTGCCCATCACAACATGAGGACAAGGAGAAAAATGACATGGGAAACAGTCCTAAGGCAAATGGAATTTCTCCAGTATCAGTCAGGGATGTCATAAGTTACCAGCAAAGGAGAAACAATGGGGAAGTCTGAAATCTGAGAAGGTGGAGAAATGCCCAAAGGTGGTCATGGGTATTTTATCTGTCGGGGGCAATGAAAAGGATTAGACACTTTTACCTCCTCTTCACCATCCAGACCCACACCCCACTTACACCTAAATAAGGGTCTCCCCAAACCCAGAGCCTAAGTGCTTATGTTCTGCTTTCACCAGAGACAAGAACATGGAGTCAAAACTCACATAAGACATGGTCACAAGTGGGCTCACTGAGGCCCAAGAAGAGCTGTCACAAAAATTTAATGCTTATAACTAGAATAAATGCTATGTTGACTACTTTATGTGAATTACTTATTTTTCTACATTTCTTTTTCTGTCATTCTCAGGTTTATCAAATATGTCTAAAGAGTCATAGGTTGATATGAATGAAGCAGCTAATTGCTGGGACAAAACACTTGACCAAAAGCAACACATGGAAGGAAAGGGTTTATTACAGCTTCCAGTCTCTAGGGGATAATTACATCAAATCATGGCAGAGCAGAGGCTGAAAGTCACATCTTGCCATAGCAGCTAGAAGGTAGCAGCAAAAATTAACCGGGCTAGCACTGTCAAGCTGAGCTAATAAACTTCAAGGTCCACCCCCAGTGACATAGTCCTCCAGCAAGACTCCACCACCCAAATTGTCACCAGCTGGGGATTGACTATGAGGCTTAATTACAAAACCATGAGGCTGCGGGGGACATTTCACATTCACACCGACACAAATGAGATATTTGATCTTGACCTGCCAATGGTATTATAGATGATGTTATAGATGGCTTTATTGATATTGATTATTGATAATAAAAACATTGATTATGGGATAGTGGTTTTTATATTGATGATATGTTATAAAAATATCAATTATTTTGTTATGTGTGCAGTTTTCTGGTGAATGCATACTCAGCTTAAGCATTTTCATAGACAATTCATAAAAATGTGAAGAATCTGTGTGGACCAACCCGAGTACTCACATCCACCAACCTTAGCAATAAATTCATCAATTCCTGTTTAATTTGAGAGGTCTCACACCACCCTTTCTCTTCTACCTCACAGTAAGTGCTGTTATATTTTACTGGGCTACAGAATGTTATTTTCACTGCCATCCGCAGAGGAAACTTGCCACATGTTTTATGGTGCTTCACAATGATGTTTGTGAAATTGTGCCTGGAAGATTGGAGGGGAAATCTACCTTTAGGCCATAAAATTTGCATATGAGGACCTAATACCATTTAAATAAGTGAACATCACAGCCTCCTAACACAAAGCCAGCTATTAAAACATCGCTGTAAGCAAAATATTAAGCCTTAAACTTTCATAAAATGGAAGGGGGTGGAAGGCCAGTTCACTAAAATACTACACTTCTCATCTTCACGACCCTTTATATACCTGCATTTCTCCATATTCTCCTTTGTTTGTTTTATAAAAAAAAATATTTTTAGGTTTATAGAAAGTAGGGCATAAAGTAAGCAGTGTTTTTAAAAATGAGCTACATGGAAGAAAGAACAGCAACTAAGATTTTTGTGATTAATTCGACAGAGTTCCAGTAGGAAGTATTTAGTTTATCTGCACACAGAAAATGAATATTAAAATATTCATACCCCAAGGCTACCAGCAAAAGTAGATAACAGCTGTTGGTCTGAAATGTGGTTTCATTATGCAGAGATTGGAATAAGCTTGTAATTATGAATTAAAGCTAGAGCCGTTTAAAAATGTTCGAGTAGGTTTTCTAACCCCAACAGTTAAAAATCAGTTTTCTGTTAAGAAATAAAGTGTTCACACCATTTCCCTCAGAGAGCTTTCAAGCAGTATCAGGAGCAACAGACTTGTTTGTGCTTACCACAAAGAGAAATAAACAATAGGTGCTTCATGCACACTTTGTAATGATTTTTCTTAAGGCATATTTAAACACTTTGTACAAAGTCCATATTCCAAGCACATGAAATGCTTCATACTTATGTTATTCATAAAGACAGATAATAAAAGTTAAGAGTTAAGATTATTTTGATTAATAATGTAGACTATGCAGAATGTTTTTTTCTTTTATATATTATACTGCCTGGGATATGATAGCACCACCACAACAAAAAAAAATGTTTTTTAATATAGTTATAGTATCATATTAACAAGGTCAGAAATTATAAAGACACTTTTACTTAAAAAGTCACTAAAACTAACTATATTTAATTTTTTAATCAAAATATATTTAATGCTATTCTAATAGTAAAGCAAGGTAATCTCTCTTTTTCTTTGTATATTGACACTCACTAAAATATTGTACCTTTAACATGAAGTAGCTTAAGTAACAAACCTCCTTCTCCCTCCTTCCCTCCCTCCCTCCCATCTAACTCTCTTTCTCTCTAACTCTCCTTCCTCCCCAGTCACATACACACATGTTCCACATGAGGAAATTATAGAGAAAAGAGAAAAACGTGAAATGTATTGCTTCTTTACCCCTTACCACTGTTGCTTCATTACAATCCGTTAGAAGTCTGATCAATTATTACTGAAAGAAATGCAAAGGCAGTCTATGACAGGACAGTACAAACAGTAAGAACTTTGCAATTAATGTGGCACATTAATTAAGAATAAAAGTTTGAAAAATATGTTCTGAATTATCCATTGTTAAAAATGGAGAAAGTGCCTGCCAGGCGTGGTGGTGCACACCTTCAATCCCAGCACTCGGGAAGCAGAGGTAGGAGGACTGCCCTGAGTTCAAGGGCACCCTGAGACTACATAGTAAATTCCAGGTCAGCCTGGGCCAGAGTGAGTCCCCCACTCTGAAAAAAAAAAAAAAAAGAAAGAAATGAAAAGAAAAGAAAAAAATGGAGAAATTGCCAAGTGTGGCGGGGTGGTGCACGCCTTTAATCCCAGCACTTGGGAGGCAGAGGTAGAAGAATCACCATGAGTTTGAGGCCACCCTGAGACTACATAGTGAATTCCAGGACAGACTGGGCTAGAGCCAGACCTTACCCCGAAAAAGCAAACAAAAAAAAATTGGAGAAAGCGAGACTCAGAAATTATATACTAGAGCTCATGAGAAAAAACTAAAAAGTAAGAAACTTTGTCACTTCCTATAGTATGAACTTATGTACATCAATTACTCTTTTTTTCTTGGTACAATTAACCACAATCCCATGCTACTTTCATTCTCTTAATGCTAGCAATTATGTTTTTCTTCTTTATTCTAAGACATGACTAAAAATCAAGAGGGAGAAAGTCACACCACTGACTCTTATGCTCCACTGCCCTAGAGCCGAGAAGACATGCAGCTGATCACAGCAGGCACGCCACACCCGCTACCACAACTGAAGCCATCGCCGTAAGACTTGAGTTGCACATACAATGAAAATGAAAAAAGAAACAGTTATTCAGGTGGTCATTTTTACGCAAATCAGAATCATTGATTTAACATTAATCTTAAAAATAGAGCTAGATGAAATGCAGTGGGAACAAAAAAGAAGTTCTTATTTTTCTTATACAGTAACCTCCCCCTCTTTGCCTACGAATTCATTTTCTAAAGGTTTTAGCTACTTCAGAATATTACATGGAAAAAGCAGAAATGATTCGTAATGGTTTAAGTTCTGCAACATCCTAAGTAGTGTGCTGAAACTTGGTTCCATCTTGTTCCATCCAACCTGGGATAAAAATCATTTCTACGGTTCAGTGTGTCCTTGCTTCATCTGTCACCTGCCCATTAGTCTCTTAGTAGTCATCTCTGTTGTTAGACTAGATGTAACAGCATAGCCATGTTTGTGTTCATTTATGGAGCTTTTACTAGAATACATGAGTAGAATACATTTGTTCTATGATATTATTAGCTGTTGTTAATCGTGTTAATCTCTATAAATTAAAATTTGTTATGTATATAAATGTGAAAAATAAAATTGACAGTGTTTATTGGTATGCATTGTTTTAGTTACTCACTGACGGTCTTGAAAAGTGTGTCCTCTGCAGATAAGGGAAGATGACTATAGTTCACACTTCACACCTTCAAACACTGCATGAGCAGGAAACTTACCCTACCCTTGAAAAGGAAGAATATGAACTGGGTAATATGAGGCTGGAGAGATGGTTCACCAGTTATGGTGCTTTCCTGCAAATTCTAAGGACCCTGGTTTGGTTCCTCAGTACCCACATAAAGCAGATGCAGAAGGTGGCACATGCATCTGGAGTTCATTTGCAGGTGGTTAGAAGCCCTGGAATGTCCATTTCCTCTCTCTCTCTCTCTCTCTCATAAATAAATAAATAAATAAATAAATAATTCAAAGCAGACAACAGGTCTCTATATTCCTTCCCTGCATAAATGAGCAGAAAACAAAGGACCTTGAATATTTCATTATGTCATTTTATCATCAGTTTATCAACAGACAAAAAGAACTTGTTCACCATAAAGACTACTTTCCTTCTATCCTATCAGGAAGCAACAGAAACTTTGCAAAGTCTAATTATTAAAATATATTTTATGCTCTAAAATTCAAACAAGAGTTGTAACACAAAAATTAGAGGTTATATTTTCTTAAATATGCAAACTTTAATAGCTGAATTATACAACCATGACTAGAGCCTTCCAAAAAGCAGAATAGATGATAAAATAGTTAACATGTATATAAGCTAATATTTTGCCTTTAAGTTAGATAATCACATTGATGTTTTAATTAGAATTTTATATGTAGTATTAAATATCAATAAAAATATAAAACATTTTTCTAGTTATATTGGGTCCTTTTCTCTCCTAGGATATATTGCCAGCATACAAATAGTAAGAAATACTAAAAAATCAAAATCTTTCTCTTGAAGCTTTGTGAATTTTGAATGGAAAAAGTAGCAAGATCCCCTTAAGAACTAATAACAGAGATATAATTTCATAATAGGACACTTGCCTAACATTTGAGGCCCAGTATCTAAAAAAAAAGAAAACACAACATTATTTTTACAGTGGCTAAATAAGGTTCATAAGCTTTTAAAATGTCACACAAATATTAGTTATCTCCCATAAAATGAGTTAAGTAGACTCATCATCTCTGAATTACAAATGAAATGGCCAAGATTCTGTTCTTAGGATTGGGGATGGTATCATGTGTCTTCCAAAAAAAAATATGTCTCCATAAAGAATGAGAGAAGGTGGAGCTGGAGAGATGGCTCAGCTGCTAAGGAGCTTGCCAGCAAAGCCTAGGGCCCATGTTCAATTCCCCAGTACCCACATAAGCAGAGTTAGTTCATTTGCAGTGGCTAAAGGCCCTTTATCTCTCTTCTCTCTCTCTCTCCCTCCCTATCTACTTCTCTTTGCCTCACTTTCTCTTTCTCAGATATATAAATAAGCAATTAAAATAATGAATGAGAGAAGGTGTACAGAGATGCTAGCTGTTTATCAGACATTGAAAGGAGTCAGCTTGAAAAGATGAAATTTGTGTTTATCACCTAAGTCTCACATGCTTATACTAATCGAACACCTTTCTTTGAACACAGCATTCAGCATACAGACATCCCACACTCTTAATTGAGCCCCTTTGGGGAAGGCATCGTTTAAATATAACAATATATTCAGAACCCTAAAATAATTTGATCTATAATAAATTCTTAAGCAAAGGAGAAAGGCCAGCCTGGGGACCCTGGGAGGGAAGACTGCCAGGTATGGAGTCAGAGATTCACAAGGAAGTAGTAGACGCTGCTTCCCTGGAGACTTTAAAAATAGACTAGACAGCCCTCTTCACACGCTTATGTCGGAAGCCCCATTCTGCTTTGCTATTAGACAACTTCACATAGGTTCCCTTAGACTTGATTAAAAAAGAAAGAAAAGGAAGTGGGAGGAGGGGTAGGAAAAGCCACTTAGTGCTGAGAAAACTCTGTCCAAGAATTGCCTTGGATAGTGACCTAAGTGGGCTCCTTGAAATATGAATTCTTGGATTTTTACACACAAGTTTCAGGCTAAAATCCTGAAGGAATTTAGATTCTAACATCGTTTGATTTTTCTGCTTTCAATTTTACATTGCTCTGTTGTTCGTGGCACATCATAAAATCTTTAGACCTTCCATCTATACAATATTAAGCACAAATTGAAAGTTATATGGATATTTTGATCACTGTTATACTCAATATAGTTGAATATAGATGCAAACACAAACTATCATAAACACACATGTGATTTAATGATAAGTTTTCAGGGAAAATGAACATTTCATGTAAACACAATTTTTCAATTACTAAACTATATATAGTTTATATATTAACTATATATATACGTAAATATATATATATATATGGTTGATAGTTAACTATATAGATATATTCATCACAAATTCCACAAAACCTACTTCTTCAGTCATGGTTCAAATTAGAGGCAAATCCTTTTCCCATTAAAGAAAGAAAAGAAAAATGCTTTGAGTCAAACCTGTGAGCCTGCATTTCCACAGTGTATTATACAGTCATTGCCCATGCCCGAAGCCTGGACTGATTCATTCACCTCCGGGACCAATAATGTATAACCAAGTGCTTCTTTTCCTATTTAGTTAAACCCATCATTTCTTTCTAAACTGAGTTACATATTAAGAACATTTAGATAAGCTTCCCTTAAAGGTAAGTGGGTGATTTGGATAGACAATGTGAAGCTGCCACAATAAGGTCCTCAGCTAAGCATATGGAGAAACCTTCTGGAAAGTTCGATAAACTGTTGCAAGTGAATTGGCAGTTTCATTGCTTTTTAAAGTTGTTGCATATCAGCCACAGTTGGTGGTTTATGCCTTTAATCCCAGCATGCAGAAGGCTGAGGTAGGATGATCACAGTGAGTTCCAGGCCAACCTGAAACTACAGAGTGAATTCCAGGTCAGCCTGGGCTAGAGTGAGACCCTACCACAAAAAAAAAAAAGTTTTTGCATATCATATCTATAAATCTTAATCCCAAAAAATACATCAAACTTTTAAAAAAAACATTTCAAAAATACAAGTAAGGCCTGAAGAGATGGCCCAGCAACTAAAGTGTGCTTCTTGCAAAGCCTAAGGACGCCAGTTCAATTCCCCAGTACCGATGTAAAGCCAGATGCATAAGGTAATACATGGATCTGGAGTTCATTTGCAGTGGCTGGAGGTCCTGCCATGCCCATTCTCTCTACCTGACCCCCTCTCTCAAATAAATATTTTAAAAATAAAAATGCAATTAAATACGTAAACTTAAGTTAAATTCATTAAGAGGCAATCACTATAGACAATATACTTAATATATCTACCTACTAAACAAGTGTCATGCATATGTAAATATATTAGGATAAGAATATTGTAACAAAATTTTCTACCTAAGAGATGATTTTTTAGCCTAACTGTGAATTTATCTATATTGTAAGGTTAGCCAAAGAGAGAACATTCTACATACTGTGAAACTTTTAGTAACTTGTAAGCTTTCCCAAGCATCATATGTCTTATCCCCTGTCTTAGTTTTCTATTGATAATTGCCATAAATTTGATGTTTTAACTCTTAGAGTTCAGGAAGTCTGAAACCAGACATGGGTCTCAAGGAGCTGCAGGTGGAACTTTTGGTGGCACTGGCCTTCCTTTCTGGACACGAAGGAAACACCTCGTTTTTGGCCTCTGCCAGGTATGAGGAATTACTACTCCCTTGGCAGCAGGCGTGTGAGCACCTTCCTCTATTTTTTAAGTTAACTTAATTTTCTAAGTTTATCTATTTGGGGCAGGAAAGATTGATCAATGGTCAAAGGCATTTGCTTGCAAAGCTTGATGATCTTGATTTGATTTCCCAGTACCCATGTAAAGCCAGATGCAGTAGCAAGAGGCAAGGCATACCCATACCCATTCATTCTCTCTCTCTCTCTCTCTCTCAAGTAAATAAATAAGCAAATTAACTAATTAATTATTTTATAAATGTATCTATTTTTTCCAATTTTGACATTTTCATATATGTCTAAAATGCATTTTGATCTTATTCTTCCAAATTACCCTTTCTTACCCCTCCTCCCACTAGCACCCTTCCTTGTCTCCATTAATCCCCATCTTACTTTCATGCACTGGGTACAATGAGAGTGTTGATTCATGTCCACATTGAAGAATGATCAAATCAGGATAATTAGCATATCTATCAACTGAAACTTTCATCAGGTTTTTCTGATGATTACATTCAAAGGGCTTTTACGTTTAGGTATACAATAAAAACTTATTCACTCTGTCCACCAGAACTTTTTTTTTTTTCCTGTAACTATAACGCTGCACCCATTGATCAATTTCTCACCCTCTTTCTTGACCCCTACTCTCCCTAGCCTCTGGTAACCAACATTCTATTCTCAAATTCTACTGAACATACCCAATCTTAAAAAAAAAAACTATATTTATTATAAATTCTTTTGTTTCTAGACAGTACTGAAAAATACTTGACTACATAGGTATCAATGAAATGATGAGCGGAGTGCAGGCTGCCTCCTCCACACAAGAACCTGCAGGGTTCATCTTAGTGCACAAGAGGGAGCCATGGAGGACGAGGCAGTGTGCACAGCCAGATGCTGGAGACGGAATCCTCCCCGGCACTGCGGTGCAGCACAGAGCTCATAACCATTCTACAATCCAGGCTGAAGAGACTGCTCAGCAGTTACGGCGCTTGCCCTTAAACCCTAACACGGGAGTTCAGTTCCCCGATACCCACATAAAGCCACATGCACAAGGTGGTACACACATCTGGAGTTCGTGTGCAGCTGCTAGAAGCCCTGGCGTGCCCATTCTCTCTCCTCCTCTGCTGGATATGCTGGCACACACCTTTCACGTAAACACTGGGGAGGCTGAGGTGGGATGCTCACTGTCAGTTCAACGTTTGAGGCCAGCCTGAGACTACCTAGTGAATTCTAGGTCAGCCTGGGCTAGAGCGAGACCCTATCCAGAAAACCAAAAAGAAAAAAAATTAATTCTGAAATCCAAATTTCCTTTCAGCCTCTGCTTGCTGAAACACATGTGCAGGGCAAGCAGACAGAACATACTTACAAAGCTCTTAAACTCCCCAGTATCACTCCTCATAGGGATGCTTTGGAAACCATCTTATGAACTCATTTAACTTCAAATACTGACATAGGAGATGAGGATATGAGTTTGCAAACTCCTCACTAGAGCCTGAAAATATTAGGGACCAGATTTTCCTAGATACGTTTGTTTTGACGTTACCTTTGCACATGTATGAAACAAGTTAATTTCTCAGAAAAGCCAGTTTGTGTCTTAATTGCCTCCCCTTTAATTCAGATTATTCTCTAGAACTACCAAAATTTGGCCACATCAGTGCTTAGAAGACATAGATGATTTCCTTGTTTTTATTACTTCATTATTATTCTTTTTTTTTTCTTTTTTGGTTTTTTGAGGTAGGGTCTCACTCTAGCCCAAGCTGACCTGGAATTCACTATGGAGTCTCAGGGTGGCCTTGAACTCACAGTGATCCTCCTACCTCTGCCTCCCAAGTGCTGGGATTAAAGGTGTGCACCACCACTTATTATTACTTCGTTATTTTTATTACTGTGACAAGTTAGGATGCTTTTGTTGTTAGGATGCTTTTGTTGTTGTTGCTTATTTGTTTGATTACAGGCTTTCACTCTGTAGCCCAGGCTCATTTGAACTCCTGTATAGCACAGGCTTGCCTTGAACACCCCACAATCTTCCAGCTTCAGCCTCTCAAGTACTAGGATTGTGGATTACTGGTGTGCACTAACATGCCTGGAAAATCTTTATAATTATTTATGTTTATGTGTATAGACAAGTTAATCTGTTAGCAAAAAGCCAGAGAAAACCATGAGAATGCTGAGCACTATGGATGAGCCGACATCAAGCCTCACCATGGAGGTGCTATAAGCAGGGAGGTTGGATGGGGCCATTCCAGTGTCTCACCAGGAAGATTATGAAATAAAACCCAGAGAACCCAGGAAAATTTAAATATGCTTGCATTTAGCCAACAAGCACAATTTTAATGTGGAGACCCCTAGGAGGCTGGTATGATGGTGCAGTCTGTAATTCTAGTACTGGATAGACTGAGGCAGGAGCATCACATGTTTGAGGGCCGCTTAGACAGCATAGAGAAACCATGTTCTCAAAATACCAATAAATAATAATAATGCTACAGTAATAATATAAACAACAAAATGAAATAATAAAATGATTTTAACTATCCATGAGGCTTACCAGTAAAATGACAAGAAGCCAGTCTCTCCCAGCTCTCTCTTTCATTGAAAAAGGCTATCTCTAATAAATACATATTAACCTCCAGTTGAAGATCATCCTGGTTTTTTAGCAAATTTCCCCAGTATAATTACATTTTTGTCTACTTGAGTTACTAAAAACAAGGAAAACAATTCCTAGATGAAAAAAAAATTCCAGTTTTTTTTTTTTTTTTGTAAAGGAATTCCAGCAGGGATGCATTTGTAACTTCCATAGTTATGGACAACAATTACACAAATTTGACAAGGTTAATATCTTTCCATTTTCACCATTCAAAGATCAATTAGTTATTGCTTTGTATAACTGTCTTGGGTTATATCCTCTTGGATTTTTCTTTCTTGTAAGATTGTTTGATTATGTCTTCTGTTGAAGAATGGGTGGAATTTAATTACCTCCAAAAATTACTAAATCTCAGGAAACATTTTACATGTCATTCTTTACTTAATAAAGGGCTAACCCCATATTTCATGAGTTCCCATTCATCTGACAGAGCTGTGGTGCTTGTAATTGTGTATATAATGCCATCAGTCTTCTAGAACCATCTTTAGCTGAGCAAGCCCCAAAGCATGGTCCATTCTGCTCAGATCTGATCAGCATCTTTATAGCTTATCAGCCTTGGGGTTCAATTTTGCTTTGGATGCTTTTATAAATGAGCACAATCACTGCTGAATCTGTTCTTCCAGATTGCAAGGAGAAAAATCGAGAGAGGAACTTTACTAGATTAGTGTGTCATCGAGAATAAACTACAAGCGCAAATGTACCATAAGTAGTCTCAGCGATGATTTTGTCGGGTGTATATTTTCAGTTGTGTTTCAGTAAAATTAGATGATTGTCTTAGTCATTATTATTTTTGAAGTTGTGCACTCACCTCGGGCGAAGAGTGTGATCAATGTTCTATCAAACAAAATCAATTTGTTCCGAAGTACTATTTTTTTCTTAAAAGGAATGATAGATAAAAGAGTAATGGCAATACATGGAAAACATATGAATTATTTCATGACTTTTTTCTTCTGGACAGATGTGCGGGGAATTTTATACTTTCCCATTCTAAAGTTCAACAGTATGTTTGTTGTCAGGGCCTTATACAACTGATCAATTAGCAGAGTCCAGGAAGAAACTTGAACATTGATCACAATGGCTTTTGCACATACAAAATTTCTCCAGAAAAGGGCTTAAAATATTGACCTCAGTGTTAATAGTTAGTAGAGCACTTAAGAGAAAAGTTTAGTTCCTGTATATATTTGTGAAATTGCTTTGCAATATTCAAATCAGATATTGCTTAGTTTAATTTTTTTGTATGTGGCTCATGTGCATAAGAGTGTGGGTGCTCATATGTGTGCATATATGTTCACCTGTTCACATGTGAAGGACAGAGGTAGACACTGGGTATCTTTCTTGACTTCTCACCTCTTAATTTATTGATTCAGGGTCTCTTGCTTGAGCCCAAAGCTAGGTGATTCAACTAGTCCAGCCAGGAAGCTCACCCATGGGATCCCATGTCCACCTCTCCAGTACTAGGCGTACAGGTGACCACTGCCACACCCACCTGGCATTTATCTGAGCACAGAGGATCTGAATTACGGTCCCCATTCTTGCATGGCAAGCACTTCACGGACTGAATCATCTTCCCAGCACTCTGATTTAATATATTAGTAGAAAGAGTAAAACTTCAAAAGGTCAACTTATTAAATATATTATATTATATTCTTAAATATATTATATCATTAAATATATTATGTTATATTACATTATTAAATATATTCTAGAGTTTTATTTGCAATTTCTTATAGCTTCAGAAAGTGTTGGGTTGTTAAAGTAATTCCAGAGCCTGAGAAAAGATCATTTCCTTCACTATGCTAGAAATGTAGAATACCAGCAGTGTCCAAGATCCAGATCAATATCATTCCATTTCTAGAAACCTGTTTCTCAGTTATTATGAACCATAGCTATTGAGATTGTGTTCAGCATTACAGAAACAAGCACTGCTATGAGTGAGCTGTATGAAACATCAGATCTGCACATTTCCCCTCATTCAGTGCAAGCCATCGTATTTTTGTAGTCACACACACACACACACACACACACACACACACACACACATCACACAGCTGAAAATCAAACACACCAACCTGCCACACAATCCAGCAACCATACACTTAAGCATTTGGCCCAGATGACTTAAAAATGTTCATCTGCAAAGCATTTCCTCATGAATATTCCCAGAATCTGTATGATAACTGACAGCACTCAAAAGTTAAAGATGCTTCCTGCACATGTGTGCTGATACCCACCATGATGATGTGATCCTTTCCCAGAACTGAGCCATGCAATCCCCCATACCCAACTAAAATGCATCTCATTTCTTCATAAGTAGTCTGTGTCCATGCAAAACTTTCTAATGCAATATCCCAAAGTTGGCAACAAATTGCTAGCTTGGTTTGATTTTTGTCTTTAATGTTTTACAGCTAAGCAATGTCTTCTTAGTGACTTCCATTGCGTACATTAAAAATGTCATCAAAGGGGCTGGAGGGATGGCTTAGCTGTTAAGCCTTTTGCCTGCAAAGCCAGAGAACTCACGTTCAATTCCCCAGGACCCACATTACAAGGTGGCACATGTTTTGGAGTTCCTTTGTGGTGGCTGGAGGCCCTGACATGCCCATTCACTCACTCTCTCTCTCTCTCCCTCCCTTTCTCTGTATCAAATAAATAAAAATAAAATATTTTTGAATGTCATCAAAACCCTGTGCTTCCTGTAATTTCCAATTATGAACTCTTATGTTCACCATGATACTCTAAAGGTCAGGTTCAAGTACAGCGTGCAGCCCACACTCTACCACTGCACTCGGAACTGTCCCTCAGGAGGGTTTGGGGTTTATAGACTCTGCTCTGCTGGACTGGAGGGCTGGCTTAGCTGTTAAGGCGTTTGCCTACAAAGTCAAAAGAGCCAGGTTCAATTCCCCAGGACCCATGTTAGCCAGATGCACAAGGGGGCGCATGCATCTAGAGTTCGTTTGCAGTGCTGGAGGCCATGGCATTCCCATTCTCTCTCTCTCTCTCTCTCTCTCTCTCTCTCTCTCTCTTTCTGTCTCTCCCTCTTTCTCCCTTCAAATAAATAATTATATAAAAAGAAAATGAAAAGAAACAGATTTTAGAGTGTGCTCTGTGGCCTGAGCTCATGGTGGTTCTTGTGTTGTAAATTGAAAAAGCAATTAGGTATTATGGTAAAAACCATATTTTGAGAGGTATATGTTTATATAAATATTTATGTCATCTATATCTGTACATATATATGCATATATAAAAATCATCTATATATGGTTTGTCCAGTAATATTAACTACTTTATCCTTTACTTATAAAAATATTTATTTTTGTTGTTCCAAAGAAATATCTTATTATCAATTAAAAGGCTGAAATAATTTATTGGGAAGCAAAAAATCTCACCCGTTGGCCAAGGTAAGGTTTAATTGGGCACAAGAGATACAGCATCTTTGCAAAGTCTGATCAGTTCCCATTCACCTATGACACTTTCCCAAATGTCTAAAGAAACATTTTAATGGCAAAAGTGCAAACACCCAGAACCACTCTGGACTCACTGCTGATGTTCTGATCCATGCCAAAGAACGTGATCTTAGGAAGAAAGCTATGGAGAGAGCCAGAAACTGTCCCAGGGTGACTGTCAGAGAAAGATGGACCGTGTGCATGCGCGCGAGCGTGTGTGTGTGTGTGTGTGTGTGTGTGTGTGTGTGTGTGTAAGTATAGATGAAAAGGTGCCCTTTAATCACCCCACTCTAGTAAGTAAAAGAAAGCTTCAAAGAAGCGTTGAAACACACTGGCAGCCAGCCAAGTCTATTTAACGGTTAGCCAGGCAAGCAGGGTCTTGCTGCCTCCGTCTTAGTAATGGTTTAAAGAATTCTACTCTCCTTCCTGTCACCAAAGCCTCGGCCGTTTGCACATCATGTTGCTTTCCATACACTAAACACCAGGCAGCGGTCGCCGGTGCCCAGGCCTCGTCCTCTTTGAGGGGAACTAAGGAAATGCAGCTTCAACAGAGGGGCTCCTTTTTAATCGGTCACGGTCACGCTATTCAAATAGGAAGAGGTCTGCAACCCATTAGACATTTTCCTCCTGTATTAATAGAAAAAAAATATTATATTTTGTAGCCATTCTATTACTTTTTTTCTAGTTGGGAAATGTTTTTAAGAGTGTGTCTGGATAACAGCATACAGAGACAATTAGATTGGGAGAAAAGGAAACTACTTTGCAAATACAAGAGGAAGCCGGGCGTGGTGGCACACGCCTTTAATCCCAGCACTCGGGAGGCAGAGGTAGGAGGATCGCCCTGAGTTCGAGGCCACCCTGAGACTCCATAGTGAATTCCAGGTCATCCTGGGCTAGAGTGAGACCCTACCTCGAAAAAACAAAAAAAAAAAAAATACAAGAGGAAAGAGAGGACAGAGGACATGAGAGGGAAAGCGGATGGAGGTAAGAAGACAGGGATGCCATGATGTCATTTACTAGGGAATGGCCACCTCAATAAAATGAATCCCAAGTAAGAAGCCGTGCGCTTGGAAAACCTACCCGCTCATCAGGGTACACTACCCTTGTCACTCTCCTTCTGCCTTCAAGGTACATTTCTATTGGAAAGAAAGTTTGAATCAAACTTCTGGCCCTAAATCTCTGGGTGTTCTTAGAACATCTGACCATTTAATTCTTTCAACTTTCAGGTCACAGAAATGTTCGGTCTTCTTTACAATACTTCAGACAGAATCAAGTAACCCTATCAGAATGAAGAAATCATTTAAAATCATGCGACCCTGCCCAGGGAAGTTGAACTAGTTTGCTTCCAAAAATCCATGTTTTCCATTGTAATATTTCCAAAGGTTACACAATCTGTAGAGTTTTAGCTCTAAAGGAAGCCTCACACTAATGTCTAATTCAACATCTTCTGTTTCGAGATGAGGAAACTAGGTCTAAGGAGACTGGGTGTCTCAATCCTAGGTCACCACTGACAAGAGATGGAGAGGGAATTGTACCACAATCATTTTACTCTTCATAAAACACTGGTAACAGAAGATCAAATCAATGTAATGGTTCCCATACCTATATCTTCAGTCTATTTTCCAAGTGTAATGAAAATACAATCTTCTCCAAATTTCTGGATTTTGGTAATGTTTCTTTATAGTTTTTTTATACCAGTGTGTTTGTGCATGTCATTATTTTGTACATTTTTGAAATAGTAAAAGACATATTTACACTTGTGACTGTCTTAGAATAAGATAGGAGAACATTTCAAAGGGAAGATTTTAAAATTTATGGCAACGCTTGACGGTTAATATTAATTGTCAAGTTAACTTCTTGTAAACTCATCTAAAACATCTAAGTGTGTCTGTAAGCATTTTGCCAAATGAGTTTAACTCAGAGGAGACCCACCCTGAAAGTAGAGGGAGATCCCAAGCTGAATAAAAAGTGGGGGAATGCACACCAGAAGCCACTGCTCTCTGTTCCATGCCTATGAACTTAATGCTGCCTCACACTCCTGACCCACGTGTCTTTCCCACCGTGATGTGCCATAGGCCTTCAGACTGTGGGCCAAAATAAAGCTGTCCTTCCTTAAGTTGGTTTTATCAAGTAGTTTGTCATAGCAGAACAACTAATACACAAGGTATTCAGTACTGTCATGAGCTGGACTTCTTGCCTTGTCTCCTAATAACAGACAACACTATAACCACCTTTCTATTTCAAATACAGGGATACGTTTTCTGTTAAGTGTCATGTAACTATGAGAAGGGTACTATCATGTTATGAGTCCTTGAATTTATTACAGTGCCATGTAATAATTAATAGCAGAAAGGCAACAAAATAACTCTTGTATATGTAACTTTAATGGGTAAAACCTTTAATGGATTTCAAAACATTTCCATTTCTTGCAACCACAGTGAAATAGCATTGGCTCTTGGATTCTGGACATTTATCCCTTTATGGTATGTTTTAATAATTACATCAATATGAATAAGAAGATGGTCCATGTATTGGAAACTATTTAATTTGATTTTTAGACACACACGGTGACCATCTGCTATGTTCAGCTATCTGACTATATTTCCTTATGATATAAAAGCATGATCTTTCCTCTCTCAGTTCTTCATGTCCTGAGTATTTGCAGTCTGTCCTCCCAATCACCACTGCCACCAGCTATAGAGAACCATCAGCCAGACTTAACCAATAGATTCCATCCCTGAGTCAGACTTAACCAATAGATTCTGTCTCTTTATCAATAGTGGTTGGGTGGAAGGAACTGAATAAAGTTATTCAAATAGGACAGAATCTTAGAACTGCTAATGTTTAACACAGGACGTATTCAGGATATAATATAATAATGTCGTTTAATATTATTCTTTGTAGAAAATTGAATGTATCAGGTCACAAATAATTGTTAATATCACAAACATGACTCAGCTTCTGTCATATGTTTTTATATTTTGATTGTTTCTAAGAACGTAAGTTTAAGATCATAGCAAGAATAATTGCATAAGAACTTAATAAAATGATCCTAAAGACATTTAATTACACTTTAAAAATTTGCCTAACAAGTGCTGCTTATGAAAAGGCATTGACTATGCTAAACTAATGATATTTATATATCTCTTTGTAGATCAGGCGGAAAGAATGTCAGAGCCACACGTTGGGTCATGGTACACAGAGACATTTCCTCCTACCCATAACTGAGGGCCAACTCCACAATGCATGACCCATATACCTCAACAAGGAGGGGCCAGGGGGAAGGGGAAAGGATAAGGAGGAGGGTAACAATAGTACTAACTTGACTGTATTCACTGAGTAC
This sequence comes from Dipus sagitta, assembly GCA_036346955.1. Taxonomy (NCBI): domain Eukaryota; kingdom Metazoa; phylum Chordata; class Mammalia; order Rodentia; family Dipodidae; genus Dipus; species Dipus sagitta. The sequence continues at coordinate 62,972,833 of CM070786.1, forward strand.
AAAACTAATTAATAAAAATAATAATAATGAAGGAAATGATCTTAACATAGCATAGCAGCCCTATAAAACAGATCAATAAGAACCATACCTCTATATAATGAGAATATTATATAATAAGCAGTGTCTGGCCTGAATATTTTCAGTGAATCTTACCTTTGGATGTGTTTCCAGAAAGTACCAGTCAGGTTATTTACAAACAAAGGATCATCTACGATATTCTGTTTCTGGCCCCTAGTATCATGATAAAGTGGCCAAATTTATTGAATAAAAGCTTACCATGAGGTCTCAGAAAGAAGGAGTTTGAATTTGGGAAATCCAAAAACAACTTTTGTAGGCAATTAGCAGTGGGCTGCCATGTTTGTGAATACCCCAGAATACTGCTTATTCTGGTCCCTGTTGGGGTACCCAAATTCCATGCTACCTACAGTTTTCACTCAAAAACTATTTTTTGATGAATGGACAAATCTATGCAACCTAAAAATCAATGAAGCTTAGCAAATGTGTGAGTGTACACACACATACACATGCACACATAAAAGCACAAGCATGCACACACATACATATACACATACACACATTTTGCACACATACATGTGTGTGTATCATTAATAAAGCAAGCTATTGTGACACATGTAATTTTCAGTGACTAGCCACCCCTTCCTCACCTGGACTGAGCAAAATTTGGTCTCAAGTCATAGTCTCGGTATGCCTAGCATCAATCTTTTCACTACAAAATGGATTTTTTTCTTTTGTACTGAGTAAAATCTCCATAAATGCACTACTGGGAGGCTCATGGCCATCCTAGCCTTGACTTTCTTGATCACTCCAGAATTGTGGATTACTCTTTTTTTAAATTAATTTATTTATTTGAGAGCAACAGACAGAGAAAGAGGCAGAGAGAGAAAGAGAATGGGAGCACCAGGGCCTCCAGCCACTGCAAACGAACTCCAGATGCATGCACCACCTTGTACATCTGGATTACTTGGGCACTAGGGAATCGAGCCTCAAACTGGGGTCCTTAGGCTTCACAGGCAAGCGTTTAACCACTAAGCTATCTCTCCAGCCTGGATTACTCTTTTTATTATTATTATTACTTTTGTACTCAGTGAATACAGTCAAGGTGGTACCATTGTTAGCCTCCTCCCTGTCCGCCCCCCTCCACAGGGACCCCTCTTGTTGGGGTATATTGGTCGTGCATTGTGGGGGTTAGCCATCAGTTATGGGTAGGAGGAAATGTCTCTGTGTATCATGACCCAATGTGTGGCTCTAACATTCTTTCTACCCCTTCTTCTGCAAATTTCCCTGAGCCATGTTGGGTTCATTTTAGGCTAACTTTACTCTCCATTGGAGAATCTGCTTCTCTTTTTCAGATACACTCAGATCCTAAGGATAGAACCACCCCATTATACCTCAAAAGGGCCCCAGCTGAAACTAAGAATAATTGGGGAAACAAGCAAGAGCGCTGTTTTCTTCATGAACCTGGTACCAGCACAAGGGTGAAGGAGCTAGACACAGAGAACAATCAACTCCTACCAAACCAGATATCCAGAGACACAGAGGCTCCCAAGACCTCATCACTGAAGCAGACTCAATTACTTTTTTAATCTACCCTTCCTTGTCAAACTACTCCTCCCTGCTACCTGGCTTCAGGAATCCTATGAGCATAAAGTCTTTGAAGACAACGAATGGCTCCGTCTATTTCTTTACCTTGGGGAAGTGCATTTCTCCTGGCTCCATGCCATTTCCTGTGTAGAGACTGTTTGAGGGAGCTATTTCCCCTTCCAGAAGGTAGTAAAGAGAAATCATTTTGGAAATATCACTTGCCCTTATGTCTATACTTACCCACTGTCCTACGCAAAAATCTGAGACAGTATATGTGCTCCTCGCTTAATTTCCTGGTCTTTATATATTTAAAAAATAAATAAAGACCTTGCTGAATAATCCAGGAATACATACCAAAAAAAAAAAAAAAACTGATGAGAATGAAAGTGCTCAAATAATAAAATTGGGTTACATTTTCAGAATAATTAAAGAATTATAAAAGAAGGCATCTTGTTGGGTCCTCAAGAGAATCTTATCATCATTTTTTTCCCAGAAATGATTTTTTAAAAAAACTAAAATAATTAGCAAAACCTCAGAGAGGGCATACTCTGACAAACTGAGGAAGGAGTCTTGCTTGTGTTCCTAGAGAATTCTGTGGCCAGCATGGAGAGAAACGGTGGAGAAGAGAATGGGAGCAACAAGAGGCGAAGAACAGGCAAAGAAACATCCCGCGGGGGCGCTCTCTTGGCGGTTTGTCCCATGTCCTCCATAAGCGCATGTGTCCTAAATGCTTTGTCCCCAGACGGTAGCAATTTGGGAAGAGGAGCCTTTCTGAAAGAGGTGTATTGTTGGGGTGAGCTTAGGGGTATTATAGCCAGTGCCCATTTGCCAGAGCTCAAGTCACTCTCTTGACACTTCCTGCCAACTGCTGTGGCAGAGGTGACGCCCAGCCTCTGCTGCAGTGCCATCCTTTCCCTGCCATCATGAAGCTGTAAGGCAAGAGAAGCGCTTTCTTCCTATCAGCTGTTTTTGGTCATATGTTTTGTCGCAGCAATGAGACTATAGCTTCAACAACTCTCCTCATCCCCAAACAAGCGACCAAGGGCCAAACTCACTTGTGGTTATTACATTGTTTAAAAGCTATAACCCAAGGGCGAAATTCACTTGTAGTTATGGCATTGCTTAAGATCTCTCTAAGGGCCAAGTTCAGTTGTAGCTATTGCATTGTTTAAGATCTCTAATCCAAGGCTAAAATTCACTTGTAGTTATAGAATTGTTTTAAGATCTCTAATCCGGGCTGAAGAAATGGATCAGTGGTTGAGGCGCTTGCTTGAGAAGCCTAAGGCTTATGTTCAACTCTCCAGGTCCCATGTGAGCCAGATGCAGTGATGTGAGCATGCAAAGTCACACATGTGCACAGAGGGTTCATGTGTCTGAAGTTCAATTGAAGTGACTAGAGACCCTGGTACACCAATTCTCTCTTTCTCTCTCCCTCTCTCTCTCACACACATACACACTCTCTCACTCTTGCACATAATAAAAAAGGTAGTCTGTTGGACTTACCACAAAAAAAAAAAAATATGTCTAGGCAGGGCGTGGTTGTGCACACCTTTAATCCCAGCACTCAGGAGGCAGAGCTAGGAGGATCACCATGAGTCCAAGGCCACCCTGAGACTACATAGTTAATTCCAGGTCAGCCTGGGCCAGAGTGGAACCTTACCTCTAAAAACAAAACAAACCAACAAACAAACAAATCTCTAATCCAAGTGCCAATTCACTTGTAGTTATAGCATTGTTTAAGATCTCTAATCCAACTCAACTCCAAGGAAACCTGAGAGCAGAGAAAACCCCCAAGTTAACCAAGCATGGGTGTGTACTATACTGTTGAACTAGTGTTCAAAGTGAAATTAACTTGATTTGTATGTGCCTCGCACATTTGACTTGGTTGAGATTAACACTCGATTAAAAAATAATAATAATAGCTTCCCCAGAATGTCAAATGACAATATGATTTTGATTAATTTTGTTTAATTTCAATAAAATACTTCTAAGACAACAAAAATGACTTGTCACTTTTCTCCCCTTCTTTCTAGTCACTCATGATTAGGGTTACATGTGGATAGTTTTAGGTATGAAGTTAACTACTTCACATAACAAACATTGACTGGGACACTAGGGTAGTACTGAAAGAAATACAAAGGACATGCACCACAGAGTCCTCTCCCTTGATGGAGTCACAATCTAATTGAGGGCATGAAGAAAAAGTGAATGAACAATATGCTTGATTGCTATGAATCACAAGTTGCAACAATGATAAATTTAATGAGTTTGAAAATGAAGAAATGATATACTAAAATTGTCAAGAAAACCTTCACAGAGAAGTGTTGTACAAATAGCAAATGAAACCTCAGCAGTGGACATGAGATGATTTCATGGATTCCTAACTAGGAAAACAAGCATAAGTTAGGGGGCTGGCGAGATGGTTTGGCTGTTAAGGAACTTGTCTGCAAAGCCAAAGGACCCAGGTTAGATTTCCCTAGGACCCACATAAGACAGATGTGCAAAGTGGCACATGCATTTGGAGTTCATTTTCAATTTCTTTAAACCCTGGTACACCCATTTTTCCTTTCCCCCCTTCCCCCTTTCCCTCTCAAACCAATCAATAAATAAATTTCTAAAACATATTTGAAAAAGAAGTATAAGTTAGGAATAGCAACAATATAATATGGATACATAATTTAATTAAGTATTGTTTTCAAATGTCTGTGTGCATGTATTTTGCATTTCCTGGGTCTTGATATACAAGCATTTCTTATTGGGCCATTAAAGCTAATATCATTCAGGATGTAGAGATGGAACAGATCCTTACAAGAAGCGGAGGGCTGTAAGAAGCAAATTGGAAACTTGATAAATGCTCAGGACCACATGATCAAATGTCCAAGGTCCCTGGAAATCAGAAAGGTATGTACCAACAATAAGGAACCAACTTGTCTTATATATATCAATAATAGTAATAATGGAAATAATTATTGAAATAATCATACTTTTCTCTTCATAACAGCCATAGGCAAATCAAGAAAATTAAGATTTTAATTAAGGTTGTGAAGATATTTTCATGAAGATAAATCAGATTGGCTATAGTTTGGGTGTTTAATGACCCACCAAAGGCCCATGTGTTAAAAGTGTGATCTCCAGGAAGGCACGACTGGGTGCAGCAGGACCTGTAGAAGGTAGAGCCTGGGGGAAGTCCTTAGGTCACTGAATGTGTGCCCTTAAAGAGGACTGTGGGAACCCACACCCTCCTACTTCACTCTTTGGCTTCCTGGACATAAGGTTAGTTACTTTCCTTCTATGGGCTTCTTGCCATTGTTGTCTAACATCCACATAATAGGTCCAAAACAATGAATTTTTCCGGAATGGGGACTCCAAAGTCATGATATAAATAAACTTTTAGCCTTTGTAAGTTAATAGTCCTAAGCATTTTGTTATACTGTCAGACAGCTGACTAACACAAGGTCAAATCAGCACAATTTAATCAAATCTGATATCATTTCAAAGTAAGTGTTTTTTTAATATTTTATTTATTTCTTTATTTATGAGAAAGATAGAGACAGACAGAGAGAAGGAGAGGGAATGGGTGCTCCAGGGTCTTTACCCAGTGAAAACAAACTCCAGATGTATGCACCACTTTGTGCATCTGACTGTACATGGGTACTAGAAAAATGTACCCAGACTATCAGGCATTGCAAGCAAGCACCTCAAACTGCTGGCTATCTCTTCAGCCCCAAAATAAGTGTTTATAAGAAGAAAATATTGACACACATTGACTGAATTCCTTTCAGATTTGTTTTCTGAAAGCTGACATTACACCCAAATTATTTTCACCATCTACATACACAGCTTCTAGCTCGTTGCCCCTAACTGTTCCACTCTCTCTGGGAACATCACAAAGATATTTAATAAACCCTTTTCCAGATAAGACAAGAGGTGCTCGATACCAGGTTAATGAAATTTCATGCTCGTTGCCTCCACACACATCATTTTACTGAAGAATGTGTTGGTTTTAAACAATCGTATTGGCCTTTATTCTTTCAGAAGCCATGGCAAAATTCTTAAATTATTTCTGGTAAATAACTTATCTGGACAATTCTTCCAGTCTCTTCATCATTTTTATACTTGTAATCAATTATTTCAGTCAAACAAAATACACTGCCAACTTTCCACAGTTCCTAGAATGATTTTAACTGCTAGCTTGGGGTTTTATTCAGTATGAGCATAAAAGTTATTATATTCTAATTGCTTGTGATTGTTACTACATTGAGATTTATTTTGGTTGGTTATTTCAAGACACTGTTACAATGAGTTCAGTGAGTTCTTTCTGGTTTTCCTGATTGATTCTATTATTAGGACTGTGGAAGCCTGGGGCTTTTTGGCCTTACTGAACATCTTGAACAATTTTTTAAGCAGTTTGGGTTTGGCACAGCCTATTTCACCAAGAACATTACTCCTTAATTTTTAAAAAAAGAAAAACATGAGCTTTTAAAGGAAAATGCAACCCATATGTTCCTAATTCCTCGGTACTAAACACATCAGAATGTTTTGTAAGAATCACTTGGTTTCCAAGAAGTCCTGCAAGTCTTCCTTATAAGACACTTTAAGTTATTTTCTTTTAAAACAGGAAGTTACTACTGCCAAGGATAAAGTCATTTAGACACCAACCGTTTCCATAAAACTCATGAGCTAAGAGGAGTTAGTTTATGTTTCTCTGGAATATATTTACTGAATGAAGTGGATATAACACACACACACATACACACACACACACACCAATAAACAACCAGACTCTGAGACAACCAAATCATGACGTAGACATTTTTCAAAATATGGTTTCTCCACAGAGGAACTGGGGAGACAAGCATGAGTGCTGCTTCCATGCTGAACCTGACAATCAGCACCAGGATGTAGGAGACAGACCCGGAGGATACACAACACCTACCAAAGCAGAAACCCAGAGGCTCCTAAGAGCTCATCACTGAAGCAGACTGAAAACTCACCCACCACGGCTAATAGAATTTTGTGGAAGAGGGGGCTGAAAGATTGTAAGAGTCACAGGTAGAAAGACATCATGTCCAGAAGCATTCCCTCCCCCAAAAATTAACTGACTGCTGCTCCCTCAATGCATAAACCACATCCCCATGGGGAATACCTGTAACCCCGCTGAGGAGCATCCTTAATGAAATGGGGGCAGGGACGTAGGTAAAGAGGGTACCAACACATGATGTTACAACATATGAACACATGTAACAACATATTTCATATGTTGTTAATAATAATAATAAACATTTTAAAAATATGGCTTATGAATCTTCATAAATTGAAATGCTTGGTTATAGATATTCTATTTGCCAAGGACACCTGCTTCAAATAAGTTCACTGGAAATAAGATTGGTTTCATTTGTCCTTTTCAGTTCTAAAGTAGTTCCAAAGTTTTATCTGTGTATCTGTTTTTACTATGTTACAAATGCCCGTTTCTCTGAGCAGCTGGAAATTTGGGTTATCTTTTTTAATAGTTCTATCTTCAATCCCAACAGAAAGCTGAACAATGCTAATAATTCAGAACTTGGATATATTTTCACATGTCTATATACAAGCATGTGTGTGTGTGTGTGTGTGTGTGTCTGTCTGTCTGTCTGTCTGTCTGTCTGTCTGTCTTCTAAGATCTGTTTCAGCTTCTTGTGTCAGTCTCTCAATGGGAATCCAAATTACTCAAATCCAATCCCTCCAGTGTACTCTTCTATGGTTTTATATGATATGTTCCCATAGGCTTAGGTGCATGAGTAGTTGGGCCTCAGCTGGTGGCGCAGTTTAGGAAGATACTGGGACCCTTAGGACATGGAGCCTTGCTGGGGGAAGTAGGTAGCTATGTGTGGGCTTTGAGGATCTATAGGCCCACCTAACTTCCTGTTCTCTCCTTCTTCCTGACTGGGTATAACGTGGCCAGCTGACTTTCCACTCCTTGGTCCAAGGGTTCCCTGCCATGATGGGCTGTACTACCCAGAACTGTAAGCCAAAATAAATCCTTCCTTCTTTAAGGTGGTTCTTGAGAGGTATTTGATCACAGGAATGAGTATATTGAAAAATAACAATGAATAAAATAATGACCCAAGATCTATGGGTTGGGCACTATAAAGCGCAGAACCTCCCCTTGAGAGTCCTGGTGAGTAACCAAGTAGCCTAACCATGCTGCTTATTGCTAAATTTGGAAGGTGCTGTTGGTAGTAGTTTTGTTTTGTTTTTGACATTCTGATAGTTGTTTCTCATCTTTCCTTTATATAACAAACTATATCAAAAGAGAGAATCCTTCCTCATGCAGGAAGCCAATAATGATCTCCTTCTTGATTTCTCCAGGTTCTCTCATTCCTCACACACTCCCATTTTGGATGTCCTCAGAGACAGGGATGCCTGTTCCCACTGATATGTCCTTTAAGATCATCTGTTCAGCTTCCTCCCCCTCGATTACAGAGTTGCCTGGCTGATGTATCAACTTACATATGAACCAACTTGATACTCTCTACCCAGAACGAACCCATTGCATGTCTCAACACAGCTATTTTCTTTTATTTTTAATATTAACTTCCATAATTATAAACAATATCCCATGGTAATTCCCTCCCTCCCCCCACTTTCCCCTTTGAAACTCCACTATCCACCATATCCCCTCCCCCCTCTCAATCAGTCTCTCTTTTATTTTGATGTCATGATCTTTTCTTCCTGTTATGATGATCTTGTGTAGGTAGTGTCAGGCACTGTGAGGTCATTTTCTGTTTGCTGAGTAACCATATGGTAGTGCTCAGTGATCAGGAGAAATCATATCACCTGGTTCTGTTGTGAACACAGTGTGTTTATGTTTTTCTGGTTTGAATGTGAAATGCCCCTCACAGGCTTTGTCTTTGAATACTTAACCTCCAGCTGGCTATGCTGCTGTAGAAGGTTGTAGAATTTCTAGGAGGTGGGGGCATCATCAGAGGAAATGGGTCACTCTGGGTGGGGCTTGCTGTTCGATATCTGGCCCTATTTCTCGCCCACTGTTTACTTCCTAACTGTAGAAGCAATATGGCCAGACATCACCCCCGCGCTGCCATGCCTCCTCTGCCACGGTGTACGGTCTCCCTTCTGTTTTATGTTATTACTATTATCAAAAACTCAGACAAGCTTCACTGCACAACTGGAATCTGGAGTTGAGAGACTGTTGCTTACATGGGTACTGGGTCAGCACAGCTTAATACAAAGAAAGGAAAGGTTTAGCAAACTCAAGAGGCTTACAGTAAAATGAGCTTAGTAGATCATGGTAACTGAATATTGCCTTAGTAACTAAAAGCTTTCAAATCCAGATAATTTTACCTTACCAGGATGTTGTGACTGGTTCAGAAACAAATGGCCAAAATAAGCCCTTCCTTCAGTTGTTTCATCACATACTTTGTCATAGCAATGAAAAGAATTACTAATGCCTATGTTGATATCGTCATTGATACCATCTTAAAGTGTACCATCAAGAAGCACAAAGCGAACATGTCATTTCTACCTTCTCTGGACAGTTTCCTTGTCTGTGAAATGATAAAGGAGATGGAATGATACACACAGTTACATCATGCATACATTTTACAAACCAATTACCAACACACTAACCTTGAAGAAACTCTCTAAGCAAAGGATGATGCCTTTGCAGCTGGTGTTGGAGACACATGGTATTTCTTGTTGGGAACATTTAAGTCCTTGCATCCTTGGCGCTTTGCTATGACTGGGACACAAGAAGACACAGAGATCTTAGATGAACAGGCATGCAAGCAGTTATGACAATGTCTGTTACAGTCTTTTTAATAAGGGGAAAAAGTAGAAGCTGGAAATTCTCATTCTCCACGTGGCAATGAAAACCTGAGGGTTATTTGTCAGTCTCAAGATTGCTGCAACGAAGGTGTGGTGTCAAGCGAACTCCAGTTTGAAGACTCAAGAACAAGTTCATCAAAATCATATGTTTTGTGAAGAGCAGTATTTGAAAGTGCTGTGGACTGAGTGCTTGGAGTTCCCCACACAAATGGGTTCATGTTGAAATGCTAATCCCTAATGTTGTAGTGTTAGGTTGTGGGGCTGCTAGGGAGACAATAGTTCATAAAGGTGGTACCTGAAAATTAAGATTAGTGCCCTTAGAGAGCTGCCTTGCCTAGTGGGCCACACCATGACACAGAGAAATGATGCCATCTATGAACCAGGAAGTGGCCCTCGCCGGGCCTCAAATATGCAAGTGCCATGACCTTCAATTTGTCCCTTTAGATCTATGGAAAAATAGATTTCTATTGATTGTAACCTACCCAGCCTATTGCATTGTGTTACATCAACCCAGAGGATGCGGCCAGCAGAGTAATCTTCATTAGTTATATTCCTTAAAGGTTCAAGACTTTCATGAGTATTTCTCATGTGAAAAATTTCATGAGTATTTCTCATGTGAAAGTTTTAGTCATGGTATTTTAAAAGAAGAGTCACTCTGTGAGTAGATTCCAATAGCAAAATTTTAACAGGAGTTAATGCTTCAGAATTATATTATACTTACCCATGTGTTTCAATACTCCTGATTTCACATAGGGTTGAATGAATTTTTTAATTTTTTATTTAACTTGTAGCTTTGGGTGGTGAGATGGGTGGAAGAAGTGCGTCTTCTCCATTAGAAGTACCTCTTGCTTTTGTATAATTAGTCTTAGACTTGATCCTCTGGAAGGATTAAAGATCATAGTTTGAAGAAGGCGTTGATGTGAAAGTAGGAAATAAATATAGGTGACACAGATGCATATTTTTATGTTATTTAAAAAATTTGTTTATTTGTATTTATTTCTTTGAGAGCAACAGACAGAGAGAGAAAGAGGCAGATAGATAAAGAATGGGGACACAAGGACCTTCAGCCACTGCAAACGAACTCCAGATGCATGTGCTACCTTGTGCATCTGGCTTACTACATGCATCCTGGAGAATCAAGCCTCGAACCAGGGTCCTCAGGCTTCACAGGCAAACGTTTAAACACTAAGCCATCTCTCCAGCCCTGATATTTTTAATAGTCAGAAATATTAAGATCTATTAAGGACACCATTTGTTTCTGAACCAACCACAGCATCTTGGTAAGGTAAAATTAATCAAATTTGAAAGCTTTTCATTACTAAGGTCAGCATACTAATATACAGAGTTACCATGATCTACTAAGCTCATTTTACTGTAAGCCTCTCGAGTTTGCTAAACCTTTCCTTTCTTTATATTAAGCTGTGCTGACCCAGTACCCATGTAAGCAACAGTCTCTCAACTCCAGATTCCAGTTGTGCAGTGAAGCTTGTCTGAGTTTTTGATAATAGTAATAACATAAAACAGCCTTTATTCTGTTTATAGACTGTGAGTAAACAGCAGGATTTGTGGGGAAGCAGGTTGCTCACCCATGTGAGGTGAATGAGCTTTTCCAGGAGAACAGGACGCAATGCCCTGGAGGAGACAATCTATTAAATGGAGCCAGAAATGTGCGCTCATTTCACTGGTCTGAACAGAGCAAAGACATCACCATTAAAGTGACTTTGGGGCTCTAGGATTTCTGTGTCAGGTATTATGTAAACTTTATTTGTATAGAAACCCAGTCCACCCCAGCAGCTGCAACAACATGGTAATACTTAATAGACTATTCCATAATGTAGTCATATATTAATTGTCAGAGAGAGCAAAATCCCTATTGTAGAAGTTGAGACTCATCAGTTTGCATGATCTACTGCGGTGAAACTCATAACTTTGTTTATTCATCTGTATACATGGAAGTTAACAATGCTGATCTATAGAAGCATTTCAATTCTCAAATGAGATTATGAACTCATTTTCTTCTCACTTTAAGTTATGTCTACCAAATTGTATTAAAACCATTTTGCTTCAGGAATATCCTTCTCTCTTCAGTCTAAATATAAACATAATCATCTCAAATGCAAACATGATTTTATGTGTTATATTGTCATTCCTGTATCACTAAAATGCATGGAGAAACCAGATCAGTACAAGAATTGCTTTATGATTCCAACAAAATCACCTAACAACCCAGGGCCCAAATAATAAGAGTTGAAGCCAGTCATCTCATTTCTCACTTCCTTCATTTTCTATCCCCAAAGTAGATGATTTCTTCTTGAAATCATGAAGTAGGCATTCCAAAATTCCAGGTGTTTGTTGGAAACTAAAGATGGGTACAGAGCAAAGACTCAAAGTACAACCTAACGAGATCTTGTGTAAAACCTGTAAGTCGGCTTTGGGCACTTGATGGACTCAGCCACAAGTTTTCATTTTACTGTAGCTTTTATTTTTGGGGTGTCTGTGTTCATAAGTTGTAGGTATGCGCGTGCCACAGTGCATATGCAGAGGTCAGAAGACAGCGTTGGTCTGCCCTCACCTTCCACCTTGTGTGAAGCAAAACTCTTATTGTTTACTGCTCCATTCCCCAAGCTCACTGGCCTGAACATTTCCACTGAATTCTTCTATATCCGCCGTCTTCTTCCCGCACACATGCTGGGATCACAGACACCAAGATGTTTTCTCTCATGTTCTGGAGATATGAACTCAGATGCTCATACTTGTGTGGTAAATGCTTTATCCACCAGACCATAATCTGCACTGCCTCTACCAGGTATTTTAGAAAGAAAGAAATTATGGAAGGGACCCTAGATCTGAAATTCAAGGCAGGTGGACTTCAGATAAAACACAGTGAAATGACCTAAGTGTTCTAGTGCATAACTGTAATCCCATTGAGGTGGAGGCAGAGATAGACTCCCTGGCTAGCTAGTCTGACTGACCAGTAAGCCCCAGGTTTCAGCAAGAGACCATGTCTCAAAGAAGGAAAGGAGCAACAGAGAAAGACACACAACATCCACCTCTGGCCTCCATTTGCACACATACAGATACACAACATACACATGTGACCACAGATATATGAACATGTGTCCACTTGTGCACAAAACCACACACTTATACAGGCAAAATAAGTAAGTAAATAAGACAAATAAATGAATTAAAAGTGCTATGAGAAAAATTTAAGCTATTATTGGAAAAGTGGAGATGTATATCACAAAAAATAATAATCTGGCATAGACGTGGCACAGTCCTTTAATTCCAGCACTCGAGAGGCAGAGGTAGAAGGATTGTTGTGAGTTCAAGGCCAACTTGAGACTACATAGTGAATTCCAGGTCAGCCTGGGCTATAGTGAGATCCTACCTCAAAAAAAAAACAAAAATGTTTATTTTTGAGCAGATGGAAACAAATAAAAAGAGGGAGGAAGAGAGAGAGGATGGGAGCAGCAGGGCTTCTTGCCACTACAAACTCCAGATTCATGCACCGCTTGGCATCTGGCTTTATGTAGGTGCTGGAAAATTGAACCTGTGTCATCAGGCTTTTTCGAGCAAGCGCCCTTACTGCTGAGTCCATCTTCCTAACCCCGTCCATCAATCTCGGAACTCTCATCACAAGGAAATCTGCTCCTTTTTGGTAAGTTTTTTTTTTAATCAAGTAAATTATTATTTCACTCCAAAGTTTGCCAGACCTGGGGCTTTGTTTTCATTTATATATTTTTTCATTCATAACATGGCAATATGAGGTTAATACCAGAAACTAATGTTTTACCTTCTTATGAATAATACTTACTGAGTTAGGCATGGCGGACCACGCCTTTAATCCCAGCACTTGGGTGGCAGAGGTAGGACTACTGCCATGAGTTCAAGGCCATCCCTGAGATGCACAGTAAATTCCAGGTCAGCCTATGCTAGAGTGAGACCCTACCTAAAAATATTTTTTAAAAAAAGAAAAAAGTACTTACAAGATTTAAATATTCTTATGACTTGTTTTTTCTTTAGCTTCCAGGAGGAAATCTTGAATGAAACATGACTCATCTTGAACAATTCACTGTTATATTTATAACTATTGTGTACACATGCATAACTATTTGTCGTAGAGATTTTAAAACTTTCCTAGTTCCTATGCAAACTGTCTTACACATTACCCCACACAAAAAGAACCAAATAGTAATCAGGAAAACCAAGGCTTTCTGAAGTTATGTAGCTATTTAAATAAACCTTATAAACACACACAACTAAATGTATTCTATCACTCTTGCAATAGTTTGGATGTTGACTATCTCCCAAAGCTCACATGTGAATGACTGGTCATAAGATGGAGGGATTGACATGTGTCGCTGACCTTTGGGAGCTGGGAACTAGTGGAGTGTCCTTTGGTCTTTGTAGATGTGTCTATGGAAGGGACTGTGGGACACTGGCATCTCTCGTTCTGCTCCCACATCGAAGTGTGACCACTGACTCCAACATGTTCATCCTACATCACTCTCCATATTGCAAGGTGATGTGGTCACAGGCAGCCTCAAAGCCCACTTCTGGACAGTGAACTTCAAAATTGTGAGCTGAATGCTCTCTGTCTCCTTCACAACCCAGCCCAGCCCAGGTGACTCATTATGTCAAAAAGCCAAAAAGCTAAGCCAGGTATGATTGTTCACGCCTTTAATCCCAGAATTTGGGAGGCAGACATAGGAGAATCGCCATGAGTTCAAGACCACTCTAAGCCTATATAGTGAATTCCAGGTCATCCTTGGTTACTGCAAGACCCTACCTTGAAAACAGAAAAAGAAAAAACAGACAAAAAGCTACTATTAAAACTCTCATAACCAGGGCTGGAGAGATGGCTTAGCAGTTAAGGTGTTTGCCTGAAAAGTCAATATCCAAAGTTTGATTCCCCAGGACCCATGTAAGCCAGATACACAAGGTGGCACACATGTCTGGAGTTAGTTTGCAGTGACTGATGGCCCTGGCATGCCCATTCTCTCTCTCTCTCTCTCTCTCTCTCTCTCTCTCTCTCTCTCTTTCTCACTCTCTCTCAAATAAATAAAAAAATAGAATAAAATTTAAGAAACTAAACATTAATTTTTTTTAAGTTTTTAAAACTAGGGAATCACTTTTATTATGTCTTCTGAAGTAGGAAGAATGTCTTGCCCTATTCACCATTTTGGCTCTTATTATACTAATCCATACTGATAATCATCCCTTACATGTGTTCATTTATAGCCAAATTGTCAGAAGAAGGGGGCATATGGAAGGTTAAAGTAAAGAATATAATGGGAGGGGATTAAAATCAAAATAGCTTAACATGTATGGAAAATCTCAACTTAAAAAAAAGAACCAAAGTTACCAGAGATCTATGTCTGTACCTATCACATGAAGACTAAGAAACATTCTCCCAGGAAGAAGCGGCCATGCTGACATCTCCCAGACTCATCCCCAGGACCCCAGAGGACAGGCAGGAATTCTGTCACTTGCCTGAGAGCTTGAGGATCCATGACTCTTAGAGACCATGGCCTCAGATACTGTCTCACACTACTTCCTGACTCCTAGAACCTTGAGTTTTGCATGCTTTTCATGCTCAAATAGACTAACTGTGAAAAGAAAAACAAAGCCTGCTGTAAACTGAAACTTTATAGACCATGGGGCTAGACTATGGTTTACCAGAAAGCATACTTTTATCATATTCTTGAAACCAGAAAACAAAGTGATATACTACTTCTTAACTTAAAACATAGAAACATATTTTCTGTGCCTTGACTTTGAAAACTGACACGTCTTGATTGGACTGCTTTGGTCTGACAACATTAAAGGCACTGATAGTTACAGACATCCAGACACATCTACTTCAGTGGATTTATGTTGATGGATTTATGTTGCAGTTATTTAGGGAAGCGTTCAAGTGAACACACACTGTTTTAGTAAGGAAACCACATTAATGTTGCAAAATAACTTATATCAAAATTCAAGACTATTCAAAATTATGCTATACTGGTGAAAACTAAAAACTTCAATTGTCATTTTTATCCCAGTATGAAAATTATGACATTATTTCATTTTTGCTCTTCCTACAACTTCTTAAGTTTTTAACGTTCTATTTATTATGAGATCTTTAGCAGAAAGAAATTTAAATCCAGTCCTCCATTCCATCTTTCTTTACCTGGACTTTTTGAACAGCTTTCTATGAGATAACTCTCTGGTCAAGTTGATGCTAGCTATTTTCCTCATGTTTAAATATGATCATGCCACTCGTTTTAAAACTCACTGTTGATTTTAAGCAGGGTGTGGTGGTACAAGCCTTTAATCCTAGCACTCAGGAGGCAAAGGTAGGAGGACTACCTGAGTTCAAGGCCACCCTGAGACTACATAGTGAATTCCAGGTAATTCCCTAGTGAACTCACGAGAGTGAGAACTTACTTCAAAAACAGAAACAATAACAACAACATAAAAAAACCTCCACCTGGGTTTCGTATTAGTTCTGATTGTACATGTTCAAAGTCTTTGCAATCTATTTCTGAACTATATTTCTTTGCCCACTTCTTTTACATCCTGACATTTGTTTTTATTATCAAGCCACCAATACCACTGGTGCACTCAGTGGGAAACTTTTCTCTGGTGTCAAGACCGTGTTCCAACGGCACCTCTTGTAAGAAATCTCTAATGAAGCATCAGTCCCCGCAGGCTGGCGCTTGTTCTTCAGTCTGACTTAGTTGGTCACATTGTCAAAGTGGCACCCCTGGAAGGTTGATGCAGGATATCCGTCTCTCCAAGACTGTAAGGTACTCAAGGGGGGGAGCCTATCCCGCTGTCTTTATTGGGCCAGCATAGGACCAACAATCAGTACATCTCATTAGCTCATAAAAAGTTCTTACATCTATAGTGCAATGGACTGGAGAGATGGCTTAGCAGTTAAGGAGCTTGCCTGTGAAGCCTAAGGACCCAGATTTGACTCCCTAGCACCCACATGGGCCAGATGCACAGGGTGGCACACGTATCTGGGTTCATTTTCAGTGGCTAGAGACCCTGGCATGCCCATTCTATCTCTCTCTAATAAATAGTAAATAAAACCAAAATAAAAGATATTTTAAAAACAAATATAGGCGCTGGAGAGATGGCTTAGCAGGTAAGGCTCCTGCCTATGAAGCCTAAGGACCCAGGTTCAATTCTCCAGGTCCCATGTAAGCCATATGCACATGGTAGCACATGCATCTGGAGTTCATTTGCAGTGGCTAGAGGCCCTGGGGTAACCATTATCCCTCCCTCTCTCTCCTCTCCCTCTGTCTGTCTCTAATAAATAAATGAAAATAAAATCTTTAGAAAAACAAATATATAGTGTAATGAATGAAAATAATTTTAGTATTACTACTCAATGCCTAAACTTGAATAAATAAAGTTGAATACAAAGCACTGGCACTTATAAATTAATATTTCTATAATATTTAAATATATAAAAGAGGATAAAAGAAAGGTTGAACTCATGTGACTCTTAAAACCTAAAAACAAAGATGAAATATCCTACCCTAAATTCCTGGGTTTGTTTTCTTTACTTCAGAAGACAAAAAATAATTCTGATAAGGCAACTTGGTTTTTGATAATCATAAGAAATTAAAATATTGAAACAGTAGGAGCAAAATAATGACAGCAATTTACAATGAAAAGAATGGCACTCCCTGTAGCCCACAAAGACTTCAAGTTTGACCAGATCTTACTGGAATATATCCTTCCTCTATCACATACATTTCCAAAACTGGATATTTACCATTCCCTTAACGTCATAGAAAATAACTTCCAGAAAATGTAAAACTGAGTATATTTATGCCTATCTTCCTCCATTGCCCCAAGAACTGTCCCCTAAATCAGAGTGCCTCGTTTATATCTTTTCCCACTATGTCATCTGTCCTTGGGTGACTTTTATGCAGTATTCAGAGTGATCCATTTCTTTGATTCTGAATTTGGTGATGCAAGAGGTTTGTTTGAATAATTCTCTAAAAGTAAAAATCAGAAAGATGAACATATTTGAAAATGTGAAGATAGTTACTTATATTTTCTAGTCCTCTTTTAGAAAAATATTTGAAATACTGCAGAATGAATAAAAGCCCTTTTGTGCTGCTTCACTTCCATATACCTGTGAATTCCTCCTCTTCTCACATGTTTCGCAGGTGGCTACAGACCTACTGGGGCTTCTCCACCTTCTTGCATGTCCTAGATAATTTCAAATCCCTCCACTCCACAAAATATTAACTAACACTATTCTCTTCGGTCTCATAACACTGCATTTCTTTCCATTTCTTTCTTTTATCCTTTCTCAGCCAAGCCAACAGAGCTCACTAGCTAGCCCATACAGTGACTTCATATAAGTGAAGCAAAAGTTGAATTGTTTGCTGTCCTGCACTGGAGTTTTTGCAAGGACAGAAATATGTGAGCTCTGTGACATAAATGGCTCCTCCAACTCTGTTTGACCTGCACAAGTCAGTATCTCAACGTGCTCACTCACAGAGAGAGGAGAGAAATAAATAAAGAGAGAGAGAGAGATCAATGAATCTCTGGAGGCATTTCAAAACGAGGATTTTCTCTCTGAAGTTTCCTCAACATTGTGACATTCAGCTTATCCAATAATATCCAGGAATGTGTTTGCTTTCTCTTGTGTTTGGAAGGTGCTAAATTGAAAAAAAAAGGGGGGGTCGGGAAGCTATGAAACCTAGGAAGAAGTCCCTCCCCCTCAGTAAGGACGTACAGGAATGAGGACAGAATTCGGAGAAACAGCATCAGACTCACCCACTTAGCTTGAAAAGCACTCAGAGTCCAACCATTTTTAGTCCCCTCATCACCAATCTTTGAAAGGGGCTGGAAAAAATGCTCAGTAAATAAGGTGTTTGCTTGTAGTAGCCTTCAAGCACACAGTATCTCTGCACAGAGCGTCCAGGGTCTGGTGGTGAGGATGACGCCTGTGCGTGACCCTCTTCTGATATCATGAGGCATGAGGAGCATATGAGCATACAGAAGCTTGCCACGCAGGAGTACATAAAGAAAGGACAATGGAGATACTGCGAGAAGCTCAACTTATTACAATATTGGTAGGTCAATGGATATATGAACATAGAAAAATAGAAGATGATAGATGGCCTGATAATAGATGATAGACAGATAGATATAAAGATAGATAGATAGATAGATAGATAGATAGATAGATAGATGATTGACAGATAAATGAGAAATACATAGGTACATGATATTAAATTAAACAACAACTTTAAAAATTAATTTAGCATGAATGGAATTTTGGCTACATATTATTAAGATGAGTCAAACATATAAATAGAATATAAAAGGTAACATATTCACTCATTTAGCAATTCATTCAAAATTTATTGCTGAGCACTACCCATGCAGCAAATAAGACTCTGGGCATAGCAGATACAACAGTAAATAAAGGAAAGTCCTGGCAAAGATATTTATTCCCAGTTGGAAAGACAGTCAGTTAAACAAAACAAATCACAATATAATTGCCAAAATGTCAGATGATCATGTTCTGAAGAAGAACTTTCAAAAAGTGATCAGGGGACGGCCTTTGGCTTTCATTCTCTTTGTGGGATACCTTGGTGGGGGTGTAGTAGCTTAGTACTGTAATCTCTTTTTTAAAGTACTACTCTAGCTGGTGCTTTGTAAACGTACTTTAAGAAAGAGAACTGTTAGTGGGTACCAACTTTAAGGAGGGAAAAAAGCATTTTTTTTAGACATGTCTCGGCTGCGATACTTAGCTGACATGAAGTAGAAGTGTGTGAACAGCACACCCAAACCAAGGGTCCAGGTAGAGTTCAGGAGTCATTAGTATGGGGGTGACCCTGAAAGCTGTAGGATAGCCGAGAAGTCAGTGTAGACAAAGAGCAGAGTCACAAAGGGCCTGCCTGCTGGCCAGGTATCAGTGCCAAGAGGACTTGCAAGTTGTTATATCAGTGCCTAGAACAGCACCCTCATCCCTTCTGATGATATCATACCACCTTGTCTACAATCCTGTTTTCTAAAGTGTCAGTTACCTGTGTTCAACCAGGCTCCAAAGTTATTAAATTAAAAAAAATTCAGGCTGAGAGATTGCCGTGCGGTTAAGGAACCTGCCTGCAAAGCCAAAGGACCCAGGTTTGAGTCCCCAGTACCCACATAAGTCAGATGCATAAGGTGGCCCAACCATCTGGAATTCATTTGAAGTGGCTAGAAGCCCTGATATGCCCATTCTTTCTCTATCTTCCCCCCTCTCTCTTTCATAAGTAAATAAAAAATTATAGAAACAGGGTGAGGAGCTGACTCAGGGCTAAGAGGACTAACTACATAAACATGAGGACCAATGTTTGATCCCCAGGTTCCATGTAAAACGTTCTACATAGCCACACATGCCTGTGACCCCAGTGCTGAAGGAAGTGGAGACAGAGGATCCCTAAGCCAGTCTAACTGAAAAACAAAGCTCCTGGTTCAGCAAGAGAGCTTATCTTGGGAAAACAAGGCGGAAGAGCCATAGAGGACAACACATGATGTCTTCCTCTAAACTTCATATGCAGGAGTAAGGGTGCATGCATCTTCACAAACACATGTTTACATCATATGTACACACATACCCACCTCATTACACACACACACACACACACACACACGCACGCACGCACGCGCACGCATCAAAAAGAAAATTCCAGAAATAAGCAGTTCATTAATTTTCAATTATATCCCATTCAGAAAAGCACATGAGGTGATCTCATGCAGTCTCTCCCATTCAACCTGGGAAGTGAATCATGTCTGCATTCAGTGTTTCCACATGGTGTATTTCATCTGCCCTCCGGTGAGCCAGTTCCTCACTATCTCAGTCATCAGACAGACTGCCACAGCTTTGTCATCCTTGAGCTCAAGTAACCATTATTTTTCTTAATAATCATAGTGGTTTGAGGGAAATCTCCCCCATAGGCGCATGTGTTTTGAATACTTGCTCCCTACCTGCTGGCAATTTAAGATTGTGGGACCTTTGGAAGATGGAGCCTTGCTGGAGGAGTGTCACTGGGGGATGGCTTCAGAGTGACACAGCCCAGATCCAAGCCCATTACACAGACTACTTCCTTCTAGGTGATGTGAAGATGTGAGCCAGGCTTCCTGCTCAGGACTATCTACATGTTATTGTGGATGAGGGAGAAAAACAAAAAAATAACAAAGCAAAACAAAAATACCCATCAAACTAGAAGAAGAAGTTGGAAAAGAGAGAAGGGGTTATGTAGAAGGGGCATAGGGGAGAGAGAGAAAAGAAAATAATGGGAAGGGAGTATGATCAAAATACACTATATACATGTATGACTATTATCAATAAAAATTATAGTATAAAAACACTATAAGCTGAAACAAACTCTTCCATAATCTGTTTCTGGTCAGGTGTTTTGTCCAGCAATCTCCCTAACCAGTAACCACAGAAAACAGAAATGGTAAAATACAATTGTAAGTACACGCAGATGTCATTAGGTTTATTTGGCAAGGTTTTAAAAGAAGATATGGCCAGAGGAAAGAATTATCCATTGTACAAATGAAAATAAAGAATAATGAAGAATATTAAGCTTTTCACAGTTGTGAATGCTTATCTCAAACATTAATCAAGACATAGCTTTTGGGCTGGAAAGATAGCTCAGTGGTTAATGGCACTATCTTGCAAATCCTCATGGCCTGGGGTTGATCCCCCAGTACCCAGGTAAAGCCAGATGCACAAAGTGGCATATGCATGTGGAGTTTGTTTACAATGACAGGAGGCCCTGGCATACCCATTCTCTGTCTGCATCTTTCTTTCTTTCTTTCTTTCTTTCTTTTTTTCTTTCTATCTTTCTTTCCCTCTCTCTCTCTCTCTCTCTCTCTCTCTCTCTCTTTCTGTCTCTCTCTCTCTTTCACACACACACACACAAACATAAATAAAAAATTAAAAACACATAACTTTTTATTTATTTATTTTTAAATGTTTTTAATGTTTTATTCTATTTGTTTATTTATGAGAGAGGGGGCACACCAGCGCCTCTAGCCATTGCAAACAAGCTTCAGATGCATGTGTCACCAGGTGCATCTGGCTTATGTGGGTTCTGGGAAATCGAACCTGGGTCCTTAGGTTTCACAGGCAAGTGCCTTAATCACTAAGCCATCTCTCTAGCCCAAGATAAAACTTTTTAAGATGAAGAGTCATGCAATAAAATTAAGGTTGAGTCAACCCAAGCCTTGTAGCTCTGTGGCAAATGTTACTGAACTGAGAAATAAGTAAATGACTTTGAAGATGTAAGGAAGTAATATAGCGCTAAGACTGATATCTAAGAAAGAATTGTTTCTTTAAGAATTATATTGCCAAATCAACTTTGAGCTGGAACTTACAAGCCTTTGGCTGACTTCAAAGCAGCTCTCACGCCACCAAAATCATATAAGCATAAACCAGCGGGGTGGGGGGACAGAGCTTTCACCTGTTTTGGCCACGACAGATAATAATAGACCTGCAAGGACACCCCCGATGGCAGAATCAGGGGCCACAGAGAACAACAGCAAGACGATTCTAGACAAACTTTCATCATGAGATTGTCATCACCACCAGGACTTCCCAGTGGCCGTCCCCAGGTCTTGTCATGACCACACACCCGTGGCTAGTGTGGAGCTTGTAAGTTTCTGTTTTGTAAATGGGGTGCAGTTACAGTTCTGCTGTATTTGTGCTATCAGGGCTGTTCACAAGTATGGGGAGGCAGGCTACCTTACAACTAATTAAGTAACCTAAAACCAATTATTGGGGTTGGGGAAATGGCTCAGTGGGTAAGTGTGCTTGTTGTGGAAGCATAAGGACCTGAGTTTGATCACCAACATTCACGTACAACGTGAGCTTAGTTACTCGAGTACAACAGTAACCCCACTGCTGACAGTCAGGGCAGAGACAGAAGAATTACGGGGGCTTCATGGTCAACTTCAAGTTCAGCAACTCTGTCTTAGGTGGGAGCAACAGAAAAGGATACTTGGTGCCCTCTTCTGGCCTCTGCACGTGTGTACATGGGGTGCATGCATCAACACACATGTGTACACCGAATACACATACACACACACACACACACACACACACACGCCAAAAATTACTAACCTTGCTGGGCGTGGTAGCGCACACCTTTAATCCCATTTAATCCTTTAATCCGGAGGCAGAGGTAGGAGGATCGCCGTGAGTTCGAGGCCACCCTGAGTCAGCCTGACCTAGAGTGAAAATCTACCTCGAAAAATTAAAAAAAAAAATTACTAACCTTTGCATACTGAAAGGTCACATTAGAGGATAAGATTTTTCCCTCATATATTTATGTGTATATGTGACCATCACTCAGAATTCACAGGAGATGGGGTCCTTCCACTCAGGGGAGCCCACAGACCCAATTTCTCTAGGTTTATAAGTAGGGACTGCCCTGTATTATTTGTCCAGAATTTCCACATTGTTGCATGCCCATGTAGGGTAGACTCCACTCGCCAAAGACTCAAGAAAATAAGCCCATCTGCCAGCCACCAAAGGTGAAGGAGACTACAGAAGTGGGGAGAACCAGGTTTGCTGAGAGCATCAGCTGCTTCCCTTGTGGGGGGTTCTCTGTGGAAGAGCACCCACTTAGAGCTGCTAGGCTTATGATATATGAAACTACTTCCTCTCAGGCATTCTTTGGAGTGTTTGGGACTTGTTCCCAGTAGACATTACCTACCTTTCTGGATTCATCAGAAAGAAGTACCACCTCCTCAATACCCAAACAGCAAACTATTGTCATCCTTTACCTCCAGGATAGACTCCAGTATACAGCGCCAAAACAGCCAAGAAACAAACCTTTCCTGAGTGTAGACAGGTGGCTCACTATCTCTAGTCTCTTTGATACTAGATTTGCATGCTTACGATGTGATATTTACCCCACTTGTGCATGCTGTTTCTGAAAATCCTGTATACTTCTCCTGTTTGTTCATAATCCATTTATAAGTTGTGAAATGGTGCCACTGGAGGGAAAAACCATAATTAAGTTACATGCTGAGTGATAAGTCAGTTCTTCTGAAAACTGGTGTGGGCCAATTTTAAAAGTGGATAATGTTCTTGTGGATAATTGAGAATTGTTGTATTTCCTCAGATCAGGATTGTCTGCTTTACATTGTAAATGCCTGAAAAGTATGGATAATTTTGTTTAAATTGCCTTGACTAAAGGGTTAGTACCATATTGTGCACTTAATGAAAGTCTTTTTCAGATTCATATATGAATATTTTGACCCTAAAAATATTCAGAAGCTCTTCTAAGGTCTTATTGCCATTGACAGCGTGCCTGCGGTTTTCTAAAATTCAAGCTCTATTGAGCATCATACCAGATGTTCAGATGTCACTTGTAAAATGCATTCTGCCTGCATTACTCTGCAAATCCATAACCTGGTTACGTTTAAGGAACAGAGAGCATCAAACAGAAAAGCAACAGGTACTTCTCATGCTGCCTGCCTTCATTCTATTCTCCTTTCTGGTCAGGCGCTTGACAGAACTGGACTTCCTGACTCTCTGGGTCATGGGTTATGCCCAGAACCAGGAAAGAATTATAAATATCTTGAACTATTTAAGACCAAAGTATTTAATTACTGGTTTAAGAACATCTAGAATTCTTTTTGCTCTACTGAAGCAACTGGTCCTATTTCAAACGTCAAATCTGCTCCCTCTACGAGGTAAACTATGATGGGAGAAGGCATGAAGTGGAGCAGCTTTGTACTTCCTGCTCCGCCCTTCCTGATCTGTACTTCCTGCTCTGTACTCCCCGCTCCCTGCGCCCCACTCCATACTTCCTGCTCATGCTTCCGGCTCCAAGCTTCCCGCTCCATACTTCCCGCTCTGTACTTCCTGCTCCATGCTTCCCGCTCTGTATTTCCTGCTCCATTTTTCCTACTCTGTACGTCCCTCTCCATGTTTCCCATTTTCCCAGTCCATACTTCCTGCTCTGTACTTCCTGGTCCATGCTTCCCATTTTCCCACTCCATACTTCCCACTCTGTACTTCCTGCTCCATACTTCCCGCTCTGTACTTCCTGCTACATGTTTCCAGCTTCATACTTCCTGCTCTGTACTTCCTGCTCCATGTCAGACATAGAGTATGAAGGAGAAGCAAACCTGTGAGCCCTTATACTCCCTGCCCAAGTTTAAAGTACTAACTGTTCTTCCAGATCAGCTATTCTTCTGTGGAAGGGAGCCACAGGAGGACACCAATGAGCTCTTGCTTTCTGGCTCTTGGTTGGAGTTTACCACCAGAGTGATCTGGCAGCAGATCAGATTAGAAAGAGTGGGAAGACAGAAGGAAGTTTTATATATTCCCTTAACTCCTTACCTTCAATCCTCTTCTCAGCATTTTGATGATTTTTGAGCTTCCCCAGTACTCACTTCCACCTGAAAAGAGAAGCTTCTCTAACCGAAAGTGAGATTAGCATTCATACAGGGGCATTACCATAAGTACATATTTAGAGGACAGTTGGGTGGGCATAGCATATCTACTTAGCCAAACAACAGTACTGGTTTCCCCTCCAGGCCTTATGCCCTTCCCAGCCACAGAGCACATTCAGTTTTCCTTTAACAAGCATGTCACCATTGTACCAGTCAGTAAATCGTGCAAAGCGCATCACTGGTTAAGATCACTGGTGACTTTGCTCAAACAACAGGCTGCGTAGCAACATCGTGACAACATCAGCAAGGAGGAGGCCTCTAGCTCAGCTCCAGCTTGACGGCGTCCTGCAGCTTAAGCATATGGAGTCCTCGGCAATAGGGTTTACCATCTACTTCTGGTGGACAACCAAGAGCCTTGGCAATAGCCTGGAATGTTTGGAGCATTAGGAGCCTCCCTGAAAAAACAACTGGATTGTAGGTATGCCAGCATTGGCACTGAAATGTTCTTGTAACAATCTGTAGCTTCTAAGCATTGCATTAACAGCCCTCACGGGGTTCTTCTGTGCAAACTCTTTTTTTAACGTATGTGTGTGTGTGTGGTGTGTGTAATTTATTTAGTAAACTTAGTTTCCATATGGCTTATTCATAACATCTTTAATTTGATTAGCCCTTCCTTCCCCTTCTCTCTTCTATCCCTTCCCCTGGCCCTACTTAGAACATTTCACCCCCAGTATTTTGCCCTCTACTTACATATTTACTATAATACCCTCCCCTTAAGCCATTCCCTCTACTCTCTCCCTCATAGCCCCTTTCTAGCTTCCCAACCTCTAAAGTTTATTTTTAATGCATAAAATGTAAATTCTCATAAGAAAATTGTTCATAGAGAAAATGCTAATAATTCCAAATACTGGTTCTTGGTAGAATAAATGAAGCTCTGGTGTTGCAATATAGCATTTTATTTCAGCAGAGCAAGAGGTGAACAGATTATTTACCACCTTGGAACCAGAGAAAACTTGTTTCATCTTACACATAAATGTTCTATGACATCATCTAAGGAAATCATGAAAGGATCTCATATGAACAATAAAATTTCAAAAGGGGAGAAACTAGTAAATTATAGATTATCATTTAGAGGATATGTTCAAAAGCACAGTTTAATGAGAAGCCTGAATTGTTATAAATGAAGGTGATTTACAATTAGGAGCAGTGCATGTCTTGTGGAAATTTTACTTACCAAATAATCTTAAGAATTTCAATTCAAGCTAGGTAAAGACAAATAGACATTTTTTCACTCACAAAAAAACTAATGTTGGGGCACTGCTTCTTTATCCTTGAATCCAAATATTTATATAGCTTTCACAATTTAAAAGTATTTCCATACATAGGAGTAGTTCTATACTACTATTTACAACTTATGGAGTCTCTTAATGATTGGACAAAAGCTATCCCCTAAGCTCTACACATGTGGCTATGCATAGACCACTGCATTCAGAATTCTATACATGGGACGATACATAGACCACACTGCATTCAGTTTTGGAAGATACCAGATACAAGATACTAAATTCTACCTATGAAATAATAACTACTCATGACTCTTTTAAGAGACATTTATTATTATCCCCACTTTTCAATTAAGAGAGTTAAACTGCTCAGGAGTTCAATGGCCTGAGTCATACAATGAATTTTGGTGTTGGGCACCATATCAGGCATTATCTTTTCTCTCCCATGAGCACCTCCTACTACTTTTGCTAATGGAAATCATTCCCTATATTGCACAATAAAGTATCCTATGTAATTAGAGTCAAAATTTACTGAACTGTAGTGCCAGGATATCAACAGTGTATGAATAAATCTGTGGCTAAAAATTCCATTCAATCTTCAAAACACAGACACAGTTCTTTTTTAGATTCAGTTGTGACTTGCCTAATCCATTACTTTTATCCACTTACAGGCATCTCAAGGGTAGCACACGGTGTCAGGCAAGAGTACTACCACTGAGCCATATCTCCATCCTGAGAGAGTTTTTAAGTAAGTCATGATTTTTGTCATATAAATCATAATGTATAATGGTATATTGTCTATACTTATGGAAGTTGTCAATAAAGTTATTAAAAATTAAAAACGATAACAAACAATTAAACATCTATACCATGAATAAAGATGTGGCCTATTGTTTACATAGCTTTTACTTTGCTGTTTCCCTCTCAGCATCCACACAAGCCTATCGCCTCAGACTCTGGCCCTTCCTCTGTGGCCCTACCTGCTCCCCCTTCTTGTTTCCACTAGTCCCCCTCAAGTGCCTGAGGGAAGATACCCAAAACCTCTATTTTACTATTAAATTGAGCCATGTGAACTTGCATTTCTAATAGGCTGAACTGTGTCAATTTAATATTATTTAATCCTATGCAGCTCAAGTGTTTTGACATGTTGACATTCAGTCTTGTTGTGACAAAGAAAAAACCCACTCTACCACTTAGCAGGTAAATGACTTCAAAAGCATCACTAAGTTCTCAGAGTAATACTTTCATCTGAAGACGAGGATGGTATAACTCACAATTGTGTCATGGGATTTGGGGAAAGTATCCCAGGAAATAATATTACTGTGAAAGAGCTTCAGAAACTTTCAAAGCACCGTGTACATTTCAGTTGCTCTCATTAAAGACAGTAAAGATGTCTCCATCGGCAAAAGCAGCATTCAGTTTTTAAAAGGAAAATTAAAGAGTAGTGATAGTACAGGTCCACAAAGTTGCTCACTGCGAAACATGCAGCCACAGCTATTGTCTGAAATGTGTCTGGACGATGCTTCTCACATGGGAGTAATTTGTGCGACCAGCTTGTAGAGGAGCTGATGACATGGTTCTGTCATTTGATGAGTCACTTCATAGACACAGTGAACCTTGATGGTACATATATTTACCTACTGACATCATAAGTTTACTGTTTGACATTAAATTGCCACTTCATCATAAATAAATCAGTGCAATAGTCTCTACAGAAATAGCATCCAGGGCTGGAGAGATGGTTTAGTAGCTAAGGTGCTTGTCTGTGAAGCCTAGGGACCCATGTTTGCTTCCCCGGTACCCATGTAAGGCAGATGTACAAGGTGGCACATGCATCTGGAGTTTCTTTGCAGTGGCTAGTCCATTCTCTCCTTCTCTTTCTCTCTCTCTTTCTCTCCCTCGTCTCTCAAGTAAATAAAAATATTTAAAATAAAATAAAATTAAAAGAGGCCTTCAGTATGTACTTAAATAAAAAGGAGCCAACTAATTTATGAATAATGTACATGGAATTTGTAATGCTATAGTAAAACTATATCATTTTCCAGGATTTTAATTTTATTTTTATTTAATTTATTAGAGAGAGAGAGAAAGTGAGAATGGGGGATCCAGGGACTCCAGCCACTGAAATTAAATGCTAGATGCATGCATCACCATGTGCATCTGGCTTATGTGGGTTCTGGGAAATTGAACCTGGGTCCTTAGGCTTCACAGGCAAGTGCCATAATCTCTAAGCCATCTCTCCAGCCCTCCAGGATATTTTAATGCAGTTGGATTCTTGCCCCCAAATAAACAATATTATATCATGACTTTCAGTATCAGTGTCACGAGCCTGTCAGTAAATGTCAGAAATGACTGAAATTCTATCATTTGACTTCAATTGAGCAAGGAAAATACAAAGCATGAGTAAACACGAAATGAAGGCAGGAAAGACTTGTCAACTACTGTCTAGGCTTGTGAAAACCAGTTGGGAAAGTTGCCTGAGAAAAACGTAAGAAAGTAACAAGGTTCCTAGTGTTGGTTGTATCTCTTTAAAGAATAAATTTTTAAAATTAAGGTCAATTAAGAATGAACTGAAATGTTGTATTACATACATTATCTATATGAGACAATTTACTGAGAAAGTGACAACTAACTTATGCGTGAAACCAGCAATAACTAGAGTCACTCGAGTGGTCTTACTAACCATCTCAGGAGCATCTTGTCTTACGGTGCAAATCTCTAGCAATTATCTATGACATCAAGTCATGGAATAAACAGTCCTCCAGCATGGACACACACAAAGGTCATGGTTTTATTCTGCCTTTTCTTTTTTTGGTGCCCTGCATGTATGTGTGCACGTGTGTAACTGTGGGGGCACATGTGTGTGTGCATGTGTGTGACTGTGGGGGGGTACATGTGTGTGTGGCGGGGGGGGGGGGCTGTTTGGAGGCCACAGGAAAACAACATCAGGTGTTCAGATGTCATCCTCAGAATGCCATCTACCATTTTTCAGACAGGATCTCTCACTGGCCCGGAGGAACTCACCAAGTCAGACAGGCTTACTGGCCTGCAAGCACCATGGGTCCTTCTGTTTCTGTCTTCCCAGTGCTGGGCTTACAGGCGTGTGCCACCAAGTCCAACATTTCTCCACAAGTACTATGAATCAAACTCAAGTCCACACCCTTGCAAGGTAAGCACTTTACCAACTGAGTGATCTGCCCAGCCATTAATATATCTTTACTTTGGCAATTAATGTAAAATTTAATCCTCTTTTCTGTCAAGTGATCAGATTTGGGATGAATCAGTCCCTGGGGTACTTTTTGATCCTCCAACAATCCTGAAGATCTTTGGTACACATCCATTATCCCATAGGCTGGCATCTTATTTTTAAGGGGTTGATAGTGTCACCATGTCCACAAAGACGAGCAGGTGATACTTTCTATGTTCATGGTCACATGGTCATGAAACAGCCACTATGACATACTGTGATGAGCTCATTCCCACTGTACCTTAGATCACTGTTTCCTGCATGTCATTTTGTATCTTATTTATTTATTTGCACAGAGAGAGAGAGAGAGAGAGAGAGAGAGAGAATGAGAAAGAATAAATGTTCCAGGGTCTCTAGCCACTGCAAATGACATCCAGATGCATGCACCACTTTGTTCATCTGGCTTTACATGGGTACTAGGGAATCAATCTCAGGTCTTTAGGCATTGTAGACAAGTGTATTAACCACTGTGAAATCTATTCAGCCTGAAGGTCATTTTGTATCCTCTAAGTCTATAATACAAGGATAATTCAGACTTGCCAGCTCACTGTCCTCCAATATGCCTATAAAGCAGAAGTGAAGTTAAAAATATAATAAAGAATATACAACATGTTCACATACAGACTTTAGAAGGAACTTCCATCCTAAAGAGTCTAATTCTGATGTTCCTCTTTACTCCCTCATATTGACATCCAGATTTTATCCACCCAAGTGTGGGTATCAGATTCAGATTGTTCAAGTTCAATGCCAACCTGTACCACTTGAAAGTTTCTGCTTTTATCTTGGATTCTTTACCTCACAAACAAATGTAATGGTGTTTTTTTGAGAAGGATGTTGAAAAACTTTAAGGAGAAAATAAATATGAAAATAAGTTAACACTATCTGATGTTTAATAATCACTCAACAAATGATATCAATTATCATTATCATATCACCATTGATCCTGCTTTCCCCATTCACAGCAGAGGATCAATCCTGTGGAAAGACATCAGGGTTAATATGAAGGTAAGTGATAATAGATTCCAGCTAAGCATGGTGGAATGTGACTGATATCCCAGCACTTAGGAGGCTGAAGCAAGAAGATGATGAGTTCAAGGCCAGCAGAGGCTGCAACAAAACAAAATGACTAAATAAATAAAAATATGAAGGAACACAATGCCTGCCGAGAAAAGCCAATTTTATCCTATATTTTGGTTTCAGCCATCATGTCTACCTATGTATGTGGGATTCCTCATTACTCTGCAGAAAATTTCCCCAAATACCCAAATGATAGCCTTCTAATGTAGATATAGAGTTTGCATTTAGACTCAGCTATTACTATCTAATTAATTTCATAACCACCACCATTGACTATTTTAAGGCGATTAGTATGAAAGTGATCAGCTCTTATCCATTTTCTTTCCTAAAGGAATTTAATTATAAATCCAAAGGACTAGTTCTTCTAAAACATTAGTACTGAAAAATTTCCAAACCCTAAATCAATCCAGAAACACCTCATGGGTAAGTAGCCCCAGTAAGTTAATTACAGGATTCTTTGTTGCTCTTTTTTCTATTGTGGGTAAGACTTCCTGATGCAATATTTTGGGTTAATTGAAGATTTTCTTTAAAACTATGCAAGACAGCAGGCAAATAGTGCATTTATGTATGTAATAGAAATGGTTGTAATATATCATTAAGACACTCCAGGGCATGTTTTATTGGTTCATTAATACAGTACATGCCTTAGGTGTTTTCAACCACTCGGGGCCTATATTAATGGACCAATAAAATGTACCCAGGAGTGCCTTAATGCTACCCTAATATGGCTAAGTTTAAATTAATTTTTTCAGACTTATCTTTTAAAAATCATTTTTCCCTACTTGGGAAGATGTATTCCATTGTGGAGGTAAAAATAATCCTGGTGACTGAATAAAAAGAAGCAAAATAATAAGAATCTTTTTCTTTTCATCAATTTTCTAAAGTGGTTCTTCAAAATTCTACTTTTCTATCTTTGGCACATCCTGTGAAAATTGATCATCTTGTGTCCAGAAGCAGGAAAATGAGAATTCTTTCTTTCTGGAAATAGTTCAAGTGACAACAAATGCCATGTCTATGCATACGAGCTGGCCACCTTTCAGTCACCCACCTGACAGAATAAATACTATCTTAGCTTTACAGACAACCTGGTCATCTGCCTCCTCTGTCTCAGGTTAATGAAGGAATGACGCCCCCCTCCAAGGGAGGAGATTTTCTAATCACCAATATACTTTCGTCTCGGCTTTTCAGAAGTCCTAGGTTATAGCAAAGGAGAAGAATTAACAGAAAAAATAATCAAAAAGCTGGTGCAGTCTAGTGGTGAGCACTGCTGACTTCCAAAAAGCCAAAGCAGTGGGAAGATGGGCTAATTGTTTCTCTTCATTAAATTTGCCTAAGAGAGAATGATTTCCCATGGTGTTCCTCTATCAGCTTCATAGATTCCTTCAGCCTCTGCCTACTCAGTGATGGAATTACAGTGTGTGCCTTCAATCCTGCCAAAAACAGGACTTGTAGACACATTCTAATGGTCCAAGCTCTCTTTATCTGATGGAATTATAAAAATCATTCTATATTCATTTAATCATTCAATTAGTATATTAATTCATTGGCTTAAAGTTACATTTCACTACAAGCATAGATTATGTGATTGGAAGAGAGAATTTCTTTATGACTTGTTTTGTCCCATTTGCACAAAAGGTAATTAATCTATATTTGTCTATATTAATCTATATACCTGATGATATATCAACAAATGTAAATAATTGTTTAATAATTTAAGAAAACAAACATATTCTGTTTCTCTAAATACCTGTCCAAAATTCAATATGACCAGAGAGATGCCAGCAATGACCAGCAAGGGATATTGACTAAGCAGTTAGAGGAGCATGAGCTGAAGCTTATGGGAGAGGGGTTCTGACAATCAAAGGTCATGAAGAGTCAGAAAATCAAGACAGTTAAGAGAATCAAAATCCATGAAGGAGATCAATGAGTTAAAAAGAAAGTAAACATAAAAAGTAAAAGCTAGAGAAAACTAGAGTCGGGGGTAGAAGGCAGATCGAAGTTGGGGCTACTACTAAGAGTGGGAGTTGGTATTAGAGAAAGAGCCAGTGATAAGATATCAGTCCTTGTGCTGAAACTGTCAGGCAACTGCTTGAGAATAGTTGTGGAGCATGAGGCTAGACTTATTCATAACCGAGTTAATGACATTTTTCTCATTTATCTTGGCATGTTTTTATTTGTTCCAGCATTTGCTTCTATGATATTTTGATAGTTTTAGACAGGCTTAAAGACAATTACCTATTTTAATAATTTACCTCAAAATCAAAATTTTCCATGACAGAATTTTGACATTTTGTCCTTTCAGTGTGTGTACTTTTAACTACATGCATAAATGCAAAATCTACAATTACCCTCAAAACTTAGGACCAATGACACATAGTAGTGATCTCTTTGCAGTGATATCACAGGGGACATGTATCACTCTCAGCTGAGAATAGCTGGACAGGAAGACACGTTTTATAGCTTTCTAGGAAGATGGCTTGTATTCCACCATCAAATACAAATCTCCACCCAGATTCCAGCGTTAAAAATGACTATTCAACTTGATATTACAGGAAATTAAACTTTCCCCAGCCATCTTCATGACTTCGTCTTGGAGTGTGTATTTGCTACAAGATGATGTTTTGCAAACCCGTGGACACAATCCTTCCAGCGCTTGTTGGATGGCAGTTTGGAAGTTCATATTAAAATCTTGAAAATGGGGCTGGAGAGATGGCTTAGCTGTTAAGGCACATGCCTGAAAAGCCTAAGGACCCAGGTTCAATTCTCCAGGTCCCACGTAAGCCAGATGCCCATCGTGGCGCATGCATCTGGTGTTCATTTGCAGTGGCTAGAGGCCCTGGCATGCCTATTCTCTCTCTATCTCTCTCTCTCCCTTTCTCTGTCTCTAATAAATAAATAAAAATAATAGATCTTTAAAATCTTGAAACTGTTTTTGTCTTTTGGTAGAGCAATGCTTTTGGCATTTTGTGAACTTTTCCTAATGTTTTTCATAGTCATGAATCTGTGAAAGTATTGGTCTGCAAGGATATTATCACATCATTGTTGAAAATAGTTAAAACAAAACTACAAGGGTCCAAAATGAGAATGTGGTTACATAAGCTATGAAAACTCCACATAGTGATACTAATTAGCCCCAAAACATTGTTGTAGAACATTTGATGAATATTGAATAAGTTACAAAGTTAATAAGAATAACATATTAGAAACAATGTAGAGTATTGGCTATGGTTTGAATGTCTTCTTCAAAATTTATGCTGAGGAGTTAAGCTCTAAGTTCATATAGTAATGGTATTTGGAAATGGGATCTTGGGAGATAACCGGGACTAGATAAAGTCTGTCAAGGTGGGAGCCCTGGAATACTATTGTTTATACAAACAATAAGATCAAACAATAAGATCCAAACAGTACATGCTGGTTCTGTCTCACCATATAGAACACTCTGAGAGGCAATGATTCAGCAAGAAGACCTCACCAGATGCCACCACCATGTCCTTGGACTTCTCAGCCTACAGAACCATGTGCTGAATAAACATCCATTATGTATACATTGCCAGTGTTAGGTGGCTTTGTTTTGTTTTGTTTTGTTTTGTTTTTGTTATAGAAACAGAAAACAGATAAGACAATATCTGTATCTCTTAAAATACTGAGAGAACTAGTTGCTACAAAATAATTTTATTCTTTATCTATGTTTGTGCTGAGCACAGTTCAAGCTTCTTAATGTACTATAAAAGATCCCATAGGATCTAGTTCTTACCTACTGTACCAACTTGCTTTCTACCATTTCCATTTATTTATTTAATTAGTTAGTTAGTTATTTATTTGCAAGCGCACACACAGAAAGAGAATGGGCATGCCAGGACCTCTAGCTGCTGCAAATGAATTCCAGACTCATGTAGCACTTTGTGCATCTGGTTTTACATGGGTACTGGGGAATCAAACCCTGGTTGTTGGGTTTTACAGGCAAGAGCCTCAATTGTTAAGCCATCTCGCCAGCCCCACCACTTCCCTTTTTACTCACTACTGTCCAGTTTGAGCCTCTATTTCTAGAATGGCCCAATGACCATGCAGTCTTGGAGCCTGGCCATTGGAAGTTTCCTCTATCCAGAATGTTCTTCCACTCATAGTCCCTACCCTACCACCTACCTGTGGTTTGCATTAAGAGCAGAACCTGCCAGATAGCATGCCACCTTTACCTCCAGTGAAAAAATGGGTTTCCCCATAAATAGCCTCCAGGAATCCTAGACCCCATTTACATAGCAGTTAACTTGGTTGTAATCATATATCTGTTTTGAGAATTTTCAACATCTGTCATCCAACAAACCACAAGCCCCACAATGGTAATAAACGTGTTCTGTGCCTGTCAGACATTCAAGAGATTGTTGCTGAATGGATAGGTAACTATACAGAATTACAGATATTATCTACTTTCTTCTCTTTAAAGTCTTTAGAACCAATATATATAGCCTCTGCAATAAGAAGAAAATGAAGATGTTTCTTTGTTTAAAGTCTAATTGAAATATCCCAAAACTAAGAATAACACATTCTGTAATGAATATGAATTATTCACACTCTACAAACATTCCTTTTGTTGATGCTATCAACTAACTTGTGACATTAAAAACAGTATTAAATATCTCTGCTTCTGTTTTCTACTTGAATTTGGTTTTGTATTGTTCACTGCAGTCCTTAGAAGCTCCTCTAAGAAGATTAACATCAGTCTGGAGGTCCATGTGTACATGGTGAAGGAATGTTGCCTTCAGTTTAAAAGTTACTTCACAGGTAATAAGCACCAAAATAGGAATTTCATGGGTCAGATCAAAATAAGAGACAGCACTTAAACTGTGAAGAGGTTCAATGGTATGTGTGAACTGATCCTTTCATTCCTCACTCATTCCCTCCTGCCTTGACCTAGGAAACAAAGAATTTGGGTTCCTTCTTCCAGCCAGTGGTAAAGACCTTGCCAGCCCAGGACATGACCCACAATCTTAGCTGGTGATTCTTTTTGGATGAAAACAGATCCTTACGTCTGTACTTGTTTTCATTTAGTGTTTCTTTTGCTTAAGTTGCTTCTCTGTTTTTAAGCATATAAAATGTATTTCAACACTTAACAACTCAAGAAGTATAATCAAGGGATACAGAATGTTCCAGCTAAGGTTCTCTTTTGAAGTGATAACAATTATTGCTACACAAGCTGGCTGCATGGCTGCTTAATATTATGTTATAAAAACCCTTCTCAACACCAAACAGGAAAATCAACCTGCCAAATTTACTTTAAAATATGAAACTAATTTCCTGCCACAGTCTCATTGCCAAAATAATTCCATCCAATATTTGAGATTAGTTGGTTGACTCCCTTCCTAAAAAAAAAAAAATGGAAATCAAATTCTGTGTTTCTAATTAGGACTCAAGTTATGATTTCTACATGAGAAAAAAGGACAAATAGAGTATTTCCTCAACAAATGATCTCAGAAGCTCACTGTGCCTGTGAGGCTCCTGGTAAGGTTTCACTTTCATTATTATTAACTTGGCAGAAAACAATGTTTCATAGCTGGGTGTAAATTTAATCAAATAAAATATAGTCACATTATTGCAAGTGTTTCCTCTCCACATGCCCATATTCCATCCAAATTCAGTATGTCTGGTGGAGCCACTAGAATTCACATAGATTTATCTCACCCTATAAAAGCACAATTCATTAAACAGACTAGTCTATTTAAACCAAGGCAATTTTATCACAGTCAATTCAATTATTTAACAGTGCTTTTTTAACTCACTACTTAAAGCTTTCTTTTGACAAGTAGTCTTTTAAATAAATGAGTTGTAATTTAAAGAATGAAAGAAGATCAAGTCCTCTTACAATATATGCAACCAGCCTATAGGGAGAAGCTTTGCTGATACAAGACTAAGTTTTATTGGAAAGTTAAACCAAAGTTTAAATAATAGAAGTCATCGAGGTTATTTCTCAGTGGAAGAAAAAAATAAAACAAAGGAATATAAATAAAAGAAAGAAACTTCTGTTCTGGCTGCATATTCATTTAAGAAAGTAACATTTTGACCCAAGACCACATGAATCAGAGTATATGAGTAATTTGTTGCACAGAACAACCTGAGATTTATAGAATACACATTTTCCTCCCATGAAGTTATAATCTACTTAACAAATCTGTAAGGCAAAACTGCATGAAAAATTGAAATATCACCTACCCAAATACTAACAAAAGCAAATCAAGCTGGTATGGTCAGCTCTTTAAGAAAATTTGCCTCATAAAATATGTCATTTCAGATTGTTATGAGGCTTAAAATTTATACAAGATGCTGATGCAGACTAGAGCCCTGAGTGGGGTTACAACTGGCTGGGAAGTGGGAAGTGAAACCCAGAAAAATCTCTCACATAGGAAAAGTCTTTCTCCAGGAAGGAAGCATCTGAGGAAGGGAAGCAGGGGACTAAGGAAGAAGAGAAGGGGAGGGGAAAGAGGAAAAAGAGAAGAGTTGTACACGTGTGTCTTGGGCTGTTCATATGAACCAGGCATTCACTTAGAACAAGCCTCATCACCAGGCTTAGGTGTGTGAGGCGGGAAGCCTGATAGGTTGGCAGGCCCAGAAGGAATACTGCTGTAGGAGGGCTCTCAGACTTGAGA
The DNA here is from genome assembly GCA_036346955.1 of Dipus sagitta. Lineage (NCBI taxonomy): Eukaryota > Metazoa > Chordata > Mammalia > Rodentia > Dipodidae > Dipus > Dipus sagitta. The sequence continues at coordinate 63,009,927 of CM070786.1, forward strand.
AAGACACAGGAAGTTGATGTTGAATGTGGATTAGGAGATTGTTGCTTTTAGCCATCTCGATGAGACTGGATCAGAAATGGGTTCTATCCCTGCCAGGGCAGGCAAGGAGCACAGATGTCTCTGGGGCCAGTCTCTAGCTGACTACCTGTTGAGAAAACGCTACTTTGCTCATGATCCCTATCAATTCTAGAAGTGCACTACAGATTAAAGGAGCCAAGGTAGGAAGATACTGTGCAGAGTGTCATGGCTCATAGGGTGGCAGTGAGGAACATACTCATTTTGTGTCAGATGTGTGAAGCTAAGAGCATGTCTCTTAGTGTTGCCAAAAAATGGAAATAAACCAAACATTAGTGTTATTAAAACACCCAGGAAGCCGGGCATGGTGGCGCACGCCTTTAATCCCAGCACTCGGGAGGCAGAGGTAGGAGGATCGCCGTGAGTTCGAGGCCGCCCCGAGACTCCATAGTGAATTCCAGATCAGCCTGGGCTAGGGAGTGAGACCCTACCTCGAAAAACCAAAAAAAAAAAAAAAAAAAAAAAAAAAAAAAAAAAAACCACCCAGGAAGCCATGCACAGTGGTGCATGCCTTTAATTCCAGAACTCCACAGGCATAGGTAGGAGGGTCCCTGTGAGTTGGAGACCAGCCTGGAGCTACAGATTGAGTGCGAGGTCATCCTGAGCTAGAGTGAGACCCTAACTAGAAAACCAACAAACAAAATAAAAGACATCCAGGAAATGGGCATGCTTGTGTGGCTGAGTTTAAAATGCCCCCTGTAACCACATGTGTTTGTTTTTAAGCCTCAGACTTGATTCCAAGCTGGTGGAGCTTTGCGGAGGTTGTCTTGCTGGAGGAGGTGTGTGTGTGTCACTGAAGCAGGGCCTGGGGATTTTATGGTTTAGCACCCCCTTGCTGGCGCCAGCCAGCTCACTCTGCTTCCTTCCACAGTGAAATGTGAGCCCAACTGTCTGCTCTGTCATGCTACCTCCATGATGAAACTTCCTCTCAAAATTCTAAGGTAAAATAAACCCTTTCTTCCCATCAGCTGCTTTTGGTCAGATGTTTTATCCCAGCAATGAAAAGATAACTGATGTAGGGCTGAATAGATGGCTTAGTGGTTAAGCTCTTGCCTGTGAAGCCTAAGGACCCCAGTTCAAGGCTCGATTCCCCAGGACCCACGTTAGCCAGATGCACAGAGGGGCACACGCATCTGGAGTTCGTTTGCAGTGGATGGAGGCCCTGGCGTGCCCAATTTCTCTCTCTCTCTCTCTCTCCCTCTCCCTCTCCCTCTTTCTCTCTCTGTCTGTTGCTCTTAAATAAACAAATAAAAATTAAAAAATAGCCAGGGAGCCGGGCATGGTGGCTCACACCTTTAATCCCAGCACTCGGGAGGCAGAGGTAGGAGGGTCACCGTGAGTTCGAGGCCACCCTGAGACTCCATAGTGAATTCCAGGTCAGCCTGGGCTAGAGTGAGAACCTACCTCAAAAAACCAAAAAGAAAAAACATAGCTAGGGGCTGGAGAGATGGCTTAGTGGTTAAGACACTGGTCTGCAAATCCAAAGGGCACAAGTTTGATTCCCCAGGCACTATGTAAAGCCAGATGCACAAGGTTGTGCAGGCATATGGTTTGTTTGCTACAGCTAGAGGCCCTGGTATGCCCATTCCTCCTCACTCAAATGAATAAACAATTTTTTTAGTAACCAGGATGGAAGACAGAACAGCAGAGAAAGCCTTGCTGCACCAGCATGAGTAACTGAGTTCAGGACCCCAGAGCCTACATGAAAGCCAAATGCTGGGGCAGTCCTCTGTAATCCCAGCACACCTACAGCAAGAATGGAGATGCAGACATGAGAATCCACCAGACGCTAATGGTCACTATTCTAGACAATGGAGACCTTGACCAGGTGGAAGGTGAGAACCAACGCTGCAAAGCTGACCTGTAACTTCCACATGCGCACAGTGGCACATGTGCACCCACAGTCACACTCACACACGTATACACACATACACACATATGCACACACACACAAAGAATAAAAAGAAATAACCATACAGAGTTTTTATTTTTCTGATATAACCTTTCATTATATCTTAATCAGCAACACACTAGAACAAGTGATTTCCCTCTCATATATTAAGGAGGCAATCATTTTTATCAAAATCAATTGACTAAATTACCAGTATTAAACCCTCCATTATTAGAACCACCTAGAAACCTAACACTGCATACTGAAATACAAAACAAAAAAATTATTTGTGGGCCTGGAGAGATGGCTTAGTGGTTAAGCTACTGGCCTGTGACACACAAGGTGGTGTGTGACTCTGGAGTTCATTTGCAGTGGCTAGAGGCCCTGGCATGCCCATTCTCTTCCTTTCTCTCTCTCTCTCTCTCTCTCTCTCTCTCTCTCTCTCTGTCTGTCTTTATATATATATATATATATATATATATATATATATATATATATATATCAAATAAATAAATTGTCTCTTGTTTGTGTGCCCACCAGACTTTATACCTTATCCCAAAACCAAAATGTATAATTTTCATCGATATGCTGTATACTATAACTATTAAGTGCAACTAGTCATGGGTCATAAAATCTAAGAGCCAAGTTGGATATCATCCTGAAAATTTTCATTTGGATGTAAATTCCTCTGGTTTAATTACGTAATGTAGGAGTGGAAGGGTATGCCAAGATGGACCTGGAGGGAGATAAAAGAAAAGTCTAGACAAAAAATTTCCAAGCAAAATAATTAAAGTTGTAGGGGGTGTATTTATTTGAGATATGTACTTTCTCCCCACCTTTTTCCTTCCCAGGAGCTGCCTGCTGTTGGCAGCAGTGACGTTCTGAGCTCTACGACTGCAGCTCAGCCCTGACATGCAACCCTACTGGTAAAAGTGGCCACAGAAAAGAGCAGCCCAGGATGCAGTGCAGCCCCTGAGAATGGGGAAGTAGGGGCCAGATGATGGAGGAGTGTGATCAGCAGTCAGGAGACAGTCCTCCACCACAGGTTATCATCAAGTACCAGAATGTATCTCTGTACACCATCTCCAAATCCTATTTATTTTTTAATATTTTATTTTTATTTCTTTGAGAGAGAGACAAAATGGGCACACCAAGGCCTCTAGCCACTGTAAACAAACTCCAGATGCATGGGCTTCCTTGTGCATCTGGCTTATGTGGGTCCTGGGGAATTAAACCTAGGTCATTGGGTTTCACAGGCAAGTGCCTTAACCACTAAGCCATCTTCTCCAGCTCTCCAAATTCTACTTCTACGCCACAGCCGTGAGGTTTCTTAATGTCATTTCCTCACGGGGCATGTGACTGGGAATTAGCATCTACTTGTGCTCAGAGTATTTTTTCAGCAGTTGACACTAAGCATTGGAAGCGTGAGGATGAAAAAGGCCAAATTCAGAATAAGGATTTTTAGGCAGAAAAAAAAAAAAGAACACTTTTTTGTTCATTTTTATTTATTTATTTGAGAGTCACAGCCAGGAAGAGGGAGAGAGAGAGAGAATGGGCGCACCAGGGCCTCCAGCCACTGCCAATGAACTCCAGACGTGTGCGCCCCCTTGTGCATCTGGATAACGTGGGTCCTGGGGAATCGAGCCTCAAACCGGGGTCCTTAGGCTTCACAGGCAAACGCTTAACCACTAAGCCATCTCTCCAGCCCCAGATCATTTTTATGTATCCAAAGAATTCATATTCATCAGTATCTACCAGCACCACTCTACCATGACAGCGAAGAACAGCATAGGAGTAGGAACAGAGCTCAGTGGTAGAGCCCTTGCCTAGCATGCTTGGGTGCCATCCTCAGTACCTCATGAAAATAAAGTATAGAGCAAGAAATCAAGAAGTTCTCATCCTCAGGAAGTTGTTTATTCTTGTTATATGAGTTTTATTTTCTATACAATTCTCTACTCTCATATTTTCTTTACAGTTTTATGAACTGAAATTTGTAATGAGGAAAAATATTCTAAAAGATTATGTTTGATAGATCCAATCTACAATAACTATAAACACCTCCATAATCTGAAAAATAAACTCTAGGGACAATAGTAGTCCATAAACTTTTTCTTGATAGATGAAACTCATCTTTTCCATTTTTTTATTACAATTGTCTATCTTTATTTCTTCTTGTTTATTTTCATTGCAGAAAGTCCTCTACAGCCACAAACAGAATGTATTTGAGAATTGTAAAAGATTTTCGAAAGCATATTTGTAAGTGGTGATTGCACTGGTAGTTTAACAAAAAGAATCCCAGGAACATGTCACTTCAAAGATAACACTAAACTAGACCATCCAGACGTACTCCAATTCACAGGTCAGAGGATTTTTGTTGTTGTTGTTTCTTTTGCATATTTTAGAGGTACTAAGAAATCCTGGTGACGGAAAAAACAACTTACTAAGGTTAATACGAGTTTTTCCTCAAACTTATGTTACCACTGAACCTTTTTTATTGTAGAATAGACACCTGGGGCCATCATCCAGGACAACCCAATTTAGGGATCACAAATTTTACTTTATTTTATTATTTTGAGAAAGCCTTCCTATGCTGCTATAGAGTTAAGATGAATTAATATATCATCTAAGCTGTCTTTACACCTTGGCCTGACTGATTCAGAAGGCTTAAGATTGTGTGCAAGATTGAAATATGTGACATGAGTATCCCCAATAAAGCCTTTTTTTTTTCCTATTTCTTCTGCCCATCAGTGTTTTCTTATTAAATTTTAAAGTTAGCATACCGAGTAATGGGTTTCATGATTTTAGCATTAGAAATGTGTCTATGTTCCAGAAAGGACCACACAATCCGAAGCGTATCGGCCGGGCAACGCTTACTTGTGCCGAAGGAAGCACAGCCGTGCGTGCGGAGGTCAGGCAGCATAGCTCTCCAGCAGGGAGCCTGCTGGGCTTTTAATTCCCAGGGCTTTGCTGTGAGTCAGTCTGTCCCCACAACCTCGAGCTATTGGCTTAGATATAAAAATGACACAATTTCTGTGGGAGATCTAAAGGAGTGGAAGATTGAGGGACCTTTTACCAAATGCAGAAATCGAAGCGCTGGATTCTATGATTGTTGACTCTTTGGGCCTCAAGGATTAACTCTTTGCACCTTAAGGATGGCCACACGGTGGGTCTCACATATGGCTGACTCTGGTAGGGAGGCTTACCATGGGAGGGTGTCCTTCCAGCACTGAGTTTCTATAGCTTTTTAACCCTTTGATATAAAAGACAGCCTCTCTCTCTCTCTCTCTCTCTCTCTCTATCTTTTCATATTCCTCACAGTATTTTCTTACATATATTGCATTAGGCATTGTTCTTATTCATCCCCAGACCTACTAACCCAACTAACCCCCACCCAATTCTGACTTGTCCATTTTCTGACTCTAAAATAGTCTCCCTTCTTCTACTTTCAGGAAATTGAGACATAAGAGTAAATTGCCCCATGCACAGCCATCCAGACACATTTTAACAAGAAGGCTCATAGAGCAAATGCAGTGCTCAAGACTCTGAGTCAAGCTGTTTTCTCTTCCTCCCAAAAATATGCATATTTTAGTGTAAACAGGATGTGGTTCATTCTTCTAATTTCATTAGATGTAAGTTGCCAGATTCACCTAATGATTCAACATCAATAAAAGACCTTGAGCCATTCATTGTACTGGATAACAAAGACTTTTTGAATATATTTTATATTAAAATATTATGATAATGAATATGATAATCAAAACTATAATATTGCATATGCAAATCTGAGTGTATGAGAGAATTCTCAATAGTGTACCTGATTAAAGATTACAGAATTGTTTTAAAGTGTCTTTATGTGCCTGGTAGTTTTGTAATAAACGTTTATGCCTTCCATCATAGAAAAGTAGCCTGACTCAGTGAGCTCAGTTGATACATGAAACATAAACTACAAGCTACAGTCGGGGCATTGTTAGGACACAGGGAATCCTTGCCTTTGTCCAGATGTGGACGTCAAGAATTATAGGAAGACAGGAGAAGAAAAAGACAAGGATTCTCAGAAGAATGAGCATATATAGCCCAGAATCCAGGGATAATTAGCACATGATATAAGTGAAGATAGTCATCTCCAAGACACATGAGCTTTGTTCCATAAACACTTAATAATGCCCAGTCACTGTGGTGGGCACCGGCAAAGTTACTAAGAAGAGAAACCCTCCCCTGCTTAAGGGAAGCCGAGGTTCTTACTGTTAGAACATAGACTTGATCACTTTAAAAGGTCCTGCTACATGAGCTGAGGTGACCTTGAATTTCAACTTTATTGTCATCCAGATGTCTCCTTCTTCACCCTCTCAACCCCTTCCCCTGCCATGAACACTGAAACAGCCCCCCGCCCCCTTGGAGACCTTGAAGGACTAGAGCCTTCTTTTCCTCACACTCTCTCCTCCACTACTTCCTCAGCTTCTCTTGTTTCAGGAAACTGAGTCACACAGAGATAGAGTGAAGAATCGGAATTTTTTTTTATGTCAACATTCACCCAGGGGAATAACTTCCAAAGCCTGAGTACTGAGCTCTACTGGCTCAGAGGTTTTATAGACAGTATGGCAGGCAGTCTGACATCGTGTTGAATTGGTTACACTATTACTGATGGGTTACAAGTTTCTAAGGTTACATGATTTGGGGGCGGAAACAGAAAACTCCTTAGCAATAAATCACTGATAAGAAAGCGCAAATGTAGAACAGAAAACTGTCTGTTCAGATGTGTCCCTGCCTATGGCTGCATTAACCAGATAACATACAAGCAGGGTGAAGCTACACAGACAGAAAGGAGATTCGCGGTTGTGCTTTTTCCCTGGTGAAGGTTTATACAATAGAAACGTGTTTTAGAATGTCATATGGGTCTGGTTTCTTTGTAAAATTTCTTCTACCGCACTCTCACATAGTCTGTGCCCAGATATATACTTCTTTCCCCCAGAAACTCATGAAAAGGACCAGCTTGCTTTGCTGTTTGGACTTCTGGAGCCCCCTCCCTCTCTTGCTGGCTTCGAACCCCACTATGTCATCTATGTTATGGTGCTTACATCTTTGCTAATAAAGCCTGAATTCTAAAAGAGCAGTTTGTCTCAACTGACCCTCGTGAAACAAGCCTGTTTGCCTACTACCTATCTCCTTCTTCTATCTATCATTTAAAGGGAGACAGACAGTAAATACTTGCATGGCGCCCACTACAACTGTGGTGTGATTTATACAGGGATTTGGGAGAATTTGGGGCTAAGGTGTAGAATAGGCATAGTAATTGTCAATCAGAGCTAATCTAGAAAAATTGGGAACTGTCAATCACAGCTAATCCAGCAGGTCCTGGGAAGTCTCCTTGGAGAGGTGACATTTGAGATGAGTCTGATGGAATCGTGGTTAATGGAATCAGGCAGAACATAAACATGATGTGAAGTCAAGGCAGAATTCTTCAGTCTCTTACAGGGAAACTTATTGGAAGTTAGAGTGCTCCAAAAAGGCAGGTAGAGTGAGCAAGAGGCATGTTCATTAAGGACCAGTCAGGATGGCTCAAATAGCCCTGCTCATACTGAGCAAGCACTCTACCACTAGCTCTACATACCCCAGCCCTAAGGGGACAGTTTTAAGGGAAGATTTGATTATACTCTGAAGAGAAGTCATATGTGAGCCAAGGCCAGTCACTATACAATCTTATTATGAACTTAGAGGGCACAGAAGTCAGCGTAGTGATCAGCTTCGAGAGCCGACTCCAGCTCTGCTCTTCACGGTTCTCGCCTCTCTGGCAGCTTCTTTGACTTCTCAGTCCCTGTTTCCCAAGGCTGTGTCTGCCCCAGGGTCACCATTCTGTTCATGCTTCTTGTCAACTCATGGAGATCAGACATCAAGGCTTAAGGAGCATACTTCACCTTTTCCCGTCCACATAAATACATTTGAGAGGATGGAAGATGTGCAGCACTTTTATCTCTCATTTTCTAGTGGGTTTTTACCCTTTTCCCTACTTTCTGGACTCACACAGTGATGAGAGAGGAGTTTCCATTTTGTCTTTGGACTCAACTATGTCATGATTTTTAATTAATTGAACACCTAAATGTTGGCATTAAAAATACTAACAGAAGTAACTTCAAGTTTCTGGATTTTTGGGGGGTGAGCATAGCTTCCTCATCAACAAGTCATAGGATGCCATCACCTCACAAGGTACCAAGAAACTTCCAGAGATACCATTCTCAAGCAATTTATGTTTTTAAGACTTAGTAAAGCTCTTTAATGCTCACAATGACAAATCCTATGAGATTATATTTCAGTTTCTAATCTAGATTATATCTTTCATTTCTTGAAAGAATATTGAAAAGCTGTTTTCCTATTTACCTATTGGAGAGTTAACAAACACGGTTGCTACAAGTTTGTTTGGTTTTATTTCCCTAGTCTGTCAATTAGCAAGCTAATTTGAATTTAGGGCTCTGGGGGCACAGATAAGAAATGTCTGGGCATTATTATAGGAAGCACAACACTAAACACATGTCACAATGAAAGACATTAATTTGGAAACAGAGTTTTTCTTTATAGAAGTTTTTAGTTCCTAAGAAGAGACTGTACCTCAAAGTGGAAGGAAAGAACAAGGAACAGCATCCAAAGTCGTCGTCTGACCTCCACACACGCTCTGTGCACACATGTGCCCACCCATGCTCACACACATGAATTCTCACACACACATGCACAAACATTCACATGCACTCACACATTCAGAAAAAAAATTCAGTTCTCCGCAGGTCCTTGAAACATTTGATCACAAACATAAACAGTGTACTTTTGCATAAGCCTACTCTAATTTGGCTCAATATATCATATCATAAGGAAAATCACACCCAGAATATTTTAATACCTGGTTTGTGAATTCAATAGACATGAATTTAAATGTCCAACAGATGCCATGAATAGATATAACTGCTAATGTGCATTTCAAAAAGTTACACAATACCATAAGATCGTATTTGAAGTTTTGTCAAAGGGCAACGTTTCTGTGCATTTGCTAATTTAACTTGAATCTTCCTAAAACGTGAAAAACTAGAAAAGTGTGTTATTGGGTTTTTGTATCCAAAGGTAATATTCGTTATTGTTCCCTGGAACATTATGGACATTTCCCTAAGGATATTATCATAGAAGGCACTTGTTTTAATTCTGTAAACAACTGATAAAATACAACTAGAACCAGTTCTTCATTCAAAGGTTTGTTCTTTTGTGTGTGTTGCTTAAAATTTTTAAAGCATATTTTCAGGTAAGAAATTAGGGCACTTACAATTGTTGGTTTACCATGTCAAGTTTATTTTGCATATAAAATCCAAGCATTTCTCACATAGTAGAATTTTTGTACATATTACATAAGATAATCGCACTCAGTAGAATTTGGAGTGCATGGTCTGTTTTTCATTCTTGTCTGTGGAATCTAGGAACTCAATAATATTTTACTTCCCTATTCTGTTACTTAATAGGCTAGTTTGAACTTAAGGTTCTGGAAGTATATATAGAGGTACTAAATAGTCACAAGTGATAACAAATGTGAAGATTTAGTGTTCTGCTAACATTTCCTATGCTCCTTATGAAAGTTAATTTTGTCAACTTGATTGGATTAAGAAAGGCCTATGAGATCAGGGAAGCCCAGTTCTGGGTGTGTCTGTGAAGACATTCCCTGAGACACTTAGACTGGCTGACCTAACGAATGATTTAATCCATTGAAAAACTCAAAATATGAATGGGATACTGGGAGTTGGTAGAACTGTAGAAGGTGAAAAGTGGGCCTTATTGAAAGAAACAGGTCACTGGGAGCCTGTCCTCTGGGCTCTGTCTCACCCTGACCCCTTCCTGTTACCTTTCTGTCAGCTTCCTATCATGATGTGAGCTGCTCCATCCTGCTGTGCCTTCTCCATAGAAATGGGCTAAATCCCATGAAACTGAGAAAAAATACATAATCTCCCCTTATTGAACTTGTTTTCTTGAGCCTTTGGTCATAGTAACTCACATATTTGACTAATATATTCCCTATATAGACATCTATACTTTAATTCTTTCTGAACAAGTCTCCTCACGATAGTAACTGCCTCATTTCCAATACATTCCATTCAGTCACCTCATCACCCGGCACACCCACCAAGTTATTGCTAGGTATTTGAAATAAGATCAAGCTAATGAGTGTATGTAACTCCAAGGAAGCTTGAAATACTAAAGGTATTATTTATTTATTTATTTATTCATTCATTCATTTATTTATTTTTGATTTTCGAGGTAGGGTCTCACTCTAGCCCAGGCTGACCTGGAATTCACTATGTAGTCTCAGGGTAGCCTCGAACTCATGGCGATCCTCCTACCTCTGCCTCCTGAGTGCTGGGATTAAAGGCGTGCGCCACCACACCCAGCTAAAGGTATCTTTTATTGCATGTGTGTGTGACATGTGTGTTCATGTGTAAAAATACAGGTTCACACATGCCATGACACACATGTGAAGCTGAGAAGACAACCTGCCTTCACCGTCCATCTTTTTGGAGGCAGGGTCTCTCTGCACAGGCCAGTGAGCTTCAGGATTCTTCTGTGACTAGCTCTCTTCTTGCCACAGATGAGCTAGGATTATAGATACACATGTTCCATGCCCAGCTTCACATGGTTTCTGTGGATACAAACTTGGGTCTTCAGGCTTACCGAGCAAGTGCTCTTTACCCATTGAGTCATCTCCTCAGCCCCAAGGTAGCCTAGATTTTAAGATTTCTTGATTTTTCTAATTTGTTTAAATCTCTAATTTATGCAAAATTTTAAGAGAGTTTTAAAAGGGCAAGAATTTAGACAGGAAAAATTATGACATGGAGAATCTATCTCAAAGATCTTATCAAGAAATCTATCCCAAATGTATATTTTTCTGAGCTAGACAAGATTGTTAAAAATCCTTTTGCTGTCATCTATTCCATCTTATTTCATCATCCCCAGCACTGTGTGGAACAGCAAATGTATGCTACTGTGTCGATGTAGGCTCCATCCATTGGTCCTCAAACAATTGCCTGGCACACGATTCCTAAAACCCAAAGCATTTCAGCAGTGATAAGAGGAGGTTTTACGAAGTAGCTTGGTGACTGGCGGCTGAGGGTTCTTCCATATACCCAGAACTGGGGCTACTCTCCAGAAAGACCAAGGCATGGTGAAAGGATTATAACGGTCAGTCCCACACTATAACTTCTGGGGAGGATAAAGTGACCAAATCTCTGATTGACAGCGATGTCATCAATCATACGTATGAACTGAAAGTTCCATTGAAAATAGACTGTAATTCCAGAGCTTCCAGATCGCTGAACACACATGGAGGTTCCCAGAGAGATGGAACTTCTAGGGAGGAAATGGATGCTCCCCAGCCCTTCCCACATGCTGTGACCTAGCACGTTTCCCATTGGGCTTTGCGTCTGAGCCCTTTGTAACACATTTGTAAATGAGTACACATAGCAATTGTGTCTTCCCTAGGTCTGTGATTGACAGACACCAGAAATTTGAGACAAACTTGTGCTGCTTCAAAGAAAGGGCAAAGAGAACTCCTATTTACAGCTGACCTATCAGAAGCAGAAGTCACAGTCTGAAGGTTATCAATCCACATATGAAATGGGGGCAGACTTGGAAGACTAAATTCTTAATCTGGGAGATCTGACGCCAGCTCCTGATAGAGAGGGTGACACTTAAATTCAGTGAGAGGCCCTTTAAGATGGTGTTGGCTGTAGAGTTTCTTTGTTAGTGTTGGGGGCACCTCCATCCAGTTAATATTGCAAGTGTTACACAATTCACTGTGTAGTAGTGTTCTTACTGAGGAATAGGTGAAGGCAACCACCATAGTAGCAGCGTCTTTTGCACAAGGTGTGGCAGTATTAGAATTTTCAACATGACTTATTTTTAATAAGCTTAACATACACTTAATAATTCAATAAAGGGCATAACATGATTAACTTTTTATATTCTACTTTTTTAACTGGTTAAAAAAATAAACCTCAGTAGCATATTTTAATTAATGTAATTTAGGTTCCAGATATTTTTATCAAGATAAAACTCAATTGTTATTTGTTTGCCTGTTTTTTAAAGCAAGGTCTTACTCTAGCCTAGGCTGATCTAGAATTCACTCTATAGCCCAAGCTAGCCTTGAACTCATGGCAATCCTCCCACCTCAGCATCCTGAGTGCTGGGATTACAGGTGTGAGCTGTCACACCAGGCTAAAAATTCTATGTTTTAAAAATATTCTACAGATAGATGGTAGATAGAGGATGGAAGATAGATTAGATAGATAGATAGATAGATAGATAGATAGATGATAGATTAGATGATAGATGGATAGATGATAGATTAGATGGATGGATGGATAGATAGATAGATAGATAGATGATAGATTAGATGGATGGATGGATAGATAGATAGATAGATGATAGATTAGATGGATGGATGGATGGATGGATGGATAGATAGATAGATGATAGATTAGATGGATGGATGGATGGATGGATAGATAGATAGATAGATAGATAGATAGATAGATGATAGAGACAGACAGCTAGATAGATGATAGATAGATAGATGATAGAGACAGACAGCTAGATAGATGATAGATAGATAGATAGATGATAGAGACAGACAGCTAGATAGATGATAGATAGATAGATGATAGATTAGATGGATGGATGGATAGATAGATAGATGATAGATAGATAGATAGATAGATAGATAGATAGATAGATGATAGATAGATAGATGATAGATAGATAGATAGATAGATAGATAGATGATAGAGACAGACAGCTAGATAGATGATAGATAGATAGATAGATAGATGATAGAGACAGACAGCTAGATAGATGATAGATAGATAGATGATAGAGACAGACAGCTAGATAGATGATAGATAGATAGATGATAGAGACAGACAGCTAGATAGATGATAGATAGATAGATAGATAGATAGATGATAGAGACAGACAGCTAGATAGATGATAGATAGATAGATGATAGATAGATAGATGATAGATAGATAGATAGATGATAGATTAGATGGATGGATGGATGGATGGATAGATAGATAGATAGATGATAGAGACAGACAGCTAGATAGATGATAGATAGATAGATAGATAGATGATAGATAGATAGATAGATAGATGATAGATAGATAGATGATAGATAGATAGATAGATAGATGATAGAGACAGACAGCTAGATAGATGATAGATAGATAGATAGATGATAGAGACAGACAGCTAGATAGATGATAGAGACAGACAGCTAGATAGATGATAGAGACAGACAGCTAGATAGATGATAGATTAGATGGATGGATGGATAGATAGATAGATAGATGATAGAGACAGACAGCTAGATAGATGATAGATAGATAGATAGATAGATGATAGATAGATAGATAGATAGATGATAGATAGATAGATAGATAGATAGATTAGATGATAGATAGATAGATGATAGATTAGATGGATGGATGGATAGATAGATAGATAGATAGATAGATAGATAGATAGATAGATGATAGATTAGATGGATGGATGGATAGATAGATAGATAGATGATAGATTAGATGGATGGATGGATAGATAGATAGATGATAGATAGATAGATGATAGATTAGATGGATGGATGGATAGATAGATAGATAGATGATAGATAGATAGATAGATGATAGATTAGATGGATGGATGGATAGATAGATAGATAGATGATAGATTAGATGGATGGATGGATGGATAGATAGATAGATAGATGATAGATAGATAGATGATAGATAGGTGGAAAAACTGAGGACCATACTTAGTTTCTTTTCTTCTTTCATTTCTTTTTTTTTTCTTTTTTCTATCATATATTTGCTAAAGCAGAAAGGGGAGGAATAGGTCAAATGAAATTCCTGTGACTGCCTTTTACTATTTTGTTGGTACAGTGGTGAAGGAGAAGGAAGAAAACAGGAGAATTTTTGGAATGTGTCAACAGTAGGTAATAGTCATTTCATTTTTACTCCCCAATTTGGGTTGATTTGGAAATAAAACTACTACAAACATTTAGGAACAGGTTTTCTATTTTCTGTTAATGTGTATTGGTAAATAGTATTTTTCTCTTGTGTACTCGTATGTAGAACTCATGAGTGTTGTAATATGACATAAGTTTATTTTAGTTTATATAAAGCTAACGGTTTTCCAAAGTGTCTCTGCCTTTGCATTTTGCACTTTCAGCAATATGTGAGAGATGTAGTTGTCTGTCTTCTCTACTAGCACCTAGTATTGTGTTATTTAAAAGTGACTGCTATCTGTTCTAAAAGATGCACTGTGACATTTTATGATGATTATAATATTACAATTTGCTTTTATCCCCCCTTTTCCTTATCTCTTTTTTTAAACAAGGTGTCAATATGTATCCCAGGTTGGTCTCAGACTTCAACTCTCCTGTCTCAATTTCTCAGATGTTGGAGTATATATATATATAAAGAAGATACCGCAATGTTGAAAATATCCCATTCTTGACTTGGGCAAGAGTTACATAACCAAATCTATTTCTCAAAACTTATGAAGCTGTGCATGTAAGAAATATGCACCTTGAGGGCTGCAGAGATAACTCAGTCAGTGAAGTGCTGGTCTTGTAAGTATGAGGACTTCAGCTCTATCCCCAGGACCCATATTTTAAAAAGTAGAGCATGGTGGCCCACAATTGGTAATTAAAGTGCTGAGGAGGTAGAGGCAGGTGGGTGCCTAGGGCTTCATGACCAGTCGATTCGGCCCATTTCATGAATCTCGGGTTAATGAGAGAACCTGTCTCCAAAAAACTGTGGACATCACCTGAAAAACGTAACTCCTGAAGTTGCCCTATGGACTCAACAACCATGCACACATGTGTGCATGTACATCCACATCATGAACACTTGCAAAGACACATATGTGCCTCTTTTCACCAATTAATTTGATTTTTATAGAACTCAGTGTATGAATTAAATAGCAGATCAGATATAAACATGAGGAAGTTCATAGCTAGAAGATAGTTCACAAAATAAAAACATGGACAATATAAAAAATAAAATTAAATTGAAAAATATAAGAAAACAGAAAAATCTTATATTTAGTAAAAATTCAAAAGGACAAGACAGAGGAGGGTTCAATACAGAGAAACATTACATTTTTCAAAGACAAAAAGAAGTAAATACAGAAAAAGAACATTTATATAGAAATTTTTAAAAAGGAAAAGAAATCTGAGTAAGCTAATTGTTTTGCTCAAAATATAGTGAAATGTAAAGTATCAAAAAAAAAACAAGAGAAAATCTAAAAATCTGGTAGAAATAAAAGAATGCATACAGAGAAAAAAAATGACTGATGAGTTATGCTTTCATTAGTAAATATATACCAGAAAAACCTTCAACATAACTTTTATACCTAATAAAAATGTCACTAAAATGACAAAACAAAATAAATGCAAATGGCAAGAGACAAAATGAGGGAAACTCTTACTGTGAAAGAATTTCAAATGGTTTGATTGACTAAGAAAGAAGGAAAACAAGATCAAAATATTAAAAATTTTAAAAAAAGAGACTGATATTTTGACACATCCAAAAAGACATAGTAAGAGAAAACAAAGTGTGAGAGGCTGTTGATTATTCACTATGTCATTCACTTCAGACTTAAAAAATACAATCAATCAAAACAAGTTATTTGAAGGGGAAAAGAAGTATGTAGTCATGTTTCAAAAACAAGAGGAATGGAAAAAATATCTTATGTCCTATTGCATAGTAAGATAATTATGGTTGGTAGCATCTAATTTTATATTCCAAACTAGCCAGTAGAAGAATTTAAATGTCTCCAACAAAAAAGAAATGACCAGTATTTGAAGTGATGAATATGTCAGTTACCTTGATTCTGCTCATGACATATTCTGTACAAGAACTGCAGTATCACAAGGATCCCATAAAGAGGGACAGTTATTGTATTGATTAAAAATTTAAAGAAATGAAGCCAGGCATGGTAGTGCACACCTTTAATCCCAGCACTCGGGAGGCAGAGGTAGGAGGATTGCCATGAGTTCAAGGCCACCCTGAGACTACATAGTGAATTCTAGGTCAGCCTGAGCTAGAGTGAAACCCTACCTCAAAAAAAAAAAAATTAAAAAAGAATAGTGGGTAAAATGGCAGCATAGGAGTCACGCCAAACCAGCTGAGCAGTTCCAGTGTAACTCCAGGCTTCCTGTGCTCTCCCATCCCCAACCTTCAGAGAACACATTCAGCCCCCTGGGTCATGGCATCTAGCACAGCTGATCAGAGCACCAGTTCCACAGAGCAATACAGAGGGGGGCTTGCAGACTGGATTAAAAGGCACGATCCTCTGTTTGTTGCCTCCAGGAAACTCATCTCTCAATAAAAGATAGACACTGTCTTAGGGTGAAAGGATGTAAAATGGTATTTCAAGCAAACAGGCCTAGGAAACAAGCAGGGGTTGCTATCCTAATATCTGACAGGATAGACTTCAAACTGACATTAGTGAGGAAAGATAAAGAAGGTCACTTTGTACTGATTAAAGGAACTTTCCAGCAGGAGGACATTACAATCCTAAACATATATGCATCTAACATGGGGGCGCCCAGTTTCATCATACAAACAGTATTAGACCTAAGATCACAGATAACACCAAATGCAATTGTAGTGGGTGACTTCAATACCCCACTCTCATCAATTGTAATCCTGACAAAAAATAAACAGAGACATCTGATTAAATGGTGTCATGGAACAAGTGGACCTAAAAGATATCTACAGAACAGTCCATGCAAACACTGCAGAATATACATTTTTCTCAACAGCACATGGAACATTCTCGACACAAAGCAAATCTTAACAAATAGAGGAGAATTAAAATAATCCCTTGTACTCTATCTGACCACAATGGGATTAAACTACAAATAAGCAACAAGAAAAACTGCAGAGAATACACAAATTCATGGAGACTAAACAGTACACAGTTGAATGATGCATGGGTCATTGAAGAAATCAAAAAGGAATCAACAAATTCATAGAACCACATGATGATGAGAACACAACGAACCAAAACCTTTGAGACACAATGAAGGCAGTCCTACGAGGGAAATTGATTGCTCTAAGTGTCTATATTAAGAAATTAGAAAGTTCACAAGTAAACAACTTAATGCTTCACCTTAAGGCCTTGGAAAAAGAAGAACAAGGCAAATCAAAAATCAGTATAGGGGATGAAATAATAAATATTAGGGCAGAAACTAATGAAATAGAAACCAAAAAAGTAATCCAAAGAATCAATTAAATAAAAGGCTGGTTCTTTGAAAGGATAAACAAGATTGATAAACCCTTAGCAAATCTGATCAGAAGAAAGAGAGAAGAGACAAAAATTAACAAAATTAGAGATGAAAAAGGCACCATTACAACAGATACCAAAGACATTCAGAAAATCATAAGGACATATTTTAAGAATATATACTCCTATAAGGTTGAAAATCTGAAGGAAATGGATGGTTTCCTTGATTTATATGACCTAAATCAAGATGAGATAAACCATTTAAATAGACCTATAAGAAGTACGGAGATCCAATCAGTTATAAAAAGTCTCCCAACTAAATAAGTCCAGGCCCACATGGATTCACTGGTGAATTTTACCACACCTTCATGGAATAACTAATACCACTGCTTCTCAAACTTTTCCATAAAATAGAGAAGGAAAAAATTCTACTGAACTCCTCTTCTGAAGCCAGCATCACCCTCCTACCAAAACCAGACAAAGACAGAACAAAAAAAGAAAATTACAGACCTATTTCCCTCATGAACATAGATGATTAAATTCTCAACAAAATATTGGCAAATAGAATACAAGAATATATCAAAAAGATCATTCACCTCAACCAAGTAGGCTTCATCACAGAGATGCAGGGATAGTTCAACATACGCAAGTCAATAAATGTAATGCACTACATAAATGGGCTAAAGACAAAAATCATATAATCATCTCATCTCAATAGACACAGAAAAGGCATTTGACAAAATCCGGCATCCCTTCATGGTAAAAGTCCTATAGAAACTGGGAATAGAAGGAATGTATCTCAACATAATAAAGGCTATTTATGACGAACCTACAGCCAATATAATACTAAATGAGGAAAAAATTGAGCTTTTCCACTAAAATCAGGAACAAGACAAGGGTGTCCACTGTCCCCGTTCTTATTTAATGTAGTACTGGAAGTCTTAGCTATAGCAATAAGACAATAGACAGTCATAAAAGGGATGCAAATTGGAAAGGAAGAGATCAAGTTATCATTATTTACATCAACAGTATGAAATGCACTGTCTCCAGACGGGTTGGGTGTGTGCTCAAGGACCCTGTCTCCTTCAGTCTCTCATTCCCTGAAGATGCTCAGCACCAACACGTGGTGCCTCCGATATGCATAGCGGATCGTCCCCACTGACCTCACTGACCCACAAGCATATCTTCTGTAGAAACACCCTGACAGACTCATCTGCAAATTTGCCTTACCAATTCTGTAGGTGTTTCTCAATCTAGTCATGTTGTTTATCCAAGCTAACCACCACACTTCATGAAAGCAGAGGGATTTTTCACTGCTGTTTTCTTCCATTGCTTCTCCACCATCGAGACCAGTGTGTAGTATATCGCCCATCTCACATGTTTCCTTAGACTCCTTCCAGGCTGCCTGCGTCAGCAACTCCAGCAGCCTGCACTCAGGCCCTGCACTCACACCATCTCTTCCCTTGCAGATACCCACTCCAGATTGCCTGAGTTCTACCTTTTAGCTCTTACTGTACAGCCATGTCTGCAAGTCATTCCCATGCTTGACTAAAAACCCACACACAGGTTTTGAGATAGGGCATAGTGGGCCTCACCCAATGGGCCACAAGACATAATCAAAAATGACAAAGAAAAGTCTGCCTGTGAGAAAAACCATGATAATAGGCAACAAGTAAAGGTGCAGCATGGAGAGGAATGTGGGGCTGTTACATTTCCTTTTTCCTTGCCCCCATAACTACTTGGTTGTACAAATCCTCCTTCTGAATGTCTGGAGTCATCCCTTACGAGGATGATACTGTTGCCAAGTCATCTACGGTGTCTTTTTTGCTTGTTCTTAGGTAAGAGCCAGCGAGTGATAAATCTGTAATATAACTTCCCATCACCAATCACTTGATTCTACCCCTGATTCACACCATCAAAGCTCTGAACTGATTTTGCATCTTTCCAATCCAGTGCCATAATCCCCAGTCATACCTCAGACTAATTGATTAACTGTAGTAACTATGTGATAGGTGTGACTACAATGAACATGAGCCACATTATTGGAGTCAAAGTGACCCAGATTTGGATCCCAATGGTACCATTTCCTACATACTGTTTCATGTAGTCTTTTCAATACTTAATTTCTTCAGATATATAAAGGAAAAGATATTCCTACCTCTTGCCTTGTGGTAACAACAAACTAACACAATGTAGTATGAAATAGTTGCCGGTAAGAGATGCAGAGAAAGCCTTAATGCACTGATTACTATTCACAACAGAGTAAGGTACTGATAAATAATTTGAAAAAGAGAGATCCAAGGTGTGGTGTTGAGGAGAATTTTCATACTGGTGAGTATAGATTTGCGTTGGGAAGAACTGAAAGCAATCTCTTTTAATGCTGTAGAATAAATACTTTCATGCTATACCCCTAGCAGGGCAAGTGAGGCAATAACCAAAAAGTGACAAATTGCATATATATATATATATATATATATATATATATATATATATATAAATATATGTGTGTGTGTTTATATAATACTATGAAACATTCTGTCAAATGCTATCTCATTGCATGATCCCAGCAAGTCAGATTGTATTATTTCACATTACAGATTCTTAATGCATTTAAGAAATGAAAAAATTAAAAGTAAGTTGACCACAAACCAAATGAATTTCTGTAAATTATATAGCATATATTATATATTATATTGTATATATGTAATTATATACATTATATATTATATGTATGATATAATACATAACGTTGTATATCTTATGTATCATAATTATGTATTATATAATATATGACGTTATATATTATATGTCATCTGTATGTTGTCATAATTCAGGCAATGCTGCTGTTCAGCACTGGGGCCCCAGATCAAATACGAGGAAGGCGAGATGAGCACCAGCATGCATCTCTTTCTGCTTCCTGGTCAGGGATGCGACATGACCGACTGCCGGACACTCCCACTGCCACAGCTGCAATTGCCCTCACCACCACAATGTCCCCATCACAACAGACTGCGGACCCTCAACCCAGGAGCGAAAATAAACCCCTACTTTTTAAAGTCACTTTGGTGGATTGAATGTAAATGGTCTCATAGCCTCAGGTATTCTTGAAGAAGCTTCCTATTTTGTCCCCAGCAGGTGGAGCCACTGAGGGGTGGATCTTGAGTCCAGCCTAAAGAGTGTTCCGAGGTAGCTTGAAACTGGCTGCACTTTGTCTCTGCCATATGGTTGTCTGAGGAAGGGAGACAGCTTCTTTCCCCATGAACACGCTGCTCCTCATAACTGTGAGCCTGAAGTAAACCCCTTCCTCCCATAAGCTGCCTCTAGTCAGGTGTCGTGTCCCAGCAAGGAGAAGGCAAGTGCAACAGTCACTTTTAATCAAGTGTTTGTCGCAGCAGCAAGAAAAGTAACTAATACGCCTGGGCTTGGCCTAGCAGTAGCATCCATCACTTCTGCTCAGAATCTATAGCACTGCGGGCACAGTTATATGAAGGGGTGACGTGCGCCAGGACATGTGATCAGGCAGCATACAGATTTGCCACCCATCACTTTAGGATATGAGTGACAGCATGACAGTCAGATGGACACTCAGCCATCTAGCCTGGAAGGGATGAAGATAGAGTTAGTTCTCTAACCAAGGGACCAGCACACTAAAGCGTGTCCCACTACCTCACTGTTTTAGCCTCTTTGCAGATATAAGTGGTTTAGTGAGAATTCATTGGAAAGCATAAACAGGAAATGCATTGCATAGATTCTCACTACAGTCAGTTCTACTTACAAACTATGGCATTTTGCTTTTAATAAAAAAGCAAAATCACGTTACCATCACTTGTACAGATTCTAATAAAAGTCTAATATATATGTATATGTTTCTAGCTAATTTGAAGACATGAATGATATCAGACATGGCACTTTTCATTATAATAGCTTATAATATATCTTTAATGTGCACATCAAGGAAAAACTTATGTAAATTGAGATCAACCAATTTTTGAATTAGTTTTGGCTTCCCATTTTGATCTGTCCTTGTGCCTGAACATTTTATTTGAAATGAATAAATTAATGTGCAAACAGAAAGTAGAAAGATAAAAATACAATGATAGTGATCTTGTTTTTTGGTGTGCTAAAATTTATTAAGAAAATGTCATTGTGGCCAGGCATGATGGTGTTCACTGGAGAGGCTGAGGCAGGAAATACGAGAGTTCAAGACCAGTTTGAACCACAAAGTGAGACCCTGTCTCAGATTTTATATGTATGGTTTATCCAATGGAAACTAAATCCATGTTTATAGTAAACATAAAATTATATTTTATGTCAAATAGAACCGTTCAGATTTGCAGCCAGATTTTTTTTAAGATAAAAATCACATGTATTCTGTTTTAGAACATGTCTTTCTTTGAAGTTCCCTTCTAACCAATAAGGTTAATGTTATGAAAGAAGACACATCTACTTATTTAGATAGCACTCACATACATTTAGACTTTCTAAGTATGTTTGCATATCCATGCTCCTTCCTCAGCCATCAATTGTTTCCATATAGTCTTTGGAAAGCAAAGGGATTTGCATAATGTTAGTATGGGCCACTTGTGTAGCATAAATATATAGATATATTGCTAACTAAACATTATATACACCCAAAACATATACATAACACTAAGTCTTGCTTATACAAGAGCTAAAGTAAAGACAATGCCTTCTGGCTTAGCTCAGAAAATGTAATTTCTGGAATGAATCATGCTTTTTCCCCCTTTATATCCTTTCAAGTTGAGCCCCACACAGACAATAAGATGAAACTTTCACATACACACACACTAAACAAGAGCAGGAGCAACCACACCATGCAAAACTAACCAAAGCCCAAAGCAATGAATGCTAAATAGTCAGACATCATAATCGGGAGAAGTGATTGTTTTTTTTGGTTTGCTTTTTTTAATGTTAAGATACTCCATTTCCAACATTCATCAGTGCAAAACAGGAGCTTCGCTTATTGTTGTGGATGGTAACTAGATACTTTTTAGCCTTCCAAAGCCTGCCTGGGCATGGTAATGTTGCCATTACTAGGAGGAGTTGTAGAGTTCTAAAGACTGAGACTGTCTTTTGCTTATTACCCTAAAGAGATTAATCTCCAAGCAATCATCTTTGGGTTCTCTTAACCTTAGATTTAAACTTGTTAGTACATTAAAGAAAATGCAGGGTGTGAAAGAGCAAAGAAAGCAATTTCCTAGTAGAGTAAGTCTTCATATAAAAAAAATTGAATAGGGCTAGAGAGAAGTGGTTTAGGTGTTTATTTGCAAAGTCTAGTGACCCAGGTTGGATTCTCCAATGACCACATAAAGGCACAAAGTGGCACATGCATCTAGAGTTTGCTTACAGAAGCTAGATGCCCTCGTGTCCCCATTCATTCCCTCTCTCTCTCTCTCTCTCCTCTCTCCTTGCAAACAAATAAATAACTTTTTAAGAAAAATTGATCAGTAGTACAGAAGGGAAGGTTTATGGTATGATATTATTTTTAACCTACCTCTTTTTTAATTTCTTGTTTCTAAAGTTACTTCCTGTTAGCAACAAGAACGACAGCGGAGAGCAGTCCAAAACCTTTGTCATAACATTCTTTTTGTCTTTCATCCTCTATGTTTTAAACTTCTTGAATTTGACTATGCTTATAAGGAAATTATACATTCACACCAATTTATCTTTCAACAGCACTAGTTTCTAGGTGATAACTATGCTATTTTCAAATTAGTAGGGCATTTTATGCACTAAAAATTTCAACAGGAATGTAATTTTCACTCACATATATAAACCAGAACTCTTCTTCAAACTCCTGCTTATGAAATTGTATAGACACATATTACTAAGTAAAAACCATACAGGAAACATTTTCTGAGAAGATAATGAAAACTTCAAAGGACTAATAAAGCTTATCACTCCTCAAAAATGTTTATATGAGAAAAAGAATAGAATTACCTAGAAATTCCTAGAAAAGTCCTAATTACCATCCTAGTGTAACTTATAACTTACCGAGCTATTAATTTTTATTAACTCTATTTCAGGTTTAACAATAAAGGCTTATGGTAGTTATAACATAAGCTATCAATCCTGTACTTTATTTATTTATTTATTTATTTATTTATTTATTTATTTATTAGAGAGAGAGAGGTAGATAGAAAAAGAATGGGTGTGCCAGGGCCTCCTACCACTGCAAATGAACTCCAGACCCATGCACCACTTTGTGCATCTGGCTTTACATGAGTAGTGGTAAATCAAACCCAGGACAGGCTTTGCAAGCAGCACCTTGAACTGCTGAGCCATAGCTCCAGCCCTAATCCTGTACAAGTTTTATCTACATTACTTTTAATAAATTACAAGGCAATTGCCAAGATTCCTAATCTTGGTATGTTGTTTTCCTTCATCTTATATTTGGATAATGTCTTCTATTTATACTATCTTTCGTTAAAGAACAAAAGCATTATTAGCTTACTATTGCTAAACTCCTACCAAAAGAACTGCTTTTCAAATTTTACTTTTATTTTTGGACTCCATTAAAATGCTTCTAAAGCATACATGGATTGACTTTGAGGAGAGGTAATTATGATATTAAATTTTATTGAAATTTCACCGGTCCTGATTTGTGTACAGCCTTGTGCTGTGAGTTCCCACGAAGCAGTAAAACGTTTAAAATACTGTCTGTGCAAATGCAAAATTTATGAATTCACACATCTCTGGTTGATTTATGTGAAATAATAATGCACTATTTAATGCTTAAACATGGCTAGAAGCAATGCTAGGCTATCAAGATGTACAATGGAATAATAGATTTATAAGACGGATAACCTTCTTGCCCGGGGAAGCTTGTTTAAAGGTGTTGTACAGATATATTAAACTATATGTAATTTTATACTAACTTAATGCTGTAGGCCCATACTGTGAGCAATAAAAGATTACAGCCATGGCATTTGCAATAATAAAATGATCTGGCTATTCAACATAAGGTATCTGAGGACTGAAAAGATAAGGAACTTGTTTAAAACTTTTGTCTCTTTCATTCATCGCTCTTTACAAAATATTTCTTTTTCTTTTATGTGAACAACATAAATCCGTGGCCCCGTGGTTGTCTCTCACTGTACAGCTGAGGGAAAGTTTTCCAAGTGGACCTGCACTGCATGGTTTTCAGGAAGCCTCCAGGCACATTTACTTATCACCTAACTTGCCTCGAAAATTAATTGAAGGATTATTAAGATAAAACATAGAACAATTATAATGTTTTCTGTTGTCCTAGTCTGTTTCTTACACTGTGTAAGTATGATTTTTTATTCAGAAAGGAAGTTGCTTACTCATCTGAGTGTTTCTTTTTTTTTTTATTACTGTATGGCAAACATGGAGATGCATTAGGTCAACTTTATGCTCATGTGAATTAAAAGATATAAAACATTTAATTATTATTATATTAATTATTCTGAAGATAGTGGTCCCAGCATAGAATGTTTATGTTTTCTAAGAGTTTAATCTTCTCCCACATAGTGTGGCTGAATAAATGAAAAAACATCTATCTACAATGAAGATATTAATCAGGTAATCAACACATTTAATATATTTCTGTTTACACTATAATTTTAACTAAGTTAACACATGTGCTCATTTATCTATATGCTGCAAAAATAATTCACTAATATGATTTTAATAGCAAAAAATATTTTTATGAGAAAACAACTTTTTTCTAACTAATGCAAAATTTTAATAAAATTCTGTTTAAAAGTACTAAATTTTTATACAAATGAAACTTTAATGCAATTGACTTTATACTGATTAACAAGAGTTGTACATCAGAAGAGCTATGACAGGATGGAAGCATCTGAATGGAAATAAAAATTAGCCCTGTATTTTGAATTTGCACTTTAAAAGTCTTAAAATTTGGATGACATTTTCAAAATACTCATAAAATCTCTTCTGCTAGCTTCCAAAACATCATTGTGTGTTTAGGACTATACTGCCTTAAGTATAAGACTGTTTTCAAGGCTTGACAAGGATATCAGTTATATGAATTTCAAATATGTTTGCTTGGAAATAATCCCAATTGTATGTTTACCATTAAATGTCCATCTCCACTTCAATGCACACAGGTTCTAAAACCAAAATTTCAACAGCAGGGTTTCAGCAACTTTTATTCTCTTTTCATACACAGAATGGAAATATGTATAATTAAGAAATATCTCCATGCTTAAGTAGCACCTATGTGAGGCACTAATTGTGGAATGATTTTCAACATTGTCCTTAAGAGATGGATAATATGTGACAGCCAATTGAAAACTATTTGGTCAGCCTGACTTTGAAAAAGACATAATTTAGCTTGAGCCCATTGTAACCAGTTTCCTGCTAACAGCATCTGTCCCCTTTGCAGGGGTATAGCCAACTTCAATGCTTGCAAACAGTTCATTGCTGTTCCGATTATAAAATGAGATGAGAGAACAGGAACTGGGTTACTAGTCAACCTCCATTACAAAAAGGATACAAATGCATTCTTATGCAGAAAAACATGAATATATAAACAAAAGCTACAAATTTTTATCACTAGAATACATATTAAATTTTGCTTCTAAAACTAATATTTACTTGAATATTTTGGACTGGAAGTTAGGACAACTCATTTCATGTCTCTGTTCAGATGACATTGATAAAAAATACCACTGCTACCTCCTCCCACCTTTCCTACTCACATTATTTTCTATTTCATCCTCTCTCATAT
Source organism: Dipus sagitta (assembly GCA_036346955.1). Classification (NCBI taxonomy): domain Eukaryota; kingdom Metazoa; phylum Chordata; class Mammalia; order Rodentia; family Dipodidae; genus Dipus; species Dipus sagitta. The sequence continues at coordinate 63,035,945 of CM070786.1, forward strand.
TTGTTATAGCACTTCTAGTATGCAGAATGTCTGAACTTCTATATAGTCATTTGTTTCTCTGTTTATTGCCCCTCCCCTAACTGAAATGTAAGCTTGAGCTGAAGATATACTTAAAGTGACATTGTCTGACATCATGTGAGGCCCTGGATTCAATCTCCAGTATCGCAAAATATAATAGAAAACAAAACAAAATAAAAATTTAGCCTCTGTAGGTACAGGAAGTGCATATATAATTAATATAACATAATATTATGTATATAAGTGTGTAATATAATAAATATAATATAATATATCCCTCTCCCTAGGACCACATTTGGCACCTGGGAACCTTCAATTAATACGTAGCCATTGCTTGAATAATTCATCTCTCCCACCAAATTTTTAGTCTTGAGTAACTCATTCAATTCCTCCACATTTCATTCTCACCGTAATTTCTAGAATGATTAAATTAGACAAAATAATATAATTTAGACAATTATTAATTTCCCAAACAACACTGTCCCATTGCCATATTCTCCCACTTTTAATGGTTTACATTTGTCTTCAGTTAGAGAGTGATTGTGCCAGCTAGCAATTTATTATTCTCCAAGTCCAAATCCACCACCCTCTATCGCCCTGCCTTGTGATCCTGCAGCTGGACCCTCAAAGCATCTACGCGTGTAATTCTAAGCTCCGCCAGTAGAGGGAGAAAGAGGGGCACTGGAGGAGAAAACTGCCATGGGCCACCTATTCACTGCGCAGAAAGGGTGCTTTCTAGCCTTTGTCTCTCTCTCTTGCATCCGCCAGCATGCAGGACGCTGGTGGTGCTCGATGACTCATCGTGCTTCAACAGTTGCCCTCCAGATAGCATCCTACAAAGTTCGTCTGCTGAAGAGCCTACATCCCAGAAAGGCCGGTGGGTACCTAGCATGCTTCCCAGGAGGGCCATACCTGCTCTTCTAGCTGATTTTCTCTGCCACCCCAGCCAAAGGTTTCCTCTACCAGTCAGCTGTGTGGCCTGCTCTGGAAGATCAGGAAGGAGGGCCGCAGACAGCTCCACCGCTCTTGGGCACCTTCCTGAATTTCAGCTCTTCCTGTATTAAGAATTCTCTTAACTACTTACCAATTAACCCCTGCTTTCTGGTTTCTAATTCTTTTCTGGTGGTGTGTGTGTTGTAGGTTGGTTGATTTTCTTCAGTCTCAGTCTGTAATTCAAGCAGGCCTGGAACTTTCTATGTAGCTCTGGCTAAGAAATCTCCACGGAGCCCAGGCTGGTCTAAAACTTTTGATTTTCCTCCCTTAGCCTCCTGAGGTCAGAGCTTGCAGGATTGTGCCACCACAGCCGGCTTTCACATTTAGTATAGGTTATTTTATTTGATACAGTTGATTTTTTTTTCATTTACTTATTTACATCACAGTACTGGACATTTGACAGGCAAGTGCTGTACCCCTGAGCTATATCCCTACTCCCCACCTACCCAGTATTTTTTTAAAAACCTTTATTTCATTAAGCTGCCAAGGCTGGTCTTGAACTCACTCTATAGCTCAGGATGGCCTTGACTTTGTGATCCTTCTGCCTCAGCCTGCCAAGTCACTGAGATTGCAGGTCTATATCCCAGAATCAGGACTTAAGAATCCTTTTCTCCCTTTATTTTTTAAACTTTCTGTCATTTTTTGTTACTTTGTGCAGATCTGGGATCCATTCTTGCTTTTTTAGAAAAAAAAAAAACTTTTAAATTGGCAGTGTTCATACGTTGTATATTATGTATTTTGACAACACTCCCCTCCCATTACCTTCTCTCACCCCCTTTCTTCGTCCTCTTCTGCTGAACCCCTTCTTCTCCTAACGAGTCCCTCCTCCAGTTTGATGTCTTCTTTGCTATTCTCTACAGAATGGTGACAGGCCCAGGGCTGCGCAGGTCCTGTGAGGTCATGAATGTAACAGCCACGTCATGTCCGGAAGATATGATTCTGAAGAACTCCTGCACGTCCCATGGCCCTTGCTCTCTTTCTACCTCCACTCCTTCAGTGTTCCCAGATCCTTGGAGCAATGATGGTGATGTCTCATTTAGCACTGAGTACTCACTAGTCACTTATTCTCAGCACTTTGATGAGTGTTGAGTCTTCCCAGAAGTCACTGCCATCTGCAAAAAGAAGCTTCTCTGAGAAAGAGAAAGAGCAGCGCTACTCTATAGGCAGAAGCATAAACATTTAAGGGGTAATTTGCTGGGCACACCATATCCACTTAGCCACACAACAGCAGAAGCTTCCCTCCTAGGGCCTTCCCAGCCACAGGCTTTTGACTAGGTTTTGGTACCAGACGTGAATTCCCTCTCATGGAGAGGGCCTCAGCTCAATCAGAGAATAGTCAGTTACCCTCATAACAGACATGCCGCTATTGTACATCTTGACTGGCTGGTCAGATGTGTAGCTCACAGGGTCCACTGCTGGGTATGACTATTGATAAATTATCTCCCCCAGAAAATACTTGATAACTTAAAAAGCAATAATCCTTAAAAAAAATTGAGCCAGGCGTGGTAGTGCACGTGCTTAATCCCAGCACTCAGCGGGAGGATCGTTGTGAGTATGAGGCCAGCCTGGGTCTACAGAGTGAGTTCCATGTCAGCCTGTGCTAGAGTGAGACTCTGCTCCAAAAAAAATTTTGTTCATTGTGTGTTTTATGTTTCATGGGTAGACCTTGAATATACAGTGAGTTTTAATTTTAGAAAATTAATACATATGCTACTATATTATGCTAATGTTTGTATTTGTTCCATTAAAGCCTGATTTCATGTAATTTTGAGACTTTTTTTTGTTTGTTTGTTTGTTTGAGGTAGGGTCTCACTCTGGCTCAGGCTGACCTGGAATTCACTATGTAGTCTCAGGGTGGCCTTGATCTCATAGCAATCCTCCTACCTCTGCCTCCCTAGTGCTGGCATTAAAGGCATGCGCCACCACACCTGGCTTTGAGACATTTTTAATTACTTGAGTGTCAAAGAAAAGCCTAAAGTCTAAAACATATCTCTTTTAGTTTCTATTTCCATATATTGGCATTGCTTTTCAAGATATTCTTTTTTTTTTTATATAAGCAAGGGAGATGGAATTTTAAGAAGTGGGGCCAGGAAGATGGCTCAGCAGTTAAGGTGCTTGTAGGCAAAGCATGCCAATCTAGGTGCAATTCCTAAGCCACCCACAATAAGATGGATGCAAAAAATGTCACAATCTGGGGCTGGAGCTATGGCTTAGTGGTTAAGCACTTGCCTGTGAAGCCTAAGGACCCCTGTTCAAGACTCCATTCCCTAGTACCCACGTAAGCCAGATACACAGGGTGGCGCATGCATCTGGAGTTCCTTTGCAGTGCCTGGAAGCCCTGGTGCACACATTCTCTCTCTCTCTCTCTCTCTCTCCATGCCTATCCCTCTCTCAAATAAATAAATAAAAATATTTTTAAAATTTTTTTTAAATGTCACAAGCAACTGGTATTTATTTGCAGTGGTGGGAGGCCCTGGCATGCCCCATCCCAACCACACACACATGCCAATTAAATAAAATAAATATTTTAAAACTCACAGATCTTCAGATTCCAACTTTTTTAATAACAGGAGAAAAACTGATCCTTAAATGTATCCATGTAGATTTTAGCGCACTCCTCATACAGGCGAGTCTGTGAATAAGCCTTCAACTCCACACACTTCCAGAGACAGCGGCTTGGACAGGATGATGTGGCTGTATTGCGTTTGGAATATGGCTGGCCCTTCAGTGCACTGTCTGGGACGTTCTACTGCATAATGCAAAACCTGCAACAACTCTTTACACTGCATAATGCATGTTATTCCCATGAGTCCCCTCACCTAACATCCAGTATCTGCGTATAACCCTCAATGCGTGCCAACCTCAGTCTTTCACTGATCTCGAGGACACGCAGGGCTACACAAAACTCCACACACCTCGTTGCATTTTCCAGCAGCTATACACGTGTGTGCTTCAGTCTTCTTAATAACTACAGTCAGAAATTAGAAACAGGGGTGTAAACATCATCTGTAACTTCCAAAAAAGAAGAAAGAAGAAAAGAACTGAAGCATTTTTCATAATTTATTGGATGTTATGCTTTCTGTTTTCCCTGCTACTTATTAAATATTTTGAAAGTATTATCCCTACAGGGGAAAAGAAGTAGGGCAATGTTAGGAACAAATTCCCACATTACACCCTATTGTGCATTGTAAGTAAGATAGCTGGGAAAATCAGCAGGAAGTATTACAAAAGAGCAATTTTTAGACTGAAAACACGTGCACTTGGAGGCTGTTCGCGCTTGGTCAGACCCGCGTCTTGCAGCAGAGCGTCTGCACTGTCGGGTGCTCACTGCACTTCTTCATCTATAAGCTTCCGGTTCCTTCAGTCCCCAGGCCCAAAGCCCTCATTCCACAAGCCTGGAAAGGAAGAGCTACACAGGTCAAGTCCAGGGTTATGTGGCAAATTGCTCGACCTAGCTTCATGTATTAAGAACTATGGCCCTGGTCACCAAAATCAGCACAGAGGCCCTGTGCTGCTAGTAGACTTCAAACTTCTTAAATTTTAGATGAGCACATCACCTCCCTTGCAGCCATAAGTGACCACAAGACAGTGAGATAAACTGGAATTTTGTACGTGAATGCTGAGAGCTATCGTTACCCATATAAAGTATGCAATTTTGTGGCATCTGAATGTGTCTTACTTGTGTCATTAAAACTAAACATCTGGGCTGGAGAGATGGCTTAGCGGTTAAGCACTTGCCTGTGAAGCCTAAGGACCCTGGTTCGAGGCTCATTTTCAGAGGACCCACGTTAGCCAGATGCACAAGGGGGCGCACACATCTGGAATTCTTTTGCAGTGGCTGGAAGCCCTGGCACACCCATTCTCGCTCGTTCTCTCTCTCTCTCTCTCTCTCTCTCTCTCTCTGCCTCTTTCTCTGTCTCTCTGTCACTGTCAAATAAATAAAAAAAAAATGAACAAAAACATCAAAAAAAAACTAAACATCTGTCATCCTAATAGCAATGTTGGAAGGTGATGGGAGGAAAATGAGTGTGGACAGCATGCAGCCACCCACTGCCGAGCCTTGGACTACTAACCTCAAGAAAGCTGTATCTTAACCCAGGCGTGGTGGAGCACACCTTTAATTGCAGCACTCAGGAGGCAGAGGCAGGAGGATTTCCGAGAGTTCAAATCCACCCTGAGACTACATAGTGAATTCCAGGTCAGCCTGGGCTAGATGCAAGACCCTGCCTCAAAATACTAAAAAACAAAACAAAACAAAAAAAAGCAGTATCTTATTTAAGCCACTAGTAGTAGGCACATTCTACGAATTCTCACATTAAGTGAATTTGTAAGGGCTAATCCTAACCTTAATCCTTCACTTTTCTGAGCTCAAAAAAACAACAAAAACATTCTCCACATCCTTGTTACACACTGAGTCCTTCATACTCAAAATGGAGGTCACTGACCAGCAGCCATGGCATCAAGCAGAAGTTCGACAGAAACCCAGAACCTTTCCACAGCGTCTAACCCCAATGCCTCCAGGGTTCTGGTGTGATGCCTCCCCACATTAAAGTCTAAAGAGTCCTTCTTTAAGGTAACTCAGACTTCTATCTGCCGCAGCTGACCATGGACCAATGCTACAGATCATCATGATATTGACAGCTTCGTTATAGGAACTTCCTGTTAAGACCAACATGTACCGTGATCCCTGCAAAGATATCCACTCTGTTTTAAGTGTTGTAGGCATGTGTAGGTATCTATTCATCAAGGTGTATGTGTGTGTGTGTGTGTGTGTGTGTGTGTGTGTGTACGTATAGATATATATACTTTTTTTTTTTTTTTTTTTTGGTTTTTCGAGGTAGGGTCTCAGGCTTACCTGGGATTCACTATGTAGTCTCAGGGTGTCCTTGAACTCAAGGTGATCCTCCTACCTTAACCTCCCAAGTGCTGGGATTAAAGGCATGCACCTCCATGCCCGGCTCAAGGTGTATAGTTTTTAATGTTTTTATTTTTATTTATTTGAGACAAAGATAGAGAGAAAGAGAAATGGACATGCAGGGTTTTCAGTCACTACAAATGAACTCCAGACACATGCACCACCTTGTGCATCTGGCTGACGTGGGTCTCAGGGAATTGAACCTGGGTCCTTTGGCTTTGTAGGTAAGTGCCTTAATGACTATGCCATCTCTTCAGCCCAAAGTGTATATTTTATATTTAAGAACAGTAAAAAAATAACTATTGTAAACAAAATTTTTCTCTCTTTCTAGAAGCCTTGGGAACATCAAATGTCAATGATTAGTTTTAATATGAGGAAATATTTATGTTCTATTTTTGTCTTTGTATAATAGTCCTTTTGCAAAAAAAAGAAGTGGACATGCATTAATTCAGAGACTTATTTCTTTTTTTAACATTTTATTTTATTTATTTGAGAAAGAAAGGCACATAGAGAGAATGGGCACATCAGGGCCTTCAGCCCCTGCAAAAGAATTCCAGAAGCATGCACCACCTTGTGCATCTGACTTACATGGGTCCTGGGAATCAAACCAGGATCCTTTGGCTTTGCAGGCAAGCACCGTAACCATTAAGCCATCCCTTCAGCCCCAAAGGCTTGTTTTTGAATCCCAGTTGGAATTTATTCCACATGCTATGGTTTCTTTGTGCAGAAGGAAACAAATCCCATGCACAAAAGCATGGTATGTCTCCAAGATGTCAGAGAGGTTTGGCCTGGGTCATTCAGCACACCAGAGGTAGAAGCCGTTGGTTTTCTATACCAAATCTCCTTCTCTCAGACAAAAATTTAAAGAGAAATTACATGGGCTGGAGAGATGGCTTAGCAGTTAAGGCACTTGCCTGCAAAGCTTAATGTTCAGTTCACCAGTACCAACATAAGCCAGAGGCATGCGTTGGCGCATGCCTCTGGAATTCATTTGCAGTGGCTAGAGGCCCTAGGGCATCCACTCTATCTCTCTGGTAAATAAATAAATATTTTTTAAAGATACACAACTTCGAGTCTGTAGATATTCTTCTAAAGGCTCTTTAGAGTTTAAAGGTTTGAAGTTTTATTATGTCTATTTTGAATGAATAACTGTAAGTGTGAGAAAAGGATTCTTGTTGGAAGTAAAAATCTGTAAGATTAAGTTGTTCAGCAACATTATTTAAGTTTTCTATCCTATAGTTTTTCTATTTGTTCTGTAGTTATCAGAAGATATGTTGAAATTATTCACAGCATTTAATTTTCTTCTCGAAGTTTTATCATTTTTTTCATCGATTATTTTTCTTCATTTTATCTGGGGGTGGGGGGGGTACTGGAATGAAACCTAGAGGCTGGGCCCTGCTAGGCAGAGCTGTTTCACTAAGAAGTTTGTAGCTTCCATTCGTTTATTTTGAAATCCTCATCTTGATTACCAACATGTAACTTTGTGCATAAATGTTAGATTATTCAGAAATCTACTCTGACTGAGCTCAATGGAGCAGATGGAGCTTGCTTCTGACTAGTGCTAATGGGAGCTGCATTTTTTCTGTTCTTTGACGTTATTCATTGTTATATTGTGAGGCTTTACTTGGGGATATGTAAACAAGTGTCCATTGACTCCAGATAGGGCACTGATGACCCTCCAAAGACACAATCTCACCCCAGCCTAGCTTGGGCAGCCGATCAGCTCTGAAGGGCTGGGACAGGAACGTGGACCACTCGGGCAGCGCAGCAGTGTCCGCCTGAGTGACAACTCACAGACGCTTTGTATGCGACTCCGCTGCAGGGCCGCCTCCCCCGGCAACCATCTACCACCTAAACGACCTTGGAAAAGGCCCTCCCCAGTCAGAACTTTCCAAGTGTCCTGAGCCCCGTTTCTCCAGTTTTTCTCTCCCTTTGAGTCTTACAAGGTTTTCTCCTCCCTCAAAGCGAGAATGCCTTCATCTGGAGGAAATCATATTCTATAGTCTTCGAAGGTGACTTCTTAGAGGTGACAAGTGATTGGTTCTTGATTCCTCTATTAGAATTGACATTAACTGTATTAGTAAGGATTTTCTAGATGAACAGAGCTGATAGAAAGAATTGGTATTAAAAAGGGAATTTACTGGGTTAGCTTACAGCAGCCCAACAATGGCAATCTGCAGGCCTGAGAGTCCAGGGCCCGGAGCTGCTCAGTCCATGTGGTGCAGACCTCAGCAGGCCCAATGCAGCCTGGAGGCTTTCTAGGGAGCCGCTGGCCTTCAGCCCCCTCTGGCAGGCTGATGAACCTTGTTTCAATGCTGACAGATACCTGAACAGGGTAAATGCACGTATGAGTGAATGGGGGGCTAGGAGCAGCCAGGTAAAAGGCATTCATCACTGAGGAGCACAGGAAGCCAGGGGAAATGTCCCTGTGTTCTCTCAGAGCTTCCTATGTAGAGCCCACCACCCCTCACTCTGGAGGAGGGACTTCCTCCTTCAGTCAGTCCCTCTTGGAGGCAACTTCAAAGACTGCCCAAGGGGAGCGTCTGTGGATTCCTAATTTGTTCAAGTTGACAACAGAACTTAATCGCAATCACCTTTTAATACAGTATTTCAGTCACTCACACATGTTGCAGTGAAATAAACAAGGTAATAGAATGTGTTCTAAATTTAGCCATGTATTTACTGTTTTCAGTGTCTGTGTTTCTTTAATGGATCCAGATTCCCAGGTACTGACATGGTATAGATCTAAGGGCTACGAATTCTGGCTCTTTTGTGTCTGAAAAATAACCTTATTGTTTGAAAAACTATTTCTACTATTGAGGGAATTTTAAATAACTCTTTTGTCTAGTGCCACTCACCTATCATCTGCCTTGTGGTGCTTCTAATAAGAAATGGGCCATTATTCTTATCTTTTTTTTCCTTTACACATATATAAAGCTCCAATTTTTTTCCCTTGCCTAGTTATAATATTTTATCACTGGTTTTAAGCAATTTGCTTTGGAGAAGTTTTCTTTACTTGTCTCGTTTAAATGGTTTGTTTGTCTTCTTGCATCAGATTTATGATTTTCATTATTTTTGGAAGTTATTCAGATTTTTTTATAGGGGAGACTTGCTTCACGGGGGAGTGTAAATTTGTCCAGTAACTTCATGCTGCTTGGAAGTAAATATCTTCAATTTCTTTATGTAAAAAGTATATAGAGATGAATTCAAATCTAATCTTTCCTTCTTACTGTTGAGCAATTTCTCTCTTTTTAGCAGGGGGAGGAAGGACTTTGAGGCAGGGTCTCACTGTAGCCCAGGCTGGTCTAGATCACACTCCGCAGCCCAACCTGGCCTCAAACTCACTGTGATCCTCCAACCTCAGCCTCTGAAGTGCTGGGATTAAAGGTATGAGTCACCATTCCTGGCTGCTTTATATAATCCTCCAGGTTTTATCCCCGAGTATCAACAATAAGCCAAATGCATAAAGTGATGCATGTGTCTGGAGTTTACAGTGGCAAGAAGCCACCTTTAATCAATGATTATCTCCCCAGCCCAAATTAAACAATTTTGGGTTTTTTTTTTTTTTCAAGGTAAAGTCTTACTCTAGACCAGGCTTTCCTGCAACTCTCTGTAGTCCCAGACTGGCCTTGAACTCATAGCAATCCTCCTACTTTAAAGGCATATGCTACCACGCCCAGCTCAAAAATGTTTTGTTTTGTTTTGTTTTGTTTTTTTTTAAAGGATGTGTGTTCAAGTATTTGTTTCTCTGAACTTTTCACCTCTTCCCCTTTGAAAATGATGGAAACAATGTCTTAGAAATTCAGTGTTATTTCTGCAGGAGGCTTCTACACACAGGAAAGCTTGTACCTCTCACCCTAAGCATCGACTTCACAGCCTGACCGAAACTCCCCTCAGTGGGACAGCGCTCTTCCTCTTGTGTTCTAGTCACCAACTCCTGGAGGAAAGGTTCGCCGTACTAAATTTAGTTCGACATTTACAACAAATGGAAACTATATATAACTCTTACTTAGTAGTTCTGTCCTTTAAAAATTAATTAGACTGCTGTCTTGTTACATTCCAAAATGTATCACCCCTTTATGACTAAGAATTCTTCACTTGTTTCTTATGGAACAATCTTGAACTCAGAGAAAGAAGAAGGAATAGATGGAATACTGACAGGTAACAGCTGATTAAGATCCTGTATTTTTTTTTTTTTTTCTTTTTCGAGGTAGGGTCTCACTGTAGCTCAGGCTGACCTGGAAATCACTCTGTAGTCTCAGGGTGGCCTCGAACTCATGGCAATCCTCCAACCTCTGTCTCCCAAGTGCTGGGATTAAAGGTGTGTGCCACCATGCCCGGTGGGATCCTGTATTTTAGAAGAACCTAGTTACTGTGGGGGCAAGATCTTGTAAGTATTTTAGAAGAACCTCGTTACTGTGGGGGCGAGATTTTTAAGTATTTTAGAAGAACCTCATTACTGTGGGGGCATGGTGGCGCACGCCTTTAATCCCAGCACTTGGGAGACAGAGGTTGGAGGATTGCCATGAGTTCGAGGCCACCCTGAGACTACAGAGTGATTTCCAGGTCAGCCTGAGCTACAGTGAGACCCTACCTCAAAAAGCAAAATAAAATAAGAGAACCTCATTATGGGGAAAATCTCGCAGCAAGAATCCAACAGCAGCAAATATGAATTTATAGGATGAAAATCCTTTGTGTCTTGTTGGATAGAGGAAGGAACTAAAGGAGAACCTTATGAAGATTCAATTCAATGAGGAAAATTTGTGTTGAAAGTTTTGAAGTCTGTCTGGGGCAAGCAGCACAGAGTTGGGGTAGTCACTGCAGACAATGATTGACGCCCCCTCCTTTCTCTAGGTTGAAACATGGGATATTTTGTTAATTCAGTGGCTAAGAGCCTTTCTAATAAAACCAAACAGCTCAAGGCTGTTAGCTGATGTTTTCTTTTTCAAGCAACTGCCCTACAACTTTGATCAAACCCTTTCTTTAAAATTCTTCAGCAATTCAGTCTCACCTTGTGGGAACTCGTCACAGTTAGAAAATTTAACTCGGGAGATCACTAGTTGGCAAGCTTTAACGTTAGAAAGAGTGATAAATTATGAGATAACTAAGTTATCCTTATGGAAATTACAAGGAAGTAGAATTTTCAGTAGAAGATAAATCTTAAGATGGTTAGATTTGAAGGCTCCTCCCAGATTTGTGACCACCGGCTCAGCCTCACCTTGAGGTTGTTAAGAACCAAGATAAAGGGGAAAGGAAGCCCGGAGGATGACTGCTGCAATTCTGACATCTCGCTTGCCCTCCTGACCCAGTGATGCCCCCAGCCACATCTGGCACGGCTGAATTCCCAAGCTGATTTTCTTTTCCCTCTCTTTCATTAGGGCACCTCCCTTCCCTGAGTATGAGTGGTAGCCCTCACTGTCCTTGGCAGATATGATCAAAGTTCCTCAGAGATCTAAATGGAGTGCACTCAGCCAGCGGTCTAGGATTCATGCGCTGGGTGCACACTGGGGCGCGCATGGGCGAAACCTTGTGTTCAATGGGGCGATAGCCACAAGGCACCCACACCCTGCAGGGCTGTGGCCCACATTAGGAAGCAAGTGGTGATGAGGTGACATGCCACAGCCAGACTCCCCATGCAGGGACCGTGGGACTTTGACTTGCTCGGTAGAAACAAGTTCACCATTTGACAGGAGCTTTAAGAGGCTCCTTTGCCTGACAGTTTCTGGTCTGCCTTTTGAAACGTTTGCCGTCTGGGAATGGATGGATTGCTGGATGGCTAGAGACATTTGCTAATGCTGTGTCTTTCTGATATTTCATGGCTTGTTTCTGGGTTTAGAGGAAATAAGATGTTTTACACCTTTTGGGTTACGTGTTGAATGTAGAAAAAAAGAAAGAAAGGTATGTGGTGGCACTTGCCCATAGTTCTAGCACTTTTGAGTTCTAGGCCAGCCTCAGCGCTATGGGATTCGGTCTCCAAAAGGCGAGTGGGATGGAGGTTAACAGACCCTACTGGAAGCAGAAACAATGAACAGCCAAACATTATTTAAAACACTGCAAAATGCTTAAATAAATAGAGATACAACATGTTTCTAGATAGAAAGTCCATCTAAAAAATCAGCTTCATTGAGGGATGTGGTGGTTTGATTCAGGTGTCCCACATAAACTTAGTTGTTCTCAATGCTAGCTTGCCAGCTGATAGACATTTGGGAATTAATGCCTCCTGGAGGGAGAGTATTGTTGGGGGCGGGCTTATGACTATTATAGCCAGTGTCCCCTGCCAGTAGTGTTTGGCACACTCTCCTGTTGTTATTGACCAAATGATGTTGGCCAGGAGGTAATGTTCGCCCTCTGCTCATGCCATAGTTTTCCCCTGCCACCATGGAGTTTCCCCTAGAGTCTGTAAGCCAAAATAAACTTTTTTCCCCATAAGCTGCTCTTGGAACTGTGATTTCTGCCAGCAATGTGAACCTGACTGCAACAAGGTATAATTTAAGTGTCATGAATGAACCCATTTTAGTTGCATAATTCAATGAATTTTACTAAAGTTGCAGAGTTTGGCCATTGCAACTCAAGTTCATTTTAGCAGAAAAGTTCATTGTTGCTGTTGTGTTTTTTTTATGGGATAGGACAGAAACTTGACAAATTGATGCTTTGAAGAATAATGTGTGAAAGTAGACAAAAAGATTAAAAATTAAAAGAGAGCATATTTACCTTAAAATTAAAAGGGGGGCTAGAGAGATGGCTTAGCAGTTCAATTAACCATTAATCAAACCTATGCAAAGCCTAAGGACCCAGGTTCAATTCCCTAGAACCCACATAAGCCAGATGCACATGGTGGCACACCAATCTGGAGTTCATTTGCAGTGGCTAGAGGCCCTGGCACACCCATTCTCTCTCTCTCTCTCTCTCTCTCTCTCTCTCTAGTAAATAAATAAAACATAAAGTATTTTTAATTAAAAAATCATATTCCAAGGCAGTGTGCTTCTGGCCCAAAATTGTTCAGTGGAGACAAGGAGTGGATTTGAGCATTTTTTGTTCTGAGGTACAGTCTGGGTAACCAAGGTTTGCCTCGAATTCACAGTTCTCTGGCCTTGGACTCGTAAGTGCTCTATTGTATGTGTACCATCATGTCTGAGTTAATAATTCTTAATTTTAAATGTAATGAAAGAGTAAGGAAATTTTACTAAAATAAGTGTAGCTGGCTTTTTATTTATTAAGAGAGAATTTCCAATGTTCTCATCACGAAGAAAAAAACGTATTAGCTACAAATGTTTACACTGATTTAAGTGATGGAATGTGCATGCAAGTGTATGTGTTAAAATTGAATGATGCAGTAAAAAATATGTAAGATTTTCATGTTTTCATTTATCAGTTAAAATACACTTAAGTTTGAAAGGTAATAAAATAAAGTACTGATTGTGTATTTACTTTTGGAAAGAAATACTCTCAATTTACATCTTGGATGTACTTCAAATAACAAATAGTTAACAATGTGTTCACATTAGAGTTTTTTTTATGCATGAGCCTAGTAGAGTAATAAGTTTGGGGCTGGAGGGATGGTTTAGTGACTAATGCACTTGCCTGCAAAGCCAAGAACACAGCTTTGATTCCCCAGGACCCATGTAAGCCAAATGCACAAGGTGGAGCATGTGTCTGGAGTTCATTTGCAGCAGCTAGAGGCCCTGGCACACCCATATTCTCTCTCTCTCTCTCTCTCTCTCTCTCTCTCTCTCTCTCTCCCTCTCTCTTCTCTCTCTCTCTTGCTCTCCCGCTACCTATCAAATAAATAAATAAAATAAAATATTAAAAAACAAAAACAAAAAAGAACTGTGATTGTGTAGAGATGAAATGTTGCAGATTCAGAACCAATTTATTTTTAAAAGAAGCAATAAGTTTGTTAGAAGACACATGAGAACTTCCATGTGCACTAAAGAAAGCATGTTAAAGATAGAGCATGAAAATCTTTTATAATAAAAAGATATAAGTCTAACAGAGATAAAAGTCAATGCAAAAATTACAGGCTCAGATTTTTTTAAAAAGTCACTTTTTTTGCCTCTGGAAAGCACCAGAAGGTCAAATTAAGTGCTTTCTTTAGAGTGTTACCACCCACGGCAGTGACAAGATTGCAGCATTAGGGAAATGAGATTTACTACAGGTCTAACAGCTTTGCAACAAGCATAACCACATGGAGATGGGCTCCACAGCTAGAATAACCTCAGAACTGTTCCAAGTTTGTGTCACGATGTCCCTTCCTTTACATTTCCACGTCCTTACTCAAAGAATGGAGGCTTCCATAGAAAGACTGGGATTTCAGCACAGGCAGCTGACGGTTGGAGGGTGTCCACTCCCAGCTCCTAGGGGAAGAGTCTCTGCCTGGAATATGTCCTTAGGCAGCTCAGACTTATTCAGAGTTATGCCTGCCACAAAGGACAAATAATATGGCCAAACAATTAGTAATGACACAAAAATAAGAGGATAAAGTAATGTACAGTTACACCAGTGATAAAATTAACAGAAATTGAATATGATGATAGGCCACCATGCATATCAAGTTGCCAACACTTTACAATAGCAGATCCTTACTGCGTTTTCCATGTGTCAGGCAGTATGTTCAGAACTGTAGATCTGTGGTTGTATCAGTTCTCATCACAGTACTATAGAATGTGAGCTATTTTTTTTTTCAAGTCTAGTCCAGGCTAACCTGGAATTCACTATGTAGTGTCAGGGTGGCCTTGAACTCATGGTGATTCTCCTACTTCTGCCTCCCAAGTGCTGGGATTAAAGGCGTGTGCCACCATGCCCAGGTGTGCTATTATTTTGACAGTTATTTTTCAGCTACAGGAAGTGATGATAAGATCTCAAATATCTTGCTTAAGATTACACCACAGCAGTGGCAGAACTAGGAGCAGGAAGACTGAAAATCAGCAATCTACCCATGGCAAAACCACACACACACACACACACACACACACATCAAAATTTCTGAACAAGTAATTTAGTAAAATTATGTCAGAAATGCTCATGGTTGCCGGGCGTGGTGGCGCACGCCTTTAATCCCAGCACTCAGGAGGCAGAGGTAGGAGGATCGCTGTGAGTTTGAGGCCACCCTGAGACTCCATAGTGAATTCCAGGTCAGCCTGGGCTAGAGTGAGACCCTACCTCGAAAAACCAAAAAAAAAAAGAAAGAAAGAAATGCTCATGGTAAACAATTCCCAAGAACTGTACCAACAAAATAATCATGACTTTTTTTTTTTTTCTGCTCAAATGTCTTCTATGGGCACTTATGACAAGATTAACTATGCTAATGAAAATAGTGTAAAAAATCTAACAATAAATATGGCACATCACATGATAAGATGTCTTACATTCATTAAAAATCTTAAAGAACACTTGAAACCGAGGAAATGCTTAGGATTTCATACTTAGTCCAAAAAAAAAAAAAAAAACAGCATACATGTCTGCTTCTAACTATACTCACATACAGAGAAGAAAATACATTAATTGAAAGCTAATGCTCACATCTCAACAGAAGGATTTCAAATCGTTTTTGTATCTTTATTTTTATTTTTTGAATTTATAACTTAGATTTCTTTCATAGGGAAAAATGTTTCTACCTTACCTTATAACTTAATCTTTATGACAAAAATATTTAAATACACACAGAACACCTAAAAGGCCTCGGCTAAGTCTAAGTAAATGATTTCTAAGTCCTCATGTCAAGCCATGCTGAAATGGCGATGGTGAAGCAGCCGTGGGGAGGGATAAGCATCCACGGCACATCTTGGCCAGTCTTCTCTAGCAGCCATCTCCTGCTCGATGGCACTTCAGAGAGCTGAGAGGAAAAAGCTTCAGGTTTCTCTCAGGGTGGGAGGTCAAGGGTCTTCCTCTCAGGCCTCTCACTATCAACAGGAATGGCTTATAGTAGACACAAAATTAGGTCATGGTAATTTAATGAAACCTTGGTTGTATTTCAGACAGGTTTGAGATGACCCTATAAACATTTTACTCTTCTTGTAAAGATTATTACAACCATCAAAAAGGCTTTTTGTTGGTGGTGGTGGTGTTTAGTGTGTGTGTGTGTTTCTTCATTTGTCCATTCACCTTGGCATTAGTGTATAGAATCACTATGGTTTCTTGACCAAACCTCTTGGGTAATACACACACACACAAAAAAAAAAATTAGATACCTTTATAAAGCAGCTGAGAATCCAGCACATTGCAGATGCCTTCAGGATTCTTCACTGATAAAATCAACTCAAGAAAAACTGCTAAACAATGCAGTCGGGCTGGAGAGATGGCTTAGCGGTTAAGTGCTTGCCTGTGAAGCCTGAAGACCCCAGTTCGAGGCTCAGTTCCCCAGGACCCACGTTAGCCAGATGCACAAGGGGGCGCATGCATCTGGAGTTCGTTTACAGAGGCTTGAAGCTCTGGCGCGCCCATTCTCTCTCTCTCTCTCCCCCCCTCCTTCTCTCTGTCACTCTCAAATAAATAAACAAACAAAAAAATTTTAATAAAAAAAAACAATGCAGTCATGGGAGCTATCCATTTCTATATGTGTTGCATATAATATAGTATAACAAATACTTTGATGGAATAAAAATGTAATTATCAAAGCACCAATGCTGAAAATATACTCTTATGTCAACTTGTCAGCCACTTTGCACAAGTTTTGAAACAGAGGTTGATATAATGATCCTGTCTAGTCCCTCTAAAAATCCTACAGTGTAGATTAAATAGATACCCTAACTTCAAAATGTCTAGGGGTTGGAGGAGTGGATTGATGTCATAACAAGCCTCTACATAATACTGACTATGAATCAGACATGATTCTAGAACTACTAACAGGTATTAACTCATGTAAGCTCTCCAATCACCATATGAATAAAAGGATATTACTTATAGGAAACTGAGGCACAAAGAAGATAAGCCACTTGTCCAGCTTCAAGTCCATGCAGCTTGATGTAAGAACCCATGCTTTAAACCACTAAAGATGTCAACTACAAGTCTAAAATAATAATCCAGTGTAGGCTCTTCTGGACAGCTAAATGCTACCATGTCTTGAAATGGATTCAGAAACATGGTGTTTGGCAATATCTCTGTCTTGGTAGCATGTAACCTCAGCATTCTGCAGAGGACATTTTTCACAGTTCATCAGTCTACCAGATGCTTGCTTGAGGGAACTGTGTCTCATTAGTTTGGGTCTTTTCACTATATCCTGAGACAAAAGGAATGGGAGTGTTTTCATATAAGACAGGACACAGGCTAGAGATGATAGCAAGACCTGCCTCCCCAGCTCCTGGAAAAGTCAGTCAGTGACGTGGATCTCAGTCTAATCACTTCAGGCCACTGGGTCTTGGTGGCTTCTGGCACTTCTGCCTTTTGAGCTGCCCCTTGTATGGATTTCACAAAGTTCCCCCAGAGCCTGTGCAAAGCACGGATTTATTCCCCAAGCATCTTGAAAAGAGTTTCAGTTTTAGCTCCTGAGTTTGATGTGCATAGTTGTGGAGCATCACACGATTTCTAGATGCTACTTTTTCTGGCAGAATCTGCACCTTGCCTATGCCTAGAACCCTGTATAGCTTTGTTAATCACAGAATTTTAGAAAGTGAATTTTAGAGACCTAGTTCAGTTCCTTTCCTATGTCCAGAAACATCACCAAACCCATACAATGAATGGTAAGATGGAGTCTGCTCTTTTCGCCACGTTTCTCTTTATTGAGTCTCTTATCACATCTGTACCCAGAGAAACAAACCACCTGAGTTATGCATACCCAAGGTTTGCGATACACATATATTTATTCACTGATTAAACCTTATAAGATATATTTCTTTGCATGATAGCTTACAAAACCATTGCTTTATTCAATAGTAGTTGAACTTTTATTAAGCAAAATCTTAATAATAAATACTTCAGTCTTAATCATTAGTTATGTCTTTTTTGTGAAAGCGGAGCTTTTTGTCACTAGAATTCCTAAAGAACTTACAGACACACTGTCAATTTTCCAAGACTTCTAGCTGCAGGGTAACCATAAAAGATTTCCAGCATTTATTTTGCTTTCCTAAACTCCAAATGCTGGAAAAAATAAGAAATGCAAGGCTCGCTCCTGTTCTTTACATTAGCGTCTCTAATGTGAAAATTTCAAATTTCTATTTGATACTGCTTACATTTTATTTCTAGTACTAAAATGAGAAGAAAACCTAGTCTTCCCAGATGCAAAACCTGAAAATTAAAAATGAAGTGTTCTTGAAGAAGGAGCACTGACCCACTTCATGTTTACTTTATAGTTAAGTCAGGCAAACCTCAAACAGAAGCTTCAGAAAAGACACCACACACACACACACACACACACACACACACACACACCTGACATAAACTTCTGCATTCCACTGTCATCAGACATGGAAAGCTTAGCTGTCCTCAGGACAAGGAGGATGAGCTTCCCAGTTACCCATCGGGGTTTCAGCGTGGCGTCCTGACAAGTGGATGCTCTCCAATATACAAAACAGCTCTGCAAGTAAAAACCAGTTCAAAGACACTCTGCAGAAAGTCACTTCACTATCTTGACACACACATTACTTAAGCACTGGATTAGAGTCTCCATTTCAGGAAGATGTTACAGTGAAAGGTTTGTGCTCTCTTTTTCCAGAACATCTTTGGGTTCAGAGCTTGAATTAAGTTTAATTACATGTTCAAAAAGAAAAACCAGTTGTCATGGTTTTGGATTGTTACTGTTTGTGCTTCTTGCAATGTCAAATAGGATAATTGTAATATGAAGAGTAAAATATATTCCACTGTGAAAAGCAGAGGATGGATCTGTGATTAATCCTTGAACCATGAAGGTTATAAAAGTTATTGTTATGGTGTCCATATTTAACAAATTTTAGTAAAAGATTTAAATGGATCAAATTCAAGGCATATTATAACACCAAAGGTTGTGTGCTTCCTGGAGTGGGGATTGACCTGCTGAGCTTGTAAAACAAAGGATTTTCATTCCACAGAGTTCCTTCTGTTTCAGTCTTTTCCTAATGAATGTTTGTTTATATTGTTTGAAATGCATATGTCCTTCTAAACCATTTTCTACCTTCCTGAATTTACCTGAAAAATTGCTTACTTTGAAAGGGAGATGGCCTTATTATTTAAGATGTTTGTTTCCCATATGTTTACGAAAGTCATATCTATGAGTATCATTTTCTAATGTGTCCGCGTGCTAATAGAGGAGACTAACATTAATTCCAGGTGCCTAACGTTATTGTTCCATGCTTTTCACGCTCCTTGTTTGTGCAGTAACTGTGCCTCTGTTTTCAGTTCCTGTTAATTCATCCATGATTTTTTTAATTATAGGGGCACTAAGAAGTTACTTTTCTGAAATGAGCATTGTATTTTGGGCAGAGTGACAATCTTGTGAAATACTGACTCATTATTGACCATTAAGTAGTTTAGAATTAGACAAAAACAAATACTCAAGTTCATTAAGATGATTTGAGATTTCTTGATATTGACTTTCTTATATAAATGCTATCTCTGTTTTCAGCTACGCATTTAGTTAATTATTAGATGAGACAAAGGGATTTTCAAAAAACAGTAACACCTCCAAGTTTATAAATGTTACAGACAGGACAGTACACACAGCGTGCTCCCAGTTCACTGGGGATATGTGTGGGCAGTTCTCCCTGTTTGCCTTTTGTTTGAATTAATTATTTGGGAGGAATATTTTTAAATTACAATAAAAGCACATGAAGTTACTTTTTTTTTTGAGGTAGAGTCTCACTCTATCCCAGGCTGACCTGGAATTCACTATGGAGTCACAGGGTGGTAGCCTTTTCCTCCTACCTCTGCCTCCCAAGTGCTGGAATTAAAGGCGTGCGCCACCACACCAGGCTTGAAACTACTTTTTAATAACAGCAGCAACTTAAAACTCTTCATGTACGGGGTGACAGTAGAAATATTTCTTAAAAACAAAACTATGATATTCCTTGCTTCCCTCAGATTCACTTTCTCCAAACCCAAACTGCCCCAGTCCATGTCTCCAGACTCAAACTTTAGCTTTTGTATTAGAAATGGCTGCTTCAGCCTCTCATGTTCTTGATTTCATTCCCCGCGTCTTAAAATAGAACAAGTCTTGAGAAATGCAAAGACGTTGATCAACAGGTGTAATGTTACAGTTACATAGGCAGAACAAGCTCCCATACTCGATGATACAGTAGGGTCGATATAGTTAACAGCAAAACACTATCTCAAGAGAACTAGAAGACTTTGAATATACTCAACATTAAAAAAAATGATGATAGCTTAAAGTACATATGTGAATTATCCTTATTAGATCTTTACACAATGTATACATGAATAAAAATAATGCACTCTACCCAATAAATATGTGCCATTTTTATGAGTCAATCAGGAAATATGAAAGGCAAAAAAGGCTCTTCCAGTTTCCATTGACCTACCTAACTCTTGATCATATCAAATTTGGTTCAGGAGTCCTCTGCTACAGCAAGACCTCCCCGAAGAGGGTACTCTGCTCCTACAGGTTCTCACAAGGCCCCATGTTTCTCTCCAGCCACTGCATAAGCTCTTTAAACAGAGTGCCTGACTCACAGCACCATTCATCACGTTTACTTTTGGAACAGGTATTAATAATGCTAAAGCTGAACCTTAACTAAAGAAAAAAGAAGGTGTTTTTTTTTTTTTAATAAAAGCATTTTTTTCGAGATGGTGACCAGCTATGTTGCTCAGGTTGACCTTGAACTTCTAAGCTCAAGTGATCCTCTTGCCTCAGCTTCCCAAGCAGCTGGGACACCAAACCCAGCTTTAACCTTCAAATTCTAGATGATTGACATTATGCTAAGCATTTATTATACATTATTTTCTTTAATACAGTTGATCTTGATGGGTACTCTCCAGGATACACCAACATTGCCTGGAAATTTCTTACAAATGCAAGCTCTTGGATCTACCCCAAATGAATCAGAAACTCTGGGGTTGGGTCTCTGCAATCTGTATTTCAATAACCTCTGGATGACTGTGATGTCAGCTAACGTTTTAGAAATACTGCTTTAATTAAAACATAAATTTTGTCCCCTAAAAGAGTTGTTTTATAAAAATAAATCAACGTGAAAATGAGACTGTGCCTTCTAAACAAGTCAAAAAGATTCCTATACCCCTTGTGGGATTAGTCGCAGGCTCTTCTAATGCAAATAACAAAAAAAAAAGTTACTCTTTAACTTTCACTGCTTTGCTTTAGTCGTCCTATGCTAATTAAAGTTGCTGAGAACAAGCTGGAAACATCATTATACAATAAGTTTTTTGTTCATTAGTGTTTCTAAAATCCATTCCAAGTCTATTGTCCACATAAAGTGTTGTTGTAGTGCGTAAATGATGGCACAATTACATGCTTGCTATATTGTACAAATTCTAAACTCACTGGCACTGCTCAGTAGCAATGAAGCAATTAACATTCCAAGCCTGATGTGGCGTTGTACAAGGCAAGGCTTAAAACTTATCAGTGGTTTTCTATTTTCCCTAATGCTGATTACAAGCCTGTATTATTTCATCTTCCTCCCAATGGTAGGAGAGGCTTTTGAAGACCTGTCAGTTTCACAGCATTTATTTGGAACAAATACGTTGAAAAGAAGATTATGTTTTGTTGAAGAATTATGTCCAACTATGTACTGCTGTATATCAAACTATCCCAAAACTTGCAACAAACAAAGCATCATTTTGCTCACAAATCAGCAGTTTAACCAGGGCTCACCAAGTAGCATGCATCTCCCGCAGTTCCGTGTGATAAGAGGAGCTGGCCTCCACATAGGAGAGCGCTTCCAAGAAGGGCTGTTTCTGTGACTGGCGCCTGCGCCGGGGCTGGAGCTCAGAGCGAACCCTCGGTTCTGTCATCCAGGTTTCCCTATGCTACAGCTTTCGCTTCCGCTCTGTCTACAGTTAACACAACCCAAGAGACAAAAGCAAAAGCCAAAGGCCTTGGTCAGAAAGCCCACATAGCGTCACTTCCTTGGTGCAATGAGCAGGGTACGGTGAGAAGCCACACGGATTCAAGGACAGAGCACACAGAGCCCCATTGCTTCTTGGGAAAAATCTCAAAGATCCTGTAGCCATTTTCCATTTGCCACAGATTACGTATTCACTTGGAGGAATATGGACCTTCAGCTAAAATTATTTCCAGCCTTCTTTGGCTATCTGTTTTACTTTTAGGCCCTTTATAAAAATGTTCCTGATGCAAGAATTTAATCCAACAAAATTAAGGAAAAAAATTAAGAGTAAATATGTTCAAGAATTTGAAAATGCAGTTGAAATTTATTTGTATCACTTTTGTTAAAACCAGGTCCATAGCTGAACAGTAAATGGCCAGCTCACAACATGCCGTCTGCTAACCTTGTTCTATAAACTCTATGTGAATGCAGATCATCCTGGGCCAGTGGGTAAAGTGCTTAGCATCCAATTATCATAAACATAACTAGGAACAATTCAAACCAAATAGAACATGTCCAATTATCAACACAAAAATACATATTTCTCTATGCTTGCTTAATAATAGTTGCTTATTTGTTTTTATTTTCCTTTTTCTTCATTGAATTACCCAGAAAAAGTACTCTTCACTGTTCCATTCCACCTGAACCTTAAGGTACAAACTAAGTCAGGGTGATACTTCAGACAAACCATAAATATTGCCAGACAACCCAGCAAGCACAGGAGGTGATCACCTTCCGATTTAGAAAAAAAGAGAAATACAACAGTCATTAAGTATTAAAACATAAGCAATTACTTCAGAAAAAATATACCATTGTTTGCTGCCATAAGCTTGCATTTACCAGTAAATAAATAAAACTGATTTGCTCATATCAGAATCAAACATGTATACCCTGAAAAATAAGGTTGGCTTTCAGGGGGTTCTTCTGTTGATTTTCAAGTGCATCAATGAGGTTTTGACTCAAGACAGGGATTATAGGCACAAATCCATAGTCTAAGAGAAACTTATAACTTGAAAAGTAATTTCAAGGAGTAAATGAATGAAAAGAAATGACAGATGCATCCATAATCTTACAAAGCGGCATTTGAGAGCTGAATACCTCTCTAACTATTAAGTTGTTGAGTGGTAATTAATTTGAAGGGTGACATTTGCTGGACGCCCAGCAACGTGGCTCAGACGTAGTCAACTGCTTCCCTCTTCTGGCCAAAGGCAGAGAGAGGTTTGATTTTTACTTTACTACTTATCTGAGCAGAATTGTCTTCCCATCATCCTCAAAATCATGTCTCAAACAATGAAAATTTACCACACATCCTACAAGTAAAATAAAATCCTTTATAATTCCAAAAATATATGTCAAAATATCTAGGAAGTGTTGTGGGTGAGGTTCTCATTGGTCAGAACCATTAAGTGTGGAAATAATTAACACCCGTTTTCCAAACTGCCTTCAGGAACCATGGGCAGTTAATATATTTTGATTGTCAACTAAAATTATCTATGGATAGTGGAATGAATATTGGTGGTTCTTATGGGGAAGAATGGGAAATTATAAAGATAAAAACTGTGGCAATTTTTACCAGAGATTCTAGAATGAAATGCAGTTTCTTGTCACAACCTCCCCAGTGCTACAAGTCTTACAAAAGGAAATGAAGAGATTAAATTATCAGATCCAGAGACTCAAAAGCATTTATCTTAATTGATATCAGCTAAATAATTTAAATCTCCCTATGGATCTTTCATATTTGGGTCTCCCACTACTCCCAAATTATATCACACAAAATGTCAAGAGAAAATAAACTGTTACAAAAAAAAAAACTTTGATCAAATGAAATTTGACTAATTCATTCAATTATAAACTATATGCATAACGGCCATGTTTATAGATAATACACCATTTGGTATTTTATCCAAAGGATATGAGCACAAGGGAGTAGAAATAGCACAGGCCAGGACAAGCAGAAGGAAATAATCTAGAGGAAGCAGATTTAGAATAATAAATTCTGGAGCTGTGGAGATGGCTCAACAGCTAAAGGTAGTTTCTTGCAAAGCCTGCTGACCCAAGTTCAGATCCTCAGCACCCATGTAAAGCTCAACAATGAGAAGCAGAGCCAAGAGAATCAGAAACTTCCTCAACAGACTCACTTGCAATGGCACAAAATCCTCCCTCAAAGAAGGTGATGCACAGGCAACTCCTCTGACCTCTACACATACGCCCACCCACATACATGCACACACATAAACAAAAAAAAGTTTCATAAAAAGAATAATAATTCTATTAAAATCAAGTTTCAGGATACATGTACTTTGAAATATTGATGATAAATATGAAGTAACTAAAGTAGTTAGATCTAAGAATATCTGAGAACAAAGACAATCAAAATTTGAATCCTCCTATTTTGTACTTAATTATTAAAAACCCAATCAAAAGGCTGGAGAGATGGCTTAGTGGCTAAGGCAGTTGACTGCAAAGCCTAAGGACCCAAGTTTGATTCCCCAGCACCCATGTAAGCCAGATGCACAAGGTGTCGTATGCAACTGGAGTTCGTTTGCAGTGACTAGAAGCCCTGGCATGCCCATTCTCTCCCCCCCAAAAAATAAATTAATTAAAAAACATTTATAAAGGTCCAATCAAAGACTTCACAAACATAATATGCAAGTAAATTATTGAAAATCAACAAAATTAAGTTGCAGTAATATTCAGCAAATACAAATAAGGAAGCAAATATACATAGGTCAATATAATGTCTTCTAAATTTCTTTGAACCACTCCTGATAACCCAGGGCTCCTTGCTGAGTTGTCTCAATATCCAGGTGACACCACAGAGGAAATGCTAAGTTAAGCATGAAAACTGCATTCACTCCTAGCCTGACAACCTGGGCCAAGGAGATGGCAATAGACACTGAGGACACTCAAAATGTGTCATAGAAGAAACACAGAAGTTGTTGAGAGTGCAACACTCAAGTAGACTTATGCCAGGCTCGGGAAACATTGTGGAAGAGGGAATGAAAAGACTTTAAGAGCCACAGGGTGGGAAGGAGGCACGGTCCCCACCCCTGACACACACACAATGACTGACTGATGCATTCATGACCCACAGCCCCATAGTGAATACCAGCCTCTGTGGAGTGGGGGTGGGGAGGAGGGGAATTAGACCAACACAGGATTTGTCATACAACAAATTTCTAATTAATAAAAAAAAGTCAGAAGTGAGATAAGGGCTGTGCAATTAAGAGCAATGAAACTTTTTCTTTTCATTGATTGTTCAAAATGCAATTAAGGAAAACCATCCTGAAAATCATCAGCACAGAATGGCCCCCACAGAGCCTCAGAGGTGGAGGGCACCCCCAGGGTATCACCATGGCCAGCTCACATGGCTGTGATGGACACTCCTGCCAACCAGTGCCATGTTCCAAAACACAATAGCAGACATGCCACCAGAACTTGCAAAGCAGTAATTGGAAACCTAGATATAAATATCTAATGTCTAAAATATTCTGAATTTGGACTTAGAGAGCTTCCTTGGAGAGGATTGTGTGTTCTCACCCTAAGAGAAAAGGTTGATATTTCACTCCTGACTTCCAGGGAGGCACGGGTCCGTGAGTCATTGGAAGCCTGAGAGTCATAGTGATTTAGCTCTGATGTAAGCTTCAGACTCAATGCCTACTTACCTACCTTGATGGCAGGTAGAAGAACCCATCCTTCATTAGGAGTGACCTAGCTTCCAGACTGTGTCCAGGCAAAGAATGTATGAGGTTTGCTGGATCCAACATGTGTCAGATGGACTCCATCCAAGATGGAGTGTGAGTCAACATGTCTTACACCATGCCTGTATAGACCCTCCTAGAAGAAATAGACCATGAGAGAAAGAACTAATGCATATAGTTAAGAACATGTAGAGTTTGTGTTACCTGGGACTCCCAGACAAAAGATAGCTGGTCTGAGAAGCCACTAGGCAGAGGTGACTGTGCAGAAAGGTGACCATGTCGCAAAACAGAGAAGGCATGTTGAAGGAAATACAAGCTGGAGATGTCTAGTGAGACAAGATATGGAAAAGCAGCTTTCACAATGAATTCATTAAAATAAAAGGAAGAAACCAATGTATACCCTGGAGGCTCAATGAATGTGCTATTGACATAGCAGGGTATGTATTTTATTTCTGTGACTTTGTTTCCCCACTATACTCCCTGGTTCCCTCTGTTGTGCCTGACTTTGAGCACCAGGAAACCAGTTAACACCTACAGCACATGGTTTCATCACTTCCTGCTTATATTACAGCAGCTCACTGTGTGTCCTGTGGTGAACTATTACTCACCACATGAAGATCATGGGCTGAATCATACACTTATCATCATTGTAAATTTTCACTTAAAATATCATTGTGAACTTTTCACTTTTATGATAAGAGTGGGTTTGTTCCATTTAATCTAATTTTAAGACCTTCTTTGATTTCGTTTCAAGCCCAGATTTCCTTGTAGCTTAGTTTCTTTTTATTTGCCTGATTCGATCTGAGTCTCTGTCCCTTCAAGGCATTCATATCTGCCATTATAAATATTACATGAGTCTTAGCAGGGTCATCTTCTGTGTTTCCATCTATGTATCTTTGGTATTTATTTACTATTTTGCTTTATTCATGGGCAGTATTTGCCTCTCTTTTTTGTCTTGAACAGATTCTTTTCCTGTTTTCCATTCAACTAGTGGTTAACTTTCTGATTTTTCTAGCTATCCTAACCTGCTACTAAGGATGACAAGTTCTTCTAGTTGAGAAAATTCCCCTCTGTCCAGTTCAGCCTTTACAAATCTTTGTCCAAGTCTAGAATTTACTTTACAGCAGCATTACTTCTTTCTTTTTAAAAATATTTATTTATTTACTTATTTGCAAATAGAGAGAGAGAGAGATGCGAGGGCCTCCTGCCACTGCAAAGGAACTTCAGATGCATGTGCCACCTGGTGCATCTGGCTTTATGTGGGTACTGGGGAATCAAACCCAAGCCATCAGGTTTCGCAAGGCAAGAAACTTTCTGAAGCTTAATAAACTTTTACACATGCCTTTTCTGGTAAAATTATGCTAATTGACCTGATTCCATTGTGCACTGACTTGATCTTCATACCATGATCATGACACTGAGCTCCTATTTGTTGTCACTTGGAAAAAATAGATTTCCAAAACTGTAAATGATCTTTATACCAGAAATCCAGTGAGCTTGTATAAGACATGCTAAATTGACAGCATTTATTCAATACTTAAATACTGTTTTAGACAACTCAGTTAGATTGGTGTGAACTGATATGTTTTAACATTTTATTGACAACCTTCATTCATATACACAATGTACCCTGATCTTTATTGATAGCCTTCAGTCATATCCACAAGGTGCCCTTATTATAATCCCCTCCTCATGTTTTAAAAATTCATTTGTAAAGATGTAATTTATATACCATAGAATTCACCACTTAAAGTATACAATTCAATGATATTAATTTTGGTTTTATGACAGGGTCTTATTTAGCCCAGATTGGCTTCTGATGCACTATGTAGCTTGGTTTTATGAGAGGGTCTCATTTAGTCCAGGATGGCCTCTGATGCACTATATATCAAAGGATGATTTTGAATTCATGATCTTCCTGCCTCCACCCTCCCAAGTGCTGAGCTCACAGACAAGTACACTACTAAAATCTCTGTTGGTAACAAGGAGAGAACACTGAAAATTTAGTGACTGTTTATAAAACATCTGTGTGTTTGTGGAAAAGTAATTAATACAATTATATCAGGGCTCTCCAGAGGAAGAGAATGGATAGAATGAGCATGTATCATAAAGCAGATTTGTTAGATTGGCTTATGGATTCGTGATGGTCAGTACAATAATGGCTGGCTATGACAACTGGGTAGCTTCTGGGTCCATGAGGCTGGATGCCTAAGCATTATCCGTCTACACGGAAAGCCTGGTAGATTCCAGGAGAGCTGCTTGTCTTCTGTCCATGTTGGAAGGCTGATGAAGTTTCCAATGTCTGAGGTTAGCAACCACAGGGTAGATATTTGCAACAGCAAGAACCATGGACAGCCAGGCAAAAAGCCCTGTGTCCCCCCAAGCTTCTTTAGCTCCCACCACAGAAAGGACCACCCACTCTGGAGGAAGAACTTCATCCTTCAGTTAATCCTTCCTGCAAATATCCTTAGAGATCCACCCAGGAGGCATGTCTCTCACTCTATTCCTAATCTGATCAGTAGAGTTTAACTATCGCAGAGACATTTCATATTCATATCACACAACTTGATATTTATAAATGAAATTCTTACCAAATATATAATCAATAAATATTTTTGAAGAATTGTACTTTCCTCATTTAGTGGTCTCGGTATCCCTGCTAACACTCAATTAAAAACTGTTCTTTGGCTAAATGAAGAGATTATGTCCATCAGAAAGTTTTCTAAATGTCTATATTTAATTCCCTTTGATCCATGCTACTCTTAATCCTGTTTACAGTATCTGCTTTGTTGGGCTGGAGAGAAGGCTTATCTGTTAAGACACTTGCCTGCAAAGCCCCCTCTCTCATAAATAAATAAATAAATATTTTTCAAAAGAGAATCTGCTTTTTACAGATGGTGGCAAATACCCATCAGAAAGACAAGAGAAATCCAAGGGCCTAGCACAAGACAAGTCATCTCTATCACATATTCCAGGCCACAGAAAACATCACAGAGGAAGAGACTGATTAAACGTAAGTGCTGCTCTCACTGCTAACCTGAGAACCTCCTTCAGAGAGAGGGCAGTAGACACTGAGGAGACTCAAAACCCATCAAAGCAGAAAATTAGAGGTTGCTGAGAACTCAACACTAAAGGAGACTTATAATGTAGCCTCCAAGACTCAAGGAACATTGTAGAAGTGGGGACATAAATGATATAAGAGCCACAGGGCAGGAAGGAATACTGTGAGGCATTGCCACCTCCCCTCAACACACACACACAGGGACTGACTGTTGCATTTGTGACCCTACAGTTATTACTAATGATCATGCTGAGAAGGGCCTCAGTGGAATGGAGTCAGGGAGAGGGGACATAAGAGGATGAGCTAATGGGAAGACAACCAATTTGCAATATGTTTATATATTAAAATTCCTAATACTATTTAAATAAAAAAGAAAATCAGGGCTAGAGGGATGGCTTACCGGTTAAGGCATTTGCCTGCAAGCCAAAGGACCCTGGTTTGATTCCCCAGGACCTACGTTAGCCAGATGCACAAGGGGGCACATATGTCTGGAGTTTGTTTGCTACCTGGAGGCCCTGGAGCACCCATTCTCTCTCTCTCTTTCTCTCTCTCTCTCTCTCTCTCTTTCTCTCTGTCAAATAAATAAATAAAAATAAAATATTTAAAAAAGAAAATCAATTACACATATAATATATATTATACAATTTATAACTATGTATATAATTATAATTATATATGTATATAATTGATTTTCTTTTTTTTTTACTTCCCTTCTATCACTTCTCTGTCAATGAACACATGTCTAACTCTATGCCAATAACACAGTCCTAGTTAATAATGTTTTATAATAGATTTCACATTCAGTCATTTACTCCTCCATCTTTGTTTTTCTTGGTCAAAATGGTTTGGTCTCTTTAGGGACATTTATTATTTCAGATATTCATTTTAGAATCAGTTTGTCCATTTTTATTTTGACTTACTAAAATCTCACAGAATATGAAGTTCCATCTGGGAGAATTTAAATCTTAATAGTATTAACTGTTCCAATCCATTTACTAAGGTTTTACTACAGTATTATTTAATGTCCCTCAGCAATGTGTCATTCTTTTCAGGGTTCAAGTCTTATTTTTTGATATTCTTAAAAGTTGTTTGGCATTATTAATTTGTGGCATGTGAAGGGCCCTAAGTGTATGGATGTACCCTTGTACTTGTAACTTTATTTTGCATTGTGCAATATACTAGCTCTAGAAAGTTTGCATAGCTTTCAACATGTGAAATAAAATCATCTAGAAATAATTTTATTTTCTCCTTTCCAAATGTGATAACTTATATTTCTTTATCTTGTCACTATTTTCCTAGCTTGGTCCTCTAGTACAATATTGAATGAGAGAGCTGAGGGTGGCTCTCCCAGCACTTGCTTACAATTTAAGGGAAATTTTCTACCTTTCACCATTCAGAATGATATCAATCAAGAGTTTTTTTTCATTTTAACTTACATTTCTGGTATAATTTTACTTGCATTATTACCTAAAAATGTGCTGTATTTTGTTTTTTTTTTTCCTGCATTTGTTAAGATGATTGAGTAGTTTCTTCCTTTTATTCTATGAATGAGTTGCTTTAATTGACATTCATATGATGTACCCACTATGTTCTCTTGAAATAAACCCCACATGGTTATCATATGTATGTGTGTGTGTGTGTGTGTGTGTATGTATGTGTGTGTGTGTGTATATATATATATATATATATATATATATATATATATATATATATATAATCCAAGCTGACCTAGAGTTCAGGCTAGCCTTGAACTTACAAGACTCATCCTACCTCAGCCTCCCAAGTGCTGGGACTCAAGGCATGTGCCACCATGCCTGCTTCTTTACACTGATTTTTGCCTAAAATGAGGAAAAAAATCTCTTAATTTTCATATATATTTTTTTTCTCCAGCTGAATAAATTCAACGTCTATTACATTTCTCATTGTTTTCCACACTATATTTCTTCTACGTCAAGTCTTCAGCGATAGGCATGCTAGTTTTCACCACTCCTATACACCTCTACATTTCTCATTGTTTTCTTTGCTACATTTCTTCTACTTCAGCTATTGAGAGGTAGACGTGCTAGCTTTTACTGCTCTCACTCACCTTGTAGAAACCTCTGATCATGACCTTTGTCTGCTTCTTCTATTGCATGAAAATAATTTTATTTTTTAATTTCCTGCTTTGTTTCTCCACATCTGCAAAATTGCTTTTAATTCTAACTCCATTTCTATCTATAAGTACATATTTAGTTCTATTGAGATTATTTTGCTTTTAGTTTCGTGAGCCTATCTTTATTCTCAACCTAGTCTTGGTCCTTTCAGTCCAGCTTCTTTTTTAATGTTTTATTTTATTTATTTACGAGAGAGAGGGAGAGATAGAATGAGAATATGAGCATGCCAGGACCTTCTTCTACTATAAATAAACTCCAGACAGGTGTGCCTCATTGTGCATCTGGCTTGACATGAGTACTGGGAATCAAACCAAGACTGCAACTTTCCAAATAAATGCTGAGCCATCTCCTCAGCCACCAGACCTGCTTTTACAAAAATGAAGTGTCTTACTGGTAACATTTTTTTTCACCTGTTTAGTTTCATGTTACTTTTACTCTCTTTTTATAGATGGACTATCAGCTTATATGTGTAACTGTGAAGTAAGTTGCTGATATGAATGACGCAAAGCCAAGTCTTCCTAACTTTTAAAAAATATTTATATTTATTTATTTGAGAGAAATGGGGGCAGATATAGGGAGAGAGAGAATGGGCATGCCGAAGCCTCCGTCACTGCAAACAAACTCCATCTGGTTTCACATGGGTCCTGGGGAATCAAACCCCGGTGCGTTGGCTTTGCCAGCAAGCACCTTCACCACTAAGCCATCTCTCCAGCCTCAAGACTTCTTAACTTTTAAATATTTTTTTTTTCTGTTTGAACTTTCCAAGACTTGGATTTTTTCCAAGTTTTTCCTGGAGTCTCAATAATATAACATTTAGAGCAACTGAACTGTTTATCCATTCTAAAAGATTGTTTTACTGAGGACATAAGGAAAGAAAATGTTAAGCTATTCAAATGCAATAAATGTATGAAGAAGGTCTTAAAAGGTCAATGTTTCATTGGTACGTGGAAAATATGAATTATATTATAGTATCAAACAAAATGTAAACAAATGGGTAATAGTTCGTAGAGTGGAAATACCTCTTGGATGACGGGTATTCAGAGTCTTTCTATCCATGACGACCACAGCACAGAGGGTAGAAATAACACCAGGTCAATGGCACATGAACTAATGGTGGTTCATATGCTCTGTGCGTTCACCTGGTTGGGATGTCTTTTTAATTTTAAACATCAATGTGCTTATCCTCCTCCAATCTACAAATCTCAAGCTTGTCAACAACATAGGCCATAAGTCCTATAAGGTGGAATTAATGTTTACCAGCTATTCATTTTCTAGTTTTTAATAATGGCTTTATAGATATAAGTTAAAATAAAAAATTCAATATCTTGGATACAATAGTTTTTTCCTTTATTTTGTGTTATATAAAAAAAATATAACAAAAATTTCCAACATTTTAGACACATAAGTGTTTTGGTTATTTCCTCTCTTAATCCTCATTCATGCCACTTAGTTATTCAACAAACACCTTAGAGTCCCTTGATTCGCTGCAGCCACTTGGCTACATACAAGGAAGCATCGTTTACAACCTAATGTGAAGAAGGGCATGCTGGGTCCCTCTCCTTGGAACTGGAGAAGATACAACAGAGTGATATTTTTACCTAATGATGTAATAATGGTAAGAGCTTACAGAGAAGGATAGAACTTTTCAGTTGCATTATAGAATGTCACAATAAAATGAAGAGTAAGGGACTGGAGAGATGTTTGGCCATTAAGTCACTATGCTTACAAAGCCTGTCAGACTGGGTTTGATTTACCATTTCCCATGTAAAGGCAAGATGCATAAAGTGGCTCATGCATCTGGAGTTTGTAATCACAGAAGACCAAGGTGCATTTTTTTCTCTCATTCTCTCTCTCTCTCTCTCTCTCTCTCTCTCTTTATCTCTCTATTTCTCTCTCTCCCTCTCATTAATACAAATAGGGCTGGAGAGATAGGTCAGCAGTTAAGGCACTTGCCTTCAAAGCCTAACAACCTGCGTTTGATTCCCTAGTACTCACATAAAGCCAGATTCATAAAGTGGTGCATGTATCTGCAGTCTCAGGGCCCTGGTATGCCCATTCTCTCTATCTCTCTCTCTCTCCTCTCTGCTTGCAAATAAATAAATAAAAATATAAAACAATCCAACTATTTCTTAAATGTATTGTGACAAGATAAGAGCAGGAAGTTATAGGGGAAATAGATAATAAATTTAAACTAAATTAATTACCCAGTAGCCCCACTAAACTACATGATCTGAAGTGTATATTAGAAGCTGCTCTGAAGGAGTACATAGATAGGTACATGATACTGTGCAGAACAAAGAACTCACACTAAAGCTGGCCTCACAACCTCATTTAACAAGTCACAGAAAGAAGGGCAATGCTAAGGAAGCCATAGGGGCTGCTCTGAAACAGAGCTTTAAGTGAATAAAGATATAAAAGAAGTAATAGAATCAAATCAAGGAAACTGTAAAAATAATCATAGCCAGGAATTATGAAAAAGAAGACACAATTTGAGTAAATAAATAAATAGAACTTCTACACTATTGGTTGGATTTTTAAATGCCTCCCAACGGAAGCTACTCCTGTTGTTTGGCTAAATGGATATGTTGTGACCCTCAATTTTCCCTCTATACATTTATGTCTATGCCTATAGATTAGTGTTGCCCTCATCTTTGGTCAGAGAAGCTACCATTTGCAGATGGAGGTG
The DNA here is from genome assembly GCA_036346955.1 of Dipus sagitta. NCBI lineage: Eukaryota > Metazoa > Chordata > Mammalia > Rodentia > Dipodidae > Dipus > Dipus sagitta. The sequence continues at coordinate 63,069,455 of CM070786.1, forward strand.
ACCAGAGTGTTGAGAATAAGTGAGAGCTGAGTGTTCTGTTCTAAATGAGACATCTCTACTGTGTCTTCTAGGGTTCAGGGAACACTGCAGAAGAGGGGGCAGAAAGAATGTACAGTCCAGAGGATGAAGATGATTTCTTTGGAACAAGCTATCCTGACATGAAGTTCCCATTGCATTCATGACCTGCACAAGACTGAGACCATCCACATTTCATCATGGATGATGGAAGAGGGCAGAGAAAAGAAAGACTAGCTGGAAAGAAGAAGGGGTTCCTTAGGAAAGGTATGGGGATGGGGGCCAAAAAAGGTACTGGGAGGGGTGATCTAAATATATTATGTACATATATGAAGCTGTCAATAAATAAATAAGTAAATGGCCCTCAAAGGTCTGTGGTACTACTAAAAGGTGGAAAGAAGTTAGATCTCTGAAGGTGTGTCATTAAAGAGGATTGTGGGATACTGGCATCTTGCTGTTCCTCTGCTCACTTCTTCAATGCCCAGAGGTGGGCAGCTTTGCTCCACAACACACAGCCCACCATGATAGGCTGCCTCATCACAAATCCAAAAGTAACAGGGCCACCACCAGTCCTTGACTAAGACCTTAATAACTGTAAACCAAAACACTTATTTCCTCTTTTTAAGTTAGATATCTCAAGGATTTCCATCACAGCAACAGAAAGCTCACTAATACATTTCACAGATAGTTTCTAACATTGTAAACTAATTTCTGAGTTGACAAGCAGAGTAAAAGCAACTAAGGCTGGTCCTGGTGGCACACGCCCATAATCACAGAACCGCAGCACTCAGGGCGTGGAAGAAGGACCAGTTGTCCCAGGTCAGCTTCAGCTACTCAGTGAGATTGATGCCAACCAAGGCTACAGGAGACCCTGTCTCAAAAAGTCAAAAGAAGAGCTGTAGGAATGGCTTAGCAGTAAAGGCGTTTGCCTAAAAGCCAAAGGACCCAGGTTGGATTCCCCAGGACCTGCATTAGCCAGATGTACAAGGGGGTACACACATCTGGAGCTTATCTGCAGTGGCTAGAGGCCCTGGAGTGCCCACGTGCCCATTTTTTTCTCCCTCTCTCTCTCTCACTCTCTTTTGCTCTCTCTCTCTCTCTGTCAAAATATATAAAAATAAAATATTTTTTAAATCAAAAGAATATAGTGAACTAAATGTGAAATCACAATCACAAATGCAGTGATAGATTTTTTTAATGAATGTAAAAATGTGTGAGGAAAGCAAAAAGTTTGAAACTCAGGAAATGACAAAATCCAGCATATATTGGATAGAGAACCAGAAGAAAGGAGCCAAACATAAGAAAAGGCATTTTTAAAAATTGTTACTGAGGTTTTTGGGTGTTTTTTTTTTTACAATATTTAAAAAAAACAAGAGCTTCTTAAAGAAAGTCATTCTAACAAAGTAGATGCAACAAAAGATGAACAAATATTTATTGTGATAAACTATAAAACATTAAAATGAAGAAAAGAGTGTACACAAATGACTGCTCAGGAATTGCCCAGCTGGAGGCCCCTTTACTGCACCTTGGCCCCAGTTACTACATTGCGGTGGTTCCCCACACTAAGCGCAGATCTGGACGCTGTCGTGTCCACAGTGGCCACCCCGTCCGCCACAGTGTGACTCCTCTCAGCCTCAGCTCAACAGTGTTCCAGAGTTTTGTTCCCTGCTACACTAGAACCTGGATCCGCTCTGGCCAAAACAACCCAGCAATTGTCTGCCATCCGGGATGCTGCAAAGACCAGTTTCCAGTGCAGGGTTCCTTCCGACTTCACCATTCCTCGATCTTCCTCAGCCCAAGGAGAGCTTGTAGCAGTCCCTCAATGGCAGTGTAGTCAGTCTCTTAAGTGGCACCTGGAGTTCATTTGCAGTGGCTGGAGGCCTGGGGTGCCAAATCCCCCTTCTCTGTCTCTCTGCATGCAAACAAATAAACAAAATATTTTTTTAAGCTAATGGGAGGCTGGAGAGTTGGCTAAGTGCTTAAGGTGTTTGACTGCAAAGCCAAAGGACCTCGGTCAGATTCCCCAGGACCCATGTAAGCCAGATGCACAAGGTGACACATGTGTCTGGAGTTCATTTGCAGTGGCTGGAGGCCCTGGCACACCCATTTTCTCCCTCCTCCCCACCCCCCTGTGTCTTTCTTTCTCTCTTACCCTCTTTCTCTCAAATAAATAAAAGTAAAAATATTTTTAATTTTTTTAAAGTTAATGGTGCAGGCTAGAGATGGCTCAGCACATAAAGGAACTTCCTTGCAAAGCCTGATGACCCGGTTTTGATTCCCCAGTACACACCTAAAGGCAGACATACAAAGTGGTACGTACATTTTGGATTTCATGTGCAGTAGCAGGAGACCCTGGCATAACTATTTTCTCTATATTTCTTTTCCTCTCCACTCAGTGGGTTGTGGATGTCTCCTTGGCTGCTCTCCAGATACTCCTCTTACTTTAGGTTCAACTACTTGTGATTTTCTTTGTGCTGGTCTTGCTGATTTTACAATGTCTTAAATATAAACATTTAGGTATTTCAGTAAATTTGTTCATTTTCAGCCATAATTTGCCCATTATTTTCTGCCATATTGTATTATCCTATGTTTCCTATTCACTCTGAAATTCAATTACATGTATTTCAGACATTTCATATTATGTCTACAGTAAGGGGTATGATTGCTCTCTCCTCTCCTCCCCTCCTCCTCTTCTTCTTCCTCCTCCTCCTCCTTCCTCTTTCCCTCTCTCTCTCCCTCTCTCTCTCTCTGGGGTGGAGGTGCTGGAGACCCAGGGCTGCTTCACACATGCTAAGCAGCAACACTACCCATGAGCTTCATCCTCAGCCCCTGGCTCCATATTTTTATACATAATTGGTGACATTTTTTAGCCTCTCTGTTGCCTCTTCCCTTTTTGCTTTGCATAAGGACAAGATGAACAAGAAAGCCTTGGAATTCCTTCATTATTCCCCAGTAGGAAATTCAAACTATATCCTGTGTTGTTGTTTTTTTTTTTAAGACAAGATTGAGAGGCATACTCAGTTCTCCCAAATAGCCTTAACCACTAAGCCATCTCTCCAGCTCCACAATCTTCTTGAATAGAAACAATATCATTAGTATGTATGTTCTCCCTAAATCAGTGCATAAAGAATGCAGTCCAAATCCAAGAGGACTTTCTGTTGTCTTAACTGCTGAAATTACAAGCTGATTTCACAATTTAGTTTGAAGATCCAAAACCCTCAAGTAGACACCAAGTTGGGGGAGTCTTAAGTAAATGGGTTTAAGACTTATTATAGGGCTGGAGAGATAGATATCTTAGTGGTTAAGGCACTTGCCTGCAAAGCCTAAAGACCTAGGTGTGATTCCCCAGCGCCCACGTAAATCCAGATGTACAAGGTGGCTCATGCAGCTAGAAGAAAGTCTCAGGTATCATTCCTCAGGCATTTTCCCTTTATTTTGAGACAAGGTTTCTCACTGACCTGGAATTTCCCAAGTAGGCTAGACTGGCAGGTTAGCAAGCCCCAAAGATCCCCCACCTCACCTATGTCACTATGCGTGGCATTGTTTTTTTTTTTTTCTTGAAGTGGGTTCTAGGCATTGAATTCAGGTCCTCATGCTTACTAGCACTGTACCTACTAGGCTTTCTGCCCAGCCCCAGGAAGTATCTATACAGAAGAATACTGACAAGTTCAAATTGAAGATGTATTATCACTAAAAATTAAAATAGATTGAAAATAAGATGTTCATGCTAGAAGTAAACAATACCCATATTACTTAAAATTTAATTGAAATTTTTAATATATGAACAAACTGTAATTTGATATTGCCCTAGCACTACCTCTCTTATCTCCTTCTCCTACCTCTATTCTACCAAGTACCCTCCTCTTTCCAAGAAGTCTTTATTCTGTTTTTTGAACTGATTTATTTATTTATTTATTTATGAGGAAGAGGAAAAAAGAGAGAATGAGCACGCCAGGGCCTCTAGCCACTGCAAACAAACTCCAGATGCATGTGCCACCTTCTGTATCTGGCTTATGTGGGTACCAGGGAATTGAACTTGGGTCCTTAGGCTTCGCTGGCAGGCACCTTAACTGCTAAGCCTTCTCTCCAGTCCCTTATTCTGTTTTGATGTCTCATTCTTTTTGCCCTTCTCTGCTCTCTATGTCAAAATGTTGGTTGGCTCAGTATTATGCAAGCCTTGTTGGGGTAACGACAACCACTATGAGGTCATGAATGCACCAGTCAGAGTATGTCCAGATGACAGTGCCTCAAATACTCATCCCCACTCTGTGACTCTTACATTTTTTACACCTCCTCTTCTGCAATGATCCCTGAGCCTTGGAGGGCAGGTAGAGTTGTCTTATTGAATGCTGAGCTCTCAACAGTCACTCACTTTCAGTATTTTGATGAGTTCTGAGTTCCCTCTGCCATCTCCATATAGAAGTTTCTCTGGGTAGCAATGAGAACAGCACTAATAGTCTTTCTGTCACCTCTTCTTCAATGTTCCCTGAGCCCTGGCAGGTGTGATAGAAGTGACTCGCCCAGTGCTAAACGTGAAGTATCTCTTTTTATCATTCACCTTGGTGAGTCTTGGGTTTCCAGGGGATCTGTAAAAAGAAGCCTCTCTAACCAAAAGTGAGAACAGCTCTATTTGTTAGCATAAGCACAGCCATTTAGAGGGAAATTTGACAGAAGGTGGCACATGCATCTAGAGTTTGTTTACAGTGGCAGAGGTCCTGGCATGCTCGTTCTCTCTCTCTTCCTCTTCCTAATAAATACATAAATAAATAAATGAACAATGTAACCATTTAGCCAAAGAACAGTAGTAGCTTCCCCACTATGGCCTAGGACCTTCCAAAACCATATTATTTTGACTAAGTTTTCAGTATCATTAAGTCCTGTCCTGTGAACCCAATGGAAAATCCATAGAGCACTTTGTTACCCCCATAACACTCATGCCACTTTGCACCGGCGGACCTATCTTGCCTGTCTGGCCAGTTATCTAGGTTTCAGGATCCCCTGTCGGTTAAAATAGCTGATGGCTTTCCTCCCCTGGCAGCCTTCGTAGTAGTTTCCATCAGTGTGACAGTTAGCCAGCAGGGAGGAAGCTCCAGCTAAGTTCCAGCTTTGTTTCTTGGTGTACTGTGACTGTAGCAGGTGATGTCTTCAGCAGTAGGGTCTTACCATCCAGCTCTGGTGGGCAACCAAGAGCAGTGGCAATAGCCTGCTTGTTTGGGGATGCTCATGGGCCTCCAAGACCAACAGCTCACTGGGGAATGGGTGACCAAATCCTGACTAGGATTTACCTGCAACAACCTATGGCTTCTAGAAATAGCATTCTCCATCCCAGCAAGACACTCTGCCCTAAACTCTCCCTTTAAATTACATTTCTAACTAAATAATAAAGAAGAAGGTTTCCATATGATTTATTCACAATGTCTTTAGTTTTGTGTGCCCCTCTTCCCACTCCCTCCTCACCTCCTTCCCTTTCCCCAGCCCCCTTCCAGACTTTCCACTCCCTGTGCCCCTCTACTCACCTGCCTACTATCCCCTCCTCTACTGCCCCACTATCACCACTTCACCTCCTTTCTGGCCTCATTCTGCCTCCCTAGTCTCTGCAATGGGTGTGTACTACATCTTATAGAGATCTAAAATTTCAAAGCTACAATCCGCATAGGAGAAAGAACGTGCTACCTGGATTATCACCCAGTAAAATGACCACTATCATGCTTAGTAAACTTTTTTCCAGATCCATCTCTTTCCCTGAAAATTTCATAATTTGTATTTTCTTTACAGTTGAATAAAACATCATTGTGATATGTACCACGTCTTCATTAGTTGATGGGTATCTATGCTGATTCCATTTCTTAGCTGCTATAAATAGAGCAACAAACATAAGTGAGCAAGTATATCTGAAGTGTAGAATTCTTAAGATTATATACCCAGGAATGGTATAGCTGGGTCAAATAGTAGATCGTTTCTAATATTTCATTTTTATTTATTAAGAGAGAGAGAATTGGCATGCCATAGCATCTAGCCACTGCAAATGAACTCCAGATTCACGCACCACCATGTGCATCTGGCTCACGTGGGTCCTGAGGAATCAAACCTGGGTCCTTAGGCTTCACAGGAAAGTGCGTTAACCACTAAGCCATACTTCAGCCCAAGTAGACCAATTTTACATTTCTGAGAAACATCCACACTTATTTCCATAGTGGTTGTACCAATTTACAATCCCACCAACAGTGCAAAGATTTCCTTGTTTCCCACAGCCACACAACATGAACTCCAGACATATATCTAACAGACTTTCTTATGAAGAGATGCTGTATATGTTGAAGGCCTTTTCTGCATGTCTTGAGATGACATATGATTTTGTCTTTAATTCTATTTATGTATTGTATTTATTGGTTTCCATGTGTTGAACCATCCTTGCATCCCTGGAATAAAACTTATTTAATCAAGGTGGGTGATATTTCTAATATGTTCTTGCATTCAGTTTGCAAAAATTTTATTGAGAATTTTTGCATCTAACTTCATCAGAGACAATGGACGCTAGTTTTCTTTGATGTGTATGTTTTTGTCTGCTTTCATTATCAGTATAATGCTAACTTCACAAAAGCGGATACAGAGCATTCAGTCCTGTAAGAAGCAGTTTTATTGAGGATATATAACAAGGCTCATGATTACAGAGAAAAAGGAAAACAACACAATTTATAAAGACTTGGGCAGATACTTCACACATATACAAAGGCCATATAGAAGCCAAGTCATGGGTGGCTTAATCATGTCCTTGCATCATTACTAATCAGTGAAGTAAAAATTGCCCATAGTGCAATATTGTTTGATACTCATATCTTAGCAAGATCATTGAAATTCAGACAAACAGTGTTGGAATGTGTAGAGCAACAAAAACTCCCAGATGTTCTTCCTGATTGTACAAACTGGTACCACTTTAGAAGGTACTGTGGCATTCCCTAATAAATTGAACCCATGCCTACCGTGTAAGTGAGAGCTGGAGAAACGCTTGTGCAGGAACATCAGGCTATGTGTATGAGCATGGCAGGAGCAGCATTGCTCAAAATTGAAAGTTCTGAAATGAGTTATATCATAAAAGCAGGAAGGTCATTAGTTGAAATAAAAAGGAGTTTAATGGATGGGGGATAAGAGTGATCAATGTTGGGGTGAATAATACCAAAATGTATTATATATACATTATGAAATTGCTAAAATAAAATATTTTAAAATACCATTCTGAAATGAGTGCAATATAAGTTGATAGTACAATAGGAAAAATAATGAGTTAACTTTTTATTATGGAACATTACACAGCAGTTTAAATAAATTAACTTTATCTAATTACATAAACATGAATGAATCTCCAAAACATAACACTGAATAGAATAACTTGTTGGGAAAATTTTTACTGTGTGTTTTCATAAGGTAAATGTTATTAGCAGGTAGAACTAAGTCATATATTGTATTTATAAATCAGAAAGTACAAAAAAAAAAACAAGACAAATGCAAACACAGAACCATAGTTCCATCACCATCAACTATTACAAGGAGGTAGCTTTTCAGGAGGAATGCCAATCCAAGGCTTATCATAATAGGAATAATACTAAGGCAATATTTTATGTTGACCAGGTAATACATTTGTGCAGGCTTTTTAAATTTATGACTCTTTACACTGAATGTGAACTTTTATGTATTCTTTTACGTACATAATAAATTTCACAGTAAGAATTAAACCAAATGGGGGTGGTCAAGCAGAAGACACACTCTGAATAAAAGGCAATAGGGTTTGCGGACATGTATGTGGAAAATGGCATTTTCCAACACCACACTGATTCTTCACGTTTCCCTTCCCTTCTGAATTCAGATCCGTGCAATGCAACATGTGCGCCAGAAGCATCCATTACACGACAAGTTCTAGGTGACTTTAATCGGGTGTTGATGCACTCACAAACTGTAATGAGAAGAACAGTGGGAGCAGGGTAGGAGAAGACAAGCTGTGAGACAAGCACGAGTGGCCTAGGTGCAGAGTATGAACACAGCCCCACACCAAGTGTGGCACATCCCAGAAGTATGGGGAGATGATTCTGCTAACGGTCTTGCACAATAAAGAGATTCTTACTCTGAGTCATTTCCATGACTTCCTGAAGAGCACTTGGGTGGCTACATTTCAAGCTTCTAGGTCCTAAGAGTGAAGGCCTGGGCAAGTCTCCTGGTGTTTTTGTAACTCACTTCTCTCATTACTAAAACGAGGATGGTCAATTTGCCTCACGGCCTTGTGAAGATTAAATAACATAGCCAGCCTTCCGTGTGTGCATAATCGAACAGGAGAGGGTGGAAAAAAATTACATCTGTAGTGAACATGTACAGATTCATTTTTCCTGCCATTATTCTTTAAAAAATACAATATAACAGAGACTAATCAGTGTATTGGTTATCGTAAGTCATCTAGAGATGATTTAACGTTGCAGGAGGATATGTGTAGGTTTTATGCAAATATTATGCCATTATCTGTAAAGAACCTAAACACCTGTAGATTTTGTTATTCAAAGGGGCTCTTGTATCTAATGCCCTATGTATATCATGGGAAGACTGTAATTCCTTTTAATTGTCTAAAAAGGTACCTGCACTTGGAACTCTCCATAAGTGTACAGCTTCCAAACTTATTTAGTTTCAAGTTTGCCAATTAAGTGCTTAATTTGATTCAGAGAAAAGGTTATGAAAAATCACAGCTTGTTACTTTTCTCTCAAGTGACAAACTGACTTTGAACAGCTTGAGAGACATAACCCAGTCTCTTTGACATCACAAATTCAGAAACAGGTATAAAACTTGCTACATGATGAATTCATAACAGATACTGTGTTGCATTGATGTGAATTAGGAAAAGAAGAGAAGGCAGCATTGCTATAAAAAGAGAAAGAGTCAATGTGGGTGTTGGAAAATGCCACAGCTTTTTACTACTGTGTAGGGGAAAAAAATACAACGCAGTCTTTTAAAGGCCAAATTTAATGGATTCCCAAGGTTATGCTACCATGGGAGAGGAATTAAAATCAGTCATTCCAAAATGTAAAATACCATGGAAGATAAAGTAATAAAACACGGTATACTTTAAGTGAATAGTCCAATTAGCACAACTCCAGGGAGAACCTAAATCAGAAGTTAACTTTATGTGAGCAGAGCAAGGAGTGTGCATTAGTACTTACTGAAAATAAGGACCAGAAAGGAGGCAAGGCAGCAACACGTAGTCTCAGAGCAGAACTAATCACCGGGGAATACCAGTGGCCCAGCTCACCCACCTGTGTCGTCATTTGAGAGACACTTAATGACTCCGTCCAAAATGGAAATAATCCCAGTCCAGCAAACCCAGAAGAAATGAAACTGCATTTTGTTCCCATCAAGAATCAGATCTACACTGAAGAGTTAGAGCAGCAGAAATCTCGAAGCTGCTTCATTCCATGACGCGTTCACAGACACTGACCTGAAGTTTATCAAAATAAAGTGTCCTGGAAGAAATGTATGAGCCAACTGGTGCCAGTCCGCTGCTGCAAAACTGAAGAAAATATAATTTCTTTTGAAATCTGCATCATAAACACTTCCAGGTGATATGAATATTTTTATCCTTTTATTATTTAAAAACAGGTAATATAAACCTACTACTCTGTATAAAAATTTATGGCAAATTTGTCAAAAGAGTTTGTCTTCTTTTAAAAATAGACATCCATGCAGTTTAAATTTTAAATGTCAAGAGAATTGTGACAGATATTTTTCTGTTCTGTAAAAAAGTATATTTTCGATTTAATGACTGAGAAGAGAATGTAAAAAGCTCTTTCATTTTGCTTTTTCATTATCATTCTGGAGATGATCTACTGTAGTATATCAAAACTAGATCTTCCAAGCCATTATATCTCACCATCTGGTTAACCTTATCAGGAAAGCACTAGAAAACCAATCCCACACGTTAGAATTTCATCCTTCTGCAGGGCTATCCTGGCCATAAAAACTGGCACAAAACTGAGATAAATTATTATGGAGGCCAGAATGGGCTACATTATGTGTGCATGATTGAATTCAACTGGAAGAGCGGAACGGGTAACGAGCCAGAGTGTGGACGGCTGGGGACAGCAGAACAAGTGCAGACCAGACAAAGCTGGTCACTGGACTCCCCAAGACCCACAGCATCAGCAACAGCGTAAGAATGCCTAGGAACAAACTCACTTAGAGTTCTGGAAGGTATATACGCTGGGTCCACAGGGCTCCTCACTCTAAAGCATCTCACGCTCCTTTTTGGATACTTTGGATCAATTCAGATTTGATGCAAACAAACATTATTCCAACCCCACAACTGCAACACAGCTAACACACTCATGTGTAATGATGAGAACTCATGAAAACCGTGCCACTGGATTTAGATTCAGGCCAGAAGCACTCTTCAAAATATGGTTCTAGGAAACGCGCATTTCAGCCTCGAGAATTTATTCAACGGCGCTAGTGGATTTCACTGGTGTTGCACGGTGACCACTCGTGACACGCTTATGCACTTGCTACCTCTGCACGTGTTAAACCCAAGCAGGAAGAAGTGGCTTTGCAAATAACATTCTGGTACAAGAACATCATCTGTGACCTGAGATATTCCTGACATAACGAATGCACAATGTGAGGTGCTAATGTGATGATCACAGCCGCATTTTCCTGGGAGTCATGCTCATGTCTGTGGTTTGGGCTTTTGATAACTCAGAAACCAGCCTCTACACTTCCCTCCACACAGTAAACAACTAGCGTGGTGGTGTCCCACCCACAGAGTAGTCCGTGAAACTCCCCTCTCAGCTTTTCCTTACATTCCCATCAGAAGCCAAGAACTTTCAACATGCATTACCATGCAAATGTCTTGGGTGCTTTTACTATACATTTATATTGCAAGGTAATCAATAAATTATTATTATTTCAATATTTATTGGAATCGCAGAATAAGAAAGAAGACGGATTACATGAATTCGTCTCGTGTGATGAATGGATCTTCTAGCAGAAGGCACATGCTGATGGAGGAGGTCAGTATGCAGACTATATTACTGAATATTTCAACCCTGGCTGTAAATATAGTATCTGTTTCTCTTTGGGACTGTCACACTGAGTGCAGTATAAAAGGCAATAAATTTCAACAGATTAATTAACTCTTTGGTTACTGGGGCTGTGTGTCACCTATCCTGGCACCTAATAAAAATTCCTTTAATGCCAAGACATAAAGAAGGGCCTCTTTGGAAATGAGTTATTAACAGCATTTCGTGAATAGATGGAGAAATTGTAGCCGAGCCATTTAAGTGTCATAAAGTGCAGCAAAGGCTGCTGGAGGCCTCTGAGGGACGCCAGGCAATACCATAACAATCAAATCTGAGATGGAAGAGGGATTGAGCTGTCCACTCAGAATTTTTATATTGTCAAAGAGCAGCGAGGAAATAATGTGATCAAGAAGTGAATTAACCTTGTGTGTGAAAGGGAGGGGATGATCTGATGGAAAGGCAGTAAAGTAAAAATCACTCCATAATGCCGACACTGCAGGAGAGCCGCAAGGGGCCCCACGTGTCTGCAGGCTGTCAGAGAACCCATCCTGCCCTCTAAGTACAGTAAACCCATTACCTGTATGCACCCATAATTGGGATACATGTATTCACACTTTCTTACTTCTTCAGGCTCTTCGTGTCATATACCCACAGAGCATTAATTCCTATAAATGTTCTATCTTTGCAGACTCCTGAAATAGCAGGACTATATGAGGTGGGGGAGCAAACACTTAGTGAGAGAGGAGGAAAATGCTGCATTTGTGATACAAGAACACAGACATGTTTCCCACATCACATCTGGGCTGCCTGCCCACATACTTGGACGTTTTTTGATGAATGCCTAGCTATGGTAATTTTATTGTTCAAAGCAAAGAGTTCCAACAGGCAGAAAATAATGAATCAAAAATACTAACCCTTGTTTATTATTAATGCTCAGTAATATTAATTATTATTAATGTAACTATCATTCAAAATGTAAATTGTATTTGCTCTCTTGAGGTTAGACCTCAATGTACGAATTTTTTTAGTTTTACTCATAACAACACAAGAGAATATAGAAACATGAATAAAGTAATTCAATAATGTTTTGCTAGAGACAGAATCTTTAGGCTGAGGGGAATCAAATCCAGCAACTACTAACAAATGTGTATCTAGCACAACATGCCCATCACATACTTTGAACATGTCACATAGATTAACTCAGGTCACCTACATGATAACCCTATGTGGTAGGTGCCTACTTATTTATTAAGAAACTAGAGCATAGAGATACTAAGTAATGTGTCAAGCCACACAGCTAATTTAAACCCTTAAAGATCTGTTTCTAGGAGTCTGGGTTCTTGGCCACTGAAGAAATGCTCATCAAAAGATAGTTGATGCCTCTAACATAGAACCTAAGTTACTCCTCCAAAACAATGAATATTATATTTGTACTTTGATAATCTTGGAATTATATTGGACTATGTATACACCAGATGTGTTGTTCTCAGGAACTAAATTTCTTTCACTGTCCCTTGTTCTTCTACATGGTCAATCAGTCTGTCTGTCGAAGTGTATTTCCACTAGCCTACCCTCTACTCTGATGCTCTCTCTCCTTTCAGCCACCAATTCCCTGGAAATAAACTCCCCTGGTGTAACTTTGACAACGTCTTACAACCCTATGTCTTCCACTCACTTCCCAGGAACTGCTGGGCTAACTCCAAAGGTCACTTTTATGACTTCATTGTGTTCAACCTTTGGCAAACAGGACACAATTATCCTCTCCCTGCTTATGAAAAACTTCTCGTGGCTACCTCCTTCATTCCTCCGACCTCCTGTCCCACTATGTTTTCTTCTGACTCCTCCTCCCCCCAGGTGTCAGGTGCTGAAGCTCTCCTCTGCCCACCTTTGGCATCTCATCCACTCCCTATAGTCCAGTCATCAATGACATGGATTCATACATCATGTTTTACTAACCATGCTTACATCAGCACCTCCTCTTCTCAGTCCATATATAAATGTCATACCCTGTGATACCACTTTAGATATCTTAGAGGACTCAAACTGAACAATCCAAAATGGAACTCACTTCTCCATATGACTGCTAGTCTCTTACACATACACACACACATACACATACACACACACACACACACACACACACACAAATTAAAACAAAAACAAAACAAAACCAACACCAGCAAACTACTTACTTCCATCTAGCCACCATCCATCCACTTGCTTGGTCCCAAAGTCAAGGTCCTCTTTTGTTCCCCTCTCTCTTTCCCATGCTCCAGCACCCATCCATCAGCGTAAGTCCAAAGCGTCTGCTCTGTCCATCTCATCTGCTAGATTGGCAGGAGGACAGATATTTCACCTAGCTCTTGCCATCAAGCATGAAATTTTCCTTATCTATAAAAGACACACAGGAAGAAATACCTCTTTTGTGTAAGAGGTGACTACAATTGGCGATAGGTCTCTGGTTCTTTGAGGAGATGCAGCTGATCTGGTAAGGACAACCGAACAGAAAGATAGGATTCACCTAGGTTCATTCATATAATAAGTGACTGGGGCACAGGCTTAATGAACCCTGAAGCTATCCTTCCTCTGAATTCATTATCAAGTGTTTTAGCAGAATGTTCATTGTTTTAAATACTTTCAATTGGCTCTTATGTCATTTGAAGATTAACATCTTTTAACTGGTAACATTACCTCTTTACCAGTTATTTGCATAATGAATTATTTCAAAACTTAGCTGGTGTTGCAGTCAGAAATCACCCAATTAAGAGCAGCTTGTGGGAAAAAATAAAAAAGGTTTATTTTAGCTTACAGACTCTAGGGGAAAGCTCCATGATGGAAGGGGAAAACAATGGCATGAGCAGAGGGTGGACATCACCCCTGTCCAACATCAGGTGTACAATAGGATCAGAAGAGTGTGCCAAACACTGGCAAGGGGACACTGGCTATAATACCCATAAGCCCGCCCCCAACAATACACTGCTTCCAGCAGGCGTTAATTCCCAAATCTCCATCAGCTAGGAACCTAGTATTCATAACACCTAACTTTATGGAAGACACCTGAATCAAACCACCACAGCTGGTTAAACCAACAATAAATTTGATGCCTTTTACAGTTCCGTCAAGTCAGGAATTCAGAATAGCGAGAGAGTTGCTCAGTGATAGAGGACTTGCCTAACATGCATGAGGTTCTAAATTCAATCACCAACATTGCTTTCAAAAAATGTAATAAAAACACTAATAGTCTAAATAGGAGTGGATGGGATGCAACTTGGGAATAGAGTATTTGCCTTGCCCTGGGTTTGATCACAAGGTTTGCTAAATACATACACACACACACACACACACACACACACACATACACATCTGGCTTGGCTGGGTCCTAGTCTGGGAGGTTGTGGGCATGCTGTGGACCAAGCAAGAGTCAAACAAAGGCTGGTCTAGGGTCAGGGATGCCTTTCAGAACAGGCTATTTGGCTGACTTACACACACAGCTTGCTATCTGCTGTTCGTAGTCCTGGCCATGGGATTCTCCTAGGGCTGCCGAAACGCCCCTTCCAGGGCAGGGGACTGGACCACTCCCAGCTTGAGTCATCCATCAGGAAGACGGAACATGGTTCCTTTGTGACCCCACCTCAGAACTTTCACTTCTGCCATATTCTGTTCACGGAGGGAATCTGTAACTCAAACCCAGTCTTAGGAGGGCACTGGGCTCTGACTGAGGTAAGCATCTGTAGACATTTTTAAACCACAGTGTGCAGCTTTTCTCACTGCTCTCTGTCCCCAGTGATCTTCCACATCCTGAAACTTGCTAAGCACTTTTCTACTTCTGTGTCCTCTTATGAGCAACACCTTTCTGGAGGGTACCTCCACTGGCTGACTGTCCCTGAACATCTTTCTAAGGTGGCCTCCCCTCACCCTGTCAGTCTTGTTCATTACCTCTGTATGGTTCACATGAAGGACCTGCTGTGGCTGGTTTACCATCACATACCTATTCCTAACAGTGTCTGGTAGGCCCTGGGTACTCAGAAAAACTAGTTACTGAATTGAGTGTATGAATGAATAAAAATACCTAGGCATGTGTTCACAAAATGTTTTTAAAGAACTTCAAAGCCATTCACAGGGAACTGTCTAGGATGATAAGGTAGTTAATAAGCTTAATGTGAAAAGTGACATTATAGCTCTCTTTAAAATATTTAAAAGACTATCATGGGGAAAAAGATTAACTTTATTCTTTATAATTCATGGAGCTGAATTAAAATGAATGAGTAAAAATTATGAGAAAACAGAATTTTAGTTGAATAAAAGGAAGACCTTTCTAATGATGAGAGTTATATTTTAAAAAGTCAAAGCAGTCCACTTAGGAAGCAATCTTCCAATCATCTGAAACACTTAAACTTAAGCTAAGACAACCTGCCTGGAATATCAGAGAGAAATTCAACACCAAAGATGAAGTGGATCAAGTGACCCCAGACTCCTTTCTACATTTTAAGACTCTATATAAAGCCTCAATAAAATTTAGGTTTAAAAATTGTAATATTTGGTGGGATATAATAAAAGAAAACTAAAATCCATAAGAAAATAATTCTTTCAATATACTCCTACTTTTGAGACCTTGGTAATGCAGAAAATGAAAATTTTAGAAAACATCTACTTTTCTGATATAAAAGCAAGTATGTTTATTTTAAAATCTAAATATTCTCATATGTTGAAATAATGTACTCATTGAACTTGAGGCCAATGAGTCTTTAATCAATTGCTTTAGTATTATTATTTCTGGGAAAATAGACTGTTAATTTTAATTTCTACCTGTTTAATCAATCTTTTTTAATTGACTGAGAGATAAAGTATTATTTTTAAAATAGTAGAAGTATGCTTTGATAGGTGGGAAAAAAACTGATGGACATCTATGCTCTGGAATATTACACAGTGATAAAAAATGAAGAAGAAATGAAGCCAGTCCTATAGTGGTTCACTCCTATATCACCCCAGCTACTTGGGAGACCTGAGACAGGAGTATGGATTACAAGCTCAAGGCCAGCTGGTGCAATTCAGTGAGAGCCCGCCTTAAAGCAAAAAAATAGAGGACTGAGAAGGTAGCTCAGCAGCAGAGTGCTTGCCTAGCGTGCACAAAGCTCTAGGTTCAAATTCTAGCATCATGGAAGGGAGGGAAAAAGGTAGAGAACGAAGGGAAAGAATAGGGAAGGGGAAATAAAAGAGGAAGAGAAGGGAATGGAAGTAAAAAGAGAAGGAAAGGAAAGGGAAGGGAGCGGAAGGGAAGGGAGAGAGAAGGAAGGGAAAGGGAAGGAAGTAAAGAGAAGAGAAGGGAAAGAGGAAAGGGGGAAGGGAAGGGGAGAAGGATCCAGACACAAATGCTAGATATAAAGAGGAAAATAAAATACATACATACACACATGCACGCATGCACACACCATACCCCATTACAACACATACATACATACGCATACAAAAAGCATACTCTGAAAGCCTGTGATGAGATCAGACTAAGCCAGCTGAACCACCACCACATCTTGCTTCATTGTGGTACTGATTTGAGGAATGCCAGAGGAGGGGTAGGTATTATTAAAAGATTTACTAAAAAAACAGCTTAGCTAGTGTTTTTAAGTTTAATAGACCTGTTAGCAATTTATGAACATGATTATGCCTTCAAAATGTATCATATCATAGCAAAAAAAAAAAAAAAAAAAAAAAAAAAAAACGGAGATAAAAGGGCCAGGCATGGTGGCGTATGCCTTTAAACCCAGCACTCAGGAGGCAGAGGTAGGAGGATTGCCATGAGTTTGAGGCCACCCTGAGACTACATAGTGAATTCCAGGTCAGCCTGAGCTAGAGTGAAACCCTACCTCAAAAAAAAAAAAAAGAAAAAAAAGAAAAAAGAAAAAAGAAAAAAAAAACAGAGATAACATACTAATTTTTTAAATGTTTATGATATGGAAAAGTCAGAGTAGCAACCAGAGATAGAACATACATGATTCAAAGAATATACAATTCACATTAAACATCTGAGAACAATGCTTGTGTAAGAAAAACATATTTTCATGTGGATTTATATCAGAGTTTTCTATTCTGTCCCATTGATCTACTTGTCAGTTTTTATGCCAGTACCATGCTGTTTTTATTACTATATTTCTGTAGCAAATGTTGAAATGTTGATAATACTTCCAGCATTATTCTGGTTGCTTGGGGTTTGGCTATGGCTATCCAGGGTGTTTTTGTTCTTTTGTTTTTGTTTTTTGGGTTGTTTTTGTTGTTGTTGTTGTTTGTTTTTAAGATCCACACAATGGCACTGACTCCAGCCAGGTGGCTGCAGATGCAAACTACAAACAAACAACTGAATATATTGGGGTCATCTATTCTATTCAAACCACCACAGGTATTGAAAGATGTCTGTCACAGGCTCTGAGGATCAGAGGCCATGGTGGAAGAGGTGGACAGTGGTGGAAAGAATGTAAGACAAAGAGGGGGAGGAGTGCTCTGAAATTAGGATTTGACTTGTTGTTTGGAGTTCCTCTGTACTCCTCTTCCCTCTGAATCCTGTTTTGGATGATGCTGTGTTTTCACCAGTCAAAGACTTCCCTTTGAGGTCCCCAAATCCACTTCTGTGTGAAGTTCACTCATGGAGATAATTGATTCTGGAAGCTGGGGGTGGCTGAAACAAACAACCCAGCTGTTGGTATTGTGATTTTTTTGGATAGGCAGCTGTTTCTTTATGGTGGCTGGATTGTTCTTAGGAGATTATGTATTGCTCTGGGAGCACTATTTCCCTGTCCGCAGTTGAGACACCAGTGGCAGTCCCAGGGATGGCACTCGCTGATGGGCCACTACTCTGAGGGAAATTCCCTGTAGTGGCTGTTGTGGAAGGTCTGCCAGTGGTGATGGATGGAAGGCAGGGGAGGGAGAAGAGCTTGTGGGAGAAGTTCACTAGGGTAAGTGGACCATGGAGATGAAGGAGCAGCTGACCAAGGGGGAGCAATGCTCCTGTTCCTTTTGTTCCCCTAACAAGAAAGAGTCGCTTGCTCAGGCATGGCTTCTCAGCTGGAAGTCTCTCTAATTACAATGTTTAAAGGAAAAAGTTGGGTGTCTTCTTTACCAGCCTCCCCACAAACACAGGGCACCCAAATGACCAGGCTGTAATCATGGTTTCAGTTTGTATGGCTCCTCCCTACTTCATTTCTTGGTAGAAAAGTTCTTCCAGGGAGCCCAGAACTTCTAACCCTGCAGAGAAATAGGAAGCAAAACTTGTGCCATTGAGTTACTGGGAGGCACTTTGAAGAAGAATCAATACTATTTTTACTTCTTGGGTCCCAGATTTCTGTATTCTGGCTATGAGAGTGTACAAGCTCTTGTCCCTCTGCATATAAGTATCCTGAACAATAGTATGTCAATCCTGTTGGAATTTTTGTTCTTGGTGGAAGAACGTTGCTGATGGTCATTAGACAATGCTCTGTTGGCGCCAACTGCCTCGGACGATGCAATAGCTGGTAGGACCACTAGGATCCCTTGGTCAAATGCCCATTATGCCATCTCCTTTGCCATGAAGTATTTTCTTTATTTAGCGGCTACATTCAGAAAATCATTTCTGTAAGTCTATCAGATAATCATGGGGGCAAAGCAAACTCATTTCAAGTGAGGTGTCAATTCTTTAAGAACAAGCTAGTACCCTCTCCATCCTGATGTAATTACATTCATTTCACAAGACGACAACTTCTGCAACGAGTTTTAATATTGCTTTTCTTCTTTGTCTCCTGCTATGTTTTCTACATTCTGATTCCTACACAAAACTTCTAATCTCAAATGCCTGTTTAAGAAGAAACCAAATGAAAACTATGTTTCACAAACTCTCCCAAAATAACATGTTTCCTAACTGTGGCACTCTGAATCATGACAGGTTTTATCACCCATCCTAACACACACTCACACACACACACACACACACACACACGTCTTCCTAAGGAAGTACTTACCTCCTTTCTATATCCAATTAGCATGTCAAGACTATAAGAGAAGAACAAGGTAACAAGGTAAGCTGCAGGACTTCATCACACTCAAGACTCCTGTAGGGCTAAATCAGCAGGAAAGTTATCCCAACCCCTGATAAAGCCAGCAAGCATTAAGAAGATACATTTTAAATAAGAATACTTAGGCCACAGCAACCAGGTTTCCACTCCTGCTTTGCTGAGAGCCATGGTAACTGTATCCACTTTGCTTCTGTTGGCTACACGCCTGCTGAGCAGCTGCTGTTCTGGAATCCCATCATAAATGCCATCCCTCCTTCCCTGGAAGCCTCTGCTAATGCTTCACTTTCATCCACAACTTTCCGTAGGTAAGAAGAGCTTAGTCACCGTGAGTGCACTACACACCAAGGGCTTCCAACCACCCTATTTGCCAGCAACAGAATTCAAATTCTGTAGTAGAATTCTGATTGTCTTCACTTTCAAGCTTTCTTCTTAAATCAGTGCTTTTAGTTTGCTACCCTCTAAGCATAACCTATCTACATGAACACAAGTCATTTGTACAATATTACTACTAACAAGCAATGGAGGAAACTGGGAGAAAGATATACCAGAGAATATTGCTGAAGATGCTATCGTGGGCAACAAGAACAGTTTCACCACAACTTCTGGAGGTACAAATGAATAACCTACAAAGTCTTCTTGTTGAGGGCCACTGAATCAGTTATATGAATGGCGCTCTTTCTGCATAATTCCACTGAGATTTTAAAAATTGTACATAACCGACAATTAATCCTAGGCATCTTATCAACACACTTATCAACACAGGCTCTAAAGCACGCATCATCACTGTGGTAATCATTTCCTTTGACATTATTACCTAAAAATTACTTGCCCTGGAACTTTATTGTGTTACGTTGTGGGAAAATTTAGCTATGACCCTCCACATGGGTCAAATGTGCGCTCGATGGCGTGTCCACCAAGTTGTGCAATGGACGCTCCAGGGCACAGTGGCACCGCCTAAAGCAGTTCTGGCACCCTCTCTGGCGCCTTGCAAGGGCCCCTCCCGGCAGCAGAACGGTAGCGTCACAAGGTCCCCAGGTAGCAGGAAGAGCCTGCACAGACGGGACAGAACGCGGAGGCCGAGGACGCCGCGGAAACGCGGGAACGCAGACAGTTCCTCCATGACCTAACACCCTGCCCCGCTTCCTCCTCAGTCCTCAGCTCGGGGCACGGCCCGCAGCTCACGCTCAGGAGCACGGAGCATGCGCAAGCGGAGCCAGTCGGGCAGGGGGCGGAGCCAATAGGGCAGGGGTGGAGCCATCCGGGTGGGGGCGGAGTCAGCGGGCAGGGGGCGAGGCCAGCCCGAGTCTGGGCACGCGGAGCATGCGCGAGGGCAGAACGCACACACAGGCCCCCTCCCAGGCAGGTGGGGGTGTGGCCTGGCGCCTGCGCACGCGCGCGGAGCTCTGTAGGCGGAAGTGGCGCGCGGGAGGCGGCGATGCGAACCCCTTCCGGCGAGGTGGAGGCGGTGGTGGGCCGCGCGCGCTCGGCGGAGGAGGAAGAGGAGGTGATGGCGCCGGGCAGGGCAGCCGCTCCGAGTGTTTGAGGCGCCGTGCGGGTTGGGGGGGTCACCATCACAGGTGACAAGCCGGCTCGGGGGTGGCCGCGACCCCGGCGCGCTGGTCCCCGGAGCCCGCAGCCTGCGCCGGGGACCTCCGCCTTCAGCCAAGGATCCTGCTGGCACAGTGTCCAGGAAGCAACCTCGTCCCCTCCGCCACGTCCGCGGACCCTCTGAGATGACACCACCACCTGGGCTCTTTTAGGCCGTTTTCCGGGCTTTTGGAGAACTCAAGTCTCCCAGGTTCCGCAAGACTACCTTTGCAGTTAAGAGCCACTTCCGGGTCTGAGTTCCATCCGGGCACTCCTGGGCACTCTCACCTGTGGGCATTGCAGTGAGATTTGATCTTGTCTGGCCGTTAAGTTGATGTCACTGGAAGCCCCGCAAGTTCCCCCACGCTTTGCAACAAAACTCTCCCTCTCGCCTTTTTTTTTTTTTTTCTTTCAAAGGATTAATGAAAGTAGAGTATGAATTGATTTACAGTACTAAGAGAGTTGTATTTCTTTCTTTAATGTTGATTTAAGAGAGAATATGAGTGGGTGCGCCAGGGTCTCTTTCCCTGAAAAGGAGCTCCCAATCGCATGCACCTCTTTGTGCATCTGGCTTTAAGTGGGTACTAGGGAATCAAACCCCGGGCCATCAGGCTTTGCACGCAAGTGTCTTTAGCCACACAACCATTCCTCCGGCCCCAGAGTTTATTTATTTTAATATTGGACATCTGTAGGTTATCAGACTTCTGAATTTTAATTAAACTCTTAAGTGAATTGAAATACTTTGAGACTTTAGAGAAAGATAAAGCCAAGATGTAAAATAATTTAGATAGCATATTTATACTTAATGTATTAATTCAATCCTAATTCTTTAGCCTTCCCCCTTTGGGATGGGAGAAGAGTAAGTTTTAAAGATGACATTTTTTTCCCCCCGTAACAAAGTGTTTGGAAAGAAATCAGAACCTTATTTCATAATCATACACTGTAGGCCATGATTAGTGTCCAGAGTACAGTTAAGGCATGATGACAAGACCCTTTTATTTGTCACATGAGTGTGGAAAAATTACGGATGAAATCTTTTTTTTCAGGTTAAATTCATAGATATATTTTCCTCACAGTCTGATTCTAGTGGAAACCATTTTGTTTTTCATGTAGGGAAAAGCCAAGTTAAGGAACAAGCTGAAATAATGCTTATTTCAGTAGGTCACTGTAAGTCAGCATTACCACTGCTTATGATTTTGGAACGTACAGTATGTGCTGGAAATACTGTCTTAATTTCAGCTTAACTGTTATTTATACCTCAGGGGCTAAGGCTATTTATCAAGGCTCCAGGCAGTGATCCACCTGTGATTTATTTCTATTTTAGTTTCAAGGGTTATTGTCAACTTCGAAAGCAAAGAAAAATGTTGGTCAGTTAACTTGAAAACAAATTTTAATTTCAATTTTTTTTGTTTTGTTTTTGAGAGATGGTGTCAACTCTGTAGCTTTGGGTGTCATGGAGCTGTCTATGTAGCGCATGCTGACCTCAAACAGCAATCCTCTTGCCTCAGCTTCCCAAGTGCTGCCTTCCAGGCATGAGTAGCCACCCTGGGCCCATGCTTGTCTTTTATCCACCCCCCTCCACTGCGCTACAAATACTTTGGCTCAGTTTCTTTTTAAGTGACAGTATGTCATTAATGTTTGAAATAGGAAATGGCAACATCAGGGTTCACAGTCTTGGAATGTGACCCTTTGCTTTGTGACCATTGTTACAGACATCATATAGAACACTGCATGCAAAACTTCATAGGGTGGGTTTTGTGGTACTGCTGCATCAAGCAGCAGTGGAAATGAATATGTTGTTGTGTTCATTATAAATGCTTTGTGAGAAGCACAGGAGAGAGCAGTTGTGTGGCACACATGTTTAGAAATGGTAGTGCTGGAGGGGTTTAACCTTGAACATGTGCCTAGATCCACAGCTTATGAAGTTGCTGAAGGGTGTGGTGTGTGAGGAGTTTTAAAGTGGTGGGCAGCAACAGGGTGTTGAGTACATGGTGTTTACTGAAGCACAGGACAGTTTCATTTAATGTTTTTTTCATCATGTGCTATAACCTAGGAAAGATAATTGAAGAAACATTTGTAGGGAAGTCTGAGTTGGAGATCAGTTCCATTCTTTCCATTCACATGTTGGGGGGGGGGGGTTGAATGAGCTTCAGCACCCCAGACAGACCACCCCTGCAAAATTTTGTAAAAGGAGGATGATGACAGCTAACTGAGGACTGTCCTACTCTATGCCCTGTAGTGTACCTTTACTTCTTATAGTTCCCCACAAGAATCCTGCATATGCACAGTACTGTCCTACTCTATGCCCTGTAGTGTACCTTTACTTCTTATAGTTCCCCACAAGAATCCTGCATATGCACAGTCTGAAGCTCAGACTCATTTCCCCATCGTTCCACAGGAGACGAACATTGAAGCAAGCTCCTGAACCCAGATCTCAAATTCCAGAATGCTGGGGACATCGTGCATGCAGCTTACATGTACTGTTGGTTACAATTCTGTACAGTCAGTGCAGTGTGCTTGGCAGTTTGCTAAGTCATAAACATCAGAAGAAGATGTTGTGGGGAAAGACTCAACTTCTGGAGAAATATTTTTGATACCAGTAAAAGCATGAAAGAGATTTTTTTGAAAGTATTTATGGTGTGTGTAAATACATCATCATTGTTTATACTAATCTCCCTATCTTTTTGTTTTCCCTTTAAGTTTTCAGTTTTGCTGGCAAAGTTTGCAAACACCTCAGTTCATTTTTAAACTAGAACGAAGCAAGGGGGAGAGGAAGTGATTACAGCCTGAGGTTGTACTTACACTTGCCTGTGTACTTAAGAGCACACTTACACTTGTCTCTGTTCTTAACAGTACACTTACACTCGCCTGTTTTCTTTTAACACACACTCACATTTGCCTGTGTTCTTAAAACACGCTTGTACTCACCTGTATTCTTATAGCACACTTACATTCACCCATGTACTTATAGCACACTTACACTCACACTTGCCTGTGTACTTAGCACACTATACTCACACTCGCCTGTGTGCTTACAGCACACTTACACTCACCTGGGTATTTACAGCACACTTACACTTGCATGATAATTTGTGGCATACTATTTTGTAGTCATATGGTTTGTATAATTGCTTATTTCCTTCTCTAGGACTTGACACACCAGACAAAAGAAAAACTGAACCCCAAAGAGAAAACCAACAAAGATCACTTTACAATCCCTGAATGTGGCAATATAAGAACAATGGATCTCAAGTTCAACAACTCCAGGAAATTCATCTCTATTACTGTGCCATCCAAAACCCAAACAATGTCTCCACACATCAAGTCAATTGATGACATTGTTGTTCTTGGCATAAATCTCAGCAAATTTAGCAAACTTGCTCAATTTTTCATTTGTGTTGCTGGAGTTTTTATATTTTATCTAATTTATGGATATTTGCAGGTAAAATGTAGCTGTTTATAATAATGTTAATTGTAACAGTTGATGTCATTATCCGTATTGTTTTGTCCATGATATTTTTACTTGCAGATTGACAATTCATAAATTTAAAAGTTTGTAGGACAGTAGGAAAGGGCTTTTAAAATCCACTACTGGCCGGGCATGGTGGTACACACCTTTAATCCCAGTGCTCAGGAGGCAGGGGTAGGAGGAATGCTGTGAGTTCGATGCCACCCTGAGACTACATAGTGAATTCCAGGTCAGCCTGAGATAGAGTGAAACCCTACTTTGAAAAACCATAAATAAATAAGTGTGTGTCTGTGTGTGTGTGTGTGTGTGTGTGTGTGTGTGTGTGTATGTATGTATATATATATATATAAACTGAAAGTAAGTGTCAAGATTTTAAGAGTTAGGTTTTTTACATTGGGAGGAGTGACCATCTTGAAAACAAAGTTATGAAAGTAAAATTTTAAATCCTTAACAAAATGTAGATAATTGTGACCATGTGTTAATTTTAAAAGAGAATGGTTCAAGTATTGGTTGGAGTCTGGAAGCAAAATTTTCCAATGAAATTAAATGACAGCACAAATTCCCCTTGATTGTTGAGGTTCATCTGTAAAAGGGTGCTTTGTTTTTTCAGGATGTGCACACTAGCCTCATACAATTCTGCTTCAGCCTCCCAGTGCTGGGATTATGGGCTTTTGCTGCCACACCCAGCACAAGGTCAGTTTTATAACATAAGATGGCTGACAAAAACTGACATATTCTTCCCTTGAGGAACCTGCTGTCTTCTGAATCTTGTTGTTTTCTTCTCTAATCTGTATTTGCCATGATCTTAATTTTCTGTGATTTCTTTTTGTTCACGCACATTTTTTGCAGTACAGTGGTTTCTCTCATATTCTCTTTGTAGTTCAGGATAGTTGTGTAACTTGATCAACAGCAAATTCCTAATCTTCAGAAACATGGCTAGCTGGGTGAGGATTCAGGCTAATGTCAATAGGCATGTTTGAAAGGAGCATAACATTATTCACCAACTTGATTAGTGAGTATTTGTAACTTAAGCTATAATGCAATTAAGTCACATAAGGGAGTCTTTGTAACTTAAGAGAAGGGAAGTGATGCATGCTCTTAGTATTGGTAATATTTCTAATATTCATTGGAAGTACTAGTAAGTTGGGTTAACCTTAAATGTCTTTCTCTATTTCATTTTTTAGAAAGGTGAATTACAGAGCTAAGTATAAATAATGCAGAATTGTGACTTTTTAGCTAGCTCACAAGAATGTGTGTGTGGGGGGAGGATATTATTGCTGATTTCCTGCTAGAAAATGATAAAAAAAAAAAAAAAACATGAGATACAATGCATCACAGTTAGAAATAGGGGTTGGAATTTCTCCTTCAGAAACATTTCTTCCCTTCAGAATATCACTATTACACATAGCTTCAGACCACAGGTATCCATTGCAAAGGAAGATAAATTAGGAAAAATAGAACCTTAAATTTCATTAGCTACCCTTTTCTATTTGAATAATTGTCAGACTCTCTACTTTGCAAGCCTGTAAGTTGCACAGACCACTACAAAGTTTGTAGCTTTGACATGTGAGAACTCAAATTGCTACCAAATCTCACTTGAATGTATATCAGAACAATTCAGAGACACTACCTGGGATTTGCTAATATATTATATACAATTCCCATCAGGTACATAAAGTAGGAGGTTGATTTACTCAATTATACTTAAACTTGATAACATTTGAAATATTAACCAACTTGTTCAAATGACAGTAATTGGTGCACATGCTCTTCATAATATTGCTATTTTTAGACAGATGAAACATCCCCTAAATAAAGTGTTTTATAGAATCTGTCACAAGGATGTGGAAGATAATATATTAACTACATTCCTAGAGCAAAACAGGTCTTAGATGTCAGACTTTGTTAAGATTTTTATGTGAGTTCTTGAATCAGCCACTCACTTTGTTGTTCTGGGAAACTTGATTTTGGTCTTTTTCTTTAGTGAAGAAGCATATGGAGGTGTGTTTTACTTCCTTTTCTGTTGATTTTCATGCTTGGGTGGGTAGTGTACATTTTATAGAAGGACTTATACCTTCAGAAAGCCTGTGGGTTTGGATTTTTTTTGTGGGGGAGGGAGCAGAATATACCTTAGTTTGGTTTAAGCTGTGCTTATAACAACTGGCAGAGAAAGCCAGTCTGCCCCCTTGAACTGACCAGTGTGCCTGTGTTCCTAACAGGAACTGATCTTCTCAGTGGAGGGTTTCAGGCCATACGGCTGGTACCTCACCTTGGTGCAGTTCGCACTCTACTCCGTGTTTGGCCTCATAGAGCTTCAGCTCACTCAGGACAAAAAGAGGAGGTATGTGCCTTGCTTGTTCTTGAAGCCAATGATTGCCATGTTACATATGCATGAACTTTGCATTTCTTGTTGGCATCTAGTCATGAACCTTACTAACAACTTACAAAGATGATAAGTCTGTGTCCTTTATGCACGGAAAAGAGTGACATCTCCCTTAACTTAGTAAGCTTAGGCTCAAAACTCCTTAAAATATGAAAAAGTGTTCAGCTGTATATGTTTTTATAAAGTTCACTGAAATAGATGTGATTATTAAGATTTAAAATATACACAAAATCAA
Source organism: Dipus sagitta (assembly GCA_036346955.1). NCBI lineage: Eukaryota > Metazoa > Chordata > Mammalia > Rodentia > Dipodidae > Dipus > Dipus sagitta. Next base: position 63,096,229 of record CM070786.1, read on the forward strand.
AGGGGTGAGGTAAAATAATTAGCTTTATAGGAGTTTTTAAAATGTAAAGCTAATGTCTTATGGGATATACTAGACGTTTTCATGAAATATCCAGTAGTTAACATTTGCACTTTTTGGTCATTGTCATTTGTTGAAGTCAGCACTCAAAGTAGTGGCTTTCACTGTGGCATCGCCATACATGAGAGTCACTGTACTTTAATTCATTCCTCTCCCCGTGCCAGCCTGTCTCACCTACCCCACTTGCTGGCCCCTTTCCTTATTCTTTTCCTTCCTCCCCAGTTCACTTCCTCCCTTCTGCTTGTCCTCTTTCTAATTTAATTACCTACGCCCCACATATGATGTGTATATGTATGCATGTGTATATATTGTCACATGCATATAAATTTAAACAGATTTCACATGTGAGAGAACATACATCATCTTCATTCCAGTTCTGCCTTACTTTGCTTAAAATACTGATTTTCACTCCATGCATTTTCTTGCAGATGCCGTCATTTCACTTATCTTTACAGCTGAATAAAATTGTATTGTACATATACTACATTTCTTTTTTATATACTACGTTTCTTTATCATCTGGGCTGGTTCCATTTCCTAGCTGTTTTGAACAGTAAAACAACAAGTATTCCTGTGCTATATTGTCCTTCAGGTGTGTACCTGTGAGTGGATAACCAGGAGGGTTGTGTTTGTAGTTTTGTGAGAGAACTATGTAGTGACTTCCATACCAGCAGCAGCAGTTTCTGCCTACCAGCAGTGCATAAATGCTTCTCTTTCCCCACAACCAGCATTTATTGTTGTATGTTTTCTTTTTTTTTTTAACTTGAAAAGAATTTTTTTTAATTATTATTTTTTTAATTTGAGACAGAAAAAGAGAGAGAATGGGCATGCCAGGCCTCTGGCCACTGCAAACAAAACAAACTCCAGAGCATGGTGCCACCTTGTGCATCTGGTTTACATGGGACCTAGAGAATCAAACCTGGATCCTTAGCTTTCTCAGGCAAGCACCTTAACCACTAAGCCATCTGCCCAGCCCAGAATGTTCTCTTAAGGATATTCAATCTTACTGGGTTGAGATGGAATCTCAAAGCATACTTAATTTGCATTTCCCTAATGGCTAAGGAGATGTTGAACACTCAAGTATTTACTGCTGTTTTTATTTCATCTTGAGAACTGTTGATTCCATTCAAAAGCCCATTTATTGATTGCAGGATTGTGTGTGTGTGCGCATGTTTAAATTTCGGGTTCTCTCTATATTCCAGATATTAATCTCCATCTGATGTGTGATTGACCAAGCTTTGTTTTCACATTCCGCAGGCTCTGTCTTCACTGCAGTGATTGTGTTCTTTGCCATGCAGAAGCTTTTTAATTTCATGTGATTCCACTTGTCAGTGTTCAGGGTATTTCCTGTGCCACTGAAGTCCTTTTCAAGAAAATGTTTCCTGTGCCTGTATATTGAAGTGATTTCTTTCCTTTAACAGTTTCAAGGTATCTGGTCTGCTGTGTGTGTGTTGAGTGCATATGTATGTACAGTGCACACATGTAGAGGCCAGAAGAGAACACTGGCTGTCCTTCGCTGTTGCTCTTCAGCCTTATTTCCTTGAGACATTTCTCACTGAACCTGGAGCCAGCACCATTTTGGGTTTAGACTGGCTGATCAGCAAGCCCCAGCGACCCTCCTTCCCCACCCCACCCCCCAGCCCCCTCAGTTCTGGAATTAAGCTCTGGGGTGAGAGGCAGGTGTGGCCATCGCCAGCTGGATTAAAGGCATGCACCGTCTTGCTTGGCTCTCATAAGCTGTTGTCCTAGAACTTCTGTGGCTGTATCCCAGGGGCTCTGGGAAATTGTGCTTTCATTTTCATTTCAATGTAATATTTATTTCCTTCTGATGTCTACAATTACCTACTGCTCATTCATGAGTGTATTATCTCTTGGCATATTTTATAGTTTATCTTTTTTTGGTATCTAGTTTTATTCCACTGTGACCTGATAAGATAGAAGACATTATTTTGATTCTCTTAGATTTATTAAGACTAGTTTTGTGGCCTGGGAGGAGAACAGGACTTGCGGTCAGAAACATGATTTGGGTTTGGACACTGCTTCTTAACTGTCAAGATGGTTGATGACAACCCAGTATAGTCATATGTGCTCAAGCACACCAGCCAAATAGTATCATAATATTTTTATTACTGTTTTTTTTTTTTTTTTTTTTTTTGAGGTAGGTTTGCAGTCTACCCCAGGATGACTTGGAATACACTATGTAGTCTCGCACTGGCCTTGAACTCTCACAATGATCCCCCTATCTCTGCCTCCCAAGTGCTGAGATTAAAGGAGTGTGCCACTGCCACTACGCCGGCTCATCTTTGTTTTTGTTTTGTTTTTTTTGTTTTGTTTTGTTTTGTTTTTTGCTTGTGTGTGTGGTGTGTTACATGTGTATGTGTCTTTGTGGCACCCCATGTGCGTGCCTGCAGCCGGGCGTGCTAATCTGTTGTGAATGGAACATCAGGTGGTTCATTCTGTAGCTCTCCCACCCATTCTTACTTGAGCCAGAGTTACTGGAGCTTGGTGCTTCTCACCTGGACAATGCCCTTATCTCTGTTCTCTTCATGTGACTGCCATAGCAGGAGCCAGTAGCCACACCCAGCTGTTTATGTGGCATCTGAAGATTGAACTTGGGTTTTAAGGCCCCTGGAGCCCTCATGATTGGGCAGGGAGTGCTCTTAACCACTGAGCCATCTCTGCAGCCTGACTGAATTTTTCAAAGGTGATCTGCCACTTTAGCTGTGAAGGGCTTACTTTACTACAGCTTTTCCACCATTGCTAAGGAAGTAGCAACAGAAGTGTTAGATAGAAGCACTAAGACTTGTGGACACAAGCTGAAAAAATGCATCCAGTTTTTTCATTGACCAGCGAGGAAAGATCTTGAGGGCTGAAGTGTTCATGGCCACATGCAGCTGCTGCTGCTCGGAAGCGGAACCTTTTGACCTTGTGTCCCTGAACTCCAGCATGGTTTTCTCTCTCTTCCTTCCTGCTTTCTAATCAGTTGTTCCTGTGAGATTGCTGACTTGAATTGATATTCTGCATAAGTCTATGAGTGATTTATCTGGGATGAGATGTGCCTATGGTGATTTATATCCTTACCTGGCAGTGTGGTGCTGTCCCCTTCACTGATGTGGAAGAACAATGAAGGGTCAGTCACAGGAACAGTGCAGAGATGCGATTATAGTCTACTGAAGCATATCTGGCACGTGGGCATTCCAGATTCTGTCCAGGTGGTCATAAATGCTGATGCCATACGAGTACTTTAGTTGGAAAGGCCTCACTCAGAGTTGAGAAGCAAAGATGAACTGCATTTGAACTTTTCCAACCAGCCACATTTATCTGGCCACATAAAGATGTCAAGTAATTTTGTTGCTGTGATTGAGACTGTTATGCCCAGTTCTCGGCGCCCCCAGTGACCACCAAGGAGAACCGAACACTTACGCAAAGGCAAGGACCTTTATTTCGGGCTTAAGCTCAGACTCTTGACTTCACCAACGCAGTGGATCTGTACAAGAGCCCTGAGCAGCAGGGGGCAGGCTTTTTATAGGGATTTGAACAAAGAAGTAGGGGAATGGTTACATGATTGGTAGATTTAAGTAGTAGCTGCACTTGTATTTTTCTGGTAGGCTTAGGATGCTGGGGGCAAAGCTGGTGAGCAGGAGCTAGGGGAATTTCAAGCAGATTAGGTAACCTTTATTGTGATTGGCTATGTGTGTTTAAGGAACTTAAGCAACTTATCTTATGACTATAGAAATGTATGGCATAAGCAGTTTGTGATCTTTTTTTCAGTAACTGTTAAATTCTTATTTAAACCTTGCTGGGAAACAGAAACCGTGCCGGGAAACAGAAACTTAGGCCTACTGGTGCTCTGAAGCCTGTCATGGCATCCCTCTGGTTCCCGAGTCCTTCAGAGACACCAATGCCACCTCTCCAGATGCAAATTAGATCTAAGTGCCTTTCTAAGTGCCTTGCATCTCATCTAAGTACATTGTTGGCATATCATCACACTATTGTGTGAGTTTATTGTTTTAAACCATTAAATCTCTAGTTGAAGTAAGCATATGCCCACAACAAGGAATTAAAAATTTAAAGATGCCAAATTAATAAATCCCAAGTCAAAATATTTGAGATTATGATGAGAGAATCAACTATTTCATCTTAAAGTTGATTAATATAATATTCATAGAAAATGGAGATAGTTTAAAAATTGTAGTCAGGCTGGACCTGGTGATGCACACCTTTAATCCCAGCACTTAGGAGGTAGAGATAGGAAAACCACCATGAGTTCGAGGCCACCCTGAGACTACATAGTGAATTCCAGGTCAGCCTGAGCTAGACTGAGACCCTACCTCAAAAAAAAAAAAGTCAAAATCATGTGAAGTTTTAAAGATCACAGACTTCTACAGAAGTTCTGTTCGGGTTATTCTAACACAGTGAGTAGGTTATCTTTTCCTAATGCTAGATGAAAACATTGAGAAACAGAACAATGGTGTAGAAGGTAAAACTTCTTTTTAAAATGGGATATAGATAAGTTTTACCATTGTAGAGGCCTGTTTTTTAAATGATTGCTCTTTTTTCTAAATTAAATCAAGATAGTTTTTTCTGCAGTTAAAAGAAAATCTTTAATCAACACTTCTACCTTCATGTAGAATCTCAGTAAGTCCATTAGAATATGTAGTTGTATTCTTCTATTAGAATAAACAGTTGCAATTCCTCTGTTACAAAATAGTCACAGTGCTTCTATTAGAAAACTTAGTTGCAGTCCCTCCATTAGAATATGTAGTTGCAGATATTCTAATAGAATGCATGTTTGCAATTCCTCTGTTACAATAAACAGTTGCAATTCCTCTGTTAAAAAATAGTCACTGTGCCTCTATTAGAAAACATAGTTGCAGTCCCTCTATTAGAATATATAGTTGCAGATATTCTAATAGAATGCATATTTCCAATTCCTCTATTAGAATAAACAGTTGCAATTCCTCTGTTAGAAAATAGTCACCGTGCCTGTATTAGAAAACATAGTTGCAGTCCCTCTATTAGAATATATAGTTGCAGATATTCTAATAGAATGCATACTTGCAATTCTTCTATTAGAATAAACAGTTGCAATTCCTCTGTTAGAGTACTTAGTTGCAATTCCTTTATTAGAGTACACAGTTGCAGCTCCTCTATTAGGAGACACAGTCACAGTTCCTCTATTAGAATGCATAGTTGCAATTCCTCAGCTATGATTGATAAGTAGAATTCTATTGTGCTTTTTATCAACATTACAAATGAACAGTGTTGCAAGTTAAATAATGATTTTCTTACTTATATTATGAGAAATATTGACCAGAAGTTAGAAAAGCTCATAGTAAGCACATCATCTTAAAGTGCAATGAATTGGATCCCAAAATGAAGATTTCAAAAATTGTCTTTTGCAGAATACCAGGAAAAACCTACATGATAATAGCTTTTCTAACTGTGGGTACTATGGGGTTATCAAACACTTCCTTGGGCTACCTGAATTATCCCACCCAAGTCATCTTCAAGTGCTGCAAATTGATTCCTGTTATGCTAGGAGGAGTTTTTATTCAAGGTATAGTAATGATCTATTTTCCATACTCTTTGAAGCAGACAAGTATATTATGACATCTAGCATTAGGAAAAACATTGAATGCCTAGAGTTTTTAAGGGGCATTCTAGATATTGTAATAATACAATATCTTGTGAAAATAGGGTATTATAAAAATGCTGATATTTCACAGATGTACCTCAATATCTGAGGTCCATGATTTGGACTTGGGAAGTAAGGGAAAAGATAATATTTTTGGTGTAGTATTTTATCTTATATTCCAGCAATGCTGCATTTGCATTTTGACGTCCTAACTCAGAAGTACCCGGACCCTCCTTCCTTTGTGCAGGTCATTCCTCCAGGCTCTGGAACCTGCACTGTAGCGCTGTGCAGTGGGCACCTCTACCAGAAATGAAGTGTGCTCTGAGTGGACTGCTTCGTTCCTGAGTCCACTGACTCACTGATGTCTTAGAGACCAGCCAATTTATAAGCTATGTAAAAACGTGACGGAAGGTTACAGTGACGGTGTATGGAACACATTGTCCTTCCTGCCACCTGTCTGGAGGATATTCATGTTTTGATAATTTCTTATGCAGCCTGATATCATTTTGTGGAGTAGATTGTTGTAAAGGGAAAAGGTGTCATTAGCCTCACACTTACCATTTCAGGATAATGGTGCACGTTCGAAGAAATACTCCTCTCACTCCCTGTTAAAAATCCAGGCTGGGCACTTGTCTTTCCTACAAGCCTTACAAAAAGATACACTAGACTTCATCTTTAAATAGGGACTTTGTGAAATGAGTTAATTCTCCTCTACCTAGAAGTTTTCTTATCATAGTATTTACAAACATAAACAGTATTCAGTGTAGCCAGAATCATTAATCTGATTCCTTGGGAAGCTTAAAAAATATTTTAAAAATTGATAGTCTTTTCTTTATACATGAAAGAGATAGTAATTTCTGTAAATTGTTAAAGGTTTTCCATATATACTTCACTTTTGGGGGTTTTATTTTACCAAAATATGGTCACATTGTACATAGTGAAGTTTCAGTCATATGGGGATGGTTCCATAAGATGACACTTCCCAGTGACGTGAGAACTGTCTTAGTCTGACTGTCCTCAGAGATGTCACACAGCAGTGAAATCACCTAAAGAACTTTCTTAGTTAAGATAGGGTCTCATTTCTATCTTCAAGGACCTGCTGATGCCTGATAATCCCATCAGAAACCCTTCTGGTTCTCTCTAATGTTTGGTGTAAATGTTCTTTTTCTTTTGGGCATCAGACTTAGACCACAGACCTCTCTGCTTAGTGGGGCACCCAGCTCTGTCATTAGACTTAGACCACAGGTCTCTCCTTGCTTGGTGGGGCACCCAGCTCTGTCATTAGACTTAGACCACAGGTCTCTCCTTGCTTGGTGGGGCACCCAGCTCTGTCATTAGACTTAGACCACAGGTCTCTCTCTTTCTGTCTCTTTCTGTGTGTCTCTGCCCAGTGGGGCACACATCTCTGTCATTAGATTGAGACCAAAAATCTCTCTCTGCTTGGTAGGACACACAACTATGTCACTAGCCTGAGTAGATATTTGCATAATGAGGAGGTCTCTTTGTTTTCTGTAGGAAAGCGATACAATGTTGCAGATGTGTCTGCTGCTGTGTGTATGAGCCTTGGCCTGATCTGGTTTACACTGGCTGACAGCACTGTTGCACCAAACTTCAATCTGACAGGTAAACAATTGATTGGTATTTCCTAGGCTGTGCAGGCATTTTAGTTTGGCTGAGAAGTTTTGAATTTCTTGTTAAGGGGTTTAAGTGATGCTGTGATACCTGTGGTTCTCGTATCAAACAAGGCTTTCCAACTGTCCATATAAATTATAGAAAAAAAATGTCATAGCTCTAAAAGTAATCATTTTTATTACATTTACATTTTGATATCCCAGGAGGTTGCTAAGTCAAACCTTCAGCTATCAAAGGCATGATAGGTTAATATTTTATAAATTCAGTTGTAAGTGTACACATAAGTTATAGGGAAATTGCATTAGTAACCAATTTTATTTTCATTAAAAACCAAAACACTCTTTGAAACTGGCAAATGGTTCAGTGGGTAAGAGAGTTTGTGACCACTTAGTTTGATCCCTACCACCCATGTGAAAAGCTGGTCATGGCCACACACACCTGTAATCCCAGCCCTGTGGGGAGCAGAGAGAGGAGAACTGCTCGGACTCACTGTTCAGCCAGCCTGAGTAAAACAGCAGCTCCAGGTTAAGTGAGAGAACCTGTCTTAAGCAGGAAGAGCAACAGAAGAGGACACCCGACATTCCTGTCTGGCCTCTACGTGAGTATACAGGGCTTGCACATTGACACACATATTTACAAGCTATACATACACATACTATACACAGAAAGAAAACACTCTTTCAAACTTATGGACAAACTTGCCATTGTTTTAGCTAATGAAAAGCATGCTGCTCTTTAACATTAAGCTCTATAATATTAATAGAGTTTTTTTCAGACATGATGCTTAAAGTTTCCACCATAAGTTTCCTCCATATTGTGCTATGCTAAATTTTGTCAGTTGGATTTTTCACTGAATGAACTGGAAAGTAGTGTATTGAGTGAAGTAACACAAGACACAAGAAAAATACACATTGCATGTTGTGGATCATAGCTGAGGATCTTCACACATGTGAGGGAGCATGAGTAGATGACAGGAAACTAGAAAGGAGCTCATGAGAGGGAAAAACAACAAAGAGGCTCCAAAGGGTAAGGGTAGAGAGGATAGCAGATCTTAAGTGAGTGGAAAATCAAAAGGGAGAATGCTGCTAGGGGAAGAAGGTTGAAAGTAAGAAGGGGGGAGGGACCTGGGGAGAGCAGTCAACCAAAATTAACTACATGTAAAAAATAAATAACCAGGCAGAGTGGTGCACGCCTTTAATCCCAGCACTTGGGAGGCAGAGGTAGGAGAATTGCCGTGAGTTCGAGGCCACCCTGAGACTCCATAGTGAATTTCAGGTCATCTTGGGCTAGAGTGAGACCCTACCTCAAAAAACTAAACAATAAATAAGTAAATAAATAAACAAATTGCTACAGCTAGATTTATATTTTTAAAAGCAGAACAGGTTGTATAGTATGTTGAAAAATAAAACTAAGATATAAGTATTGGAATTCTTTTTATTTTACTAACTGTTCAGAGAATTGTTTGGGGGTACTTTGGTGTTTACTATAAACAGTATTTTCTTTAAGTTGCTAAAAAAAATTTACAGAGAAGATTAAGTAGTATCATCCTACCTCCCAACCTTACCCTGACAGGAGCATTTAGAAATTCTAGGTCCTCGAAGAATCACAGAGCAAACCGGTTGGGGGGGGGGGGAGAAAAAATATGTCAAACTATGCACCAGTACAAAGTGTAATTACTTTTGAGAAAAAGAGTCACATAATAAAATTATTTGCAGTGGATTGTCTGTTCCCGAGTATCAAAGTTCTTACCACTTGTCCTTCTTACAAACCTAGTTTAACCTGAGCTAATGGTTGTCACTGTAGTCAGTTCTACCCCTTCAGTCAGTGCTTCTCAGCCTCGGATGGGCAGAGCTTCATGCAAGTGCTTACCGCTTGTGTTCAGATGAAGCTCCAGTTACTGTTTCAGAACACTTCAGTTTCATGTGGCACAGACTTCGCAGTGAAGATTGTATTTGAAAACAAGGGAAGTTGACTCTTCTGTTTGTGAAAGTAATGGCAGAGACAGCATAGAATTTGCAATGTGAACATAAATTATCTGAAAACACAACCCTGCCAGGCTCTTTTATGCTTCTCTCAGTAACCAGAGAGAATCCGTAGCCTCACGGTAAGTTGTTGGGACGAGAGGATGAGGCTGGAGTGATGCGCAGGAGGCGTGGAGGGAAGGCACGCCCCAGCACCACCCCAGCTTCTGTAGTGGTGAAAACTCTCCAGCATCATGGATCCATTGCAGGAAGAGTTGGAATGGAGGGAATGTAGCCTGCCTTCATCCTGAAGAGCAGTTGCTGAGTGCATGTCCCTTCTCTTGTCTTTACAATGTTTTACAAAGGAGATCGGATTAGTGCAGTAGTGCTAAAAGCTGTCACTAAAACTTTGAAATACATATCTCCAGAGTTATTCAGATAGATTTTGCCTTAAAATATTTCCCCCTTTGGATAAAATTCAGATGTTTTCATGTTGCCATTTTCAGGAACATTTTAAAAATATCATTGATTTGGGTCTTCTTTGAAGATTATCAAAATGGTATGGATTTTTCTTTCAACAATAGATTTGGCATTTGAAACTAGTAAAAAAGATTTCAGATAACTAGTTTGAATAAAAATGTGTGATTAGGCAGTAAATTCCAAGTTAGGTAATTGATAAAAAGGCAAGCTGAAGAATAACTATGAAAGCTAGACAATTCTTAATAAGCTGAGGTGCACGTGTGTGTGCACCCAGTAATAAAGAAAGCATGTAACCTTAACCATCAGACTCGCCGCCCTTTCCTCTTCCTGAGATGCTGGGACTGATGACCATAGGCCTGTGCGTCCTGCACGTGCAGGTAATGGCGTGTTCTCAGGCACACATGCGCACTGCTCCCAGGAGTAAGCAACATGGGGGTCCCTGGCTTGTTCATGCCAGTTGTGCCTATCAGAAAATTGTGTAGTAATATGTTGTAAAAAATGAATATAAGGGCTGGAGAGATGGCTTAGCGGTTAAGGCACTTGCCTACAAAGCCAAAGGACCTTGGTTTGATTCCCCAGAACCCATGTAAGCCACATGCACAAGGGGGCACATGCATCTGGAGTTCGTTACAGGGCTGGAGGCCCTGGCGTGCCCATTCTTTTTCTGTCTACCTGCCTATTTCTGTATCTATCTATCTCTCTCAAATAAATAAGAATAAAAATATTTTTAAAAAATGAATATAAAATGGTAGGATTGTTTCTGTGAAAACTAAGTTAACTGGAACACTTTGGTTGACAAGTCCATCAAATTTCCATCAAGTAAGGTCCAGTTGAAACAACTGAAAACTGGGAAAACTCTTGCAGTTTTTCCCACACAGCTCAATTTTAGGAGTATTTGTACCCCAAACCCAACTTGGGAAGTATAGAAACTATAAGTACAGCTGGATAAAGGAGAAAATGAACAAGTCCAGTCAGGAGCAATACCCAAGGAAGTGCCTCTGGGAGATGCCTTCATGTTCATGCTTCAACTAAGCCTTTTAGTAATAGACATTTCTTTGTGATTTCCTCTTCATCTTTCTTTTTCAAATAGCTGGCTAACTACCACACAAAACTGATCTTCCAAGTTTCTTCTGTACTTGTTCAATACAGTCTTTCCTTCAATCGTAGTCTAGAGTAAAAGTAGGACTTCATTTTATGTGATGCTGAAACACAATGTTGATGATGGCATTACTCAGCTTATCAGTGCTCGTGACTTTTTCTGTGTTGATACCATCAACCTGTGTGCTCACTGCCACAAGCTATGGACACGAATATTCAGTTCAGCATTACGGAGTGAATGGGAGTGAAGATCTGCGTGTGTTTGGAGCTTTTTCAACTTCAGCAGAGCCGGCTTGTGGTCCCATGTGTGAACAAGGGGTGGTTTCTTTGTCCCTGCAGGTGTGATGCTCATTTCCCTGGCCCTGTGTGCAGACGCTGTCATTGGAAATGTTCAAGAGAAAGCCATGAAATTGCATAATGCTTCTAACTCTGAAATGGTAAATGCCTCAGCCCTTTGTCTTGACACCTGACAGGCTGGAAAATGATGAACCTAATTTTACGAGTAGTCATAGTACCAGTAGGTGCTGTCTCTTTCTCAATAATGCATTCAGATATTATAATAAGGTTGAACACAAACCTCCCACTGCCAATAGCTTTGGTCAGTTTATTTCTCATTGATTTCTACAGTCTTTAAAAAAGTTACAAAAATGTTCCAAAATAAATCATTTGGTGTATCATTTTCTTCCCTTGTTGTATTTCCTCTTTTTTTTTTTTTTTTTTTTTTTTTTTTGAATTGTATCAGTCCTGGTCCAACTCAAAAGATTCCTTCTATAGCTCCACCTTTGTCCCAGGAACATGCTGTGAGTCATTTATATTAGTGCCTTCTTCCTCCTGAGGGGGATTCAGAATTGAACTTTGACATTCATTTCTGTGTCGTGTGCTCATCATCCGCTGGGAATTGCCACCTGCTTCCTCTTCTGTTTCACAGTGTCACTACCAGTAGCTATTCTTGGGTGTTCATAGACCCAAATAAACTAGAATCCCACGGCTACTGTGATTGGTATGACATTGGGTTATAAATTAATCTAGGGAGAATGGCATCTATATACTTAGTTCTTTCAGTCCCAGATTAAATTATGACTTTCCTTCTATTCAAATGTTCATTTTAATGTCCACTCTAACTAAAAGTTTTCTTAATAAATCCATCATATTTCTATTTAAAGTCATTGGTTCTTCCTTCTGTTGTTGCTGTTAGAAACAATTTTTTTCGCATATCTTCTAATTGGTTTTATTTATATGTTGAAACATGTATATGAAAATTTTTATAACCAACCACTTCATTGATCACGTAGAACATACTGTATTGAGGATGTAAAGAAATGTTCTTTCCTGTTACTTTCATAGCGCAGAGTGGGACATCTTAACTAACATTCCACTACATTATCATTATCACTGCTATTTGTGGGTACACTAAGGATGAGCTTCTGAGAGAATTATGGAATATTTGGTCATCTGGAAACTTCTAGTATAAGCAGTTGCAGTTGTGACTTTGCAGTAAGGCATGGCCTCAGCTCACACACCAGCTGCACTCGTTCTCTTTTGGGGAAATTTACTTGGAACTTCAAGCTTTAGTTTCTTCATGTGAAAAGTGAGTAATAAGCAGCTCATTCAGAACCTGACTCATGGTTAGGTGTCAGACATCAGGGGTGACCCACATGTAGCAGGAGCCCAGCTCAGAGAAACAGCGGGGGTTTGAGTGAAGACCCAGTTCTGGTACTGTTCATGAGGACAGGAACAGACTGGATGAAAAAGTTGGTAGGGGCTGGAGAAATGGCTCAGCTGTTAAGGCACTTGCCAGCAAAGCTAAAGGACCCAGGTTCATTTCCCCTGTATCCATCCACATAAAGCTGCCTGCATAAGGTGGCACATGCATCTGGAGTTCCTTTGCAGTGGCTAGAGACCCTGGCGCACACACCCATTTCTCTTTCTCTCTCTCTCTCTCTCTCTCTCTCTCTCTCTCTCTCTCAAATAAATACATAAATATTTTTTTAAGTTGGTAGGAAAATGGGGAAATTAAGTAATAGATAAGTCATAGCTTATTTTCACTATATTTTAATATCTTTTAAAACTTAATGTTCAAAGTTGGGTTTTTTTGTTTTGTATGTAACTTTAAGAATTTTCTTACGCTATATATACTTTTAGAATGATAAAATTAAAATCTGGTTTGAATTCAGTAATTAAACCAGACAAGAAACAAGTGATAGTATAACACATGTGGAGATCTCTGTAGTGGCAAGTGTTGGGTAGGAAATATGAAGAACAGAACAGACTCACTAAGCCACTGCAGTCAACCATAGTTTGACAGTTCTGCATAGTTTGCAGAAAGTGAGGGAAATAATAATGTTACTTTAAAAATATTTTGCTTGCGCTGGAGAGATGGCTTAGCACTTAAGGCATTTGTCTGCAAAGTCTAAGGACTCAGGTTTGATTCACTAGGACCCATGTAAACCAGATTTGTTAGGTGGCACATGCGTCTAGAGTTTGTTTGCACTGGCTGGAGGTCCTGGGACGCCCATTTTTTTCCCTCCCTATCTGCCTTTCTGTCTCTCTCCAATAAATAAATATTTTTTAATTACTATTAAGCCAGGCATGGTGGCTCATGCCTTTAATCCCAGCACTCAGGAGGCAGAGGTAGGAGGATCGCCGTGAGTTCGAGGCCACCCTGAGAGTACAGAGTAAATTCTAGGTCAGCCTGGGCTAGAGCAAGACCCTACCTCAAAAAAAAAAATAAATAAATAAATACTATTACTTAGTTTGTTTTTCCAGGTAGGGTCTCACTATAGCTCAGGCTGACCTAGAATTCACTATGTAGTCTCAGGGAGGCTCAGACTCTCAGTGATCCTCCTTCCTCTGCCTCTTGAGTGCTGGGATTAAAGGCATGTGCTGCCACTCCTGGCTTTAAAATGTGTGTGTGTATTGCTTTACAAACAAGTAGGTTAATTTTGTAATATATTAAACGCCTCACTATTCCATGTTTGATTTAACATAGTGCCTTTCCCACTTCTGCCCATTCTAGGTCTTGTATTCCTATTCAATTGGGTTTGTGTACATCTTGTTGGGGCTGATGTGCACTAGTGGACTAGGCCCTGCCGTGGCGTTTTGCTCAAAGGTAAATCGATCACATGAAAATAAGCGTCTCCCGGTGGTCTCCTCCGTATTCCTCATTTTCTGGTTCAGAACAGCTCACTATGGATATTATTTGATAACTCCTTCAATATTTCAGATCAGAAATTATCTCAGGCACAAGAGGGTCGGTGTTTAATGTTTCAACCTTGCTGTGCCCTGTCATTCAGAAAATTGAGAATTTTTAATTTCGTCTCTTATTTTCACATTAAATCAGAACTGCTCCTTGCCTGACTGCATTGTTGGATGAGCTATCATTGTTCAAGAAGTTAATTAAAACCTGTGGTTTTATTTCACTTGTACAACCCGAGTTGGTTTTGCACTTTTCTGAAGGGTGTTTTTACTCATTGCAGAATCCAGTTCGGACGTACGGTTACGCGTTCTTGTTTTCCCTCACTGGATACTTTGGGATCTCCTTTGTTCTGGCTTTGATTAAAATTTTTGGTGCCCTTCTTGCTGTGACAGGTAGGTGGCTGGCTTAGATGTGAAATTACATAACATGTTTTCGGATTCTCCCTTACAGAAAGTCAAGTGGTCCTCAGAGTGCCTTTTATGGTAGTTAGTAAATTTAAAAAAATATGTTTGGTCTTAATTTCTTACTTTGCAGTTTCAAGTTTTTGTTTGGGTTTTTCTCCTTTTTTGCAGTGGTGGGGATGGAACCCTGGGCTTCCTGCATGCTAAGCAGGTACTGTACCACTGGGCCACATCCCCATTCCTGTCATTAATTTTAATGTCAAGTAATATGCTTTCCCAAATAGTAATCCTCAAATACATTAGAAGAACTTGCTATGTAATACTATGTTGGGATGAACAATTTAAAAAATATATTGTCTTTTTATATTTTTAAGTTATTACTAAAAATTCCAGTTTTCTTGTGCTTAAAATATAGCAAGTGCATTTTAAACCAAGTGTTTAAGCCCTTTGTGTGTGTGCCTTACAAGCCCAGGTCAGCTCCTGTCTCCACTGTTAATTAGTGCACACTGACTGCTCTGTGCCAGGAATGGTATTCTCGGTATGAACGTTGTATTTATGCTCAAGAGGCGAGTGCAAGACAGTGAGGGAACCAGTGGCTACATTCACCGTAAGCTACTGCCCTTAGCATGACTGTATAGACAGGATTGTTTTACTGTCATGTCGAAGGTCAGCTAGCACCAGACATATTCTAGATATGATGCTTGCTAAATCTCACACAACCCTAAAAACTAGGTGCCATTATTTTTCTATTTTACACCTAAAAGCATGAAAGGCTAAGTGAGTTGTGCAGTAGTCAGAATCAAGATCCCAGCCAAGGGCTAGTCCCCAATTGCCTTACTCCCTCCTCAGTTAACATGGTGGCTGCCTCCTTGGTCCTCAGTAACCCAGGATGCTTCTGCCTGCTTGCCATCACCGTCCTGCTAGGCAGCGGATAAAAGGAGCATGACAATCGTGGGCCCTGCCCTGCGTAATCATACCTCCGTGGATCTGAAAAGCTTTCATTCTGCCAATTACGCCAACCCTGAGGGGTGATGGGGCTGCATCATTCTGTGGCCTCTGCTAAGTAACTATCACATTTGAACTCAACACTTGCAGTAGTAGTTAGTGTGGTTCTCTGCATCTTCCCTGAGTTGCTTGTTTCCGTGAGTGGTTGCATTGTTCCTGCGTCTTCCACAAATTCTGCTTTTGCAGGACTGTAACATAAAGAGAACCAAGGCTGAAGGCACATTCTGAACCTTTTCTCTCCCTACAGTGACGACAGGAAGAAAAGCCATGACCATTGTGCTCTCATTTATATTCTTTGCTAAGCCATTCACATTTCAGTAAGTACCTGTGAGCCCAACAAAGGCTCTCAAGTGTCTGACTTTTAAACAGCTTCATTTCCAAGTTTTCATTCACTTTTTGTCATGTGTTCATTTTAATGTTGATGTGTTTTTCCTAGTGAGCCCTGCAAAGAATCCCTTTTCTCTTGACCTCTTACCTATTGCTGTGTGCTATTGCCGAAATGTTTAGAATTTCTTGTTTTTAATTTATCAATTTGTGTATTTAAATTGCCTCTCACCAGAGCCCAATAAAAAATGTGGCTTTGTTTCTAGTATGACTGAATGTGAGTGGTGTGTATGCCACAGTGTATCTGCATGTGAGTGGAATGTATGTTTCAGTGTGACTAAATTTGAGTGTGTACGTCCCCGCGTGACTGGAGGTGAGTGTGTACGTCCCCGTGTGACTGTATGGAATGGTGTGTATACTGTTGAGTAGTACATTTCCCCTTCCTCTAGTGTAAATACATAAATTATGTGTTTGTAGTCCATGCTTTTAAAAATTATTTGATTATTTGTGGCCTTTTATGCCAAAGATTTGAGGTAGAGAAATATTCTGTAAGTTGTATTGTAATGATTTATTTTGTGGCTTTTTGTGAAAGCATTCCCTGATCTTTATACTGTCTAGGATGGGCCTAAGTTAGTATCAGTGCAACCTATGTTGGTCTGTTACTGTGGAATTTCAAACCTAAAACTTAACAATGCATAATTATAAAGATAGCCATGAATTTTCATCAATGTACATCACATGTTATTTGTTGTTTCTCTGTGACTTTTCTTCCTGTATGTGATAAGTATGCATTCTATAATTTAATAATCCCATCTCTTATCCTTCTGTGTTCTATCTGCAGAGGCAACTAGCTAGAGTGTGCGTTGAATTTACAGGATGGCTTGGGGTAGATTTATGAGGTCAATTTCTTATATCCTACAACCCCTATTATCTCTGAAGTTTAAGTTACTCTCATTTTCTGTAACATTTCTCTGTATGTACTCGTCATAAAAGATACGGAATTTTAATGCCATTATTTTAGGCCTCTAATAGCAGATTTTTATTTGATTGAAGAATTATGAACTGAGTATAAAAATGTATTACTAGTGAATTGTTATTTTATAAATGTTAATATATTTTTTCCTGTATTTCTTTCCTTTAGGTATGTATGGTCTGGTTTGTTAGTGGTTCTGGGAATATTTCTTAATGTTTACAGTAAAAACATGGATAAAATCAGACTCCCTTCATTATATGACCTTCTGAACAAATCTGTGGAAGGAAAAAGGTCAAGGACATTAGCACAAACTGTATAGGCACTGATTATCCTATTTAAAATGGAATTTTAAGGGAACAATCATCGATGAATTAAATTCCTCTCTGAAAGAAATGTAATAAAAGCATCAGCTCTGAAGACGTGCTGCTGGGTGTGGTGGTTCCACGGGACGTGGCTCCCTGGTGTCGGCCTTTCTTCAGAGTCTCGCTTGCCCTCTGAGACAGTCAAGACCCGCAGCCTGGACACCTTGCAGTGAAATGTCAGTGTAAGGACTGCACTTGCTGGCAGTGTCTGCAATCTCGCTGGCAGTGGGCCCTGTGACAAGACTGATTGCACATCCTTGTGACATGTCAGACACTGATGTGGAGGTAGCACTTTGTTCTGTCTTCATTCTATTTTGATGGTGTTATTTAAGTTGCTTCTCTGTTATAAGAGTAAACTGACAATTTAAAGTTTGTAGAGAATAACATTCATTATAAATAAAATTATCCTGTAATTTTTTTTTTAAAGAACATGTTAACGTATTTTTATGGAGAGCAGTGGAGAGAGGGGTCCGGCTGACCATGCACCTTAAACATGGTTTTCTCTCTCAGTGTGGAAGTCGTGGAAACCATGTGTGAAGTGTTACGAAGAGCACAGACAGGGTCGTGAAGGAAGACACCCGCCTCCCACGGAAGCTTGCTCCTCCCCAGAGGCGTCTGAAGAGTGATGATGCCAGAGGCGATGGGATTTGCATGTTGGCTTGGTTTTTGTTTTCTCGTTTGGTTTGGTTTGGTTGGCTTTTTTGATGTTTTTTTTTTTTTTTTTTTTTTTGATTGACAGTTACTTTATATGGAAAAAATGTATTTTGGTCATATTCGCCTCCCATCACTCTTACCCCCACCCTCCATACCCCTTTCACCGAACCCCTTCCTCCCTCTCACCAGTCCCTCAACTGTTTTGACAGCGGTTTACTTTGGCCTTTCTTTATCACTGTGATAGGCCCCGTGTTGTGCGGGTAACGCCACAGGACAGCCACTGTGAGGTTGTGAAGTCAGCCTTCCAGAGCACGCTTCTCCATCCCTGGCTCATACATTCTTTTTGCCACCTCTCCTGCAATGTTCCTGAATCCTGGCGGGTGTGACAGAAATGCCTCACTTAATGCTGAGCACTGTTGCAGCTTCTTAGCACTTTGATGAGCTTGAGTCCCCAGTTGTCACGGCCATCTACAAAAAGAAGGGGCTTAGGTCAGAAGTGAGGTCAGCACCACTATATGAGTGCTTCCCCACCAGTGCCTATGACCTTCGCAATCATAGGCTTTTGACTAGGTTTTCAGTACCAGGCCTGAATTCCCTCCATGGAGCAGGCCCTGAATCCAGTTAGTTTGGTTGCTCCATAGTAGTCACACCACCATTGTGGGCTCATCTTGCTTGGCTAACTGATTGTGTCGTTTGCAGGGTTCACTGCTGGTTAAGACTGCTTATGACTTTTCTCCCGTAACACCAGCACATCAGTTCCCAGCACTGTGGCAAATAACCAGAAGGGAGGAAGCTTCCAGCTCAGAACCAGCTTGATTTCTTAGCATCTGACAATCACTGTGTATGAAGTCTTCATCAGTAGTGCCTTACGTACTAGTTCTGGTGGGGAACCAAGAGCATCAGCAATAGCCTTTATCATAGCCTGTGTTGTTTTAGGAGCCTCATAGGTTTACCTGATGAACAGTCTGCTTTGAGGTATCCCACCCAAGAACAGGGATTTACTTGTAACAATCTATGGCTTAAATTTTATTTTTACTTATCTAACAAGTAGCTATCCATAGGGCTTATTCATATGTTTTTAAGTTTTACTCAAAACTCCACACCCCCTCTTTCTTCTATTCTGTTTCCTCTACCCCCTTCAATTATTCCACTCTCCTTAAGCCCTCTCCCTCATGGCCCCTTTCTAACCAAGGCCTCTAATACCCTGTCTTCCATGCATATTTAAAAGTTCAAGCCAGGTGCGGTGGTTCACACCTTTAATCCCAGCACTCGGGAGGCAGAGATAGGAAGATCGCTATGAGTTTGAGGCCACCCTGAGACTACATAGTGAATTCCAGGTCAGCCTGAGCTAGAGTTAAGACCCTACCTCAAAAAAACAACAACAAAAAAAGTTCAATTCTGGAATCTGCATATGAGAGAGATCATGTAGTGTTTGTCAAGTTCATGATTTCATTTTTCTTTGCAGCTGAATAAAACTCCCTCTTCTACATGTACCACATCTAAACTGTCCATCAGTTGATGGATATTTTGGCTGACTTCTGTTCCCAAGCTATTGTGAATAGCAAACATGGCTGAACAAGTATCTCTGTGGTGAAGTGTATGCTTAGGGTATATATTCTTATCCAGGAGTGGTATAGCTCGATCACATGGTACATCTATTTTCAGGTTTCTGAGGAATCTTCACACTTCACTGGCTCACTATAGTCCAGGTTGGCCTTGAACTCATCATGCTACAGCCTCAGCCTGCTGGGATTGTAAGGTATGAGCCACCATGCCTGGCTTTGATTTGGATTTTTTTTTTAATTTATTAGAGAGAGAGAGGGGGCAAGTGAGAAAATGGGCACGTCAGGGCCTCCAGCCACTGCAAACGAACTCCAGATGTATGTGCCACCTTATGCATCTGGCCTATGTGGGTCCTGGGGATCAAATCTGGGTCTTTAGGCTTCATAGGCATGCACCTTAACCACTAAACCCTCTCCAGCAAGATTTGGAATTTTTACTTGAAAGGGAAGCGGTTACATTTATCCTGATTTTTCTTATGAAGATGAAATCGGCTGTGGAGGTTTGAAGGTACAATAGGGTAAGTAAGTGTAAGAAATGCAAGGTGACTCGGCCAGCACGAAAGATCAGGCACAGGAAACTGAGAAACACCAGCACCTTTCTCAATCCTGGATGCCAAGAAGCACAGGGTCCAGACGCCAGAAGATGTGTTGTCTACAAATGCCACCTTGTCATTTAGAGACAACATCCTTGTTCCTGGAGGGCTGTGTCTGGTCCCATTTGTGAGAGTTCCACTCTCATGAAACACCTCCATAGTCACTCCTAGTACTGCCACTAAAGGGTGAGAATTTCAACAGGTGAACTGGGAAGAGCAACATTGACATTGAGAACGAAGCAATATTGCTTGTATATTTTGACTAAACTCCAAGGGATTTTGGCCCTGCTTTTCAACTTTTCAAAGTGATTTTTGGAATTTCTTCCTGTTTGTGTGTGTGTGTGTGTTTAAAATCTTGTTCATTTTCATTATAAATCATGATTAAAAATCGTAGTATTTGGCCAGGGAGATGGCTGTGCCATTAAGGTGCTAGCCTGCAAAGCCTAATAACCTGGGTTTGAGTCCCCAGTACCTGAGTAGAGCCAGATGCACAAAGTGGCACATGCATCTGGAGTTTGTTTGCAGCAGTCGGAGTCCCCACCATCATACTCCATTTGTCTCTCTTCATCTCTGCTTGCGAATGGTAAAGGGTTGAAATAACATTGCCAATGGGGCCAGTGGGCCACCTGGGTGGAAGAGTACTCAAGGGCCTGGGTTGAAGGAGTTCGTAAGAAGGAGGGGTCAGGTCTTAGGGGCATCATTTGGATAATGCTCTGGTTTGATTGACAGATTTGGGTTATATAAATTTTCTGTACTGTGCCTGCTCTCCCCATGATACATCTGATTTTCATAACATAGTATGCATAGGCACAAGAGAATAGGGGATTCTCCCTGCAAGTTCATTTAGTGGACACAGTTTGCCTTGCTGCTCATGTACTCAAAACCAGTCCGGGCTGGATGGACGCCAGTTGTTCTGATCCTAGATATATGTATGAGCATACTTGATAGAAGCGGGTCACGAACAACGGGTATCAAGGGAAGAAGAAACCTGTTTCATGGTTTGGAATGGAGCATTGTAAAACTAGATGCAGAGGAGGTTCCTAACAAGTGGCTGAGTGCAACGAGGAAAATTGAAGTGTCCAAGTGTAGCAGTTACTTTCTCTAGTCCCAAAGTTCCAAATCCTTCCATAGTTCTCCCACCAACCAGTTCCAAAAGATTTAAAACCACACATGGTCAGGCTTATCACAGCAGTGGCCCCACTTCTCAATACCAATTTTCTGTAGCACTTAACCTTCTCATTGCTGGGACAGAACACCTAACCAGTGGCAACTTAGAGAAGGAAAAGGCTGAGAGTTTAGAGGGTCAGTTTCTGACAGGAAAAGCATGGCAGGAGCAGACTGCAAGCATCATATCAGTGAGTCACACATGCAGACATGAAAACAGGAATGGGGATCGCTGGGAAGAAGGAAGGTTTCCGTAGGAAAGACGAGTACACAGGTGGTGAATAAGACCAAAATACATTATATGTATGAAAACACAATAAGCACATGGGAATGCATGGTACGCATGTGAGACCATATCATATACAGCTATGAATGTCAAAACTAAAAGGGTTGCAGAGGTTGCCTAATGGTTAATGCACTTGCCTGCAAAGGGTAAGGACCCAGGTTTGATTCCCCAGGACCCATGTAAGCCAGATGCACAAGGTGGCACAGGCATCTGGACTTCATTTGCAGTGGCCAAAGGCCCTGGTGGCACCCATCTCTCTTATCTGCCTCTCTCTCTCTCTCTCTAATAAATATATAAAATATTTTAAAAAATAAAACCTTTGCCATTTGGTCCTTATTTTACATTTAGAAGTATTTCATTAAGAAATTTAATACGTAAACATAAGTAATTTGATCATGTTGCTGTCCCTTTAGCCTTATTTGTTTGTTCCTTGTCACCCATCCTCTGAGGACCTTCCTCTTTCCTCCTCTGTTTTGTTGTTGTTGTTGTTTTGTTCTGTTCTGTTTTTGTTCTGCTCCTTTTGCTCTCTGTCCTCCATGTCAGAATGCTGATGGGCTCAGAACTGTTCTGCTCCTGTGGGGTCATGAATACTCCAGTTGGTTCATGTCAGTAGGGCAACGCTCCACAGAATGCCTACACATCTCTTACATTCTTTGAACCCCACTTCTGCAGTGTTCTTTGAGCTTTGGATGGTGAGGTAGAAATCTGTTGAGCTCTCAACATCCACTTATTTTTAGCTATGATTCATTCTAAGTTTCTTCAGTGTCTACCAGCATCTGCATGAAGACTATTCTCTGCCTAACAGAGCACTGTGCTTCCTTCTTAAGTGAGCCATTAGAAGCTTTCCCTGTTGTATATGTGAACAGAGAGTCCTGCTTTTCATTAGTCCTGTTGAGTGTCTGCACTTACCCACCAAGCCCACTGTGTTCACCTTGGTTAACAAATCATATAGCAAATGAAATTCTATTATAGAACAGAAAATACTGCTCGATTTTTTCCCAGGTGAATTCTATTTAATTTTTTCTATTTTCTTAATATTTTATTTTTATTTATTTATTTGAGAGAGGGAAAGAGGTAGAGTGTTAATATTTTATTTTATTTATTTATTTGAGAGAGGGAAAGAGGTAGAGTGAGTGAGAGAGAGAGAGAGAATGGGCATGCCAGGGCTTCAAGCCGCTGCAAACTCCAGAAGCATGCACCACTTTGTGCATCTGCCTTATGTGGGTCCTGGGAAATGGAACCGAAGTCCTTTGGCTTTGCAGACCAGTGCCTTAACCACCAAGCCGTCCCCCCAGACCTCTTTTTTCTTTTTCTTTTTCTTTTTTTTAACTCCCATTCTTTTTTTATTAATAACTTCCATGATTATAAATAATATCCCATGGTAATGCCCTCACTCCCCCCACTTTCCCCTTTGAAACTCCATTCTCTATCATATCCCCTCCTCAATCAGTCTCTCTTTTATTTTGATGTCATGATCTTTTCCTCCTATTATGATGGTCTTGTGTAGGTAGTGTCAGGCACTATGAGGTCATGGATATCCAGGCCATTTTGTATCTGGAGGAGCACATTGTAAGGAGTCCTACCCTTCCTCTGGCTCTTACATTCTTTCTGCCACCTCATCCACAATGGACTCTAAGACTAACACCTTGGAAGGTGTGATAGAGATATTGCAATGCTGAACACTCCTCTGTCACTTCTTCCCTGCACCATGATGCCTTCTGAGTCATCCCAAGGTCACTGCCATCTGAAAAGAGAAGGCTCTTTTCACTGAGAGCAGCATTAATATATAGGTATGAACATTAAGAAAAGTGCTTAATGGGCAGTTTGATAAGCATGTATATACATTTAGCCAGACAGCAACAGATGTTACACCCCTAGGGCTCATGACTACCCCTGATTTAGGTATTCAGTATCACGGATGTATTCCCTCCCATGGAGCATGCCTCCAGTCCAGTTAGAGGGAAGTTTGTTTCTACCATGTCAGATATGCCACTGTGGCCCCCGTTGGCTCATTTGGCCTGGCTGGCAAAATAGAAGGCTTTCAGTGTCCACTGTTGAGTGTCTTCACTGGTGATTTCTCTTTCTCCCATTGAGCTGCATGCAGACTGGCTTCTTCCAGCTTTCTGTCAGCTGGTCTACATGGAAGAGGTTATTAGCTCCAGCAGGATTTTTCAGTGGTCTTGCAGCCCAAGTATGTGGAGTCTTCTACTTACATATATACAATACCATCCTATTAAGTATCCCCACCCTTCCTTTCTCTTACCTTTATATCTCTTTTCTAGCTTACTTGCCTTTGCTACTGAGTTTTCTTCCTACTCACACAGAAGTCCAGTCATCTGTAGCTAGGATCCACATATGAGAAAGAACATGAGATGCTTGGCTTTCTGGGCCTGGGTTACCTCACTTAGTATAATCCTTTAGATCCATCCATTTTCTTGCAAATTTCATAACTTCATTTTTCTTTACCGCTGAGTAGAACTCCATTGTATAAATGTGCCATATCTTCATTATCCACTCATCAGTTGAGGGACATCTAGGCTGGTTCCATTTCCCAGCTATTGTGAATGGAGCATCAATAAACATGGTTGAGCACGTATCTCTAAGGTAATGAGATGAGTCCTTAGGATATATGCCTAGG
This sequence comes from Dipus sagitta, assembly GCA_036346955.1. Classification (NCBI taxonomy): domain Eukaryota; kingdom Metazoa; phylum Chordata; class Mammalia; order Rodentia; family Dipodidae; genus Dipus; species Dipus sagitta. Next base: position 63,120,252 of record CM070786.1, read on the forward strand.
AGTGCTATAGCTGGGTCATATGGTAGATCTATTTTTAGCTGTCTTAGGAACCTCCATACTGATTTCCACAATGGCTGGGCCAGATTGAATTCCCACCAACAGTGTAGAATGGTTCCTCTTTTTCCACATCCTCACCAGAATTTATGGTCATTTGTGTTCATGATAATAGCCAATCTAACAGGAGTGAGATGGAATCTCAACGTAGTTTTAATCTGCATTTCCCTGATGACTAAGGATGTAGAACATTTTTAGATGCTTATATGCTATCCATAATCCTTCTTTTAAGAACTCTCTATTTAGCTCCATAGCCCATTTTTAATTGGCTTGTTTGATTTCTTATTATTTAATTTTTGAGTTATTTGTATATCCTAGATATTAATCCTCTATCAGATGTATAGCTGGCGAAGATTTTTTCCCATTCTGTAGGTTGCCTCTTTGCTTTACTCACAGTGTCCTTTGCCGTACAAAATCTTTGTAATTTCATGAGGTCCCAGCAGTTAATCTGTGGTTTTATTGTCTGAGCAATTGGGGTTATATTCAGAAAGTCTTTGCCAAGACCAATATGTTAAAAGGTTTCCCCTACTTTTTCCTCTAGCAATTTCAGAGTGTCAGGTCTGATGTTAAAGTCTTGAATCTAGCTGAACTTAATTCTTGTGTATGAGAGAGAGAAGAATCTATTTTCATCCTTCTACAGATACATATCCAGCTTTCCCAGCACCATTTGCTTAAGAGGCAGTCTTTTCTCCTCCAATGAGTATTTTTGGCATTTTTGTTGATTATCAGGTGGCTATAGCTACCCTGGCTTACATCTCGGTCCCCTATTCTCTTCCATTGATCTACATGTCTGCTTTTGTGCCAGTACCATGCTGTTTTTGTTACTATGGCTCTGTAGTATAGGTAAAAATCAGGTACAGTGATACCACCAGCCTTATTTTTGTTGCTTAGCATTGTTTTCAATATTTGAGATTTTTTGTGCTTCCAAATAGAATTTTTGGATTTTTTTTTTCTATTTCTGTGAAGAATGCCATTGGAATTTTGATGGGGATTGCATTAAATATGTAGATTGCTTTTGGTAAGATTGCCATTTTCACAATATTGATTCTTCCAATCCAAGAACAAAGGATGTCTTTCCATTTCCTAGTGTCTTCTGCAATTTTTCACTTGAGTGTTTTAAAGTTTTCACCATAGAGATCCTTCACTTTCTTGGTTAGGTTTATTCCAAGGTATTTTATGTTTTTGGTGCAATTGTGAATGGGAGTGCTTCTCTGATTTCATCCTCTGTGTGTTTGTTGGGTGTAATCCCAGTTACCTTTTGGGATAATTTTGGTCTCAGTTATGCTGCGCTCCTGCTTGGGTCCCTGTGGTGGTTTGAACAGAATAGATGGCCCCCAATATATTCAGTTGTTTGTTTGTAGTTTGCATCTGCAGCCACCTGGCTGGAGTCAGTGCCATTGTGTGGATCTTAAGGTGTAGTGGTAGGTTTCAGATTTCAATCTAAAGATATGCAAAGTGTACCTAGCTGGAGTTCCTGAAGTGTGCTGTGGCTTTTGACCTTTAGGCTTGTACTTCTCTCTCTCTGCTTGGTCCAGTAAAGGCAGGCCAGCTTCTTCTGCTATTTATGGAACTTCCCCTGGATCTGTAAGCTTCAATAAATATCCCTTCCTCCATAACTGTGCCTGGTCTGGAAGTTCATCTCAGTGAACCTGAAGCTGTCTGCTACAGTCCCTCTTTGGTGCACTGTGGGTTCAAGTAGGCTGGCTGGATTGCTGGATCGCTGGATCACTGCTTTGGTCGCTGGTGCTGGGTGCTGTGAGCTCCCTTCCCCAGGCCTCTGGTGCTTGCTGGCTCTTGCACTGGTGGTGGGGAAGGGGAGGCTGTGGATGGTGGCTCTAGTTCTCCTATTGGTCCATGTGATCCTCTTACCTTATGATCTGCTCTTCCAATAGGCACTGTGATCATCCCTTCACATTTCTTGAGTTTGTGAGTAGCTCTGGTGTGAGTGGAAAATCCCCTCACCTGGATTTTCCTGAGGCTCCAGCCAATCCCTGCAGCTGTGGCCCTGTGGGCCTCTGCCACCACGGACCTGGTGCCACCACTGCTGGAGCAGCTTCTGCCAACCTATATGGGCTCTAGACGCTCTGGATCTCTCATACTTCTCTGCTGCCATTGGTAATTTCTTATACACCTTACTTTTTAGTGGAAGAGTGTATTTTGCTGGAGTGTGTTTTGGCTTTTTCTCCTCTAGGGTGCTTTGGCGTGGTGCCTACACTGCCATCTTAACTGGAAGTCCTGCTCTATTTGTTTTTACAACAGCATTCATTCATCAATTTTTACTGGGCCAAAGAAGAGCCAGACATCATTGCTACGTTCTGAGGATACAAAGGGGGGGGGGGGCTGGAGAGATGGATTCGTGGTTAAGGTGCCTGGCTACAAAGCCTAAGGATCCAAGTTCTATTCCCGAGAACCCAGATGCATGGTGGCATATGAATGTAGAGTTATTTGCAGTGGCTAGAGGCCCTTGCATGCCCATTTTATCCCTCTCCATCTTTCTTTCTCTCAATAAATAAGGGTATCATATAGCCTCCACTCTTGAGAACCCCACCCCCAGTCTTGAAAAGATTTGCTGATTTTTTGTCTTTGCATAGCCTGACCCCATATAACTTCTCTCAGAGACTTTATTAAAACTAAAGATAAATCTTATGTTAGAGTATCCAGCAGAAGTAAAAAGTTCTTTCATCATAGTAGATGTTTGAAAGATTTAATACTCATTACTTGCCCTGTAATGATATCCTTTTTCTAATCTTTACAAAAGAAGATAACCCCAGTTCCCTCCTAGTCATGGTATGTTGTTTTAATTTCATGGAGTATAGTTAAATAGCTTATGATACTTTGTAGTGAAATGTTCACTTCAGCAGATTTCTGCTCTCTCTGAGTGAACTGTGTACAGGGGGTGAGGAAAGTGGTCTTGACACTAGAGAAAATTCTGACTTTATTACATTAAACTTCTCCATCCTATGATATTCCCAAATTTCCCAACTTATTAGATCATTTTAATAGGTGACAAGATTTAAATAGGAAATATAGATAATCACAACAGATAGTGATATCAATAAAATTTGAGTCCTGAGCTAGAGAGATGGCTCAGCAATTAATGTGCTTGCCTGCAAAGCCTAGTGACCCAGGTTTGATTCCCCAGTACCCACACAAAGCCTGATGGACAAAGTGGCACGTGCATCTGGTTTGTTTGTAGCAGCTGGAGGCCCTGGCATGCCCATTCTCTCCTTATCTTTTTCTCTCTCTCTCTCTCTCTCTCTCTCTCTCTCTGCAAATAAAATGGAAAAAAAAAACTTGAGTTCATTCTAGATCATTTACTCTACATCTCTTATTCACATAATACCAGTTACAATGTAAGAAAGAAATAGATCAATTTGATAGTGTTTTATTTCTGACTCCACAGTACATAAGCATTTGGAAATTTAATTGTGCATTTCCTTGTGAATGAGTATTTTCATATATTCTGAAAAAGTTCATAGATCTACATCTGAATTTTAACTGGGAAGGTCACTTTTGTGTGTATAGTCAGAAAAGATGCATCAGAGCCAGTAATCATTGACTTCTCATTATACTTTAGATTTGGGTCTGCAATGTCTATGCTAAGCAATGCAAAACCATAAAATCTCAAGACCACTTAGACATTTGGACGTTGGTCATAGAGCCACAGGAGACAGCAAAAATGCCTGCTCTGAAGAAGGTTCTAAAGGAGGGAGGGAGAGCAGAGGGTATGTACTGTAAAATACATGCCAAGCACAGCCAGGTGGAGCCCTATAGTTGCCTCTATTTAATCAAGTAGGGGCGATGGTGGATTCAGAAAAGTGTGCTCCACTCACCATAGCTGCCCATCTGCCCTGGCCAGGCCTAAGGTCCAGTACTAGTCTGGGTGGTGAGTCTCAGGCTAAAAGTCATGCCCTTAAAACTCAGACTTCATTTCTTGGCAACTTATGAACCTTGGAAAACATTATCATTAGCAAATGGGTTTTTGTGCGTTTGTAACTCTGAAGAGTTGTCTGTCCACTAAGTTTCAACCAACACCGCACTGCTCAAGTGATGTCCTTTTTGTCTCCATTTCTCCAACCAGTATGCATGCTGGCATTTATCTCTTTAACTGGTCCTGCACTCTAACTCAGGAGAAAAAGTCCTGGGCTCTTCCTCAGGGTCCCCATCTCTGGTCCTGATCTCTACCTCAGGATCCCCATCTCTACTCCTGATCTCTCCCTCAGGATCCCAATCTCTGTCCCTGATCTCTCCCTCAAGGTCACCATCTCTGCTCCTGATTTGTCCCTCAGGATCCTCATCTTTCCTCCTGAACTCTCCCTCAGGGTCCCCATCTCTGCCCCTGATTTCTTCCTCAGGATCCCCAGCTCGGCCAGTCCTTTGTGATTCCTTAGCCAGTTCAGTACCCTCTTTGTTGTTCATCTGCCCAGGCTGCTCTGTGTGCCCGTCATCCTGGTGGTGCTCCTAATACATCAGTTTATTACATATTCAGACCTCATGTTCCCAGCTGGAATTTGTGTAGATTTCTTGGTTTTGCTGTATGTTACTACTATGTTTCCATGTATTTCTGTGTTTCTGATTATTTGAAATTCCTGGACTCACTCTTCTAATCATTCTGTTTCAGAAGGCAGATGTAATTATATATACCTTATTATAACCATTTGCAGCTTCCCTCCAACCTTTCTTACTGCTGTCTGCAGCATGCAGAAATCTGTCTTGGTTTCCCCAGAACACTTCAGTTTGGAATTGCTTTGGCTTGTCCACATCTACACGTCTAGGCTCTCTGAACTTCGCTCCTTCATCTCTCTTCTCTCCCTCCCTCCTCCTTCCCTCCCAGTTGGCTTCTTTCCCTCTCTCCCTCTCTCTTACTTCTCTCTCCTATTTCATATTTCTCTTCTCTCCCTTCATCCTCCTCCTCTCATTTTTTCCTCTTGTCTCCTAGCCTGTCAAGGTTTGGTTTGTAGTGTTTTTTTTTTTTTTTTATGGGAACACAATTGTGGTAGTTTGAATAGATGGCCCCCAATATATTCAATTCTTTATTGTTTGTAGTTTGCATTCTGCAGCCACCTGCCTGGAGGCAATGTGACTGGTGGATCTTTAGGTGTGGTGGTGGGTTTCAGATTTCAATCTAAAGATATGCAAAGTGTGCCTAGCAGGAGTTCCTGAAGTGTGCTGTGGCTTTTGGCTTTTAGGCTTGTGCTTCTGTCTCTGTCTGCTTGGGCCTGTGAAGGCAGGCCAGCTTCTTCTGCCATTTATGGAACTTCCCCTGGATCTATAAGCTTTAATAAATCCCTTCCTCCATAACTGTGCGTGGTCTGGAAGTTCATCTCAGTGAACCTGAAGCTGTCTGCTACAGCAATTTTTTAAAGAACATTTTAAATTCATGTTTACAAGCATTTATCACGGGGACAACACAATATCCTACGCAGTTCTTACTCTGTTCTCTAGGGTAGTAGAGGAAAGAAAAGAACGATTCTTCAGATACTTCCACTTAAACTAACAAAAACAAACAAACAGCAATAATAACAACAGCAAAAAAAAAAAAAAAAAAACATGTAAGTGGCTGGATTTCTTGCTTGCAAAGTCTCAGAACCCAGATTTAATTCCCCAGTACCTTGTGCATCTGGCTTACATGGGTACTGGGGAATTAAACCTGGGTTCTCAGACTTTGCAAGCAAGCAGTCCAGCCCTGTTGGCTGCAATCTTTGATTCAAATTATTTTAAAAATATTGTCCATTTACCAATGTAATATGGTGGAATTCAAATTTAGGCAGTAAAATTTGTAATGTTTTACAATTTAAATATGAATTCAATCTAAAAAAAAGTGATGGAAATAGAAAATTTTCACTCCTAATAATAATCAGAAACTAATGTCCATATTATGTAAATACATATGCATAATTGTTCAAGGTTAGAGAACTTTCCTTTGCCATAAAGATTTGATTATTTGAGATGACATGAATCATATGCCTTATGAGAGGTCCGGTTTTATTGTTGTCTAGTGAACTCCAGGGGAACAAAGTCTAGTGAGGCAGGCAGTGGAGAAATCATTGTACTTTGCAGACATTATAAAAGGCCTCAGAGAAGACAAACAATGTATCTAATGTTCACATACAGTAAATGACAGAGAGACCTGAATCAATTTCTTTGAGCCCGGACATTGATTCCTCTCTGACACCTCTATTCTGGAGCCCCTCCCCTGAGCTCACCCCAGGTTAGAAATGGCATTTCCTCAGACGCTTTCTTCCCCGCGGACTTGACACTGCTTGCCTTCTCTGGCCCCCTTTCCTGGGAAGGCCCTTTTCCAAGGGTTTGTGGACAATCCTGCTGCTGTGCCACCAGCTGAGAACCAAGTGTTTAAAACACATGAGACCATGGGTGACATTTGAAATTCAAATCACCACAATCACCTTACCGGAAAGGCTAAAACTAAGAATACTGCAGCTGTAACTACCAGCTATTGACAAAAATATAAAGAAGCCACCTGAATATAGTAGACACAGACAGCAGAATGGGGATACGTGAGAGAAAAAAGAAAGAGGGAAGGGGAAATTTATAGAATTATCCATAACAATAGTAAGAAATTTCGTGTGCATTATTACATGAAGGAGCAGAGTTACAAGCCATGCATGGTGGTGCACTCCTCTAGTTTCAGCACTTGGGAAACTGAGGTAAGAGGATTTCTGTGAGTTGGAGGCCAGCCTGGGGTTACAGAGTGAGTTCCAGGTTAGCCTGGGCTACAGAGAGTCCTGCCTCAAGAAAAAAAAAAAAAAAGAAAAAATTAAAATATTGAAATAAGGACTGGAGAGATGGCTTAGCAGTTAAGGTGTTTGCCTGCAAAGCCAAAGGACCTAAGTTCGATTCCCCAGGACCCACGTAAGCCAGATGCACAAGGTGGCACATGGGTCTGGAGTTTGTTTGCAGTGGCTGGAGGCTCTGGCACACACCCATTCTCTCTCTCTCTCTCTGTCTGACTTTCTCTGTCATGCTTTCTCAAATAAATAAATAAATAAATTTAATACATTAAAGTAAAAGCAGAGTTACAAAACAATATAAAATCTTAAAAAACAAAAGAAAAACAGGAGAGGGGGCAAAGCCAAACTCTAATGTGTAGGGATCCCTGTTTAAGGATAAAACTATCAAGAAAAAGCAAAGAAGTAATAATATAAAAGAGAGTTGCATTTTGAGGAGGCAAAAGGAAAAGCAACAGGCTGGCGTCACCAGGGATCCCGTGTAGCACGCACAAAGTCCTCACTGCATGTGCTTACACCAGGATGCCCATTAAAATTAGTGGTTGCATTGTTCATTTACCTTGGATACACAATACAGGCAGACTATGAAGTGTCCCCAAAAGCTAATGTGTGGAAGGTTTGCTTCCCAGCCTCTGGCACTACTGGAAGGTGGTGGAACTTGGAAGGGCTAGATCCACATACAAGATAGTTAAGAGGTTGGAGGCATGCCCTTGTTCCTGGCCCCTGTCTCTTTGCTTCCAGACCACCATGAAGTAAGCAGTAGTGTCCACCAAGGTTTCTACTATGCTATACTGTGTGCATACTACTCAAGAAAGAGAGTGGAAGAAGGCTCTGGTGTGCTAATACACACACACACTCTCTCTTTCACACACACACACACACCCACAAATAAATAATTTTAAAGTGGAGAGCCTTATATCAATCTATGGTTTTTCTTTATCTTGTCCGTCTTCCTCTCCTAAGAAAACATCCGTTCCTTACATTTGGACTAGATCTTTTATTAAAATATGACGTTTTATTTTAACCATGCTTTCTTTTAGTCTTAGCAAGTGTCTTTAGCAAGTCAAGGTGTGTGCTAAAACCACAGTTCCTTGATTAATGATGGCAGTGGCTGATGGCATGGGTAAGATTTGCACCTCATATGGCTATGTGGAAACATGAAAAGTCCCTCTTTCAAACAGTGTATCAAATGTCAAGGGATATATTCAGTTATCAGATTAGTTTTTTATCACATTCTGAATTAAGTGCTGTCCATTTGGAAGACAGATCTAAAATGCTCATCGTTCTTAGATTTGCAATTTAAGTATAAAATCTTGACAGAGTTGCATTCATTGAAAGAAAACAGCCCTGGAAATTAAGCACTAATTTCCCCTCAAATGTTCATTTCTGTTGTTCCCTTTCTAATTACCACTGTAATGAAGTGGCCAGTATTATGGGGAAGTGGCTTCGAAGGCAGCAATCTCATATTGTGAATCGTGCACTTCACTTTCTAGCCCAATGTGTACCCGCCTTAATTATAGATAAATGCATGTGTAAACCCCATCTGTATTGAAACTGAAATGGTTTTAGAATTGCAAATCCTGCTTTCAGCTCAGAGTAAGAAGAGCCCTCAAGCACTTGACCACAGCAGAGCTAGAGGAAAGCTGCAGTGTGAGTGGGAAACCATCAGACTTTCACCACAGGGGTCGTCTCTGGTCACCGCTGTCATCTGTTGCTCTCAGCAGCAGATTTCTGAAACTTTAACACACATTAATAACAACATCTAATGAGGATAATGTATATGAAAATAGGGGGGAAAACACTTAGAAAACCAAGCACTATAAAAGCATTAATGTCTGAAGAGCTTTGGTCTGATCACACCCCTCCCTAGCATCTGTGGCACCATCCACCCTGCTTCTACGACAAACAGTTCCCTCTTTCATTTCCTATCAAGGTAAAATGACCAACATATCTTACTTTCATCAGTTTCAATGAAATTTCTCTTTTTACTTTGAACATATTTCCAAGTGGGCTCTCATTCCTTCTATGTCCTCTTAAAATTATATTCCATTAAAAGACTCCAATATGTCTCTGCTTCTTGCCTCTGAGTTGAGACATGGTAACACACTGAGTCATCCACTGAGCTCTTATTAAATCTAGATTGTGGGTTGGAGATGGTTTAGCAGTTAAGGCACTTGCCTGCAAAGCCTAAGGACTCATGTTCAACTCTCAAGGTCCAATGTCAGCCAGACATGCATGATGATGCAAGTGCACAAGGTCACATATGAACACAAGGTGGTGCACAAGTTCAGTTGCAGTGGCTGGAGGCCCTGGCAAGCTAAATCTTTCTTTCTGTCTGTCTCTCTCTCTCTTTATTTCTCTCTCTCATAAAAAGGACAGTCTGTTGAGCTTGCCTCAAGAAATGTTTTAAAAAATCTGGATTATGATAATTTATCCAAAATAAGTACTGATAAGCCACTGACTTCTTTCTTTGTGCCAGTGCTCTCAAGTTTAAATGGAGTGATATAAAAAGCAACTAGGTTGTCTCTGTGAAAATGAGTTATTCTAGGATCTGCAGTGAAACATTAGAGCAGGCCCAATGGTAAAATGCAGAAAATGTTGTGCTGACCACATCATTTGCCTAGATTGTCTATCAGAATGTCTTATCACTGTCTTATGTAGGAAACTAACAAGTAAGTTCTTATCATAATGTCAACACTGGTACTGTTTGCCATTGGTAATAGACAAGAAAAATCAATCCCTCCCATGAATCTCTGGGTCTATTAGAGCCCTCACTGTCTCAGTGTCATTTTTCCTCCTAAAGCTTTACTTGATCCAAAGGCATTTAGTTCATACAAGTTGAGAATGCAAACTAGACCTTGGGAAAAAAACTACTTCTAACTGAAAATGAATTCCACCTATGAACATCTCCAGATTGTGCAAAGTAACTCAAAGTTCATAAAGACATTCTTTCTTCATCTTCAGATAACAAAAAGAGGTTTGCCTGAAAAGGTGAAAACTGGTTCAAAACAGAATGTTGGAGTAAAACTGTAAAATCAGTTAAAAGATCAGTGGTTGCTAAGGGTTGGGGGAGAAAGGAAGTGAAGGGTGCATAAACATAGCCAAGATGAGACTGTCCTGTGTGGCTCTGACAGTAGATGCAGGTCCCCATCCATTTGACAAAACCCACAGACTGCATAGCACAAACATTGGCTTTATGCCTATATGTTAGTGTCACTCTCACTTTTGGTTAGAGAGGTCAAATGTAAATTGTGAACTATAGTCAATAAGAATGGGTTGATTGTTAGCTAATTAAAAAAAATATTTAAGATATAAAAGACAGTTTTAGGCACATGGAGTGGTTAGGGAGGCCCCAAAAACAACACAGACCATTTTGCCAAGGATCTTGTTGCCCACAAGAACTAGATAGTAAGATCCTGTTGCTGAAGAGACCTCATGCTTTGGTTGCAAGATACCGAGACATCAAGCTGGAACTAAGTTGAAAGCCTCTTTCATGGTGCTAGGAAGTGCTATGCAGCCTGCTGGGGGAAAGTCACCAGCAGTCTTAGCCAACACTGGACGCTACAAGCTATACACCTGGCCACCCAGGAATGATGCAGCCACCCATACAATAGTAACACGTCTGTTATGGAGGAAACCAACTGTTCTTTAATTGGATTTGAGGCCCGCTCCATGGAGGTAATTCATGTGTGATACTGAACAAAAGCCCATGGCTGGAAAGGTCATAAGTCCTAAGGAAGAAGCTACATGGCCACATAACATATTATACCCAGCAAATTTCCCTCTCAATACTTATGTTTATGCCTGTATGTTAGTGTTACTCTCACATTTGGTTAGAGAAGTTTCTCTTTTTTAAAAAACAATTTTTGTTTATTTTTGTTTATGTATTTGAGAGTGACAGACAGAGAGAGAAAGAGGCAGAGAGAGAGACAGAGAGAGAGAGAGAGAGAGGGTGCACGAGGGTCTCCAGCCACTGCAAATGAACTCCAGATGCATGTGCCCCCTTGTGCACCTGGCTAACATGGGTTCTGGGGAATCGAATCAGGGTCCTTTGGCTTTTCAGGCAAGTGCTTACCACTAAGCCATCTCTCCAGCCCAAGAAGTTTCTCTTTTCAGGTGACAATGACTGTGGGGACACCTAAAACTTGTTAAAGTGCTGCGAAAAAGTGATGAGTGTTCAGCAATTAATGATACATCTCTATTACACTCTCAGGGTCTATAGCAGAAAAGGTGCTGGAAAGAATGTAAGAGCCAAAAGATGGAGAGGATTGCTCTTAATGCTGTCTTCCAACCACAAAGTGGTCATTGTATTTATAACCTTATAGCAACAATACTAGACCCATTAACATTCCAGCATATATGGTACCTAAACAGTAAACAAACATTAAAGAAAAGGGAGTAGTTGGAAAGGAGGGGTGAGTAGAAGGGGGTCGGGAAAGATGAGGACAAGAGAAGAAGGTGAACGAGAATCATGTTCAAAATACATCATGTACACGTGTTGCAGTTATCTTCACCTTGCTGGGACAAGGCACCTGAGCAGAAGCAGCTTAGGGAGGAAAGAGGTTTATTTCAGGCTCACAGTTCTGGGTAGAAGCTTCCTCATGGTGGAGAAAAGCAACTTCATCACTTATCCACAGCAGAGACAGAGCAGCCAACATGAGCTGGCTCTGAACACACCGGACAGCTGTACTCAAGATCTGCCTGCTGGAGTCTGATAAGGGAGCTTAATCAAAAATACTTGAATTTGGGCTGGAGAGATGGCTTCGTGGGGAAGGTGCTAGCCTGAAAAGTCAAAGGACCTCAGTTTGATTCCCCAGGACCCACATAAGCCAGATGCACAAGGTAGTGCATGCGCCTGGAGCTCATTTGCAGTGCCTGGAAGCCCTGGTTCACCCATTCTCTCTCTCTCTGTCTCTCTCTCTCTCACACAAACACACAAATAAAATAATTTTAAAACTACTTGAGTTGGGGCTGGAGAGATGGCTTAGTGGTAGAGGTGCTTGCCTGCAAAGCCTAAGGACCCAGGTTCAATTCCCCAGTACCCACGTAAGCCAGATGCACAAGCTGGCACATGCATCTGTGTCTGCAGTGGCTAGAGTCCCTGACATGCCTGTTCTCTCTGTCTCACTCTCTCCTTCTCTCTCTCACACACACACCCTCTTTGTCTCTCTCAAATAAATTAATTAAATATTAAAAGAATCCCCTGAGTGTATATAGGACATGTGCATTCAAACCACCACAAAATGTATGAAAATTATCAATAGAAAAGCTTAAAAGAAGGGGATGAAGAGCCTCTTGCTGGAGCTCTGTCAATTAGAATCTGGATATATATATATCCACAGCACTCAAGCTGCCCCCATAGGAGTTACACAGAACATTTTTTAAAAGAAACAGTTTTTCAGAAGGTAGTGAGACCCAAAGAGATAAACTACCCGATGCACTTCAGCCGAGGCTCAGCTGAAACCACAGAGGAACTGGGGAGACACACAAGAGTGCTGCTTCCATGGTGAGCCTGATAACCAGCGCCAGGGTGAAGGAGACAGACGCTGAGGATTCTCAACACTTATTAATGCAGAGATCCAGAGGCTCCTAAAAACTCATCACTGAAGTAGACTTAAAACTCACCCGCCATGGCTCAGGGAATTTTGTGAAAGAGGGGTTGGAAGAATTGTAAGAGCCACTGGTTGGGATGTCATGCCCAGAAGCATTGCCTCTCCACCCCAATATCTGACTGCTGCTCTCACAACGCATAACCCACAATCCCATGGGGAATACCAGCAACCCCACTGAGGAAGGCCTCCAATGGAATGAAGGCAGGGAAGAGGGAGAAGATGGTACCAACACGTGAAGTATCCATACTAAATATATTTGTAATAAAAAACTTGTAAGCCAGGCGTGGTGGCACACACCTTTAATCCCAGAACTCGGGGGAGGTAGAGGTAAGAGGATCACCATGAGTTTGAAGCCACCCTGAGACTACAGAATGAATTCCAGGTTAGCCTGAGCTAGAGTGAGACCCCATCTCAAAACACACACACACACAAAGATTTTGCATATGAAGACCTAAAAATAATAGTAATTTAAAAAAAATGTTTTACCATTCCTATCTTCATCTGAACCATAGCAAAACAAAGAAGAGGAAAAACAGTCTTTGTTCATTTAGGTATTTTAATAATGTTTACAAGTTCTCAGTAAAAAAAAAAAAAAAAAAAAGGCTTCCTTGGTTATTAAAAAAAATGAGAGAGAGAAGAAGAGCCCAGGAAATGGCTCAGCCAGTAAGAGTCACTGCCACTTAAGCATGAAGGTCTGAGGGGACCTGAGACTGCCCAAGTTCAATACCCAATGTACATGTAAAAGTCTGGACATAGCCACACATGTCTGAAACCCTACTGTAGTGGGGGAGAGAGGTCAGAGGATCTCTGGAGCTCACAGAACAAAAACTGCAGCCTTGGGATGAGGAAGACTGCGTGTGAAGGAAATATATGGATACAGGACAGAAGAGGGCCCATGAAGTTTCCTCGGGACTCCACACACATCACACATTCTATGCACACTCAAAAGTGAGGAAGGTGAAGGTGAAATGAAAAGAAAAACATTTTTAATATGAAAAGATTATAATTCCTGGTCGGAGATGTTTCAGTTGCCAGAGTGCTTGTCCAGCAAGAATAAAATCATGAGGTTTGATCCCTAACCACACATGACAGTGCATGTCTGAAGTCCTGACTATTGGGAAGTAGAGGCAGGAAGATCAGGAGTTCAAGGTCATCTTCAGCTACATGGCAAGTTGAAGGCCAGCCTGGGACACATGAGACTGTCTCTCAAAGCCAACAAACACAAAGAGACACCGTCCCTAACCACAAGGATTGTAAAGACTAGGACCTAACACGCGATACTGAGAGGCTGGGCAAAGCGAGCGACAGCAGCAGATGACTGACAGCAAAGTGGCTCAGGTAACTAGCAGGCAGGTCCATGGAGGTGAAGCTCAGATTTCAGTGAGGGCGAGGCTGCAGATGAAAGCAGGGGTACCTGGAGTTCGGGTTTGGCCCTCTGAGAGGAAGAAGCTAAGGTGGAACTTTCTACTGGAAGTAATTCAGAAGCATGCTTTGGGAGTGAAGAGGGTAGCGCTCAAAGGCGATTCAGGAGGAGATGTTAGGGCAATGAAGATTAGACTTGAGCAGGGATGGAATCCAGGGACAGAGAGAAAGGAAAGACAAGCATGAACAAGGGAGGTCTGTGAGACTGGATGAATGCTTGCTATGAAGGGGCAGGGGGGCGGGGGAAGAATGATTCCCAGGTACCATTTAGGAATCATGAGAAAGGGGAACCACTGGGCTGTGTGGAAACCTGGAAGTGGGGTAGGTGGTGAGTTCAATTTCAGGAATGTTGGGTAGTGTCCTGGGGTCATACAGGTAGAACTGTAAAGTCAGCAGGGATCTGTGGTCCTGCATAGTGGTCTGTACCAGGGATGAAGGCACCAGTCTGGAGTGTGGGGCATTCACTCATATCCATGGAGCAGAAGGGAACCCAAGGACAAAACCTACAGTGGACAAGGACAGGAACAGAATCTTCCAAGGAGCCCAAAAAGAACAAGGGGCGGGGGCCTGGAGAGATGGCTTAGTGGTTAAGGCACTTGCCTACAAAGCCTATGGATCCAGATTCCATTCCCCAGTACCCATGTAAAGCCAGATGCATTAACTAGCGAATGGAGCTGGATTTCACTTGCAGCAGCTGGAGGGCCTGGGCATACCAATTCTCTGTGTCTCTCTTCTCTCTCTCTCTTTCTTTCTCTCTCTCTCTCCCTATGCTTAAAAATAAAGAAAATTAAAAATATTTTAAAGAATATTTTTAAAGGAAAAGAACAAGGGGTGAGGAGAAAGAGAGAGGGAGGAAATGTTAGGTTCTGGTGAAGAATGTCACCAAGCATTTTCCTTGCACATTCCTACAGTATTTTAAAAAGTCATAAAGGAAAATGAAATCATATGTCATATATCTTCACACTTTGAAATATTAAAAATGTAGCTGAGTTAAATCAATCTAATGATAATGGAGTGCCAAGTAAGAATTAATTTAAAAATTGTTGTATTCAACTTCGCCGCACTGGAGCCTAAGAGAAGAAATGCTGCCGGCATCTTGGCATGATTTACCACACCACACGGCTTATGCGTTTGTGGACTTCTAGGAGGAAAAGCAAAGCAATTTAATGTGCAGTAGGCTTAGAGTCACAAGACCTGAGTTTAAATATGACCCCCACCAGTGATGGACACATGGTTTTACTTTTCTGAAGTACCATAGAGACATGGAAAATTCTGGAATTAAATACGCTGAGTGTACTTTTTATAATTCAAATCAATACTGCTCAACTTTGTTGTATTCATTGCACACTGCCAAACCTGAAAACATGATGCTAGAGATTAGACAACGTTTGCTGTTAATACCTGGTTACACTCAGCACACAGGGAAGCCCTGAGCTCACAGAAGTTCTTGCCTTTTCATGAAGGTTCTGGTGAAAATGTATGCAGAGGTCAATTGGAAGAAAACCACTAATAGCCATTTTGTTAAATAACATTTTTATATATTTACTTATTTATTTGTGAGAAGAGAGAGAGAATGGATATACCAGGTCCTCTTACCCCTGCAAACATATGCCAGATACATGCACCACTTTGTCCATCTGGCTGTACAGGGGTACTGGGGAATTGAACCCGGGTCATCAGACTTTCCAAACAAGCACCTGTAGCCACAGAGCCATCTCTCCAGCCCCAGACCTTGCTTTTGATGATTTCCAAAACATGTTTGCCTTGCCTAAGGTCATAAAAATTCCTTCTATGTATCCTACAATTCTGTGTATACCTTGGGTTTTATAGTCAAATCTATATTTTTTTTTGAGTTAATAATTCCACATGGCATGAGCTATGACTCAAAGTTCTTTGTTCTGCAAAGTTTGGAAAGATATTCTTTCCAAAACAAAACTCCCCTTTCACTTTTCATCAGAAAGCAACTGGATTGATGAGCCTGGAGATTCTTTTCTACTTTGTTTTGTCCCATCTGGAGACCCTTCCCTGCTCTGCTCTGTTTCATCCTTACATCCAGCTTTAGGTCACTACACTGTAGGTTTGTGACACTTAAAATCAGGTAGTGAGACTTTTTTTTTTTTAAATAGAAATGACAACTATTTCATTCCCCACACTGACATGACTATCCTGTTCTCATCTGATTATTTTCACATAGTTTCCTTGTGAGAGCTTTGAGGCAAAATGTATGTTCTGATATCTAGACACCCATTTTTACCCAACAACACAGGTTGGAAATTAAGTCAGATCACTTGCTAGGATCAGAAGCTCATTAAAAATCAGTCTATGGCTAGAGAGATGGCTTAGTAATTAAGGCACTAGCCTGCAAAACCTAAGGACCCAGGTGTGATTCCCCATACCAACATAAGCCACATGTACAAGGTGGCACATGTGTCTAGAGTTCATTTGCAGTGGCAAGAAGATCCTATCTGCCTCTCTGTCTCTCAAAATTTAATTAATTAAAAGAAACATTAGAGTCAATCTATAGCCAGACTTGACCAGTTACATACAGTGTTGCTAATGCAAAATATTTGAATAAATTATAAAGAATTACACTGGACAGGAGCAGACAAGGGACACCAGCAGAAAAAAAATACAAAAAATGACTAAATTCTGAAATATTCAGAGATAAAATACAGTGATAAAATAATTGTGGATCCAGGGCCATATTTAAGTTGTACTTAAGTCACTCCTCCCTCTGGCAGGGCAATGTCTTCTGCTCTTTCCTTCCTTCCCTCCCTGCAGGGCACCTCCCTCTGCTCTTCCTCTCCTTCCCCTCCTTCAGGAAAACTCTTTCTGTTCTTTCTCAGTGAAGCTTTCAAGAGACCCACAGAAGCTCTCTGATAAGATCAGGACATTGGTCTAGCGTGCAGTAGGTAGGCATCTATGATGGTTCATCTTCATTGTCAACTTGATTTAATTTACAGTCACCATGGCAACACAGCACCAGGCATGTCAATGAGGGCATTTATGGTAATCTTACTGAATGTGAGTGACACTATGCCATAAGCTGGATCCCCACTCTAAATAAAAATGAGAAAGAGCCCTGAGCACCAGCATCCATCTCTCTCTGCTTCCTGGTTTGGGATGCACTGTGACTAGCCTCATGTACCTGCTGCCACATCATTCTTTTATAAATTAATTATTATTACTATTATTTTTGTTTTTTTTTAAGGTAGGGTATCACTCTAGGTCAGGATGACTTGTAAATCACTCTGTAGTCTCAGGGTGGCCTCGAATTCATGGCAATTCTCCTACTTGTGCCTCCTGAGTGCTGGAATTAAAGGCATGCGCCACCTCGCTTGGCTCTTTTTTTAAATTTTTATTTATTTACTTATGAGAGAGAGAGAGGCAGAGAGAAAAGGAGGGAGAGAGAATGGTCATGCCAGGGCCTCCAGCCACTGCAAACTAACTCTAGATGCCTGTTCCCCCTTGTGCATCTGTCTTACATGGGTCCTAGGGAATTGAACCGGGGTCCTTTGGTTTTGCAGGAAAATGCCTTAGCTGCTAAGCCATCTCTCTAGCCTAGCCACATTGTTCTTTCCAGGATGGTCAAATTGTGAGCCGAAAATAAACTTCCTTCTTTTTAAATATTCATTTTTATGAAGAACAGCATAGTATCTCTTCTTTTTCTCCTTTCTCTCACCAAATAACTCTATTTACCTGGTGTGTGTGTTGCACCTATCCCACTAGATCATTTGTTCTTGTCCTAAAATTCTTTTTAAGATTCCTTTTAGAGGGCTGGACTGATGAATCAGTCAGTAAGGTGCTTGCCATGCAACTATGAGAATCTAAGTTTGAATCCTCAACACCCACATAAAAACTGGATGTGGGAGCGCATGCCTATGATCCTGGTACTGGGAAAGCAGAGACAAGAGAACCTTAGGGGATTGCTGGGTCTCTGGTTGAGTTGACTAGGTGAGTTCCAGGCCCAGTGAGGCACTCTCTCTCTCTCTCTCTCTCTCTCACTCGCTTGCTCTTTTTTTTGAGGTAAGGTCTTGCTCTAGCCCACACTGACCTGGAATTCATTATGTACCCTCAGGGTGGCCTTGAACTTATGGCAATCTTCCTATCTCCACCTCCCAAGTACTGGAACTATAAGTGTGTGCCACCATGCCCGGCTCTCTGTCTTAATAGAATAAGGGGGAGAATGATTAAGGAAGACACCCAGAATGGCCTTTAGGGGCCTCCACATGGGCTTGCACACACATATGTGCACCCACATATATATGGACATTCATAAACATGTGCAGGTACACCACATACAAACTCATCTAAAAAGTAAATAAAGCTCCTGTTAGACATGAGCAATAGGGGATGTTTTCTTTCTCCTGTTCCTCTCTGGCCGTGTCACATGGCCCTCCATAGACATCAAGCAGCACACTGTGTCTGGTTTAGCATGTGTCATCACATGGCATCTACGGATCGCCACATTTAACTTGCTGATAGGAGCCGTGAATGATACCTCTGTGACTTAAGGAAGTTACTGGAATAGTGAGTGTTTGGTGAACTGGAGCCCAGCACTGCCTTCGCGTCGATCCTTTTGTCATTCCCGGAATCCACTTGTCCACCCTCCCAATCCTTCTATTTTATCTAAAGCACATTTTGGGATTCCCCTTTATGATGACTTGAATATTAAATGTTCCACGTAGTCTAATGTGTTTTTAATACTTGGTTCCAGCCAATAGCAATTTGGGAAAGCTACCGAGCCATTAGGAGGCGGAGCCTTGCAGAAGAAGTGCATCCCTGGAAGTGGATCTTGAGGTGTTCGGAGGTAACTCACTCTGAGACTACTTCCTTCAGGTGGCTGTGGAGATGCAATGCCCTGGATGTCTGCTCTACCAAGCTTTTCCTGCCATTGTGAAGCCTTCCCTCAGAACTGAAAGCCCATATAAACCCTTTCCTTCCCTAAACTGCTTCTGATTAGGTGTTTTATCCCAGCAACAAGAAGATAACTGCTACACTTTCCCCTTCTATTCTAGATCATGTGATCTGTGCTTTTCATCATTTATTTTGAGAAACTGTTATAGACCTATGGTGATTTGAATCATATGTCCCCCATAAACTCCTATGTTCTGAGTGCCTGGGCCCCAGGTAATGGCAACTTGGGAGGTGGAACCTTGCTGGAGGAGATATGTGGTTTGTGGCTGGCTGTGGGGTGTTATAGCCAGCACCCCCTTTGCAGGATGTGGCTCACTCTCCTTCCGTTTTCTACATGCCATCAGCAAGGAGGTGATGTCCAGCCTCTGTGCATGCCATGCTTTCCCCGGTCGTCATGAAGTTTTCCCTCAAGACTGTAAGCCAAGTCAAAAACCTTTCCTCCCATCAGCTCTTTTGCTCAGATGCTGTGTCCCAACAATGATAAGGTGACTGAAAATCCCAAATCAGAACAGAAGACCTTCTAGGTGGTAATTGCATCCTAATACTTTTGTGCAGCTTCATGCTTGCCATGCAGAACTTTGCTAGTGGTTGTTGACTTATTTTCTTAAATAGGGAATAAAACACTCTGGTAATAAGGTGGAGAATTGACTCCTTCAAAAGTGTGATGGTCTGTGTAAGGGCAGGGCATAATTTTTAGATAAAATACTTCCTTTTGTTGAATGGGTGACTTTTGCTATCCTCTTCTTCATCCTCCTCCTCCTCATTATTATTATTTGCCAAGTAAAACACATCTATCCTGAAGCTAAGAAAAGCAATAAGACCAGTGACATGCTTTGACTGCATTTGTTAGTCAGAACACCCGTCTTCTACATGCTCGGGTCTTTAATATGCATGAAACAATATTCTCTGATGCAACAGATGATTAAAGAAATATATTAAAGCATCCATTCTGAATGAAAATACATGGACAAGGTAATTCCCAAGGCTCAGGGCAACTACAGGGAGTAATGTAAGCCAAAGTAGGTCATTTCTCCTGAGAGAAATTCTATGGAGATTGCTTTCAATTTTGGTTTTAACTCTGAGATGTTGCAGCAGAGAGTAAAATATAAGGTTTCTGACTTGATCATGAGTGAGCTTTGGATGTTTAGTGATAGGGTCCTTTCTTTCTCTCTCTTGTCTGTCTTCTTTATTTTCTTCTCTCTTTCCCTCCCTCCCTTCCTTCCTGTGTTGCAAAGGTGGATGGAATTCAGAATACCTCTTTTCTCTCCTCAGATAATCACACCCTCACAATATCATCACAGGGATGGTACACTGACTGCACCAGAAGCCTGCTATTTGCTCTACTACAGGATGAGTCAGTCAGTCAGGGACCTTGAGAAGTGTCTTTAAGTTCTTTTCTTTTTAATTGAAAAACAAAAAATGCATATATTAATCATATACAACATGGCACTTTAAAACATGTAGATGTTGTGAAATAGGCTAATAGAGCTCATTAATATATGCATGGCTCACATACATACCATTTTTTTGTAGAAAAAGCACTTAACATCTTTTTCTGACACTTGCAGACGTACAGTGGATTGTGATGACTCTCTTCACCATGTGACTCTCCTGACATTACTTAACCTCAGATTTTTCATCATTCAGTAGGAATCACATTGTGGTGGGTGAAGTGGAGATGGGAGATCAAATGAAATGCAAAGTTAGGAATTTTCAAATTGAAAGGCAAGTTTTTTAGATTAATTTATTTTCACAATTTTAGACGCCTCAGATTCAAGTGGCAAAGAACTTCTATATTCAGTTGTGAGTCCAGCCCCAGCATATGCTTAGTATGGACCCAAAAGCAAATTTGGGCAAGCTGGCACAGTTCACTGTGACTATGAAGTCCAGAGCTGCGGTCTTTCAGACAACTGATCCACAAAGAAAGATTAACTGGACGCCACTGGTAAGTGGTGTGCACAATGAATAGAATTTTCTGTCTCTGGGGGCTGGAGAGATGGCTTAGTAGTTAAGGCATTTGCCTGTGAAGCCTAGAGACCCAGGTTCAATTCCCCAGTACCCATGCAAGCCATATGCACAAAGTGGTACATGCATCTGGAGTTTGTTTGCAGTGGCTGGAGGCCCTGACACACCCATTCTTCCTCTCTCCCTCTCTCTCTCTCTCTCTCTCCCCCTTTTTTTTTCTCTCTCTCTCTCCTCTCTCTCAAATAGACAAATAAAATATTTTTTAAAAGAGCTAACATTCAGAAAAAAAGAATCTTCTGTTTCTGGAAACACAAATGCATGTTTGAAAACATATGGCATGTTTTTATGTCAAATTAACTAAAAAAAAATCATCAAACCATCCACTGGAGTTGTGCTGAGCAGGGCAGGGGAACTCAGGAGGCAGATGGTCAGTACACTGAACGGAAACAGAGAAAGACAGGGACGGACAACGCACCATTTCCCAATGGGATTGGAGCCAATTCTAGAAACCAAATTTTCTCTTCACAGACCTCTATCTCCAAATACATTCTACTCAGAGGTATTGGAGGGTTGGGATGTCAGCATACACATAAAATAGCTAAAAACAGACTAATGCAGTTTGCATACTGGAGGGAAAAGAAGATGCTCCAGGCAGAGGAAAGCTACACACAAAAACGAGCCTAGATGTGTGCGGCCCGTGGATGGACCAGCAAGATGCAGCACAAATCAGCAACGAACTTCACAGCAATGAAATTATGCTGCACTGCCTCATTTTCCCATACACCCTGGGAGAAAGCCTGAGTGGCTTGCCTTTCGTCAATGGCCTGCAAACTGACTGATCAGAGGATGACGTTTATTACAGTTTGGATATACAACATCCCTCACAGGTTCATGTGTTGGACCCCGAGCTGGTGGTGCTATTTGGGGAGGTTGGGAAACATTTTGGAGGTAGGATCCCCCCACAATAAATCGCTCACTAGGAGCAGGGGGGAAGCAGGTCCTGAGGTTCATAGCCCAGACCTGCTTGCTGTCCTCGCTCTGCTTCCTGTTCCACTGAGAGATGAGGAGACTTGGTGGTTAAGTACGCTTCCCTTGAAGTGCCGTGAGGGCCTAAGAAGATCTGAGACCACCCAAGTTAAACCTCCAGAACCCCCATAAGCAGCTGGGTGTGGCCCCACACATCTGTAACCCCAGTTCTGTGGGGAGTAGAGAGTGGAGAATCACTGTGGCTCATAATGGCCAAGCTCTGGAACCAGAGGAGACTCTGCCACAAGGGAAAACGAGACAGGTGAATGAGGAAGAGGAACAACCCACATTCTGCTCTGGCCACAGGTGAGCACATGCCAGGGAGGGCTACGCAGGTGAGCACACAGAACCCCACATCAGCACATATTTGCACATACACCACACACCAAAAAAAGAAAGGAAGGAAGGAAGGAAGAGAAGAAAGAAAGGAAAGAAACAGACCCTTGGGAAAGTCACTTTCGGAACACCTAAATGTAAATGAGAATGAGCTCAGGAAATGAATATATTAGAAATAACCTTATAAGCCATTATGAAACAGTTTTCTCTGTCACTATGTCCCTGGTTATCCTCACAAAGTCCACAGAAAGCAGGGTGGGGGATTCGGAAGCATCCTTGGCCAATTAAATTTAGAAAACACTGGATACTCCATCCCTTTTCAGAGACAGTCGGTGTATCATCGTTGTGTATTGTCTGTGGCCACTTTCATCCTTAGCAGCAATTCAATAATTGCAACAGAGACTGTGGTCTTCTACAGAAAACATTTGTCAACCTCTGGCTTATGCATGGAAACAGCAGGAACCTTCCCCTGGATGCCGCATGTCCCTCAGTGGCTCTTGTGCTAAAGGCTGAGTTCCCAGGGGAATGCAGTTGAGAGGCAGTGAAGCCATTATGATTGGTGCTTAATGGAAAATCCGTAGGTCATTGGCAAAGTACCCTATAAGGGAATGCATGACTCATCACTTCCTCTCTTTTGCTTCTGGCAATGAGGTAAGCAATTCTGCAAAACTGTGACACCAAAAAATAAATAAATAAACTTTTTTCCTTTATAATTTGATTGTCTCAGGAATCTTGTTAGAGTGCTAGAAATCTGCCTATCACAAGATGAGAGACATTTTCTAGCACACAATTGGAGTTGGTTCTTTAAAAATTACCATGAGAGGTGTTCACAGAAATATGGTCTGATGGTTAATCTCCATTGTCAACTGAGAAGGGACAACGTACCCTGAATGTGAGTGGTACCATCTCATGGGCTGGGGTCCCAGACTGAAGAAAACAGAGAAAGGATGAAACAAGCCGAGCACCAGCATTCGTCTCTCACTGCTTCCCACTGGCTCTCCACACCGTCACGCCTGCCCTGTCATGGTGGACCGTCATCCCCAAACCAGGATCCAAAATGAACCCTTCCTTCCTCTAGTAGCTTTCCCATCAGGTATTTGGTCACTGGCAGAAGAAAATAAACACATATATATGGCAATGTCACAAAAAATGCATAATTGATATGGAAGACTTGATGACAGAGCAAGGTGGGAGGTGGTGTGCGTCATGACAAGGTGTAGCTGCTGGGACCACACGCGCAGAGACCCCAGAGGAGCGCGGCATGAGAGAATCGAAGGGCAAAACCAGTCCTTGAAGGAGTTGGTTGAAAACAAAGAAACAAAAAAGATACAAAGAAAACTTTGTCCTTCGTTAGTAAGTGACAAATAGATGGAGGAAGAATGAGAATACCCCTGATTTCTTGATTTTGTGCTATTAACTAGATTTAAAGGCAACTAGAGAGGAAGGGAGGGAAGGAGCGCAAGCTTGGGCTGTTTTCTTCCAGAGGTGGAGCAGCCGCGATTAGGTTGAAGTCTGAAGGGAAAATAGGACACATTTTAAAAGAAATATATAACTCAAAGAAGGAAAATAGTCAAAAGATGGGAAAGGGCAGAAGAAATAGCCTAGTGGTTATGGCACTTGTATGAAAAGCCTAAGGACCCAGGTTCCATTTCCCAGGACCCACGTAAGCCAGATGTACAAGATGGCACATGTGTCTCGAGTTCGTTTGCAGCAGCTAAAGGCCCTGGTGCACCCATTCTCCCTCTCTCTCTCATGAACAAATAAAAAATATTTTAAACATAAAGCAAGATGGACCACAGCAACACTCATGGTAGTCAGAGAATTTTGAAGGCAGACACATCTTCCTCTAGGACAGGAGCAAGTGACTAGAGGAAATACAAAGCAAGGTGGAAGTTGAGAGAGTCAAGGTTAAGAATATTCACGTGGTTCAGAGAAGAGACAGATACAGTGATTTCTAGAGAGGGGAGCAATGAGAGTTAGGCTGGGAGCTGGAAATGAGTGGAAGGAGCCCAGGGTGTGGGAGAAACCGCAGTCTTACACTGGTCATCTGTCATGGGTTCAAGCCTGGGTCTCAGCCAAGTGCACAGCATTTGTGCATCAGTGTCATAAGTAATTTCCTTCATGGGAGACAGGAGAGACGGGACACGGCAAATCCTTGTTGGTTGCTTGGGCACACATACTTAAACAGGAAGCTCTTAGGGTCAGAAAACTAACCAATCATTGACTCGGAACAGGGCTAGTTTGGAGCACTTGTCATTCCTAATGACATCACTGTACCATCATCATCATGGTTTTTTTTTTATTTTTATTTGCTTACTTGAGAGTGACAGAGAGAGAGAGAGAGAGAAAGAGGGAGGGAGAGAGAGAGAGAGAGAAAGAGGGAGAGAGAGAGAGACAGAGAATGGGCACGCCAGGGATTCCAGCCACTGCAAACAAACTCCAGACGCATGCTCCTCCTTGTGCACCTGGCTAATGTGGGTCCTGGGAAATCGAGCCTCGAACCAGGGTCCTTAGGCTTCACAGGCAAGTGCTTAACCGCTAAGGAGAGAGAGAAGAAGAAGGAAAAGGAGGAGAATGGATGCAGTCACACCTTTAGCCACTGCAAACAAACTCTAGATGCATGCACTACTTTGTGCATCTGGCTTTACATGGGTATTGGGGAATTAAACCCAGGCCGTCAGGCTTTGCAAGTGCCTTAACCACTGAGCAATCTGTCCAGCCCATTATCATCATTTTTCTTTTCTTTTTAAAATTAATTGAAATTTTCCGCTCATAGTGTGTTTTCACCCTCTAGCACTCCCGGGGTAGAGAGCAATGGTCATCCCTGGCTCTGGGCAGTGGCACACAACCGCAGCCAGGGCCAGCGTCACGCCCAGGAGAGAATGCTGTGCCTCCTCCTCGTGGTTTCCGGTTCTCTGTACAGCCAGAGAAACTTCTGTAGTAAGTGACTATAGACGTGACCCCCGGAAGTATAGTCTTACCATCATCGTTTGTGACACAGGTGTAAACCCAATGCTAAGCACAAGTGAGATCTTTCTAAATCAGAAAGCACAATGCAGTCATCGACATAAACCAAGTGTGGTGGACCATGCCTATAATCTCAGCACTTGGGAGGCTAAGAGAGGAGGATTACCATGAGTTCAAGACTAGCCTAAGTTACGTAGTAAGATCAAGGCCAGCTTGAGCTACAGAGTGAGATGCTACCTAAAAGAAAAAGAAAATATCTGGGGCAATATCTCAGTCAGTGAAATGCTTTCTCTGCAAACATAAAGACCTGATCTTGATGCTTAGAGTACACGTAGAAATGCAAGGTAAGAGGACCTGTACTTGTAAGCCCATGCTTGGGAAGGTGGCAAATAGCTTTCCAGGACACCAACTTACGACTAGGAAAAAAGCGCCTTCCTATTCCACTGGCTTTTGCTGTAGAATGAATGCTCCACTCGGTCTGGGAAGACCCAGCTGAGCACAGGGTGATTCAGACTTGCATGTACAGTGGGCACAACGTGTGCCAGGGTATGCTGAGCCACTACAGACATGCATGTGGACACAACGTGTGCCAGGGTATGCTGAGCCACTACAGACATGCATGTGGGCACAACATGTGCCAGGGTATGCTGAGCCACTACAGACATGCATGTGGGCACAACATGTGCCAGGGTATGCTGAGCCACTGCAGACATGCATGTGGACACAACGTGTGCCAGGGTACGCTGAGCCACTACAGACATGCATGTGGGCACAACATGTGCCAGGGTACGCTGAGCCACTACAGACATGCATGTGGACACAACGTGTGCCAGGGTATGCTGAGCCACTACAGACATGCATGTGGACACAACGTGTGCCAGGGTACGCTGAGCCACTACAGACATGCATGTGGACACAACGTGTGCCAGGGTATGCTGAGCCACTACAGACATGCATGTGGACACAACGTGTGCCAGGGTATGCTGAGCCACTACAGACATGCATGTGGACACAACGTGTGCCAGGGTATGCTGAGCCACTACAGACATGCATGTGGACACAACGTGTGCCAGGGTACGCTGAGCCACTACAGACATGCATGTGGGCACAACATGTGCCAGGGTATGCTGAGCCACTACAGACATGCATGTGGACGTTGGTTTTACCCTCAGAGAGCCTGCGATCCACCCAGCACTCAAGCCCAAGCATTTTCTCCAGTCTTTGGTCCTTTACCAGTGAATCTGAAACCCCAATGGCACTGGCTATCTAGGTACATGCTGTGCAGATTGTTTTGTGGGAAAGCTGGGGGTTGTGCCAGATGAGCCACCTGGACTTCCCTTTCCAAACTATGTGTTAATAAGAAGTGAAGTGTGATGAGTTAAGGGTATTGGTTCAAATTGTGCCCTGCCACAGCGATTTTAGAATACCACACTGTCATAAGCCATCCTACCATGCTGAGCCTCTCCGCTGACACTGAGTGCTGTATCCTTCCCCACTGCGCAGCAGAAAGCTTAAACTGAATGGCCTGAGTGAGTCATGAGTTATGACTGACTGTACAAGGGCCTTGTGATCACTCCCCACCCCAAATGTATCTGGACCATTTTCTTATATATTAAAAATAGAGATATTTCCAAAAATAGTATCATCCTAAAACCATCTAGCAAGTATGGGAACTACAAATACCATTTTGACTATGAATAAAGGTGTTTTTTAAGTGTTTATAGCCTCAGAATGTAATGATGAGTAATTTCCAGTTAATAGAGACCCACCCTATGGCTTTCCTCAGTGAAAAATAAATGTATTATCTTGTTTTTAAGTAATTTTTTGTTGAAACACTAAAACCTGGAGGGCTACACCTTGTTTAGAAGCACATGCATTGCATGATGACCTAAGCCACGCTATGCTCAAGTGGCGACCCTCCAGGTCGTCCCAGACCAAAATGAAACATAACATTAAATGCAGGTGAGAGAGCCAAGCCTCTTTATTTTTAACTTATTTATTAGAGATGGAGAGAGGGAGAGACTGGGCGCACCAGGGCCTCTAGCCACTGCAAACAAACTCCAGATGCATGTGCCACCATGTGCATCTGGCTTACATGGAACCTGGAGAATCAAACCTAGGTTTTTAGGCTTTATAGGCAAGTGCCTTAACGGCTAAGCCATCTCTCCAGCCCCCAAGCCTCTTTTTACACTCCTGAGTGAGTTCCTTCTGCGAAATTTCTTCAAGTTACTTTCTTCTTTTTAAGTATTTTGTTGGTTTTTTTTCTTAAATATTTTTATTTATTTGCAAGCTGAGGGAAAGGAAAGAGAGAATGGACACACCAGGGCCTCTTACCACTGCAAACACATTGCAGAGACATGTGTCACTTTGTGCATCAGGTTTTATGTGGCTACTGGGGAATCAAACTATTTTAAATAATGCAAAAACACATCACACTTTGAAAGCAAGTGCCTTTAGCTGCTGAGCCGTCTTTCCAGCTCATGAGTGACTTCCAAATTATGTTTTCTATTGTTAAGACCTCCACTGTGTTTATAGTTGGATTTATACACAAGTTAAATAAGAGGAAGATGATGGTAGTGGTGATGATGGTGATTATGGTGAAGATGAAACTAAAGATGATGGTGATGGCTTCAGCACCATCAGATGCTCCAGCATCTTTGCTGTGGTTGAGTTAAGCAGCTCCTCTGTGTCTGTGTTTTCAGTGTAAAGAGATCTCTCTCCTACTGTGGTCAGTTGCTTTGTGAGTTTCACACATACACACACAGGCACAGAAACAAATGAGCTCCCCACCCTTCATTCATGTCAGAACTCCACAGTTTGAGTAGCACAAATATTCTGCAGTCACTCATGAAAAGAAATTTTTAATAATAAATATCTAACAATTAATGGGCTGGTAGCTGCGATTGTCTGCAGGGCATAATATCTAATTTCCTCGCAATGTTTCATATCCTTACTTTTCACGCTGCAACAGTCTATCATTAAAACCAAATGCAGGTTTCTATCACTTTTATTTATTTTTCAAATCAACTTATAAATCAGTGCCAGGCCTTGTTACAGATGAGTTCCAATAAATTATCAGCTGTGGACAAATTCTGAATGTTAAACATTTCCTTTCTCTTCCTCCTGCCCTGGGTCCCTGTCTATCTTTCTCTCTATTGTTTCTCTCTCTCTCTCTCCCACTTTGAGAGTGGCATCTATCCATAGCTCTCTAGGTCTACATACCTTACTGCCTGTGGTCTAGGTGCAAGGTACATAGAGCCCTTAGTATTTAATTATGTGGTATTTAAATAATGCAAAGACACACTTATTTTTTTTTTCTGAGGAAAATGTCAATGTAGGAGACAAGAGACATTTTATAGTCCTTGAGGAATCTACCTTTGTGACTCTCCACAGTGGAAGCATTTTGCTAGAACCTTCTTTCCTTTCTCTGGCAAGCTGACAAGGAATATCAAGAGACTAGTTTTCACGTGTGTTAGACTCTGAGGTATGCCACCTGCCTTTTCCAGACACTTCTAAAAATCCCTTCTGCATGTCATGACAAGTGCCTGACAGTGTCCTTGTAAGATTGGGTGAGCAATATCTGGGCTTCTATGAACAGAGACAGGAGATTTCCTGTAGACCCAAGGAACACAGATTCTAAAGAGACACCATCTGTCACAATAACCCTACAGGAAAGTGTGAGAAGAGCCAAATTTAAGCGGTAATGGTACTGTAAGTACAAGCTCCTAGAAGAACAATGTCAGGATTGTAATACTTGTGGAAGAAATATGGCTTGTCACACTTCGAGTAGAAACAATACTATGACAACACATTTGACTGAGGTCTATGTGCCAGATGTTGTGGCAAGCTTTTTCATAACCATTAGTTGTGTGAGATAGATAGGAGCATTGATTTTTACCATATTGCCTGACTATTGGAAGACTCTTAAATTTAAGGATCTAACCCTTGAACCCAGGGCTGTCTGCCCATAAAAAGACCCAGTTTGGCCAGTACACAGAGAAAAGCATTTGCTGACAGCTAAATCTGAGCTTGTATCACATTTCCACCATTGCCATGGACTTGGGAAAATTTGCTAAACTTCTGTGAGTGCACATAGGATAACTTTTCTTATTTCATTCCCCACAGTCATCCTGTATACATTTGTGTCATGTTTCCAAATACTCAGCACAGTGCTTAGAACATGGGAGACTTACAGACTATCCTAATTGTTTCCAGAATAGTGGTAGCAATGATAGGGGTTGATGAAACAGTGAGCAGGGAATGCCCTTGAGCTGAGAAAATATTATGGAATAAGGTGCTCAAGACCAGCCTTGTGCAGGGGAAGATGTTGTCTGCATAATGGAATGGAGAGAGACACGGGCAGAAGCCATGATGCTGAGGGAGACAACAGCATCATCTAAAAGAGACAAAGTCAAGGCCAGGCCAGGTCTGTGGAGTACTATGGAAACCAAGGAAGATCATGCCTTAGTCCACCAATAGGAATGGCCTGTAATGCCATAAACTGAGTGATATAAATAATAGCAATTTCCCTCTCAGTTTTAGAGACTGATAAGTCTAAGACCAGAGCCTTGGACAGTTCAATGAGCTTTGCAAAGGTGAAAGAACTAGCTTACTCTGAAAGAAGTCAAAAGGGAGGGGGCAGGAGGGCCTGGTCTCAAATCTGTCCCTCTGAGCATGGTTTTAGGACTATTGATGCTACAAAGAAGCAGGATGGTTTGAAGTGAGGGCAGAAGTGATTGTAGGTAAGTGATTATTGTAGGTAAATGATTGTAGCTAAGTGATTGTAGATAATTATTATTGCAGGTAAGTGACTGTAGGTAAGTAATTATTATAGGTAAGTGATTGTACATAAGTGATTACAGGTAAGTGATTGTTGTAGGTAAGTGGTTGTAGGTAGTGATTATTATAGGTAAGTAATTGTAGGTAAGTGACTATTGCAGGTAAGTGATTGTAGGTAAATGATTATTATAGGTAAGTGATTGTAGGTAAGTAATTATTGTAGGTGTTTGTAGGTAAATGATTATTATAGGTGTTTGTAGGTAAGTGATTATTGTAGGTAAGTGATTGTAGGTAAGTAATTATTGTAGGTGTTTGTAGGTAAGTGATTATTGTAGGTGTTTGTAGGTAAGTGATTATTGTAGGTGTTTGTAGGTAAGTGATTATTATAGGTGTTTGTAGGTAAGTGATTATTGTAGGTAAGTGATTGTAGGTAAGTAATTATTGTAGGTGTTTGTAGGTAAGTGATTATTGTAGGTGTTTGTAGGTAAGTGATTATTGTAGGTAAGTGATTGTAGGTAAGTAATTATTGTAGGTGTTTGTAGGTAAGTGATTATTGTAGGTGTTTGTAGGTAAGTGATTATTGTAGGTAAGTAATTATTGTAGGTATTTGTAGGTAAGTGATTATTGTAGGTAAGTGATTGTAGATAAGTGTTTGTAGGTGATTGTATTGTAGGTAAGTGATTATAAATAAGTTATTTTTAGGTAAGTGATTAATATAGGTAAGTGATTATTGTAGGAAAGTGATTATAGGTAAGTGATGGCAGGTAAGTGATTGTAGGTAATTGTTTGTAGGTAAGTGATGATGGTAGGTAAGTGATTATAGGTAAGTGATGGCAGATAAGTAATTATTGTAGGCAAGTGATTTTAGGTAAATGTTTATAAGTAAGTGATTGTAGATAAGTGATTATTGCAGGTAAGTGATTGTAGGCAGTGATTGCAGGTGAGTGAGTGTATGTAAGTGATTGTGGGCATTAGCAGTCTCCATGGCTTTCCATACCAAAAGATAGTGATGTTAGCATCATCTGTGGCAGAGTTTTTATCCCTCTGATATCCTAGGCCACTCATTTGACTCCTCCGAGTGCAAGGTGAAGAAATGATGATTTTGACAAAGCGGCCTTCAAGTCCCTAAAAAGTAATCCAAGCAACTGTTACCATCATGACCCCTATATCAGATCTGTTATAGACAACAAAACTAGTAGGTGTCTAATATATTATTCAAGTGTGTGACTTCCCAAATTAGTGATTTTTAAAATAACTAAAACCAAGTCACCAGAAGCACGTGAAGCTAGAGGGCTTCTTCATGTTTTTCTCTGGTTTAAAGCTTTCAGAGTAATTTCAAGTTAGAGGAGATTACCAACTGAGTAGCGAATACATTATATCACAAAAAATGAGCAGTATGTTAAGCCCTGGTGCATCCATTCTCATGGGAAAGAATGATAGTAAACTCTCTGGCATAAATAATACTTTAGCAGTATTTGCATGTGGTGTTAAGAAGGAAATCCGGGGCTGGAGAGATGGCTTAGCAGTGCTTGCCTTCTAAGCCTAAGGACCCAGGTTCAATTCTCCAGTTCCCACATAAGCCAGTGGGACCACATGCACAGTGGTGCATGCATCTGGAGTCCATTTACAGTGGCTAGAGGCCAGGGTGCACCTATTCTCTCTCTCCCCCCAATCTCTAATCAGTAACTAAAAATAAATATTAAAAAAGCGAAGGAAATCCACATGAAACAGTGAAAGCACATGGTATATCTGAAAAGCTGATGCAGAACTGTTTAAGCTGAAACCTAAGGGGTAGGAGTTTAGAAGAACAGTCACTTCCAAGCAAGTCCACTAGGGTGGAAGGTGGGTAAGATGGCACCACGTGATGCACATAGGTCATAAAGTGTTCTCTGGACAAAAGCAAGTACTTTGGACATTGGGTAAAACTAGAAGAGATTGAAAGAGGGGTGTTTGATCTCTAGAGGTTTCTCAAGGTCATCTTGGTTGGTCACCAAGTGGATGGTCTGGTTCATGCAATTCATGGAGGTGCATTTACATTATTTAGGTATTACTAGTAATTTAGAGCAGATTTATAGTACACTTATGATTTGTGTAAGTTCTATACAAATGCTATGCTATTTTATGTAAGAGACTGGAATCTCTGAGGGTTCTGAGACACGGGAGAGCTCTGCAATCAGTCCTTCATGGATATCCATGAAGGACTGTATAATCAAAGACAATGATATGCCTACCTTTATTCAGAAAACATACAGTACTGCATACTGTCGTGTCTCTTACGTTTTCAACTGACTAAAATGTTTAAAGAATTCAGCGCTATGCCTTTTGTGTTTAAAGAAAATTGACCCTAGTCACTGCATTCCCCCTGTTCTGTCACTCATTTTTTTTTTTTTCACTCCACACATATCTGCCAGCACTGATGACCGGTTGCTGCAAGGCATTAGTTTTCCCTCGCCTTAATTACCCACCTCGTGGGACTGCAAGCGGACTGGTTAAGCCGCTGCCACCATCCATGACTTGCTTTTAATATGAAATCACAAACACCAATAAAAGACCTGCGCCTCTACCCACTGGAAATTTGCTTGATCCCAGAAGACTGTTAACAAATAATTACTCCGCGTTTCATGTGTACCCGGAAGAAAGTTGAAAACATTTTATTTTTTCTGTGTAATCATCCAAGATGGATTTTCCAACTCTTGTAGCTTTAAGCAAGCCATGCCCCTCCTCCACTGGGGTGATTGCCTCCTTCATATGTTGTTACGACTTCAGTCTGAGAGGCCGGAGAGATGGCTTAGCGGTTTAGGCACTTCCTGCGAAGCTAAAGGACCCAGGTTCAATTCCCCAGTACCCACATACAGCCAGATGCGCAAGGTGGTGCATATGTCTGGAGTTTGTTTGTAGCTGCTGGAGGCCCTGATGCACCCATTCTCTATGTCTCTCTCTCCCTCTTTTTTCCTCTCTCAAATAAATAAATAAATATAAAATATAAAAAAAGATTTTTTAAAAATCCACTCTGAGAACTTGTTCAAGAAGCTGTACCTGACCACCTCAAGCAGAGGCATTCCCTCTTCGCTGAAACCCTGTTTTCTGTGTGGATCACCCTTTTGACATTCCACACAGCCTGCTTAATATTAGTGAGCAAAGTATTCTCTTTACAAAGCTGGGGACTCTGTATGTCAGTGGCTATCTTTGAAAAGTAAATCTAGGGGCTGGAGAGATGGCTCTGAATTTAAAGGCATTTGCTTGCAAGGCCTGATGGCTTGGGTTTGATTCCCTAGTACCCATGTAAGGCCAGATGCACAAAGTGGGGCATGAGTCTGGCGTTCATGTGAAGCAGGCATTAGGCCCTAGAACACACCCTCTCATTCATTCCCTTTCTGTCTCCTTGAAAATTAATAAATAAATATAGTAAATAATAAATCTTTGTATCTGCATAAGCACATTGCATGCTGCTGAATATGGTTTAGGTTCTTTAAAAAAACCTGATTTTTTTGGTGTGGGTGGGGTTTCAAGGTAGGGTCTCTCTCTAGCCTAGACTGACCTGGAATTCGCTATGTAGTCTCAGAGTGGCCTTGAATATACAGAAATCTTCCTACCTCTGCCTCCCAAGTGCTGGGATTAAAGGCATGCACCACCACATCCAGCAAAAAAAAAAAAAAAAAAAAAAAAAAAAAAAAACACTTTTTATTTACGATTGAAAGACTGAGGGACAGTGTGTGTGTATAGGCTTACCAGGGCCTCCTGCAACTCACTGCAGAGGAACTCCAGATGCATGCACTACCTCATGCATGTGGCTCTGTGTGGGTACTGGGGAATTGAACATGGACCAGGAGGCTTTGCAAACGAACACCATTAACCACTGAGGCCATGTCTCTAGCCCTGCCCCTGGCTTTAGGTTCTTGATAAATATATGTTTTGCATACAAAGGAAATCGTGACAAGCTGATCTGCAGATTGCTGTGCTACACTTTACTCGCCTGTTGCTTGAGACTGCTCTCCAAATCTACCCCAGCCCTCTACAGCCAAAATTCATCACCCTGCCATGGGAGCACAGTGGGGCTTTCACATAAATTCTTGCATTGTCAGATTGTTAACCAAATTTTTTAAATTTATTTTTTGATTTTTTTATTCATTTATTTGAGAGAGCAAGAGAGGGAAAAAGGCAGACACACACACACACACACACACACACACAGAGACAGAGAGAGAGAGAGAATGGGTGTGTGCCAGGGCCTCCAGCCACAGCAAACAAACTCCAGACACATGTGCCACCTTGTGCATCTGGCTTATGTGGGTCCTGGGGAGTCAAACCAATGTCCTTTGGCTTTGCAGGCAAATGTCTTAACCATTAAGCCATCTCTCCAGCCCCAAATTAATATTTTATATCCATAGAGAATCATCCTCCCTGTGTTAAAATATTTTGAAGACTATTTAGTGTCTGTAAAATAGACTTTTAGGGCTGGAAGGATGGCTTAGCAGTTAAAGTGTTTGTCTGCAAAGCCAAAGGACCCAGGTTCGATTCCCCACGACCCACATTAGCCAGATGCACAAGAGGGTGCACGTGTCTGGAGTTCGTTTGCAGTGGCTGGAGCCCTGGCACACCCATTCTCTTTCTCTCTCTTTATCTCCATCAAATAAATAAAAATAAAAATAAAAAGATAGACTTTTACATCCATCTCCCTTCACCTGTGCTGTCAGTTCCTATAGCTCCACGGCCATGGTCATCCAGAGTCTAAGAATCCTGAATGGAAAATTACCAAAATAAAACTTATTCTTTAAGTCGTTTCTATTACAAACTATTGTTGTGATTGTTCTCTGTTATTATAAGGTATTGTGTTAGTTATTGTAGTATTAGCTACCCTTAGTGTGCCTAATTTATAAATTAAACTTTTTATAAACATGTATGTATAGGGAAAAAGCAACTAGTATATGTACAAATCCGTTCTATCCATGGCATCAGGCCTTCAGTTGTGGGGAGGGGTCTTGGAACATCGCTCTGCAGATCAGAGGGAACACTAATGACTGCATTCATTACCAACACATACAGAGATTTGAAATGCCAATGATGATTGATTCACCCAAAACAGAGAATTGTTCCATAAATATGGAAAGTATGGGTATATAACCCCTAAAGTTTTTCCAGTCTAAAATTCAGTCATCTTCTGATATATTGGAACCTGACATATCATAATTTAACATATTATAAAAATCAAACATTGCCCACAGTTGAAAAAATTGATTTAAAAAAAAATCCATGGCTGGAGATGTGGCTTAGTGGTAAAGGGGCTTACCTGCAAAGCCAAAGGACCCAGGTTCAATCCCCCAGGACCCATGTAAGCCAGATATACAAGGTGGCACATGCATCTGGAGTTTGTTTGCAATCTCTAGAGGCCCTGGCACACCCATTCTCTTTATAAATAGTCCAGTGTTGAATTCCACACCAGCATATGAATTATTGGAGGGATGGATAAATAAGGTTAAAGTAAAGGCAAACAAAACATACTCCACAACAATAGCTGGTTGTTACCCTGCATGGGTAATTCATATTCTCTATTCTTAACAATACCTTCAAACTAGGAAGTAAAGAGTATACGACACTCTACAAGTAACATGGGTTTACAAATTAAGGATTTACTAGGTATCGCAAGGCTATTGTGGGCTTATTTTTTTTACAATAAAATATCTTGGTATCAGTTTTCCATCTACAGAGGAAAAGAAATAAACAAGCCTACATGGATGCCGTCACACACCACAGCAGGAACAATGAACTTCTCAGCCCTCATCCCTTCCCCCCAAAAAGCAATTTAATGCACCACTGGAGGTTGCCTGTTAATTGGTCTAGAAATAAAGTAGCCTGTGAGGGTTGATCAGGAAAAATACAGTTCCTGTGTATGTGTGTGTGTGTCTGTATGTGTGTGTGTGTGTATATATATATACATATATATATATATATATATGTATTATATATATATAATATTTCACCTACAAAGTAAACAAGTAACAATGGTACGTCATTTTCTAATTACAGGACTGTTTCATAAACTGTAAATGCTAGCATGGGAGAGCTAAATCATAGCAATTTAATTAACAAAACAGTTTAGACACTTAAACCCATGTGTGTACCCCTGGGGCAACATATCAACAAGAGAAGCTTGCAGGCATATTTTAGAAATTTTATGCAGTCATTTGCAGATCTTGTAGTCAATAATTGTTATAAACTGCATTAACTCCTTTCCTACCAGACCCCAGCAGGGCTGTTTAATGTGTTCATTTTCAGGGGCCTCAGAGTGTCTAGGCATGGGGAAGCACTGGGCTGATTTCTTTGATTTGGCAGAGATGGGTGAGGCAAGAGAGCCCTGTTTCTATCAAACAGCAAAATGTGGGAAATGAGGATCCTGCTACCATAGACTTTCCCCCCTGACCTTTCATTAAAGAGGAGCCACAGCAGGTAATTCATGTCAGAGAATGGAAATTCAGAATTGAAATTTATAAATTTCTCTCTTTTGGCCTTTTAAAGTTATCTCTGTAGAAGCTTCATGCACTGCTGATAGGAGTGCAAAACCATAGAGTCACTTTGAAAACAAATTGGCACTTTACTTTAAATGTGAAATATAACTGTCATATTGTACCTGTTGACCAATCTGCCCCCAATCCTCTCCAAGAGTATAAATTCTGATATTTTGTGGCCAAACAAAATAATATAATAAATAGTGATCAAAACATCACATTGCACCTCATAAATATGTATAGTTGTCAGGCTGGACAGATAGCTTAGCAGTTAAGGCACGTCTGTGAAGCCTAAGGACACATGTTCAGCTCCCCAATACCCACATAAGCCACATACAGAGGTGACGTATGTATCTGGAGTTTGTTTGCAGTGGCTGGAGGCCTTGATGCACCTGCTTTGTCTCTCTCTATACCTCTTTATCTCTCAAATAAATAAATTTAAATATAAAAATATGGCTAGGCCCACAATGCAGAACCCACATTCACCAATGAAGAGGCTCCCTGTGGAGGGGGGAGGACAGGGAGGAGGCTAGTGATGGTACCAACATGGCTGTATACGCACTGTCTACATAACTAATAAAAAAGGGAAAAAGGAAATATGTGGAGCTTAAAAATATGTATAGTTATTATGTATCAGTTAAAAATGAATGTTTTTAAATTTTTAATCAAACACAATTAATGTTTGACCAACACTCTTATGTATCCACTCAAGAGAAATAAAAACATAAATACACTCAAAATTATGTGCATGAATATTCATAGGTTATTCATATTAAATCAGAAACTAGAAATAATCAAGTATCCATCAACTGCTAAGCGGAAAAAGTATGGTATATCCATATACTATTAATCAAAACCAAGAAATAGATTCTGATAAGTGCTGTAAAGTGGATGCATCTTTAAGATATTGTAAAGGACTTTTGTTGTTTATTTATATATTGCAAGAGAGACAAATAGACAAAGAGCTATAGAAAGTATGAGCATGCCAAGACCTCTTATCACTGCAAACCAAATCCAGAAGCATGCACCACATTTTTCATCTGGTTTTACATGGGTACTGGGGAATTGAACCCATGTTAGCAGGTTTTATAAGCAAGCACCTTTAACCACTGTTCCAACTCCCAAGTCCACATCTTTAAAATATTAAATTTCCTGAAAGAATTCAGATGCACAAAACAGATGATGTTTGACCCTTGATGTGCCACACCCAGAAAAAGTCACAGAAACAGGAAACAGATTAATGATGCCTGTGGAGGTTTGAATTAGGTGTGTGTGTCCCCCACCACCACCACCAAAAACTCATGTGTTTTGAATTCTTGGTCCTCAGGTGTAGCAACTTGGGAGGTGGAGCCTTGCTAAAGGAGACATCTCGTTGGTGGTCTTAGGTGTGTTGTATATAACCAGCTCTCTCATGCCAGAGCTCAACTCATTCTTCTGACACTATTTTCCACTTCCTGTGGCAGAGGTGACCTCCAGCCACTGCTCATGCCATGCTTTCCCCTGACATCATGAAGCTTCCACTCAAGACTGTAAGCCAAATTCAGCTCTCTCCTCTCATCAGCTGCCTTTAGTCAGGGGTTTTGTCTCAGCAACGCAAAGTGCAATGCCACACTGGTGCCCATAGCCTAGACAGGATCCTAGGTTCACTATAACAGGTATGTCGTTATTAGAATGATGCAACATTCTAAAGCTGTTTTGTGGTTCTGGGTGCACATCTCTGTGAATTTACTAACAACATTCAATTATGAACTTAACCGGGTCAGTTGCATCACATGATTATCTTAATAAAGTTGCTTTTAAATTATGCTCATGCTCTTTATCATTCCAAACAATAAACAGGAGTTCATATAAGATAACTCATTTAATCAAATATAAATTTACCATATACATTTCCACCCAAAGAAATGAAAGACAATTTAACCCACAAAGGTATGGCTGCTCACCAATTCATAGTAGGCAAGGCTGAGTGTGTACTAAATGTCAATCAATGATAGAATGGGCAAAGTATGGTGAGGTGTTTTATCTTAGTGGAATGTTAAGCCTACAAAATTATAGCTTCTTGCTATTTGTCTACTTGTAATTGTGGTTCTCAGTGTTACTTAGACTCCCAGTTATCAAAGAATCATTCATTCCACTTTCATACTTTGTATCAGAAAGAAAACATAAACTGCTCCTAATATATGATAAGTCAATGGAGTATTAACTTCTTAATATGATCATCCTTATGTGATATTTTAATGTCCCACTTACATACATAAACCAAAGAAAAGATAAGTCATTTGCCCAACTCATGGTTCTGGGTTTTGAATGGTCAGCACTAGGCTGCATGTTGACCTGCTAACATTACTGGACTCTCAGTCATAGGAGCTGAGTTTTCTCTTTTACAACCTGAGGCTGGCCACCACTGATGCATGTGCAGCTTTAAAGAAAGCAAGTATAGACTGAATGAGCTCTGCTTGATAGCAAGTGGAAGCATTCCAGCCAACCTGCCAACACAGTTTGCCCAGGGAGCCACTCTTTTGAAGAGTGGGTGACTTAAACTTAGTGGTCATTAGTCTCTACATGGCTTGACTCATTATAATTAGCATATTATAGTTTGCAATCAAAAGATATACAAGAGCCGAGCGTGGTGGCGCATGCCTTTAATCCCAGCACTTGAGAGGCAGAAGTAGGAGGATCACTGTGAGTTCAAGGCCACCCTGAGAATACATAGTGAATTTCAGGTCAGCCTGGACTAGAGTGAAACTCTACCTCAAAAAAACAAAGCAAAAAAAAAAAAAAAGATAGACAAGAAAAGATACTTTTCTCACAAAAAGATCCACAGTATCTCCATATCTCCAGGTTGTACATTCTTGATTTCAATCAACCTCATCTTGGAAATAGTAAATGCAAAATTCTGCTTGCTCTGAACATGTACAGATATTTTCTTCAAGTTGCTACCTAAACAACACAATATAACAACTACTCTGTGTTTATGTGTTATCTAGGAGGATTTCAAATCTATATGTTACATAATATATATACACACATATATCTACATGTTATATATGTTATATATGTATACATATACATGTATGTGTATGTATATATCTACATTTTATATATCTGCATATATATTCCACATATATATATATATATATATACATATACATATAAATATATTACACCATTTTTTAAAAAGGGACTTGAGTATCTGTAGATTTTATTCCCTGTAAGATCCTGGGACCCTCAGATTCCAAGGGCTGAATATAAATAAGTAACCAAGCCATCATTTCTATGGATATGGTTCTAAATGTATCTCCACTTGTGCATCTTCTGCAGAGAGAAATGAAGAACTGTTTTAAATCATAGGCTTTGTCACTCCAAGAAGTCATCAAAATTAATCAGACCATGGAGAGACATTTAATTTTAATAGAAATGGTAAGTTCTCCATGTTATGAGCCCTACATCCCCTCAACATGAGGCCGCTGAACTGCACTGATGAACAGTTCAAAGCGTTGAAGAGATGTACTATTTCAGGATTTAAGTACTTGGGAGGACCTTTGGAAAATATACCCAAATCTATTTTTGCACAATAGACTCTCTGTTCAAGAAAATATTACAAGTTTATTGCAAACATGCATTTATCATTTGAATGGGGCACAGTTTAGTCTGAGCAAAAAATAAAATAATATAAAATTGTCCCAAAAGTCAACACTTAATGAAATAAAAAAGAAATATATTGACAGTAAAACTTAGTGGGGAAAGTTCTATTGCAATGTCAGTAATTAAAGGAAAATAGAAAAACAAACAGATAAATAGGTATTTATAAATGAAGGACTTAAAACAGAGGATATTATATGACATGAACCTTCTTTATAATGATGTATAACAGTAATGCCTTTTATGCTGTCACATGTCCTTTCATTTCTCTGCTTTCCTCACACATACTGAATAAACTTTACCCCCTTTTAGTCATCTCCAGTCTTGTGGAATCTAATCATGGAATGCAACATCTATCCACTCAGCTACACATACATCATCTGTACACACATTTATTATCTATCCATCCATTCTCCACCCATCCGTCTGTACATCCACCTATCCATATGTTCATCTATTCATCTTCCCACTGTTCCCACAGCTTTAGGTCAAAGGCCCACACTTTGGGGATCCAAACAATCAAGTTCTAGCACAAATTCAAAAGTGCCAAAGAAACTAACTATGGTGAAGGAATTTTAATCAGTCCAGCTAGACCAGGAAGACCAGAGACCAATGCTTTCAGCCCCGTCTTCATATGAAAGCTAACAATATAAAGAAGGGGACAGAAAATATGAATATTCACACACTCTTGGTCATGCTATGGTCTGATTATTATATTAGGACTGGGGCTGCAGAGTTTCAGGGAAGTTATCATCTCTGCCATTGTCTGAGGAACTAATTCAGTTCTCACTACAGGATGACTACTCCTGCTGAGGGGGCAGCCTCATCATAGAACAGTTTGCCTGCAAGGCTCCACTGTCTCTAGAAGGTTTACAGCAATGCTTAGACATTTCTGAGTGTTCATGTAGGGGATCTAAAACAGGATATATAGTAAAAGTTCACATTTGGATATACCTTAGT
Source organism: Dipus sagitta (assembly GCA_036346955.1). Taxonomy (NCBI): domain Eukaryota; kingdom Metazoa; phylum Chordata; class Mammalia; order Rodentia; family Dipodidae; genus Dipus; species Dipus sagitta. Next base: position 63,161,184 of record CM070786.1, read on the forward strand.
TACTCTTATTTTGGTATCTTCTGCTGTGAGAGCAAATACCAGCTTTATGTGAATGATGGAAATGTCGACATGCAGAGCTGACCCAAAGCCTAACACAAAGGAGACAGATTAAAACAACAACAACAAAGGCAGAGATGCCAAGTTTTTATTCTGTTTTTAGTTAACCATTGGCCAGCTACAGGCCCAAAAAGAGAGCTAGTGAGTTTAGCAAAAGCAGCCTGTAAGTCCCTGTATTATCCATCCATCTATAAATACTAATGTCCATTCATCTACCCATCTCCATCCATCATCCATCATTTCCTAAACTCAAGTATTTCGCTTTCCAATAAAGACTAAACATTTCAACCTTTTTAAGATGTCTTCACCAACATCCACAGTATCCCTCACCCCTACTGTCCTTCTGTTGCGCTCAAGTAGCTGTTGATTGATGGATTGACCCCCCCACTATGCTATAGTCTTCTTGGCAGGAGCAAATATATTCTAAAGAGAGATACTTGTGTCCTTCCCTTGGGCTATCAGACTATTGAGACAATAAACCTCAAGGAGCTAGAATTTCCCCAGGAATTTTATCTTTGGAGAAGGAAAAACCAGGGGCTCTGATACTAACTAGAAGAGAAGCTTGTTTCAGAAGAGACTTCATGCAGTTCTAACACTTCTTGAACCACCTTGCATGGGAGACTGGAGCTGAGACAAGATGATGGGTGGATTAAATCTGCTCATTCTTCCCTCTACCTAAATCTAAACCTCATGCCAGGATCCTAAAGATGACTTGGGAAGTCACTGGACCTCTTTATTTGTTTTTTGCCTAGTGTGTCCATACTGAATGAATCTCTTTCTCTGTTTTTCACTGCTACTCATCTCTTTAATTAATATTGAGGACACATGACTGAGCTCAGTTGTGCTGCCAAAGCCCAGGCTCTGACAGATGCCGGCAACCCAAGAACATTGTTATCTGTTAGTGAAGAAAGTCATAAAATTGTCTTCATGGAATCCAGTACAAGTTGCTCCAAAGTCCTCCCATTCAAGTCCAGACAGCTTTTATATCAATCTTGTTTACCTCTAAAAACATACCAATATTGGGCTGCAGAGATTGTTCAGGGGTTAAGGTACTTTCCTGAAAAGCTTAAAGACCAGGCTTCCATTCCCCCATACCCACATAAGCTAGATGCACAAAGTGGTGCATGATTCTGGAGTTCATTTGCAATGGCTGAAGGCCCTGGCAACCCATTCTTTCTCTCTCTCTCTTCCCCTTCCTCTCTCCTTCCCTCTTTCTCTCTCTCTCTCTCTCTCTCTCTCTCTCTCTCTCTCTCTCTCTCTCTCTCTCTCTCTGCTTGCAAATAGATTAATTTAATTAAATTTTAAAAATACCAATCTCAAGTTTCAACCTAATCCATCCAGTTATTAAGAAATACCTTGAAGTTGAGACCGAGACATCTGGATATGTAAAAACTTCTGAGGACATTCTCATGTGTGGAGGTCCAAGTTCCATGCCTAAGTAATGAGAGCTGTAAGTAAGTTCCTCAGTATTGTGATGACTAATGACATCTGTTCAAATTCCCACTTCACTCTACTAAAATATCTTCTAAACCCAGGGATTAAACTCTTCTTATAAATGGTTAAATAGTCAGTATTCTTTGTTTCCAGGTCAAGGGCAGTCGTCATCAATGGTGCTGCTCACTGTTATCACTATTAAATGTTTTATACATCGACATGTAAAAGCCTTTCTTAGCTAGACGGCCATGGCTGCTGAGAAGAGCAGCAACATCCCATGTGTCCACAGCTCCTTCTGCTCAAGAATTGACATTCTCATCAAGGTCAGTTGAGTGAGCAAAATCTATGGCCTTAATGTGGAAAATTCACACAAATGTTTCCTGAGAAGAGTTGCTCAGGAAAGTCAAATCTCCACTCAAATATTGTCTCTGCCTGCACCAGCCAAGAGCAGGGACAGGTGTACAAGGAAACTGCTTTCCTCTCCGGGAGCTGAGCCTGAGAAAGGACTCTTCTCTGATGTTGAAACTACTAAACCTTCTAATGAAGTTGGCTTGATTTACATTTTAACAATACCACACAAATGTACTACATGGCACTTTTCCAATAAGCACCTTGACATCTTTCATTTTGACACCTCTCATTGTTACGAAAGGCAAAGGAACAAAGTGGCTCGGTTTGTAATGAGGTGCATGGGAGGGGTGCATTTCATTTTATTTCCAAATCAGATAACCCAAGCTCCTGATATGTGAGATGCAGAGTTCTCAGGACTGAAATGCCCTGATGGGCCATCCCCACCTGCATGGAGTTGTGTATTACATGCCTAGCCCTCCTGCTGTGCAGTGATTGACACCTGACTCTGATCTCCCCTGGTTACCTTCCATTGCTATCTCAGCCAAGGTCACACTTGGTTAAGGTGTATGTATGTTTCAGGATAGGGGATATTCTCCAGTGAAATGACCCAGAGAGTCTCTGATGCTGATCCTGTACTGGTCAGCAAAGAAAGCCCTATTGTTATCTCCTATTGGCAATGCCCAGGTCAGGTTAAATGTGATCCTTGTAGGGTTTGATCAGAAATTTTTACAAAGTTGCACTAGAGAGATGGCTTCATGGTTAAGGCACTTGCCTGTGAAGTCTAAGGACCCAGGTTTGATTCTCCAGGTCCCACGTAAGCCAGAAGCACAATTTCAGCGTGTTATTAAGAGGAAGACCTGATAGTATCAAATGTAAAGAAAGAAGAAAGTATAGTTACTAGCGAGATTAAATTGTATATGATAAGTTCATTCAAATTCTCATTCCTGTGACATTGATGGTCTCATAATGAACAAATGAATGGACTCTACATCATGCGTGGTACATACTAAGATGCGATGAGTGTCCTGTTTTGTATACTAGGATGTGATGAGTGTCCTGTTCTGTATACTAGGATTAGATGAGTGTCCTGTTTTGTATACTAGGATGTGATGAGTGTCCTGTTTTGTATAACAGAATATAATAATTATTCCATTTGCTTCTTTCATGTTTCCATTCTAAGTATTAGCAGAGATTGGTACACAGAGTAGGTGCTCAATGTGTCCATAAATATCTACTAAATTCAATGTCTTCAGTAAAGATGAATTTTTTTAAAACAATGAATGTACGTATACAACTGCTTTTGATCCAGTCTTTGTAAGTTAACCTGCAATTTAAGAGTTCTCCCTAGAGTGAATCTTTCTTTTGTAATATTTAAATAATTGAAGAAATTAACAATAAATGCAAGTAGCTTAAGTTCTTATAAGAATATTTTTGTACTCAAAACCTATACAATTTAATTTTTAGACAGATATTATTAACATTTATACAGCAAATGACTATTTATCTAGGATCATTAGGTTATCATGGAATCTAGTTGGTTAAATAATGCGAATGAACATTTTATCCCATCTGAAAATCTAAAATTTTCAACAAAAGAAACTTCAGAACTATTCTTAGCACCAAGTTATTGCCTTGAGGCCTATTAGTCAAGTATTTCCTGGTCCTTTCAGTGTCTCGAGGCTGAGGCCTTGAAAATGAATTATCATTTTGTATGCTTCTATTAAAGGGCAGACCATCTGTTTCAACATTCTGGTTTTCTGAACCCTGAGGAGTCAATAGCATTTGGAATCAACATCAAAAGAAGCTTGTTAGAAGAAAAATGAGCAGAACCAGAGAGTCAAACACAGACCCGAGGAAAGAGAGGCTCCTCCAGGAAAGAGGGGCTCCTCAAGGAAAGAGGGGCTCCTCAAGGAAAGAGGGGCTCCTCAAGGAAAGAGGGGCTCCTCAAGGAAAGAGGGGCTCCTCCAGGGCCGGCACTTCTCCCCAAGCCCATCCCTGGCCGTCCTGAGAGTGGGAGGCTTTGTTACGGGAAACTGAGTCACACAGAGATGGCACCAGAGATAGAGTGGAGAACCAGAAAATGTATTCATGTGGACACGGACTCAGGGGAATCACTTCCAAAGCCTGCGTCCCGAGCTCTGATAGCTCAGAGGTTTTGTAGACAAACATGGCAGGCAGCCTGACGTCATGTTGAATTCTTTAACTCTTGGTTGGTTATAAATTTTTAAAGTTACATGATTTTGATGCACAGACAGAAATTCCTTAGCAGTCAGTAAGTGATAAGAAAGTACAAATGCAGGACCAAAAGCTGTTCAGGGGTGGTGGTGTCTATGGCTACACCAACCATATGACATACAAGCAGGTGCAGCTGCATAGATAGGGAGGAGACTCAGGATCATGCTGCCTTCCTGGTAAAGTTTTGTACAATAGAAACTGTGTTTTAGAGTATCATCTGAGCCTAGTTTTTTTTTGTTGTTGTTGTTTGTTTTTGTTTGTTTGTTTGTTTTTCCTAAATTTCTTCTATCACAGTTTCGGTTCCAGTCACATACTTAGTCTCTGTAATATCCTCAAAATAATAATCAGTTTGTGGTATCTCACTTGAGTCCAATTCAGGGATATGATTTCTAGGCACATAGTTCAGCATTTTTATAGTAATGCTAAGTTGGTCATCACCCCCCATTTTAACCTCCAAGAACTATCAAACAAGTGCCATTGTATGGAAAATTGTCCTTTGTCTCAGCCCCAATCCAGCCATGTAAGAAACCTTTGCCAAATTAGTTGAGCCACTTTGGATGTAAAAATGAAGATTGGAGCTGGAGATGTGGTTTAGCAGTTCAGGCACTACAAAGCCTAAGGACCTGGATTTGATGTCCCAAAACCCATGTAAGTCATATGTACGTGGTGACACATATGTCTGGAGTTTCTCTGCAGTGGCTACAGGCCCTGGAGCACCCATTCTCTCTCTTTCTCCATTTCTTTCTCTCTCTCTCTCTCTCTCTAATAAATAAAATATTTAAAAATATATCTTAAAAAATGAAGATCGGCAAAAAGAAATGAATAAAACCCCCACATGTTCCCTTTATAAAAAACAAAGTCCAGAATTACTCATTTCTTTTTAAGTATGGCATTATAAGGTGGCACATGTGGCTGCATTTGATTTTTTTACTTAGCTTTGTAAATCTGCTTTTAAAAAATATTTGAAATATATGCTAAGCTGTTCAATAAAGCTAATTTTTAATACTATTCAAGAGATTTTTCTTTGGCTCCCCAGTCGATGTCAGTGTTCCTCAACGAGGAAGGAAAAATCAATTCAATTATCAAACCATGGTTAATTGCTTTCAAGATTAGAGTGATGGAGAGCAGCTAAGCATTTTATCTGTGCTCAGCAGTTTTGGCTAAAGATATTCTCCTAAGCTCCTGAGGAAGAGAAGTTTGAAATTCCACTCATTCACTTACTTCATTCTCCCTGGCTCTCCCCCCCCCCCCCACACACACACTCATTAATAGAGCTAGGGCAGAAGCACTTGTACCAAAGATCCACCACACAGGGGTGTCTTTTCAACCAGTGCTGTCCAAAGTACAGATGTTGTAGGCCTTCGAGCTCAGCACTCCAACTCTCTGAATGTTTAGCCAAAGTAATTTCTTGAACATGCATAGAATCAGGAGAAAGATTTTCTAGTCTAGATTTTCCAACTTAAATAGTCATTGATGGGCTGAGGATCTAGTAAGAGGCACTTTCTTGCAAAGTCTGATGGCCTGGGGTTTGATTTCTCAGTATATATGTACAGTCAGATGCACAAAGTGATATATGCTTCTGGACTTTGTTTGCAGCAAAAGGCTTTGATGTCCTCTCTCTCTCTCTCTCTCTCTCTCTCTCTCTCTCTCCAAATAAATAAAAATTTAAAACAATAGTCACAGATGGCTGAATACCTTTCACCAGTGGTGCTTGACTTTAGTTCTCTTGTTGCCACTTGCATCGTACTGGAAGGACTATCTGGAAGCTACTAAGATGAAGATAAGACTGGGGTTTTACTCTTCGAGAGCTTCCAGTCTAGAAGAAGGGTGAGACAGGAGCACAGATGACTTCATTTCCCAGGATCAGATGCACTTGCGCCCCAGTGAAGGCGGCACTGGGAGGGTGTCTTGGAGAGCTGGGCCTATGCTGGGAGTGGAAGATAGCAGGAGGGGAGGCCAGGGAGGGAAGTTGTCTTCCTGGTGGAGGTGGCCTGGTGAGCTAAGCCAGAAGGCCGAATCAGCTTGGTGTTGATGGGCATCACCCCACTCAGTATTTGTAGACCCTGGATGACAAATTAAGGAAGGTTTGGAATTAGGGGAGAGGAGGATCTCACATCAGCATCACATCATCCTGTAGGCTGCGAGGAATCGTGGAAACTTCACATAGAGATGTGACATGCAAGTGTATATAGAGCAGGTTCCAAGTTTGAACATCTTTTTTTTTTTTTTATTTTTTGGTTTTTTGAGGTAGGGTCTTAACTCTAGCTCAGGTTGGCCTGGATTTCACTCTGTAGTCTCAGGGTGGCCTCAAACTCACGTCAATCCTCCTACCTCTGCCTCCTGAGTGCTGGGATTTAAGGTGTACGCCACCACGCCCGGCTTGAACATCATTTTGTCAGATTAAAATAAATAAGAACATCCAAAAATGTAGAAATTAAAGAACATTTTTTAAAAAGAAGACAATTATGTATAATTTCACCAGAGACACTCAGAACATTGTGTGGTTTTTCATCTTCCATGTGTGTGTGGGGGGGGTGTATGTATATATACAATGTGTGTGTAAATGTGATGCTGTTTTTAACAAGTTTTCATTATATACATATATATCTTCTACATATGAATGCATCAATCAATGATATGAGAAAGGTATATTCTTCAAAGATTATCCAGGAAAGGGGCAGCAGTCTTACCAAGAAGGTGTTTTGGCATGTGATGCCTGAGTTTAAATACCAGCTCTGCCACTTGAGGCTTGCAGGATTTGAGGCAAGTCACTTTTCTATTTCAAAGTTTTCTCACATGTATAAAGCAGATGACAGTAGTAACCTAAATAGAGTTATTGCATGGATTAATTACATTATAATACATATAAAGTTCTTATCACTCAAGCACTAAGTAAATATCAATTATTCTCATTTATTTACTCTTTCTAAATAGATGCTTGCTCAATGACATATACTATCATCTAGTCAGTAAAAATGCAAACAAGATACAATGGGAAAGTGTGTGTGTGTGTGTGTGTGTGTGTGTGTGTACATACATGTGCATGTGTGTGTGTTGTATATATCTAGCTACCCTTACACAGGGAGATCTGAAGGTATATGACTGTGTCTGAGTGTGTGTGGTAGGAATAAAGATGGCACCTTTTCTCTAGACAAGCTGATAGAGAGTTACAGGTAGATGAGAGGGTAGAGCCTAGCATCTTTACTGAAAGCACAGTAAGCTTAAGAGAATGCAAAAAATTGAGAGTATAAGTTCAGGAAGCCAGAGAGAAGAGAGTTCAAGAACACAGGTAGAGAAACTCCTAGATTATTAAAGTCTCTGCTCCTCTGAACCTAGAGAAAAGTGCTGAGGTGGGGTCCAGGTACAAGCTGCAGCTGAGGGATAACCAGTTAGAAGATGAGACATCATCCCACAGCACAGGTGCAAGGCTTGTCTGTTACAAGCAAGAGGCAGAGAGTGGGTAAGGGCTTGATAGGGTGACGAACACGGGGAAGGCATTCTAAGGAGAATGAGAGGTGCTCGGCACAGAATTGCCCATTATGCTGCGAGCCTAGCTGAGATTAGAGCCCAAGTATTTGGAAGGGATTTCTTAACTGGGAATCTGTAGTTCTTTCTATCATTCTAATACTTATTGAGCATTATTATGTATGAGACATAGATGTAAATATTCATTGGACATATCAATTTAAGTACTTCATAAGGTGGAGTCAGTACTTCCATTTAAAGAGACGGAAACTAAGGCATAGGAATTATGAAATAAAAATAACATATCCACAGGTCTTAAGAATAAGTGTAAAACAGTGAATCATGAAATCTAAAAAAGGCTGAAATCAAAATTCCTTGAATTCAGAATAAATTATAGCTTATGCTTTCTGTCCGAAACAACTGTGTTAGGAAATCTCAGGTGCACATCTAGGGCGGCCTGAGGAGCAGGGGCATCATGAGTCTTTCCTAGCAAGAGCTCCCGGCTGAACTTCCAAGTGATGGCGTGGCACCTGGTGTGTCAGTTACTTTCTCATTGCTGGGACAAAAACATCTGTGGTGGTTTGATTCAGGTGTCCCCCATAAACTTAGGTGTTCTGAATGCTAGGTTCCCAGTTGATGGAGATTCGGGAATTAACACCTCCATGAGGCAGTGTATTGTTGGGGGTGGGCTTATGGGTGTTATAACCAGCTCCCCCTTGCTAGTGTTTGGCACACTCTCCTGTTGTGTTGTCTACCTGGTGTTGGCCAAGAGGTGATGTCCACCCTCTGTTCATGCCATCATTTCCCCCTGCCATGATGGAGCTTCCCCTCGAGTCTGTAAGCCAAAATAAACCTTTTTTTTTTCTTCCCATAAGCTGCTCTTGTTCGGGTGATTTCTGGCAGCAATGCGAACCTGACTGTAACAACATCTAAATGAAAGCAGCTTATGGAGGGAAAGAATTTATCTGGGCTTCGAAAACATCCTGGGAGCAGACAGCTGGTATCACAATGTCACACGGTCAAGGAGGAAGTAGAGAGTGGGGGGGCGGTGGTGCTGAACATTCACCTAGCTTTCTCCTTTTTTTACGGTCAGGAACCCCAGCCCATGGGATCGTGCCACCCACAGTTAGGGTGGGTCCTCCCACCTCAGCTCATCTAAGGTAGAAAATCCTTCATGGACATGACCAGAGCTTTGCACCTATGGAGATTCTAAATCCTACCAAGTTGACAACCAGAGGTGAACCATCACATATCACAACAGATTCTTACAGGGCAGATTGCACAAACATCATGCATCATGTTTCCCATGACTCTGCCAAGCCTGACCTCTACTGAATACATGTCCTGATCATTGTTGTACTTACCCCAAATCCTGGAGAACACCAACATGTGTGGATTCAAGTAAAAGGATGACTCCATGGGATATTTTAAACTGATCTTTCAGTCACTAGTTTGGTCTATTTGGCCATGGGGACTCGCTAATTAGGAGGTCGCTTAGCTGATCTTGTTACTGGCTATGTTATTAATTTCATCACCCGCCATACTGCTCTGTAACCACTGGTTTGTGCACAGTTCTCCCGAACTCACAGAGGCTAACAGCCTGTTTTTTTTTTTTTTTCTTTATTAGTTAGTTTTATATTCAGCAAATACAGTCAGTTTGGTACCATTATTAGGTTCATCCGTACCCTACCCCTCCCCTTGGCCCCTCCTTGTTGAGGTATATGGGTCATGCATTGTGGAGTTAGCCCACAGTTATGGGTAAGATGAATGTCTCTGCATATCATGACCCAACATGTGGCTCTGACATTCTTTCCGCCCCCTCTTCCGCAAAATTTCCCTGAGCCATGTTGGGTTCACTTTTGGTCTGCTTCAGTGATGAGGTGTTGGGGGCCTCTGAGGCTCTGGCTCTCTGATTTGGTAGGAGTTGATTTTTCTCTGTGTTGATCTCCTTCCCCCTTGTGCTGCTAACAGCCTGTTGTGATGCCCTTGGCCATAAAACCCATTTCAATATCAGCTACTTGGTAGGTGCGCGTTTACACTTAAAGAATGGGTAACTGAAGAAATTATTGAATGAGCAAGCTAATTTTAACTGAGCCAAATGAGACTGTACAGGCGAGGATCAGCATAAATTCACAACTATGCTAAGTTAACAGAGTATTATAAAATGCTGGAGCATCGTGTGTAAAGTAGCTATGACTTTAATGTTGGTAAGGGTTGCTTTTCCTCAAAGACCTGCTGTATTCCAACATTCAAAGCCTCCCCACCCACCCACCCCCGCCAAGATCTGATTCTAAGCTATTTTTCTTATAATGTATTCTATGTTTCTCTTAAAATACCACTTTCAACAACATCTGTTCACAGCTCATCACTTAGGTTCCTCTGAGTTTCATGTTCTCTGCACCCTCTTCACTGAACTCCCTCCTTAGCCGCCATTTAAAGCCTCCCCAAGTTCTGAGCTGCAGCCCTACCTCCTTCTTGAGGCCTTTTGCACTGCAGGGTTGGACGCAATCTCCTTCTTCACCTGCGCTCCCCACCCCTGGCCTGTTCCACACACTGCACTGAGAAATCTCACTGCTGTCTTGGCAAAGCAGGGGCGAATGCTATGATATGGCTCAATCACAAAATATCATTGTGACCTTGGAAACAATGGCTTTGCCTCTCTGAGCCTCATAATCTTCATCAGTGAGACTGAGACTAAAAGTATCTACACTCCAAGATGGAGTTAATAATTACCTAATGTTTTACTTATTGCTTCTCTGTCTTTAAACTTTGCATTGGCAACCTCTGTACCTATAAATAATATACCATGAACATAATCAATCCCCTCTGGTCACCCTCCCTTCCCCTTCCCCAATCCCCCTCCACTGAATCCCTCCTTCTTTCCAAGTAGTCTCTCTTGCATTTTGATGTTATCATTTTCCCTTCTATTACGCAGGTCTTGTATGGGTAGCATCAGCCCCTGTGAGGGTCGTCCTTCTCATTATTGTGTATATTCTCATAAGCATCTAGACTGCCAGCCACAAGTTCCCTGACAGCAGAAGTAGTCCCTAGGTGGATTTTTATGATACTCCAAACACATAATGTTCAATAAAAGAAAGTGAATATGTACTCTGATATATCTTTTTTATAGAAGTCATGACTATTTAGAAAGTAGAATGTTTTCCTGAGCTGTTTTTTTTTTTTTACTATAATCTTTCCTAATTCATTTTTTTTATAAAATCCTCTCTTACAAAAACAGAGTTACATTTTATTTAATCAGTCACTAACTGGATTGTCAGTGATTTTTCAGAGATTTTTAATATATATATATATATATATATATATATATATATATATATATATTTCCAAAGCCAAACAATTATAAAATGTCTAGATACTTACATGAGCATATATTTTATTTTACACTATACACATAAAGTGCCACTACAGATAGCACACAGTAGCCACTTAATCAAGGTTGGTTATTACAATTATGAGGGCAAAAAACAGTGATTATAAATGCTTTGCTTGTTTGAGCTCAATTCTTTAGCTATTAGCAGTGGAATTAATTGTCTAGCTTTGGCAAGAAAAAAAGACTTGAATTAGAATGCTACTTACTGATTCTCCTAGAATCAAAGGAATGACTGGAAAACCATAGCAGGAGGCTGGATAGATGGCTCAGGGACTAAGAGCACCTTCCACACGAGCTTGAGAACCTTCAGGGCATGAAACATCCCTAGTTTGATTTTCCAGTACTCATGTAAAAAGTTGGGAGGTAGCCACACACGTCTGTAACCCCAGTCTTGCAGGGGGCAGAGACGAAATAGATAATGGCGGAACTTGTGAAAACAGCAAACTGCAGAATCAGCAAGAGACTCCAACTCAAGGAAACATGCAGATGAGTGGTGGAGGCACCCAGCATTCTCCCCTGAGCTCTGCACGCATGGACATGGGGTGCACACTTCTGCACACACATGCATGCACCACACACATAGACACACCACATGCATACCATACCACACATACTTCACCAAAAGTAAGTAAATAAGAAGAGGAACATAATGGCCAGGAAGCATAGGTCACTCTTGGAGACCATTGCCTTTGGATGACCATTTGCCAAATGCTTCTGAGAGCAGGTATCTTCTTGTCACATTTTGAAATAGATTAAGATATGTTTAATTTATAAAGCATTGGTATCTGTACAAATTTTCTTTCCCTTAAAATAAATTTGTATTCCTTTTATAAACTTCAAGTTGTTTGACTATATTCACTGAGTACAAAACTAACTAATAAAAAACAAATAAATTTTAAAAATTAAATAATAATAATAAGATAAAGTCTTTCCTAAAAAAATAAAAAGTTGTCATTGATAACATGAGAGACACGACATTAAAGCTCAAGACTTAGATTTTTTTTTTTTTTTTTTTTGGTTTTTTCGAGGTAGAGTCTCACTCTAGCCCAGGCTGACCTGGAATTCACTATGGAGTCTCAGGATGGCCTCGAACTCACAGCGATCCTCCTACCTCTGCCTCCCGAGTGCTGGGATTAAAGGTGTGTGCCACGACGCCCAGAAAGACTTAGATTTGAATAGAGGAACTTGAAGATATAAAAAGATGTGTGTGTGTGGTGTATTGAGGTATGTGTGGTGGTGGTGATGGTGGTGTGTGTATCCAATTTGTAGTTAATATGGAAGCCATGAGACTATGGCAGAGAGTAAGTAGAGGAAAAGAAGAAAGTAAAAGTATCTTTGTCAAGATGTTTTTTTTCCTGTGGAAGAGAACATGTTCATCTTCCATTAGTTCATGCACCCATATGGGGGAGCAGCGACTCGTGACTGGCAGCGCCTTCTGAGCCCAATGCCAGGGACCAAATGCCAGGAAAAAGGAACATTTGTTCCTTATGAAATCTGTACAGGAACAACTCACCACTATATGATGATCTATTTTTGTGAATTTTTTTGGATCCAACTGTGTTTATTTAAACAATCTTCCTTTTATTTTATTTATTTAATTGAGAGAAAGAGAGAGGGAAAGATAATAGGTGTGCCAGGGCCTCTAGTCACTGCAAATGAACTCCAGATGTATGTGCCCCCTTGTGCATGTGGCTTACATGGGTCCTGAGGAGTCGAACCTGGGTCCCTAGGCATTGCAAGCAAGTGGCTCAACCACTAAGTCATCACTCCACCCCCTCCAATTATGTTTTTAAATAACCACTCCCCAATTTATGATGATAAAACTGTGGTGAAGAATACACCACAAAAATGAGCTATTTCTAACAAATAATACTATTCAATACTATTTAACTAAAAGAGACTCCAAAGCTCAGACCATCCCATATAAACTATTAAGCAGATGGTCATGCACAATTAACCTCATAATACATTATTGTTTTACTCTGCATTTGGCAATTAGAGTTTTATTGGTTATTATCTGTGCCACAGGGGTTATGGAGCAAATACACTTCAGTAATAGGCAAATAGGAATATGAACTGCTACCTGTAAGACTTCTTCATTCATCTGACCATCCCTGCAACAAAGGCTTACTGGAAACTCCAGGCTGTTGCTGGGGCAACAAGGGTGAACAGAGTTTATAAACTGACAATGAAGAGAAAATAGTACCACGATTGCACCAGTAAGTATTTTGCTCCAAGTGAGGATAAATTCTATGAATCAAAAATAGAGTTCCTATTACAAACATGAGTAGAAATTCTATATGACATTGCATAATCCATGATGGCTCTTGTAAATAAGTGAGAGATGATAGCAAAGGTGGCATTGGGAATATGGATTCCAGCTTTATATTAAAAGTGTAATCTACAGAACTTCACACAACTTGGCTGAGAATGAATGACTCCCCTGTTTATGGCATGAGAACCCAACAGATAAATGGACGTGTCACTAGCTGAGATGGCGTCTCTGGCATCGCTGTAAATCCAGAAGTGTTGGGGAAGTGCTGAAGTTGTTCAACTTGAGATGGAATATGATACTTAAGTCAGGCAAGCAATGAGATATATAGGTATCAGCATAAGAGGATCTGGGATGAAGACATAAATCTGGATGGCTTTATGCTTACATGCTATTTCAAAGTGATGGGGTAGAGCACGACTGCTGCAAGAGAAAGCATTGAATGAAATGAAGCAAGGGCTCAGGTACTGAATAGAGAATGAGAAACACGAGGAAAGATGGAAAGACAGTGCCCAAATATGTATGTGAATAGAAGAATATGACATATATGACACAAGAAAATGAGGACTGGAGAGATGGATTAGTGGTTAAAGCACTTGCCCGCAAAGCCAAAGGACCCAGGTTCATTTCTCCAGGACCCATGTAAGCCAGATGCACAAGGTGTTGCATGCATCTGGAGAATGGGCCCTAGCATGCCCATTCTCTCCCTCTCTCTTTCTCTATCTGCCTCTTTCTCTCTCTCAAATAAAGAACAAATAACAAATAAAATATATATATAAGAAAATGAGAACCCGTAAGACATGCAAGTAGAGTACTATGGAAATTTAAAGGAAAGAAATCATGTATGTCATGGAACTACCTCTCAATAAATAACTGTCTTAACATGAAATTACTTTTCTCATCCTTTTCTAAACAGGAAGCCACCCCAATGAAATAGAAGTTGCAATAACTTGCTTTCTCAGAACATTTGGCAACATTGCCTATCTTGGAAACCCAGAGGATAAGAATGTCTATGGATGACAGAGGATAAGAAATCTCTCCTAACTCCTTTAATGATTTGATTTGGGGAACCCACTCATGTTGAGGGACAGGTGAGAAGGTTTTGCCATCTTTGTAAAAACTGCATCTTAGCATTCATTTGGAAGCAGGCCCTTGCCCATTCCCCTCAGATGAGAACACAATATGCCAACATGTCTTAAAAAACTTTCAAGGGGACTGAATAGATTGCTCAGTGGTTAAGGCACTTAACTCCAAAGCCTAAGGACCTAGGTTCAACTCCCCAACACCCATAAAAAGCAGATGCACAAAGTGGCACATGTGGCTGGAGTTCATTTGCAATGGCTAGACGCACTGGCTCTCTCTTTCTCTCTTTGCAAATAAATAAATAAATACATTTTTAATTCAAACTTTCAGAAGGCTATGAGCTATATGGAAAGTGAGGGTGCTTCTGTTATCTGTGGCATAGACTTGGCAGAGGAGATGGAGTGTGAGCTTTGGGCAATGAGCAGGCTGGGGCCTTCAGACGTGGACAGAAGGGAGAGAGACACAGAGGCCTTGTGCAAATACATGCAAGCAAAGGGCAGGGGATGGCCACGGATGACAGTGACCCACTTCTGCACTGGGTCCTCCAGTGACCTGAATGGGACAGAGGTAAAAGCAGCAACAGTTGTCCAGGGCCTGGCCATGACCAAATGACATCCCAAACTGAGGACTCCGCCACTGGGAAGAAGTGTGGGTGAAGAGTCTATGGAGGGAGGTCTATCTGACCTGTACTTTCCTTATTTCTGTTGCTACTCCCTGATGTGTTGAGAGAAAAATGGATTCCAATGTAATGTGTAGGAATAAGACTCCTTAGACCATAAAGAAAGTTTAAAACGTCAGTGACACAGCAGACAGAAAGACACCAGCAAAGCAGCAAAGAGTTGGTGGCAGATGAGGAGGTGTGCGCCATGACATCCACACCTCAGTATCCCCCATATGAGGAGATGGTGTGCACCTCAACATTCACACCTCAGTGTCCATCTGTCCATCTGAGGAGATGGTGGGTGTGCACCATGACTTTCCAAGGAGATGATGTGCACCCAGATGTTCACACCTCAGTGCCCATCCAAGGAGGTGGTGGGTGTGCACCATGACTATCCAAGGAGATGATGTGCACCCAGATGTTCACACCTCAGTGCCCATCTGAGGAGGTGGTGTACACGAGATGTTCACACCTCAGTGCCCACCCGAGGAGGTGGTGTACACGAGATGTTCACACCTCAGTGCCCACCCAAGGAGGTGGTGTACACGAGATGTTCACACCTCAGTGTCCATCCGAGGAGGTGGTGTACACGAGATGTTCACACCTCAGTGTCCATCCGAGGAGGTGGTGTACACGAGATGTTCACACCTCAGTGCCCACCCGAGGAGGTGGTGTACACAAGATGTTCACCTCTCAGTGCCCATCTGAGGAGGTGGTGTACACGAGATGTTCACACCTCAGTGTCTATCCGAGGAGGTGGTGTACACGAGATGTTCACACCTCAGTGCCCACCAGAGGAGGTGGTGTACACGAGATGTTCACACCTCAGTGCCCATCCGAGGAGGTGGTGTACACGAGATGTTCACACCTCAGTGTCCATCCGAGGAGGTGGTGTACACGAGATGTTCACCTCTCAGTGCCCACCAGAGGAGGTGGTGTACACGAGATGTTCACCTCTCAGTGCCCACCAGAGGAGGTGGTGTACACGAGATGTTCACACCTCAGTGCCCACCAGAGGAGGTGGTGTACACGAGATGTTCACACCTCAGTGCCCATCCGAGGAGGTGGTGTACACGAGATGTTCACACCTCAGTGTCCATCCGAGGAGGTGGTGTACACGAGATGTTCACCTCTCAGTGTCCATCCGAGGAGGTGGTGTACACGAGATGTTCACACCTCAGTGCCCATCCGAGGAGATGCTGTGCTCTAAACGTTCACTTCCCAGTGTTCATCCCGAAGGCTACGGACTGGAGTCCTTTCCAACCTGACCACTCAGTGTCAGTGACTTCATGTCCCAGAAGAGAAATAATTTGAGCTCTGGTGCCCCACGGGACAGGCTTGCTTTTGCTTCACTCTTCAGAAAAGCTCTCTGCCCTTCATTTCCATTCTCCCTCTGCCTCTTCCCCACGTCCTCTGGGAACATTTTTGAGGAAGAAAACTGAAATAAGTAAATAGTGTTGGAGAAAGATTACCAAGTACAGCTGTCCTCCTCCCTAAGTAAGACTCCCAGTGGCACCTAACCCACAGATGGTACATAAGCACTATGTAAACTATTAATTTTCCTTTCCGTGTGTGTGTATGTGTTTTAAAGGCTGATTTATAGATTAGGCATAGGAAGCAGTTTTCAAATAATGATAACTTAAATGATATTTTAAAAATAATTTATTTATATTTATTTATTTGAAAGCAGAGAGAGAGGGGAGAGAGAGAAAATGAGAATGGGTATGCAAGGACCTAGTGCCACCCTAGATAAACTCCTGACACATGTGTTACTTTGTGCATCTGGCTTTATGTGGGTACTGGGAAATCAAACCCAGGCCTTCAGGCTTTGAAAGCAAGTGCCTTTAACTACTGAGCCATCTCTCCAGCCCAAAGGGTATAATTTTAATAATGTTCTTTATTAAAAATATATCAATATGCTTTCTCTCTCTCTCTTTCTCTCCCCCTCTCCCAACATAGGGATGGTGCTATGTAAGATGTGGACACAGTGAACACAGTGATGACTCCCATCCCAGGCAGGATAGCGCCAAATGGAGCGAGATTTTATACACTACTCAGAATGGTACTTAAAACTTATTAATTGTTCACTTCTGGAATTTTCCATGTAACATTTTGGATCACAGTTAACCATGGTTAGCTGAAAACACACAAAGCAAGGCTGGATAAGGAGGAGTTGATGAAAGTGCCTTGAAAGGAGGGGAAGGGAGGATGACTGGGAGAGGGTGTGTAGTTAGGAGGCCGATACAAAGAGCCTGGAGAAAGAGAGAGAGAGAGAGGGAGGGAGGGAGGGAACATGCTTAAACAAGGTGGGGACAGGGGAACTTTCTGAGAAATATTATGGACTAGAAATAAAATAATAAACTGGCAGTGGTTTATATGTGGAAGTAAAAAGAAAGGAACTGTGAGTCGGGTGACCAGCCAACCCTGGTGTATCAGGATTTAACGGTAATAGTCAACACCCCTAGGCAATCTTCCCACCTCAGACAAATAAGGACAGCCGGTCACCCCAATGGTCAAGATTCTAATTCTGGGTGGCCTGGGGAATGATTCTGTGTCTCACAAAACTAGAATGCACAAGAGAGAGGAAGACTGAGGGAGAAAGAAGGAAGTCTTGGGCTGGAAGGGAGGTGCGTTTGAAGTTCTTGCGCAGCTTCTGGTCTGAGACCCACACTCACTAAGAACTTGGTCAGAGTTAGAGGTGCAGGCAGAGTGGGTCACCCGGAGGGGAGCTGAAGGTCCCTAATAAAGAAAAGCAAATCCTTAAGAGGCCCACTTAGGTTGTGAGGAAAGAGGAAGCCAGAGGTAGAGGATAGAGAAGGAAGTGGGCAAGCTGTAAGGCGTAAGGAAAAGAGAATAAATTAGGACACACAGGTGATGATTCTTTGGTGTGTCAAATTAAAGAATGAAAATCTAAAATATAGACTACAAAATAAGGAACAGCCTTGGATTTGGTGACTAAGATGGTTCTGAGTACCTGGAAAGAATTTCTGTGGTAGTAAGGATTAAGGACTACATGTTAAGATACTCCAAAGGAAATAGAGAGACAAATGCAGACTTTCAGGGAGCTATGTGATGAAGAAAAGAAAGAGGGCATGCTAATCAGATGCTACTTTAGCATGGCTCTGTTGCCAAATTTTTCACAACTTTCACACACAGTTACATGACCACATATGGGGCTGGGCCCGTACCCACAGAGTAAGAAACTTTGCACTCAACCAAGTATAGGTACTTTAAGAAAGTCATTAAGATATCCTGGGTCCCCTGTTGATCTTCAGTTAAGAAAGGAAATACTCAAGAGACCTGAATGAGACGAGAATCTGTGGTTAAATCCTCTTAAAGTGCTTCATGCAGTAACTCCACTGACAACCACAGCTGCCTACAGGTCAGGTCAGGCATTTAAACACTGGCATGAATAAGAGATGCTTCATAGTAAATGTGTTGTTTCCCTTTTTGAAATCCATGATTTCTCCATTTATACAAAACATGACAACTAACTAACTAAATAAATAAAAACTAGACTTGGTGAAAAATCTCAGGCAGCTGTATAGATTTGAACCTTCAGTCAGAGAAGGGAGACATCTACTGGTTGACAAAAATCATTTAGCTCATACATACATATACACACCTGCAAGTCTCTGTACATGTAATGTCATATATACAAATACTACATACATATTCACTATTCCATAGTGTCTGTGTATAATATTTTACATATGCATACATACATATATACACATACACATTCTAATAACATAAAACAAGTACCCAACCAAAACATGTGTATGTTTGTGTGTGTGTGTATAATCAGTTAAAAATCTACTTTCATGGGCTGGAGAGATAGATGGTTTAGCAGTTAAGGAGCTTGCCTGCAAAGCTGAAGGACCCAGGTTTGAGTCTCCAGAACCCACGTAAGCCAGATACACATGGTGACGCAGGCATCTAGAGTTCATTTGCACTGGCTAGAGGCCCTGGAATGACCATTCTCTCTTTCTCTTTTTCTTTCTCTTTTTCTTTCTCTTTCTTTCTCTCTCTCTTTCTCTCCTAAAAAAAAGATCTTTAAAAAAATTTACCTTAATGCCATGTGTGATGGCTATGCCTGTGATTCCAGCATGTCCTTGCGAGACTGAAGTGGGGGTTCTCTAGTTCAAATCCAGCTTGGACTACGTAGTGAGGCCCTTCCCCCATCACCCCCTACCAAGTCGATTTTTTTTTTCTTTTCTTTTCTTTCTTTCTTTCTTTTTTTTTTTTTTGAGGTAGGGCCTCACTCTAGCCCAGGCTGACCTGGAATTCACTATGTATTCTCAAGGTGGCCTCAAACTCATACTCCTACTTCTGCCTCCCAAGTGCTGGGATTAAAGGCATGCGCCAACATGCCCGGCCCCAAGTTGAGTTTTTAAAATCTACCTTTATAGTACAGAGGATATGGGCTGAAGCAGACACTTAAAAATGATACAGTTAAGCACAGTTGGTTAACTTGATGCAGACTAAACTCAGAAGCTGATGTTGATAGATAAAGTTGATGGATGCAGCCTTTTCTCACTAAAAGTTTCAGTTTTGTAAATTTGGGCTTTTCATTGAATTTATTTTACTCCAAGACAGTAAATACACCAGATTATTTTTTTTTTCTTTTTAACGTTGCTCAGATTTCCTTATACATTTCCTTTAGGTCTCAGTCTATTTAAAGATTATCAATAAATTTATTTAGTTAGTTGGTTAGTTCAAGACAGATGATGCACAGAGGGGCCATTTTCCTGGGGTGGTGTTGGAGCACCTCTCTGAGCATGCACCGGTCACTGTCATTGTCACCTGCTGAGCCGTCCAGGGGGACCAAGGATGCTCTCTTTCTTTCATCGCACTCAGGCCCCAAACCTTCTTCCTATCTCCGTCTCTCTTCTAAAAAAGATAGGAGCAGAAAAAAAAAATCCTTTCCCCAATCAGCAGTAATCTCTCCAAAGGTCTTTTAATTTCAAAAGTCATAAGTGTTAATTAGCTATTATTAAGTGCCCTCTGTATAAATTAACATGATTGATGAAAAAATTAAGGCTAATGAAAAATGTAGCAATGCATGTATTTTTAAGTGAATATATTAAAAGCTGGTAGTCCCCCTGGACAGACACTTCAGCCCTCTGCTCTGCTTCCCGACTTTATTATTCTCTTGCTATCGTTCTCCTAGTACTTTTTTCTTTTTGGCACTAGAAAAAAATTCTTGGATCTTTGACATTGAGTTTAATTCAGTAGGTTTACAGAGTGTTTTTTTTTTTTTTAATTTGGGACATTAAATTTCATACCTTTATTTAATAATGTCTCGTGAGATTTTTTTTTCTTAAGTCCCTACTTTTTAACATTTCAACTGAAAGTAAAAGGTCCTCTTGATTTTGCAAAGATCAAATGTGTCTCCTCTCCAGAGTGTTGCTGGCAGGAGGCCCTGCCCCCGCCCTGCTGGATACCTGCTGCGGCCGACCTGCAGCCAGTGACTCACTTCCTCTCCTTCCCTTTCCTAACCTGTGCTCTTCTGAGCATTTGGGACATAGTTCAAAATTAACAAAAGTTTTCCACAAAAATTAAGACAGAACCTACAAACCTATACCTTCCATTAAAAGTTAAATACTGTAAATTCAGTACTTAGACATTTCAGGCTTTTGTTTTCTTTTCTTTTTTTTTTTCTTCTTCTTAGCTAAAACATGTAAGATTGTGCAATAAATGAAGATTTGGGGCAAAGAAGAACCTTATTGTGACTGAATTCAAAGTAACATTGGAAAACTTCACAATTAAAAGGTGTTCAAATGTCATGAAATAAAATTACCAAAATGTGTAGAGGATAATTCATTGTGTAAAACCAGGAGTAGAGCCATTTTAATATGAAGTGTGAAATACAGTTTCATCTTCTATAGATAATTGGAAAGGAAGCATAGCATATACTCATGATTTTTTTTACCTTTAAAGACATCATACTTTTACATATCATATTTCTAAAAGAAAATAGTGCTTGACATGGTAACACATGCCTGTGATCTGAAGAGTGAGAAGACTAAGGCAAGGGGGATCGAAAGTTCAAAGCCCGGCCTGAGCTACATTGTGAGACCTGTCTGAAAGGAACGAAGGAAGGAAAGGAGGAAAGCGTCTATTTTACTTTCATTTCATAAAAGATTACAGAATTCTGCAAGTTTTCAACCTTTTTGGAGGCATTAACTTATCAAATGTGGATGTCCAAATTCCCTGACATGTTTCAAAATATCCAAAAGTGACGGAATTCTACACAGGCCATACCAGGACAGCTTGTCGCCTGAATGAATGATTTGGGCGGACACGTTTTATCATTCTTTTTTTCTGGGCGGGGGGGAACCTGGGGGGTTCAAGGTAGATCCACTCTAGCTCAGGCTGGCCTGGAATTCACTATGTAGTCTCAGGGTGGCCTCAAACTCACGGGGGTCCTCCTACCTCTGCATCCCGAGCACTGGGATGAAAGGCGTGCGCCACCACGCCCCGCACGTTTTATATCTGTTGGTTTCCTCTTGTCTCCCCCATTAGTCTCTCAAGCTATGGATGCTTAGCAAGCCAGCCAGGGTAAGCCCTGTCCATGCCGCTCTGCCCTCGTGGGAATGTTTGGAGCTAATGTGACTTTGACCAAGTTGCAGTTGTGGGTCTGTGACTTTCATGTCTTTATCCTGTCCCTTTGCATTTGTATGTTTCCTCAGAGCTTTCCCCAGACTGTCACCCCTTTTCCAGAGACGTCCTAACTAGCACTCAGGGGGTGACTGCTACAGATGCAGTGGAGGCGGCTGTTATAACCAACAGTGGGGTACTGATGAGCCACTAACACATCACCTGTAGGGACAAAGAAGAAGAGGAAGCAATGTGATGGCAGAAGACAAAAATGGGTCCCAAATCACACGGAGGTCACAATTCTTGGCTTGTGCAGTCACATGTGAGGCAGCACTCAGTGTTGAGTGGGGTTGCTCTTCTGTACCGGCCTCTTCCAGTTAAGTGGGCCAGAGAATTAATTCTCTGTTGAAATGAGAAACCTGAAAAATGTAATAAACGTAACAATGAAGTTTGTAAAACAAAGTAACAGTGCTACTCCTGGTTTTGCGAGGTTTATAGTCTGTAGACCGATTATCGCGTGTTATTAGGAAAACAGTAGAGCCAGGCTGATATAAAGGAGATCCTGGAATCCTTCTTCCTGGCTCACACAGATCCCTTCCAAAGGGGAAACACTGGGCTCGTGGTTCGTTTTTAAAAGGAATAGTTTGGCTATACTGTGACTTGGCATTTGAAACTGGGAAAAGAAAAAAAGGTGTTTTTTTTGTTTTGTTGTGTGCTCCAGAGCATTTCATTAACATCTTCCCCCACGGGGAGTCATGATTAAGAGATCAGTGAGAGCCTCCGATGCTTTCTAATCTAATCTAATCTCTCATGTTGTATCAGTGACATCCCTCCAATGACATATCAGTGACATCCCTCCAATGCTATAGGCAAAAATGAAAACAGCTTTCCTAAGCAGGAGGGTGAATTTCTGCAAAGTTTCAACCAAGTAGAATTTCAAACAAAACCTAGAAAAGGTTCATTTCTATTAAAGATACTGCATGTGGTAAATACTGTGGTGAAAGAATATGTCATAGAAACACCAAGTAGGCAAGGAAAGTTATCAGTCTCTGACATCATTGGGTCAAGCTGGATACAAAACAGCAATGCTAATTTCCTTCAAATTTCATGTTGTTACACTATACTCAGCTTAAGCTGGTACAGTCAGCCTTTCCTATCTTTAAGTTTAATGTCCCACAAATCAAAAACAGTTGTGGAAAAAAAAAAATGTTACATCTGCATGGAACATGTTCGGACTGTTTTCCTTGTCACCATATCAATAAACAATGCAACATAGCATCTATTTACATAGCGTTTATATCATGAAGGACAGAGCAAGTAGCTGGGTGATGATTGAAACTATTCAGAGGGATGTGCATGTGTGACGTCATTACAGGAGACACTTGTGCATCCTCAGAGTTTGATATCCACAGGAGTCCTGGGACAGATCGCCCAAGGATGCCATGGGGGAAAAAATGCATTTAGACCTAGCACTTTTCAATAAGTTACTACGGGAGGTAACAGTTTGGAAATAGAAATTTTACATGTCTTCTATTTTACCTTCCCACACACATTAACCCTCTCTGTGATTAGTTAAAGATTTTCATTTGCTGAGGATGGGGTGCCAGACGGCCAGTTTAGGATTGCTATGGACTAGTTTTCACTTGACCTAAAACCAGAACTTTCTGGAACCTAGAGCTTGTCACAGATGAAAATGCTTAGTCTCCACCCAGCCCTATTGAATCAGAAACTCTGAGGATGATGTCTGCCAGGCACTCTGCGTTAATGAACTTCCCACTTGAAGCTCGATGTGCTCTCAAGCTGGAGAAACCCTGTAGAAGAATCCCAGAGGGGGGGGGTGAGCACAGGAGGTTCCCCTGCTGCCCACACATCACAAGAGAGCAGCAAGATGATGGGCCTGAAGATCTGCTATCACTGAAGATAGGATTTTTCATTTCTTTTCTAGCTCTCATCTCGCATGAAGAAGACTAACAAAGAGAGTAAATTAGTGGTTTTAGCTGGGAAATCAAGAGAAAAACTCACTGCTGCTCACTATCCAGAAATACAGAGGAAAAGAAAATCCCACAAAAGAAAGGAGAGACAAGAGCTGGTCTCTGCACAAGCCTTCGAGGGCAGGAGGCCAAGTGTCCTTGCTTTTCAGAGCCATGCGTGCCAACTGTGTGGAAGTTAGTGTGCTAGACAAAAAATAGTGAGCCTAGGTGGCTTGATAGAAAAAGCACTTACAGCCCAACTCTGAGTACCTGAGTTTTGATCCCAGGACCTCACGTAAAAGTCATGCCATAAGTTGTAGAGCATCTGTAATTCCAGTGCACTACAGCAGAAGGAAGCTGAAGACAGGAGAATTTCACAGACTGAACAATGTGAGACTTGGGCTTAAACCAATACAGAAGGTAATGTGGTGGACTGGATCATGTGCCCCCCATAAACTCTTCAATGCTTGGTTTCCAGCTGATGGCAATTTGGAAGGTTGAGCCTTGCTAGGGGCTGGGGGTCACTGGAGGTGGACCTTAAGATTTATTAGCCGCCAGCTTGCCAGTGCCAGCTCAGCTTACTCTCTTGCTGATACTTTCTTGAGGTGTATTGTGGCAAGAAGTGATGCCCAGCCTCTGCTCAAGTCATGCTTTCTCCTACCACCAAGAAGCTTCCTCCAGAGACTTTGGCTTATAAACCAGAATAAATGTTTTCCTCCCATCAGCTGCTTTTGTTTGGGTGTTTTGTGATGGTAACTACAAGTGAGGACCAACCCCAAAGTTGTCTTCTGAACTACACACACACACACACAAGTTAAATAAATAAATAATTTCTTAATTAAAAAAAAAAAGATGGAGTGACTGGAATAAAAAGAAAGTATTCAGAAAGAAATCACAGAAAACCGGCTTTAAAATGACATTCACAGGCAGCACAGAAGTTCAGTTAGTAAAGTATTTGCCTCACAAGCATAAGGACCGGAGTTGTGTCCCCAGTACCCAGTTAAACACGAGGTGTGGTGACAGGTGCTGGTAATACAGCAGGGGCAGAGACAGGGGGATTCCTAGAGCTTGTTGGCCAGCTAGTCAAACTTCATTGGTGATCTTTGGGCTAATAAAATACCCTGACTCTTGGGGCTGGTGAGATGGCTTAGTGATTAAGGCACTTGCCTATGATGCATAAGGACCCAGGTTCAATTCCCCAGTACCGATGTAAAACCAGATGTACACAGTAGAACATGTATCTAGAGTTGGTGTGCAGTGGCTGGAGGCTCTGGCGTGCCCATTCTCTCTCCATCCCTCTCTCTCTCTCTGTATCCCTCCCATTCTCTCTGTCTGTCTCCCTCTCTAATAAATAAACTAAAAATTTAAAAAGGAAAAAAGTCCCTGTCTCAAAAAGAGGTGGGTGATGTACCTGAAAAATGACACCCAAATAACCTCCACATGTACACGCTCATGTGCACTTGCACCCATGCACACACACACACACACACACACACACACACACACACACACACACGGAAATGCGTGCATAAGAATATTCATGACCAAAATATATGATTGCGTATGGAATACAAGGATGAGAAAGTGGAATGTGTAGATGCATCTAATTCCATAAATAACACATTCCAGCAGTCAAAACAGCCCATGAGTCTGTGTGGACTGTTCTGTGGGGTAAGCACACAGGGGTGTTCATGGCTGACACAGCATCCCCACGACTTGAGGGTCAGCTTCATGACGACCACCACACAGGAGCCCGGCATCCTTCACATGCTCTACACTACAGTCACCAAACAGGCTCCTGCTCCCCTGGTCTGTGATGGGTAGAGACCCTGATGTTAGAGACAGCCACAGAATTGCAGCAGAAAGGCCTCAAGCTGAGGATGAACTCTATGCAAAAAATCCTGCCTTTCAGCAAGGGTACAATGCAAGTGTCTTGAAAGGATGAAATGTCCATTTGCTTGTTGTTGGTTTGTTTGTTTCTTTTTAATTTCATGGACAGGCTCATTCAGGGACAGCAGATGTGTGAAGAGTGGAGGCATTGTGATGTGTCACAGCAATGATGCCCTTTGGAATAATCACATGTTACATACAATTCTGGATGAGGCGAAGTGGAGAGGAGAATTTCTATAAAGCACGTGTTAACTTTGATCCTACAGTTTAGTGGGTACAATGTTAAGTAAATCAACACATGACAGGAAAAAAAAAGTTTAAATAAATAAAGACTTTCTGTAGGAAAGTGAGATTTATCTTGCTTGCTATAAGTAACAGAAAAAAACAAAACCTAGTGAGGTTTAGCTATTTTTTAAAAGATTATTTTTTAATTTTAGAAAAATACCCATGTTGCAGTAAATTGCATGTGAGACATGCCAACACTGTGACAATGCAATAGAAAAATGACAAGAAAACTGAGATGAGAAAACAGGTATTTGCTTGGTCGTGAAGACTTGTGGAAGAATGACCTCTAAGATGCTTCTGCGGAGACCACTTTCCGGCCATTTTGCCTCCGTATGGTCCCCATGGCAGAGAAAGCTGGACCTGCTGGGTAGCAGCTAGCTGCTTGCTCATTTAAAGAATATAATTTCTAAGAAATGATTGTTGTTTAAAAAATTATTTATTTATTTGCAAGCAGAGAGAGAGAGAGAGAGAGAGAGAGAGAGAGAGAGAAGAGAGATTGGGTGCTCCAGGGCCTCCAGTCCTCACCCACCCAGGCTGTATTCCCTGCACGCCATACTGTAAAGTAACAGAAGGAACTCCAAAAAAAAAAAAAAAAAAAAAATGGAAGAACACAAGGAGACCAAGTTAAAACCCCTTAGAAGAACTTATTAGAGTGGGGCTTCGGGTGCACACCGTATAATCCCAGTACTAGGGAGGAAGAGCAGGAGGGTTGCCGTGAGTTCAAGGCCAGTCAAGGCTGCATAGCAGATCCTGTCTCAAAAGAGCAAAACAAAATAAAATCTGTTATAAGACAGATCAATGTTTAGCATGTTGGAATCAGACTCAAGGTTACATTGGATGGTTTCAAACGTGTTTCTTACCAACACCACCAGCACCAATTATTACAGATAAGAGAAAACAGCTGGCAAATGACTGAGAAATGAAGGAGTTAAAACTCTTTGTGAATTCGCATGGCAATAAGCACACGTGCGGGCCCACACATGTAAATGAAGGCAGGTGGGAGGGGGGAGGTGGTGGTGGCCACCAAGGAACGAAGTCCAAGGTGACAGAAAAGTGAAGGGGCATCATCATACGTGTGTCCCTCTGCCTTCTCTCTTAGGCCCCCTAGATGGCTTTCCCAGCAAGGATGCTTTTGTCTTTGATCAAACATCTAGGTTTGCCTTGACCTTGACTGTCCTTAGAGAAACATCCTCTACTTTCCTCACTGTTATTTCCATTCTGCCCTCCTGTGCTCCTATCACAAAGGGACAGGAAATAAGCCCAAGCAGCTGATTTGCCAGATTTTTGAATTGTGATTTTTTTTTTCATACTACTTCATGTATATTTTTCTCTCTTGGGCAGAAGAACAGAAGATACCTCCCTAAAGGTTTCGCAATGTCTAAACACCCCGTCCTAAACTGTTACTGGCAAAGGAGAGGACCAGTCATGAATTCGTCAGTTCTTCAAGGTGAATCAGAAATTGTTCAAGGGAGAAAAAAAAAAAAAGAAATTGTTCAATGGAATTAAAGAAATAAACACTGTGAGACTACTTGCTTCTTAGTGTTTTGTACTACTACATGTATATCTGCTCCCCATCCTTAGCATGATAGGAGACTTCTGGAAACAGAACCTTTCAAATCCAAGGGGAGGAATCTAAGTATAATGGAGAGAAGGCTACAGGTAGAAATCTCTGAACCACAGTCATAGTACATAAGAGGCACCATTCTTTCCCTACTTAAAAAAAAAAAAAGTCTGCACTACCAAACAAATGCCCGTGCCATGCAATCTCAGACAGATTTGTTCATCCCAAGGGCTCCACATATAATACGCAAACGTGTTGACAGGATATCACTCTCATCTTTTTCTTTTCTTTCTTCCCTTTGCAGCCTGGAAATGTTTAGATATCTTAGTTGGAGTAACAAACAAACAACTAAAAGCAGTCCTCTTCATTTTTAGGACTAAAACTTTAAACCCTGAACTTTAAACACAAAAGAAATCAAAGTGAACAAAAACAGACCGTGTCGTCAAGCTGATGAATAAACAGCTTAGTACATAATGAGGAAGGAATTGCATGAATCAAATCCCCAAGATAGTCCAGAGTCTACTCTTTCAATTATGAAATGGGCCCTTAAAACAACAACATATGTGATCATTAAAATGGCTTATTACGAAAACAACATCCAAATGAGTTTCAGCATTTGCTTTTTAAAAACTTAAGTCAACCACAATGTTAAGTGGTGGTATGGGGAGAGCAGCAACTTTGATGTAATAATAATGTTTATCTGGGTCTTTTCTCAGACTTCTTTTAGAAAGAAATACACTAAGCAACTATAACTGTGTGGAGGAACTATATTTGGGGAAGTACTTTGGAAGACCTAAGTAATCTGGAAATTATACTGAGTTAATGGTATGTATTAAAACCCTAAAGTGCACAGGGTCCTGAAAGATCCTAATTAAGCCTCTGCAAATTACAGTTTCTCTGGAGGAGGCAAAGAACAAGAAACAATTGATGTGATGTTTATAAACAGCTTTTTAAAAAGCTGTGAGTAAATACAAAACAGGACCACATCTGGAAAGCGGAACAATGGAAGAAGAACGACAATAGGGAAATGCTGTTAAGACGATCAGGTGACACTGAATAGATGTCAGTGGCAGAAAGGAAGATTCAGCCAGTGCCAAGAGAAGGGCGCCCTTCCATGAGAGGACTTAATGCTCCTGTTCCCCCAAGTGGTTATGTCCCCCCATATTCTGTAACAAAGTCCTAACCCATAGGTATTAGGAGGTGGAAGCTTTGGGAAGGTTATTAGGCTATGAAAGTTGAGCATCGTAAGTGGGGTTAATGCCCTCATAAAAGAGGGTCCAGAAAGACCCCTTGCCACCTCCACTACACAAGGACAGAGCAAGCAGTGAACCAAGTGACAGGACCTGACCAGACATCAAACTTGCCAGTGTCATCTGGGATTTGCCAGCCTCCAGGACCAAAAGGAGCAAGTTCCTCTTTTGGTAAACCATCTGATACTGTTAGAGCCACCACAATGGACTAAGACAGCCCCTTGATACTTGCAATCAAGTGTTTTTTATCACTAAAGTATTCTTTTTTAATATTTTGCCTGAGCCTTTCTTGGTTCAAATAGACTTCCCTAGAAGTACTGTTTTCTAAAAATATAAGAACCTGTGAATTAATATGTAAATGCCAAATGAACATTGTTTTAATACGAGAAACATCGCCAGCCATCTCAAAGTGAATAATTCAAAAGAGAAAATTTTAATGAACTGTTACTGCATCCCTCAGTGCATTATTCATGACTTAGGTTGTGTGTGGCTAACCTCCTTTACAGCCCTAACAAGGACCAGGCTCTCATTTGAGGAATGGAGAGACCATGAGCTCCCTCCATGTTTAGGTTTCTATAATGTTAAATGCTTCTTTGATTAGACACTTAAACCTACAATTTTCTGTCTGTATCATTAAATGTTAGCATCACTTCAGCTTTGGAATAGGTTGGCATGAAAACCCTTCCAGGGGAGTTACTGCTAAACTGCCTCTATCAGTCACACTTTAGTGTGGGTGAGTTTATCCAATTTTTTTTTCTTTTTTTCTTTTGGTACGATCAGTTGTTTTTGTTTGGTTGGTTGGTTTGCTTGGTTTTCATGTTTTTTTCAATGTTGGGTCTTACTCTAGTCCAGGCTGACCTGGAACTCACTCTGAAGTCTCAGGCTGGCCTTGAACTCACCGTGATCCTCCTATCCCTGCCTCCTGAGTGCTGGGATTAAAGGTGTGCGCCATGACACCTGGCTTACAGTCAGGTTTTTAAGAGGAAGAAGACAATTTGTGGACAATGGATGGCCACCAAGAGGACTAAAAGGATGTCATGAAATTGTTTGCCAAAAGCAACAACAATAAAAGTTTCAGTTTTGTATCGATCAGAAAATATTTCCACAGCTCCCTAAAACTTGACCCCAGAAGAAACTAGAACAAGTTTACCAGGGGAGAAATGGAAGCCTCAAAGCTGTGGGTCCCAGGGGAGGACAACACCTGTCTCTAGGCCTCTTCCAAGGAGGAGTGTTTCAGGAAATCCTTTAGGGCTTAGTGACAACAGGGATAAAGAGTCATCCATATAGTGGGTAAGGCAGTGAGGGGATCCAACCTCAGAGTTTTAGGGAGAATGGCAGATCAAGTTCCTTCAAGATACAGAGAGGTATTGCCCAAGAAAGTGTTCTGATCATTCACATGGGATTGTGTTACTCTAGAGTACAATAGGTGTGAATGAGAGAATGAACAGGATAGGATCATGTATCCTTCACAATCCACTGTTGGGGAATGGAGAGATGGCTTAGCAGTTAAGGTGCTTGTCTACAAAGCCAAAAGACCCAGGTTTGACTCTCCAGGACCCACATAAGCTAGGTGTACAAAGTGGCACATGCATCTGCAGTCCATTGGCACTGGCTGGAGGCCCTGGTGCACACATTCTCTCTCTCTCTCTCTCTCTCTCTCTCTCTCTCTCTCTCTCCAATAAAAAATAAAATATTTTTTAAAAAAGAAAAGAATCCACTTTTGCTAAAAAAGTATACCACACACTTATATTCCAAGAGACACCAGAAATAAAATTTAATTATAACACTAAGAACAATCTGCAATAGTTATTTTTGTGTCACTGTGATTAATTACCTCACCAAATCACATAAAAAGCAACATGTTTTTCTGCATAATTCCAAAGGATTCAGTCCATCACGGTGTGGAGGGCATGATCAAGCAGATTGGCTTCCATCATGGCAGCCAGGAAGCAAAGGGGAATGCAACACTCTGCTAACTTTCTCCTTCCCCTTCTACCAGGCTCTCACCCCACATGGGGAATGACACTGTCCATGTGCAATTATGTCTTTCCCCCCTCATTCAATCCTTTCTGGAAATGACTTCACATGAAGAGAAGTATGCCTCACTATTTCCTATAGCCACAGTGATGGAGCTTCTCCATAATTAAAAGTTTTGAAAACAATTGCGAGCAGCTCAGATGCAAAGAAACACACATGACATTTAGACATAAGAAAAATCTTTTACTTCATGTATAATTTATACACATGAAAATAATGTCACTGTCAATCACCTGACTAGATAAAATGTCCAAGAGTGTGGCATGATATATTATGGGGATTGGGATGTTGGAGTGTCTGGCATATCCATGGGAAGACATAAAAAATAACAGTTTTATGAAATATATTAACCCTGCTAAAATTTTACACTTTCCTCACCATACCTACCATCAGGTTGACTTTTCCTAACCACAGCTTGGTCCTTGTCACCCAATCCTCATTTAACCCCTGCAATGCCAGTATACTCTTCTCTTCAGTAATCTTATCATTTGAAGATGAGAGGATGGCTCCTTCAGTAAAGTACTGACTTCACAAGCAAGAGGACCTGAGTTTAGACTCCCTGCACCCATGTAAAAGCAGGGCATGGTAGGAAGTGACTGTAATCCTAGCGGTGGGGAAGCAGAGACAGAGGGATCCTGGAGCTCACTGGTGAGCCGAATCAATGAGCTTATTTAGTGAAAGATCCTCTCTCAAAATAAATAAATAAATAAATAAATAAATAAATAAATAAATAAATAAAGGTGGAAGATGGCATCTGCCTAAACACACCTCACCTTGCGGGGAAGGAAAGGTACGATATTTGGGGTTCTTTGGGGTTTACAGATCCTAGATCGTCAGTGAGAGGGCACAGAGGAGCAAAGTAGGGAATCTCCTGATTCCCATGCTGTTGGGTAGCTCACAAGTTCCCCGATCCCCTCAAGCAGTCCTCCCAGCCGCAGTCTCAGCCTCCACCCCTCCATGCACCGACCCAGTCCAGCAGGCTAGCATTCCCCTTCCCTCCCTTCTTCAGTTTTCCTATCCCACGCCACTGTCCCACCTGTACTTCCTGCAGGCCACTGGGACCCAAGCCAGCAGGCTATTGTTTACCCCACCCTCCCCCTTCCTGCCACCACACCAGACCACTGCCCATACCCCAAGCGACACCTGACCCACAGCTGTCCCATATCCCTACTCCACCTTGTCACAGGACCCAGCAGTCCCACCCACACCCTATTACACAATCCCAACATCCCGCTCTTCCACCCCTCACACCGCAGCATTGCAGAAGCACCACACGATCCCATCCTCTCCCCTTCCATAGCCCAACTGCAATACCCATCTACTTTGTCCCATTCCCACCTACCCCCAGCCACCTGACCACGCAGACCCACATCCAGAACCACTGACCAGCAAACCCTTAAATCTGGTCCTTGGGCCCCCACTAGAGCCTCACAGGTCCCTTCCCTCTGAGCAGACATGCCCCATTGCCATCAGAAGCCTAATCAAAGCACACATATAAGGGAATAATCACTGAAGTCACTTCAAGAGTAAACTACAGCTTCCTCCTAAATTAAACAAGACTCCCAGCACTGTGATGGGCAGGCCACAGCACAAAAGGAATAACATGAAAAGTCAAATGCAAGTAAATCCAACAAGATTGCCCAGTCCCACAATGGATGTCTCTAATCAAAACATAGAAGAGACAATAGGATCAGAAACCCAAAATGAAGATACAAGCTATGCAACCCTAGCCAAGCAAATAGCAGAACTTGCAGAAAATCAACAAAGGGCCAATAATTGTATGAATGCTGTCCTCACTATATTAGACTATATTAAAAAATAACCAGGAAGGGTTCCAAAGACAGTCAAATGATCTGAAGGAGAGCGAAAAAAAGAGGACCTCAATAACCAGGTGGCTAAACTCAATGAAGACATAAATAAATTCAGGGATGAATTCCAAGAAGCATTAAGAAAATCAGAAAATGACATGAAAAGAGAACTCAACAGAGGGATGGAAACTATACATTAAAAAGCAGTAGAAAATACAAACCAAATTGAACAAGCACAAAACTCTACAGAAGCTCTCAAGAATGGAGTCATCCATGTAGAAGATAAAAACTCAGAACTGGAAGACAAAACAAAAGAACAGTTTGTGAGCCCAAAAGTTTCAATAAGTTCAAATTTTTTTGTGAACAGAATATGAAGGCACTATGGGATACCCTTAAATGTCCCATCATTCAAATCATGGGAAATACCAGAAGGGGAAGAAATTTTCAAATCAAAGGCATGGAGAATTTATTCAACAAAATTATCAAAGAAAACTTTTCCACTCTCTCAAAAGAAAGGCCCATCAAGTTACAAGAAGCTAACAGAACTCCAAACAGACTGGACCAAAGGAGAAATTCTCCAAGACATATAATCATTAAGACTCTAAACATTGATACCAAAGAGAAAGTCCTAAGAGCAGCTAGGGAGAAACAACACACTATATATAAAGGTAACCCCATCAGAATTACTTCAGACTTCTCAATGGAAACCCTGAAAGCCAGAAGGGCCTGGAATGGAGCACTGCAAAGTCTAAGAACTTATGGCTTCCAACCTAAGCTATTCTGCCCACAAAAAGTATCCCTCATAATAGATGGTGAAAGAAAAACTTTCCATGATAAAACTCAGCTTTACAATTATATGAACACAAAGCCAAACCAACAGAGAGTACGTCAGGGAATTCTCCACACAGAAGAATCAAATAACCAAACTCAAGTGCTTACAAGAAGCAGATCACAATAACCAAACTCAGAGATGGCACAAAAAACTACAAAGTCCAAGAAAACACCAAACCACATAAACCACCACAATATGGCAGGGATTAAATCAAACCTCACAGTTATTACCCTAAACATTAATGGCCTTAATTCACCCATCAAGAGACATAAACTAACAGGGTGGATCAGGAAATTAGACCCCTTAATCTGCTGTCTTTAAGAAACCCACCTCACCACTAAAGTCAGACACTTCCTCAGGGTGAAAAGGTGGAAAATGATATTCCAAGCAAACAAAAATAAGAAACAAGCAAGCATAGCTATACTAATATCAAATAAAATAGACTTCAAACCAAAAGTAATAAAAACAAAGAAGCCCACTTCTTATTTATGAAGGGGAATGATCCAACAAGAGGATATGCAATCATCAATCTTTGTGCACCAAACATAGATGCACCACAATTCATAAAACAAAACCTACTTGACAACAAAACAGAAATAACCACCAACACCATCAAAGTTGGGGACTTCAATACTCCACTTTCAGCAATGGATAGATCATCAAAACAGAATATTAACAGGGAAGGAAGAGAGCTCAACAACACCATAGATCTATAAGAACTAACGGACATCTACAGAACATTCTACCCAAAATCCACAGATTACACATTCTTCTCAGAAGCCCATGGGATCTTCTCTAAAATAGATCATATACTGGGCTGTAAATCCTGGGCTCCATATATTTAGGAAGATTGACATAATTTCTTGTATGATATCAGATCACAGTACTACATGCACCAAGAATCTCACCAGCTTCTGGATACTAAACAACACACTTTTAAGCAATAAATGGGTAGTGAATGAATTAAAAAATGAAATTGCAAAATTACTAGAATTGAATGACAATGAGAACACATCATACCAAAACTTATGAGACACAGTGAAGTCTGTCCTTAGGGGAAAATTCATAGCACTAAATGCCTTCATAACAAAGACATCATTAGATGCTGAGAAAGAATTTGACAAAATCCAAAATTCCTGGGAATAGAAGGACCATATCTCAATATTATAAAGGATATGACAAGCCTACAGCCAACATATTACTAAATGAGGAAAAACTGGAAGCTTTTCCACTAAAATCATGAACAATCCAAGGGTGTCCACTGCCTCCACTTTTATTTAATATAATACTGGAAGACTTAGCCATACCAATAAGGCAAGGGATACAAATTGGAAAGGAAGAGATCAAGTTATCATTATTTGGAGATGGCATGATTCTATACATAAAGGACCCTAAAGACCCCATCAGCAAACTGTTAGAGCTGATAAACACCTATAGCCATGTAGCAGGATACAAAATAAATACACAGATATCATTAGCCTTCCTATATGCTAACAATGAACACACAGAGGATGAAATCAGAAAATCACCCCCATTCACAATTGCATCAAAAAAATAAATAAAGTACCTTGGAATAAACCTAACCAAGGAAGTGAAGGATCTCTACATTGAAAACTTCAAAACACCCAAGCAAGAAATTGCAGAAGACACTAAGAAATGGGAAAACAACCCTTGTTCCTGGATCAGAAGAAGCAATATTGTGAAAATGGCAATCTTACCAAAAGCAATCTACACATTTAATGCAATCCCCATCAAAATTCCAATGCCATTCTTCATGGAAATAGATAAAACAATCCAAAAATTCATTTGGAATCACAAAAAATCTCAAATATCTAAAGCAATACTGAGCAACAAAAATAAGGCTGGTGGCATCACCATACCTGATTTTAACCTATACTACAAAGCCATAGTAACAAAAACAGCATGGTACTGGCATAAAAACGGGATTATAGACCAGTGGAACAGAATAGAGGATCCTGACTTTGGGTCAAGTAACTACAGCTACTTTATATTTGACAAAGGCCCTAACCATGTACACTAGAAAAAAGACATCTTCAACAAATGGTGCTGGACAAACTGGATAACCTTATGCAGGAAAATGAAACTACATCCATTATCTTGC
Source organism: Dipus sagitta (assembly GCA_036346955.1). Classification (NCBI taxonomy): domain Eukaryota; kingdom Metazoa; phylum Chordata; class Mammalia; order Rodentia; family Dipodidae; genus Dipus; species Dipus sagitta. The sequence goes on from CM070786.1 coordinate 63,196,491, forward strand.
TATGCACAAGAATCAAGTTCAGATGGATCAAAGACCTCAACATAAGACCAGAAACTCTGCTACTACTGGAAGAAAAAATAGGATGAACTTTCATGATATAGGAGTTGGAAAAGAATTCCTGAACAAAGCCCAGTAGCTCAAGAAATTAAACAATAAATCAACCACTGGAATCTCATGAAGCTGAAAACCTTTTTCACAGACAAACATACAATAAGCAGGGCCAATAGATTTCCCACAGAATGAGAGAAAATCTTGGCCAGATACACATCGGACAGAGGCCTAATTTCTAGAATCTAAAAAGAACTCAAAAACCTAAATAATAAAAAGTCAAATAACCCACTCACTAAATGGGGCAGAGAACTGCACAGGAAGTTTTCAATGCAGCAAACACACACTTAAGAATATGTTCAACATCCCTAACCATCAGAGAAATGTAAATTAAAACAACTATGAGGTTCCACTTTACCCCAGTAAGGATAGCAAACATTTAAAAATCTATTGAAAACAAATGCTGGCAAGGATGTGGAGAATTAGGAACCCTCTTTCACTATTGGTGAGAATGTAAGATGGTACAACCACTATGAAAAGCAATATGGAGACTCCAAAAAGGTTGACTATACAATTACCAACAGACCTATTTATTCCCTTACTGGGCATGTACCCTAAAAGCTCCATGCCTGAGCTCAGAGATTTGCTCAACCATGTCTATAGCTGCTCAATTCATAATACCTAAGAACTGGAATCAACCCAGATGTCCATCACTAGACAAATGGATAACCAAGATGTGGTATATCTATCTACACAATGAAATTCTACACAGCAGTAAGGAAAAATGACACAATGAAATTTGAAGAGAAATGGTTGAACTTGGAACAGATCATTCTCAGCAAACTCACCCAATCTCAGAAAGACAATCATTGCATGGTCTCACTTATCTGTGGCTCCTAACCTGAATCTGCCTGAGATGCTGACATACCTAATAGGCATCTCAAGAACCATACAATAAGGAGGGTGGGGCTGGAGGGGAGGGTAATGGAGGGGGGACACAAAACTCGACCCAAATGTAAATGGTATCATAAAATCTTATATCCTGAAAGTCAGACTAAACTATTGAATCTTCATCAGGTCCTTAGAGGGAACACCTGAATCAAAGGGCCCTGAGAGTGTATGATGAAGACTAACCTTAATCTTCTCCTGTTTCTCTCTCTCTCTCTCTCTCTCTCTCTCTCAATCTCTCTCTTCTTCTTCTTTCCTACTCTTTTATATTACCTATCTTTTTATTCCTTTTTTTCCCTTGGAGCTGGCCTGTAACTCCCGGTACTGTTAACATCCACAATGAGCTGTTGACCAGAGAGACCTACAAGGTTTCCCAAAAGAAGACAGATTACTGTCCGAGCACTTGATTACCCACCAAAGGTTAATGGGAAGACCCTACTGCCAAAGACACCATGTACTGTTGATACAGAACATGAAGAGACCTGGCTGGGATCTGGAAGAGAGTCAGTTCCCAGACAGCTTGTATAGTGCCAGAAGGTGCTACATGAGCAACTGGGGGAAAATTACCAACATCTGTCCAAGCAACTCACAGTCTAAGCTACTCAGCAGCAAACAACCAGACGAGATGCTTACCCAGTTGCAATAGTGATGCACAACCATGGTGGGTAACCAACTGATCTTGAATTGGCTAATGGATCCACTCTGTGGAATGGAACCCATAGCTGGAACTGGGAAACAAGTCAGAACCATATGCAAAACTCGAGTCTACTCTCCAATATCAGCTCCCACAAATCTTGGGCTACAAGAGGGCCTACACCTATTAAATTCCCTCTAAAATAATAATTGTTATCCCATTTATCCAGCACTGACTTCACTCTATGTTGGAGAATCTGCTTCTGTTTTTCAGATGGACACAGAACCTGAGGAGAGATTCAGCCCATCACACCTCACCAGGGCCCCAGCTGAAATCACAGAGTAATTGGGGAAATGAGCAAGAGTGCTTTCTTGGTGAACCTGGTACCAGCACAAGGGTGAAGTAGATAGACACAGAGAATACTCAACTCCTTCAAAACCAAAGATCCAGAGACACAGAGATTCCCAAGACCTCATCTCTGAAGTACACCTAAAACAAACCCAACATGGCTCAGGGAAATTCACGGAAGAGAGGGCAGAAAGATTGTTAGAGCCACAAGGTGGGACATTATACACAGAAACATTGCCTCTTCCCCATAACTGATGGCTACTCCCACAATGCATTACCCACTATCCCCAACAAAGAGGGTCCCTTCAGAGGAGGGAGGACAGGGAGGAGGCTAACGATGGTACCAACATGGCTGGATACACACTGAGTATATACATAATTAATAAAAAAAAAAAGGTGGAAAGCAATTGAGGAAGACACCTGATGTCATTCTTAGCCTCCATACACATATGTACACCTACACACATGTGCATCCACATACATGTGAACACACATACATACCTGCATGCACAACACATATGTATACATGCAAAAAATAAAATAGAAATACTTTTATCATTTCAAGAGTGTTATACAAATGCAATTAATGTAGTGTGCAATCTGTAGCTGACTTCATGTACTCATTATAATTCCCTGGAAATTCACAAGTTATTGTGTATATTGTTCATATTCTTTTTTTTTTTTTCTGAGGTAGGGTCTCACTCTAGTCCAGGCTGACCTGGAATTCACTATGGAGTCTCAGGGTGGCCTCGAACTCATGGTGATCCTCCTACCTCTGCCTCCCAAGTGCTGGGATTAAAGCCATGTGCCACCATGCCCGGCTATTGTTCATATTCTTTTTATAGTTCTATTTGTTTAGTATTCCACGTAGTGAATGGACACTTATAGGGCATTTATTGGTTCTGAATGAGGGCTGAGCTAAGCAACCCTGTTGCCTCGTTTTGGGGCTGCGGTAACCAACCACAATGCAGGTTCAGGTTTAACCCTTCCAGGAATCTTTTTTTTTTTAAATAATTAACAACTTCCATGATTATAAACAATATTCCATGGTGATTCCCTCCCCCCACTTTCCCCTTTGAAACTCCACTCTCCATCATATCCCCTCCCCCTCTCAATCAGTCTCTCTTTTATTTTGATGTTATCATCTTTTCCTCCTATTATGATGGTCTTGTGTAGGTAGTGTCAGGCACTGTGAGGTCATGGATATCCAGGCCATTTTGTGTCTGGAGGAGCACGTTGTAAGGAGTCCTATCCTTCCTTCGGCTCTTACATTCTTTCTGCCACCTCTTCCACAATGGACCCTGAGCCTTGGAAGGTGTGATAGAGATATTTCAGTGCTGAGAACTCCTGTGTCATTTCTTAATTCTAGGAAAGGTAAACTTCTGCCTGTGTGTGGGGGGGGGGGTACTCAAGTTGAGTTAAGAACTGAATTTTAAGGGAAAATAAACCTTGGAAAAATCATGTTGCAAACAAAAATCTAGACATGTTTCTACTGGTACTTTGGTTGAAGAGTGGAGAAGAAAGTTAGCAAGTCTTGAGTGCTAGTGGAGTGCAGCTAGAAGACCTTCAGAGGAAAACGGCTCTTTCACTTCAGGGCTGTGGTGCCGAGTCTAAGATGTGAATCTGAGCTTGAATGACGAGGAAGACTTTGTGAATTGCAAGACCATCTCTATCCAAGGTGAGACTTGCCAATATTTCCCTAGACTGATTGTCTGCTTCTGCAAAATGAGAGAATGCTACCTACCATTCAAAAGAAATATTTAGCCATAGTTTTCAGCTTTTTGCATGTGTAAGCAAGATTTTTATTGCTTCATAAATATTGAGAGTAGGGGTAGGAATCATCCTATTTCAACTAAAAATGAAATCCATGTGTGTTTATCTGAAGTTCAACTTAGAACTGAATATTTGCACAACAAAAAAATAACACAGGTTTCAAATTAAAGGATTAAATTTTATTCTATATTTTTGGTTTCAAAAATAAAATGGTTTATGCACACACAGAATTCTAAAAGAGATCAATATATGCATTGAATCATCTTGTTATGTCTAGGCTTACATGCGAGCCCTGATTATGACACTTATTTTAGAATGTTTTTCAAAAAAAAATTTTTTTTTTGGTTTTTTGAGGTAGGGTCTCATTCTAGCGCAGGATGGCCTGGAATTCTCTGTGTAGTCTCAGGCTGGCTTTGAGCTTATAGCAATCCTCCTATCTCATCCTCCCAACTACTGGGATTAAAGGCATATGTCACAGCACCTAGCCTACAAAAACAAATTTTTAATTAAAAATTCTTTTAAAATTCTAATAAAAAATCATATCTTAGGATATATTTATCCATGCTTCTTTAGCTCATGACTGTTAAGCTTTCCTACTTTTTAATATCAATAAATTTTCTTGTTCAAAAAACTTAGTAAACACCAACTTACAAACCTTATTTATATTATAACAAGTCTACAGTTGGAAAAAATAGTATCTAATCACTCTTCACAGGTTTACCATGGTTGTTATAGACAAAGATTAGCATTTTGTCTCAATATACAGACAAAATAATACTTTTTATTTTGAATAGGGGGGAAGCAACCCTACACAGACCTTATATCGTGACGTACCTCATATAGCAAAAAATTCTGCCAAGATTCTTGAGTCTACTTCTGCACAGTAAAAACATCAAAGTAACTTCTTTTTGAGGTCAACCTGAGGTTTCCTCTGTACCACTGACTTGTAGTAGAGTTTATAGCTCCTAGGAAAGCCATACAAAAAAGCAGACTAATAAATTACCCAAAAGCAACCAGTCCTCAGACAGAGGATGTTTACTTGAAAGACATTGACAGTTATTATTCAATATTATATCTCTAATTTCCTGATCATAACAATGACTCCACGCATGAGAGATATACATCTATAAAGATGTTTTCTGTTATCTTCAATTTATCTAAAAGATTGATAAAATGTTTTAACCAATTCAAAAACAGCACCGAGTTTATTACCACATCAAGTGCTTGTAAAGTTACAGAAAGACTTAAAAAGATAACCTGATTCAGCACGCTGAATGTTGAGGTACAACTTGAACATGAGAGCTACTGTCTCTCTTCTGTTATTAAATTGCCAGTTCCAGAAACCCTGCCTCCTCCAACACAGGGAGGAAACTCCATTTCGGCTTCCAATTCCAGTGTCTGCCTTGCATGTTCTGCGTCCCAACTCTCCAAAGTGAAGCTGTCTCCTGGGATGCTTCTTTGTCCCCTTTGCTCTCAAAACCAGCAAAGTTGGTAACTGAAGCTAGAGCTCTCTGATACCTACAGAGAAACTAAGGACTGTGTTTGCAAATAAAACATGAGCAGATTTGGATCTTCCAAGTGCACCTGGTTGTCAGAACCTATCTTGCAATATGAATGTAAGAATGTCTCTGAATTATGCCTTTACCTTCCCAACCTCTATAGCACATGTGGGAACACTAGAAAGAAGGAAGAAGGAAGAAGGAAGGAAGGAAGGAAGGAAGGAAGGAAGGAAGGAAGGAAGAAAGGAAGGAAGGGAAGAAGGGAGGAAGGGAGGAAGGGAGGGAGGGGGGAAGGGAGGAAAGGAGGAAGGAAGGGAGAGAGGAAGGGAGGGAGGGAGGGAGGGAGGGAGGGAGGGAGGAAAGGAGGGAGGGAGGGAGGGAGGAAAAAAGGGAGGGAGGGAGAAAGAAAGAAAAGAAGGAAGGAAGGAAGGAAGGGATGTTGACAGCCAATCCTATACCCAACATTGATTCACTTTCATAGCATTCTTCCACACTGTCACTAATAACTCTCTTCTCTTCAGTACTTGACATCTGGACTGGTACTTCTTTGTGATGCATAAATGTTCACAGGAGGATTCAATACATGGCCTACAGACCACATTTGTTACTGGACAGTTACAAATATGGCCAAACACAGAATCACAAATGTACTTGTTTTGGTGATGTTTTGTGAGTTGATTGTGTAGTTCTCAAGTATGAACTTTGTAGATGACAATGTGTGTTTCAATGTCAAAAGACTGGACATGACTACGGGACTGGAGACAATCCAGGAGATTTGGATAGCTGTGTGTCTTTGAGTGGGATATTAGCCTTGATCTCCAGTTGTCCTTTAATCGTAATAGATAAAGTAGATATGGAGCAATGTCTTATGGAATTTTATTCAATTCCTAGTTTTGAAAGTATTAGCAAATATTGAAATCAAGGTAATCTAGGACCAATAGTTTATTCTTCATCTTCCCTTTATTCTTCAATAGAAGTAACTCATTTGAAACTCAACAATGTGCTTTTTTAATGGATAAATTCTTTAGGGATATATCCACTCCCCTTTGGTACAAGATAAGTTCACCTGTGATACCTGTGGTACCCAGACTTACCAAAAAAGGTTAATTTATTTACTGAAGAAACATTTCCTGAGCAGCTGGTCTGTAGCTGAGGCTGTGTGTCGCAGCCTCAGTTTTCTGTTTCTCACTTGTGCGGGTTCCACACTCCCAATCCAATTCATTTTCAGCTGGAGAATTTGTTGCTTGATGCTTATTTCCAAAACTGAAGTAAGATAAATTCTGAAAAATCTCTGCCATGTCCTTAAAAACCTATTTTATTTGTTTGGTACTTTTGGGGTTTTTGTTGTTGTTGTTGTTTTGTTCTGTTTATTCGAAGTAGGGTCTCACTTTAGCTCAGGCTAACCTGGAATTCACTATGTCGCCTCAGGGTTGCCTCGAACTCAGAGCGACCCTCCTGCCTCTGCCTCCCAAGTTCTGGGATTAAAGTCGTGTGCCACCACACCCAGCAAAAACCTATTTTAAACTCCACTTGTGATCAACTCCAGCAGCATAAGCTAATAGAAACTCCAGGAACACTGTGTTCAAAATCTGAAGCCTTTAAGTCTCCCAAGCTCCCATCAGCATTTTCCAAAATAGTATGTTTTCGTGCTGCCTTCTCTCATTACTTCTTGTGTTCAATAAAAGCAAGACTGTGACTCTCACTGGGGTGTAAACATTCTTGAGTCAACTTCTTTTATTTGCCAATAGTCCTCCATATTCTGCAGAGTGTGATGAACTGCCTCTTTTTTTTTTTTGTTCCATAGCCACCAAAACCCACATGTGTAAGAGGAAAAAGCAGAAAGCATCAGTGAGCCTTCTTGATAAAGGACAAGCTGGGAGTAAATCATGCAGTGGCTGTCAATAGTGATTTAAAGCACAGCATTTTATTTTCTTTTTAATCTGTTGCTATAAAGTACCCACCGTCTCTGGAAACAGAACAAAGCTGACAGCTTTGTGTTGACTTCACATTTCCCGTTACAGACACCTCTCCTGTCTGTCCTGAAGCAAAAATAAATTTCCCTTTTTAAGTTTTTGATGATAAAAAATCTCATCTGAAGCCTCATAAATGATCCTTTATTATCTATATTAATAATGAATAAATGTCTTTTGAATACCCCTGATCTTTCCCATTAATAGCACCAGATGTATTATAGATAACCTTTTGATTTAACAGCACAAACTCTGAAACAATATTAAACACTAAAGGACTGAGTTTCTGGAGTTCCTGAAGTCAGAACCATGTGCATTCCTTTCAGTCCTATGTGCCCATCAGGTGACACTAACACCACCCCTTGTTTTTTTGAATGTGTGTGTGAGTACCCCAAGGTTCAAACTCATGAATTTTTGTTTTCTGCAACCTTTTTATTTTCATGCATTCCATGTTCCTCTACAATATTGTTTTTCTAGTGAGCTGAACTTAACTAAAGTGATTTATGTTTCTGGGTACACATGTGTGTATATGTGTGTCATGTGGTGTGTGTATGTATGTTTTGAATACCCCCATGTGTATTGGCCAGAGGAGAACTGTGCGTGCCCTTCTCTATTGTGCAACTGCATGCTGCCTTGAGATAGGGGCCTCTCCCTCAATTCAGAGCTGCCAATTTTCAGTCAGTGAGCTCCAGTGATTCTCTAGTCTCCACCCTTGTGAGCCTTAGTAATTAACCCATATTTCTCACTTAACATAAGGTTTCTTAACAATATTCCAGGTTCAACCCTTCTATGCACCTTGGTCCTTAGATTGGGAGTTGGAATACTGAAGAAAAATTCCAGTTTGTGAGCTCGTCTGGGAAAGGTGAAGAAGGAAGAGAAGATAATACAAGCACATAAAAAAGTCCACATGTTCCCTCTGGAAAGTCAGACCTAACAAGTGGCCTGATGTTGTTATCACTTATAATAGAAAATTATCTTTGGAATTTGGTATGCTTATATCTACTATCTAGAAGTATAAAATACCAATATATCTGGAAGCTGATTTCTTATTTAGAAACAATCTGTGAACATGGAAGGAAAATAATCCCAGAGAGGTGCAAAACCATCCAAGAAGCCACATAGATTCAGGATCCCTTTGTCCACAGCTGGTAAGACCCCTGGGGGATGAGACCCCTGTTAAGACCATGGGCTCTGTCTTAGGCGAGCTAGAACGCATTTCTAGGAGGCCTCTCTGAGACAAGGCACAACAGGTGGGCAGAGTGCGGGGAAAGGAACGAGAAGGTCACGCTCAGAGGCAGCAGGAGTGGTCACTGGGCTGCTTGGGCATGGAGGTGACACAGGCTCTGGCACACGTGGCCGCAGAGGAGGCTTAGGCGTGGAGAGTTGGGGAATGCTTACACTGTTGAGAAGGACTTTATGTACTCCACCTGAGGGAACATGATGTTTATCCAAACCCAGATAGGTAAGGAAGGCTTTTTCACGTTCCAAACAGACCAGCTCTGACTTCAGCCCTTGGGTGAAGACTGAAAATGGAATAGTTCTGAGAAAGTGGGGGAAACGGAGGATTTCCCCTCCCCTCTTATCCCCCCCCCCCAACTTAGCCTCCTTTAACATGACACTGTGCATGTCTCCTTCCTTCCTGTTCCCGCTCATCACTCTTGTCCCCTCTCAAGGTCTCCTATCTCAACTCATAGGCCATACGCAGTCTCACATCCTCCTACCTACACACACACAAACACTCAAAGTTAGGGTTCTCATATCAGACAGAACATGTGATTTTTGTCTTTCCATGCATTTTTCCTACAAATTTCATAACTTCCACTTTTCTGTACGGCTGAGTAAATCTCCACTGTATATATAGATAGATAGATAGATAGTAGATAGATAGATAGATAGATAGATAGATAGATAGATAGATAGATAGATAGATAGATAGATAGATAGATAGATAGATAGATAGATAGATAGATAGATAGATAGATAGATAGATAGATAGATAGATAGATAGATAGATAGATAGATAGATAGATAGATAGATAGATAGATAGATAGATAGATAGATAGATAGATAGATAGATAGATAGATAGATAGATAGATAGATAGATAGATAGATAGATAGATAGATAGATAGATAGATAGATAGATAGATAGATAGATAGATAGATAGATAGATAGATAGATAGATAGATAGATAGATAGATAGATAGATAGATAGATAGATAGATAGATAGATAGATAGATAGATAGATAGATAGATAGATAGATAGATAGATAGATAGATAGATAGATAGATAGATAGATAGATAGATAGATAGATAGATAGATAGATAGATAGATAGATAGATAGATAGATAGATAGATAGATAGATAGATAGATAGATAGATAGATAGATAGATAGATAGATAGATAGATAGATAGATAGATAGATAGATAGATAGATAGATAGATAGATAGATAGATAGATAGATAGATAGATAGATAGATAGATAGATAGATAGATAGATAGATAGATAGATAGATAGATAGATAGATAGATAGATAGATAGATAGATAGATAGATAGATAGATAGATAGATAGATAGATAGATAGATAGATAGATAGATAGATAGATAGATAGATAGATAGATAGATAGATAGATAGATAGATAGATAGATAGATAGATAGATAGATAGATAGATAGATAGATAGATAGATAGATAGATAGATAGATAGATAGATAGATAGATAGATAGATAGATAGATAGATAGATAGATAGATAGATAGATAGATAGATAGATAGATAGATAGATAGATAGATAGATAGATAGATAGATAGATAGATAGATAGATAGATAGATAGATAGATAGATAGATAGATAGATAGATAGATAGATAGATAGATAGATAGATAGATAGATAGATAGATAGATAGATAGATAGATAGATAGATAGATAGATAGATAGATAGATAGATAGATAGATAGATAGATAGATAGATAGATAGATAGATAGATAGATAGATAGATAGATAGATAGATAGATAGATAGATAGATAGATAGATAGATAGATAGATAGATAGATAGATAGATAGATAGATAGATAGATAGATAGATAGATAGATAGATAGATAGATAGATAGATAGATAGATAGATAGATAGATAGATAGATAGATAGATAGATAGATAGATAGATAGATAGATAGATAGATAGATAGATAGATAGATAGATAGATAGATAGATAGATAGATAGATAGATAGATAGATAGATAGATAGATAGATAGATAGATAGATAGATAGATAGATAGATAGATAGATAGATAGATAGATAGATAGATAGATAGATAGATAGATAGATAGATAGATAGATAGATAGATAGATAGATAGATAGATAGATAGATAGATAGATAGATAGATAGATTCATCCCCCAGCAGTTCCCATAGCTAGGATGTGAGGGTTCTGTCTAAGTTTTACGTAATCTCTAAAGTCATCTGCTTTTAGAATCAGAACATGAAAATCTCAATGGATACATTTAAAAGCTAGACACAAAAGGAATAACTGTAGCTCACACAGCAAGGACAGCAAGGTCTTGAACTTACAATGCTACAAAGGCTGTACTTTTACGTGCAGCCCACTGAAGAAGCAGAAGCAAAACCAAATTAATTGAAAGATTCAATTCAGTAGCAGATGGGTAGACTCGATAAGGTGACTTGGTCATGCTCAAAAGTTATAATGGGGCTGAAGAGATGGCTTAGCGGTTAAAGCACATGCCTGCAAAGCCTAAGGACCCATGTTTGTTTGACTCCCCAGTTCTCACATAAGCCAGACACACAAGATGACGCAAGTGCGCAAGGTCGCACATGTGCAAGTCTGGAGTTTGATTGTAGTGGCTTGGAACCCTGGTGCACCAATTCTCTCTCTCTCATAAAAAGGCCAGTCTGTTGGGTTTGCCTCAGAAAACAAGTTATAATGGTGATGACAGTTAATTCCATACCCTGGAAGCATGTCCTACCTTGTACACAGACTTTACAAATGCAAACGGTCAGTTGCTCATCTGAAGCGCCCACACTCACTGGGTGACCAGGCAGGCAGAAATGAAGCCATTGCCTTTGTAAAACCATTCGTATGCTAGAGTTAACTTATAGTGCCTTATTCTGGGTTTTGTTTTGTTCTTTTGAGGCAGGGTCTCACTATAGCCAAGGCTGACCTGGAATTCACTACAGCCCAGGCCAGCCTTGGCCACACAGCAATTCTACCTCAGGCTCAGCCATCTGAGCGCTGATAGTAAAGGTGTGAGTAGCCATGGCCAACTAAATGCTCTACAAACAACCCCCCCCCCATGCATATATTCTCCATTCTGGTTTTTTTTTTACATTTCTTTTTTTGCAGTTTATATTTTTGATTTATTTGATTTATTTATTTGTAAGCAGAGAGAGACAGACAGACAGACAGGGAATGGGCATGCCAGGCTCTCTAGACACTGTAAACAAACTCCATATGCATGTGTCACTTTGTACATCTGGCTTTATATGGGCACTGGGGAACTGAGCCTAGGTTCGTTAGGCTTTGCAGGTAAGTGTGTTAACCACAGAGCTATCTCTCCAGCCCCCATTCTGGCTTCGTTTGTGTTTATATATCCATCAGTTGGATTTAAGGTTTGCTCTGTAATTTTCTCTACTTTATCTGTTATTTCGAGTTTCTCTAGAACTCTTCCCACACACAATCAAGTGCTTTCCTCGCCACTTTTATACATTTTCTGCTCCTTATCCCCTCCTCTTTATTCCCCATAACTATAACCTTCCATGGCCTCAACAACCTCTGAAGTCTGTGGAACTTAACACAATTCCAACATTTTTCTCCCAGATACTTTTGTCACCTTCCTCTTTTTCAAAGTTAACACAAGTCCTCATCATAACCCACCCTACGTCTGTCGCACTTCTAAATAACCAAAATCTTCGCATGCTTCATGCCAGTCTCACTCATTTACCAACCTGCAATTCTTTTTTTTAAATATATATATATATGTTTTTATTAACAACTTCTATACTTACAGACAACAAACCATGGTATTTCCCTCCCCTCCACTCTCCTCCCTTCCCCCACTTTCTCCTTCATACCAGCAATTCTTAAAATCAAAAAACAACCATTGTCATTAATTTGCTACTAGGACATTCACATACTGAGCATATCCACAAGCTTGGGTCACTTGGGTCACTCCTGCTGTTAGTATTCTACTCTGGGAGTGATTTAGAAGCCACACCTGGCACATGGATGCACCCAGTTCCACTAAACAAGCATTACTAGATGTAAATTCACAGGTTAGCTCATGCAGAATAATAGAGAATAATAATAATAATTCTCTACTTTCACCAATAGGTCCTCTGGCAAAAAAAAAAAAAAAAGAATGTGAACTAAATAACATCATAGAACAAATGGATGCAATAGATAGACATCTAGAATGTTCCATTCAGTATGTCTTCTTTTAGCAGCACAGGAAATTTTCTCTAAAATACAACATACAATAGGCCACAAAGCAAATCTTAGCAAGTATAGGACAACTGAAATAATCCATGGTTCTTTCTCTCTCTTTCTCTCTCTCTCATCACAATGGGATTAAACTACTAACAACAAGAAAGAGTATAGAATACACACCTATGGAAATTAAACAATACAATATTGAATGATGAATGAGTCATTGAAGAAATCATGAAGTAAGTAAAAAATTTCTAAAATCAAATGACAATGGAAACACAGCATACCAAAACTTAAGGGAGGCAGTTCTAAAAGGGGGATTTATATGTTTAAGTGTTTATGTTAAGAAATCAGAGATATCACAAGTGAGTAACTTAATGATGCACCTTGGAAAAAGAACAAACCAAACCAAAAATCAACAGACAGAAAGAAATAATGAAGCTCAGGGCAGATCCATTTTATTGGCCACAGACTCTGACAACAGCAGGGGCTGGGAAGGATTTGAAGCAACAGGGATTCTCATTCTTTGGTGTTGGAGACACAAACCAGCACCTCCACTTAGGAACACAGTCAGACAATGTCCTGCTAAGCTAGATATGTTATCAAGAAATCCACAATTACATTCATTGGTGTGTACCCAAGTGAGTTCAAAATTTGTTAAATTTGTATTCAGGGCTGAAAAGATAGCTTAGTGGTTAAGGTGCTTGCCTGCAAAGACTGTCGACCCAAGTTAAATTCTTTAGTACCCACATAAAGCCAGATGCACAGAGTGGAGCATTCATCTGGAGTTCATTTGCAGTGACTAGAGGTTCTGGTGCTCCCATTCTCTCTCTCTCTCTCTCTCTCTCTCTCTCTCTCTCTCTCCTTGCAAATAAATGAAAATATTTTTAAAATTTTATATTCACATGAAAATGTGCACACAAATGACTTTATTCATAATTCCTAAAAGCTGAAAGCAACCAAGATGCTCTTTAGTAGGTAAATGGATAAATCATGATGCATCCAGGATTTTATTCAACATTAAAAAGAAGTGAACAATACAATAGATAGCTATATTTTGTCTACCTACTTGGTCTTAAGCACTCAGCAGAAAAAAATGTAGTTAAAACATAAAATATGCCTTAAAAATCTTTAGACAGGACAACCAAGATAACTTCTCCTCTTAATTCCAAAGGTCAAGTGATAAAAAGAATAACTGTACAAAACACTGTGGCTTTAGGTAGGCTTACAGTGACTCAGAGTGACGCCTATGCCATTGTCAAGGTTAAATGCCATATATATATATATATACATATATATATATATATGTATATATATATATATATTCCTGATAATTCTGCTAATGTTTAGTTTGCTTTACAAGATTAAAAAAAAAAAAAGAACATTCAGAACATGTCAGATACCACTGTGCCATTTTGTAAAATAGCATTAGAAATGGATTTCTGGATCTTCATGGTGAAAAATAATTATGTCTATCATTTATGGTAATAGTTATTCTGCTAATTTTAGGACTTCATGTGCCCAACTGTTGTTTTACCTTTATTTCTTCTTGTCGACACTGAGATGGTCCTGTGACAATCAAACTCCATCTACCCAGATTCTCTCATAGCCCTCCAAAGTCTAAAAGTCTAAAAGAATAAGAACCCTAAAGAGCCCAGTTTACTCAGTGTCAACTCCTCCCTGACTCCTCTCATTTTATTCTTTTTCCTCAAAATCTTTATCTATGACTGTCTTCCTGAACTATACCAATGCACTTTTGGACTCCGTTAGATAGACCCACTACAGATGTATCCCCACGACCACACTCTATAATCCCACTCAGCTCAAAGAAGCCAGATCAGTCATTTCCCAACTTCCCTAACTGTGGTTTGGGCCACTTCTTCACAGAGGGGATTGAGGCAACTTAAGGTGACTGGACCCCAAAGTGAAACGCCTTTTCTTGATCACACTTTGGAATGGTCCTCGGCCTTACAGGGGGAAACATAGGTCATTTCACATTGCTACAGGTCAGAAATGTAAGAAGACTCTGAACTTTCCACGTTGCTGCCCCCGAGAGACCTTTCGCTCCCCTCTAAGAAGGACCTTCCTATATAATAAAGACTTCTGGGAAGATTGCTCTTTTCCGGAAATCCTGACCCCAGGCACCTGGGATTAAGACTGGACTGACAGACCAACCACTCTTCCATGGGGCTCACATAAGGACCCTAACCTGAGTCTCAAGGTGGGCTTATGAAACCCCTCTTGCCTACTTGGTCAGGAGCTATGTCTTTCTCCCTTCTCTTAAAGCTCTCCTTCCTGAAGCTCTAAGCTATAATAAAATCTTTCTAAACTTTAAAAAATCAGCAATAAGTCATTAAAAGATACGGAAAAAATGCATATTATCAAAATAAGAAAAGCCAATCTGAAATGAATATATTCTATATGATTCCAAGAAGAGGGAGAAGTGGCTGCCAAGGACTGGGGGGAGGCGGGGGACAACGAGCAGGCAGCGTGGAAAGGGATTTCAAGGCAGTGTAACTTCTCTATATGGTCCAATGTGATGGCTGCACGTCGTTAGGAATTTCTTGGAAGCCACATGGAGCATCAACAACAGTCAATCCTAACGTAAGCTATGGGCTTCAGATGATAAAGATGTGCCATTCTGATGTAAGCATGAGCCCAAGTCCATTGCTCACCACTTGAAACAACCAAAAAAAAAAAACTCAAGTAGAAGTTGTTGAGGCGGGGGGGGGGGGTATGTGCAAAGCTAGCACACCACATGAAGACCATCTACCTGGAGGGTCGGTGGAGAGGAGCTGTGAGGACAGCGCGCACCAGGCGAGCTCCAGGCCCGATGTGCTTTCCTGAGGAAGAAGCTGCCTCTGTCTGTAGGCCACGGGAAGCCCTGGGCTCTAAAGCAAAGTTACTGATTAGAGAGACTCATGACATGTGTCCTTTTCATTCCTTTCCCCAGGGCCAGTGAATTCTGCAGTTAATTTTTTGAATACAAAGGTGTCGTTTCTCTGGAGGACAGGGCAGGATAAGGAAGGAAAGCAGCTTTTCCCTAAAGGACCAGGAGAGACAAGAGAAAAGGAGGAACTGTCCCCAGAGGAGGGAGAGAGAACAGCCACTGACGACAGCTCCGTCTTGTCTGGTGGTTTCACTCAGAGCTGTTGCTGCCATTATTGTGGGAGACTAATGATGTATCGTGGGTGAATAAAAATAAGCAGTGATTTTTTTTTTTTAGGCAAGCCTAACAGACTGGCCTTTTTTTTTTTTTTCCTTAATTTTTTTTTATTTGAGAGTGACAGACAGAAAGAAAGAGGCAGAGAGAGAGAGAGAGAGAAAGGGAGCGCCAGGGCCTCCAGCCACTGCAAACGAACTCCAGATGCGTGCACCCCTTTGTGCATCTGGCTAATGTGGGTCCTGGGGAATCGAGCCTTGAACTGTGGTCCTTAGGCTTCACAGGCAAGCACCTAACGGCTAAGCCATCTCTCCAGACCCAGACTGGCCTTTTTATAAGAGAGAGAGAGAGAGAGAGAGAGAGAGAGAGAAGGAAGGAAAGAAGGAAGGAAGGAAGGAAGGAAGGAAGGAAGGAAGGAAGGAAGGAAGGAAGGAAAAGAGTTGGCATGCCTGGACCACCAGCCACTGCAATCGAGCTCCAGATGCATGTGCCACCTTGTGCACATGTGCAACCTTGCACGCTTGCGTCATCTTGGGTGTCTTGCTTACAGTGGATCTGGAGAGTTGAACATGAGTCCTTAGGCTTCACAGACAAGTGCCTTAACCACTAAGCCATCTCTCCAGCCCAGCAGTGATTTTTTTTTTTTTGAGTACTGTAAAATGTGGTATTTTTCTTTTATTAGTCAGTTTTGTATTCAGCAAATACAGTCAGTTTGGTACCATTATTAGGCTCATCCGTGACCTACCCCCTCCCCTTGGCCCCTCCTTGTTGAGGTATACTGGGTCATGCATTGTGGAGTTAGCCCACAGTTATGGGTAAGCTAAATGTCTCTGCATATCATGACCCAACATGTGACTCTGACATTCTTTCCGCCCCCTCTTCCGCAAAATTTCCCTGAGCCATGTTGGGTTCATTTTTGGTCTGCTTCAGTGATGAGGTGTTGGGGACCTGTGAGGCTCTGGCTCTCTGATTTGGTAGGAGTTGATTTTTCTCTGTGCTGATCTCCTCCCCCCTTGTGCTGGTATCCGGTTCATCAGGAAAACAGCCCCCTTGCTTGTTTCTCCAATTTTTCTTAGTTTCAGCCGGGGCCCTTTCGAGGTATGATGGGGTGGCTCTCTCCTTAGGATCTACATCTATCTGAAAAAGAGAGGCAGATTCTCCAAAGGAGAGTAAGTTAGCACCAGGACAAATGAGATAACCCTTTTTTTAATAGAGAATTTAATAGGTGTAGGCCCTCTTGTAGCCCACAATTGATGGTAGCTTGATATTGGAGAGTGGGTTTATGTTTGGATATGGTTCTGACTTGTTTCCCAGCTCCAGCTATGGGTCCCATACCAGTGAGGGGATCAGATAGCCAAATTGAGAGCAGTTGGTTCCCCACCATGGCTGTGTGAGCAGTGATTTTTTTAAATCAACTAGTATCAGGTAAAGCTAGAAGCTTATTTACACTTTCCTAGACAACAGCAAAGACAACGGAGTATATCCAATGCACCACTCTGGACAGGCATGCATGGTGGTGCACATCAATAATCATAGCACAGAAAGACGAGGCAGGAGGATTGTGATTTTAAGGCCAGTCTGGGCTAAAAGCATAGAGACTCTGCCCCCAAAACAGTAAAAACAAACTTAAATGCACCATTCTGTGGCAGGAGGCTGATGCAGCTAGAAGTTCAGGAAGCTGAGTATATGAGTATACATGAGGCGATGGAAAGTATCTCCCACCAATTTTGCTATGAATTGAAAACTACTATAAAAAATAAAATCTCTTTAAAAAGAAAACTTGAGAAGAGAGGTCAAGTTAAAAACTGAGAGAAGGTACACTGTCAAGTTTCAGGAAAGTAGAAACAACCAAACACTAGGTACCTGTGACGTCTTTACATTGAACATACTTGTAGAGGTTCTGTGTTATTAAGTGAGGAGTAGGAGGTTGATGAGGAGATAAACAGGCTCATGTGTTCTATAGCAGAAAAGTGGCAATGGTTTCTGTGTGAGAGATTTTTTTATTTTTAAATATTTTTATGAGAGAGAGAGCAAAAGAGAGAGAGAAAAAACTGGTGAGCCAGGTTCTCTTAACAGCTGCAATCAAACTCCAGATGTCTGTGTGCCATCTTGTATATCTGGCTTACAAGGGATCTGAAGAGTTGAACATGGGTCCTTAGGCTTTTCAGGCAAGCACCTGAACTGCTAAGACATCCCTCCAGCCCTCAGGGTGGGAGATTTTGAGAATGATCTCTTCTAAGCACTTTGGAGAGCAGGTCTGAAGTCTTGTATATTTAAGGGAAAAGACTCACCCAGGAGGCATGTAGAAACACCACATCTGTGCCCCAAGGTGTGGGGATGGAGTTGTACACTAAATTGAATCTACATTACTATTCTAACTGGAGACCTGCTCTTTCTCGAGTAGTAAGTGAGAAAATGTGAAGGCCTCGAGAGTACTGTTCAGTAAAATTGGGCATTTATGGCTTTAGTAATTGGAAGTTATTGGAGGCTTGGGGAAGGAAGTAAAGGTGTTTAAACAGTTTATTCTGGAGGCATGTGGTGTGCGCAGATGAATGTACATTCCAACAACTGCAAATCTAACTAGCTCTTGCTCTCCTCCACCACCACCACCCCCACCCCCCCCCCGCAGAAAAAGTGTTTTAATGATCAGCCCTCCCAGGGCTATCATTTTTACAGCTGCCATTTACCATCACAGAAGTCAAACTCTGCTTGATGGCTGCTGAGACGGTGGAGGTGAAGGTTTCACTCTTCAGCTTGGAAGAGGACGAGTCGATGCACTCATGCATTCCACCTCAGTCTTTAAACTCTGACACTTTCCCCAGATTTGCTCTGGTATCACCAACACATTCACGTGCACATATGATATAAACTTGGCCACCTTTCTGCATAACTTAGTACAAACTATTTAATACATCTTTTACTTCCTTTTCTCCAGTCTCCAGTGACCTACTATAATTTCCTTAATAGGCCAACTTTCTGCTTTACCATCTTCCAATGGTGTATATGTTTGAGGAAACACATTTGCCCATTGTAATATTTTCATCATGTTACCTTTTAGAATTTCTTCTTTGGTGACTCAGCCTATGATGTAGTCTCACTTTTGACCTGTTTCATATCTCTAGACTTTGGACCTATTGCGTCTACTTGGCATTATCTTCAGATTCTGAGCTTTTCTGTAGGAGTTAGGAGCAAACAGGAGAAAATATATTGTAGTGGTTTTCTCTATTTAGGTGATGAACTGAGACCTTTTTCTGAAAATACGGATTCTGAGTCTTGAGTGAACATACAGATAAATAATGGAATTATTTAAAATGGTGTTTTTAAGATGGAGAGGTTAGAAACAAGCCCACAAATCTACAGCCAGTGATTTTCATCAAAGGTGCCAAGACTACACTCTAAGTAAAGGTCATCGTCTTCAATAAATGATGTTGAGAAAACTGGATAGAAACATAAAGAACAATGAAAATGGACCTTTCACTCAGATCTTCTCATACAAGAATCAACTCAAATTGGATTAAATACTTGAACACATGATCTGAAGCTATAACTGACTACAAATAATCCCATGGCATTGGTGTAGGCAGAGATTTCTTCATGACCTCGAATTCACTGGCCCTGAAAGTAAAACTTAATAAATGGGACCATAGCAAATTACAAAGTTTCTGTGTGGCAACAAAACAATTAATAGGTGAAGAGAAAAATGGGATAAAATATTTGCAATCATATGTGAATGCAGGGTTAATATGGTCAAAAATAACAGGAACTCTAACTACTCAAAGCAAGGAAATAAAAGCTGAGAGGAGAGTGGAATAGACACTTCTTAAAAGAAGAAATATAAATGGCAAACAGATAAATATGTGAAAATGTTCAACATTGTCAATCATCAGGGTCGTGCAAAGAAAATCCACAACAATGCCGGGCGTGGTGGCGCACACCTTTAATCCCAGCACTTGGGAGGCAGAGGTAGGAGGACTGGCATGAGTTCAAGGCCATCCTGAGACTACAGAGTGAATTCCAGGTCAGCCTGGGCTAGAGTGAGACCTTACCTCAAAAAAAAAAAAGAAAAAAGAAAATCCACAATAAGATATTCCTTCATACCTGTTAAGATCAAAGAAGATAAATGATAACAAGTGTTGTCAAGGATGAGAGCATTGCAAATTAAGACAGGCATTTGGAAAACCAGTGTGGAGCTTCTGCAAAAAAGTAAAACTGGAATTACCACATGACCTACCAATCCCATCCCTGGGTAAATGCCCAAAGAATCTAAAATCACTGGGCTGAAAAGATGTTTGCACTCCCATGTTCTCTGCAGTACCAACAGAGGTGTGGATTTAAATTATATATATATATGATGTATAATTGATGGAATGCTACTTCTCAATCTTATACAATTGGGAAATTCTGTCATTGGCAACCACATGGATAAACCCAGAGGACATTATGTTAAGTGAGATAAGCCAAACACAAAAAGACAAATCCATGTGATATCACTTATAATTGGAAGCTTTAAAAAGTCACCCTTAGAGTAATAGAGAGCAGAACAGTTTCAGTCAAGGGGGAGTTGGTCAATGGGTATAAGTTTGGATGGGAGGAATAAAAATTGGTGTCCTATTTTACAACATAGTGACTATATTTAGTAATAATATATTCTCAAAATAGCTATGAGGCCGGGTGTGGTGGCACACGCCTTTCATCCCAGCACTCGGGAGGCAGAGGTAGGAGGATTGCCATGAGTTCGAGGCCACCCTGAGACTCCATAGTGAATTCCAGGTTAGCCTGGGCTAGAGTGAGACCCTACCTCAAAAAAACAAAAAAAATAGCTATGAGGGGGCTTTAAAACAGAAAGAAATGATAAATATTTGAAGAGAAAGATATACAAACTGCCTTGATTTGGTCATTCCATGACATAGAGAAATATTAAAACATCATGTTTCACCGTACAAACACAGAATTTTTTGTAATTATTGAAAATTTTAAAAGATCAGATGATACAGAGAACCCTTTCTATACTCCACTCTGGAAGAAAAGAAAACACGGGAGTAACCTCTTTTGTAACCAGAATTCTGAAATCTTTGAAATTTCTCAAAGTAAGCCGGCAGGGTGGTGTACACCTTTAATCCCAGCACTCGGGAGGCAGAGGTAGGAGGATCACCGTGAGTTCGAGGCCACCCTGAGACTCCATAGTGAATTCCAGGTCAGCATGGGCTAGAGTGAGACACTACCTCGAAAAACCAAAAAAAAAAAAAAAAAAAAGAAAAGAAAAGAAAAGAAAAGAAATTTCTCAAAGTGAACAAAACTGCTTGGCTGACATTAAGATGTCCTAGGTGTCTACTTCAGATGAGGTTGGGCGTATTCAGGGTGGTATGGCTGTAGAAAGTTTCCACTTGAGAAAAATCAAGGAAAGAAGCAAGCAGCTTCAAGGCCAGGAAATTCTGCAGCTTCAGTCTACTCTGACATGTTCATTCTAAGCATTCTCTTTCTCCTCAGAATTGTCAAATGTATATGTTTTGAAAAATGTCATATCTAAAAATGATAGCCACACTAAGCCATCTTCCCCTTTCACTTCCTTTTTTTTAAGCGAGAGAGGGTCAGAGAGAGAACTGGCATGCCAGGGCCTCAGCCACTGCAGTTGCACTCAACAGGCTTGTGCCACCTAGAATGCATGTACAGCCTTGTGCTTGCATCACCTTTGTGTGTCAGGCTTACATAGGATGTGGAGAGAGATCGAACTTGGGTCTTTAAGCTTCACAGGCATGCACCTTAACTGCTAAGCCATCTCTCCAGCCCCCACTTTCACTTCTAAAACCCAAGGAATCCTTGCTCAGATACACAGACAGAACAGGAGGACCATGCATACACATGCTATTGTCCTGAGCTGGGTCATGTGTTCACTACTAAAGGAACAGATAGCATGAGAACTGGGGCCACTCTAGGTTCTGTGGTCAAGAGCCAAGTCACATGGCAGAAGGGCAATGAACAGCAAACAGAACATCAGAGAAGAAATGGAAAAGGCCTTGAGGGGTAACTCCCAATGCTCAGGCATTTTTGAGGTAGGATCTCACTCTGTAGTCCCAGGCTGGCCTCAAACTCATGGCAATCCTCCAACCTCTGCCTCCTGAGTGCTGGGATTAAAGGTGCCTGCTACCATACCCACCTTAATTTATTTTCTATAATTAATTTTTCACTTATTCTCCTCAAAGTAGACATGGTGGTTGTCCATGCTAGCAGAAGACACAGAAGATGTGAGAGCTGTTTAACTTTATGATAAAAGGATAATTGTTGCCCAAAGCATTCTTGCTGCTCTACCAAGTGCTCCAAGGTGCTCTAGAATGAAAGTAATGCTTTCAGCTTCCATAGGCACAAGTGACAGCGATGCAAAGGACCCTAGGTGCACTGGTATAAAGTGACATCACAATGTGAAGTCCAGTGCGTGGGACTCCATTGCACACAAGCACATGTGCGTGCTAGAACAGAAAATATCTATCCTAAGTAAAGGAAAGAGATTTCAAAGGAAATAAATCACCATGGCTAAGTGGGCATTATCCCAGGTATGTAAGGCAGACCCACTACTCAAACCCAGTTATTTAATCTAGTATATCAAACCAAAGAAATAAAACCATGATCATATTCAGAAGAATAGGAAAAGCATTTGGCAATCCCCAAACTTCATACAAATTCTCTGCAAACTAAGCCCACAGGGCAATTTCCTCAACTTGATTTTCTAGAATTGTACAAAACACCTACAACTAACATCATATTTAAAGGTGAAAATTATAAATTAAAATCAAGAACTCGAGGCATGCATGCCCACTCTTCTCACTCCTTCCCAACATCATATTGGAAGTTCCAGCTAAAGCAAAAAAAGCAAGAACCTAGACTAAGAAGTGTACTGAATGGAGGAAGAAATAAAACACACATGTCACTATGTAGACAACTTCAACAAACTGACAAACATTCAGATGACTTTATGTATGACAGACACATTTTAAACTCAATATCAAAGAATGGTCCATGAACAAAAGAATGGGTAAGCCAGGCTTCATTAAAATTAAAAGGTTTACTCTGCAGAAAACATACTCAAGAGAAGCAGAAGACAAGCCACAAATGAGGAGAAAATATTTGCAAAAGTCCTATCTGGTAAAGGATTGTTATGCACAACAGACAAAGCCTTCTTAGACCTCAACAATAAAAATAAGGAGAAAGTAAATAAAGACCTGAACAGAGAACTCACCAAAGCAGATACCTATGTCAACACGAAAACACATTCCATGTCACCTGCCCATAGGGAAAAGCAGGTTAAAGTAACAATATCCTAGCAGAGGCCATGGTCTGGGTGACCATGCAGTGTGACGTGGATGTGCTGATTGCCAGCAATGAGCACCCTGGTGGGGATGCTGATGATGAAGGCTGTGTGTGGAAGACAGGAGGGAGAGTATGGAAAATCTCTGAACTTGTATTCCATTTTTCCAAGAACCTAAAACCACTCTAAAACTAAAATATGTTTTGAAAAATAATCAGGGGATGGAGAGATGACTCAGTGGTTAAAGGCACTTGCTTACAAAGCCTGATGGCCAGACTTTGATCCCCTAATACCCACATTAAACCAGATACACAAAGTGACGCATTCATCTGGAGTTTGTTTACAGTGATAGAAGGCCCTGATGCACCTGTTCATCCTCTCTCTCTTTCTCTTTCTCTTTCCTTGATAATAAATAAAAATATTTTTATTAGTTATAGACATACTCAGTTTGTAAACATTACATGTTAAAAATAATGACTGGCTACCAGTTCTCATTAACATTTTGAAAAAGCAAAATAATTAAATTTTGCATCTGTAAATTATCAATAAAGGTAAATATTTTTTAAAAATACCAGTAGCTGAGCTAGGGAGATGACTCAACAATTAAGATGCTTGCTAGCAAAGTCTAAGGACCAGAGTTTGATTTCTGAACACCCACATAAAGGCAGAGCATAAGGTGGCACATGCATCTGGAGTTTGTTTATAGTGTGTAGAGGCCCTGTTGTGCCCATCCTCTATAATATATATCTATGTATCTTTCATCTCTCTATCTGCCCCTCTCCCTCATAAACAAATAAAATATTTTAAAAATACAAGTGGAAAATTTGATAACAAAATTTTTTCTTAGTGCTTTTTTTGCAATAATAGAAAGTATTCCTTACATGATTACTTGAAGTAGTAAAACATCAAATATTACATTGTCACATATTTATAATAAGTAACACATTCTCTTTTTTTTTAAATTTTTCAATCTTTTTTTTTAGTGACAACTTCCATGATTGTAAACAACATCCTATTCCCTCCCTCCCCCCACTTTCCCCTTTGAAACTCCACTCTCCATCATATCCCCTCCCCCTCTCAATCAGTCTTTCTTTTATTTTGATTCCGTGATCATTTCTTCCTATTATGATGGTCTTGTGCAAGTAGTGTCAGGCACTGTGAGGGTATGGGTATCCAGACCATTTTGTGTCTGAAGGAGCATGTTGTAAGGAGTCCTACCCTTCCTTTGTCTCTTACATTCTTTCTGCCACCTCTTCCTCAACGGACCCTGAGTCTTGGAAGGTGTGATAGAGATATTTCAGTGCTGAGAACTCCTCTGTCACTTCTTCTTAGCACCATGGTGCCCTCTGAGTCATCCCAAGGTCACTGCCATCTGAAAAGATAAGATTCTCTAACCAAAAGTGACAGTAGCATTAATATATGGGTATAAACATAGAGAAGTGCTTATTGGGCAGTTTGGTGAGCATAGTATATACATTTAGCCAGACACCAGAAGACATTAAACCCCTAGGGCTCATGACTACCCCTGTTGTAAGTTTTCAGTATCAGAGATGTATTCCCTCCCATGGAGCAAGCCTCCAGTCAAATCAGAGGGCAATTGGTTTCCCCCATAACAGACATGCCACTATTGCACCTGTTGGCTCATTTGGCCTGGCTGGCCAATTATAAGGCTTGCAGTGTCCACTGTTGAGTATCTTCACTGGTGATTTCTCTCTCTCCCATTGAACTGCATGCAGTGTGGCTTTTTCCAGCTTTCTGTCAGCTGGTCTATATGGAGAAGGTTTTCAGCTCAGCTCCAGCAGGATTTCTCAGTGACCTTGCAGCCCAAATATGTGGAGTCTTCAGCAATAGGGTCTTACCATCTATTCCTGGTGGGAAACCAAGGGCCTCGGCAGTAGCCTGTAATCTTAGTGCTTTTGATGTGCCAGAGGAATTACTGATAACTATTTTTCCAAATGTGAATTTTAGTATGAAATTTCATTTGCAATTTTGTGGCTGATTTACCTTTAACCACAATAATGAATATGATTTTAGATGCACATTGGATTCAAAGCAAATTTTTAAGCACCCTTTTGACTCATATTTTAGGTACCAAGTAATATAACTTCATGTCAAATATAATATCATATCAATATCATAATATCATATCATAATATCAATATAGCATCTAGTTCTTTACCAAAAGTTCTTAATAATAAAAGCCTTTATTGATTAGACTGGGGAGAAAGCTCAATGGATAAAGTGCTTGCTCCTCAAGCTTGAGATAATACTCAGACTCCACATAAAAAAAGTAGGAAAGCCAGGTGATGAAAGATGGAGTCAGGAGAATTTCCCAGCAAAGAACAACAGCAAGATGAGATGGAGAGAGACCTTCAACCAGGCGGAAAGGTGAAGGCCAGGCAGAAAGTTGTCTTAGGCCATCCACACATATGTAATAATGGCATATCCAGATGTTCACGAGAACACACACACACACACACACACACACACACACACAAATAAATAATTGGGGCTCGATAGATTGCTCAGTGAATAAAGCATTCACCACCCAAGCTGGAGTACCTGAGTTCAAGGCCCAGACCCCACGTAAGAAGCTAAAAGTCATGTTGGACTTCTGTATCCAAACACAGTGTTGCTGATGGTGAGATGGGATTTGAAAACAGAAGAACTTTCCAGAAGCTCTGGAGGATACAACAAAGAACAGCAGAGGGAGAAGCCAGAAGCAGAAACCTTGCCTCAAATTAGATGGACGGCAGAGGACCAACCTGAAAGTTGTCCTCTGACCTCCACACATGGGCCATGGCATGCACACTCACATGAACATGTATACACACATGATAATAAAATAATAATAATAACTAGTGATAACAGATAGATAAAGGCCTTTATTGACAAAAACTTATAAAACATAAGCCTGAGACCTAATGAGATGAAATCTATCCTTCATCAACTGTTCTTACTGAGAAATGGTCTCTAATATCTTCCTAGTTTTAGGTGAAGGTTTATCATTAAAACATCCTAGGATATCAGCTGGGCCAATCAAGAACTAAAGACTTTTTCTACTTTTACATTATGAAGCCACTATCAGAAGATTTCATGTGACTAAGTAGCAAGATAGATGAGCAATTATTCCAGTTTGCCTGCATCTGTGCCACTTGTAAAACTGAAAGGTGGTTCCCCAGGCAAATGTGGACCCTCCATGTCTAGAGAATTGAAATGGAAGAAAACCTGTAGAACATCAAGGCAGACAAATGACTTTCAAGGGTACAGAAAGAAACTGACTAGTGAATTAATCTCTTTTGCCAAATGACCCAAAGGAAAACATGGATTTCAGAAAAATACAGGACAGCAATTGTATCGTCAATTCAAGCTAATTAAGTTTAACAAGTAATTTTGGAGGCATCTGTCTTCTTTGTGCAAAGTAGCATCTAACATAAATTAGCCTGGGAAGTGAGTGGCTGTGTATGAGAACACACACATTGTTTTTAGGAGAATGGGCCACCGCCTGGGTGATCATTGGGGACATTATGCTGAGTGAAACAAGCCAGTCACGAAGGACAAAACTTGTGTGTCAGTCATAGAGACAGAAAGTAGGATGGTGGTTGTTGAAAGATGGGAGAAAGAGAAGCCGGGATTCAGTTTGGGAAGATGGAAAGTTCTGGAAATAGACGACGATGATGGTTACACACAGTGTGAACATAATACTTCATAGCTGTGCACTTTAACATGGTAGAATGTCGCGATAAATATTTTACCACAGTAATAAACATCAGTACCCACAGATAAAGTCATGCCAATCTCTTCTTTGAACTGAGTTGTAGACACATAATCAGAGGAAATTTCGTGGACATTCATCTTGGAATCAGCAAGGCATCTGACACCTCTCCTTGTACACAGGAACTGAAACTCCATAGTAGAACACATTGGTGGTTAATGCTCATTAAACACTCATGTGAACATCCCCGTTTAATCCCTATGCTGCCTCACCCTGGCTGCACATTAGAATCACTGGACATTAAAAATAAAGTTGTGGGCTGGAGAGATGGCTTAGTGGTTAAGCACTTGCCTGTGAAGCCTAAGGACCCCGGTTCAAGGCTCAATTTCCCAGGACCCACATAAGCCAGATGTACAAGGTGGCCCATGCATCTGGAGTTTGTTTGCAGTGGCTGGAGGCCCTGGTGTGCCCATTCCCTCTCTCTGCCTCTTTCTCTCTCTTTCCCTCTGTTGCTCTCAAATAAATAAATAAATAAAATATTTTTTTAAAAATGAAGTTGTCCTAACCCCAGCTCATGCCTGAACATAACTCTCATGGAAGGGTCCGTGCACATCTAATATGCAGCTGCACAACTGCTTGCC
Source organism: Dipus sagitta (assembly GCA_036346955.1). Classification (NCBI taxonomy): domain Eukaryota; kingdom Metazoa; phylum Chordata; class Mammalia; order Rodentia; family Dipodidae; genus Dipus; species Dipus sagitta. The sequence continues at coordinate 63,223,988 of CM070786.1, forward strand.
AGAGCCTAATTGCTGGAAGCAACATAAGCCAATCAGAAGTGAGGAGGGTTTAACAGTAACCTGATTGGAATTCCAACTTCTCCAGTTCCCCTGTATGACCCCCCAAACCCTTGTCAGAGTGCCCGACACTCCTGAGGCTTGCATACTTACATGAGAGGATGGATATTGCATACCTAATTCCATTTAACACAATGTCTTCAAGAGTCACCCTTTCAGAATCTCCCTATTTTTTAAAATGATTTTATTTTATTTTTATTTATTTGAGAGAGAGAGATAGAGAGATACAGAAATAGGCCGGGGGGGGTGGGGAGAATGGGCACACCAGGGCCTCCAGCCACTGCAAACGAACTCCAGACAATGTGCCCCCTTGTGCATCTGGCCTATGTGGGTCCTGGGGAGTCGAACCTCTGTCCTTTGGCTTTTCAGGCAAATGCCTCAACCACTAAGCCATCTCTCCAGCCCCAGAATGTCCCTATTTTAAAGGGTGAATGGTTTTCTGATGTATGCAAATAAAACAGTCCCTTTATGTACAGTGAGGGTTACTTATTCTCACACCTTGCATGATCTGAGTAGTGCTGCGATCAACATAGGAGTGCAGATATATCAATGACATTCTGATGTCAACACTTTGTAATAAATATTCAGACATAAACATCTGGATTGTGTGGTTGTTTTATTTTAATTTGTTGAGGAACCACTCCATACTGTCTTCCATGAACATTCCCATTCCCACCAACTATGCAAGTATTCTGCCTTTTCCACACTCTACCTGAGACCTATTACCTTTTATCTTATTTTATTTATTTTGGTTTTTCAAGGTGGGTCTCCTTCTAGGCCAGGCTGACCTGGAATTCACTGTGTAGTTACAGGGTAGTCTCAAACACATGGTGATCCTCTGACCTTTGCCTCCTGAGTGCTGAGATTAAAGGCATACATAGACCACCATGCCTGGCTTACCTTTTGTCATTTTTGTTGTTGTTGTTGTTGTTTTGGGATTTTTTTGTTTGTTTTTTTTGAGGTAGGGTTTTTCTCTAGACCAGGCTGACCTGGAATTTACTATGTACTCTCAGGGTGGCCTTGAACTCATGGCAATCCTCCTACCTCTGTCTCCTTAGTGTGTGCTGGGATTAAAGGTGTGTGCCACCACACCCAGCTGCTTTTTTTGTTTGTTTGTTTTGATTTTTTTCAGGTAGGGTCTCACTCTAGCTCAGTCTGACCTGGAATTCACTATGTAGTCTGAGGGCGGCCTTGAACTCATGGTGATCCTCCTACCTCTGCCTCCCAAGTGCTGGGATTAAAGGCATGCGCCACCACACCTGGCTTTTTTTTTTTTTTTTTTTTTTAGTGTACACATGAACACATGTGAGAGAGAGAAAGAGAGAGTAAATTGGTGTGCCGGGGCCTCCAGCCACCGCAATTGAACTTCAGATGCGTGCATCCACTTGTGCATATGTGCAATGTTGCCCTTTTGTGTCCCTGTGCGTCTGGCTTATATGGGACCTGGAGAGTCAAACATGAACCTTTAGGCTTTGCAGGCAAGCATCTTAACTTCTAAGCCATCTCTTCAGTCCCCTTTTGTCTTTTTGAGGTGAATCTTGGCAGTTCTGTGGCAGGTACATGGAGTTGTATTTCCTCCTGGTTTTGACTCACATCTCCTGGTGGTGGATGACAATGAGAACATTATGCTAAGTATATGAGCCAGCCGGCGAAAGGCAAATATTGTATGATTTCACTGATATGTTTCTAAAACTGTCAAATTAATAGAAACAAAGAATGGAATGACGGGTGGCTGGGAGAAGGAACTGGGAGTTGCCAATCAGAAGTCCTGAAGTGTCAGTCAAGCAACATGAGTCCACTCTACAAACCACTGCACAGCACCATGCAGAGAGCTAAAGACACTGAAATAGTCACAAAAGTTCATTGAGAGTAGATATCATATCCAGCATTCTCACAACAAAATAAAAATGTAGACAACTGTGAAAAAGAAATACCAGTGTGCAGTGCAATAATGAGAGGATTCTGGAAGGACCAGATGGGGAATTTCATAGAAACAGGGTGAATCTGAGAGGGTGAGGTAAGGCAGCACATCAAGCTTCAGATAGTGTAGAGGTAACAAGAAGTGGGCTGTTGGGACATAGGGTAACAGTGAGACCTGGGCTATGGAGTGCCCTGCAGCACATCTGCTGGGCAGTAGATATGAAAATCAATCTAGAGAATTTAAATAAAAGTGCCTAGCTGCTCTGTTGAAAACATTCCTGAGCCAGGCAAAGGTCAAACAGAGAACATGTGAGGTGACCATCGATCTCATTCCACTATCACCACCTCAGTGTCAAGCACTTGGTGGAGCTGTGGGCAATAGAACAATAGTAAAACCTAGGAATATTCTGATCAGTATAGGCAAACACTTTGGAAAGAAGGCAGATATTTTTTTTCCCCCCTGGGAGCAAAAGTGATAGAGAAATAACCTGTCTTTTTTTAAATAATCATTAGACTTGGACAAACAGTACAGGCAACATATTTTTCTTACTAAAATAATATGCAGGTGTTCCTTAACTGAAAAATATGTCCTGATGAACTTATTGTGCGGTGAGAAGGCATTTCACATGCCTACCCCACTGAGCACCACACTGAGTGACCTTGACTTGCTCCTCATGATCAAGAGGCTGACTGGGACTTATGGCTTGCCTCAAGAAAAGATGAACTACATTCCACTGGTTAGGAGGTAATTCAAATTCAAAATCCCAAATAAATTATCTACTGAAAGCCTATTGTTCTCACAACACCATAAAGTTTAAAATATATACCTAGGGTCAAACTAGTGTTAAGTTGGGATCATGTGTATGATGAGATGAAATTCACAACCTAAGAATGACCAAAATATGTTCCTTCTAAAATTTAGCTTCTCCATTTCTATTTATTTTATTTTCCAGATCATTTATTTAAAAGAAAACTTACTGAGAGCATCACAAATGGAAGAAAAATTAAATAACAAAAACCTTAGGTGCCTTCTGAAAAAATATGCTAACAAATATTTTATAATGGAATGATTATGGACTCTGTGAAACAAGTGTGCCATCAACTGGCATTAGTCCAGTCACAAAAGGAGGAAAAAAGAGAAATTAGAGGAACAAGGGATGAGGAGGCAGGTAGCATCTGATGACATTTCTCTAAAATGCATGAGGTACATAGAGTCATTTCAGCATGACAAAGAGATTGAGGTATAACTATGCACATGTATGACAAGGGAGGGAGAGGTACAAACATGCACATACATGACAAGGGAGGGTGAGCTACAACCATGCACATACATGACAAGGGACATCCATGCTTATAGAAAGTAACCATTCATACTCTGCAGTCCCTTCTAAAGACCACAAGGAATTCAGAGTGCCCTAAGATTTCATTTTACACATCACCTGAGCTAATATGCCAGAGTAATGTGAAATAGTATAGATTCTATAAATTTGACTTTCAAAGGGTGTGTTTCAACCTGCATTTTAAAGTGTAGAAATTAATGGAATTCTTTTGAATTGATACCTTGTAGAAAACAAAGCCATTCAAGAATAAGATATATTTTCTAATCCTTGATGCTGTTCTCTAAAAGGATATGTTTTTGATGCCTTTTGGGACGTGATGATCTAGGGCTGTCATTTTTTTAAATAATCAAATGTTACATTTAGGTATATATAACTTCTTTGCTAATTATGTGCCCAATTTTAGTTAGGGTCTTTGTGTGGCTCGTTTCTGGTTCAAGGTGGATTCATGCGGCCTTTTATTTGCTTCGTATCCATTAGCTAGAGAAATGATATTAGGGACGTGAACTGTTGTATGAGGTGGGAATAATGTGCAGATGGAACAAATATTTGTTAAGTTTAAAAAAGAGGGGAAGTTAGAACTAAGTTAAGGAATCACCACTTTGTTTACAATTTTATCTTACTCCTTGATAAATTCACCCTATAGCTTACCCCATAGCTGTGTAGCCTTGGGGTAGGGACATCTGGAATCTGCTGTTTATCTACCAGCATTTTAAATCAATGCCTGCAAGACAGTTTTCCAAGGAAGAATAAAAACAAGTGAATGACCTGGTGAGAGAACTTATGAATTATTCCCAAAGAAGCAAGACTGTTTTGTGTGACCTTTGTAGAAGCAGAAAGCAAAAGATCCTTGTATCTCCTACCTCACCCTTCTGCACCTACAACACCAACCCCGAGCCCCACGAAATGATCCCACAGATGTTGAAATGAGAAAACCTGCCATGTGTCCCTTTGTCCCTTATGCCCAGTCCCCTTTTCCATTTCTTCCTCCAGCCATGGACATTGTTTTAATCACCTGCAAGGAGGCTTTCAGCAAGAGAAGGGTAGAGGGAGGGAGGGGAGGGGACAGTGCCATCATTGTTCTTAGACAAAGAAGGATGAGGGAGAAGGGAGAGTCACAGCGAGGACAGGACACAGCCTCATCTCATCGGTAATGCAGGGCCTGGCTTCCCCATATGTTCCCAAAGCATCGTCGGCCCTCCCTGCAAGAAAAATTGGATTAGTCCCTGGCTTGCCTCCTAATGGACACACTCTGTGCTTTTTAGAGCTTCATTTGCTGGGTTAATAGTGCTTTGCCTGAGTTCCTTTGCTATGGAAAAAAAAAAAAAAAACCTGTAAGAAGAAATATTCTGGGTGCAGTACGCAACCGCTGACACGAGTAATATCGTATTCATCACAGACAGACCTCGTATCTCATTACTACTGAAGAGCTGGCCCCGAGGCATCTGAGCCTGGCCAGACCAGGCCTCTCATGTGGAACCGTTCAGGTATATTGTGAAATGATTTAATGCGATAATAATGTCCACTTTGCGAGATAGATTATGTTTTTTATAGTGGCTGATGGTTAATGAATGATATATTAGCAAACATCACTAAAACATTATGGGGAAATGCAGATGCTGACACGGGTCGCTTTGCCCTGCTACTTCCCCGCTTTCTCCCCAAGCGGTCTACCACCGCCTTCCCCCGCTCCCATGCCTAAAGACGGAAAGCAGAACTTGCAAGAATCTGAAAACTTAATTTATTTAAAAGCAGAAGAATCGCAGCTGCGTATCCCTGCCTCCCCGCCTCTCCTTACCAGAAGGAGGGATGAATACTAACGCATTCAAACATGACCTGAAATATCTCTTCTTAAATCAAATGAGAATCAATGAAAGTGTGAACCTGAACAAATACATTATATGTTGACCCAGTTTATTAGATGAAGCCATTTACCCTGATTTGATTTATCGGCCAACACACAGCTCAGCTGTGAAATGAGATAAGCCGAGCCCATTCACCTTATTTACCGTATCTAGCACAGCCCGGCCTAGGACTGTCAGTGTTTCCATTACAAATCTCTTTTCAGCAGCTTCCCAGTGACAAGGACAACCCCAATCGAGAAGCACAACCGTGGAATAGGTGGCTGTAATGCTGAGGTTTTGTCATAGACCATGCGAGTGGCCCCATGTGGGTAAGGCTTGCTCATTCTTGGTGAAGGGAGAAAGGGGCCTTTTCTTTCTGCTTCCTTTCTTCTCACATTGGCCTTCCCTAAATAGATATTTCCAAATGTTCTCCTCATCACCTTTCATTTTGGAATACAAAAGCCTGTCCGTTTCCCAGTACCCAACTCAGCCCTCCGCAAGTCTTCCAGGAGATAGCGGGCAATGACAACGCAGAAAGCCTGGGATTCACAGAGGACCAGCCAGGAGGCAGAAGGACACACGCTGCTATTCTGAGGTTTTCCATACACAGCCACAATCCAAATGCCCAGATCCAATGAGGTTGTTACAGAAATACAGTGAGAAAGAGAGGTCAGGAGGGAGGGGGCTTTGTTTGTAAAGTTTTGTTTTTAATTTTTTTTGTTCAGTTTTATTTATTTATTTGAGAGTGACAGAGAGAGGAAGAGGCAGATAGAGAGAAAGAGAGAGAATGGGCGCACCAGGGCTTCCAGCCACTGCAAACGAACTCCAGACGCGTGCGCCCTCTTGTGCATCTGGCTAACGTGGGTCCTGGAGAATCAAGCCTTGAACCGGGGTCCTTAGGCTTCACAGGCAAGCGCTTAACCACTAAGCCATCTCTCCAGCCCAAGTTTTGTTTAAAGAGAAATGTAGTCATTCTGTTATCAACCAGTCACTGGGCTATTCCAGCCCCACAAAGCTCACAACCCCCTCATGACACCAGGTGAGGGCAAGACCCTTTGGTGTGAGGCTGAACACATCTCCAGATAGGGGCACACTGGTGTCAGGCAAAGACCAGGTACCTGGGAAGATACAGGAATCGGGAACTGGTCCACGAACACCATCTACTTTCCTGTGAGATCCTCACTGGACTTCAGAAGTGGCCACTGGATAAAGAGAAGAGCTAACCCTCAAGCTGCAGGGGATGGACTTCCAGGTGTGACAGTCTAGCCCCAAGGCGTATGCCTGTCCTTCTATGACATGCCACTAAATCAAATAATCCCATAGTGACAAAGAAAATAAAGATGAACAAGGTAACCCCTTTGGAGAATCTAGTAAGAGAGCCAGGCAAGTAACCAACATGGCCCTCCTATGGGCAGTGTGTCCTACACCTAAAAGTTTTCAGTGTATTTTATCTTTCCATTTGATTGGTGATAAGACTCAAATACCATTGAGGTAGTTAGAGTGACCGGACCCCCAAAAGTAAAGGCAGGAATGTCCTTAAGTCTCTGCCCTTGCAATCTCCACTTACTAGAGATCAGAGAAGAATCTGGCCTCTCCTTATCTCTTGCCAAAGGAGCTCCCTAGACCTGATTTTCCATGAACAACCTGAACCCCTCCCTGGGAGGGAGTTCTCCTTTCCTAGAACTTAAATCTGATCCTGACATTGTGGTTGGTTAAGCTCAGCTCCAGAACTTGGCATCATGGCTGGCCTCTTCTTGAGCCAGTCCCTAGCCTAGACCAATCAGCTGACACTCTGGCTCACCTGACCCTGAAGGTGGGGCCCACCACAATAAGGGTATAAATAGAGCCTTTCCAGGGGGCAGAGGAGAGAGCCCCCCACCCACCCTACCCCCATATTGACTCTACCCTCTCCCGCCCTCCACGTGGCAGGAGCCCTCTGCATTTTCTTCCCTTTCCTTCTCTTAATCTAATAAAGTCTCTCTAAACCTTACTCTCTTGTCTATGGATTTTAATTCTTTAAATTCATAAGATAAGAATCTGGGGTACCCTAAATTTATTGATGTGTAGGCATATTGTTATATTGGCAAGGAACACCCAAAATTCCCATTTCACCATTATGCCTATCCAAGTCCACTTACCACATTTTTACAAAGCTGGTAATGTCAAAGTTTAAACTTTAGTAGCAATGGAGTCACTTCTGGATTTTAAAATTGATTTTAAAACTGTAAAAACAGCTCTATCCCCATATCATATTTACAAACTCTGTCTCTCTCATTTTCTTGTTTTCAGTGCCCAGCAGCCCTCTGTAATGGGCGGAGGGGGGGTCACTAGACAAGGGAAATTTGGCATCATGGCTGGGATACTTACCAAGGGATACTTACCTTGGAAAAGGAATTAGAGGAAATACATCTTCTAAGCAGATAATAACAACAGCAATAATAATTAATAATGTAAGCAAGGGGCCTAGTACAGTGCCTGGCTTATAACCAGCTCCTAATGAAAAGCAGAAGTGCGTGGTGACAATCAGAACTCAACCAAGACCCTGGAAACTTTCTCCACTATAGAAGAAGCTTAAACTCAGCTATGAGTATGCACTGGGTGTCCAACCACTGCTTCTGTGTAAGCAAGTCTCACAAATTTTTGAAACAAATTTGTCCTTTCTTACTTCCTCAAGGCCTGAAGCTCACTCAGAGCAGAGCTGATTACACCACTTTCCATAGGCTGAAATTCACACCTAAACATATCTTGGAGTAGCGAGAAGACGACTGAACTGCTCCCAACATGGTGAATCCAGCCAATTTGTTTTCATGACCAAAGTGGAAGTCCCTAGTATTCTGTCTGTATTCTTCAGACAACACGCAGGATCCTCTAAAGAGCTTCAAGACACCAGGCACTGTATGTTGATTAGGGCTGATGCAATGGCTCCATGGCAGACCAGTGTCAACTCCAGGTACCTAGAGGTACACTAACATACGTAAGTCAGTCTATTGTGTAAAATCAGCATGTGTTCACAGTGATGAGACAATGGCAAGAGCAGCATGTGGGTGACCTGCTTCTTTATGTTTTCACATCACGTGTCTATCCCCCAGAGACATTTTCTCAGCTAAAATGGAACAAGGCTACTTGACTCAATCATTTATGTATAGCAAGGCAACCTTTCTCAGGCTCCAGATCCTAATATTAAAAATTATAAACCAAGCCGGGCATGGTGGCACATGCCTTTAATCCCAGCACTTGGGAGGCAGAGGTAGGTGGATCGCCATGAGTTCGAGGCCACCCTGAGATTACATAGTGAGTTCCAGGTCAGCCTGGGCCAGGGTGAGACCCTACTTAGAAAAACCAAAATATATATATATATATATAAACCAAGCTATTGGATACTATGGGAATCAAAAGACATGTGTGGGGCATGTGAGTGGCTCTGACTGTCCACTCACCCACACAGACTGGGTTAGCAGTGGAAATGAGAGTGAGATTTTCTGAGAAGCTGCAGTCTATCTCGCTCACAGTGGTCATTGTGCTCTGATGAAAGAGAGAAATGCAAGTTCCATTGTTAGGAAACTAGACTTTCGATGAAAACTGGTCAGTTTTGCCACTATGCCTTCTCTATTGCTACTGACCCAAAGTCTACCTTTTAGCAAAGTTCTCAGAAAGATTGTGACTGACTGAATTAATGACTAAATGAATGAATGTCCTATGGAAAGCTCATTTGTTTTCTTGGCCATCTCCAGGATGACTTGGGTCCATGTAATTTTGGATTCCATCAATAATCTGCATCACTTTGTTTTTGATGTGAGGATGATTTTTAAGTGAGAATTTTAATATGTGAACATACTACAATTTGAATGTAATCCTCTCACATTACCTGGACGAGTCTCTACTTTCCTACCTCCATTCCAGTGAATCCTCCTCTCTTTCCATATGGTCCTTCTTCTATTTTTAGATCTCATCCTTTCCTCCCCTTCCTCCATCATCTATGTTTAAATGTTGATGGGCTCAGTATTGTGCAAGTGTTATAGAGGTAGCAATATCCACTGAGAGGTCACAAATACACCAACCCCTTATGGTGAGACAATAGAGTCCCAAAGTACTCTGCACCCCTTCTCCCACAACGTTCTCTGAACCTTGGAGGGTATGACAGAGATGTCACATGTAGTGCTAACTCTCAAAAGCCTTTTGTTTCATCACTTTGATGAATTTTGAGACTCCCCAGTATCCATAGCCATCTCCATAAAGAAATTTTCCTAGAGAAAAGTGAAAGCAGTACTAATATTTTTTTTTCTGCTCCTCCTCCACAGTGTTCCCTGAGCCCTTCCAGCTGTGATAGAAACATCTTGTCCAGCACTGAGCCCTCAAGGGCCACTTCTTATCATCTCATTGATGGGACTTGGACCTTCCCACTTATCACAGCCTTCTGCATAATGAAGCTTCTCTGACCAAAATTGAGAACAGCATAAATCAATGGACTTAAACATTTAGAAGACAACGTGAGGGCACAATGTTTAAGGCCTCCTCCCCGCAGGGCCTACAACCTTCCAACCCACAGGCTTTTGACTCGGGTTTCAGTACCAAGTATGAATTACCTCTGACAGAACAGATCTCAAATCCAATCAGAGAGCAGTTGGTTACTCCCATGGTTTACGTGCTGCTATTGCACCAGCACATTTTCCGTCTGGTTGATTGTGAAGCAAGGCAGGATGCACTGGGTTGATCTGTTCCACTTCCTGTCTATGTTACTGTGACATATGCCCTAGTCAGTTATTCCCTTCCAGAAAACTTGAAGCAGTGGCTGATCTAGTGTTCTCCATGCACACTGCCTGAGAGGAAGACAGAAGGAAGGACTCGCTGCTCTAGTCTTTGAGTGGAACTACTTCTAAGGCAGTGAAAACATTGTTGAATGGGTTCCCTGTTTCCTTCCTCTCCAAAACTTTCCCCACTGCATTTTCCACTGGTTCTTTAGCATCTGAAATGTGGCCATGCTTTCATAGTGGGACGGGAATCATGGGTCTGACAAGAAACATTTCAGGCCCCCTTCCCACTCTGGGCTCATGAGCAGGAATAAATTGACCGTGTACCTGCATAGCAGACACACCAACAGGGCTTCTTCCCACTCCCAGCCCCAGTAGGTCCTTCACTGGATGGGGAGTACCTATGAGGTACGTTTGAAATTAAAGGAGATCCACTGCCCTAATAGCCTTTGTCCCTCCTCGGTTACCATGGGAACAAGATGTGCTTTCTAATTTTCTTGCTTGGAATGCTGAAAACCTCAATGCTGATTCTGAGACATGCTGTGTTAATAAACACTCCTAAACAATGTAAGGGACTCAGTCTGTTTAAAATTACAAAGGACTTTTCAGATGAACTATAGAACTTGCTTACTGGAGCCTGAATCAGTACATTTTACTTCTTGAAATGCATTCCATTCCTTCATGGACACTGTCAGGCATTCCTTTGGAGAGATAATTCTGTCCCCAGGAGTGTAAAAGAAGGGACATTAGAAGGAAGTAGGACATCATCACAGCCTAATCCAAGACACCCTAGGAATCCAAATGCCAACAACCCTGTACCCAGGAGCCCAAGATAATCTGCTAGCCCCCTTCAGACTCACAGCTGATCTTATTTAAGGTCAATGCCTACCAAAGTACTTGCATTTCATTAGGCAATTTTAGAAAACTCTTTCAAGAAAGTGAGTATAATTTACCAGTGAGCTTGTGGAGAGTCAGGAGGGATATCGGGAGATGAACGTACAAAAGTCCTATGTGATGCATGAACAAGTAGGAGCCTCCTCCATCCCAGCCCCAGCAGGACAGCTTATATACTGTCTAGTGAGCATCAATAGTTATGGGAACCTCCACCACCCCAGGCTTAGCAGGACAACTTACAGACTATCTTGTATGCATCTATATTGACTTCAACTCCACCTGCTGGCTTTCAAAGTGAAAGGTCACAAGCAGACTTCAAAATCATTCTGGGTGGCCGCTGTCAGCCATCATTTCAAGTAACACTTATTGAGGTCAGAGGGATAGAGTGAGAGATAGATAATTTCTCTTCTATCTCCTTTAAACATGCCTCAACTCTACCTAGTGCATATATTTTGAGCATGTCCAATGTCTCAGTCAGAGTTCCAGACATGGGTGGATGGTGTGGACGAGGCTAGGACCACCATTGGCCTGCTCTGTCTGAGGCTGACGGGCTCCCAGGAGACTGAGCTCAGAGTTGTAAGATGAAAATTTCCAGCAAACTAGGGCAAGTTGATGGGCCCTTTGCCATTGTAGCATTATTGGTAAGCAATGGAAAATGAATGGCAAAGATGGAATTACAAGTGTGAAATTTGTGCAAAACAAAACAATAACAATAAAATCAAACAAGAACTAGGTGCTCTGGTTTGAACAGCTAAGAAAATTTTCTCCAAGAGACACTGACTGAGGTTGATATAGGAGGAGTCAGTAGAGCTAATTAATAATACCAGAGGGGGCGGGGGAAAGAGTCCTGTGAAAATTCATGAAAGTGTACAAGAACGTAAGACATGTCTTTTGTGACTATAGGCCAGAGAGGAAACATATTACTTACTTTCTTGTTGCTATGGTCTACTACCTGAGAAGAAGCAACTTAAAGATGGTTTTGCTTCAACTTGCAGGTTACAGTCCAGCTTGGCCGGGAAGGCATGGCTGGTGACAAGAACTTGAGGCTGCTGGTCAGATTCAATCCACATTGAAGAAGAAGAGAGAGACAAATGATGGAGTTCCACCAAATCTCTGCTTTTATACAGTCCAGGACCCTGGTCATGTAATGGTGCTGCCTATAGTTAATATGGATCTTCCCACCTTAGTTAACCTAATCAAGATTGTCCTTCACAGGCAAGCACAGAGACTAACCTCATCTACATAAGCATTCACAGGTGATTCTAGGTCCTGTCAAATTGACAATCAATGTAAACCATCAGAGGAGGGAAGAAATTACCTTAGGCTAGGCAGGTGCAGAGCACTAACGATGGTGCACCGATCCCTGGATACTCACGAGGGAAATCAGAACAGCGCATCCAGAAACCCTAAATCTGTAGGCATCATGTCCCTTACATAAAATGTCATAGTATTTGCACATAACCCCCACATATCCTCCCACGTACTATAAGCACTTTAAAATTACTTGTCATAACTATTGTATCGTAATAAACAATGTGATATCTAATACAGTATATTATCTGCATGACCAATCCATAAGTAATGCAAAGTAGTATGGAAATAGTCATTATAGTGTATTGCTTAGAAAATAAAGACAAAAGTAAATTCTATGTAGGTTTAAGATTTTTTTTAAATATATTTGACCTGTAATTGGGACAGTCTATGGATGCAGAACCCATGGATATGAAGTGCTGCTGACTGTATATTCTACATTGCATATCAAAGGTTGTGGAGGTCATTAAAGAGGTAATGATGAGAATGAAGACAGCATACTGGTAGGCTTGGTCACAGGGATTCCACATTGGATTTGAGCCAGACCCCTTTCAGACAGTGAAAAAAGCCACCCCTCTTTTGGCATCAATAAACTTAAATATGAATTAAATTCATTAATTAACAGTGATAGAAACACATGAAAGACCCCACATACTTTTATAATCATACAAGAACACCTAGAATCTCTCCATATATGCCAGAATGTCTGACTTCCGGCCCTGAGACGGGTTATGCTGACCATAGGTTCTGAATTGCCTTTCCCGGAGCCATGTTTACTCTGCTTTCTGAAACTCTCTATGGTGGACAAGTTGTGTTTTGACAACAGCCCTTCCGAGTGTGTCTGTCTAATGGAAATCTGGATTTCTCAGGTAGCCACTTCTCAAAGGTGAGCCTAGGGGCACAGCATTACTATTACCTGGGGACTAGATGGAAGTGTCAACTCTTGGGCCTCACACCTCATTAGTCAGAGTGTTCTAGAAGAACAGAACCAATAGAATGAATGTACACTGCAAAGTTGACTTATTCGAGTAGGTTACAGGATACCAGCTGGACAGCCCAACAATGGCTGTCTGCAGCATGGAGTCTGATAACCCACTCAATCTACACGGCTGGATGCCTCAGCAGTCTCAATCTGGCCTGAGAGACGTCTTTCAGCCACAAAAGACAGTACTACAAACTTACATAGGCACTAAGAAAGCCAAGAAAACATTGAAAAAAAAAGTTTTGGAAACATTATCCACTATGTAGCCCCCATCTCCTGGCTTTCAACAAAGGCATTAGCTGGATAAAACCCAAACAGTGAAACTAAGGGTAAGACAAGCCTTAAGGGAGGGGTGGAATAGGTTGTAAAAGGAAAAAGAATGAACTTAAATTCAGTCTACATATTTTTCAAGGATTCCAATCTTTTGGATGATCCTTGTGTTTGGAATGTCCTCGAGAGCAGAAGAAGCCCAGCCCTGTACAAGGTCCTGTGGTATGACCTGAAATGCCCCTCATAGGCTCATGTATTTGAACCTTGGTCCCCAGCTGGTGGCCCTGTTTTTTATTTAGGAACCTTTGGGCTTGTGGCCTTGCTAGCAAAAGTGAGTCATTGAGTTTGGTCTAGGTTATAACCATTTCTGGAGCAAGCCAAGCTCTCTGCTTCCTGGTCCAACTGTGACAAGAGGAACAGCAGTCTCAAGCTCCTACTGCCATGAAGAGTGTGGCTACTGCCATTCTATCTTTCCTGCCCTGATGTCTGTGTCCTCCAAACCTGTTAGCCAAACTAAATCCTCCACCCTACTCCCCTGCCCCCCACTTAGGTTGCTTCTATCGGGAACTGTGTTGTAGCAGCAGGAAAAGGAATATCAATTCTGGCTTTGTGTGCCTTCCCTGGGCCCTGAGTTCATATGTTCATCAAGTTCCCAAGGAAATACTGAGGCAGCCAGTTTGTGGTTTGATTTATCAAAACCAAACTTAAGAATCCATCACTCTTGGGTGTTAACTGCCTGTCTTACCTTTGGCCCTTTAAACAAAGGATTCCTGTGACTCCAAAGAGCAAGATGCCTCCATCATGCTCACTTAGGAGGTAATCAACAAATGTTTCCAAAAACCAGAAGAAAATATTTGGAATGTTTACATCATAAGAAATGAAAATCTTTGAAAAGTTAGATATATCTAATCTGATTTAAACACTACACAATGTATATGACATATGAAAATACTACATTGCCCCCATTAATATGCACAATTTTACATATTTATCAGTTATAAATAAATTCAAAAGGAGGAAGCCTGAATGAATGAAAGACAATCAATAAATCATCAGTATGTATCATTAAATCATTAAATGCATGAATCCAAAGGAAAGACACAGCAATGTCAAAATCGCGCAGCATGCTTCTTCTCTTGCTTTCCTAAGTGTGTCTGTCATCCATCTTCCCGCCCCCCAATGGGGAGTGTCGGAGTGGTATCAGAGGACAGTTGCCACTTCTGTGGTCTACTTGCTAAACCATTTCTCTTAAAACAGATGCTGATCCAACAGAAATCTAACGACATAGTCATGTCGTGTGAGGTAGTTGGAAAAGCATATTTCACATTAGAGAAATTATTTGCCATGGTTTTCCAAAAATATCCCACTCCAAATTTAATGGGATACTTCACATTTTTAAAACTTAGGAGATAAAGTGTTCCTGAAAATGTTGACAAAATGTTAATTTGACAAGTCACATTTATTCAGCTACATTGTTTAGGGGATAATGGAGTTCTCCAACTGAGCCTTAGTCTCTGCCCAAACAATGACTTTTAGATGTTTTGCAAGGCCTTGACCGTGGCTCCATTTATAGCTCTCTAAAGCCACAAGCTGAGATGATTCTCAGGAAATTTATCCACTTTCATTTTCATTTATTGGTTTTAGTAACAGTGATAAGAGGTGACGTAGAACCACTTTATGGACTCAAAATACAACCCATCCAACCTTTACCAGTTCTCATTTCTTATTTTACAAAATTCTTTTTACCTTTTGAGGGAAAAGAAACAAAAGAATCCTGTTAATAACCAGGTTTCCAAGGTACATTTTCAGAGCGGGGAATCCTAAATAACATGTTCCCAGATTTGATCAGGCTTGTTTTGTCTGGCAAATGAATTATGTAAACCTTATCCACCAGAAACTGTTTCAAGTCAATTAATTGTTGTAATTACTTAAGATTTCTTTTTAATGAATATGGCTCTCCGGGGATTCAGTGATATCCTGTCATCTGTAGAGCCTGATAAATGAAATGTGATTTGTGGCTCGCTGCAAACTGAACCCTTGTACTTGGACAATGTCTGCTTCCTGTGTGCTCGTTAAATGGAAGAAATGCCCTTGATGGAGGCAGGGACATTCATTAGGAGCAATAGTTCCCAGTTAGCACTAACGTGACGGGATGAACGGGCTCCTCTCTCTCGTCCTGCTGTCCTTCTCTCCTTCTGTCCCTTCCAAAGGAATTGACCAAGCTCATGACCTCAGCAAAGCTGCACGTCATAACCATTATCCATCTCATCACTCCGTCTCTGTCTCTGTTAGATTCAATAAATTGAGGTCTCAAGTAGCTATTGGGGGATGATATTGGAAGCTAATAGAGAAGAGGAAGGGTAATTTTTCCTCTCTCTTTCTCTCTCTCATACACACACACACACACACACACACACACACACACACAATTTCTCTGACTTAAGGATTCATCTCTCTCTTCTATTTCCTGTTTCATGGGTGTCCTAATTTTGAATGGTCAGTAAACTAGATTGTAACTGAAGATAAAATGTCTAAAATATCATAACATAGTTCTTCAAACCCAACCCTCAATTCTCTGAAAAGCAGGCTTTGTCTACCTGACCAAACTCTGTAATGAAGCAAAAATTTTAAATGAACTTTTGTCTTCTTAGTTTTGCCCAGCAAATCATTTCATCCACCAAAATAAAATAATGCTCTTGTGAGACCTTTCACTCAATGGACAATGTAATCATAAAGAGATTTCTAGCCAAAATTTATAGAAAATATTAAAATTAATGTAATTGAACCCACAAAAGTATAAAATAATATTGCTATTTTCATTGTCTTGACACAAACATGTGACTTACAAGTGAAATGACTTTTATGGGAAATGCTACAAGTAAAATACATGTTTCTTTTGAAATCTATCATATTTGTGAAACTTGTTTCACCGGATTATGTGAAACAGGTTACAGTATATATCTATAATAAAACCCTTCAACCAGAATTCTGTAAAATGATCAGTTACAACTCAAGTAATATTTGTTGATTCAATGTGAATTCCAAGGGGACTTGGGAAATGGCTTAGCAGTTAAGGCATTTGCCTGTGAAGCCTAAGGACCCCAGTTCGATTCCCCAGGACCCATGTAAGCCAGATATACAAGGGGGGACATGTGTCTGGAGTTCGTATGCAGTGGCTAGAGGCCCTGGCGTTCCCATTCTCTCTTTCTTTCTCTCTATCTGTCTCTCTCTCTCATAAATAAAAAATAAAATATTTAAAAACAAAAAACAAATCAAAGTGAATTCCAAGTGTGTGTCCTTTATCATAAACCACTATTGTCCCTTTGCAAATTTTGTAGCTCCAAGCCTAATTTTAATAGGAAAGATCATGTCATAGACAGACACTGACAAGACTTGCCACAGTGGGATATCTTCATAACCTTGAAGTCCTACTGAAAATACACGAATATCAAAGGTTTTGACATCAGAACTATATGACAGCATTCACTCAGTAAATACGTGCATACTAAGTGACTGATAGACCTGGGCACTCCGTCTGACCTTGCAGTCTCATAGTCAACTATAATATTGATAGCTCCATTTGCATCACATGTCAGTACTGGCCTTGGCACTCACACTCACTGAGCTTGTAAGCTTCCCTTTCTCTGAATAGATCAAGCAGCCAACCAGACCTGCCAGATCACAATGTGCGGCTGCCAGTGAGTGCCTTGGACCAGGAGCCCCCCTCCTCCAGGATTCAAGCTCTTCTAATTCACAACCAACAGTTGGTTATCTATCACCCATGTTCTCATTATTACCTGTACCAGATAGATGCCCATTGCTGGACATTCATGCAAATGTGACCCTGATGGTGAAGATACGCCCAGTTCTGGTCCTGAGATGCTAACACTAAATAGCTGAGTGGCTTTGGGAAGATTACGGAAAATGTTTTGTTTCTATTTCCTCTTCTATAACATGGAAATGGTACCCATGGTGATGATGGTGGTACTTTCATCTTAGGATGGGTGTAAAGAATTAGGGGATGAGATGTATTAAAGCACTTTTACCTGAAA
This sequence comes from Dipus sagitta, assembly GCA_036346955.1. Lineage (NCBI taxonomy): Eukaryota > Metazoa > Chordata > Mammalia > Rodentia > Dipodidae > Dipus > Dipus sagitta. The sequence goes on from CM070786.1 coordinate 63,241,403, forward strand.
CAGATCATGTGATCAGAAAGGTGTCTGTTACTGTTATCATCGTCTTCATCATCGCAGCCATGGAAGGTAAGCATAACTGTTTGAAGTTTCTGATGAAAAACAACAGCACAAAGACATTAAGGAGCATTCTCAATAATATATGGCTAGTACAACTAAATCTATAGCTGTATTCTTCATCCAAACTGAACACTTCTTCAGTAAACTGTTGTGTGAAATTCCACAGCATATCAAGGCAAGAGCTCATGCTTTTGCCAATCTTCTCTCCCCCCCCCTTCTCCCCAATGCCCGTAAGCATCTTTTACTTTAAGAGTTCACACAATGGTAGAGAAGTGGCACAACTTCTTACCCTTAATAAACCTATACTAAGTGTGTATTATTGGTTTAGTTTTACGATAGGATCTATGCTCATATTGATTATGAGCTTGCCTAAAGTCACAGAGTTAAGTGACTGAACTAGGACCTTCTGTATCTCAGAATCTTGTCAGCTAAAATTGTTAGAAGGGACAATGGGCTTCCCTTGTTCCAGTTATACAATATTTACTGTCTTGCCCATCAAAGAAGAGAGAAGGCAAAAGACAACAGGAACTTGGGTCACAGAACCAGCATGTGGAGCAGAGAAGTTCTAGAACAGTTCTAGAATCGAACCTGGGCTGTTGGGCTTTCAGACATGGCAAGCAAGCACCTTTACCTGCTGAGCCATCTCTGTCCACCCCAAACAGTTTTGATTCTATTTTTTCCACTAGCTGAAATACATTCAAAAGATTGCTTAGTGGTTTTATTCACCTTTTTGCTTATTTTCCTCAAGATTTGACATCAGTTGTTTTATTTTTATGAAAGAAATTGGAATGCTTTTGACTCAAGTTTAGAACTCATCTGGGTAGCACAGAAATGAGTGAGCTGTGATTTGAAAAAAAAATCAAAATAATCTAGCATTTTATGATTTTCATTTATTTCTTCCTAGAGTATCTCAAAAATACTTCTTCAAAAATTCTTCAACTTCTTCTAGGACTATATTTTGGAATATATTTCTTGATATTTTTATTGTAATCCATATTTACTCATTTTGCCACGCTGTGCAGATTTTTAGCAAAGGCTTAGATACAACATTCTATTTCAAGTATTTGATTTTTCTCAATATCTGATGAGATAATCATGTTCTTAATTTGATTCTTTGTCTTATTTTCATATTGTTGTTGCTAATTCAGAGAAAAAATTGCCTGATAAATTGTTCAGTTTTAATTCTTTTTTCCCAAAGCATGCTTTTTGAAAAATCATGGTTTGAATTTACTAATTAATTTTATTTTATATTTGCTTTGGAAGACATTTATTTTGTGTGTGACTGTCATTTTCAGATAGCTACCTTTTAAATATATTTTTATTTATTTACTGCAGAAGTTTACCCCATAAATTTAGGTGTTCTGAATACTAGGTTCCCAGCTAATGGAGCTTTGGAAATCAACGCCTCTTAGAAGCAGTGTATTGTTGGGGGCGGGCTTATGAGTATTACAGCCAGTTTCCCCTTGCCAGTGTTTGACACACTCTCCTGTTGGTATTGTTCAACTTATGTTGGCCAGGGGGTGATGTCCACCTTCTGCTCATGCAATCATTTTCCCTGCCATCATGGAGCTTCCCCTCGAGTCTGTAAGCCAAAATAAACCTCTTTTTCCCACAAGCTGCTCTTGGTTGGGTGATTTCTACCAACAATGCAAACCTGACTGCTACAGTAAAGTGGTACTGAGGAGTGGGATTGCTGTCAGACACCTGACGGTGTGGCTTTGCCTTCTGGAGCTGATTTTCAAGAGGAATGTGGAAGGATTTGAAACATTGGCCAAAGAGACACCTTGCAGTGCTGTAAGTACAGCTTGATGGACTATTCTGGTCAGAGTTGAAAGACCTGAATACAGTAAGAAGTATGGACTATGAGGTTTGGCTTATGAGGGTGAGAAAGAGCTTTGCTTGGACTGGGCTAGCAGTTTGTGTGAGAAGCTTGCTGTTATGCCTGTGTCCTGAGAAGTTGTGCAGGGTTGCTTTGTGTAGAAATGAACTGGTGTGAGCAGTGGGATATGGCACACACAAAAAAATGAAATCTTTGGGCCTAAATTGCTGCCCATTTACCTACAAATTGTTTGAGAGATTACAAACTTTGAGATTGGGTCAGCTGACCTGCATTGGGGCAACATGAAGAATGGAGGGGCCTGAGTGCTCAAGAAGTGTCCTGTTCTTCAAAGTCTGCTTTCTTCCCCCCTGGATTGACAAATTGGCACCCTACCTGGTATTGTGGAGTATAAGAAATGCAGGAAAGAGAGGGTCATTGAGTTTACAACACGGTCTTGTGTTTTGGAAATGGCCATGGGCAGTGCGAAGCAGGTTTGCTGGACGCCTGCATGGAGACCCCATGGGGCCATGAGGATGAACCGTGGATTGCAGTGAAGACCCAGTGGAGATGCCGGGACCACAAGATGGCTGCTAAGGAAAGCTGCCGGCCCTATTGAAGTTTTCCAGGACTGTGAGTAGCCTATCTGGAGGGGTGGAATTGGAATTCCAGAGACTTGTTGCTGGTTAGAATTAGTGCACTTGAAAATTTGTCACTGGCTATAGTTGTTAGACTTGGAGCTACAGAGTTTGGTGTTTGCCCTGTTTAAATCATGTATTGCTTGAATATTTCTTTGTTATGCCCAATGCCATCTTTTGCAGTGTGAATGTTTATTATGTGCCATTATGGGGTCTGGGGGGATTTTTTTTGGTATTATGGCTCAGTTAAAAGATCTTGGACTATGGGGATATATGAACATCATTGGGATTGATAAAAGCTATGGGGACTTTTAAAGTTGTACTGAATGCATTTTGCATTTTAAATTATGTATGGTTATCAGTTTATGGGAGCCAGGGGCAGAATGTGGTGATTTGATTCAGGTGTACCCATAAACTTAGGTATTCTGAATGCTAGTCTCCCCAGCTGATGGCAATTGGAAATTAAAGCCTCCTAGAGGCAGTGTGTTGTTGGGGGTGGGCTTATGTGTGTTACAGCCAGTTTCCCCATGCCAGTGTTTGGCACACTCTGCTGTTGCTATTGTCCAACTTATGTTGTCCAGGGGGTGATGTCCACCCTCTGCTCATGGCATCATTTTCCCTGCCATCATGAAGCTTCCCCCTCGAGCCTATAAGCCAAAATAAACCTCTTTTTCCCACAAGCTGCTCTTGGTTAGGTAATTTCTACCAACAATGCAAACCTGACTGCAACACTCTCCAACCCTGATTTCTACTTTTCATTGCATATTAATGTTGGTTTCAATCTTTGGAGGAGGGGGCTTGAAATGCACTCATGTAGCCCAAATCCCTGTGTAGCTGAAGATGGCCTTAAACCCCTGGTTCTCCTGCTTCTCAAGTGCTGGGATACAGTCATTCACCACTTCGCCCAACTGTACTTTTTAATGAGTGTATTAATTCTTGAATTTGTCCTGATAATTCATGTTATATTTATTTATTTTGCCATTCTTTAATAATGAAATTTTTAGTACTGTAGACTGGTTTCAGAGCATATCAATTGCGTCATATAAGTTTTGAGACACAGTGGGTTCCTTTATTGTAACAGAGCATGTATTGTGTTTTGGGTTTTGCATAGCAAACTGTGAACAAGGACCTGGGTGGAGAGAATTACCTGGGATGTGATTCTGGACAGGAGAAAAGCCAGTACGGGGTGAGATAATAAGTGGATTAGTGCTGTGGGCAACTGGTCTTTCATCTCTGAGCAATGTCCCTCCCACAGAGGAGAGGCGATATAGGGACACTGGGTTCAGAACACTCCTGAGGGAATTTAAATCCTAACTGTTCTCAGCAGTCACGACTGGAGTAATCCTTAAGGCAGAGAAATAGAGGCATGGTAGTGTGAGAACCCATCACCATTTTGGATGCCATTCACGAACTTGGACAGTTGTGAGTCTCGTGGGAATGAGCTTTGGGGCAGGTATTGCAAGATATGATACAGCCTTGCTGCCCCATAAGAACTTTCCCAGGCAGTTAGCAGGAACTTTGTTCTTTAAATGCATACGCTTTTAGATATTAGCAGAAACATATATTACACTGATGTAGTCAGCTTCACATTGCTGGAATGAACCTTCCAACCATACACAGTTTATGGGAGGACCAGGATTTATTTGAAGTTTACAGATCCAGAGGAAGTTCCATTATGGCAAAGAAGAGAAAACCCACCAACAAAAGGAAAAGCAAAAGTAAAAACTGGCAGCCAAACAGCAGGGAACCCAGGCAGAACACAGGCTGCTCTCCACTGTTTTAAACTGCAATTTCAGATCTACCCCAAAACATACCTTAGGGCTCAACTCTAGGATCCACCCACAATGACACCTCCTCCAGCCAGGCAGCTGGAAATCCAGGTTACAAGCTTAAATAAAACTCCTGAATCTGTTGGGGGAACATCCATTCAAAATACCACATTCTGCCCCTGGCCCCCAATAGATTTATGGCAATCTCACACTGTATCTAGTTTTCATATTCAAAGTTCCCATAGTCTTTATCAACTTAAAATTGCTCCAAAGTCCCAAGTCTCATCTGAGATTTAAGACTATCTCTTAACTATGATTCCTATACAATTAAAACAAGTTATATACTTTTTAACACAGGATGGCACAAAGTAAACATTTCCAACTGCTTTAAGGCATAACAAGGAGAGACTGGACCAATGCAAACTCAATAACCATCAAGCAAATGTCAAACATCTGCAGTTCAAGTCCAGTGTGATAACCAGTGACTGACAGTCTCCATATTTTCCAGTTCTGCCCCTCCAGCTGGGCTGAGTAACCAGAAAAAACTTCTATCCTAAGCCAACAGTGCCCCATGGTAGCCCATGCATATTCCTGTCATATCTAAACATCCTTGGGTCTCCACTGCAAACCATGTTCTATCTTCCAATGGTGTCACTGGTTTGTCAGGGTCTTCATACCCTTCCTCACTTGCTCCATCTCAGCAACAGCTTCCAGAATGACTCACCCCACACATTTTTCATGCTTCCAAAACCAATACCAGGTGTGCAGGATGCAGCCATGTTGTTAACTCAGGAACTAAATAAATCATGACCTTGAAGAGCAGGTTCCTTCTTTTCACTCACCTTCTTTCAAAAGAGTTTGCATTCCTACCATTCAGTCTTTCCTCAGGCATCCAACGTAAAGTGGTTGGGTCATCTTCCTTAAGATTGCTAATATGTTTGACAATAGCAACTTCATAAACTAGTCTCTGTGCCTGTAAATTTTGAACTTGTTTGAATTTCTTCAATTTTAAATCTTATATCTCTCAGTTCCATAGCTTTAGACAAGCCCATCAGTCCATTATAAATTTAATCTTGATCAAACCCTCTGGACATGGGCAACAGAATTCAGCCAGACCTTATTACAGTAGCTCAGTTCCAACAGAGTTTTCTGCTGTCTTTCCTTGCCCTTAGAAAGTTCATAAGCAAATCTTCCAAATACAATTCTCTCCACAATTAGCATTTTCAAACTCTCACTAGAATAGTCCATAAAACTTGGCTTACCATTCTGGAAGGCATCTTCAGTTGCAAGTACTAAGCCCATGCCCATTCCTCAAATACAAAAGTTCCAAAAGACCAAAATCCATGTGGTCAGATTCATCATGCACCAACACCACACACTCTGGTACCAATTTATGTCATAGTTTCACATGGCTGGGATAAACCTCCAAAACAGACACAGTTCATGGGAAGAATGGGATTTGTTTTTGGTTTACAGATCCATGGCAAGTTTCAAAATGACAAAAAAGGAAAAACCCACCACCAAAAACAAGAGCAAAAACTGGCAACCAAAAAGCAGGGAAGCCAGCAGAACTCATACTGCTCTCTGTATACCTTAGGCTGGAATTCCAGGTCTGTCGCCAAACACACCTTAGGGCTGGACCCTAGGATCTAGCCACAGCAATACCTCATCTAGCCAGGCAGGCAGCTGGAAATCCAAGTTACAAGCTTGAATAAAACTCCTGAATCTACTGGGGGACATCCATTCAAACTATCACATACACATTAAGATATGACCTCTTGGCTATAACTTGCAAGTTTTTCTGTGAATGGAAAAAAAAAATTACAGATTTGTCTTGAAGAGTTTTTGCATTTCAGGACAATAAGCACATTTTTAGCATAGTAGTTTACACTCAGTCTCTGTCTACTCCAGTGCATGATTGGTCAATGCCCTCAGCATTGTTTTCTAAAATAATTGTTTATTTGAACTAGAGAGAGAGAGGAGAGAGAGAGAATGAGTGTGCCAGGCTTCCTGCCACTACAAACAAACTCCAATTCCATGCCCCACTTAGTGCATCTGGGTTGACATGGGTACTGGGGAATCGAACCCAGGCCATCAGGCATTGCAAGCAAGTGCATTTAACCACTGAGCCATCTCTCCAGCCCTGCCCTTAGCACTTTTATACTTTCTTTTAATTTTTTTATTTTGATATAATTTTAAACATCTAGAAAAATTAAAATAATAGGATGGAAACCAACTATATAAACTTGACACCAATGTGAGACCTTATGTCAAGACTCTCTTGTTCTGTTGATCCTTTGATCCCACAATGAATCCCATGTGGTCTCGGTGATTAGAGATTTATTGTCAGCCTTCATGTCAGGAAGTGCTAGTCTCTGACATGCATTTACGACCCCACAGTGAATAGCGGTAGCCCACTGAGGAGATCCTCCAGTGGAAAGGTGAGGGAGAGGAGTCAGACATGGAAAACCCAAGGGAAATATGGGTAACACATGCTTTGTTCATACAGTAAAATTCACAATTGATAAAAAAGGACAAGGTTCTCAATCCTTTGTCTTTTAAAAATGATTATAGCTTTGACTTGCTCCCATTTTCATATTGTTGTTCTTGTGTGTGTGACAGAGTCTTCCGTAGCCCATTCTGGCCTCAATGTAGCCAAGGATGACCTTGAACTCCTGATCCTCCTGCATCCATCTCCCAAACACTGGGGTTACAAGTATGTAACTCCAAGAACAGTAATTTTCTTATGACTTAAAATAAACACCCAAAGTGGTAAATTTCTGACAGAATCTTTTTGAACTGTCTGAAATTCTAATATGTTGTACTTTCATTATTACACAATTTAAAATACTTTCTTTTTTAAAAAAAATTATTTGAGAGAGAGACAGAGCTAACGAGACAGAGAGAATCGGTGCACCAGGACCTTCAGCTACTGCAAACAATTTCCAGACATATGTGCCATATTGTGCATCTGGCTTACATGGGTCCTGGGGAATTGAACGTGGGTCCTTTTGCTTTTCAGCCAAGTACCCTGACCACTAAGTAATCCCTCCAGCCCTAAAATATTTTTAGATGTCTCTATTTTTTGTTTAACCTTTGAAATATTCATAAGTATGCAAATTTTCAAATATTTAACATTTTTATTTTAATTTTTTAATACTTCTTTGGAGGGGCACACATGACACAGAGCACATGTGGACATTACAGGACAACTTGGAGGTAACTGTACTCTACCTTCCTTAAGACAGGGTGTCTTGCACTTAGCTGGCCCATAGAGCCTTGGGATCATCGATATATGACCCACTTTGCATCTTTCTTTATGTGTGTACTGAGGGATTGAACCCAAGCCAGCAGGCTTTGTAAGCAAGTACCTTTAACTGCTAAGCCATCTTCTAGGCCAATTTAGATTTTTAAAAAATATTTATTGTTTTCTATCTTAAAGTAATTTCATTGTAATCAGGGAACGTACTAGGAAAATGTATAATTTCAGTCATTTAAATTTATTTAAGTTTGTCCTGCGCAGTTTATGTTAATGTCTTACCACATTCACTGAGAATAATTTATATTCCTGACTTAGTGGGTGTGGCAGTTGAAAACATAAGACATTCCTTCAAAATGGTTGATAGGTGTTCTGTGGCATAGTTATTTTCTGTCTGACTATTAGATAATTTACATATTAAGAGATGCATACTATAGTCTCAAGCTTTTATGGAGCTAATTCTTTTCCTTCTACTCACTTTTGGTAATAATTTGGAAACCTTGTTGTTAGGGGCTTAAGCACATTCAGTATTGTTATTATGACAAACTTTTTATAAAATAAGTTTATCTCTAGTGATGTTTCTGCTAAGGTCCATTTAATATTAATTCTATTCCATTCTTCTTAGCATTATTATTTGCACAGTGTTGCAGTCAGTCAGGTTCGCGTTGCTGGTAGAAATCACCCAACCAAGAGCAGCTTGTGGGAAAAAAAGGTTTATTTTGGCTTACAGGCTCAAGAGGAAAACTCTTTGATGGCAGAGAAAATGGTGGCATGAACAGAGGGTGTACATCACCCCCTGGCCAACATCAGGTAGACAATAGCAACAGGAGAGTATGCCAACCACTGGCAAGGGGGACTGGCCCCCAAAAAGACACTGCCTCCAGGAGGCCATAATTCCTAAATCTCCATCAGCTGGAAACTGAGGCTTCAGAACACCTAAGTTTATGGGGGACATTTGAATCAAACCACCACACACAGTATATCTTTTTCCATCCATCTCCCTTTGTTCTGCCTATGTTTTATATCAAAAGCACCTTTTTACATATTATACATATTTAGGTCTTGCTTATTATGCTGTTTGATTATTTTTGCTTTTACGGTTTTAGGCCACTAATATTTACCATAGTCTTGGTATGATTATAACTAGGCCAGTTTTACTTATTTTCTTTTTTGTTGTTGTTTTATTTTAGATTCTTTGAATATCTTTTAAAATTTTATTTTAAATTGTCAGCATTTTTGCTTTACTTCTTTACATATATATATACATATATGTATATGTATATGCATATATATATATATGTATATATATATATTGATCACAACATACACCTTAATTTTCCATTGCTTTTATAATCAACAATGTACCTTTTTCCTATCTTCCATGTTATGGTTGACATATGTATTACATCTACATACAATGTATACCACCAAATAAAGATTATGTAATTACTGCTTTAAATAAACAGACCTATATAGTTCAAAATAAAATAAGAAAAATATTTTTTTATGTTTACCTGGATGTTTACCATCTCTAATGTCTTTCATTCTTTTCCCAAAATACAACTTTCCATCTGGCATTCCTTACCTTCAGTCAGAAGAAGTTCATTAGTATTTCTAGAGCAGTTCTGCTGTTGACAAATTCTCTTGATTGTTTCTACTTGAGAAGGCTTCTCATTTGCTTTTATTTACATGAAATATACTCAATGAATATAGAATTCAAGGTTGACAATGTTTTCGTTTTTTTCTTGCAAAACTTTCAAAGACATTATTCTATTGCCTTCAGGTTGCCAGTTTCTTATGACAAATCAGTGATTACACCAAACGTTGTTCCCTTGTATACAAAATGTCTTACTCAAGCTGGTTTATATATTTTCTTTTCATACTGTGTCTACTTCAAATACCTTCTCTTCCCATTCCTCTCTCTTTTTTATGGGACTCAAATTCTATACTTTGATGTTTTTCCATAGTTTCAAGTGGTGTTATGACAATTTCTCTTGAAGTTGTCCTATGGTTGTATAATTTTGAGGTCACAAATTCCTCTATTATAGCTAGCATGTTGTCAGGTACACTCAGTGATTTTTAAACATTATATTTTAGTAACGTGCTGTCTCTGGATTTTTGGTGGTTCATAATTCTCTGCTGAGATTTCCTATACCCTCATTCATTTTAGGCATCTTTCCTTCCATGCCCTTGAGCAATAATTATAGTAGCTACATTGAAATCCTTGTTTGCTGAAATCAACATCTGGATCATTTGGAGACTACTTTCCATTGATTTCTTTCTTGCTAGGGTATGAATCACATTTTCATTTTCCTTGTGTTTCTAGCAGTTCTATATCATATCCTGAACATTACATAATGTAGAATCTATGGATTCTGCCTATTTCTCTAAAATGTGTTTTTAAACAGGTAGTTAAGGTAGTTAACCATCTAAACTTGTGCTAAATTCTGAAGGTTTAGTTCAGTTCTCTTAGCTTAGGTTGGGCTGATTGAAGTCTGCCTTTCAAATGTGCTGTTCAAAGGTTACTCATGAAGTTCTTCAGGGGTGACTTGTGCAATTTGAAATGTATATATATATATATATATATATATATATATATATATTCAAAGTTGTTATTGAGATTTTGAGTTGCTCTTCTTCTTCAGTTCTATCCTTTCTAAGACCTTCAATCTCTTTTTCCTTCTGCTAAAGACCTAAACTTCTGGTCTATGTCTTCAGAAGACAAAAGAGGATAAATTTCTATCTAAATTTTAGCAAAACCATACAAATAATTGCTAGGATTTTCTCTTAAGATAAAAGTTTTAAAAAATGTGAAACTCACCAGGTGTGGAGATGCATGCCTTTAATCCCAGTACTCTGGAGGCAGAGGCAGGAGGATCATGGTGAGTTTGAGGACAGCCTGAGACTACATAGTGAATTCCATGTCAGCTTGGGGTCGAGTGAGACCCTACCTTGAAAAAAAAAAGTGAAACTCGGAGCTGGAGAGAAGGCTCATGGGTACAGCACTTACTGTGCAAGCCTGAGTACCTGAGTTTGGATCCCCAGAACACAAAGCAGAATGCTGTACCTGGGCCTTTGTAATCCCATCACACATAGAGCAAGATGGGAGGTGGAGACAGGAGAATCTCTCAAAAGCTCATAGGCCAGCGAGCTTGGGAAATGCAGCATGAACAAGAGACCCTGTCTCAAAACAAGCAGCAAATGGGAATGGAAGGCAAGGACCAATACCCGCAGCTGTCCTCTGACCTCAGTATGAACACCATGGCATACACACACAAACACAGACACGAAAAACGTAAAAGTTAGCTCCATTCTCTTTTGTTTTAAATATTTCATTTACTTATTTGGAAGCAGAGAGAGATAGAGAACAGAGAGAGAGAGAATGGGCATGCCAGGGCCTCCAGGCACTGAAAACATACTCCAGATGTGTGCATCATTTTGTGTATCTGACTTTACGTGGGTACTGGGGAATCAAACTCGGGTCTTTAGGCTCTGCATGCAAGTGCCTTAACTACTGAGCTATCTCTCCAGCCCAGTTCTATTCTCCTTATTTGGTTTTTAATAGTGCTATAGTATCTGGTAGCTTTTATTTGTTTATAAGTTCAAATTATTTGTGGGAAGAGTGGTCTGACAGGAACTAATCCATCACATACATGATCATTGTTGACCCCTTGTGATTTTTCTAAATTGGAGATAGCACGTAATTCAATGGACAATTTACAAACTTAAAGACTCTAATAATATCATAACCCAAAGAAAAGTTCATCATGTTACATGAATATTACCCCAAATAACCAAACAGTATGGACATTGTAGAGTATATATTGCCTTTTTACCATGTAGCTATTATTCAAAATGAAATGGGATGTCTGTGATTATCAAAGACTTTTAAATTTGAATATAAAACATGAATAAAAGACCTTTGTGTTTGCATACCGTCTTCCAGTGGTGCATGGAATCCCCTTAATTTTTGTTTGTGTGTGTGGCTTGAACCCTGTTCTCTATACATATTGAACTGCCACAAAATAGCTGATCTAGGTAATTTTAATAAAAATCATACAAGCAATACATAACAGAGATATAAGAGGAAAATTATATTTCCCCATTTTAGCCATTTATTTCAGAATAGAAATAGTCATTCTCTGTTCTGATCTGAAGTCTCTGTTTATTTGCAGCCAGGCTGAGTGGCCCTGTCTGTTAAACCCTGTAGATGGCCACACTTTATTATGATGACTGTTGTAAAATGGAGTGCTAATATCCACCCTCAAATCTGTCATGAATACTTTAAGGAATCACTCAAGCTGTTCATGTAGAATAAAAGTAATCAGGATTGAGAGGAAAACAGGAATGAAAATAAAAACCATTTCCCAAAAGAGCAGAAGCATGTGAAAACTTGTGCGTACCGATCATCAGGAGTGTAAAAATTTTATTTCTCAGTTAATAAGCACCACCTGTGTTTATTAAAAGTCTCTGATGAATTCTTGTTTTGTGTCTCACAATGAATATAAAATGCTCTCAGAAAAGATTCTATCAAGTACATAAGGATTATTAATATACATTAAAAATCCCTTCATATGCCTGATGTCACCTTCATTATCCTCATTTGACTCCCCTACTCTATACCTTTTTCTTTAATTCTTTGCTGAAATGATATTATATAAACAAACCATCGACTACATATAAATCAATTGTCTATGACATGTTACAGGGGAAAAGAAAACATCAAGATTGCCAATAACAGGCATTCAGTCTCATAAAACTTGTAATCAACTTCTGAGCCAAGGCGTAAACTGTAATATATTGCTGCAAACCTATAACAATAATAAACCATTTGAATTGCACCTTCACATTCCCAGTCGTTAATATCAAATAAGCATGGGAAACTTTTGACAGTCATTCATTTTAATGGATGTCTGTGTGTTTATCAGGTTGTGTCATCTGGTTTTATGGAATATAGCCTTATCATATCCTTGGAAGGGTATAGAGATAGAGAAAGAGAGAAAGAGGGGAGAGAGAGAGAAGGATGAGGAGAGAGAGAGAGACAAAGATGGAGATACCATTGGAAACTATGGACGAGGGGTCAACCCACGGAAAATTCAGAGCAGATATTTTCTTATTATCCCAGCTCAAATGAGGATTATACCAAGTGTATATTTGACCCTAAGTAAAAATGGAAAAGTGAGTCCTCAATCAATTATTTTTTGTTATTCGGACTCCTTTGGACATCTATCTGTTGCTACCTTGAAAATGATCTCAAAATAGTGGCTTCCAGGGCTGGGAAGATGGCTCAGTGGGTAAAGTGCTTGCCATCCAACCATGAAGACCTGAGTTCAGACCCGAGCACCCACATAAAAGTCAGCTTTGGCAGCATGTGCTTGTAATCACAGCACAGGGGAGGACAGGAGAATCCCTGCGGCTTGCAGGCTAACTAGGCCAGCTTACTCGGTGAGCTCTAGGTCCAATGAGAGGCCCTGCCTCAAAAACCAAGCCGAAGAGAGATTAAGAAAGACGCCCATTGTTGACCTCTCACCTCCAGTGCACGTGCACATACATGCACCTGTGTATAAATATGTCCATATACATACACCACACACATAAAATATCAGCTTGAAATATTAATAGTTACTTAGTGCACTCATAAATCTGGGGGCTAACTAAGATTAGTGCAATATAGTTTGAGGTCTCTAACAGTGCAGTCAGCCTGTGGCTGGGTCTAAGATCAGGACTATTTAGGGATCAGCTGGGAAGATTCAAACACATGTGCCCTCTCTCTCTCACACCTACTCTGTCTCCCCTCTCAGGATAACCTTCTTTCGCATGGTAACTGAAAGCTCAGAACAACTGTCCTATGAGAGCAGATGTAGTCTGGATTTCCTACAATAGCCTCACCTCACACTTATACTCCTCTCTGTCTTGCTGCCTCTCGCTGAGGAGTCAACACGATTCCTGTATAGCAGGGATTACTGTTTGGTAGATGTTTTTATAAAATCCAGTGTGGGGCTGGAGGGATGGCTTAGTCATTAAGGCATTTGCCTGCAAAGCCAGAGGACCCAGGTTTGATTCCCCAGGACCCATGTTAGCCAGATACACAAGGTGGCACATGTGTCTGGAGTTCATTTGCAGCGGCTGGAGGCCCTGATGCACCTATTCTCAATCTCTCTCTCTCTCTCTCTCTCTCCCCTTTTTCTCTGTCAAATAAATAACTAAGCAAAAAAAAAAAAAAAATCCAGTGTGTGAGCTAGACTACCAGGGCACACTTCTATACCACTGTGTGCACACTTGTGCACAGTAAATTGAATTCTTGACTGAGAGTGAGAAAGAGTGGGGTCAGGGGTTGGAGGAATCTGAGGCTGCTCAAGAATGCTGACTAGATGGAAAGCACCGTACACACTTAGCACTGCCGACACAGGGTTGGGTGGATGGGAAGACCTCCCCAGCCAAGGTCTCTTCAGAGGGGAAGAAGGGGAAAGGAATGTTCCAGAAGAAGAAGGCCCATGTGTCTAGGTGAAGTCCCATACCAGCACAGTGAAGGAGGCTGAGTTACAGCTCACAAGAACCAATCTTGGGAAGAACAACAGTTTGATGCCTCATAATGCAAGTTCCTGTCTCATGGCTGAGAGATGGCTGGAGGGAGGGGTTCCACGGGGTATGCCAATCAAGTAAGTTTGACATCTGCCTCAGTTACATCATGAGACCTTGTCTCAAAAATAATAAAAGCTGGGGAAATAGTTAAGTGGTAGAGAACTTGCTTAACATAGGCCAAGCTATGAGTTTAACCACCAGCACTACAAAAATAAATAAATAAATGAATAGATAAGGCTCATTTATATATGAGATGGGGATGTGGACTTGCAGACCGTTCTACAGGGAGGTGCAGGAAGCAGGAGGTGAAGTGGATAAGAGAGTGGGTTCTAAGCAGGAAAGTAGAAAGGGAATTCATGGGGGTACAAGACATTTAGCCACATTGGAAAGAGTAATAGGGAGTGAATCTGATCAGAATACATCGTGTTCATAAATGAAACTGTCAAAAACAATTTTTTAAAACAAGTAAAGGGTCTGCAGAAATGGTTCAGCAGGTAAGAGTGTTTGTGCAGGACCTGAGTTCGATTGCCAACACCCATATAAGAAGCGGGGCATGGTCATGCATGTCCATAACCCCAGCACAACCAGTCTGACTGAACAATGGCAGCTCTGGGTTCACTCTCAAGGAAATCATGCGAAAGAGTGACAGAGGAGAACATCTAATGTTCTCTAATCTCATGCATGGGGCACATGCAGCTGCACACATAATGCATACAACACACACACACACACACACTACATTGCACAAACTACACATACGCAAAATAAAAATAAAGTTTAAATAATTTTAAAGAGGATATGGACTGGAGATATGCCTTAGCAGTTAAGGTGTTTGCCTGCAAAGCCAAAGGATCCATGTAAGCCAGATGCACAAGGTGGCACATGCATCTGGTGTTTGTTTGCAGTGTCTGGAGGTCCTCATATGCCCATTCTCTCTCTCTTTCTCTCTCTCTCTCTCCTCTCAAATAAGTACTTTTTAAAAAAAAAAAAAAGCAGATTTTTTTCAGGTGCTAGCACTAGCTAACTGTACACGGAGTAACCCAATTTGACTTAATTAATGCCACCCTGAAGCAGAAATTCATGGATCAAATCATCATTGATGATGAGCACATCAGATCCGTTTAGTCAAACAATAGTAGTAGACCTACTATTGCAGATGTTGGCTTCTGTTAACTCACAAGATCTATACAACATTTCAACTTGGATGATGGAGGGGAAAAGAAAGCAGATATTAAAGTGGAAGAGGGACTTGCCAGGAAGAAGGGGTTCAGTGGAATGGGGAGGGAGAGAGGGATGACAGAAGGCAATGAGATATCAAACCACAGTTGTTCAAGTGTAAACATTCTCAATAAAAAGTCAAAAGAGGAACCTTTGTAAAAGCACCTGGAGATGGGGATAGGTGAGGCCTCAAACACACATCGAATATTATCAGAGTTGATTTCTGTTCAGCTAAAGCTCTGGACTCACAAATGCAACTGTTTTCTAAAGGCATCAAACACTGTATTAAAAGGCATAGGTCATACAATAGAACTCATAATCAATTAAAAAATCATAGCGGGACATATTAGAGGGAAGAAGGGGACAGAGAAAGAAGTAAAGGGTAGTGAAAAGACAGAGGGAGGCAAAGTGACTATAATCAAAGCACATTTTGTTCATACATAAAAATTGTCAAAAATAGAAGGACTGGCAGAAAGAAGGGACTCGGTGGAGGGGGACATATGAGGGGGAAAGAAAGGGACGGGAGGGGACTAGGATCATGGTGCACTGTATATATGGATAGATGTTATTGGTAAAATGTTTAAAAACTAAGGCAGATGGTTGGTAGCACTGTTTGGCAGGGAAAGTTGTAGAAAATTATAATTTTGAATGTACACATTCCTTCCACTGGACAGAGCAAGACAGTTTCTATCCAAATACTCCATGCACCTGGAGAAAGATGAAGCCTTTCATGTTGGAAGAAAAATAAACCAATTTTTAGTACTCAAGAATGCAATCGCTGTTTCCTTTCTCGACCTGGTGGTTTGTTTACACTTCAGAAACCATCAGAGAACTCCTGCGAGGCAGACGACGTGGATTTCATTTCTGCTCTTACGACCTATAATAGCTGCGCCACAAGAAACAATTCCCTTCTATATCGAGTTATGTTAAGTGAGGACAGAAGATGGCTTTACATGAACACAGGAATTATATAGATGGGTTATTTAGCAAAAACCACTGCTGACTTAAGCTACCTGTTTGTTTGTTTGTTTTTTTATTGTTGTTGTTGTTTGGTTTTTTCGGGGTAAGGTCTTGCTCTAGCTCAGGCTGACCTGGATTCACTATGGAGTCTCAGGGTGGCCTCCAACTCATGGCAATCCCCCCACCTCTGCCTTCCAAGTGCTGGGATTAAAGACATGTGCCACCATGTCCGGCTTACCTGGTTTTTGGGTTTTTTTTTTTAATTCACAGGGGTTGAAAGCAGTATCAAACTCATTTGCAGACACAGGGCAATGTGGCACAAGGTAGCCTGTTGCTGCTTTTGCTCTGAAAACATTTATGTTGCAAACAAGTTCTCTTTTTAAGAAACCCTGCTTTTGAGAACAGTAATCATACCTAATAGCTTATAACATGTATTGGAATGAACAAAATAACTCTTTTGAGAAAATCGATCAAAATTTGGGAAGATTACTGAAGAACTTAAATTCTAGTAGTTAAAAACCATTCTTTCGGCCGAGTACATGGCTGAGTAGTTAGAGTGCTTATGACCTAAGCATGAGGGCCTTTTGGACCAGAGACCGCTATGTTGGATTCCCCAGAACCCACTTAAAAGGCTAGACATGGCCACACAGATTAATCCCAGTGTGCAGGGAAGTGGAGAGACAGGTAATCACCGGGGCTCACTAATGGAAAGCAGCTCTGGGTTGAAGGAGAAACCGTGGCTCAAGGAAACACATGGATGAGCAAAAGGAGGACAACTGACATTCTCTAACCTCCGTAGGCCTGATCACGGGTCACCTGCGTCTGCACATGCCCTTGTATGCAGCTCACGTTGCACACACACACACTTTAGCATAAACAACTTCAACAAGTCTGAGCTGTCACTCCACTACACTGTGCTCCTAATTCATCCCCATACCACACAGGACCAGCCAGGAGCATTGCTTCAAAAGGAGATGTTGGATTACTTTTGGGACATAGCTTTTCTTCTCACATAATTTTGCACATTTGTTTATATTGAAAAAAAAAGTTCCCTTGTACAAAGTTTCATGAGGCAAAAAGTAACTATACCTCTAAAGCAATTCTGATGATACCAATCTGCATGTTAGTGAAAATGTTAACACACTCACAAACAACCCCATCATGAAGGGCCTGTAGTAAACGTCCTCTGAAAAGCACAAAAATGAAAGATGCGAGTCAGGCACGTTCCAGTTCCAGCAGCCCTCCCCACCCTACACATCTTGCCCCCCCCCACCCTCGCCAGGAGTGATCTCAGAGTGCGCGAGAGTTGGTCATGCAGGTTTGTTTCCCATACCTGTCACAGTATGAAATCACCCCACTACCAGCCTGAGGAGAAGTTCTCTTTTCTTACAGCAAGATAATGTTTTAAAAAGCTGACTTTTAAACCTCTTACTGAATTTTTTAATGGATTAAATTCATCATGTCACCAGCTGCTGTGCGGCTAATAGAGCCATAAAACACTGTATTAAAGGATTACCCATGCAAAATTTCCTCTGGTGCTAATGTGAATTTTAATACTTTTAACATTTAGTTGAGATGGGAATGTCCAAGAACAGCTTGTTCAATAGGTTGTTCTATAAAATTAAGTTCCTCATCTCATCAGAAATGCCAGGACTCCATTAAGTTAAAATTTTACAGAGAGACTAAGATGATTCACTGTGCAGCTTTTGTGAGCAGGGAGACAACATCTGCTTCTACAATGATGCTATTTTTGAAAAGGAAAGAAAAAAAGCAAAATAATCATGAATCCCATAAGTTCTGAAAACTGGGCTGAGTAGAGGAAAATGCTAACTTCAAATTTGAAGAAGGTCACTTTACAGTGAGGGGCACCTACATGCGTGTCTCTCCAGTGTCATTTGTCAGAGGCAACAAGGTCCGAAAACATACATGCTGGTAATTACTTACTCAAAATCACATAGATGTTACACTTTTCAGAACAAGAACTTGATATGTATCTATGTAGGTGACAGAAAAGAAAGCAGAAAAAAATGTAGCTAGCAGAGGGTGGAAGAATAATGAAAGCAAGAGGCAGATTGAGAAGTTCGCCTTCTTTGTTCTATGGGGCAATGCTGGGACCTTGAGATATCCCAGCTTGCCCAAGCTCACACAGCCAATGGAAGCATATCAGGATAAAACCGAGATCTCCTGACACCAGACAAGGGACCACAAGCCTACCTCACCAATACATGCATATCGATTTCGTTCATATGAAACAGCTTACATATTAAACAACAATAAAGAATCGATAAGCACACAGTGAAAAGATCCTCCTGTGAAAGGTTTATGAATTAAAAAATAAATCTATACATCTGGCCCATTATTTCCAAAATAGTTCTCAACCAGACCATCTTCCGAATATGCAACTTGGAATTCTATGTTCTTAGGTATGTCTTTTTCCTCTCTTCTGTTCATGAAGGACCCTGAAAATCCTCCTGCAACTCTCACCTGGGCATCTGAGAGGTGACAGCATTTCTCAAAGGAAATGCATCTTAAATAAGCCTATAAATGTGGTAGAGGCTTCAAAGGCTCCTCACAATTAAAGCAGAGTTTAAGATGTGCTCTGTGCTTTATTCGGAAAAACAACCCCAAGATGATCGGTTTTAATGGGAATTCTCCAAGGTTCTTTACCCTGGCTGAATTTTTGTCCACAGCTCTGTATTTTGTACTCTGTATGTATTACTGTTCTGAGAGCCTGTCATTTCTTATCAGAATGAGAACGGCTAAAGAGATAATATTTCAATAACATACTGGCCTGATCATAAAATAACTCAATGGAAATGTGTAACTGCCTCAGGCAGCCCGGCAGGGTACTCAGCTGTCAGATGATTTCTATTCTAGGGATTTTTTTATGGTTACATTTTCTGTTATATCAGACATCCCCTCAAGTCTTAGTTATGCTTTTATTCAAAAGGGAGAGCTGCAGTATAAAGACCTACAAAACTTATTATGATATATTACTGTAAAGAAATAAAAGTAGCCGCTACAGTAGCATATTGATAAGGACAGGCCTGTCACATTAATTGACCTTTTCCCATCTTGCCCACCAGGGCTGAGGCCTGAGTCTCCTGGTTGCTAGGCAACCGAGGTCACAGTTTTCAGGTCTGAAATGCACAACCTCCTCAGAAAGGAGATGTGGTCTTCAGAGAGAACGTAGATACTTGGCAGCGTTAAGAATGGGCAGCGTGACACAGAATGAGTTCTGGTTTGTTTTTTAATCATGCTAAGGGCCAAGGTGGAGAAACTGACTTTTGTGAAAGATTGTGGGAACAGATCTTTAAGTTCTGGTGATTAGAGTCTGTCGTTGGAATACCCACTCCAGATTTTCTTTGATAACCATGCTAACATATGGCTCAGAATCGTAGCTGCCGGGGCAATGATGATCAAACTCTCATTTCAAACATGCCTCACACAGATATGTCAGCAACACAGAGTGATCCAGGGAGAGTGATTTGGGGTGAGGGTGGGGGGGATTACTGCATTCTGCCATGTTTGATGATAGTGCTGCTAGGAGCATGTCACCCCTAAAGGTCACCTGCAAGAGAGCTCATTCACTAGCCTTCCTCCACTGCCAACTCAACACTTCCTTTAAACTTTAATAAAGGGCACCTGAGAGAACCCATTTCTCAACTGAAAGAAACCCCACATCCCTATGTAATTGCATCTGACGCTCTGTCCCATATGCATGTATTTAACTTCAGTTATGTAACCCTAATAACATGTCAATCAACTCAACTTTTCAAGCACAAAGCTTGCTAGATTTAAGTACATATCAGAAGTCAGGGAGAGCATTTGAATTTCCCATTTCACAATTTATTTGATCTTGATTTTTTTTTTAGCCCTACACAAAGAACTACCATTTGTATTTCGCTTTATTTCAGACTCACTCTGTAACTATAATAATATTTGAGGAAAAAGATAAGGTTATTGACTCTTAAAGTTTTATTTTGCTTCATGAGATGTTTTGAAGGGGAGAAAATTATAAGTATGCACGTGCAGTGCGTGGTGGCACACACCTTTAATCCCAGCACTCGGGAGGCAGAGGTAGGAGGATCGCCATGAGTTTGAGGCCACCCTGAGACTACATAGTGAATTCCAGGTCAGCCTGGGATAGAGTGAAACCCTACGTGGAAAAAGCAAAAAAATAAATAAATAATGTGTGTGAGTGTAAGTGTGAGTGTTTGTGTGTGTGTGTGTGTGTTGATGGTGAATAATTTGGAGGCCAGACATTAAAGAGACTGATAGAATGTTTCCTGGTTCCTTTCACTCTGGGCCACATGTAAGTTCTTGCAGATCCCATGTGATGACAGGCCTGGCCACTCGACAGACATCCCGGCTCATATAAATAGCAATGAGATCGCCAGGGGGCGAGTCATGTGCCCCGAGACTGTGGCTGTCAGTTAGCTCTAATGATTTCTTCGGCCCTTCAGGGTGAAAAATTTACTTCATACTTTTTTTTGTCTAATATTTGCCATTTTCCTTTCCCTGAAGATAACTGTCATTTTTAGATATGTCTGCTGCCTTTTCCAAGTTGTCAGCCCGAAAGAACATAAAAATGAGGCCGTCAGAAAAGGCATAGCCCCTGGTGCTTCGGGGTGGAGCAGGGCTCCTTCAGGCTGCAAGAGGCAAGCAAGTGTCTAAGACCCCGCACAGCCCCAGCCGAGGGTCAGGTGTGTGCCCCACCTGAGGCATCGCTTCCCAAAACTCAGAGGGCAGGAACGGGAAGTCAGCATCCTCCACTCACAGGGACAGAGGCAGGTGGAGAGTTCTGAGCAAGTGTGCACCATGCCCAGAACTGTGCGAACACTGGCCAGCCGGACTCCACGGAGACCAATGCAGGGCAGAGACAAAGATGTCAGAGACCTCTACAGCAGAAGAATGGGGTGGCTGTACTGAATCTAATTTTTAAAATATGAGCCTGCGTTCTGTATGTCTTTTTCTGTTGAGTGATCTTCTCTCTAAAATATTATTCATTTATTTATTTATTTATTTATAAGATAAAGAGAGGGCCTAGAGAGATGGCTTAGCGGGTAAGGTGCTTGCCTGTGAAGCTTAAAGACCCAGAGGTTCAATTCTCCAGGTCCCACATAAGGCAGATGCACATCCCACTTACAAATAACGTCCAGATTGCATGTGCCACTTTATGCATTTGGTTTTATATGGATACTGGGGAATCGAACCCAGGCCATCAGTCCTTTGCAAGCAACAGTCATTAACTGCTGAGCTATCTCCCCAGCCTGTGATTCTCTTTCTTGACAGATTATGTCTTATGAAAACATGGGTCCACAATGGATTGTTCTGTTTCTCATTTTTAAAAACCAGCCTTTGAGAGGTACTGTCCAAAGCTAAGCCATTATAACCAGCTTGCCAAGGTTCTGGTTAAAACTGGTAAGTCGGCTTTCATGCAGAGCTCTTGACTGTGGGGGAGGCAGGGAACCCACTGAGGGCGTCACTGAGGCCCTTTTGCCTCTAACAACACAGTGCTTGCAATATATTCTCTGAGCCAGGCTTTCTTTCCCCGTGTCTCTGCTGGCAGACATGGTTGCCTGAGTGAATTTACAGTCAGGCAGACTTTTTTCTCTGTGTGTGGCAAGAAGGTAGGGGTCTTGTTCCGGAGGGACCTGTGCCACACAACTATGACCTCTCTATCCTAGCTGCCTGCCAGGAGGTCGAATTGCTCCACAATCACTGTAGGACTGATCCTGACACCCTCAAACTCCTCTCACTCTGTCCCAGCTCACCCCAGCTTCCCAGGGGGACTGGCGGGCTGGGTTCTCAGATCCAGTCTCCGTCTGCCCCACTTCACTGGGCGCCACAGGGATGACGGCTTCCACACGTCCTTACACGCGTGGATCCCACTAAGGTGTGTTCAGAGAGAGGCGTTGGCTGTGCATTGGAAAGCAAAGAGCTCTTCTTCTCGCCCTGAATTGGGTGGGCATCTCCAGCCGCAACTGCATCTGCCTAGGATTCTGAATGGCACCCAGCAGTTGCCGCTGTAGCCCCAGCCCCACCCAATGAGCCTGCTCCAGAGGCCTGCCGACACCACCTTCCCCTGTGCCGCTTCACCCCCAGGGCACCTCTGAGCGCCTCCCTGCCCCTCGTCCGTGGTGCTTGCATCACCTCGTCACCGACTCCCTCCATTAGTTTCTCTCTGTTTGGCACGCCCAGTGTGACTGGTATTCTATGTTGCACGGACAACTACGTAAGTAATATCTAGACCAAACTGAGAACGTGTAGACATTATTCATGTCCAACAGCTAGCCCCGGACTCGAAGCGCTGCAGGCATCAGGGTTCCAACTTCTCCACTGCTGTGTCCCAAGTGCCTCACACCTCATTGGCACACAGTCAATATTATTTGATATTTTGATTTTTTTTAAAAGCAAGAAAAATGACCGCCTGGCTAGCTCAGTCAGTAGAGCATGAAACTCTTAAAAGGCAAGTAAAGGAATATTTTGCATAAGTATTTCTAAATAAAGAAAATCTAACATTTTTAATCATGTTCAATGTGAAGTAAGGCTAAGGGATTTCACTTATTTTTATTTTTTATTATGATTATTATTATTATTATTATTATTTTGTATTTTCAAGGTAGGGTCTCACTGTAGCTCAGGCTGACCTAGAATTCACTATGTAGTCTCTCAAGGGTGGCCTCGAACTCATGGCGATCCTCCTACCTCTGCCTCCCAAGTGCTGGGATTAAAGGCATGCGCCACCACGCCCAGCTCACTTAATTTTTTTCTGGTTTTAAACTTTTTTATTGACAAGTTCCATAAACATAAACAACATACCATGATCATAATTCCTTCTGATCATCCTTCCTTTCCCCTCCCCAACACCCCCTCCACTGAATCCCTTCTTCATTCCAACTAGTCTTTCTTCTATTTTGATGTCTCCCTTTTGTTTCCTCCTAGTAGCAGGTTTTGTTTAGATAGCATCAGGCACTGTGAGGCGTGTGAATGTCAAGGCCACTTGGTGTCTGGGAAGACGGTATTGTCAGTACTCCTCCCCTTCCTTTGGTTTTTACGTTCTCTCTGCCACCTCTTCTACAATGGTCTCTGAGCCTTGGAGGATGTGACAGAGATGTCTCACTTACTGCTGAACACTCCACTGTCACATCTCAGAACTTTTGTGAGTTTCGAGTCACTCCACTTTCTCTAACCAAAAGTGAGAGAAACATTAACTAATATATGAGAATAAACATTAGTACTTAAAGGGAAGTTTGGTGGGCATAATATATCCACTTAGCCAGACTACAGTAGTAGTTGCCTGCTGGAGTTTATGACCAACCAGGCCACAGGCTTTTCATTAGGGTTTTGGCACCTAGCAGGAATCTTCTTCTGCAGAACAAAAATTATTAATTACTTATTTATTTTTTGTTTGTGTGTAAGTGAGGGCGTAGGAGTGGTACAAGCCAGGGCCTCTTGCCAAAAGCTTGTGCCACTGTTTACATCGTTTATCTGGTTGCCTCGAAATTGAACCCAGGACCTGCAGGCTTTGCAGGCAAGTATCTTTACCCAACGACTCATCTTTCCAACCCCACACTTAAATGTTTTTAAGCTTCAGTCACTCTGACTAATGAATAGTCACTGGCTTACCTTGTCAGCAATGAAATGAACTCAAAGGAATTTAATTTTCCCATTAGAGAGAGAGAAAAAAAAAAAGTCCTCTAAATTTGCTTTCCCACAAGGAAAAAAATAGCTTCAGAATTCCTTGCTGAAACCTAAATTTAGCCGGTCAGTTTCTACCTGGGCAAAGTGGACTTACTTGTAAGAGTAAATTATCACATCATAAAACTGTCTAGTGGGATTCTAGCTGTTTGAGGTGTTAAATACCCATGTCACCTTCAAAGAAAACTACTTTTGACATTTACTTCTTAGAAGAAAGGCAGGTACTAATGTAGACAGGACTGACCTGAGGCGACACTGGGAAGCTATGAGATTTCTAGTTACCTGCCTCCCTCCTGACACAGCAGGTGCCCTCAGCTCTCTCTGTGGCTCCTCTGCTCCAACGCTTCTACCTCAACACAGCAAGCACTGAGCAACACTTGTCCACACCGAGCCACAGATGACCTATATGGCTTAGAACGCTGTCAGTCTCTGCAATATCCGCATCATCACAGTAATTTTAGACATTTTAGAAAGTTCTAGAATTGCCTGGAAGACAATCAAAATCCAGATTACTAGGTATGACCCCGAATTCTCTTTAGGAAGTTATTCTCTTTAGGGTAAGGTTCCCCCCCCCCAATTGCAATTTTTTAAATATTTTATTTATTTGAGAGAGAGAGAAATGAGAGGGAGGGAGAGAGGGAGAGGGAATGTGGGCGCTCCAGGTCCTCCTGCCACTGCAGACAAACCCACATTCATGGGCCACTTGGTGCGTCTGGCTTTACATGCGTATTAAGGAATCAAACCTGGCTCATCTGATTTTGCAAACAGGCACTTTTAACCACTGAGCAATTTCTCCAGCCCCCTATTTGCATTTTTAACAAGCTCCCAAATGGTGAAGGAGATAATTGTGACGACCCCGACACTGAGCAGGGACCACTGAATTAAAGGTCCTTCACATCACACCAGGATGCCTGGAGCAGGTTCAGATGGTGCTGCCAAGGGGATCTGCTTGTTTCTACGTAAGAGATTGGAGCATCTCAATTTTCAGAACAAACCAGTAAGCAAGCATTTAAAAATATTTCTTAGATTTACTCATCTTCCCCTCCCTCAAAAAAAAAAATCATTTATTAGGTCTATGGTGACACTTAGAAAAAAATCTAAATGCACCTAGGATGGTGAGATTGAGGCCTTTGGGGGACCTCTGTAGGGAGGCCAGCATACAGGCAAAGAGCTTCATTAGTAGACCCCAGTTCCTATCCCAGCCTCTCTTCTTGACCTCATGGAATTGTGAGGAAATTACTGAACCTTAATAAGCCTCAGTCTGTTCGTCTTTGTAATGGAATTTTCACTAAAAATTTCTTCCTGTAAAACCCTGTCCCACCTTCTCACGGGGCACCCTCGAACCCAACAAGTCACTACACCTGCTAAGGACGAAGCTCCAAGTGCAGGGCCCTCATAAATGCTCAGGGGTGTGGACCTTCTTCAGAATTTTCAGTTGCTAGACAAACACTTTGCTGATGGGCTTCCTTCTAAAGGGGGCACTGCTTGGCCAATCTGCATAAACCACTATGTATTTTCTTTAATGACAGAAGTCACCTTGACTGGTTACATTTGACTATAGACTTCACTGGTCATTTCCACTCAACTGCTAGAGAGTTCCTTGGAAAGTTTTTATTGAAGAATCTAATACACAAACATGACCATATTCCCCTCTTGTTACTGTTACTCCCCCTCATCCACAGCTTTCCCCTTGAGCCCCTTCCTCTTTCCAAGCAGTCATTCTTCTGTTCTGATGTCTCCTTCATTTTCTGTCCCTCCACCCCCATGTCAAAATGCTGATGTGCTCAGTCGTGTTCAGATCTTCTGGGGGTAACGACCTCCACTGTGAGACCATGAATGCACTGGGCGGTTTGTGTGTGGAGCACTGTGTCCAAGAGGAGCTCCTCACACCCTCTGGCTCTTACGTTCTTTCTGTGTCCCTCCTCTGCAGTACTTCCTGAACCTTGGGGGATGTAACAGATTTGCTTCTTTTAGCGCTGAACAAGACTTTTGTTTTCAGCACTTGGATGAGATTTTAGTCTCTTGCTACCTACGGCCATCTCCATAGAGAAGCTTCTCTGGCTGGAAGTCAGAGCAGCACTAACTTTCTTTTTCTCCGCCACCTCCTCCACAAGGTTCCCTGAGGCCTGGCTTGGGTGGTAGGGATGGTTTGTCCAGTGTGAGGCTATGAACTGTCTCATTTTCCCAACACCTCAGTGGACCTTGGATCTCCTCAGGATTCACTGCCACCTTCAAAAAAAACAAAAAAAAAACTTCTCTAACCAAAAGTGAGAATGGCCCTAATCTATGGGTATAAATACAACCATTTAGAAGGCAGTTTGATGGGTACAATGTATCTACTCAGCCAAAGAACAGAGTAGCTTCACCACTATGGCCTAGGACCTCTCAAGTCCTACACTTTGGACTTGGTTATCAGCACCATGCATGGACTCCTCCTCCACCCATGAAGTGGATCCAGTTAAGGAGCAGTTGGTTACCCCCATAGCTGACCTACCACTACTGTACCAGTGGGCATGTGTTGCCTGGTTGGCCCACTGTGTAATTTGCAGACCCCTCTGTTGGTTAAGACTGTTGATACGTTCCCTTCCCTGGCATCTGCACAGCGCTTTCTAACACTGTCAGCTGGTCAGTAGGGAGGAGGCTTCCAGCTCACTTCCAGCTCAATTTCCCAGTGTCCTATGACGGAAGCATGTGGTGTCTTTAGCAATAAGGCCTTACCGTCTAGATCTAGTGGCCCTGGAACACTGGCAACAGCCTGTGATTTTTTTAGGGGGCTCATGGTCCTCCATGACCAATGACTCACTGAGGCGGGGAGGAACTTACCCCTGGCATTGGGGTTTACCTACAACAATCTCAGGCTTTCAAGTACAGCATTCTCCACCCCAACAGGGTACTTCTGCCCAAAAGCTCTCTTTTTTAAAATTGTCTATTTTACCTAGCTAATGAGGAAGTATATTTCTTTTTCTTTTCTTTTCTTTTTTCTTTTTTTCTTTCTTTTTTTTTTTTTTTTTTTTTTTTGAGGTAGGGTCTCACTCTAACTCAGACTTCACTGCGTAGTCTCAGGCTGGCCTCAATTTCACAGCAATCCTCCTTCCTCTGCCTCTCAAATGCTGAGGTTAAAGGCATGTGCCACAATACCCCAAAAAATGTAGATTTCTATGTGACTTTAAAAAAATAAAAGATTTTATTTATGTATGAGAGAGAGAGAATGAGTGTACCAGGGCTTCCTGTCTCTGCAAATGGACTCCAGATGCATGTATCACTTTGTGCATCTGGTTTTACATGGACACTAGAGAATTGATCTAGGCCACAGGCTTTTCAAACAAGAGCCTTTAATGGCTGAGCATCTCTCCAACCCTATATGAGTTTTTTACAACGTCTTTAGCTTTGTGTGTATCTCTTCCCACCTCCTCAACTCTTCCCTTCCTTTCCTCTGACTCTACTTGGACGTTTTCATCCCCTGCATTCTGTCCCTCTACTTAGTTTCTACTGACTCCTCACCTAATCTCTCCCTACTTCTCCTCCTACCTGGTCTCAGTCTAGCTTCCTGGCCTCTATTACTGACTATTTATCCACCTTATACACATATCTACAAGTTCAAAGCTAGTTCTGCATATGAGAGAACATGTAGTGTTTGTCTTCTGAGCCTGAGTTAACTCAGTATAACTTTTTCCAGGGACATCTATTTTTCCTGCAAATTTTATAATTTCATTTTTATTTATAGCTGAATAAAACTCTGCTGTGATCATATACCACATCTTCATTATCCATTCATCAGTGGATAAGGATCCAGGCTGACGCCATTTCCCAACAATTGTGAACAGAGGGACATACGTGGTTGAACAAGTGTCTCTAAGGTATATGCCAGAGTGGTACAGCGTGAGGAGCCTCCTTACTGATTTCCATGATGGCTGTACTAGTTTTACACTCCCATCAACAGAGCCTAAGTGTTCCTCTTTCCCTAGCACCATTGATTGTCACCAACATTTGTTGTCATTTGATTTTTTGATGTAGCCATTCTGATCAGCATGAGATGAAATCTCAAAGTTGTTTTAACTTGCACTTCCCTGGTGGCTAAAGATGTTGAACATTTGTGGTCCCTCGTATTTCTATCTTGAGACCTCTCTGATCAGTTCCATGGCCCATTTTCTTTTTGATTGAGTTTGATCTTCTTCGTTGCTTAATGTTTTGAGTTCTTTCTATAGTAAAGATAGTAATCCTCTATTAGATGTGTAGGTGGGAAAGGTTTTCTCTTTCTCTGTTGCTTGTCTCTTGACTCTGTTGACAGCTTCTTTACCTATACAGCAGTGTTTTATTGTCATGAGATCCCATTTGTTGTTTGTCTTATTTCTTGAGGAAAAATAGATGTCCCTGAAAAAAATTATACTGAGTTAACTCAGGCTCAGAAGACAAACACTGCATGTTCTCTCATATGCAGAACTAGCTTTGAACTTGTAGATATGTGTATAAGGTGGAGAAATAGTCAGTAATAGAGGCCAGGAAGCTAGACTGAGACCAGGTAGGAGGAGAAGTAGGGAGAGATTAGGTGAGGAGTCAGTAGAAACTAAGTAGAGGGACAGAATGCAGGGGATGAAAACGTCCAAGTAGAGTCAGAGGAAAGGAAGGGAAGAGTTGAAGGGGTGGGAAGAGATACACACAAAGCTAAAGACTGGAGTCCCATTCAGAAAGTCCTTCCCATTTGTTGAAAATGCTGTGTTTTCTTCAGTGTGTGTGTTTTGGCCTTTTTGTCAATTTCAGGTGGCTGTAGTTACATGAACTTATACCTGGATCTTCTATTCTATTCTATTCTATTCTATTCTATTCTATTCTATTCTATTCTATTCTATTCTATTCTTTCTACTAATTCTTTTCTATTCCACTGATCCATGTGCCTGTTTCTGTGCCAGTACCATGCTGTATTTTTGTTTATTTATTTATTTTTGGTTTTTTCTGTTGTTGATTTTGTCTTTTCCAGGTAGGGTCTCGCTCTAGCCCAGGCTGACCTGGAATTCACTATGTAGTCTCAGGGTGGCCTTGAACTCATGGCGATTCTCCTATCTCTGCCTCCCAAGTGCTGGGATTAAAGGCGTGTGCCACCACGCCCGGCTTCCATGCTGTGTTGCTGTGTTTTTACTACTATATCTCTGTGGTATAAAACTTGAAATCTGGTATGGTGAAACCACTAGCAGTATTCATTTTGCTAAAGATATTTTTGGTTATCCAAGGCCTTTTGTGCTTTTATATGAACTTTACGGTCGTTTTTTCTGTTTCTGTGAAGAATGAAGCTGGGATTTTGATTGGAATTGCAGTGAATCTATAAATTGCTTTTGGTAGGATAGCCATTTTCATTATATTAATTCTTCCTATCCATAAGCATGGGAGAGCTTTCCATCTTCCTCAGTTTCTTTATTTGGTGTTTTAAAGTTTTCATCATAGAGGTCTTTCACTTCCTCAGTTAGTGGTAGTCTGAGATATTTAAATTTTTGTGTGATTGTTCCTCTAATTTCTTTCTCAGCATAATTGTCACTAGTACATAAGAAGGCTGCTGGTTTCTATGTGTTAATTTTGTATCCTGACACTTTGTTGTAAGTGTCCATCAGCTCTAGGAGTTTTCTGGTGGAGTCTTTAGGGTCTTTTAAATACAGAATTATGCCATCTGCAAATAAGGCTAGTTTGACTTTTTTCTTTCCAGTTTGTATCCCTTTTATTTCTTTCTCTTATCAATCTAGCTAGACTTCAAGTACTGTACTAAATAGCAGTGGGAAGAGTGGACACCGTTAAAGAAAAACCCAGCAACAACAAGTGAGATCCTTTCTCAAACAAGGTGATAGGAGAGGACCAGCACCCTACAGTTGTTCTTTCACGGCACAGGCCAGCCCCAGGCACAAACACACACCACACAGAGAGACAGAGAGAAGACCCTGCACAAAATGATTGCAAGTTGTACAAGTGGAGACTACTAAAGGTTATTTCTGGCCTGGAAAGATGGCTTGGCAGTTAAGGCACTTACCCGTGAAGCCTAAGGACCTATGTTCAACTCTCCAGGTCCCACATAAGCCAGACAAGCAAGGTGATGCAAGTAAGCAAGGTCGCACATGCACACAAGGTGGCACATGTCTGGAGTTTGATAACAGTGGCTGGGAGGCCCGGGGCTCCAATTCCCTCTCTCTCTCTCTCTCTCTCTCTCCCTCCCTCCCTCCATCTGTCCCTCCCTCCTTCCTTCTCCCTTTTTCATAAAAGGAAACATCAGTCTGTTGGGCTTGTCTCAAAAGAAAAAACGGTTGCTTCTGCTTCTAGATATTTTGCGCCAGGGAGAAGGATTTTTTTTTTTTTTTTTGAGGGAGGGTTTCACTAGCTCAGAGTGATCTGGAACTCACTCTGTAGCACAGGCTGGCCTCAAACTCTTGACAATGCTATCTCAGCCTCCATAGTGTGGGGCTCAGGATCTTTTTTAAATATTTTACTTATTTATTTATTTATTTATTTATTTATTTATTTATTTATTTATTTATATGACAGAGAAAGAGGGAGGGAGAGAGAGAATGGGCATAACAGGGCCTCCAGCCACTGCAAACAAACTCAACACATGTGCCCCCTTGTGCATCTGGCTAACGTGGGTCCTGAGGAATCAAACCTGGATCCTTTGGCTTTGCAGACAAATGCCTTAATGGCTAAGCCATCCCTCCAGCCCTCAGGATTTTTTTTTTTTTTGGTTTATTTTTTTTTATTTATTTATTTGAGAGTGACAGAGAGAGAGAGAAAGAGGCAGATAGAGAGAGAGAGAATGGGTGCACCAGGGCTTCCAGCCACTGCAAACGAACTCCAGATGCATGCACCACCTTGTACATCTGGCTTATGTGGGTCCTGGGGAGTCGAGCCTCAAACATGGATCCTTAGACTTCACAGGCAAGTGCCTAACCACTAAGCCATCTCTCCAGCACCCTCAGGACTTTTTTTAATGAGTGAATTTATTTATTGCTTATTCTCAAATCAGTAAGACCTACATACAGTATTATCAGCCATTACCTAATCAAGACAAGCCTCTGACGGTACTGTGTTACAGTCGTGTTCCTGGTTCACACTGCCTTAATTCTAATGTTTGTTTATTATTTTTTTTTCATCAATGTAAAAGCCTTTTATTTGCTTGAAAAAGCTTTTGGTATCGTTTCATTTTAAGGTAGTGTCTGTCTTTGACTGTAAGGTGACTTTCTTTATGACAGAAAACGGATGGATCCCATGTTCTGATCCAGCCTGTATGCCTATTTCTCTTGATTGGGGAAGTGGAGCCCATTAATATTTAGAGTTATCACTGAAAGGCATAAGCTAATCCCTGTAATATTTGTGATGTGTAGAGTTTGGTGCTTTCTTGATCATCATTTGCTTAACAACTCTTTGAGCTTTGATTATTGTTTTTTCCCTCCTATAGCCTCTTGAATTGTAAAGTATTGAATCCAATATTCTCTGGAAGGCTGGCTTCATGCTCATATATTCTTTTGGCCTCCTTTCATCATGGAAATTTTTCTTTCTCCTCCTATTATGAAAAATAATATTACCGGCTAGAAGTTTAGGTGGTGGCCTTGTCTTTCAATATTTGAAATGCTCCATTCCAAGCCTTTCTGTCTTTTAGAGTTTCCACTGAAAAGTTGGCAGTATATATGTAATATCTCTTTCTTGTAGCTTTTAGTACCATGTCTTTTTTGTGTTTATTTAGTGGATTTTTTGTTGTTATTGTTGTTGTTTTTCAAGGTAGGGTCTCGCTCTAGCCCAGGCTGACCTGGAATTCACTATGTAGTCTCAGGGTGGCCTTGAACTCATAGCGATCCTCCTACCTCTGCCTCCCAAGTGCTGGGATTAAAGGCATGCGCCACCACGCCCAGCATGTATTTAGTGTTTTAACTGTAATATGACTCAGGGAATTTATTTTTGATCCTGACCACTTGGTGGTCTATTTCCTCTTGTACCTGGGTGAACCTCTCTTTCCCAATATTTGGAAGTTTTATCATTTCTTGCATTGTCTGCCCACAATAGTCTGTCCTCTACATGGTCTTTTCTATTGGTAAGGCTTCCAGGGAGCTTTTTATTTCAGTTAGTGCATTTTTATTTCAGTTATTGCTTTTTATTTTCCGTTATTTGCATTTTTATTTTAGTTATTGCATTTTTTCAGTTACTGCATTTTCATTGGTGCATTTCCTTTTTAGTGTCTCTATCTCTGTCTTAGGTTCTGTTGTCCTATCTTGGTTTGACTTCCACATTTAATTTCATGTAGTTGATGGTTTGCATTCTCTTGAGTTCACTCATGTGTTTGCTTGTGTGCTCTTTGAATTCATTCACTTGTCTATTGAGGTATTTTAATTGATCATTAGAGCACTCTTAGATTTCATTCAGGAATTTATTCATGTCCTTTCTAAATTTATTTTATGTATTTATTGTAATTGTGTTTTGGAATTCTTTGCTGGAATTTCCTCTAATTTCTCACTGGAAGCTTCTACTTTGTGGCTGGACACT
The DNA here is from genome assembly GCA_036346955.1 of Dipus sagitta. Taxonomy (NCBI): domain Eukaryota; kingdom Metazoa; phylum Chordata; class Mammalia; order Rodentia; family Dipodidae; genus Dipus; species Dipus sagitta. The sequence continues at coordinate 63,273,911 of CM070786.1, forward strand.
TCTGGTGTGGGTCTGTTGCCTTGGTTCCTTGTGTTACTTATTTTGCATTGGAATTTGACCATCTGGATACATTTCTCTGTTTTGTCAAGAATGTAGCAACAGTGACAGCACTAGGGACACAGGACTGGGTTGGGGGAGAATAAACAACTGACCAGTCACTCACCAGCTTTGCATGGACCACTGGGTGCTCATGGCAAACGTGCACTTGGGCTTGGGGGGTAAAGGAGCCAACCATGAACTCATTGGTCTGCGGATGGGGTTGCTCTGCCAGTGGACATAAGGCTGGGTTCCGGGGGGAGAGGGAGAAGACAACTGTGAACTCACTGGGCCTGGGCTGGGGCTGCTCCCTTACCAATTTTTTAAATTAAGTCTATCATCCACTCATTTTTTAAAAAATTAAAAAGCTGAAATAGACAACACTTTCCCGTTTAAAAAAAAAAAAAGTCTGCCACCCAAAAGCCTGAGAATTTGATTGCTCATTCTAAACTTGTCAGATTGATTAATATCTTTTACAGCCTCTTCTTACCATGGAACATGGCATGTGACTTAGCAGTTCATTTAATTTGTTCAATAAACAATTTCAAGGTGCTACCTGCTCGGGCTATGTCTCTGATCAGTGAGGCTAGTGGACATTTAATAGATAACCCCTCAGATTCCTGAGGAGAAGCACACAGAGGGCTCGTGCTTCACTGAGGAGTGAAGCTTAAATCCGATGCTTTATATCTGATAAGCACGACATTCAAGGTTTTAAAAAACAACCACCCAAGCTCTCAGTTTCTTCATCTATAATATTAACAGAATAATGCCAAACTCCAAGAGGCTTTACAAAATTAAATATGATATACATATGCAGAGAAGTTGGCGCTGATGGCTGTACATAGTAGGTCCATCTGCAGCCTCTCTCTGTACATAGTAGGTCCGTCTGCAGCCTCTCTCACCTCCCAGAGAAGGATGAAAGATGAAGACTGACATTTAGAAAAGTGAATTTCATGGAAGGATGATTATGATAAATGCTACACTCAATGGTTAGAAGCTACTTCTGTGGAAACACAGATTATTCTCAGTAGCTACCTCACCAGACTATTTTGAAGGTCAAAGGAAATAATGCATCGAAAGTCCCCAATAGACACGTATTATTTAATAAGTGTCCATCGATGCTGATTCCTTTCTCCCTGCCTCCCCTTCATCCTAACTGAGGAGACTTGTGGAAACATGTCGTGAGCTAGATGTCGCAAGCAGAGCAGAATGCAAGCTCTCCCAAGCTGCTTCTGCTTTTGTGCGTTGCCTTTGGTGCTATGAGCGTGCTCCACTCAGTGCCACTTTCCCAAGTACTTCCAACTCCTCCTGTGTCTGAGGTCACAGCTAGCAAAGGATTGTCACTCCCCAAAGAATACATCCACCTGCTAACAAGCTCCTTTTGTCCGTGTGTGATGAAAGGCAACCGGAAACCCGCTGGAGTGAAGCATTTAGGAACAGAAACTTGGGAAGGCTGTTGGAGAATTCTACCAGAGAGATGGGGAAAGCCACCAAGTGGAAGCAGGGTGCATGCAAAGAGCTCTTTGAACTTTTTACCTTTGGTGCTGCTTTTGATCTGCACCTCACAAGATCTTACTAAAAGCATATTATCTAGCTTAAACTTTGAATGCTCGCCATTTTCCCCAGTAGCCTGGGGGCAGTGTAAAGCAGTGCATGTGAGCTTCATGTCATGCCTCCATGTCATAAAGTACCTGTGGGGAGAATGTTGCTGCGCAGGTATGCTGGCGGGGAGAGGGTCTCTGCTCCGTCGCCTCACACAGCTTTCTACAAGGCTCGCCTGCCCACGAAGTGGGTTCCAATTACTCAGGAATGTTCAGCCTGCGCTGGCTCACACCCAAGGCAATCCATCTTAGAAGAGCCACAGACACCTGGTTTCCAAGACAAGATGCCTTTGCTTAGTCCATTTCAACTGATTGTCTGGTTTCCTGATCTTCATACCACCTTTGGAGGAAAAGCACCACTTAAATTTTAAGAGCAACCGCTGGTTGGCACCTTAGCTCTCCCAAGTAAATGGGAGGTGACTGGTGTCTTACAAAGTAAAGCAAATGACTGTTAATGAGACTCTGATGTGTAGGTACAATCAGATTGATTATTTTCTTATATTTGACAGAGCTGACTGCATGTGATTCTGTACAAGCCATGGTGTGATGGAGTAGAATATTGTATTTGATAGAGCTTAGTGTACACAACTCTTTTCAGGCCACTGTGTGATGAGTAGAATATGGACAGAACCAGAACCTTCAGGGTACAGACCTGCCCAATTCTGCTTAAGAAACATCGCAAACCAAGAAAAAAAATAGAATATCAAATAATGCCGGTTTGTTTCCAGGGGTGATGTACTTCCCAAGGAATGTCACTTTCTCTCTGCATGTAAGTCAGGCCCCTTTCTATTTCAATAATGGTATTAACTGAGAGATCTATCCCAAATCAAGGGCTGAATAAGACTCAATGTGACAAAGTTTTCAGAGGTTGGAACTTCAGGATAGTGTGTTGGTGAAGAGAGTGACTGATCCAGACTCCACATGCCCTCAGTACAGTTTTGCTGACATGGAAAATCACACCGTTCCAGATATCACTTTCCAGGTAGAGGCAGAAAAGTGCAAGAGAGGGTGCTGTTACTAGTCAGGGAACTCCAGAGAGGCATAGCCAACAGGACAGCTGGATGTATGGATGATTGATTGATTGATTGATTGATTGATTGATTGATTGAAGATAGATGAATGGAAGTATAGGTAGATGATAGGTAGGTAGGTAGATAGATAGACAGATAGATATATAGATAGATGACAGATAAGTGGATGGTGACAAATATAGATATGTGCACACATACACAAACATATTAAAATTTATTAAGAACTTTATCATATGATAATGAACTGAACACTGACTGCAAGATGGCATCTTAGGAGACTGAGTCCCACAGCCTGAGAACCATGACACCATTGGTGTAAACCTCAGTCCAGAGGAAAAAGTGCAGTGAAATGTCTCAGCTCAATCCATGAAGAGGCAAGAGGCAAATTCCTCCTCCACTAGCTGGTTTTCTTGGCATGTGTAGTCTTTGTGCACATGCATGCAGAGGCCAGAGCATGCCATGTATCCTCCCCTGTCACACTTCTGCTTCATTTCCTTGAGATGGACTCTCACTGACCCTGGTGCTGCTGGGTTGTTTTTTTTTTTTTCCAGTCAAAGTTACTGACCAACAAACCCCAGAGACTCTCTTGTATCCCCCACTCCAGACTGGGGTTAAGACATGCATGCCTGGCCACGCTTTTTACATGGTTGCTTGGGATCAAACTCAGACAGTCTCAGGTAAATTCTTCAGGTCTTCATGCTTGTGAAGCAAGTGCTGTTACCCAATGAGCCACTTCCCCAGCCTTTCCCTCTAACTTCTGTTCTCTTCAGGCCCTCAACAGATTATAATATGTGCATTACACTTGGAGGGGGAGGCGCAGTCTTCTTTAATGAATTCACTAATTCAAATGCAAACCTCATCCAAAACATCCCCATTAGACAAGCCTCAAAATAATGTTTAATCTGAACACCCATGGTCCATTCACGTTGACATATAATGTAACCATCACAGTTGCTACATGCCCCTGGTATCATCTTTTACCAAGTAACCCCACTTCCTCTCATCTTACTGGCCAGAGTTAGGATTGATGTGAAAATTCCTTTACAGAGCTGCAAGGGAAGCTTGGAAACTAGAAAGCAGAAGCATGGAAATTGCTTGGACCTATCATGATCCATCCCCAGGACATTTCCCCACTACAAACAACAATCAGGGTTCTATTAGCTAGAAAGAGGAGGAAAATTGATATTAAGTGACACAGTTAGTTTCTGTAGCAGAATAGGTGGAGTGGTAAGAAAACTAGTGCTCCTTTAGATGGAGTGGTGAGGACACTAAAACTCCTTTAAAAGCAGTGGTGAGGACACTTTCACCCCCTTTAAGAGGGCTGCCTAGTAATCTAGCTTGCTCCTAAGAGGCCCCACATCCTAAAGGTTCTGCTAATTCCCAATGGCTCCAAGCTGTCGATCAAGCCTTTAGCACATGGGTTTGGGGCACACATAGCAGTCCAAGCCACAGCAGAAGTTAAAAATAGCTGACCAAAGTCTCCATTTGGGGACAATTAAAAGTTCCTCATAAACTCATGGGAGGGATAACCATGGGTAATTCATGGGAGTTAGGAGAATCTATATGTAATGATATCTTATGAAAAGGATCTGATTTTATTGGGTTTGTGAATGTCCCAGGGTGTGATTCTGATTTGGAGAAGGGTTGATGAATTCATAATCATTCCACCCATCTCCCCCAGTCTCCAAAGAGAGGCCCAGGGTGATTTTCCTTTCTCCTGAGGCCATACGCCAAACCTGGAAGACACACGACACTCCTGTGAACCTCCACAGGACCAAGAGACACACGGTACTTCTGTGAGCCTCCACAGGACCAAGAGACACACGGTACTCCTGTGAGCCTCCACAGGACCAAGAGACACACGGTACTCCTGTGCTCCTCCACAGGACCAAGAGACACATGGTACTCCTGTGAACCTCCACAGGATCAAGAGACACACGGTACTCCTGTGAACCTCCACAGGATCAAGAGACACACGGCACTCCTGTGAACCTCCACAGGATCAAGAGACACACGGCACTCCTGTGAACCTCCACAGGACCAAGAGACACACGGTACTTCTGTGAACCTCCACAGGACCAAGAGACACACGGTACTTCTGTGAACCTCCACAGGATCAAGAGACACACGGCACTCCTGTGAACCTCCACAGGACCAAGAGACACACGGCACTCCTGTGAGCCTCCACAGGACCAAGAGACACACGGTACTCCTGTGAACCTCCACAGGACCAAGAGACACACGGTACTCCTGTGAACCTCCACAGGACCAAGAGACACACGGCACTCCTGTGAGCCTCCACAGGACCAAGAGACACACGGTACTCCTGTGAACATCCACAGGATCAAGAGACACACGGTACTCCTGTGAACCTCCACAGGACCAAGAGACACACGGTACTCCTGTGAACCTCCACAGGACCAAGAGACACACGGTACTCCTGTGAGCCTCCACAGGACCAAGAGACACACGGTACTTCTGTGAACCTCCACAGGACCAAGAGACACACGGCACTCCTGTGAACCTCCACAGGACCAAGAGACACACGGTACTCCTGTGAACCTCCACAGGACCAAGAGACACACGGTACTTCTGTGAACCTCCACAGGACCAAGAGACACACGGCACTCCTGTGAGCCTCCACAGGACCAAGAGACACACGGCACTCCTGTGAACATCCACAGGACCAAGAGACACACGGTACTCCTGTGAGCCTCCACAGGACCAAGAGACACACGGCACTCCTGTGAACATCCACAGGACCAAGAGACACACGGTACTCCTGTGAACCTCCACAGGACCAAGAGACACACGGTACTCCTGTGAACCTCCACAGGACCAAGAGACACACGGTACTCCTGTGAACCTCCACAGGACCAAGAGACACACGGCACTCCTGTGAGCCTCCACAGGACCAAGAGACACACGGTACTCCTGTGAACCTCCACAGGACCAAGAGACACACGGCACTCCTGTGAACATCCACAGGACCAAGAGACACACGGCACTCCTGTGAACCTCCACAGGACCAAGAGACACACGGTACTCCTGTGAACCTCCACAGGACCAAGAGACACACGGTACTCCTGTGAACCTCCACAGGACCAAGAGACACACGGTACTCCTGTGAACATCCACAGGATCAAGAGACACACGGTACTCCTGTGAACCTCCACAGGACCAAGAGACACACGGCACTCCTGTGAACCTCCACAGGACCAAGAGACACACGGCACTCCTGTGAACATCCACAGGACCAAGAGACACACGGTACTCCTGTGAACCTCCACAGGACCAAGAGACACACGGTACTCCTGTGAACCTCCACAGGACCAAGAGACACACGGTACTCCTGTGAACCTCCACAGGATCAAGAGACACACAGCACTCCTGTGAACCTCCACAGGACCAAGAGACACACGGTACTCCTGTGAGCCTCCACAGGACCAAGAGATACACGGTACTCCTGTGAGCCTCCACAGGACCAAGAGACACACGGTACTCCTGTGAGCCTCCACAGGACCAAGAGACACACGGTACTCCTGTGAGCCTCCACAGGACCAAGAGACACACGGTACTCCTGTGAGCCTCCACAGGACCAAGAGACACACGGCACTCCTGTGCTCCTCCACAGGACCAAGAGACACACGGTACTCCTGTGAGCCTCCACAGGACCAAGAGACACACGGTACTCCTGTGAGCCTCCACAGGACCAAGAGACACACGGTACTCCTGTGAACATCCACAGGACCAAGAGACACACGGCACTCCTGTGAACCTCCACAGGACCAAGAGACACACGGCACTCCTGTGCTCCTCCACAGGACCAAGAGACACACGGCACTCCTGTGAACCTCCACAGGACCAAGAGACACACGGTACTCCTGTGCTCCTCCACAGGACCAAGAGACACACGGCACTCCTGTGAACCTCCACAGGACCAAGAGACACACGGCACTCCTGTGAACCTCCACAGGACCAAGAGACACACGGTACTCCTGTGAACCTCCACAGGACCAAGAGACACACGGTACTCCTGTGAACCTCCACAGGACCAAGAGACACACGGTACTCCTGTGAACCTCCACAGGACCAAGAGACACACGGCACTCCTGTGAGCCTCCACAGGACCAAGAGACACACGGCACTCCTGTGAACCTCCACAGGACCAAGAGACACACGGTACTCCTGTGAACCTCCACAGGACCAAGAGACACACGGTACTCCTGTGAGCCTCCACAGGACCAAGAGACAAACGGTACTTCTGTGAGCCTCCACAGGACCAAGAGACAAATGGTACTCCTGTGAACCTCCTATGAACCTCCACAGGACCAAGAGACACACGGCACTCCTGTGAACCTCCACAGGATCAAGAGACACACGGCACTCCTGTGAACCTCCACAGGACCAAGAGACACACAGGACCAAGAGACACACGGTACTCCTGTGAGCCTCCACAGGACCAAGAGACACACGGCACTCCTGTGAGCCTCCACAGGACCAAGAGACACACGGTACTCCTGTGAGCCTCCACAGGACCAAGAGACACACGGTACTTCTGTGAGCCTCCACAGGACCAAGAGACACACGATACTCCTGTGCTCCTCCACAGGACCAAGAGACAAACGGTACTTCTGTGAACCACCACGGGACCAAGAGGGTCCTATAGATTTTGCCTGGAAGTTCTTTCATTTCTCTCCTCTTCAGTTCTCCATGCCCATATTCCTACCATCCCAGTTTCCCACTGACTGTCAGTATGAGACATTCTAGAACCATCCAGAGGAATCATGATCTACTCTTCTTTTGGGGAACCATTGGCATTGCTACCAACTCCTGTTTTCACACTCAGATGGGTTAAGTTATTTCAGTATATGAAACAGTGTGGAGGGATAAGGCAAAAGCTCTCAGGAAGTGTGCCTCCTCAATAGCTTAACTGACAATATCTTCAGAATGTCTCCACTCCAGATTCTCATATGGCCTTTGACTGGTAAGGTTTCCAAGTTCAATGTTTTCTCCAGTACCACCAGCCCTGAGAGCAACAAAAATCTCTGGTGGGGGAGGGGTAAAACTTCACAGTAAATTACGTACAATTATCAGAGCAAACACAAACACCGCAATAAAGAAGCAATCAGTCAGCGGCGGTCCTCAGCATCCATTAGAACTTGAACCATTTCTCAAGTCAGTGATCTTTGTAAGTGATCATCGTCGTGAGTGCCCCTAGATTAGGGAATCCTCATTAAGGGTTACCATAATGATGCTAACTTCAGCCTCTGCTAAGAAGTGGCGACAATAAAGCTCTCTAAGAGCTTATATTTTTGATCTGGACAAGAAAATCAGTTAAGTATGTTCAAATGCTTTAATAAACTAGGCTTTTTTTAAAAAAAAATACTCCTTTGAGAAAGAAGCATTTCTTTGGATATTGGACATAAACAGCTGGTGGGGACATATCCCTCTGCTCTTTCATTTAGCAAACAAGAAGAATGAGGCTGAGATCATTTGCACAACGTCTTATAGCTAGTTACTTGCAGACTGGCATAGCATACAGCACAGTCAGAAATCAGCATTAGTGAGACGCGGCTAAAAGCATCTCCACTTCTCTGCCCTGGCCAACTCCAGCGGGGACCAGTGAGACCCAGGTGCACGTGCAGAAGCAGTGCAAGGGAACCAACCCGGCTGACTCCTTGATCTCAAACTTCTGGCTTCCAGAACTGTGAGGCAGCAAACTTCTGTTGTCTAAGCTACCCAATTCAGGGTGCTTTGTTGTAACTCCAAGTAGGTTTTTCATAGTTAGAAAATAAAAGCCATCCAGCTAAATTAGGACTTCAAGTTTACAATGAGTTTTTTTTTTTTTTTGTATTAGCATGGACCATGCAATATTTGTCTTTTATCTGAGATTCAAATTCAAATGAGCATTTTGTCTGATACCTGACTATCCTGACTCAAGTCCTGGGAAGATGATATTAGGCAGTACTGAGAAATGTTAACCCTGCTTTTCCAGGAACAAGGCACAAGCAAAGCGGCTGAGAATCAATTGTCTCACAATTCCGGAGGCTGGAAGTCTGACCCTCAGAAGGCACCCTTCCCGTTCCTTGCTTGCCCGTCACAGGATTGTTCTGGCCTTTTGGTCTCGCTCTCTGTGCTCAGAGCCAAGACTCAATTTCTGGAGCGGAGTTTGAGTCACTTCAATATGTTCTTCCACCAAAGAGTTATGCATCCTGTTGGGGGAGAAAAGTAATCAACAGTCTTGACCAGTAGTGGACCCTGCAAGTTTTATGGCTGGCCAACCAGGCCAAACACACCAACTGTGCAATGGTGGCATGTCTATAATGGGAGAAAACAACTGCTCTCTGATTGCACTTGAGGCCTGCTCCAATGCCAAGAAATTCATGTCTAATATTGAAAACCTAATCAAAAGCCTATGGCTGGAAAGGCATAAGCCTTGGGTTTCCCACCTATGACTATTATTTGGCAAAATGAATATGTAATGCCCACCAAATTGCCCTCTAAATTCTTATGTTTATTCCCATATTATTAATGCTATTGTCACTGTTAGAGAGGAGTCTCTTTTCAGATGATGGTGACCACAGGGGAGACTCAAAACTCATCAAAGTACTGAACAGAAGTAGCAGTGAAGTGCTCTGCACTGAGACGTCTCTGTCACACCCTCCAAGACTCGGGGACCACTGCAGAAGAGGTGTGGAAAGAATGCAAGAGCCAAAGGAAGAGGAGGAGTGCTTACAGCACTGTCTATTTTTAAATAATTTTTCAGATTTGAGAGAGATAAAGAGGCAGAGAGAGAGAGAGAGAGAATGGGTGCACCAGGGCCTCAAGCCATTGAAAATGAACTCCAGAAGCATGTGCCCCCTTGTGCATCTGGTTTTTGTGGGTCTTGGAGAGTCAAACCAGGATCCTTTGGCTTTGCAGGCAAACACCTTAGCCACTGAGCCATCTCTCCAGCCCTACAGTACTGTCTTTGAGCCACAAAGTGTTTGTGGTATTCATGACCTCACAGCGGCTGATGCCACCTAAACAAGACCTGCATAATAGGAGGGGAAAATCAACACATCAAAATAGACCACGGACTAGTTGTATAGAAGAAGGGGTTCAGTGGAAAGGTACGAGAGGAGAGGGGACAAAAAAGGGTGGTGGGAGGGGATTATGAGCATGGTATGCTGTGTATATGTATAGAGTCTGCATTGAGGGTAAATTACCATTTCTGGTGCGTCCTCTTCAGTGATGCCAATTACGATACCTTCTACCCAAAGAAACAAAGTGGCATGGAAATCTTAAAGTCCTATATCCTGTTCAACATAATACAAAAGTAGCTTCTCGAACTTTAGGACAGATGTGTCACAACACACACAGTGGCCATCCCATAGTCTAGAATACAGATCATATGTAGACTTAAGAAAGGTAAAGTTGACTGTCCAGAGTCATACAGTCACTACTACTGTAGTCTATCAATCAGATGAGATACATACGGGAAAGACAGAGCATCGGAAAAAACATTAAGTTGTTAAAGTGCCTTAAAAATGAACTAGGAATACGGGATGATGTCATTTCTAGTCTCTTAATGCGCAGCTTCTCACAATTCTCCATCTGGAGATGAAGTCATTTTCACAGACAGCCCTCAGTGGTGTCTGACTCTCATTAAATGTCACTGGTGTTACTCGATGGCAGATCTACATGGCCCGATACATTAGAAGACATAACATATCTAAATTCCAAGGCCATTTATTTATCCCCAAACAGAATAATAGTGCCCAGCGAGTACTCTTTACAATAATAAAATAGAAATCTTCCGGAGAGGGAAAATCCATCGTTAAGGAAAGGTCGGAATGCTTTGAATTCAGTTCCAACAGGATTTGTGACTCTATCATACCAATCCATATGGAGCCACTAGGTGGCGCACTTCTGCCTATTTTTCCACCATTTAATTCCAGAAAAAGGAAAGGCCTTTGGAAGATGTTGGTGTTGTTTTATTGTCTGTTTTCTTCAACAAACTTAGCAAATCAAATCTACAAGTGGGTCTTTCTCATCTTTGATACGTTTTCACTATCACTTCTTACTTTGAATTTTTTCTTTAAGTTTTGGCCAACAAAGCATATTAATGAATACAAATACCAATATTTTTTATCAGCCCATTGATTTCAAAAATAACTTAGGAAGCAATCTTTTGGGGTTGTTGTTGTTGTTATGGTTTTTCAAGGTAGGGTCTCATTCTAGCCAAGGCTGACCTGGAATTCACTCTGCATTCTCAGGGTGGCCTCGAACTCACAGCCATCCTCCTACCTCTGCCTCCCGAGTGCCGGGATTAAAGGCGTGCGCCACCACGCCTGGCTTTAGGAAGTAATCTTACTTCACACAGTTCTCAAGCAATGATGACTTCTGTTTACGATTCTTCACTTGTGTTGCATATTTACAAGATAGGTCACTACAAATCTATAAGTAATTCCCACAGTGAATTTTATACGATCAATAGATTTAAAACTAGTCCTGAGTCACTCAGCACTGTTCATGACAACGGGAGCCACACACACAGCACAGGTCTGTGGCCCACTGGTGGTGTGGCTGTGTTTGTCTACGTATGTTTTGACACGTTTCTCAGAATATTCTCCATCCTGAAATGATGTGTGGCTCTGCTTGTCCATCTAATTTGTTCCTACAACTGCTAAACCTCTTCATTTCATGCTGTGCTCTAGTACTTAGGAGATAAAAGCCTGAATCACCCCTCCATGTTTGGGCAGCATGGTATCTTTTATACTGAAGTTGCTGTGGAAAAATGTCCGAATTCCTCAGACTTAAGAGTGGTTCTATACATACGTGTACAGGATCACCACTGAGTGAGTAGCTTCCATGTTTTCTTGCTGATTTACATTTTATTTACTTCCTCATAAGCTGATTGCTACGTGCATTTAAAATTGAATCCAAGGGGCACATGTAATGGACTCACATAAGAGGGTGTGTTGTGTTTTGAACCGACAGGGACTTCTCTCTTTGTCACACACTTGGAAGAGGTGGAGCTTGGTTTATGCTCTCTCTTGTTCACTAAAACCAATTTAGCCACATGATTCTGCAAACGGATCTGCCTCACGTTTCACAACTTCATTATTGCTTTACTATCACTCCCTTACTTTGCTTTCGTGAGGGATGGGTCCTTAATTAAGACTTTAAAATGAGAGCAATGAATGTATTTTATTGGTTATAATGCCTTTTTATTAGAAGAACAACAGAGTGCTAGTTAGCTGGTCATGAAATATAACGAAAGAGAAGGATGTGAGACAGAAGTAATGCATGGTTGGTGTGAGCTCACTTTCCATGGGAAGTCTTTTTGGCATGTAGGCATAGGGACTCGGCCCTCGTCCTGTAACAACAAGTTATGGAGTCTTTGTTGCATCAACAGTTAGACCCTGTGAAGAGAAACCTGTGTAGACGTCTGCAGTCAGAGTGCCCAGGAGTGACATTCTTGGCAGATCTACCTTAGCTTCCAACAGTAGCCCACCCACAGCAGAATGCCCAAGCCAGTCAGCTCTGCACAGGAGGACTCCACCCCAACCCCCCCCCCACCCGTCCTGCCCTGGCCAAGCAACATGGGGCTGCAGGCATCTGTCTCTGCCACCTACAGCCTTCCAGAGCTCCTGAATAACTATGGCTCCCATGCACTTCAGCCTGCTCCCCTAAGCTGGCTAGGAGATGAGTTTAGAGTGAACTTTAACAGGAAAAAAACAAAACATGTTTCCGGACAGTGGGGAAAACAAATCTGTACTATTGGAAATGGAATTAAGCCTCACTTGCTTGAGAAATTCTAAGGCTGATCTCATTTTGCTGGAAGGTTCCTAAGAGATAGACACACAAAACCCCCCTTCCTCTCCCTTGCAGGGAATAGCAAGGGTGTGCTGGGTGGTCTCCTTCCCAGGAGGAGGCCCTCGTGAGGTCTCACCTGCCATCTGCAGGAACCAGCACAAGTGCATTGGAGTCCCTTCTGGCTACCTTGCTAAGATGCCATTTGTGATACCAGAAGGAGTGGAGCAGACGCTGGGGTTTGCAACCTCACTGCAAGAAGCAGGGTCCTTCTCCCCGCACCCCACACCCCGCATCCCCACTCGATCCAGCTGCCCACGGTCCAGCCAAAGCCAAGTCAGCAGAGCTTGACTGATGCCTGCAGGATGTTTTAAAGTGCAAGCAGACGATCTAGTACACCTACGTGATTCTTGGTGACTTAAAACTTTTCTTTCATATGTCATATGATTTATGCAATAGCTAAAATTAAAGAAGTTTGAAAATGTTTGAGACAAATTTTTGTTGTTTATTTTGAGTCAGAGGTCTTGAACTCTTAGTCCTTTTGCCTTCTGAATGCTGGGATTTCAGGTCGTTGAAATAACTTTTGGCTGTTGATGTTGTTGTTGTTTTTGTTTTTGTTTTTCAAGGTAGGGTCTCACTCTAGCCCAGACTGACCTAGAATTCACTATGTAGTCTCAGGGTGGCCTCAAACTCACAGAGATCCTCTTACCTCTGCCTCCCAAGTGAAATAACTTTTGACATGACTGGTAATTTACTTCGTTGGCCAGAATTTACTTTTAATCTTAAAGAGGACTGCGGCTTTTAATTTTCCAGTAGTCAACAATGTATTTTCCTTTCAAAACTATTCCACAGTGAAGTCATGTTTTTTTTCTTTTGCTTTCGGTGTGCCAATCTAGATCTACATATTCTCACACACGTACACACTTGTTCAGGTAGCATGGCAATTGGGATGTAGAATCGTTCCATCAGCCCAGACAAGGTTGTTAGAACATAGTTCCCAAATGTATGCAGCTCGCTCTCGCTCTCTCTCTCTCTCTCTCTCTATCTCTCTCTCGCTCTCTCCCTCTCTCTCTCTCTCTGCCCTTTCTGTCCTTCATTTTTCTGCTCCTTCATTTGCAGAAAATAAAAAATGAAATTAGAAAGGCTGGACAGATTACTCAGTGGTTAAAGGCACTTCCTTGCCAAGGCTGCCAACATGGGTTCAATTCCCCAGTACACACATAAAGACAGATACACAAACTGGCACAGGTGTCTGGAATTCACTTTCAGTAGCCAGAGGCCCTAGCACACCCCTATACTCACTCTCTTTCTATCTACCTCTCTGTGTCTCTGTCTCTCTCTGTCTCTCTCTCTCAGATAAAATAAATAAAATGTTAATTTTTAAAAACTAAAATAAAGCATGCTTTGAGACATTTTCAAGAAAATGTGCACGCTCCTTGAAGTCATGGAAGACTCAAACAGGTGAGCGACTAGGATTCAGAATGGCTGTGGCAAAGCAGGAAGTGGATCCAGGTTAGAAGTAAAGAAGTCTCTGGCTGCAACTCCCAGGCAAGGGCAAGGTCACCCGAGTGCAAGGGATGCCTCTGGATGCTTCTGGAAGTGATAGCCAACCTGTCTATTACTGTGACAAAATACCTGAGATAATCAACTTAAAAGTAAGAAAGGTAGGTAGGGGCCAGTTGATCGTCTATTTGCCTAGCATGAACGAGGCATGGTGTCCATTTCCCAGCACTGCAAAAAAACAAACATAATGGTGCATGCCTGTTAAGCCAGCACTCAGGAGGTGGAAGCAGGATAGAAGTTCAAGGTCATCCTCAGCTACATAGCAAGCTTAAGACTAGGCGACGGTAACTTTTGGAGGTCATGCCAGATCTACACCACAGCACTGGGGACAGGAGATGCTCTTCGATGATCTGTCAGAACCAATGCCAGAAAAGCTCAGTGGTCTGGAGAGTGAGCAGTGACCTGGAAACTCTCGTCCCCAAGGTCATGGGCCACGGGAATTGCATCAGGGAGCCCCAAAATAGGTTCTGCGGAAGGCATAAGTAAGTTGGGTAATTTTTTCTGTTTTGGTTTTCAAGGCAGTGTAAAACAGACTGCCAAAATTTCAAATCATAGGAAACCTCTCAATTCTTGCGTTACTGATAGTAACAATTATAAGTGGAAGAATAAACCTTCAGGAAATGACAGAAATGCTTTAATTTGCTGACTATTTCAGCCCCTGTGTTCTTTTAACTCCATTCATGCCACACAGCTAAAAGGCTAGTAATAGAACCTATGATTTACTGAAGGGGGAAAAAAAGATGATATTGCTGAAAAGACCCATTACTGGCATGCCTCCTTCGTGTAGCTCAATGTTAAGTACTCTTCAAAACTGAGCCCTTGGTGGAATGCAATCTGTAATTCAATCGAGAGATCTTGCTAATGTCCCAGACTGCACGAACATAGCTTAAGGGTTTTGGTTTAGTAGGAAATCTTGTGAGCCAGAGACGGAATTACAGCCTGTCTCTTCAGCAGCAGGATGAGTGAGTGCTGTTGGCAGTGTGGTATTGAGCAATTATCAATACTTGTAAAAGAAAGTGAATTATACAGTGCAGTCTGTCTCGATGAGAAGACACAGGAGGAAGAGACAAGATGTTGATCGCTCCTGAACCTGAGTGATACTCTATATACAAGCGACACTGTTCTCTCTACTTTCACCATTTGAAATGGCTGCATTACAAGTTAAAAAAGAAAAAGAAAAAGAAAATACTGTCAAAAGTACTATGATGAGGAAATAAGAATTCCTTAAACTCATAGACTTTATAGATGTTTGCTCCTTGATGCATATCAGTAATCTGGCTCAAGAATTTCTATTCATCAGCCAACCTATTTCTGAAGCTGTAGCTGCAGTTGTAGTAACCCAGGGAATGTTTGAGCAATGCCCATCTTCCCTAAGACCAGGGAATTAAGCTGTCTAGATGTTTTTAAAATGCATGTAAGTTCCTTCCTTGGATGTCTAAGCAAATGAAAAGGAAAAAAAATACATCCAAGATTGGGGGACACTTGGCTACTGTCTTCATGAATATTGCTAAGGCTCGTGGGCTAGAGAGATGGTTCCACATTAAAGGCATTTGCTTAAAAGCCTGGTGGCCTAAGTTCTATCCCCAGGACCCACATAAAGGCAGATGCACAAAGTGATGCATGTGTATGGAGTTTATTTGCAGTGGCAGAAGCCCCTGATGTGCAATGTGTGCATCCTCTCTCTCTCTCTCTCTCTCTCTCTCTCTCTCTCTGTCTCTCTCTCACACACACACACACACACACATATACACAAATAAATAATAAAATATTTTTTTCAAAAAAGGAGTATTGCTGGGTCTTTAATTGAGGAATTCTATAAGGGCTCTTAGGAGAACTGATCAGAGAACACATGTAGAGATGACTCGGAACAGCCATGTTAAGCAAGGAGATGACCGCAGTGGAGAAATGACGACAAAAGTGACCGTGTACTCAGCACTTAAAGCACTGAGTTTAGTAGGGAGAGAAAAAGCCTGAGTCTTTCCCAAAACTTGGGCTAGATCTATATCTCTCAAACTTATAAAAATGTTAAATCTAATTAAATATAGCATTAAGTAAATAAGTTATTTCAGTTAGGGAAGTTGTGGCCAGTTAAAAGCAGTAGTCATTGGCACCGCAAGGGTCCCTTTCATTTGAGCACAACTTGCAGATCTTCCCATCACTATAACAAAAAGCCCGAGACAATCAAGTTATAAGGAAGAAAGATTTGTTTTGGAGCACAGTTCCTAAGGTTCCAATATACAGGGTCACTTGACCCAAGGCTTTGGGCTTGTGGCAGAAAACATGTGCCAAAGCGAAGCTTCCCCCCACTCTTGGTGGTAGGAAAAACAAATCAGGACAAACAGGAAGGGCCTGGGCTTTTCCAAAATCTTCTCCAAGGGTATGGTGGTTTGATTCAGGTGTCCCGCATAAACTTAGATGTGCTGAAGCTAGGTTCCCAGCTGATGGACATTTGGGAGTTAATGCCTCCCAGAGGCAGTGTATTGTTGGGGGCGGGCTTATGGGTTATTATAGCCAGTTTCCCCATGCCTGTGCTTGGTACATTCTCCAGTTGCTATTGTTCACCTATGTCGGCCAGTGGGTGATGTTCACCTTATGCTCATGTTGTCGTTTTTCTCTGACATCCTGGAGCTTCCCCCTTGATTCTGTAAGCCAAAATAAACCTCTTTTTTTCCCCACAAGCTGCTCTTGGTTGGGTGATTTCTACCAGCAATGCGAACCTGACTGCAACAGTGAAGTGGTACCGAGGAGTGGGATTGCTGCTGGACACCTGACTATGTGGCTTTGGCCATTTGGAGCTGATTTTCTAGAGAAATGTGGAATGACTTGAAACTTTGGCCTAAGAAATGCCTTGCAGTGCTGTAAGTACAGCTTGATAGACTATTCTGGTCAAAGTTGAAAGATCTGAATGCAGTAAGAACTATGGACTATGAGGTTTGGCTTATGAGGGTGAGAAGGCCTTTGCTTGGACAGGGCTAGCAGTGTGTGTGAAAAGCTTGCCTGTGTCCTGAGAAGTTGTGCAGGGTTGCTTTGCATAGAAATGAACTGGTGTGAGCAGAGGGATATGGCACCAAAAAAAAAAAAAAAAAAAAAACTTTGGGCTTAAACTGCTGCCCACTCACCTGCAAATTGTTTGAGAGATAACAACTATTGAGATTGGACCAGATGACCTGTACTGGGGCAACAAGAGGAATGTAGACTCTTTTTACAGGGCCTGAGTGCTCAAGGAGTGTCCTGTTCTTCAAATTCTGCTTTATTCCCCCCTGGATTAACAAATTGGCACCCTACCTGGTATTGTGGGGTATAAGGAATGCAGGAAAGAGAGGGTCATTGAGTTTGCAACACAGTCTTGTGTTCTGGAAATGGCCATGCGCAGTGTGTAGCAGGTTTGCTGGTTGCCTGCATGGAGACCCCATGGGACCATGAGGATGAGCCGTGGATTGCGATGGAGACCCGGTGGAGATGCCGGGACCACGGATGGGTGCTAAGGAAAGCTGCCGGCCCTGATGAAGTTTTCCAGGACTGTGAGTAGCCTAGCTGGAGGGGGAAGAATTGGAATACCAAAGACTTGTTTCTGGTTAGAGTTATCAGACTGGGAGATTTGTCATTGACTAGAGTTGTTGGACTTGAAGCTACAGAGTTTGGTGTTTGCCCTGGTTGTTTTAAAGCATGTATTGCTTGAGTATTTCTTTGCTATGCCCAATGCCATCTTTTGCAGTGTGAATGTTTATTCTGTGCCATTATGGCTTTGTGGAGGATTTTTTGGTTATTATGGCTCAGTTATAGGACCTCAGACTATGGGGATGTATGAACATCATTGGAATTGACAAAAAAACTATGGGGACTTTTAAAGTTGGACTGAATACATTGTATTTTACATCATGTATGGTTATCAGTTTATGGGGGCCAGGGGTGGAATGTGGTGGTTTGATCCAGGTGTCCCCCATAAACTTAGGTGTTCTGAATGCTAGGTTCCCAGCTGATGGAGATTCGGAATTAATGCTTCCTGGAGGCAGTGTATTGTTGGTGGCGGGCTTATGGGTGTTATAGCCAGTTTCCCCTTGCCAGTGTTTGGCACACTCTCCTGTTGCTATGGTCCACCTGATGTTGGCCAGGGCGTGATGTCCACCCTCTGCTTGTGGAGCTTCCCCTCAAGCCTGAAAGCCAAAATAAGCCTCTTTTCTCCCACACGCTGCTCTTGGTTGGGTGATTTCTACCAGCAATGCGGACCTGACTGCAACAAAGAGTGTACGCCAAGTGACTTTCCCCAGATGACTTACTAAAGCCTACTCATCACATGCTCACCGCCTCCTCCCAGCGCCATCCACAGTAGGTGCAGCCTTCAATGCATGGGCATTCGGGGGATGTTCTTATGCAAACCATAGCAGATGATTTCCATCAACACAGAAAAGGCCTTGGCCTCTCTTCCCTCCTGCTGCCAAAGGTAGCAGGTGTGGTGGTTTGACTCAGGTGTTCCCCATAAACTTAGGTGTTCTGAATGCTTAGGTTCCCAGCTGGTGGCAATTTGGGACGTGAATCCTGCTGGAGGCAGTGTATTGTTCGTGGCAGGCTTATGAGTATTATAGCCAGCTTCCCTTTGCCAGGGTTTGGCACACTCTCCTGTTGCTGTTGTCTACTTGATGTTGGTCAGGAGGTGATGTCCACCCTCTGTTCATGCCATCATTTTCCCCTGCCATCATGGAGCTCCCCCTCGAGGCTATAAGCCAAAATAAACCCTTTCTTCCCACAAGCTGCTCTTGGTTGGGTGCTTTTTATCATCAATGAGAAGCTGACTGCAAAGGCTGTAAGAGGCTGCAACAACTAGCAGGAGGCTGGCTCCCCAGCCTTCCAGTTCTTCTCTCTCTCTCTCTCTCCAAATGTGCATGCATGCCCCATGCATACATTGCAGAGCCAGAGGAACACGATGGATGTCCTCCTCTATATCTTTTCAGCCTTACTCCCTGAAACAGAGTCTCTCAGTGAACCTGGAGCCACCAGCTTTTTGGTCAGACTGCCTAACCGAGAAACCCCGCTGGTCTGCTTGTCTGTGGCCACTTCAGTGCAAGACTAGGTTTACAGCATGTGCAGCCAAGCCAGCTTTTGACATGAGTGCTGGGGGTCGAACTCAAGTCCTCTTGGTAATGCTTGCTTAGTAAGGGCTCTTTCCCACTGACTGTCCCCACAGCCTTCTAAGAGTCTTACGAATCTCATCCCTTCTGCTCTTCATGGTTTACATTCATGTTTCTGTTTGAACTTATAAAGTCTTTGTCTTCCTCACAGTGTTCTCCATGAAGTCTGTCTCCTAATGTTTGAAGGTCTGAATTACTCTTTTCCCTATGAGTGTGTCTTGAATGCTGAGTTCACCCATCATGTCTCTTCCATCCCAAGACTGGATCTAATGCACCAGAGAAACCCATGACAGCAGGGCAAAAGCCTAACATGCGTATGAACAAATTACTGTCATGGGATACTTAGTCTTTCTGTGTGTTTGTACGTACCTGTTCTCTGAAGTCAGCGGCTAGAAAGAAAGGGCCAGAGTCATTAAAGGCATAAGTACAATTTAAGCCCCTAAACTTGGAAATAAGACCACTTAAAGTCCTCCTTTCTCTGCTTATTGATTCTGACATCTTAGCCAGGTTGCCTACCTCTGTGAACTGGATAAGGGACACCTTCCGTCTGAACGCTGGGCTGATGAGAAAGCCAACTGATGTCAGAATTCCAAGTGCTTTCACGAACACAAGCCATCAGAAACTGGCTTACTGGTGTGAAAATGAGCAGAAATGCGACAGGAAGCTTGTCTCCCAAAACTGATGACAGCTGGGGAACAGGGGACAGAACTGGGATGTGTGAAATGGAACCATCACATCCCACTCAATGCGTCTGTGTATTGTTGGGACTGCTTTCAAGGCTGCAATAAGAACACATCATGAAGCCGGGCGTGGTGGCGCACGCCTTTAATCCCAGCACTTGGGAGGCAGAGGTAGGAGGATCGCCGGGAGTTCGAGGCCACCCTGAGACGCCATAGTGAATTCCAGGTCAGCCTGGGCTAGAGTGAGACCCTACCTCGAAAAACCAAAAAAAAAGAAAACATCATGAAAATCCTTTCTGAGAGGATTCCTCCCAACGTCAGAGAAGAACCCTGACAACTCATTAGCAATGATGCCAAGAAAATGAAGTGTGTGTGTGTGTGTGTGTGTGTGTGTGTGTGTATTTTTCTGAACTGTGATGAATTTGGGACCCACTGCAAGGAATGAGGAAAAAATTGATAGTGTGGAGCAGGTTGCCTTAGTAACATTGGAGAATCATCCCCGGGAGCACTGGTGAGATTGGACATTTCTAACTGTACATTCTCCGTCCCGGTGACATGCTTCATGTAGCCAACTCCACCAAAAAGCTTCCACCCAGAGATTCTCCTCTCTCCTGGAATCTCATACTGTTCACATGTGGAGGTGATTTGGTTGGCTTGTTAGGATTTGGGGGGCACAGTCTCATGTGGCGCTGTCTTTATCTCTGTCCTCAGCATTGGCTCCTATGAAAACAGTGGGGGAAGGTCCATGAGCACGACTGTCTTTCTTCCTGTGCTCAAAACTGTCCTCCAACCTTCAGTCCCACTTGTCGCATGATATCAACAGTAAGCAACCCTGGCTTTGGACTGCTCTGACTCCAGCAGCAAAAATATTCAAAAGGAATATCGGCCTGCCACCACACTATTGGCAGTTTTGAAGATCCATTGTTCCCAGAGAATGGTCATGCCTCAAGTACAGAAATCACAATGTATGCACAGTACTTGTTGTGATTTGAATGTAAATGGCCCCATAGATTCAGGTATTTTTTAAAATATTTTTTATTTGCAAGGAGGGAGGGAGGAAGGGGGAGAGAGAGATAGAGAGAGGTTGATTGGCTTTATGTGAGTACTGGAGAATCAAAACTGGATCACCATGCGCAGGAGGGATGGCTTAGCAGTTAAAGCGTTTGCCTGCAAAGCCAAAGGATCCAGGTTTGATTCCCCAGGACCCATGTTAGCCAGATGCACAAGGTGGTGCGTGTGTCTGGAGTTTGTTTGCAGTGGCTGGAGGCCCTGGCATGCCCATTCTCTCCCTCCTCCTTCTCTCTGTCAAATAAAGAAATAAATATAAATAAAAAATATTAAAACTGGGGCTGGAGTGATGGCTTAATGGTTCAGCGCTTGCCTGTGAAGCCTATGGACCGCGGTTCAAGACTCAATTCCCCAGGACCCATGTAAGCCAGATGCACAAGGTGGCTTATGCATCTGGAGTTCATTTGCAGTGGTTGAAGGCCCTGGTGCACCCATTCCCTATCTGTCTGCCTCTTTCTCTCTCTGCTTGTCTATCACTCTCAAATAAATACATAAAAATTTTAAAAAATTAAAACTGGATCATCAGGCTTTGAAAGCAAGTTTCTTCAACCACTGAGCCACCTCTCCAGCCCCAGGCTAAGGTGTTTTCTATCAAGCTTTCTACTTAGTCTTCGGCAGGCAGAGCCTGCTGGATCAGGTGTGTCACTGGGGACGGATCTGAAGCCCAACCCCCAAGAGGTGAGTGGAGAGCCAGCCTGAGCTTCTCTGTTGTGGGTATATGATGAAGTGAGCCAGTTTCCTTCACCATAATCAAGCTTCCCCTGGAACCCGAAATAAACCCTTTCCTCCCTTAATAAGCTGCTCAGGTTGGGTGTTTCATCCCAGCAATAAGAAGGCAACTGCAATAGTACTTAGTTCAAATTCACAGATGAATTTAAAAAGTTCTTGCCAGAATACTGTAGTGTGCAGTAATTGATTTGATGCTACCAAATACAACTTATCTGTTCCTGTTATAAAGCTGGGATGTGTATTTTTACCCATACTTTACCTGTAGTCAAACGGAGGCTCAGAGAGATTATGGTATACTCACTCCCCTGCTACTGGTCAGAACACAGACAGATCATTTCCTGATTTTCTCACCAAGTGTCCATCCTGTCAGGGTAGAATTGTCCCCATAGATAACATCCAGCACACACACATATTGAACAATGTGTTGACTCAGATGGTGCGGAGGAGATGAAAACCAGAAGTAAATTGATAATTTGGCCTAAGTCTATTTCCATATTTTACTGATAAAATTTGGCCTAAAGCTTCATCCATGCTTGGTGAACTACAGCCCAATTTAATATGTAAACAAATGTAAATTAACAAAGAGTATATTCATGTAACAGTATTTGAGCCTGAGCCAGTCATAATGTAATCAGGCTGTAATATCAGTAATAACTGCTAGAAAAAAATAATGAAAATAATAAATAATGGAAGTTATTCTGTTCAACAAAAGCTATAGGACCTGAGGATTTGATCTGAATAAAAGGGACCATTTTTCAACTAATATTTCTTCTACTAATATTTATTGAGCACATACTATGCCAAACCTCATTGTCTGAGATCAGAGAGCTCCATGTCATCGGAGAATATGGGTGACAGAAGTACTGAGCGTACACCCTGGTGCGTGCTAGAGAACAGAGAGCGCACGCTTGGCGGGGCTTCCAGCCACAGGAGATGAGTGTCGCTCAGAACTGACTGGCGCATTCACAAATGGCTCCCCCGTGCCCCACCCCAGCCCTTGTCTTCTCCGGCAACCTGTACCTTGACAAAATATTCATAGGGGATTATGTTTTAAAATCTATCTAATATACCATGAAATGTCTAGTGTCGTCTGCAGTAAGCAAAGAGCTGTGTTAACCAGCTCTTCTTTGCAGCCGTGTTTTCTGTCAGGCTGGGAGCCATTGTCTTCCAGATCTGATCTCCGCAGGCCACAGGGTGGGGGAGAGGGGCTCTGGGCCTTCTCCCCAGTTCATCCAGCCACACATGCATGCTTATTTTTCTGTTCTGCTGGGTCGGTTTTTCTGACATCCTAGTTGAAGCCTGCTTCCAAATAGCATGAATAATTAGGGGACCCCAGAAAAGGGTGTATCATATGTGGTGATTACTTTATTGACAAACTTGCCTCAGAGAAAGGTACATGCTTAACACTGGGCCCTGAGTTAAACAGTTATGGATCTAATTCAATTAAGTCACATCAAATATGGCAAATTAATTGACTTAAATGAAGACCTACTGTGTGCCAGGAATTGCATATAGAAAAACCACTGGTCTCATCTGCTACGCAATATTTTTTCAAGAAAGTTATTGGTAAATCCATTTTTAAAGATTGGTAATATCGATGGGGCTAGGAAGATGGTTCAGACGGTAAAATGCTTGCCATACAAGCATGAAGACCTGAGTTCAAATCTCCCACACCCATGTAAATGCTTGATACAGTGAAGCACTCCTGTAATCACAGAGCTGGGGAGGAAGAGACAGGAGGATCCCTGGGGCTGGCTGACTGGCTCATTAGCTAAATCAGTGAGCTCTAAGTTCAGTAAGAAACCCTGTCTCAGAAAGTAAGGTGAAGAGTAACTGAGGAAGACAGCCAACATTGACCCCTGGCCTACACACAGACACACACACAGACACACACACAAATACAAGCATACACACATACGGGAGCACGCAAAAAAAAAAAAAAAGAGAGATTAGTGAGATTGAAATAGCTTAAGACATTTTTGCTTTAAGTAATGTCTCCATTTTATAATTACCTTCCATCACCTGCCCACAGCTCCTCTGTTCTGTCAGGCTGGTCCCCTCATAAAACCACCCCTTCCACAATGCCCTCAGCCTCTGAACCCTGCCCACCCATCATCCTGGATCTTGGGTGACATGTGGAACGTTTGGCATGTTCTCAAAATAAATACTAAACATTAGTCCATTCACCCATATGGCCAAGATAGTTCCAGAGTCTAACCATCCCCTCTCCTCTGATCTCCAAAGGGAGCTACGGTCTGTACCATTTCCAAATGGTGGGCCTTTGAAAACCAGAGCCAAATCTTACATTTGTCCCATGCACAGTGCTGTGCACGTACTAGGCAATCAATAAATGTTTGACCAAGTGATTGCTTATAAACCTATGAGGAGAAGGAAGGTCTCATAGATAGATGCATGTGTGTCTCCAGTGATCTACGCTTACTTTCTTTACTGCTGGGAGGTAGTGAAGACGTCCGTCTGCTCGATGTGTCTCATCTTCTGACAAGGTGACAAGTTTCTGTGCCTTTCTTGAACCCTGTCCTCAAAACTTGAACCTTTCTCATTCCTCAAACCAAATGTAAAACCCAAAACTGCTGATTCTAGTTATAGTGGTTCTTAATAGCCAAACAATGGATACTTTATTAGAAAGGGGAGGCTGGAGAAAATGTTAAAATGCAGAGAATAAATTTCCAGCTCCTGCTGTCTGCTTCCTGGGTACACCTCTACCACGATCAGAACCTGCAGGTCTTTGTCCGCCCCCCCCCCCCCAGGAATTGTCAGCTTGCGCCCAGCAGATCTGTGGTTGACCAGGCCCTAGAAGATTTCAGCCCATCGTAGCATACCTATATATGGTTTTACAGATCGTAACCCATCTCTCCTCCCCACCCCCCAGAACTCATCTATATGCTAATTTGTACTTGATAATGCCGCCCCACAATATGGTAATTGCTGTAATGTTTTCCAGGGAGAGGGGGGAAAAGTAAAAATTAAGCGGAGGCTCCATCACTGAAGTCTGGGCATTTGTCACATAAAAAGCAAGTAAGCCCGTGTCCAAGGGCAGGGTACACTGAGGCCAGACTAGAACAGGGCCGTTCTCCAAGGCAGTCTTTTTGAGAGCTCCTCGGCAGTCGGTGGGTCTCAGAAGCTGCTGGCTACGGATAAATGCAATACAGCTACGTTCTCACCTGACAGGGCTTCCGATCTGTGAATCTCCAACAGCTGATCCAGCAGGTCACCCTAAGGATGGCCTAGCCTCCCCGGGGCTTCGGCCTCTCCGGGAAGACGGGTCCTTCCTCGCTTGTCTTTCTCCTGTCTGCACATTCTGACACTATTAAGATATCAAATGACAACAAGAGTCCTAATTAAACAACAGGCGCAGTGTGCATCCTCAAAGGAACAGCCCAGGCCCAAACAAGAGAAGCACAGCCCTGGAAAGGGGAAGGAAAGACGATGGGGGCTTTGAAAGCAGCAGTGTTCAAGCTGAGCTGTTTTATTATTAATTATGAACTTTACCGTGTGAACACGCCATGTGTAGGTCATGGTCCCATCGGGTTATACTCTCCATCCCCTCTAAGAGTGGCTACGCCCATGAAAATGTCTCTTAAATAACTGTGCTCACCCCTTTATCCATGCTACTCTCTCTCTTGATTGGAGAATCTGCTTTTTATTTTTAAACAGATGACAGCAAAAACTGGGGAGAACCAAGACCCATCAATACAACAAACAAGAAAAGGTAGCCCCGGCTGCCTAGCAGGAGACAAGCTGACATTTGTTGTGTGTATTTAACGGGGCAGATGACACGAACGACTCTGGGGGCTGGAGGCCGGCCTCCGCTTCCCAGGACAGAAGGGGAGGTAGTTACTGAGTCCTGTGACCAGAATCCAATTGTAATTGGCCTCTGAGATCACTTACGGCAATCAGGGAAGTAATATGCTTCCGAATAATTATGAATAATTAGGCACATTTATGAATAATTACACTGATAATAACTATCTGACTCATTCCATTTTAAAATTGTAATTCAGTCATTACAGTTCGGGGAGTCCTGCTCTCTGCATATTCATGGCTAACCCACCTGCCAATCTGACAATGCCTGGAATCCCGCTCCAGGACAGCAGCAACACACTGGCCTTGGGGACAAAGGGACATCCTAGTCCTCACAGGGTTGGAGCCGCTGCACATCCCCTTGACTGATCTCCAGGCAGCTGGAAAGACAGAGAGGGGGACAAACGGGGGTGTGGGGTATTTTCCTAAAGCACTGTGGCGTCAGCACCTAGTGGCTCCTGCACCGACATGCGAATGATTGGAAAGTGATGCCCAGGAGCTCGCTGCTGTTTTCAACCTGGACAATTAAACAGAAGCCATTGTCTCCTCCTTGTGTCATTGTGAAGAATATGGTGAAGTGTGCACGAGTGACCTTTTCACGGCATATTATGCTCAAGCACTAGGCTGCTTCGGGAATCAGAAGCCCCAGTTTGGAGCTATAGCTTTAAAGTAATGCACCCCTGGCTCGAAACAACAGTGTGTCTTTTCCTTATCCTCCCATTCTCCTCTTCATTCTCTTTTCACTGCTTCCTGTACCCCCTTCCCCTCTCCCCGACTCGCCCCTCCTTTGCCAGTCCCTCTGTCTTGCTCATGTCTCTTTCTGTTCCAATCCTAGCAGTGTTAGTCACTTACGTAAGTTTATACTCTCCTCATTCCAAAAGTAATACCTGTTAGGTTAGACATTTGTAAAATATCAAAAGTAGAAAAATTGTAACCATTTTTTAAAAAGTCAATAACCCTAGCGCTGGAGAGAACCAATATTAACTTAATATTTTGAAATGCTCTTGCTATATATAAGTTAGGCAACAGAGATCTTATTACAAATCGTGTCTTAAAGTGGATTACTTTTGGTTTTCTTTTAAATTTTATTTATTACTTATTTGCATGTGTATGGGGGAGAGGGCATGCTAGGACCTCTTCCTACTACAAACAAACACCAAACGCTTGCACCACCATTGCATTTGGCTTACATGGGTACTGGGGAATTGAACCTGGGTCAGCCAGCAGACTTTGCAAGCAAGCATCTTTAACCACTGAGCCATCTTCCCAGCCCTCAAGTTTTGGAATTTTGGTCTCATGTAGACAGTGTCTAGTTACTTTTTATTTCATAGCAACATGTAGCATCACTGACGATAACTGATTTGGAAGCTGGATGCAGTGGCCTAGCTGAGGCTGAGGCTGAGGCTGAGGCAAGAGCTCAGACCCAAAGCTTTGAGGCCAGCCTGAGCAATATAGCAAGACCTCATCTAAAAAAATAAAAAATAAACAGTAAAACTCTAAATGCTAATGGCCAGATCATAGCACATGAAAATGTGTATGATAAGCAATTCCCCAAATCCTGGCACCTTTTCTCACAATGATTGCCATTCTACCATATGATCTTGTGGAGAAGGTTCCCTTTGGTCTAATATTGTACCATATTATCCTTCTCTTCCTTGTGAACAAAGCCTTCATGTGGGCAAAGGATAGGAGAGTGATATAGAGGAATAATGGCTTACCATGCACAACAGGTATATGCAGTGTGAATACACATCGCTTTAACTACAGACGAAACCTTGTATTCAGAAGTAGCCATAATGAAATTCCAGCTTGACTCCAGACTCAAGGGCCAGTGCTTGAAGCATCTTATAGTGTTTTCTTTCTGAGACTGCATCACAGAGAAACAGAGGTACCTAGGCCATCCCAGTGACATGCTAGAGTAGTCATTTCTGAGCAGTTACCTGGGCCATGCATGTCACAGCTTTTCAGAGGATTTCTGGAGCATGCATCTTTCAGATTGGGAAGGGGAGCAGACAGCAGTCTCTCCAGCTCTGCATCAACCAGATCATGGACTTGACCGAGAAGTGATGCGCTATGAGCAGATGGGTGCCAGGGTCACATGGAGGTGTGAGAAAGATGATTTCCTGACTGATGATGTAGCAACGGAGCGGTTGTGAGGCAGGCATTGGTGGGAAATGGAGAGAGAGATGGAAGTGCGCCGGTGAGTTAGGCCACTGTAGTGGTCCAGAAATGTAGTTATCAAGCAATGAGAACTTGAGGTAAGGTAGTCCTGGGTGGAAAAAAAAGAGAGGTAGATCAATATGAGAATTATACATGGTAAGGAGACTGGTTGTCAGAACTAGAGGTCAAAGCTAAGATGACCCTTCCTTATTCTCACCCCCACCACCAACTTATCTGATGTGGATAGAAAGGTAAGGAGGCAGCAGCTGGTCTTATATTGGTTAGGTGGAAGGGGGAGGGATGGTAAGTGGTACAAAGCCATGATAAATCTACTGGGAAATGATGACTGACCCAAAAGAAGGAACGCTCTTTTCTGAAATTGTCTCTTTTTAAAAATACTTTTATTTTTTTAAATTTTTTGTTTATTTTTATTTATTTATTTGAAAGTGACAGACAGAGAGAGAATGGGTGCGCTAGGGCCTCCAGCCACTGCAAATGAGCTCCAGACGCATGTGCCCCCTTGTGCATCTGCCTAACATGGGTCCTGGGGAACTAAACCTGGGTCCTTTGACTTTGCAGGCAAAGCTCCTTAGCTGCTAAGCCATCCCTCCAGCCCTCGTCTGGGTTTTTAAATGATGAAAATGAAGGTTTTTCTTGCTTCCCCCAAAGGCAAAGCCTCTGTCAACTGTCAGCAGTCTTGGGGGCGAGGGGGGATGGGGAGGAAGGCAAAGGGAAGTCCTCAGAGCACGTGCTTCCTGAGCATCCAAGCAATCCCTGGGACTCAGTTTCCCCAGGTAACCGAGAAACACACCTAACTCAGTTGTATCCCAGCTCGAAATTGCTGCAAGTTCTCCTCACAGGGTGTTCAGAGGCCCATAATCCTGTCTTTGGAAAACTATGATCAGATCTGTTGTCACAGTCTGGGCGTCCTGCAGGATTGCCAGCAGACAGTGGAGAACTTGACACTAAGTGAAGGGTTTATCCCCAAATCCTAGTAATAAAATTCTAGGACTGACCTTTGGAAAGTATTTATCTAACTAAGACTTAGAGAAATAAAATGTTTTGTTTGAAATTGATGGGCAGATCAATTTTTAAAAAGATCAGTGTGTTTGGCTGGAGAAATGGCTTAGCCTTAGATTAAGGCACTTTCCTGAGAAGCCTAAGAACTCTTGGTTCAATCTCCAGGTCCTACATAGCCAGGCACATAATGATACAAGCGCACAATGTCGCACATGCAGCACAAGGGGGCGCACACATCTGGAGTTTGCAGCAGGCTGAAGGTCCTGGCACACCCATATTCTCTCTCTCTCTCTCTCTCTCTCTCTCTCCTTTCTCTCTCTCAAATAAAAATAAAGATAAAGAATCAGTGTTTTGGTTTGGGATTTGTTCTCACTAGGCACTGGAACATTTTGCTATTTTAAAAAAGAAACTACCCCAATCTTTCAAAAGACAAATAGCAAGAGAATAAGCAGGGATTTTCACAGTATCTCAATTGTAGTATCTTTCCTACATGGACTAAATAGAAGAGACTAAGAAATGTCTTAAATTGTAAACACATTAAAATCATGGTTATAAAGATTACCTAGTAACATAGGACAATGCTTAGCAGTTTTTTAAAAAAAAAAAGCAAGTAATGAAAGTTAGCATTCACCATAATTGTGACTATAATTTCAAAGTATAAGAAGAATAGGTGGAGGAGTGGCTTGGGAGGGAAAACGGGGCACATGGGAGAGTATTTTGATCATGGTATATTGTCTATACTTATGGAAGTTATCAATACAATTTTTAAAAAAGCATAAGAATGGGAGGAAATAATAACATGGTATATTGCATTCAATTATATACACTTCCCTTTCATCATTTTGCATTTTACAACATAATCATGTGCTATGGTCAGATGAAGAGAAACTTACAATGGAGAAACTCAAGAAGGTGATCTGTCTGGCCCCCACATCTTGGCAGGGTGGAGGATCACACACCTGCTAAACCCAACAATTTAAAAAAGGATGTCTCACCAGGCCAGAAGCTGTCTTCCTAGTTCAGCGTTCCTCTTTTATGCAGGCCCTTTGTTGTAAGTAGAAATGGGGGTGCTTTCAGCAGTAGACACCCTGGACGCTCTGGTGGCAGGTGGGAGTGCCAGCTAAGCACAGAGAGCGTGGTGGTTTGAAGGGAAAACATCCCCCATGGCCTCACGGTTGTACTGCTAAATCCCCAGTGGGTGGTGCTGTTTGGGAAGGTTGTGGAAGAGGTGGAGCCTCACTAAAGGAATTACGTCACTCAGAGCGACTTTGAGGGGTTAGAGCCCAGCCCCACTGACTCTGTGGACTTCCTTCTGCTGGGATGAAAATGTGATGCCAGCTGTGGGCTTCTGCCAGGCTTTCCCCGCCTTGTGGGCATGTCCCCTTCAAGACTGTAAGTTGAAAGAAGCCGTTTCCTTCCATTAGCTGCTTCTAGTCCAGTATTTTGTCCTAGCAATGAGAAAGTAACTAATAAAGAGCCCTTTCTCCCTCTGTGAATGGAAGTTCGTGCACTGTATGGGCGGCCACCATACCATTCTTGTCCTGAGAGGAGCCATGTCTAAGGTCCCTGCTCCTCTCCTGCCTTCCTGCTGCCACCAACGCCCTCAACACTCTGCTGACCTCATTAAGAACTATTTGGGCAATGACTGGGTTGCCTGTGGAGTCATTCCAGCCTTCCTGACAGATAATAAGAGCTGAGAGAAATGCTTTGAAATGTTGAGATGTGGTTGGGTCTCTTCAAGGGAAAGGAAACTTAACACAGGAGGGGAACGGCACAAGACCAGGTGCTGCTTGATCTGTGTCAGGGCTGGCAAAGGATTCACTGAGCTGATGATAATAAGTACTTCATCTCTCAGCATAGATGTGTATTTAACTTCGCAATTTCAAGAAGCTCTAAGTGGAGAAAGGCTTGGGATACCAGGAACAGGCCCTGAATGATTAGCTTTAGGAGTGGATCTGAATTGTAACTGCCTGCCAGAATTTTACTCATCAAATGATACTTTTTACCATGACCAAATGGCATTTATTCCAGGAAGGCAAGGTTGGTTTAACATAATAATATCAGTGAATAAGAATATGCAGGTAAAACTGACAAAATCCAACATTTCAATATAGAACACCCAACACATAGAATAGAAAGAAATGTCTATACTCTAGAGTTTAAAAAACAAAAACACAATTTATGGTAAAAGACTGACACTTTCCTTCATGATGAGGAACAAGACATACATGTCTATTCCTGCCACTTCTATTTAATATTGTAAGGGATACATGAATTTTATTTTAAGCAGATCAGTACTTAATAGTTACTGCATGGAGTCCTAAGGATTTTTCTTCTCCTTTTGGACTTTTTCTTGGGCCATGTGGAGTCTTGTACGACTCTTTCTCACTTACATGCCTCCAGTGGTGAGTTATGAACCAAAGGGATGAGGAGATTTTTAACGTGAAGGCAAACTCACCTGTGATCCATGCTCCTGCTACCTCAGCTGAGTTCCTCTCATACCGGATGCCTTGACTGTAGAGAGTAATGCTACAGCGTGTAACAGTAGCCAGACCACACAGACACATACTCTTACCAATAACAGCTGATCTGGAAGCCAGCCTTCTATTGACCTACATTCAAACTGCAGGAAACCAAATACTGATTTCTATAACTGTTTCCAGGATTTGACTAACTGATGTGACTTTGATTAACTTTTTTAAAAAATATTTTATTTATTTATTTATTTGACAGAGAAAGAGGGAGAGAGAGAGAGAATGGACATGCCAGGGCCTCCAGCCACTGCAAATGAACTCCAGACGCATGTGCCCCCTTGTGCATCTGGCTAACGTGGGTCCTGGGGAATTGAACCTGGGTCCTTTGGCTTTGCAGGCAAATGCCTTAACCGCTAAGCCATCCCTCCAGCCCTGATTAACTTTTTTGATTAACTGATGTAGCCCCTGATTTTTGTCCTTACTTTCAACTTAGGACCAACCAGAGAAAGCCCAGTATGCACTTCAAACCAGTCATGTGGGATGTCACATGTCTTGGTGCATTCAGGCTACTATAACAAAATGCCTGAGATAAGCTAATTTGTGGAAAACAAACATTTGTTTCATACATTCTAGAGTCTGGGAAGCCCAGGCAACAGCAGGTTTGGTGTCTGATGAGGGGTCAGTGCTTCAAAGATGGGGTCTTGTTGTTGGGTCTTCGTGAAGTTTAAGGGGGCAGCAGGGTAGGGTGGTTCCCTTCAACTTCTTCTGTAAATACATTAATTCTCTGACCCTGAGGACTCCACTCTCATGACTGAATCAGCTCTCAATAATACCATGTGGATGATTATTCCAACCTATGAACTTGAGGAAGACACATCCAGACCACAGCACTCAGTTTCCAGTTATCTCACGTCCTAAAAAGTTCTAGGGGCACACCTAAGTGGTAGAGCACTTGCCTAACATGCACAAGAGCTTAGGCTTGGTACCTACTACAGAGAGAAGGAGGGAGGGAGAGAAAGAGAAAAAGAGATTGAGAGATTCCTACTAGACTCATCACAGACTAACTTGTTCAAAAGATAGCTGCTTATTTAAATATCTTCCAAGCAATTGTGGAATGTCCTAAAGTTGGAAACCCTTGCCACAAAACATGCTTAGGCCATGAGTGGTACACCTAACCCTGCACCTCTGCCTCTGGCATTTGGCACTTGTATCTCTCACTCGGGGAGCCTTCCTCCTCTCCTTTGTGGGTATGTTTGCTTCAACCCAGAAAGGAAGTTAGAGCCGACCGTCAGCATTCCGGTTTGATTCCCAGTCATTCCCAGTTGTCTTGCAAGTATACGATGAACACGTCCCCAACTGTGCTGGCTTGGTGTGGCCATGTAACTTGCTTAGAACATTGGCAAAAGTGATTGTAATGTATATCACTCGTGCTAGCAACCACTGCCATGTGTCCAGACAGTCTGGGTATCAAACTGACCACAGGAAGCAGAGCCCCTTTCCCAGGGCCAGCTTCACGGATGTGTGACCTATGAAAGCCTGGAGCTCAGAAGGACCCCACCCTAAGCCTAATGTTCCCCTGTCACCCACCAGCTTGGACTCATTCTGAACCTTCTCTTTGCACTGGACACCACATGTTATTATGTAACCTGTCCTAGCCTGCCAAATCATGGCATACACATGGTAATAACACACAAGTCATGGCATGCACATGCTAATAACGTTCAAGTCAAAACAGCAGCAGAATGGGCAAAAGAAGAAGGAAAAATTCCTTTGGACGCCTTAGAATCTTCCCTGACACTGTTCAGTGGCTGCTCAGAACTGAGAACAAATGGCCAGAACTTCATCAATAAACACCCTGAGGCGACCTCTGTCATTGGCATGGATGTTTCTGTCAACTCTCAACATTTTGCACCCAACCTGATTCCCTCCGTTTCCTGGGCCCTGGCCTTGCGCTGTCCCTGGCTTGCCTCCAAAGACTGCCACGGTACACTGGCCCGTGTGTTCAGATGCCCCCGCCCCCTCTTCAAGGCCACATTCCTCCCTCATCCCATTGGAGCCCTTTCTCTCGGTTTTTAAACTGAATTTGTGTATCCTGATTTGCAGTTCTTTTCAGCACCCACATAAGACTGTCTTGGTTTCTATTCCAACCTTGTTCCTGACTTTGGGTTCCCACCAGCATGAGCAAGACACAGGCTTTCGTGCAAAGATGCTACTGAGATATAAACTGATAATTTAGCCTGATCTGACTGGGTACAGACACTGCCCACCATTAACAAGGAAATAATAGTGTTCGGTTAGTGTAATGATGTAGTGCTCTATAAATGCCAACTCTGTCTCCAAGGTCCAGAAATACCTAGGGCAAAAAAATCCGCTGATTTTCCCTATCACGTACCAAATTACCAACAGTCATCAAACGTTGTACATATTTCTACTTGTAGCTGTTCTCACTACTCAGAATTGAGTCCTAACTTCTCTCCACCATCTGTTGGCTTGCCTAAGAACACACTGAATATCAGAAACTTAAAATTATATCGCACAGTGAAGTCAACATTCCTGTGGACCAAGCTTCAGTATATGTAACATAAAATACTTTTAAAAGGTAGAGTATCCAGGTATGATTGTGTACACCTTTAAACCCAGCACTCAGGAGGCAGAGGGTAGGAGGATCGATGTGAGTTCGAGGCCAGCCTGGGACTACAGAGTGAGCTTCAGGTCAGCCCGGACTAAAGTGATACCCTACTTCAAAATAAAATAAAATAAAATGGTAAAGTACACCATAACACATAAGTTGCGGTTCTAAAATACACATTTTTCTTTAACAATGGAAGAAAATTTGAGACTTTTCCGGTGCCTTGTGTTCATCATTTCTTGAACATTCTTAGGAATTTTTTCACTTTTCTGTGATGAAGATTTCTAGGTGGGTCAATGGAAATGGCTTAGTGGTTAAGCGCTTGCCTGTGAAGCCTAAGGACCCCGGTTTGAGGCTCGATACCCCAGTACCCATGTAAGGCCAGATGAATCTGGAGTTTCTCTGTACTGGCAAGAGTCCCTGGTGGTATTCTCCCTCCCTCTCTCTCTCTCTCTCTCTCTCTCTCTCTCAGTCTCTCTTTGCAAATCAGTACAAAAAATACTTTTTAAACAAGCTTGTGATGGGCTGGGGAGATGGCTCAGCAGTTTGCAAAACTTACTTGCAAAGCCTTGACAGCCCAGGTCTGATTCTCCAGTAACCATGTAAAGCCAGATGCACAGTGGTGCATGCATTTGGAGTTTATTTTCAGTAGCAAAAGGTCCTGGCATGCCCATTTCCCCTCCCTCCTTGAAAATAAATTTTTAAAAAGTTTGTGAGCTTCCACAGCAATGTTCAACATGCAAAGAGCCAAGAAAAGTGAAAAGAATAATGTATATCAAAGTGAAAGGTAGCCCATTTGATAGGAGGAAAATTTTAAGATTAAAAGTGCATTAAAATTTTCCAAAGACAGCCAGGCAGGGTGGCGCACACCTTTAGTCCCACCATTTGGGAGGCAGAGATAGGAGGATCACTGTGAGTTTGAGGCCAGCCTAAGATTGCATAGTGGATTCCAGGTCAACCTGGGCAGAGTGAGACCCTACCTCAAACAAAACAAAATAACAACAAAAGAAAAGAAAAATTCAAAGAAAAACAGCTAAATGAAAATCAAGCTCGGAGTCCCCTCCTGTTTTACTGCCTTCTTGATTTCTTTTTTCTCTTAAGCTCTATCATATTCTATAATAAAATCTTTATAAATTTCAAGAAAGAATCAAGTATAACTCAAACAATGTTAGAGATATATTTTATAATCTTTAAAGGACTTTGCACCCTACATATGCTCATTTTTTGACTGCTAGGAAATGCACAGCCTTATTTTCTGTTATAAAATTAAAGATAGTGAGCCCACTGGTGTAATGACTAAATTTCACTCTGTTTGTTTCTTTTGTCTTTATGTCTTCAGAAACTGCTGGGGGAAAGACGAGTTAAATGCGATGGAATTAGTAGAAATAATCCTAAATAAAATGCCTGATGTGTGGTTGCTATTTTAATTGTGTGACATCTTAGAGACTTTGGTCCCTACCAGAATGATCAATCTGTCACTCGAGTTGTTTGACTATTGATTAATCTTCAGAGGTATTTTGACATAAGTCTCACTGTGAGCAGAAAGTCTGCTCCCCTGTCTCCAGCCGCCAGAATCCTGAACCACGTGTCCTTTAGTGTGATTAATGTTGGTCTTTTAAACTGAAATAATCAATAAATGTTTTCTGAATCTACATCCCTAAATAAGGCTATTTCATTCTCACTCAATCTACAGAATGGAAGGGAGGGTCAGCTGTGGCCGGCTGCTGAGGGCAGGAATTGTGTGTAGACCGTTGTCTCCTCTTCAGTGAGCACTCCTGGGCTTAGTTCACCACAGCTTCCCTGCGTGGCTACACTTGCTTTCAAGTTAAACATTAGAAAGAAAATCCTAAGAGGACTCTGGTTTTAATGCAGCCAATATTAACGTCTTAAGAGATCAAAAGTGAGGGACCTGGTTGGGCTTGGTGGCCCATGCCTCTAATCCAGCACTTGGGAGGTAGAGGTAGGAGGACCACTGAGTTTGAGACCAGCCTGAGATTACAGAGTGAGTGCCAGTTCGGCCTGGGCTACAGTGAAACCCTACATCAAAAAAAAAAAAAAATGAGGAGCTGGAGAGATGGATAAGTGGTTAAGGCTCTTGCTTGCAAAGCCTGATGGCTCAGGTTCAGTTCCCTAGCATCCACATAAAGCCAGATGCACAAAGTGACACATGCATCTGGAGTTTGTTTGCAGTGGCAAGAGACCCTGGTGCACCCATTCATTCTCTCTCTTTCTCTATCTCTCTCTCTCTTTCAGTGCAAATAAATAAAATATTTTTTAAATGAAACTCAAGACTGGGGGAGATGATTTAATGGACAAGAGTTCTGCTTTTTCAGTGAGCCTGGTATCAGCACAAGGATGAAGGAGATAGACACTGAGGATGCTCAACACCTAACAAAGCAGAGATCCAGAGGCTCCTAAGAGTCTATCACTGAAGTAGACTTAAAACTCACCTACCATGGCTCAGGGAATTTTGCAGAAGAGGGGTATAAAGACTGTTAGAGCCACAAGTTGGGACATCATGCCCAGAGGCATTGCCTCTCCCTATAACTGGCTGCTGTCCCCACAATGCACCACCCATAATTCCCACAGAGATAACCTGCGTCCCTCAACAAGGAGGGCCCCTTCAGAAAAGGGGCAGGGATGAGGGAAAGGATGGTACCAGCCTGTGTTGTTTACATACTAAGTATGTCTACAACTAATAAAAATAAAATTTTTTAAAAGAGATCATTAAATGTATAAGAATTTTTTTAATTTAAAAAAATTAGCATACAAGCATGGACACCTGAGACTGGATCTCGAGCGCCCACACGACATGCTGGACATTGTAGCACATGCCTGTCGTCCCAGCACTGGGGAGTTAGAGACAGGCAAGCCCAGTCTCACTGAATTAGTAAGTTTCAGGTTCAGCAAGAGACCCTGCCAAAAATCAGGTGGAGAGTGATTTAGAAAGAACCCCCCAAATATTGACCACTGGCCTCAACACATATGAGCACATATGTGTATGTGAACCCACACACACAGGAACATGTACCCACATGCATACACCATGCACACACATGCACATAAATAACTGAGATCAAATCCCCTCTCTCTTTCTGTCCTACCCGTCACACGCTAGAAGATTCTCTGAAATACGCAGTCTGATCCAAGAGCCATTGTTCACTGAGACAGAGGAACCCTCCCCCGCCCTTCTCTCCTGAGGCTACACGGCTCTTCTGTCTCCAGGTGGAGAAGGATTTGCAGTCTCTGAACACAGCTTTGTCCAATGGCCAAGAGCTGGGAGGGAGGAAGATGGAGGTCCCAGCACAGTGGTAGATGTGGAAGAGACACAAAAGGGGTGTCTATGGCAGCCTCTCTTCTTCCACACCACCACCCAAGGCCATCGTGAGGGAAAAGCATGACTTTCCACACAAGGTAAAGTTAGAGCCCCTCACATTGTAAGTTATTTGATCACTTTATTTATTCTTTAAATATTTTTATGTATTTATTTATTTGATGTGTGTGTGTGTGAGAGAGAGAGGAGAGAGAGAGAGAGAGAGAGAACAGGCACACCAGGACTTCTAGCCATTGCAAACAAACTGCAGATGCATGTGGCACCTTGTGCATCTGGCTCATGTGGGTTCTGGGGAATCAAACCTGGTTCCCTTGGCTTTGCTGGCAAGCGCCTTAACCGCTAAGCCATTTCTCCAGCCCTCATCACTTTATTTTATCCAAGTGAAATAAATGGAAGCCTCTCAGCTCCTGGCCACCCCTGCTTCTGCAGATGTTCAGTCACACTCTCCCAATGAACAGGCATGTGCCAAGAAAGGTGGCCATGAGTAATGGCAGACACAAAACTTCTGAGCTCCACATGGGGCCAGGCCTAGGGAAGGAGAGGCAAATTAATGACTGAATGCATGGCTGAGTCTTTTGTCTGGGAGACATGGGATTCTGGGTGTGATTCCGGTCTCCTGAATGGGAGTGACTTGCAGCACAATGGCAGGCCCGGGGAACATGATCTGCTGGGCCTGGAAATGACTGTGGGTTCTTCAAGCTGAACGTGGGCCCCAGGGACCTTGTCGCCACACTGGCTTTGCTGAAACCTTCCAAGACGAGGCTTTTCCTGCAACCCTGCCTGGGCGTGCAGCTCACAGAGGACACAAGGCTGCTTCAAGAGGGCGCCAGGGCGACCTCTCGCTTTAAAGCATTAATACTCCAAACTCAACAGGTTTCTGGAGCTCTTTGTGGTGCAAACCTTTAGAGAGAGAGCTTTGTGCCTGCAAAGAATAAAAATTAGCAGTCCAGCTATGGCATTTAACCAACCTGGGACATTATTTCACATATCTAATTACATGAGGATAATTTCATTAGCACCAGTTTTCACTTGAATGTTCTGCAAATGGTCAAGACATTGATCTATCTTTACTGGGGCTCATCCGTAAAGAGATCATGGGGCTGAAGTATTACTCCATTTGAACGCTGCCAGATACCACATTTTAAGCTGAATGAACACTGAGCAACTACACAACGCTTCTTGAGGTTTTAATTGCCATGATTTATAACGTAATTGTATAAGCTGTACCAAGAAAGCCCTGAGCAGCTTCACAGAGGGTCAAGCACCCCTCTGCAGAGACTAGGTCTCACCCCACTCCTGGCTCCTTTTAATCACCCATTTCTCACAGGGGGGAGGAGACATGAGCTGGAATACAGGAGAGCCCAGGGTCCCCTGGACATGCATGTGCACACACACACACACACACACACACAGGCTCTCACTCATGCTCTCATAGTCAGCCACAGTGACCTGGATTTCCTCTTCTGCACAGGCTTCAATATAATATGACGGAGGTTGGAAAATGAAGCTTTATTTCCCTTCCTCCTCCTTTCGCCCTTTCCTCCTTTTCTTCTTCCTTCCTCGCCCTACATCTTTTTCTCCTTCGTGCTGTCTTCCTCCCATACATCTCATTTCCTCTTCTCATGTTTTTCCTCCCTTTTTGTTTCCTCCCCCTCTTTTTCTACCATTCATCATTCCCTCAGCATGTCTCTCTATCACAGTGTCTCTATCATTTTCTCTCTCTCTCTCTCTCTCTCTCTCTCTCTCTCACCTCTTCACACCACGAAAGAGTTAATACACAATAAGGAATCTTACTAGCTAATAACAAAAGTGCCCTTGTTTTTATTTTTGCTCTAACCCAGTTCATTCTCAGGACATTCAGCTAAAGTGTAATTTATAGACAGTTACACTATCCCTTGACACCTTTAATATTAACCAATAAATACATCAAAATACAGTTTACAGAACACTGGACTGCTGGCCTATAAAGCTGACATTAGCATCATTTTTCATGAGTTTGTATGAAGCCCAAACTTGTCTGCTTCTCCAGACCCTTTCCATGACCACTGCCGGGAGAGTCTGGCCTTCCTCACCAACTTTAGTGAGTACTTCTGCAAATCGCCACTAGCTCCCCTAATTGCTTAACATAGTTCCATACCCAGGAGCCCTGAAAGCCCACTCCACTGGAAGCAGCAGGAGGAGGACAGGGGCTACAGATGAAATTGGGCCACCAGGGGGTGCTCATTAACTCTTAAGAAAGGGAGCAATGGCCCAGCTTCAAAAATGTCAGGAATCCAACGTGACAAAGATAGCCTCCATCCCTCCCAAGGCGCCCAACCCCACTCTACCACGAATAGATACTTCATCGAAATTTAGCAAACACCAGCCAGGAAAGCCAAAGGGGAGAAACGCACTAGATCGCTGAACCTTCGATCAGTCGGCCCTGGGAACATCTCCTTTTTCCATAGCATCGCCCAGAGAGCGAAAGGACCGGGGTGAAAGGTTACCTACATTTATAATGTCAGGCACTGGCTCTGCCAGGTAAGAGGTAAATGGTAATTTTATCATTAGCATGCCTGACCCCGTGGCCCCACCATATCTCACAGGAAATGGTAGGAGCAGCTCACATGTCAGGATGCAAACACTTAAAGGTCATCGCACACAGAAATCTTCCCGAGCTTCGGACTGAATTGCTGACACCTTTTATTGTCGCCGCTTAAATAAATGATTCAAGGGGCAAGACAAGGGAAGACAGGCTTAACGTTGAGGTTTACATTTAAGATTCAGGGGGGTCCTAAAATAGTTCAAAGAAAATACTTTTTACCATATTTTGGGGTTAGACCACAAGGCCTTAAAATATACAGCCATCCCTGGGCTAGGAAACACAACAGATTTCAAGTTTTCAGTGCAATGTTGTAGGAACATCTCCTCCTGTTTTTCTCTTTACCCCACACGGAGATAATTTCCACATGTTCCTCCTTTTTACTGGGGCCAGATAGTAAAGAAGTTTTTCACAGCAGCATGTGAACATTCATTAGAAAAGTAAGACAGATGAATAGAGATGTTAGAGATTGACTACTTATTTCTTTACAGCTAAAATTATACCAAAGTATGTTACTTTAAAAGTAAGCCTTGGGAGACTTCCGGCCAAGATGGCGACCGCTTAGCTGCGCTGCAAATCCCGGGGAAAGAAAGATAGATGTAGATCCTAAGGAGAGAGCCACCCCATCATACCTCAAAAGGGCCCCGGCTGAAACTAAGAAAAATTGGCAAAACAAGCAAGAGTGCTATTTTCCTGATGAACCGGATACCAGCAGAAGGGGGAAGGAGATCAACACAGAGAAAAATCAACTCCTACCAAATCAGAGAGCCAGAGCCTCAGAGCCCCCAACACCTCATCACTGAAGCAGACCAAAAATGAAGCGCTTGCCTGTGAAGCCTAAGGACCCCGGTTTGAGGCTCGATACCCCAGTACCCATGTAAGGCCAGATGAATCTGGAGTTTCTCTGTACTGGCAAGAGTCCCTGGTGGTATTCTCCCTCCCTCTCTCTCTCTCTCTCTTGGTCTCTCTTTGCAAATCAGTACAAAAAATATTTTTAAACAAGCTTGTGATGGGCTGGGGAGATGGCTCAGCAGTTTGCAGAACTTACTTGCAAAGCCTTGACAGCCCAGGTCTGATTCTCCAGTAACCATGTAAAGCCAAATGCACAGTGGTGCATACATTTGGAGTTTATTTTCAGTAGCAAAAGGTCCTGGCATGCCCATTTCCCCTCCCTCCTTGAAAATAAATTTTTAAAAAGTTTGTGAGCTTCCACAGCAATGTTCAACATGCAAAGAGCCAAGAAAAGTGAAAAGAATAATGTATATCAAAGTGAAAGGTAGCCCATTTGATAGGAGGAAATTTTTAAGATTAAAAGTGCATTAAAATTTTCCAAAGACAGCCAGGCAGGGTGGTGCACACCTTTAGTCCCACCACTTGGGAGGCAGAGATAGGAGGATCACTGTGAGTTTGAGGCCAGCCTAAGATTGCATACTGAATTCCAGGTCAACCTGGGCAAGAGGAAGACCCTACCTCAAACAAAACAAAACAAAAGAAAAACAGCTAAATGAAAATCAAGCTCGGAGTCCCCTCCTGTTTTACTGCCTTCTTGATTTCTTTTTTCTCTTAAGCTCAATAATATTCTATAATAAAATCTTTATAAATTTCAAAAAAGAATCAAGTATAATTCAAACAATGTTAGAGATATATTTTATAATCTTTAAAGGACCTTGCACCCTACATATGCTCATTTTTTGACTGCTAGGAAATGCACAGACTTATTTCCTGTTATAAAATTAAAGATAGTGAGCCCACTGGCGTAATGACTAAATTTCATTCTGTTTGTTTCTTTTGTCTTTATGTCTTCAGAGACTGCTGGGGGAAAGACGAGTTAAATGCGATGGAATTAGTAGAAGTAATCCTAAATAAAATGCCTGATGTGTGGTTGCTATTTTAATTGTGTGACATCTTAGAGACTTTGGTCCCTACCAGAATGATCAATCTGTCACTCGAGTTGTTTGACTATTGATTAATCTTCAGAGGTATTTTGACATAAGTCTCACTGTGAGCAGAAAGTCTGCTCCCCTGTCTCCAACCGCCAGAATCCTGAACCACGTGTCCTTTAGTGTGATTAATGTTGGTCTTTTAAACTGAAATAATCAATAAGTGTTTTCTGAATCTACATCCCTAAATAAGGCTATTTCATTCGCACTCAATCTACAGAATGGAAGGGAGGGTCAGCTGTGGCCGGCTGCTGAGGGCAGGAATTGTGTGTAGACCGTTGTCTCCTCTTCAGTGTGCACTCCCGGGCTTAGTTCACCACAGCTTCCCTGTGTGGCTACACTTGCTTTCAAGTTAAACATTAGAAAGAAAACCCTAAGAGGACTCTGGTTTTAATGCAGCCAATATTAACGTCTTAAGAGATCAAAAGTGAGGGACCTGGTTGGGCTTGGTGGCCCATGCCTTTAATCCCAGCACTTGGGAGGTAGAGATAGGAGGATCACTGAGTTCGAGACCAGCCTGAGATTACAGAGTGAGTGCCAGTTCGGCCTGGGCTAGAGTGAAACCCTACATCAAAAAAAAAAAAATGAGGAGCTGGAGAGATGGATCAGTGGTTAAGGCTCTTGCTTGCAAAGCCTGATGGCTCAGGTTCAGTTCCCTAGCATCCACATAAAGCCAGATGCACAAAGTGACACATGCATCTGGAGTTTGTTTGCAGTGGCAAGAGACCCTGGTGCACCCATTCATTCTCTCTCTTTCTCTATCTCTCTCTCTCTTTCAGTGCAAATAAATAAAATATTTTTTTAAATGAAACTCAAGACTGGGGGAGATGATTTAATGGACAAGAGTTCTGCTTTTTCAG
The DNA here is from genome assembly GCA_036346955.1 of Dipus sagitta. Lineage (NCBI taxonomy): Eukaryota > Metazoa > Chordata > Mammalia > Rodentia > Dipodidae > Dipus > Dipus sagitta. The sequence continues at coordinate 63,316,366 of CM070786.1, forward strand.
TGAGCCTGGTATCAGCACAAGGGTGAAGGAGATAGACACTGAGGATGCTGAACACCTAACAAAGCAGAGATCCAGAGGCTCCTAAGAGTCTATCACTGAAGTAGACTTAAAACTCACCTACCATGGCTCAGGGAATTTTGCAGAAGAGGGGTATAAAGACTGTTAGAGCCACAAGTTGGGACATCATGTCCAGAGGCATTGCCTCTCCCCTATAACTGGCTGCTGTCCCCACAATGCACCACCCATAATTCCCACAGAGATAACCTGCGTCCCTCAACAAGGAGGGCCCCTTCAGAAAAGGGGCAGGGATGAGGGAAAGGATGGTACCAGCCTGTGTTGTTTACATACTAAGTATGTCTACAACTAATAAAAATAAAATTTTTTAAAAGAGATCATTAAATGTATAAGAATTTTTTTAATTTAAAAAAATTAGCATACAAGCATGGACACCTGAGACTGGATCTCGAGCGCCCACACGACATGCTGGACATTGTAGCACATGCCTGTCGTCCCAGCACTGGGGAGTTAGAGACAGGCAAGCCCAGTCTCACTGAATTAGTAAGTTTCAGGTTCAGCAAGAGACCCTGCCAAAAATCAGGTGGAGAGTGATTTAGAAAGAACCCCCCAAATATTGACCACTGGCCTCAACACATATGAGCACATATGTGTATGTGAACCCACACACACAGGAACATGTACCCACATGCATACACCATGCACACACATGCACATAAATAACTGAGATCAAATCCCCTCTCTCTTTCTGTCCTACCCGTCACACGCTAGAAGATTCTCTGAAATACGCAGTCTGATCCAAGAGCCATTGTTCACTGAGACAGAGGAACCCTCCCCCGCCCTTCTCTCCTGAGGCTACACGGCTCTTCTGTCTCCAGGTGGAGAAGGATTTGCAGTCTCTGAACACAGCTTTGTCCAATGGCCAAGAGCTGGGAGGGAGGAAGATGGAGGTCCCAGCACAGTGGTAGATGTGGAAGAGACACAAAAGGGGTGTCTATGGCAGCCTCTCTTCTTCCACACCACCACCCAAGGCCATCGTGAGGGAAAAGCATGACTTTCCACACAAGGTAAAGTTAGAGCCCCTCACATTGTAAGTTATTTGATCACTTTATTTATTCTTTAAATATTTTTATGTATTTATTTATTTGATGTATGTGTGTGTGAGAGAGAGAGGAGAGAGAGAGAGAGAGAGAGAGAGAGAACAGGCACACCAGGACTTCTAGCCATTGCAAACAAACTGCAGATGCATGTGGCACCTTGTGCATCTGGCTCATGTGGGTTCTGGGGAATCAAACCTGGTTCCTTTGGCTTTGCTGGCAAGCGCCTTAACCGCTAAGCCATTTCTCCAGCCCTCATCACTTTATTTTATCCAAGTGAAATAAATGGAAGCCTCTCAGCTCCTGGCCACCCCTGCTTCTGCAGATGTTCAGTCACACTCTCCCAATGAACAGGCATGTGCCAAGAAAGGTGGCCATGAGTAATGGCAGACACAAAACTTCTGAGCTCCACATGGGGCCAGGCCTAGGGAAGGAGAGGCAAATTAATGACTGAATGCATGGCTGAGTCTTTTGTCTGGGAGACATGGGATTCTGGGTGTGATTCCGGTCTCCTGAATGGGAGTGACTTGCAGCACAATGGCAGGCCCGGGGAACATGATCTGCTGGGCCTGGAAATGACTGTGGGTTCTTCAAGCTGAACGTGGGCCCCAGGGACCTTGTCGCCACACTGGCTTTGCTGAAACCTTCCAAGACGAGGCTTTTCCTGCAACCCTGCCTGGGCGTGCAGCTCACAGAGGACACAAGACTGCTTCAAGAGGGCGCCAGGGCGACCTCTCGCTTTAAAGCATTAATACTCCAAACTCAACAGGTTTCTGGAGCTCTTTGTGGTGCAAACCTTTAGAGAGAGAGCTTTGTGCCTGCAAAGAATAAAAATTAGCAGTCCAGCTATGGCATTTAACCAACCTGGGACATTATTTCACATATCTAATTACATGAGGATAATTTCATTAGCACCAGTTTTCACTTGAATGTTCTGCAAATGGTCAAGACATTGATCTATCTTTACTGGGGCTCATCCGTAAAGAGATCATGGGGCTGAAGTATTACTCCATTTGAACGCTGCCAGATACCACATTTTAAGCTGAATGAACACTGAGCAACTACACAACGCTTCTTGAGGTTTTAATTGCCATGATTTATAACGTAATTGTATAAGCTGTACCAAGAAAGCCCTGAGCAGCTTCACAGAGGGTCAAGCACCCCCCTGCAGAGACTAGGTCTCACCCCACTCCTGGCTCCTTTTAATCACCCATTTCTCACAGGGGGGAGGAGACATGAGCTGGAATACAGGAGAGCCCAGGGTCCCCTGGACATGCATGTGCACACACACACACACACACAGGCTCTCACTCATGCTCTCATAGTCAGCCACAGTGACCTGGATTTCCTCTTCTGCACAGGCTTCAATATAATATGATGGATGTTGGAAAATGAAGCTTTATTTCCCTTCCTCCTCCTTTCGCCCTTTCCTCCTTTTCTTCTTCCTTCCTCGCCCTACATCTTTTTCTCCTTCGTGCTGTCTTCCTCCCATACATCTCATTTCCTCTTCTCATGTTTTTCCTCCCTTTTTGTTTCCTCCCCCTCTTTTTCTACCATTCATCATTCCCTCAGCATGTCTCTCTATCACAGTGTCTCTATCATTTTCTCTCTCTCTCTCTCTGTCTCTCTCTCTCACCTCTTCACACCACGAAAGAGTAAATACACAATAAGGAATCTTACTAGCTAATAACAAAAGTGCCCTTGTTTTTATTTTTGCTCTAACCCAGTTCATTCTCAGGACATTCAGCTAAAGTGTAATTTATAGACAGTTACACTATCCCTTGACACCTTTAATATTAACCAATAAATACATCAAAATACAGCTTACAGAACACTGGACTGCTGGCCTATAAAGCTGACATTAGCATCATTTTTCATGAGTTTGTATGAAGCCCAAACTTGTCTGCTTCTCCAGACCCTTTCCATGACCACTGCCGGGAGAGTCTGGCCTTCCTCACCAACTTTAGTGAGTACTTCTGCAAATCGCCACTAGCTCCCCTAATTGTTTAACGTAGTTCCATACCCAGGAGCCCTGAAAGCCCACTCCACTGGAAGCAGCAGGAGGAGGACCGTGGCTACAGATGAAATCGGGCCACCAGGGGGTGCTCATTAACTCTTAAGAAAGGGAGCAATGGCCCAGCTTCAAAAATGTCAGGAATCCAACGTGACAAAGATAGCCTCCATCCCTCCCAAGGCGCCCAACCCCACTCTACCACGAATAGATACTTCATCGAAATTTAGCAAACACCAGCCAGGAAAGCCAAAGGGGAGAAACGCACTAGATCGCTGAACCTTCCGGTCAGTCCGGCCCTGGGAACATCTCCTTTTTCCATAGCATCGCCCAGAGAGCGAAAGGACCGGGGTGAAAGGTTACCTACATTTATAATGTCAGGCACTGGCTCTGCCAGGTAAGAGGTAAATGGTAATTTTATCATTAGCATGCCTGACCCCGTGGCCCCACCATATCTCACAGGAAATGGTAGGAGCAGCTCACATGTCAGGTTGCAAACACTTAAAGGTCATCGCACACAGAAATCTTCCCGAGCTTCGGACTGAATTGCTGACACCTTTTATTGTCGCCGCTTAAATAAATGATTCAAGGGGCAAGACAAGGGAAGACTGGCTTAACGTTGAGGTTTACAATTAAGATTCAGGGGTGTCCTAAAATAGTTCAAAGAAAATACTTTTTACTATATTTTGGGGTTAGACCACAAGGCCTTAAAATATACAGCCATCCCTGGGCTAGGAAACACAACAGATTTCAAGTTTTCAGTGCAATGTTGTGGGAACATCTCCTCCTGTTTTTCTCTTTACCCCACAGGGAGATAATTTGCACATGTTCCTCCTTTTTACTGGGGCCAGATAGTAAAGAAGTTTTTCACAGCAGCATGTGAACATTCATTAGAAAAGTAAGACAGATGAATAGAGATGTTAGAGATTGACTACTTATTTCTTTACAGCTAAAATTATACCAAAGTATGTTACTTTAAAAGTAAGCCTTGGGAGACTTCCAGCCAAGATGGCGACCGCTTAGCTGTGCTGCAAATTCCGGGGAAAGAAAGATAGATGTAGATCCTAAGGAGAGAGCCACCCCATCATACCTCAAAAGGGCCCCGGCTGAAACTAAGAAAAATTGGCGAAACAAGCAAGGGTGCTGTTTTCCTGATGAACCGGATACCAGCACAAGGGGGAAGGAGATCAGCACAGAGAAAAATCAACTCCTACCAAATCAGAGAGCCAGAGCCTCAGAGCCCCCCAACACCTCATCACTGAAGCAGACCAAAAATGAACCCAACATGGCTCAGGGAAATTTTGCGGAAGAGGGGCGGAAAGAATGTCAGAGCCACATGTTGGGTCATGATATGCAGAGACATTTATCTTATACATAACTGTGGGCTAACTCCACAATGCATGACCCATATACCTCAACAAGGAGGGGCCAAGGGGAGGGGGTAGGTCACAGATGAGCCTAATAATGGTACCAAGCTGACTGTATTTGCTGAATACAAAACTAATTAATAAAGAAAAATAAATAAATTTTAAAAAGTAAGCCTTGGGCTGGAGAGATGGCTTAACAGTTAAGGCACTTGTTTGTGAAGCCTAAGGACCCAGGTTTGATTCTCCAGGTCCCACATAAGCCAGATGCACGTAGTAACACATGCATTTGGAGTTCGTTTGCAGTGGCTAGAGGCTCTAATGCACCCATTTTCTTTCTCTCTCTCTCTCTCACTCTCCCCCGCTCCCCAGTCTCTAATATATAAAAATCAGACAAAAATTTTTTAAGTAAACCTGGGCTGGAGGATGGCTCAGTGGTAAAAGGTGCTGCTTGCAGCCAGGTGTGGTGGTGCATGCCTTCAATCCCAGCACTTGGAAGGCAGAGGTAGGAGGATCACCATGAGTTCAAGGCCACTCTGAGACTACATAGTGAATTCCAGGTCAGCCTGGGGTAGAACAAGACCATACCTCAAAAAAAAAAGTGCTGCTTACAAAGCCTGTACTGTATGCTATGTCTGGGTTCAATTCCCGAATACCCATGTACAACAACTAGATGCACAATGTCGTGCATGTATCTGAAGTTTGTTTGCAGTGTCAAGAGGCCCTGGCATTACCATTCATATTTCCTCTCTCTCTCTCTCTCTCTCTCTCTCTCTCTTTCTCTCTGTGTGTGTGTGTGTGTACCCCTTGTAAATAAATAAAAATATTTGAAAAGTAAAAGTAAGCCTGTCTGATCCTTTAATGACCAAACCTAGAGTTATCACCTGGTCCAGCAGTTCCACTCTTAGTACGTTTCCAAAAGACCTGCAGGCAGAGGTTCAAACTGATTCCTGTACATGGGTGTTCATAGACACATATGATTCCTGTGCATGTGTGTTCATAGACACATATGATTCCATATGATTCCTGTGCATGTGTGTTCATAGACACATAACCACAATCAAAAATAATAATATGGTCAGAATATAGAAGCCACTCAAGTGTTCATCGATAAATAAATGTGATCTGTACCCACAATGGAATATTATCCAGCCTTGTAAAGGAAAGCAATTCTGACACTCTAACATGTTGAGGTCATTATGCAAAGTGAAATCAGCCAGACAGGAAATGATAAATACTGCATGATTCCACTCATATGAAATGTCTAGAATAGAAAAGTCTACAGTGACAGAAAGTAAATTAGCAATTAATTAGGGAGGTGAATGGGAGACTTAGTGAGAAATGTTCATGGGTACAGTGTTCTATCTTGAGCTAATTGAGACATTTTAAAATTGATTGACATGATAGGTGAATAACTCTGGCTATATGAAAGACCATTAACTTTAATTGGATATTATATGACTCATATCTACTTAAGGCTGCTTTTAAAAAGTAAGCATGAAGCTGGCTGGGGTGGTGCAGACCTAGAATCCCAGAACTGAAGAGAGACATTTCCTAGGAATGGCATCAACCAGTGTCCTATGTTGTTACTGTGTCATCTGTGTCATGACGGTTTGACCACTTTATGCATGGGGCAAGATTTTCTCCTCTGGACATTAGACTCTCTCAATGCGTTGTTCTTAGAACCCTGAGTCCCTCTGCATCACGTCCGTGGACACCATCAGCCCTCCTCTTCAGACAGGCAGACGAGGACCCCACTCTGCACCAGTCCTGCCAATATGCAGGTTCTCCATGAAGCTTGAGGCTTCCATCCTTCTGGAATTTTCCGGAAGTTTCTATCACTGTGTCAAAACACCTGAAATAGGACAGAAAGATGGCTTAGTGCTTAAGGAGCTTGCATACAAAGCCTAAGGACCGAGGTTCACTTCCCCAGTACCCATCAAAAGGCATACGCACAAAGTGACACATGCATCTAGAGTTTGGCTGCAGTGGCCAGAGGCCCTCGTGTGCTCATTCTCTCTCTCTTTCCCTCTCTCTCTCCCTCTCTTTCTCTGTTTGCAAATAATACACAATAAATAAATACACCTGGAATAATCAACTTAGAAGAAAAGGTCTCTCATGGCTCATAGTTTCGAAGGCTTTAGTACACGGTCACTTGGCCCCACTGTCTGTGATCCTGTGCTCTGGCAGCAGGAACATCATGGTGGCCACAAGTGTCAGAGCAGTCGTACTCACCTCATGGAAGCCAGAAAGCAAAGAGAGGGATGAAAGGGCTTTTCAAGGGCATACTCTCAATGACCTAACTTCCTTCTACCAAGCACCACCTCCTAAAGGCTCTGCCAGTGCTCAGTGGCAAAAGAATGAAGAGCTCTTTCCACCTGCAGGACATGGACATTGGTCATCTTGAATGGCAAGGAAATAGGTATAACAACGCAGTGCAGGCTAGATCTACGGCAGTGGCGACCAGGCTAGGAGGGTTCACCAGACCCTCACCTGAGACGCCACCCACCACTGTGTTGGGCAGCGGCATGTGGTCTTAGGGAGTGCTAGAATATATAAGACAAGGAAGGTTGACTGATAACCGAGACCCCTCAGTGATGTAGCTCTCCTGAGTCCTCTTCCAGGCTACGGTGGGAAATTTCTGATGTTGCGGCTGCCTTAGAGTCAGTCACCTGTGCCCCTGCAAGTGACCCCCTGACACTCACTGGTTCGCCAAGCAGCTCTTGGGTGCAATCCTTTCTTTGGTCTGTCAGGGCTCTGTCTGGGGTGAATAAACATTTCCTTACATCTCCTCAGGAAAAGTCCCACACATGGGTCTCTGGGGGACACTGAAGATCAAACAATAGCGGGAAGCTTTGGAAGATTAACCACCTTTCACAGTCCGTACTGGTCAGGAAAATTGGCCGTCGCTCCTGGAAGAGCTCCCCACCTTCTACTGAAATAAAATCTTCCCCTCTTTCAAGCTACCTTAGCACAGCTGCTTTCCTACACCTTTCACGTCGTCACATTCTTAGAGCCTCGGGCCACGCTAAGAAAAAGATCACCAGAATGCCAAGGGAAAAAAAAGATAGGAGAATTTTTTCATTCAGTGGTTGATTTTTTTAAGCCTGCAATGGACCACAAAAATGGGCTCAGGGAAAGAAAAATATATACAGAGGGAAATCTGCAAAGAGTCTTAAAAATAAAGATATTAAAAATTGATTTTAAGTATGCCAATTGCATGTTCTGATTTTATCGTGAAAAGTGAACTTAAGTCAAAATAAAATACCAAATGCATACTTTCTACCTGTTTCTGAGGAAACAACCGACCTCCAAAAAGTTCTGTACCATTAAGGAGACTGAATGTTCGCCCCTCCCCCACCCATACTCCTATAGTTGAGATCCCAACTCCTGATGTGATTGTGTTAGGTAGCGAGGCCTTCAAGGGATGACTAGGTCATGGGGATAAAGCCGTAATAAACAGGAGTAATACCAGATAGAAGAGGCTCCAGACCTGTCTTACCTGTCGTACCAAGTAAGAACAGAGTTAAGTACCACCTATGACTCAGCACATAGGCGCTTACCTGCAGTATACGAGGCACCTTGATGCTGGATTTCCAGCTCCCCAAACTCTAAAACATAAGCTTCTGACCAGACCTGGTGAGCCCAGCTTCTCAGGAAGCTAAATCAAGAAGCTTGCAAGTTCAAGTCCTCCCTGGGTTACTTAATGAAACGCTGGATCAAAAGTATTTTTAAGGGACTACAGAGATGGCTTAGCAGTGCTTGTTTGCAACAGCTCTGGTTCAATTCCCCAGTTCCCATGTAAAGCCAGATGCACAAAGTGGCGCATGTGACTGAAGTTGGTGCACAGTGGCAGGAGGCCCTGGTGCACCCATTCCCTGTCTGTCTGTCTGTCTGTCTGTCTGTCTGTCTGTCTCTGGTTGCAAATGGATAAATAAAAATAATTTTAAAAAAGAAAAAGGGGGCTGGAGAGATTGCCTAGTGGTTAATTAAGGCTCTTGCCTGCCAAGCCAAAGGATCTAGATTCCAGTCCCAAAGACCCATATAAGCCAGATGCACAAGGTGGCACATGCGTCTGGAGTTCGTTTGCAGTAGCGAGAGGCCCTGGTGTGCCCATTCTCATTCTCTCTCTCTCTCTCCCTGCCACTTTCTCTCTGTGTATCTGCCTCTCTCAAATAAATGAATAAATAAAAGTTTTTTTTTTTAAAGAAAAGGGTATAGCTAGTCCACCAAGATCAGAATTTTAAAAATATGTACTTTTAAATGTGAAAAGAAGCAAGGAGATTTAGCTCAGAGACAGAGATAAGGTTGAAGGCAGGCACTCTTCTTTTGTAGGAACACAGGCCCCAAGGAACACAGAAACCGACCCGCCCTGCTGACACGAGCAGGGATTCAAGGTGGTGATCAGAAAGAGCTTCCTGGTGCATTCCTTCTAGGCATTTTCTAGGGATCTTTCCAAATCTGCCCTCTCCTCCTTGACCCACCAGCCAGTCAATATCCTCCGTATACGCTTAACCAGGGACACTCATGTCAACTCTAAGTCACCATGCGGACTACCTTCTTTGGGACACCTCCAGCTCAGGAGCTTTTCTGCTTTACATTTGCTTTCCTAAAGTAAATCTTTCCTACCTTGCCCTTCTGCGTGTGTGTGCTTGACAATTATGTGCAAGTCATAGGACAACTGAGCTCCGAGCCATTAAAATGACTGTCCAGTTGTCCGGAGCTCAAAACCGGTTAATGGGGCTGGAGAGATGGCCTAGTGGTTAAGGTGTTTGTAAAGTCTAACAGCCCTGTTTTGATTCTCCAGTACCCAAGTAAAGCCAGATTCAGAGTGGTGTACACATCTGGAGTTTGTTTGCAGTGGCTGGAGGCCCTGGTGTGCCAAGTCTCTCTCTCTGTCTCTCTTCTCTATCCCTCTCTGCTTGCAAATAAATAAATAAATAAAAATATTTTTAACTGGTAACAAGCCCCTGTGGCTTGTGTAGGGTGGCTGGGACCTGAAAGGGAATACAGGGGAACAAGGATACATCTCACATAGAAAAGAGAGCCAACCGTCTACCAGGAGATGGGTCACCTCCGCCTCGTCTGCCTGAGCCCGGGAGTCATCACAGGGGAAGTGGTGACACAAATGCTGCTCTCGGGCTGGAGAGATGGCTTAGCGGTTAAGCGCTTGCCTGTGAAGCCTAAGGACCCCGGTTCAAGGCTCGATTCCCCAGGACTCATGATAGCCAGATGCACAAGGGGGTGCACACGTCTGGAGTTCGTGTGCAATGGCTGGAGGCCCTGGCGCACCCATATTCTCTCTCTCCCTATCTCTCTCTCTCTCTCTCTCTCTGTGTGTGTGTGTGTGTGTGTGTGTGTGTGTGTGTCTGTCTGTCTGTCACTCTCAAATAAATAAATAATTTTTTTTTTAAATGCTGCTCTCACAGCTAGCCTGAAAACTAGTTCCAGGGAAATGGTGACAGACACTGTGGTCACTCAAACCTCATCAAAACAGCGATCCAGAGTCTACAGGAAAAGCAGCACTAACTCAGATGTCTGTCTCGCCCACTAAGGCTCAGGGAGCCTCACGGAAGAGGAGGTGACAGACTGTGAGTCTCAGAGTGAGTGGGAACCGCTGAGCCACCATGTTCCCCTCCCTGCAGAGACCAACCGAGGCCTCTGGGTCCCCACACTGAGCACCAGTAACCCCACTGGAGACTCCCGGCAGAACTGGGGTGGGGGAGGGGATTTATGCAGACAAGCTTTTTATAAAAATCAATAAATTAAAGTTATAACTAATTTTAAAAAATTAAAAAAAATAGGGCTGAAGAGAATGCTCAGCGGTTAAGGTGCTTGCCTGCAAAGCTTAAAGACCTGAGTTCGATTGCCCCATACCCTCTTAAAGCCAGATGCACAAGGTGGCACATGAGTCTGGAATTTGTTGGTAGTAACTAGAGGCCCTGGTATACCCATTCTCTCTCACTCCATCTGCCTCTTTCTCACTCTGTCTCTCAAATAAATAAATAATTTTTTTTTTTTTTTTTTGGTTTTCTGAGGTAGGGTCTCACTCTAGCCCAAGCTGACTTGGAACTCACTATGTAGTCTCAGGGTGGCCTCAAACTCACGGCAATCCTCCTACCTCTGCCTTCCGAGTGCTGGGATTAAAGGCGTGCGCTACCACGCCCGACTAATAAAATACCTCCAGTGAGTTGTTGGCCAGGGAGGTCCTGATGCCCCCAAAACATTATAGGCCATTGCCAAGGCCCTTGGTTTCCCACCAGGAATAGATGTTAAGACCCTATTGCTGAAGACTCCACATACTGGGGCTGCAAGGCCACTGAGAAATCCTGCTGGAACTGAGCTGATAACCTCCTCCATGTAGACCAGCTGACAGAAAGCTGGAAGAAGCCATTCTACATGTAGTTCAATGGGACAAAGAGAGACCACCAGTGAAGTTACTCAACAGTGGACACTGCAAGCCTTATAATTGGCCAGCCAGGCCAAATGAACCAACAGGTGCACTAGTGGCACGTCTGTCATGGTGGAAACCAACTGCCCTCCAATTGGACTAGAGGCCCGCTCCATGGGGGGGACTACATCCCTGATACTGAAAACTTAAAACAGGGGTAGTCATGAGCACTAGGGGTGTGACATCTGCTGATGTCTGGAAAAACGTACATACTATGCTTATCAAACTGCCCAGTAAGCACTTCTCTTAATATTTATACCCTTATATTAATGCTACTCTCACTTTGGGTAGAGAATCTTCTCTTTTCAGATGGCAGGGACCTTGGAATGACTCAGAAGGTATCATAGTGCTGGAAAAAAGTGACTGGAGTACTGAGTAACAGCTCGATCACACCTTCCAAGGCTCAGGGTCTAATGCGGAAGAGGTGGCGGTAAGAATGTTAGAGCCAAAGGAAGGGTAGGTCTCCTTACAACATGCTCCCTGCAGACATAAAATGGCCTGGATATCCATGACCTCATAGTGCCTGACACTACCTACACAAGACCATCATAAGAGGAGGAAAAGATCAAGACATCAAAATGAAAGAGAGACTGAGAAAAAAAAATATTTTTAAAAAAGAAAAGAAAAACTGGTAACAATAGTGCACTTGCCTAGCATAAGCAAGGCCTTCTGTTCAATCCCTTGTACTATAAAAATAAATACATTCTGTTGTTTATAGGTACTCAGTGTATTTTTATTGTTAAAGTGGTCTAAGACAGGTCTCACTTTATAAGCAATCTCCTTAGGCCCCTGATGGTCACACTGGAACACATTAATTGCCCCTGCAGATGGCCACGGTAGACAGGGTGTGAACCTTTTCTTCAAAGAATGAGTGATGTCTACTGATAGGAGATCAGCCTATGTCTGGTCAGGACTTTTTCCCAAAGAGTATCTAAAAGTTGTATTTCACCCCCTCCTAACAGAGTCACATAGCTTGAGCTGTTCAAGAACTTTTGGGGGTCTGCGTTCAGACTTCACGTATGACTTTTTTTTTAATTTTTTAAAAATTTTTATTTATTTATTTGAGAGTGACAGAGAGAGAGAGAGAGAGAATGGACACCCCAGGGCCTCCAGCCACTGCAAATGAACTCCAGATGTGTGCACCCCCTTGTGCATCTGGCTAACATGGTCCTGGGGAACTGAGCCTCGAACTGGGGTCCTTAGGCTTCACAGGCAAGTGCTTAACCGCTAAGCCATCTCTCCAGCCCACATATGACATTTTTAAAACTGAACAGTCCTCCCATCCCCACAGTTACAACAATCCCCTGAGAGATGTGTCCACCTCAGTGACTGATATTGTAGTAAGCTCTAGCTCATTCCTTCTCCTCCTCTTCCCTTCCCACTTCCACTACCTCTTCCTCTCCTGGCCTCCTTCTCTTCTCCAGTCCATGGTCCCCAAACACTTGCACTACTTACACAGCACTCTCAGATACAGTTGTTGTTGTCTATTAAATGCAGTATCTGAAGGTGTTCAGGGCTTGAACTTGCTCATACAATGACCATTTTACCAAAAGAGCTTCCCACTGAGGAAGAATTGTGAATGAAATACATTGTCCATGAACCCTAAGACCCTTGGCTGTTATGATGGCTTTAATGTAAAATGTCCCCCATAACCTCAGGTGTTTGTGATTAAGCTTCCTGCTTAGTCCGCAGCTGGTGGAATTGTTGGGAGGTGGAGCGTTAATAGAGGAGGTGTGTCAGTAGAGGAGGACCTTGAGGATACGTGGGATTGTTCAGAGCTAGCTCTGGTCTCTCTCTCTCTCTCTCTCTCTCTCTCTCTCTCTCCTGATGCATGAAGATGTAAGCTGGTTGCTTTTCTCTGCAATGCTGAAACTTCCCCTTGAAACTGTAAGCCTGAAATAAACCCTTTTCTCCCATAAAATGCTGGGTGTTTTGTCCCAGCAATGAGAAAGTAGCTACAATACCTGGTCAGCTGTGTAACTGACCATCGAGCACCACGAAATGGGAAAGTAACTTGTTACAGAGTGCTTGAAAGCTTGTGCTGTAACGAAGCCCCACACAAGTCCAAGGTTATACAGAAGCAGCAAGAATGCTCTCGTTCCAGGCTGTGTTCCTCTCTTCCCACAGCCCAACCCCTCAGAATGAAAGTCAGGATTTCACTGGGCTGGAAGATAGATGGACCCTTTTGATTGGTTCAAAATATAGCAGAGTGGTCTTGAACGAGTGGGTAGGTAAACTCTTCAATACCCAACAGAGCCCAGGATTTTTCCCTGGGATCAATTCAAGAAACAAACCACGGATAGGTCACAGCGGAATCTGAGCATTACTAATCCTGAGCAAGACAGAACACAGACCATGTCCAAGGAGGTAAAGTGAGGTCTCTCCTCGCCTGTCTGCAGAGCTGTTAGAGCACTTATTTGGATAATTTATTTTTAAATTTAAATGCAAGCCAAACAGCCAGACATAGGCTTATAATCCCACTCAAACTTCTGGGGTATGAAAATTGTGCGTACAAGGCCAGACTAGGCTATAAAACTCTGTGTACAACACACACATGAGAAAGACAGAGAGGCATGCAATCAGCTAGTTCACATTATTTCTGAACAATGACATGTCCGTCTAGGTAGCTGTGATATAGGGAAGGAAACAATGTCTTCTCGTTTTCATTACTAATTTCAGTAATGGCTCAAGATAGTTTAAGCACCATCTTAGTGAACTAAATAAAACCTACTGGAGATTATCCTATGCTGTGTGGCCTGAGGATAAATCTCTTCATTCAAATCCTGAGTCATACTATGTCTATTACCTTATTGCTGTATAACCAAATGATCACATTCTGTGCTTATGTATGTTTATTTTTATACCTGCAAATATGTAAAGATACATGAAGGTTGTGATGGGGCAGAAATGGATCAGAGCGATGTGGGAGTTGAGCAAAAAGGCAAAAGGATTTGAAGGCTCAGAGGCCGTTGCTGAAGAGGTGGTGGAAGACTGCAAGACCTGAGGAAGGGGAGGCGTGCTTGCAATAGTGACTTCCAGACACAACATGGCGTGGCACTCCTGGCATCACAGTGGCTGCCCTGCATACGCAAGGCCTGCATAATAGGAAGGAAAATGAAGCTATCAAAATAGAAGAGAGACTAGTTAGAAAGAAGAAGGGAGACAGTGGAGCTGAAATAGGGATGAGGAAAAAAGAGAGTGGTGGGGGGGCAATCATGATCATGGAATATATGGGGAAGTTGGCAATCAAAAGTTTTGAAAAACAGCAAATGAGTGGGTGTGATGGCGCACGCCTTTAATCCCAGCACTCAGGAGGCAGAGGTAGGAGGATCGTCATGAGCTCCAGGCCACCCTGAGACTACACAGTGAATTCCAGGTCAGCCTGGGCTAGAGCTAGACCTATCTTGAAAACACAAACTGAGAAAGAAAGAAAGAAAGAAAGAAAGAAAGAAAGAAAGAAAGAAAGAAAGAAAGAAAGAAAGAAAGAAAGAAAGAAAGAAAGAAAGGAAGGAAGGAAGGAAAAACAGCAAAAGAAAAACCTGAGATTAAAAAAATATTGATAATTGATATCTATTCATGTAATCCTTTTACATTCAAATTTTATGAAATGTATGAAAGCCTTCATGGTTGGGACATTATTCCTATAGCTATAATTATAGTGCTTGTTTGTGGAAATGAAAGCTGAAAACAAGGGTACAAAAACAGTTGATTATCAATCATGTGTTGAGAGCAGTAAGCACTTCTCTGACACCAAGCAAGCCAGAGTGGATGTTTTCCTGAGATACATTAAATAGATCCAACTGCTTTGGTGTGTATTAAAATAGTAAAGAGAAAAGTAGAGGTCATCTTGCTAGATGGTAAATGATTTTGTGAACTGAAGTTCCCAGAAAAAAAAAAAAAAAAGCCACACCTGGGTTAAAGATAAAGGCCAATTGACTGATTAGAACTTTGTGATGGTGGACAGTTGGGATGTGCAGATACAAACTAGCTTGGGCTATCTTTAGTCCCTCTAACAGCTAGTGCTTGTCTACCTCTATGTTCGAAGAATCTCTTAAAAAGCCTCCCTTTACGAACTTCAGCTCAGATGGAGAGCTTACTTCTAAGAAGCCAAATAGGGACCTGCAGAGACGGCTCAACAGGTAATAACTCTGGCTGCACAAGCATCATGACCAGAGTTTGTATCCTCAAGACCCCCACGTGAGAAGCCAGTATAGCCACGTGTGCTTGTGTCCCCAGCGCCGAGGCGGATGAAGACAGGACAATCACTGGGACTTGTTCAGCCAGTCTGACCAAAAGACAGTCACTTCCAGGGTTAGTGTGAGACTTGCTCTAGGGAAATAAGGCAGAAGAGCAATAAAGACACCCCATGTCTTCCTTGGGCCTCCACACATACATGCACACATACACACGCACACACACACACACACGCACACAGAAAGAAAGAGAGAGAGAGAGACTTGATATAGTGAAATGGGCAGAAAATGAATGTTCCTTGCCTTTTGGGCCAGTTAAACTTTCTTATTCACATTTTCTGTCCTCACAGTCTCCGTGGTTAATGTCATCAAAGGCTCAGTAGTGAACTCTCAAGAATGCTTTTCCTTGGAAGACAGAGCAGGAAATTGAATTTTCCATTTCAGTGGACCATTTGTACCTGTGTCATTCAGGAGTGGCATGCCATCCTTAACACAGATAAGAAAACATCGTGGCCATAGTTCTCTGTTACTGAGGAACTAAATTTTAATAATCTTTTAGTTGTTGTGGGTGTCCCTGTAATGAGATGCTCTTTATAATTTTCTAGCACTTTGTTAATTCACAAGAATTTATATCATTAAGGCTATTAAGCTATGTTATTTGCTATGGGCTATTAAAGAGGATACTAATAATTTAAAGTGACTCTCTAATCCTGCAAAGGAAGTTGATCTTATGCTCCATCTCATTATATCTTCATTCATGCCTTTTAAAAACCACACAGCTTTATCTCCAATTATATTTTAATTGGTACATTTTCTGTGTTAGAGAAAATAAAATTTGACTTGAGGAGAAAAAAAAAACTTTAATTTGAATAAAAAAGTTAACCAAAACTCCAGTGATATTGTTTTATTTCACTCCAGTAGTACCTAAAAAGTGATACTTGCGTGTTCATTCCATTTCCCTCAGTATTCAAGAGGACGTGGCCTCATAAACACAGTTCGCAGAAGCAAATATGTGTAGCTCTGTCAGATTCCTTTGGTTTCACAGCAATTCAGACAGAATACATTAAAAAGAGTGACTGTTCTGAAAAACCACTAAAATTTTATACTTTCCTTTGTGACCAAGATTAACACATTTTAACAAAACTGCATAAGAAATTTTAGTCATTCTGCTGGGTACCTGTCCCAGTCGTGAAACTACTGCAACATAACAGACTTCCTCGTAAACGGTAAGTGTATCATAAAACCTTTAATAGCTGTTGGAAAAATATTTTGATTATTTTATCCAACCACCTGAGTATGATACCTGCTGCCAGTTAAGGTCAAGGGAAAATCCCTTTTTCTATCAAGCCTTTCAGAATTGGAGGGAGAGTGGAGAGAGTTGTTTTTCTACTAAGGAGCATGCATCCATGCCTCTTGTTGTGACTCGTCAGGACAATGCATCCTCTCATTCCTCCCAAGAAGCAGCAATGCAGCGTCCAGCTTCTGGCTTCCATCCCAGAGAGTCCAAGCATTTTATTGACATGACGTTATCAAAATAAGTCAGCTGTGCCGGGCGTGGTGGTGCACGCCTTCAATCCCAGCACTTGGGAGGCAGAGGTAGGTGGATCACCATGAGTTCTAGGCCACCCTGAGACTACATAGTGAGTTCCAGGTCAGCCTGGACTAGAGTAAGACCCTACCTCAAAAAAACAAAAATAAATAAATAAATAAATAAATAAATAAGTCAGCTGTAAAGTGAGTCCAAGATAATCCTCGGCTGCATGAAACTCTGTCTATAAACACCAAAAATCAAAACAAAGCAAATAAAACTAGAGACAAAAGGGGGCTATTGCAATGGACTACAATTAAAAGAAGATCACTGAGAAATACTTGGAAAACATACTTCCCTGGCAGAGGAAATATCATGATCTGATAAGTTTAAAGGTCATTTCCAAGGATACTTCAAAAATTTTATTGACAATTTTTACACATGTACATAATATATTTTTGTCATGATCCACTCTCATTGCCTTTTTTTTGTCTCCCTCCCTTATATACCTTCCACTGAACCCCTTCCACTCTCTAATCAGTCACTCTTCTGTTTTTGACATCTCCTTCTTTCTGTCTGTCTCTCTTTTTATCTTGCTTGCTTGCTTGCCTTTTTCTACTGTCTATGACAACATGTTGCTCGGCCCAGTATTGTGCAGGTAACAACATCTACTGTCAGAACATGAATGTAATGGCTACTTTGTATGCAGAAGACAGTGATCCAAAGCGTTCTTCCACATCCTCTGGGTCTCATGTTCTTTCTGCCACTTCTTTCACAATGTTCTCTGAGAACTGGCCAGTATGATAGACATGTTTCATTTGGTGCCAAGCCCTTAACTGTCACTCTCAGCAGTCTGATGAGTCCTGAGTCTCCCCAGTACTTACCACCATCTGCAAAAAGAAGCTTTCTTGATCAGTACTAATCTATGGGCATAAGAAAGATATTCAGATGGCAATTTGATGGACACAGCATATTTATTTAACCAAACAATAGTAGTCGCTTCCCCTCTAAGGCCTGTGATCTTCTAAGGCTTCTGGCTAGCTTTTCAGTACCAGGCATGAATTCCCTCGTGTGGAGCAAGCCTCAGCCTCAGCCTCAGAGCAGTTGGTTACCTCCACAGCAGTCATGCCACTACTGCACCAGTGGGCACATCTTGCGAGGCCAGTGCGTAGCATTGTTTGCAAGGTCTGCTGCTGGTTAATACTGCTGGTGGCTTTTCTCCTCCACAGCCTACTTAGCGGTTTCCACCACTGTGACAACCAGCCGTCAGGGAGGAAGGTCCTAGAACTGTTCCAGCTTGACTTCTCTGTCCTGAGACCAAAAAAAAAACAAAAAAATCTGTTATCTTCAGAAATAGGGTCTAACTACCCAGTTCTGGTGGGCAACTAAGAGCATTGGCAATAGCCTGTATTGTTTTGAGGGCTTCATAGGCCTTCCTGACCGACAACTCACTGAAAGGTATCCTACCCCTAGCAATGGGATTTTCCTGTAACTTATGGCTTCTGGACCTAGCATTCTCTACTCCCACAGGGTACATCTGAAAGATAACATTTTTAGCCTAACAGATCAACCTAAAATTAGTCTAATTTTTTTTATTTTTTAGTCTGTTTTCCTTGTTATCCCAAATCATGGCAATGAAATTGTCCTTAGGAATTTCATTCCCTTGTTTAGCCCTGTTAATGTGTAAAGAGAACGCTGGAGTCCAAAGAGGTGAGATGGCTTACCAGATATCCTGAAGCAGTGGGCGGCCCAGCCAGCACGCGGCCTGTGGCTCCTCATTCGCTTTCCGAGGCTCTCTCTGCTGTGTCTTGGCTTCAGTGTAAATAAATTTAATGAGGCATTTCCTAGGAGCAGAGAGAGGGAGTTGGTAAGTAAGTGGGTATTGGATTCCTGAGGTAGGTAGAGAGGCACAGGGAGAAAATGAGTAGACCCAATTCACAAATCTTGCCTGGGGCTAGACCGTTACACATTTAATATACGATGATAGTAATAATAGATCCACTCAGTTGGTCTTTTCTTTCCAGGGACCAAATTCGCCAGCTCTTGTCGATGGTCAGATAGGAATGATATGCGAGGGCAATGACATTCCACATACATTTTGCCCTTGATGTCCCAGAGCACCCTTTCCTTGAGGGCTGTAATTCTTTAGCTGACTTCTAGCCTACTCCTGGTTCTCACACCAATGACTTGTACCCAAGAGTGTATATCTATTATAATTGCTACCTAAAGAGAATAAGAATTACAGATAAGTAATTTTCTTTTTCTAATCCAACCCCCTGGAGGCATTTTAGCAGCTAATACGGGTGATGACAGGCATTTCTGCTATAATTTATACAATTTCATTTTTCTTAATCATGGATTTTAGTTCTTTTACGTCACCTGCTTGAAATGGAAACAGAATTTTTGTGTCGCTGCTTTTACATTTTACTTCATCTTGCAAAGTGTTTAAAATGTTCACAGTTTTAAGAAATTCATGTTAGGATCTTGTCTGAAGTAGCTTTCCTCTGATTGTCAGCATATCCTCTTTAAATTTTTTTTGTTTTTTGTTTTTTCAAGGTAAGTTCTCACTCTAGCCCAGGCTAATCTGTAATTCACTATGTAGTCTCAAGCTGGCCTCGAACTCACAGTGAGCCTCCTATCTCTGCCCCCTGAGTGCTGGGATTAAAGGTGTGCACCACCACACCCATCTTAAAACAATTTTAAAGCATGAATTTCAGTTCTTCAGTGGGACACCATAGCTTGAGTACTAAAGAAAATGTAAAATGTTAATAAGTGGATGCAAGAGCTACTTGTCTTGACAGAGAACATCCTGATGAAGGTATGGTTAAAATTGTATGACACAATATACAATAGAGTTAGGGAAACCCTGAGGGTGATGTAATTCATTTTTTTCTTACTGCTATTCTCATATCTAGAACAATTTCTGATACATGAAACTGTCAGTAAATATTAGTGACTTCCATTAAATGTATTTAGAAGTCATTAAATAGTACAGCATTCTCATCATATCTTAACCTCCATACCTACTCCTTCAAAGGCATTTCAGTGCCCCAGCCCCAAAGACCCCAAGGCAAGCAAGTGTCCCTAGTTGAGAGCATCCAAAAGTTCTGACCAAGATCAACGAGGTTGGTGTGAGAATGCAATCCAATGATGTGGAATAGACTGCAGCAGAGTACTTTCTACAGCAAGAAAAAGAGCTGGTCTGCAACAGGCTTTGTGTTACTGTGCACTAATGGGGCCAGTTGATATTTGAAGTGTATTTGTTCTTCCTGTGATTCACCATAGTAGTTTGATTGGAATCTCCCAAAACAATATACCCATACTCTGGATCCTATGAGAGCAACCGTATTAGAAAAAGAGACTTTGCCTATGAAACTAAGGAAAGACCTCAAAATAATGAAATATCTTAGATTGCCTGGATTTGCCCTAACTCTGCTAACAAATGCCCTCATAAGAAAAAGACAGTGGAGATTTGTGACAAACTAAGAAGAAGGCAATGGGACCACAGAGGCAAGACACTAAGTGACATGACCCCGAGGCAGGAGACATTGAAGCCAGAACACACAGGAATGACTTGCCCCTAGCCCTCTGGAAGGAAAGTGGCCCTGCAGACATATTGATTTTTGACTTCTGGCCTGCAGAACTATGAGAAAAAGAATTATGGCTCTTTTGTTTTTGTTTTATTAATTGCTAAGTTAGGTACACGGTAACCAGTTTATGGCATGTATGTGATTATACATTACACATCCTCTCCCTCACTGTCCTCCCCTAGCTCTTTTCTTATCCCATTTCTTTGGTGTCAAGCTGCCCAGTTCTCGCCAATTTTTTATAGCAGCAATAGAAAAGGCCCTGATCTAAAAGATACAAACTTCTGGATATTTTCAACAACTCCAACTAGCTCCACATCATCACACAAATCCCAAAGTTTCCCCCAAAGAGCGAAAATTATTCTAGCCCAGAATGTCCAAATTTTGGGAAACTTATAGCCTTCCATGAGAAACCTAAACATTTGATCTGATGCAGCCCTGGGGAGAGAAAACATACACTTGTTCACTCATTGCCACCAGTATTTTTAAGTATAGAGAGAGAAAGAGAGAGAAAATGTGTACACTATGATTCTGGTATTGCAAATTAATTCCAGACACATGAGCCACTTTGGTTTTAGGTGGCTACTGTGGAATCAAACCCAGGACATCTGGCTTTGCAAGCAAGCGTCTTTAACCACTGAGCATAAATACAAAGAATATATTGCAATTTAGAACTTTTCCCTAGAAGTCAATAAAATTTTAAATTAAAATCCTGTAGGGTCTAGAGGTAGGGAGATGCTAATGGTAGAGTCCTTGCCTAACTCTTTTTTTTTTTTTTTTTTTGAGATGAGTTTACTGCATCTCAGACTGGTCCTTGACCTTGCTATGTAGCCAAGGATGACCTTAAATTTCTGATTCTTGGGATTAGAGGTATGTACCACTATTCCTAGTTTATGCAGTGCTAAGGATAAAAGTCAGCACTCCATGCAAGCTAGGTAAACACTCTACCAACTAAGCAATATTTCCAGCTCCCTTAGTAGGATCTGCAAAGTTCCCAATACAAATAAATGGTGTCTGAGGTTATAGTAACCCTAATCTTTTATTACACACTGTAGACTTTACATAGGCCATAAATATATGTGACTGTTGTGTTAAATAATAATAATTTAAAAAAAGAACTAGTGAAACCTCTTCTGTCAAGTACAAACAAGAAAATGCCACATTCAAAATGAAGGAAATTGGTGGCATTTTTACCTTTACTTGCTTCATCTCTTCTTAGTACTATGGTCAAGAATAGCCTGATTCCCACAATGGACAAAGAAGAAGAGTTATCAGTGACATTCTAAGGTGTCTTGGGAAACCCAAAGAATAGTTTCCATCTCTCTGAACCAAAGTTTCAGAAGGGGATGGCAGCAGAGCTCACACCTCAGGCTAACTGAGAGGATGGGAGCCAAGTGGTGGGTCCTGGTTTGGGAACTGTTGAGCCACTGCAGCCCTGCACATGTCCAGAGAAGGTAATTATCAGTGGAGGAGCAAGAGGACAGATAGGGCCCAAGAAATAGCAAGCCCACCACAGAGAACACCATGGGATCTGCCTAGGGAAACCCCAGACAAAGTTCTCAAAAGGACAATGACAAATGTGTACAAAGAACTCAAGGAAGACAAGCGTAAATGCACAAATGAAATCCTGAAGAAGTTCAAAGAGGACGCACATGGATAGATGAAATGAGTATGTCTAACTAAGCTATGAAAATGGAAATCAACAAAGAGAAAAATCCTGAAGAAAAACCAAGCTGAAATGGAGCTGGAAATGAAAAAGTTTGTCAAACGAAGATCTCCAAGGAGAGCTTCACTAGAAGAATGGGTCAAGTGGAGGACAGAACAGCAAGCCTCCAGAAGAAAAGGAGTAGGATCGAGTAGTCAAATCCAAGAAGAGGTTTAAAAATAGATGAATGCAAGTGAAAGGAATGTGTGACAACTTGGAAAGATTGAATGTCTAAACTGTGGACATGCAAGGAGATAAACTTCAAATCAATAGAAAATATTTTTAAATAAAATTACTGAAGAAAATTTCCAAAATCAGGGAAAGACACCCATTCACATGCAAAAGGCATACAGAACCGCAAACAAACAAGACCAGGAAAGAAATAACCCATGTCATATGATAGCCAAAACACTTATACACAAAACAAAGATGGATACTAAAAGCTTTTAGAAAGAAACTTCTCATAACATATACAGGCAGGCCCATCAAAATAAGAGACAATTATTAAATGAAAACTCTAAAAGCCAAAGGGCATTGAATGATATATTTCAAGCATTGAAAGACCACAGCTGCCACCCAAACTACTATACCCAGCAAAATTATCTCTTTTAATAGAAGGAGAAAGAAAAATGCTCTATAATAAAAAACAAGACAAAGGAACTTATAAGCACTAAGTCAGACCACCTGAGGACATTAAGTGGATATAATACATTGAAAAGAAAACATATTCAAGAAACTATACAAGGAAGAAACAGTAACCAAAACTAGAACACCTGTTAAACAAATGAAAACCAAGAAAACATCATGCTCTACAAAATCATCAACATAACAGGGACTAACACACTTTTCAATAATAGCTGAATATTACTAGTATTAAATCCATAATCAAAAGGCACAGACTAACAACCTGCATCAGAAAACAGGGTCCGATTTTCTTTTGCTGCCTACAAGAAACTCACCTTACAGCCAAAGACAGACACTACTTGAAGTTGGAAGGATGGAAAAAGATATTCTGCTAAGCAAATGGAGCTAGGACACAAGCATGTGTGGCTTTTTTAATAGCCAACAAAATACACTTCAAACCAAAACAATCAGAAGAGGTAAGTAAGGTCATTGCATAATAATCAAGGGAACAATTTACCAAGAGGGTATTACATTTCCAAACATATCAGCACCAAACATAGTGGCCATCTAATCGTGTGGAACAAAATGTACTAGATATATAGTCAGAGATGAATTCTAGCACAATAACAGTAAGTGACCTCAGTACCTCACTATCATGTACACAGAAAATAAATAGAGAACAAGGGAGTTAGAGGATACCATAGAGCAAATGGACCTAACAGACATTTACAGAATAGTCCATGCAAATACTACCCAATGCACATTCTTCTCAGCAACCCATGGAAACGTTTTCTGAAATAGATCACATAATAGGACACGAACAAAGTCTCAACCAATTAGAAAAATTGAAAGAATTCCTTGACCATGATGTAATAAAACTAGAAATTAACACAATGACAAACTACAGAAAATACAGAGATTCCTGGAGATAGAGCAACACACGGTTGAGCAATGAATGGGCTGTTGAAGAAATCAAGAAAGAAATTTAAAAAATCTTAGACTGAATGAAAGTGAAATTGCAGTTTGCCAAAATCTATGAGGCTGTTGGGTCATGATATGCAGAGACATTTAGCTTACCCATAACTGTGGGCTAACTCCATAATGCATGACCCGTATACCTCAACAAGGAGGGGCCAAGGGGAGGGGGTAGGTCACGGATGAACCTAATAATAGTACCAAACTGACTGTATTTGCTGAATACAGAACTGACTAATAAAAAAAAAAAATCTATGAGGCACAGTGAATACAGTCCTAAGAGGAAAGTTGATAGATTTAAATGCCTTCATCACAACTAGAGAGATCTCTAATAAATAATTTAATGATCCACAGGAAGGCTTTAGAAAAACAATCCAAAACCAAAACTAGCAGAAGGAAAGATATAATCAAGACCAGGGCAAAAATCAATGAAATAGAAATGAAGACAACAATTTTAAAAATTGATGGGACAGCTGGGAGTGGTGGCACACACTTGTAATCCCAGAACTCAGAAGGTAGGAGGATTACTGAGTTCAAGACCAGCCTGAAACTACAGAGTGAACTCCAGGTCAGCCTGGACTAGACAGAGACCCTACCTCAAAAAAAAAAATTGAAACAAAAAGTTGGCTCTTTGAAAATATAAACAAGATTAACAAACCTTAAGAAAAATTAATAAAAAGAATGAGAACAACTTAATTAGATTAGAGATGGAAACGAAAATATTACAGCAGATACCAACAAAATAACATATTTAAAAACCCATATTTCAGCTGGGCATGGTGGCACATGCTTTTAATCCCAGCAGTTGAGAGGCAGAGGTAGGGGGATCACTGTGAGTTTGAGGCCAGCTTGGAACTGTAGAATGAGTCCCAGGACAAC
Organism: Dipus sagitta; assembly: GCA_036346955.1. Lineage (NCBI taxonomy): Eukaryota > Metazoa > Chordata > Mammalia > Rodentia > Dipodidae > Dipus > Dipus sagitta. The sequence continues at coordinate 63,340,795 of CM070786.1, forward strand.
CTGAGCTAGAGTGAGACCCTACCTCAAAAACAAATAAATAAATAGAAACTATATTCCACCAAACTGGAAAATTTTAAAGAAGCAGATGAAATTCTTGGCCATATGATCCACCAGAGTTAAACCGAAATCAGTCAAAAATCTCCCAAGCAGGAAAACTCCGGGCCAAGCTGGGTCGCTGCAGAATTCTACAAGACCTTTAGAGAAGATCGGAACTGCTAGAGAAACGCTGGTCTTTTCGTAGTGTGAGAGAGAATAGCTAATAGTCACCTTCAAGTATTAAACATGCCACAGTATCTTTAAGCAGCTGAAAGTTGATCTGAAGGTTGATGTGAATGAAACGTGGGGTGCGTTCATTCTGCTCTTGAACTCCCCCACCTCCACCACAGCTCTCTCCCTGGCCTTGGAAGTGTGCACTCAATAAATATTAACCATCCACCAGCAGCTCTCCGCTGCAGAGTATGCCTCATGTCAGCTCTCCCTGGGAAGTAATCAGACCTACGTTTAATATACTTGTAACAATAGCAAAGCGCCTCTGGGTTATGATGTGAAAAGTGTAAGTCAGAAATCATTTTTGCTTTATTTATTATGCTGTCATTTACTGTCATGTAGTAAAGGCCAGCAAATCTAATCCCCTTCCCTACTTGGATCACAGCAGCTTGTCTTTTATGCAGACTCGAGCAGAACTTAGCTGGGCTCTGATGTCACTGAGCTGGTCTTTTCATCATCCATGTGAGCCTGAGTGCTCACTGAAAGAAAGGGAGTTCAACACAGGTAATCTTCTTACCATGTCATTTCTTTGGAATGTCTGCCTGAGATAAAACTGAGAACTACCATATATCTTATAGGAATATATTTAAATCTATGTCCCCACTTTATGTATTTTAAAACATACTTGAAGCCTGGAGAGATGGCTTAGCAGTTAAGGTGCTTGCCTGCGAACCCAGGACCCAGGTTCAATTCCCCAGTGCCCATGTAAAGCCAGATGTATAAGTTAACACATGTGTCTAGAATTCATTTGCAGTGGCTAGAGGCCCTGGTGCACCCATTCATTCTCTCTCTCTCTCTCTCTCTTTCTCTCTCTCTTTCTCTCTCTCTCTTCCTGTTTTTCTCTCTCAAATAAATAGATAAATAAATAACATACATGTAGACTGGGGAGATTGTTCAGCAGTTAAAGTATTTTGTTTGCAAAACCTGACAGCCTGGGTTTGATTCCGCAGTACCCATGTAAAGCCAGGTGCACAAAGTGGCACATGTGTCACCTTATGCATCTGGGTTACCTGGGATTTGGAGAATCGAACCTGGGTCCTTAGGCTTTGCAGGTAAGCAGTTTAACTGCTGAGCCATCTCTCCAGCCCCATTCTTTTTTAAAAAATATTTTATTTATTATTTGAGAGATAGGGAGACAGAGAAAGAGAAAAAAAGAAAAGAAAGAGAAAGGGTGCTCCAGGGCCTCTACCCACTGCAAACAAACCCCAGACACATGCACCACCTTGTGCATCTGGCTTTATGTGGATACTGGAGAATCGAACCTGGGTCCTTTGGCTTTGCCACCAAACACTTTAACCACTAAGCCATCTCTCCAGCCCCAGTTGATCATTTTTATTCAAATGTTAAACTGCTTCAGAGCCAAATTGCATGTTTATGGGGTTTCAGTGAGAAATGGCCCTGTGCAGGCGACAGCGGTCTCTAGATAGCACACTTCGCTCTTAAACCTGACCAGTGCCCTCCCCACCGGCCCCCTCATATTCTCTTGATTCCCTTCTTGTTGCCCACTACTGATACCCTCATTCACCCCGTGCTAACTCACAACACAGCTGCTATGGTCCCGTGCTTCCCAGTTTCCTTCGCCCCACAGGGGCGAAGAACTAGTTGCCAGCCTTTGTCCCTTTGACCAGCTCATTCCTGTTCTTGCCCGATTGCCCTGAGACTCTTGTTCAACCCGTCTGCCTAAGCTTGCCAAAGCCTGGCTGAGGTTTGGACACGTCTCCGTGGGCTCATGTGTTGTGAGCCTTGTCCCCACTGTGGTGATGCTGGGAAGCAGTGGGACCTTTAAGAGGCGGGGCTCAGTGCTGGGAAAGAAAGTATTGTGTGTGTTGCCCGTGGAAGTGGAAGGCCTTGAGGGCTGCCTGGGAGCTAGCTTGCTCACAAGAGCCAAGGGCAGCTCTGAGCCTGGGAGTAACTCTGGCTTCCGTTCTCATGGTGTCTCACAGGGGCTCTGGCACAGTGCTGCCTGCAGTGAGGCTGTCAACAGGAGCCAAGGAGACGAGTCATCTGATCTTTTAGGCTCCAGAACTAGAAGTAAATAAACATCGTCCATCAGTCCATAGAAAATGCACCAATACAAGCTTGGTCATGACACTACCAAGGTGATACACCAGAAACGAATGGCTCGTTTCCCTCCGGCTACTGTCAGACTTGGGATTCCACAGGAGCGGAAGAAGCCCGAAGAGAGAGGGGGAAATGACAGAAAGTAAGGTACTCGGCTCTCCTCTGTACCACTCTTTCTACTCTTCCTGGGCGGCCACCACCTCAGAGCTGTAAACCATTGCTTTAATCACTTCGCCTCTCCCTGGCTGCTGGTAATGAAATGCTGTACTCTCTAAAATAATTTCCCGACTATTTGCTAAGATTCATCTCTGACATTTCATTAAATATGATCATTTAACTGTACAAGTACAAATGCATTTTTAATTTAGCTTACTGCAGATATTACAGATGTGGGGAAATGAATTCATATTGCTCTAGGACAAATATATCATTCACATATGCATGCCACAAAAGAACAAATTATTAAAAATTACTGAAACTTCCACAAAGATTTATATTTAACTTTTGCATTTTCAATCTCTATGTCATTGTGAAAACATATAGCATGTCAGTTTGTCAGCCATGACTGGATGAAGAACGTGTGGGTGGCTCCAGGAGGCCCTTGATCAAGAGTGCTCACCTGTCACTGACATACCGCTGCTAAACGCGTATGTGACTGAGTGTCAACGTGAACTGAAGAAGTTAGCAAGAGCTCAGCATGCTGGAGCATGCCTTTAGTCCAAGCACTCAGGAGGCTGAGGTAGGAGGATGGATGTGAGTTCGAAGTCAGCGTGGGCTGTGGAATGAGTTCCAAGTCAGCCCAGGCTAGAGAGAGACACCACCACCATCACCATCACCACCCCCCCCCAAAAAAAGGGACTGAAGAGATGGCTCAGCTGTTAACTGTGCTTATTGCACAAGCCTGAGGGCCTGAGGGGGCCTGAGACTGCTGAGTTCAAATCTCCACTTCCCATGGAAAGTAGTGAGGTATGGCCACACACCTGTAACTCCAGACCTGCAGGGGGCAGACACCTGAGAACACCCAGAGTCCCCAAGCTCCAGAGTCAGTAAAAAGAGACTCAGGCTCGACACAGGACTAGGCCGAAGAGTGATGGATCCAGACTGTGGAGGTTCCACTCAGACCACCACAGGCGAGCAAACCCCACCCCAGGAGAGCGTATGGAGCGCCACAAGAGCACATTCGTGTTCATGCTTCACCTACACACACACACACACACACACACACGGGCCACATTACATGCCACACAAAATATTTTTAAAAGAAAAAAAAAAGTTAACAGACTTACCACTAAGCCTTCTGTACAAAAGAAGATAGCAACAGAAAGGGCGTCTTCTACCCTGTGTGTGATAAACACCACTGTCACTCGCTCAGAAGCCTTAATAGAAGAGGAGTGCTCGGAGTGGAAACCAACATGCTCAGTACATTTCGTCATTAGATTCAAAACTGACTGGAGAAAGAACAGGCTTGATTTTTAGCCTTGGGATATGAAATCAAAAACTTACATGGCACAAACTAGCAATGATTGTCTCATAAGATGTTGAGTATTTGCACAGAATGTGCTTTGATTACATTAAAAAGAAACGAAGTTGTTTGCAAAAATCTTTACAACATTGTGTGTGTGTGTGTGTGTGTGTGTGTGTGTGTGTGTGTGTGTATTTGAAGCAGGGTCTTGCTCTAATCCAGGCTGACCTGAAACTCACTCTGTAGCCCAGGGATCCTCCTTCGTCAGCCTCCCAAGTGCTGGGATTGAAGATGTGCACCACCACACTCAGCTTTACAGTATATGTTATATTTTACTTTATTTTTATTTATTTGAGATTGAGAAAGATGCAGAGACAGAGAAAGAATTGGCACATTAGGGTCCCTAACCACTGTAAACAAACTCCAGATGCATGTGCCACCTTGTGCATCTGACTTACGTGGGTCCCGGGGGATTGAACGAGGATCCATTGGCTTTGCAGGCAAGCACCTTAACTGCTAAGCCATCTCTCCAGCCCTTCAGTGTGTTTTATAGAAAGGAATGAAGTAAGATAGCAGAGGTTTGAAGGAAATATTTAGAAGAAAATCTATTCTAGATGAGCAAGTAAGAGGTTCACCACTTCCAAGCATCCAAAAGTGGATATCCAAGTGTCCAACAAAAATTAAGGCACCGAGGAAAAGATAAAACAAACAGCAGGCTACAGAGATGGCTGAGCAGTTAAGGCGCTTGCCTGCAAAGCCTGAGGACCCAGGTTCAATCTCTCTCCAGATTCCTGAGGCAGGCACAAGGTCTCACACGCCCACAAGGTAGTGCAAGCATCTGGAGTTTGATTTTAGTGGCTGAGGCCCTAGCGCACCAATTATCTGTCTCTCTCACTCTCGCTCTTGCTCTCACTCTGTCTGAAACTAATGAGAAACAAAAGTTCTTCTCAGTCTGCGCCTGGTCTTGTGTTCATTTTGGGCCCATGCTTAGACTGAGAAATCAGAGAAAAGATTATAACTATTTTTCAGTGTAGTTTCCAACTTGCATATTTAAGTGTGAAGAGTCAAAATTTAGAAGAGGAGAAGAAAAAGGAAAGACTGGGCATGGTGGTACATACCTTCCTTTAATCCCAACAATGTGAGAACACAGGTAGGAGGATTGCCATGAGTTCGAGGCCAGCCTGGGACTACATAAGAAATTCTAGGTCAGCCTTGACTAGAGCAAGACACTACCTTGAAAAAAAAAATTTGGAAGAGACCTTTGAGATCATGTGTATAATGTCTAATGTGAGAATTTTCTCTCTCCTAATGAACAAGATGCCATCCTTCATTCACCAAACTGTAGGATGGGGTCCAAGAATATGCAGTGAAACAGAATTGGTGTCAAGTAGTTACCTCAAAATTGCTTTACTTCTGAGTAGTAAAGGTGACTGCTGACATGAATGACAAAGAATGCAGACAAAGCCAGGCTCTGGGAAAGTTGCATGTTCATGTCCACTCCGTCCTTGCCCTTCATAGGGATTCTGCTAGTCTCAGCAAACACCATCCAGTTGTAGAAGGACACCCGTCTTAGCCCGTCTGCTGCTGTCTGGCACATAGACCAGCTAACTGGCATCTTGCTGCACCATAGAGTTACCCCGGCCAGGATTCAGAGGACAGTTCCACCACACTGTCCTCGTTTCTCAACCATGTCTTGTAGAGCAGGAGGCAGAGCTATGGAGACCCTCTGGCCGCCAGAATCATGCCAAACAGATTCTATCTCAGTGAAATAGCCAACATTGTGTATTTCTCTATTTTTTTTTATTTTTGAGAGAGAGAGAGAATGGGTGCTCCAGGATCTTCAGCCTGCTGCAAGCAAACTCCAGGTGTGTGCGCCTCCTTGTGCACACGTCTCACATTGAGCACCTGTGCCACTGCGCATCTGGCCGTGTGGGACCTGGATATCTGAACATGAGTTCTCAGCTTCCGCTAAGCCGTCTCTCTAGCCCTATTTCTCTTTCATAACAACACAAAAACACCAAGACATGTGAAGTTCCAGCTTGCCCCCTTAGCCAGCACAGCTCGCCAGAAGCAAGCTTCATATTAAAGCCTGCCTTCGCTTGCCTGATCTTTGTGCAGTCTGCACGAGAAGTCCACATTTTGACAGTGATGTCCTGTTCATCTGTCCCGTGGCAGCTCCGCATGGTGGAACTGGTTCTCTGAGTCTATAACTCTGGCTGGTGAAGAAATGCCAGTGAGTTCTGAGAGAGGTAGGACTCATGAAAAGAGGAATCAAGAGGATTAAAAAAAAATGTTCCTGCCCCAGAGGAAGTCAAATTCTTTGTCAGATACCAAGGTCTACTTCTTCCCACAAAGAGGGAACATCACAATCCTATCATTACTGTTATCCAGGATGAGCTAACAGAATAATATTACTGTCATAAAAATTACTAAGATAATTGCTTTTTTTTTTTTCAAGGTAGGGTCTCACTCTAGTCCAGGCTGACCTGGATCTCACTCTGTAGTCCCTGGCTGGCCTCAAACTCATGGAAATCCTCCTACCTCTGCCTCCCTAGTACTGGGATTAAAGGTGCACACCACTAACATGAGTATATTTACTAAAGGTGTTAATATAGCTGGAATACCCTATCAAGCAAGATACTAGGTTCTCTTTTGCAAAGTAATTACTATAGTAACATTCTATTTCTTCCCTATTTTTTTTGTTGTTGTTGTTTTTTCAAGGTAGGGTCTCACTGTAGTCCAAGCTGACCTGGAATTCATTACGTAGTCTCAGGTTGGCCTCAAACTCACAGCGCTCCTCCTACCTCTATCTCCCAAGTGCTGGGATTAAAGGCGTGCACCACCATACCTGGCTGCTTACACTTTTTTTTTTTTTTTTTGGTTTTTTGAGGTAGGGTCTCACTCTAGCCCAGGCTGACCTGGGATTTACTATGGAGTCTCAGGGTGGCCTCGAACTCACGGTGATCCTCCTACCTCTGCCTCCCGAGTGCTGGGATTAAAGGTGTGTGCCAACATGACCAGCTTGCTTACACTTTTTTAAAGGTGCCATATTTAAATAAAAAGAGAGCTGGGAAGATGGCTCAACAGTTAAAGACACTTACTTGCAAAGCCTGACAGCATGGGTTTAATTCCCCAGGACCCACTTATATAAGGCCAGACTCACAAAGTGACACCTGCATCTGGAGTCCGTCTGCGTGGCAAGAGGCCCTGGCACGCTCGCATGTGTGCATGCACACACACACTCAAAAGAAGAAAGGAAAAGAGGAAGGAAAAGGTTTCAATTATTTTTGCAAATCTGAACTCTTGTCTAGTCTCTATTCAAAATATATTACACTATATTTACTGTACATTTAAATCTATCTCACTTGCCTTGAAACTACAGTACTCACTAAGGCAAGACTCTATCTTTTCATTGCATTTTTTGGCATTCTGAGTGCTACATAACATGCACACTGTAACCAATTGTAATGAAACAAAGGTAATGCTCATGGTGATGATGTGAACTTAGGATGGTGAGGAAAATGACCCATAGTGACTAAAGCCCTGTCTTCAATAACTTCTGCACTGGCCATTTTTATGACCTCCATTTTTTTCCTTCCTTAATAATATCAGGTTTCACTAAGAGGCTCTTAACAGGCCTGGGGATATAGCTCAGAGGCAGAGCAGTGGCCTAGCATGCATGAATGCATGAAGCCCAGGGTTCAATCCCCAGTACTGAAAAGAAAAGACGTAATCAGCTCTTTGGGATGATTGGGCAGGATGAAAGAAAGAAAAAGAACTTTCCATAACCAAAGAACTCATGCTTTATATCAAGGGAAGTCAGCAAAAAAAAAAAAAAAAAAAAATCAAGAGAGATAAAATTGCAGAAGAAAATAAATCATCACAAGCCTCAAATGACCTCCCTTGAGTAGGAGGACTATTCAAATGGAAAATAAAGATAAATGCAGAAAAGTTAAGTGTGGCCAAAAAATGTCTGAAAGCCAAGATGTCATCCAAGCACAGTTCCGGGCCTGAACAGGCAGGTCTGGGTCACTCCTTCCCATCAGCTGAGCCGGGGCTGAGTGCTTGTGGCAGGTCGCTCTGAATAATTGTTCTAATCACTCCAGTGAGCCCTTTACCTTGTCCTAACACAAGAGCAATACCTTAGCCAGCTTGAGAGGCCAGGCACCTCCTAAATCTGACATCTCTAAGACACATCTATTCTAATGGAAGAATTATTTGACATTGTTCACTGAAGAGGTTTCTGCAGTGGCTTCCGAGCGATGGGTAGATAAGGGTCTCGTTAAATGACTCTGGAGTTTGTCCTCGTAGGCTGACCTGATGTGACGACCAGTGGGTAGAGATTGACGATAACAACAAAGGCAAAAGGAATGTCGCCCAGCATTGTGTTGAGGCTTCAGTTCGTCCAGAGAGCACAGGATAATTAGGGCTGCGCGTTATCAGAACTTTTCATATCAACTACAGTGCACGCTCTTCCTAAATAAGAACCTGTCAGATTTGCTTAAAGCAAGAGAGACAGGGACTTCTATGCCTTCTCGGTTGGATATGCCGACTCATTTCAAAGAGGTGAGACGCCTCATTTGGGTGCTTTGGGTATTGGTTTGTTTCCTGCAAGACCGGTGGTGAAGCTTTTTAACACTTGAGGAGGTTGCCTGTGGCTTCCTTTAGCCCATAAATGAGTAGATAATTTTCACAGAAGCCAAAACAAGTCATTCTGAGTCTGAAAAACAAATGGTCTCAACAGTCCATTGCAGAATTGTCAAAGAGGGAAGTATTACATAAGCCTCTCTGATGTGCTGGAGCCAGATGGACCAGATGCAGTGAGATCCAAGCCCGTCTTTTCTGGAGCAGCAACACTGATCATCCATCTCCCACAGTGTGACCTCTCCTCTGCACAGAACGTAGCACCCTATCAGAGACGCTCACTCTGTGTCTGCCTCCCCATTTAAAATGAAGCTGCCGAAAGGCTGAAAGCAGTTTTCTCTTCTTTTCATCCCAAAATTTAGCCCAATAATTCATAGTTGATACTGGATACATGTGGCAAATCAATTTTTTTCTTCTAAAGTCAAATCATTTGCTTTAGTTAACATAGTACCACATGATCATTTCACCTCGACTTGTGTTTCTGAACCAATCTCATGTTATGTGGTTACCATTTCTTTGCTCTTTCTTCCATTTTCATTCGTCCTGTCTTATTGACTCATGAGGCTGGTGTGAGGTTTTCCTAAAGTAAAGAATTTGTCAGAGAAAATAGAAGGGGGAGGATCATTTACTGGGTGTCTTCTATAGCTTCATATAGTGAAGGTTAATTTCTACTGTCCACTTGATCAGGTAAGAGACACACCTCCTGGGCAGGTCTACGAGGACATTTTCCAGAAAGAACTCGCTGAGGAGGGCAGACTGTCCCTCAGAGAAGCAGCCGTTCTGCTGGCAGCCAGGACATAAGGAGCTCATAGGAAATGCAGCCGAACTTGCCTGGCCGTCCTTGCTTCTTGCTGGTGGCCGCTCCTACCCACTCACTGCCATTCTTCACTGGCATCAAAAGACAACTTCCTCAAACCCGGCTTCTTCAGCTCTCCAATGTGGACCGAAGACCAGCGGCCCTCCAGAAGTCCTCCAGGCCTCCAATGGCCGATCGGGACTTCGGAGGTGTCCCACCTTGTGGACTGAGCACATACCAGGGTCTCAACCTCTCCAACCTGCAGCCTGCCACTGCTGGATCAGTATTGTGTGCCTAATATGAACTGGTTGCTACTTTCTCTACGTTATCTCACTTAATAATAACTGCATTATCCTCACAAAAACACTGAAGGCAGTTTCTATTATCTCAAATGAGAAACTGGGCCTCAAAAAAAGGAAACTTTTACGTATGTCTATCCTAACATCAAATTGCCAAAGCTTTTTCCTATACCAGACTGTGAGGGGAAAGATAGGATAGTTGCTAACCACAGAAAGCTGGAAGGTATCCACTGAAGGGTCGGAGTCTCCAAGGAGTCCTGTGTTTTTCAAGGCTCCCTCCCAGCCGTGCCGACTGCATGAGTGTGCAAGACCAGTAGCTACTGTGGGAAAGCACACTGCAGAACACACTTCTGGAGCCCTGAGTCACCACCTCAGTGCAGCATCTCAATCAACTTGGCAGCAATTAAAACTTTCTGAGGGCTGGAGACATGGCTTAGCGGTTACAGCGCTTGCCTGAAACAGAACTCATGTGCAAAGCCCCAGGTTCCATGTAGCCAGAGGCACAATGACACAAGCACGCAATGTCTCACATGCACACAAGGTGGCGCATGCATCTGGAGTTCGTTTGCAGTGGCTGAAGACCCTGGTGTGCCCATTCTCTCCCTCTCTCTCTCTCTTTCTCTCTCTCTCAAAATAAATAAATTTAAAAAATATCTTTTAAAGATTCTGAATGACCAGTGACCAAACTAGTGTGAAGTGTGCTAGATGCACTCACGTGTGTTGCACAACATGATCCCACCACAGCCTTGTCTTAAACACACACCACATGCACTTTGCTGTGCACACCCCATCACGACACAACATGCATGAGCACTGTCTGACATGCCTCAGCCCAGATAGACTAGTACATGTTAGGAATGGCAGTGTCTTTATAGTACATACAAACATTTCTGTCCTTATGGAAACTTAATGGTTGAATTACAGAAAATGAAGACATTTAGCATTTTTCTACAGCAATTCCTGCCCATGTTTGTATATCTTTGAATTGTATTGTGTGAGACAAACATGAACAAACATCTCATTAGTATGTTAACTTGCTTTTATATTTAATATGTGCAATGCTATATGTACACCAGAGTTTTTTAAACAAATTTATTTATGACTCATTATTGATATTTTTTTAATTTTTACCTATTTATATGCCTATATATCTGGTGGTGCATAAAAGCATTTCAGGGGCTGGAGAGATGGTTTAGCAGTTAAGGCATTTGTCTGTAAAATCATAATGACTCCAGTTCGATTCCCCAGTGATTATGTAAAGCCAGATGCATAAAGTGGCACATGCATCTGGAGTTGGTTTGCAGTGGCTGGAGGGCCTGGTGTGCCCATCCTCTCTCTCTCTCTCTCTCTCTCTCTCCCTCTCTCTCTCTCTCTCTCTCTCTCTCTCTCTCTCTCTCTGTAGCAGACAGCTTCAAGTTCTCTGAGATGAACTTCCAGACCAGGCACAGTTATGGAGGAAGGGATTTATTGAAGCTTACAGATCCAGGGGAAGTTCCATAATGTCAGAAGGAACTGGCCTGCTTTCACAGGCCCAAGCAGAAAGAGAGAGAAGTACAAGCCTAAAAGCCAAAAGCCACAGCACAGCACACTTTGCATATCTTTAGATTGAAATCTAAAACCCACCACCACACCTTAAGATCCACCCAGTGACATTGCCTCCAGCGAGGTGGCTAGAAATGCAAACTACAAACAAATAAACAACTGAATATATTGGGGGCCATCTATTCTATTCAAACCACCACATTCTCTCTCCATTTTTTTTTTTTTTTTTTTTTTTTTTTTTTTGGTTTTTCGAGGTAGGGTCTCACTCTAGCCCAGGCTGACCTGGAATTCACTATGGAGTCTCAGGGTGGCCTCAAACTCACGGCGATCCTCCTACCTCTGCCTCCCAAGTGCTGGCATTAAAGGTGTGCGCCACCACGCCCGGCTAAATAAATATTTTTTAAAGTCACAGGTGAAAAGAGGTCAAGAGTGAAGAAAAGTTTAAGAAGCCCTATTATTGTAATCTGTACATATCCACACAGAGACTCTGCATTTTTCTCTGAGGGAAATATGAAGATTGTCACTGCAGGGCTGGAGAGATGGCTTAGTGGATAAACGCTTGCCTATGAAGCCTGAGGACATCGGTTCGAGGCTCAATTCCTGCTTCTGGAGTTCGTTTGCAGTGGCTGGAGGCCCTGGTGTGTCCATTCTCTCTTTCTCTCTCTCTCTCTCTCTCTCTCTCTCTCTCTCTCTGCTTCCTTCTCTCTCTGTCTGTCGCTCTCAAATAATAAACAAAAATTAAAAAAAAAAAAAAGATTGTCACTTTTGTGGAGGGAAGGGGGTGAATGATGGAGGACCAGGGAGAACCCATATCTTCCTTCTGACAAATCTCTAGCCTGGCGCCCTCTGATCTATCCTCCTCCATGTAGACCAGTCTCCTGTCCACAGAACAATCTCTGCTTCTAAACCTTCCATAGCTTCCTGTGATGTAATCTCTGTTGACAACCTCTCTGACTTGAGATGCCAAGAAAATTGATTAAGCTCACTTCTGGGTATGTGATGGCATGTGGGTCAGTGAACTAAGGGGGAAAGGGTGTCTCTGAATGGTACCATTCGTGGCATGCATAGCAGAGTGGGGAGGCCGGCTGGCACCAGCACTAGCATGATCCTTTGTGGGCTCCCGTGGTTGCCCGTGAACATCAGACTCCATTCTTTTCAGCCTTTGGTAACGCAGTCACATAGTGACTCTCTCCAGGAAGTTCCCAGGCCTTTAGCTTCTCACTGGGGTTGGGTTATAGGATCCTCTTGTTCTAACGTTTCCAGCTTCTTTGGACTGAGCAGCTACTAGTTTCCCCAGCTCCCAGCTTGCAGATAGCCTTTGTTAGACTATCCAGCTTCTATTCTCGTGAGCCAATCAAATAGATACAGGGCTGAGGATGTGGGTCAGTTAACAGACTGCCTGCCTAACACGCATGAGGCCTTGGGTCTGATTCACCAGCACCACATAAACTGTGCAAGGTGGTGCACAGCTGTAATCTCAAGAGTTCAAGGTTATCCTTGAATACACAGAGAGTTCAAAGCCAGTCTGGGCTACAGGAGACCCTGTCTCAAAATATAGCAAATACTAACACTTAAAAGACAGGTACTACCTTAGGGTGAAAGGATAGAAAATGGTATTTCAAGCAAATGAGGCAAGGAAGCAAGCAGGTGTTACTGTCCTAATGTCTGACAGGGTAGACTTCATGCCAATATCAGCCCAAAGAGACAAAGAAGGTGACTTCATGCAGATTAAGAGGACAATCCAACTCAGAGCCAGCCTGGAGCTACAGAATGAGTTCCAGGTAAGCTTGGGCTGGAGTAAGACTCTGCCTCAGAAGAACAAAAATAAAAATTAGCAGACATCACAAATAAATAAGTTAATGACACACTTTAAGGCCTTAGAAAAATAAGAACAAGCCAGCTCAAAACTCAGCAGGGGCACTGGAGAGCTTACTCAGCAGTTAATGCATTTGCCTACTAAGCTCTAACAACCCAGGCTGGATTCGCCAGTACCCACATAAAGCCAGGTGAACAGTGGCACATACATCTTGAGTTAACCTTCAGTGCTGGAGGCCCTGGCACACCCATTCTGTTTTTCTTTCTATCTGCCTATTCCTCTCTCCCTAATAATTAAATAAATAAGGGAGGGGAAACAAAAATATCTACTTCACTAAGTTGAAAAGTCTAAGAAAGAATACATTTCTAGATATATGACCTACCAAAATTAAACTGAGATGAGATAAGCCATTTGGATAGACTTATAACAAGCAATGAGATCAAAGCGATTATTAAAAAAGAAAAAAGTCCAGACCACAAATAGATTCACTGGTGAGTTTTCAAAGAAAGACCTTCAAAGAAGATGGCTCTCAAACTATTCACAAAGAAAAACATGCTACCAAACTTCTTTTACAGAGCCAGTATTACCCTGATACCAAAACCAGATAAAGACACACCAAAAAAGAGAGAATCACAGGTCAATCTCCCTCAGGAACATAGATTCAAAAATTCTGAACAAAATGCTTGTAAGGAGAATACAGGAACACATCAAAACGATCATTCACCATGATAAAGTAGGTTTTATTCAGAGATGCAGGGATGGTTAAACATACACAAATCAATAAATGTAATACACCATATAAATTGACTCAAGGACAAAAATCACATGACAATCTCAATAGATGCATAAAATTCATTTGACAAAATCCAAAATTCCTTCATGATAAAAGTCATAAAGAAAACTGGGAATAGAAGGAACATGCCTCAACATAATAAAGGCTATTTATGACAAACCTGTAGCCAACATTGTACTAAATCGGGGAAAAATTAAAAGCATTTCCACTAAAATCAAGAACAAGTGTGTCTACTTCCTCCACTTTTTATAATATAGTACTGGAAGTCTCAGTTACAGCAATAAAACAAGAAACAAATAGGGAAATAAATAGGAAACGAAGAAGTCAAATTATCTTTATTTGCAGATGATATGATTCAATACATAGGAGACCTTAAAGACACTACCAGAAAACTGTCAGAGCTGATAAATACTTTCAGCAATGTGGCAGGATACAAAGTTAACACGAAAATCAGTAGCCTCCCTGCATACCAATAACAAATGTGCTGAAGATGAAATCAGGGAATCGCTCCCATTCACAGCTGCCTCAAAGCAATGTCTTGGAAGAAAACTAACCAAGAAAGTGATACTTCTACAGTGAAAACTTGGAAACACTCAAGAAAGAAATTGAAAGCACTAGGAATTGGAAAGGCATCCCATGCTCATGGATGGGAAGAGTCAACATTGTGAAAATGACTCTCCTACCAAAAGCAATCTACAGATTCAATGTGATAACCATCAAAATGCCAATGCCATTCTTTACTGAAATAGAAAACAATCCTAAAATTCATTTGGAACACCTCAAATAGCCAAAGGGAAGCAACAAAAATAATACCATTCTTTATATCAAGGTATATCACAGAGCCATAGTGAAAACAATAGCATGGTTCTAGCACAAAAACAGACATGTAGGTCAATGGAACAAAACAAGGACTCAGATGTAATCCCATGCAGCTACAGTCATCTGGTTTTTTGACAAAAACGTCCAAAAACACTCACTGGAGAAAAGATAGCTTCGCTGACAAATGGAGCTGGGAAATCTGGATATCTATATGTAAATTAATAAAGTGAGATCTTTAGCTCTCTCCATGCCAAGAATCAACTCCACATGGATCAAAGATCTTAACATCAGGCCTGAAGCACTGGAACTGCTGAAGGATAACTTAGGGGAAACACTTCAGCATGCAGCCTAGGCAGGGAGTTTCTGAAAATGAGAACTCCAGTCACTTGGGAAATAAGGCCAATAATCAACCAGTGGCACCTTCATGAAATTAAAAAAGCTTTCACACAATGAAAGGTGTGGTCAGTCAAGCAAAGAGGCAGTCTACAGAATGGAATAAAATATTTTCTGACTATATATCAGACAAAAAACTCATATCCCAGATATACAAAGTACTCAAAAAAAAAAAAACTAAATAATAAGAACTCAAATAACCCAGTCAAAAATGGGCTATAGAGCTGAATAGTGTGCACACACACGCACACACACACTACATGTATGGTTCCATGCTAGCCACAGCTGCAGGCATGTACAGGGGAGGTCCTGGAATTATCCGCTATGGGCAAGGAGGCCACTCGCTTCTGCAGCTGTGCGTCCATGCCTGCCCTCCACCCCAGCGTCAAGAACCACGCTGCTCTTGAGCTTCCTACGAATCCTTCAGGTGTCAGCCTGAGCGCATCTCAGAAGCCTGACTCAGGAACAAGAGTCCACTCACACTCAGCATCCTCATTTACACAGCGATGCTTCCAAAACACCAGTGTCCCCCAGAAATCACATAGGTACCAGAAACAGCAAAGTAATTAGTATTTTCAGAGCTTCTGTCTTCACAGCACCGGTCATACGTTACCTTCACTGCCTCTTCTGTTATCTGGATCCTTCGGCCGACTCGTCAATGAAAGTGCTGAGGGAACCAGTGACCCAAGGAAGCAACTATTCCAAAGACAATCTTAGAGTTCTGGAAGGGTGGAATTACCTAGAAGGTATTGGAAATATGCCAAGAGCCCATGTAGGACCTACCATACCTCAGCACTTCCTGTGCAGGGTACAAAGTGACCAGTGAGGCCAGGTCATCTCAGATCCAAAACGATTCATGAGCTTCTCTCTTGTGATCATGTCATGGGTAAGAGGCATGGAAGGAGATACAGAGAACTTAAATTTTTTCACTTTCCTCAATTAATCCAAAAGGGAACATTTTGCAAAAATAAAAGAGATGGTTATCTGCAGTTGTTAATTAGGTCTTTCTGAAATCAATGGGAATGAGGTTTTGAGAGAAAAGCATGTTCTAATCAAAAGCATAGAGAAAACTACAGAATCTTGGCCCCTCCGCACCATGGTGTATTAAACTGACCAGGTTTTATCAATGGGACAGATTGCCAACTCCTTACCTTTGCCCAAACTATCATGTGTGACTTTGAGACAGATTTGGGACCGAATGAAATAACTCTTAAGACATATTCAGCAAACACAACATGGCACAGGGAAATCCATGGGAGAGGGGGCAGAAAGATTGTTAGAGCCACATGTTGGGTCGTTATGCAAAGACACATTGCCTCTTCCCCATAACTGATGGCTAACCCCATAATGCACGACCCACATTCCCCAAGGAGGAGGGTCCCTGCAGAGGGGGGAGGATAGGGAGGAGGCCAATGATGGTACCAACACGGCTGTATACACACTGTGTACATAACTAATAAAAAAAAAATACTGGAAAAAAAGAACTATTCAACTTGAAAAAAAAATAGAAATATTCAACAAGGAGTGGCGGCTACATGTTCCTAGAACTAAAACTAAAGATGCAACCATTCTCTCTGTGCTGTTGAGTCTACCAAGAACAAGAAAGGCCACGCATCACAGGTCTCTCTATTCCTAAGTGCCAGGATGTGGGGCCGGAGAGCCAGGACACAGTCCAGAAGAGGACGGTACAGCATAATGAACCGCTGATGCTCCTGCCGATCAACCCCAGGGAACAGGAAAGTGATTTTATGTGGTCGCAGTGCACTGTTGAAAACATCCTTTCCCAACACTTCACGTCAAATTAGGCTGATGGTGATAAAAAAAAAAAACAGGATTGTGTAGATGATATGAACGACGCCTGGGCCATCACAAGTATTTGTCGGTGTTCTCCGGGTTGTCAGACACTGCCTGTCGGCCAGAATGCTGTCAGCTAGTGTTAACAGCAAAAGAGAAGAGAAGACTTCTTTTTAAACTTAAAACATAAAAAAGCCGCTCACATGTTTAACTCAAGAAATCATATTCTTTTCCTTCAAATAAAATGAATTGTCAGACATGAGCTGGGATGTAAGTGATTGGTTATTTTCTATCTATCACTTTAAGGTTTTCTAATGTGAGTCATACTCTAACACACAGACACCTTATCATCTTACATATGTCTTTTTTTATTAGTTACATACACAGTGTGCATACAGTTGTGTTGATACCATCGTTAGCCTCCTCCCTGTCCTCTCCCCTCTGCAGGGACCCTCCTCACTGGGGAATATGGATCATGCATTGTGGAGTAATATATCTCTTAAAAGTAAAATGAGGAGCCATACAAAGAAATTAAATATAAAATATAACTCTCTGGGGTTCCAGTTATAGCCCTTGCTCTTTTAAGAAGCAAGTTTTCCCTAAAAATGGATTTCACTGGGAAAGCTATTTGATAAAAATTGTAATAAGGGCTGGAGAGATGGCTTAGTGAGTAAGCACTTGCCTGTGAAGCCTAAGGACCCTGGTTCGAGGCTCAAATCCGCAGGACCCAGGTAAGCCAGATCCACAAGGTGGCGCATGCATCTGGAGTTCATTTGCAGTGGCTGGAGGCCCTAGTGTGCCCATTCTCTCCCTCTCTCTCTCTATCTCTCCCTCTTTCTCTGTCTGTCTCATGCTCTTAAATAAACAAACAAATAAATAAATTGTAATAAGTAATAGGACCACAGTAACAAGGGGTTGATAATAAAGCCTAGAGAGGTAGCTTGTTGGCAAAGTATTTATCTAGAATATACAAAGCCCTAGGTTCCATTACCAGCAGTGCAAAAAAAAGCAATTAAAAAGTTCCTTACAAATTCTTAGAAAGCAGAGCAAGTGGTCATATTTATGATGATTTTAGTTCTCCTGTATGGCCCCTAGGAGAAGGTGGGGAGGCAAAACTCCAGTTCTTTATTTAATGACTGATCTGAAACCCACTATTGAAAAGTTAAGTGTTGGAGAATTGTTTGGTGGTTAAAGGCGCTTACTTGCAAAGCCTGACAATCCAGATTCAATTCCCCAGTACCCATGTAAAGCCGGATGCACTAGGTGGTGCATGCATCTGGAGTTTGTTTGCACAGGAAAAAACCCTGGTGTGCCCATACTCACTCTCTCTATCTGCCTATTTATCTCTTTCTTTCTCTCTCTCATTCTCTCAAATAAATAATAAAATATTTATTTATTTATTTTGAAGGCACTGAGCCTACTTAAAATGGTCGCATTTAGAAGGACTTTGTCACTCAGCATAAATCATCTCCTACAAGAAAAATTTTGAAATCATAAATGTGGAGCAAAAGGCAGGACAGGGGGGCTGGAGGTGTGGCTTAGCGGTTAAGGCGTTTGCCTACAAAGCCAAAGGACCCAGGTTCAATTCCCCAGGCCCCACGTTAGCCAGATGCACAAAGGGGCACATGCATCTGGAGTTTGTTTGCAGTGGCTGGAGGCCCTGGTACGCCCATTCTCTCTCTCTGTCTTTCTCTCCCTCTCTTTCTCTGTGAAATGAATAAATAAATAAAGTATTTAAAAAAAAAAAAAAAAAAAGACAGGACAGACACTGAGATGTGATGGGAAATCAAATGTGCTGGATCCTTAGGTGAACTTTACAACACTAATTTAACTAACGTGAGGCCTAGCTCCCTTTGCCAAGGCCTAGGACTAATGATTAAAAAAATCAAACAATTCCCAGGTGACCTTATCAAGTGGCACCTGAAACCCAGTTGGTTCTGCCCATGCATTTCTTTCAAATGTTCTTAAACAAGTGACAAAAGGACTCACATGCTTTTGTCATTCTGAATGTCACCTTTTATGAATCAGACAGAAAAAAAAAAAAAAAGAAGGAACCAGACAAAATCCTCCTGGAAGGGAGTGGGGGAGTCTAGATCAGTATGCCATCAAATGTCATGAGCAGAAGGATTGGAACCACCTGTGTCTTCCTCATGTTCTGTCCTCTGAGCTGAGCACAGGCCTGCAGAAGAGTCCCGAGGTGTCCACTAGAGCAAACGTCACGTAGCTATGATTAGACTCCTGCCCAAGAAGCACAACAAATGTCACTGTGTCAAGAAGAAATTCAAGCTCAGAGAAGTTGAGGGGTTTCTTTAGATTCATAAAGAAACTTTTCGGGAGGATCAAGACAAAAACAAAGTGCTCTTTGTTCTATCAATAGACCCAACACCATGTCACGTGACCTTCCTGTAAACCCTTCAAGAATCTCCAAGGTCACTTTCACTGGTGGATTTGAATCATTTATCTCCACCTGATACATCACTAGATTTCACCAAATCTGAAACGGTGTGAGCTGCAACATGCACCGCTATTTCATGGAGACTAAGAGAAAGCACGGCACTAATTTAGCTAGGACACACTGCTGTCTTCCTACAGACTATCGCTTCACTCTCGTCAAGAGCTACTTAGACATAACCTTCCTCGTGGATCTCACGCCCTTCTGCAAGCATCATTGGGGCATGAAAGAAATGAAAATAGTCCCAGAACTTTTTCACTGAATGCCGCTGCATCGTGTGTGTGTGTGTTCACGTCCATGTGTGTGGGTGCCGGAGCACATGTGCTACAGTGCTCCTGTGGAGGTCAGAGGACAACTTCCAAGTGCTCATCCCAGCCTTCCACCTCACTTGGGGCAGGGTGTTCCGGGCACCAGGCCAGCGGGCCCGGGAGTTTCCAGCAGACTGTCCTATCTCTGCTTCCTCCTCACTGTAGACATGCAGGGATGCTAAGCACTGGCTCACAGCTTCTGACTATACGGGCTCTGGGGATCTGAACTCAGACATCCATGCTTGCACATATCTGCTGAGCCATCTCCCAGTCCTGAGTCACTTTTTGACTCACAGTTGTATTATGCTTAGGTTTTTGCACACAGTGTCACTTCCTGTACCTTAAGGTGATTGCTCCTGCAGCATTGTTAAAATAAATCCATAAGAGACTACACACACACACACACACACACACACACACACACACACACACTGTGTACGGCAGCGCAAATGGATTCCAGCTTGCAGATGGGCACTGCAGCTCTCCGTCTGTCTCGTTACTGCTTCTGCCTCACAACCATTTGCTCACAGAGATTAAGAGTGTTCCATACTATCGCTGGAATTTTCTTTCAAGCATTTGATGACATCCTGAAGTTGTATATATCATATGTTTTTAGGCAGTGATCAGCATAGATCAACCGAGACTATAGATGCATTCAGAACATCAGGCTTCTCAAGAACGTGCACGCATTTGTAATCAGTGAAAGGCAGTAAACACTGACTTGCCATCTGCCACACGTGTCCCCCACTGTAAAATTAGTACAAGGACTTTGTCCACTTCAGCCATTGCTCTGTCTCCAGCATCGGAACAGAGCTGGCATACTAGGCTATTGGGTCATGCTTACTGAATACATTGCTGAACTAATTCATAAACTGAGAGACCAAATATAACCATGTTAAGTAAAAAGGCCCAGGCCTGACTTAGATAGAGAACTAGTGGGCTAATGTGCTGACCTCTGCTTCTGTAAACTTTCCTTGCTTGCTCAATTGCTGCCTTTCTGCCTAAGGTTTCTGAGGAATCTCCATTTCAAGGACATTGCAGAAACATTCCACTGCGGGGGGCCTCTGGCCTCTGACCACCTGCTTAGATAAGAAACTGAGGAATCTCCACTTCAAGGACAATGGAGATGACTTCATCTGCCTGGAGTGCCCCTAGCTCCTGCCCTCAACTTTGCCCGCTGAAACCCCAAGCCAATCAGAACTGTTTAAATCAACCAATCATGTATCTATCCCTTACTTCTTTGTTCGAATTCCTATATGAACCCCTTCCCCCAAAAGAAAGGGGATCTCTCCCTCACTACCACTGTGCCGGACTGTGTGGACAGAGCCCAGGCCTAGGCTTGCAATAAAGAAACCTGTTGCTTTTACATTCGAGTGTCTCGGCTTCTGTGGCGGTTCTCTGGGTGACTCCTGGGTGACCGGGGGTCTTGGCTCCTGGCCAGGGGTGATGGCACAACAAAACAAGATTGAGTTGCTAATTTGAGAGACTTTTTTGTGAGATAATTCTTTTCTCTTTCTTAAAAAGTGGAAATCTGCAGTTTCAGGTATAGTCCAGTGGTAGGGCGTATGCTTAGGTCTAAATTTAATCCCTAGCTTGTGCGCCTGCACACACACACACACACACACAGAGAGAGAGAGAGAGAGAGAGAGAGAGAGAGAGAGAGAGAATGGGTGTGCCAGGGCTTCCAGCCACCGCAAATGAACTCCAGATGCGTGCACCCCCTTGTGGATCTGGCTAACGTGGGTCCTGGGTAGTCGAGCCTTGAACCAGGGTCCTTAGGCTTCACAGGCAAGTGCTTAACCGCTAAGCCATCTCTCCAGTCCAGGAAAGTCAATTTTTAAAGCAGTATTATAATATAATCCTTTTCTCTTGTAAAATGTGTTGGTAACCAGAAACGAATAAAATGGTAAATAACCCTACCACAAGAGTTAGACTTAATTGGTTTTTCTCCCCTTACCTCTACTTTTAATATGAACATCGTGTTCTATACCAAGGTCATACAATCTGCCTATTACTTTGATGCATGTGCCCCTACCCTCATGTAGTAAAAGCTCCCCATGTTGCAAGCAAAAGCATGCTGTCAATTACTTTTGCATTAATTTTTTTCAATAAGTTAATTTTTAAGCATGTTTGCATGAGGGATTCTCTAATGTGCATATCCAATGAAAAGAGAGAAAGTGAAGGGACCTTGGGGTCACCCAAAGCTCTTCACAAGCCCCAGCTCAGCCCAGTTCCTGGGTGTCTAAGCAGAGACTTCGGCTCTCCCAGCTCCCGCGGTCTGGAGAAAGCGTGACCTGACATGGAGGAAAAGCTCTCTTTGATCTCACTGACGAGGGGCACCCTGGACTGCTGGTGACTCTGTACTCTAATACTCAATAGAGCACAAGCAAGCTAAGAAAATCAGAAGCCAGCAAGTCAGCGCCTCACACTGGTCAATTTCTCTAGGCCAGTGAAAGGGTTCCATTAATTACTTTTCTTGTCACTATGACAGAACACCCTGGCAGGAGCAACCTAGGGGAGAAAGTGTTCGCTTAGGTTTCCGTCTTTGTGGAGCTTTCAAGCCGTCGTGGTGAGGAAGGTGGGGTAGCCGGAGCAGCTCCGTTTACGGAGGCAGGAGTGAGGCAGGGTGGCTCTGCACACCACGGCTGCCCAAGAGGCAGGAAGCCTGTGGACCAGAACCTTCCACGGCCCACCTAGAGTGACCCACTGCTGCCCCCAGGCTCCACCTCCAAAGGGCAGCACAACCTTCAAAATAGTGCCACAGGCTTGGGGGCCAAGCACTCAGCCCATGTGGGACACTTTACATTCAAATCATAACAGAAGTTGAATTCTCTGTTTCCCAAAATTTACATTGTGAGGTGAAATACCTAGTACGTCAGAATGGATTGCATTTGGGGGGTGTGGTAGTTTGAATAGATGGCCCCAATATATTCAGTTCTTTATTGTTTGTAGTTTGCATTCTGCAGCCACCTGGCTGGAGGCAGTGTCACTGGGTGGACCTTAAGGTGTGGTGGTGGGTTTCAGATTTCAATCTAAAGATATGCAAAGTGTGCCTAGCTGGAGTTCCTGAAGTGTGCTGTGTGGCTTTTGGCTTTAAGGCTGTACTTCTCTCTCTCTCTCTCTGCTTGGTCCTGTGAAAGCAGGCCAGTTTCTTCTGCCATTATGGAACTTCCCCTGGATCTGTAAGCTTCAATAAATATCCCTTCCTCCATAACTGTGTCTGGTCTGGAAGTTTATCTCAGCGAACCCGAAGCTGTCTGCTACAGGGAAAATAGTGTTGAAACAGGGAATTAAAGTTCTTTGCAATACCGTCTTCCAGACACAAAGTGGTCATGGCATTCATGACCTGACAGTTGGTGACAGCTACATACACATGACCTGCATAATGGAGTGGACTGGGGGGATGATGACATCAAAATAGAAGAGAGATGAGTTGGAAAGAAGAGATTCAGTGGAGCTGTAGTAGAAGGGAAAGGAGAGAGAATTATGATCATGATATATTGTTTATATGTATGGAAATTGTCAATAAAAAGTTAATTTAGGGCTAGAGAGATGGTTTGGGGGTTAAAGATGCTTTCTTGTGAAGCCTGCTGGCCTGGATTCAATTCCCCAGTATCTACATAAAGCCAGATGTACAACATGGCACCTGCATCTGGAGTTTATTTGCGGTGGCAGAAGTCCCTGGTGCACTCATAGTGTCTCCCAATCTCTGTCTTACTTCTCTTTCTCTCTTTCTCTCTCTCTCTCTCTCTCTCTCTCTCTCCTCTTATATATATATATATTGGTTTTTTGAGGTAGGGTCTCACTCTGGCCCAGGCTGACCTGGAATTAACTATGTAGTCTCAGGGTGGCCTTGAACTCATGGTGATCCTCTTACCTCTGACCCCCAAGTGTTAGGATTAAAGGTGTGTGCCACCACGCCCAGCAAAAATATTTTTTAAAATTTTTTTTTAATTAAAAGAAGAGAATTAAGCTAAAATGAGATACTAGAATAGGCCTTAATCCAATCTGATGGGATCTGACTGAGAAGAGGTCAGAACACAGCCTCACAGAGGAAAGACCAGATGAGCACACAGCCCACTACAAGCCAAGGAAATAGCCCTGGTAGCACCTTGACCTGGGACTTCCAACTACCAGAATCGTGATGGAAACGATGTGCTGGTTAAGCCGCCCACCTTGTGTGTGGATTTTACATGCAGTTCTAGCTGACAAATACAGGAGGTGCACTGTTAGTGACCCTGAGTCAATAAGACTCTTAGAACGCTGAACTTCAAAGGGCTCATCTGGTCCCCTGTGACCTTTGAACAACTGTATATCAATCACTGATTTTAGTAGTGCTAGAATATGTCACAGATTAGTTCCAGGAGCCAGGCATGGTGGTACACACCTTTAATCCCAGCACTTGGGAGGCAGAGGTAGGAGGATAGCTGTGAATTTGAGGCCAGCCTGGGACTACACAGTGAGTTCAAGGTCAGCATGGCTAGAATGAGACTCTACCTCAAAAAAAAAAAAAAAAAAAGGAAAAAAGTTTCAGGGCTGGAGAGACGGCTCAGCAGTTCAAGGCGCTTGCTTGCAAAACCTGCTGACCTGGATTCAATGCCCCATTACCCACACAAAGCCAGATGCACAGAGTAGCACATGCATCTGGAGTTTGCTTACAGTGGCAAGAGGCCCCCGCATATCCATATCTTCTCTCTCCCTGTCTCTTTCTCTGTCACAAATAATAAACAACATAGATATGAATATATATAGAGAGAGATAACATATATATTAGTTCCAAACTTCTCCTAAGCGCCTACATTCAAGGTTCTCTCCTGCCACGCCTCCATGACGGTTAAAACGTTGTGCCCAGTGACTGGAAATCCCAAGTCCAGCTGGGACTCTTTGGTGATACAGCAGATGAAGCGTGGACAACAGAAAAGGAAATCAGAAGCCTGGAAGAGACACCACTTTGTTCATCAGCCCCTTTAGAGATAGTTCTGAGCTCATGGTACCTAACAAGATGGAAATGAAAGTTTATAGCTTAGGCAAAAAGCAACTGACAAATTATTAACCTGACACTCTCGGTTTGCTACACATAGATAATAGATTCATTACCTCAGCCCCCCTCTCTTAACAGTATGGGTTTGATTGCCCTCTTGCCTACAGGTAATTCTCCATCAAAATTAAATCTGTCAGCCAGTTCTCAATTTTATAAACTATGCAGGCAGGGGGAGAGACAGGCGAGGTCGGGCAGTTCTGGGTAGGAGGGAGGTTATCTTTCCCAGGGCTACAACACCAATCCCAAGGTTTTTCTAAACCACGCTCCCAAGATGTGCCTGCATTCACGGTCCCATAGCGACATCACCTGGTCAAATTCCAAACAACAGCCTCAGTGGGGAGGAGATGGCTTGGCGGTATGCACCATGTGGGTTCTGCTTTAAATAATAGGTACCATGTAAGGCCCAAGTTTTGCCACACGCTTGTAAGTAGCTAGCAGACACATAAATGCATAGACGTTTCAGCTCTTAGGGACACTCTAGCCCTCTGATACGAGTGACACCGCCGATGCTGGATCAGAAACCAACCTTTTCTTCCCTGCTCTTGTACACGAAGCTCTCTCAGCTCAACTAGATCAGGAAAGGCACTCTCCAGTATATCCATGTTAGAAGCTGTGAGAAAGACGACAGGTCTGGAGGTTTCATGTGTGGGTGGTAGATGATGAAAATAGAAGGAGAAGGCAGAAAACCCGTCTAGGGCTGTCCATTAGCTTATAGACTCGATCTAAAAAGCCACTCACTTTCCCCCAAAAAAGTGCCCTAGGGATGCATTCACATGCAGATTCTCTTTCACTCCTAATTTTGTACCTGTAACCCCATAGTTCCTTTTTACATAAAGAACTGCATAAGCTTTAGATTCCAAGCACTGAGCTCTGTGGCTACAACACTTCACTGCCAGCCTACTTACCAGATGCCAGCTGTGTGCTCAGAACTATACTAGGTGCTGTAACACACACAGGGATGAGGCAGGAAGTTTCCAGGAACTTCAAACTTAATTAAGGAGCTATGGGCATACATAAAATAATTAGCCAGCAGTGCAGAATGTTTAATGACTAAATTAAGTGATCAAGACTACATACACAGTAGCCTGAAAATGCAAGGTAGAAAGAGAAGGGATGATGACAGAAATGTGGTGGCCACATAAGAGTTTGAGGCCAGCCTGGGCTACATGAGACTTTGTCTCAAAAAAAAATGGAGGTTAAAAATTATGGGCAATGTGGCATGCAGCCTCTGTGGTAACCAACTGTTCTCTCATTGGATATGAGTGGGAGAGAACTCATACCTGGTACTGGAAACCAAGTCAGAAACCCATGGTCAGAAAACTCATAGACTTCAGAGAGAAGCCCTCACTGCTCTCTGGAGAAGAGAGGGCTTGCAGACCAAAAGAGCAGTGGAGAACCAAGATCCATTGATAAGACAACTAGTTAGCCAACTGCCCACCACAAGATGTACCAACTCTACCACATCTGCCAGGGCCCAGAAGAAGTTGCAGAGGAGATGACGACATGAACACTGCTCTTACTGCTAGCCTGACAACCAGCTCCAGGGTGATGGTGACAGATACAGTGGTCAATCAAAACCCATCAAAGCAGAAATCCAGATGCTACAGAGAACTCAACACTAAATCAGACTGTCAACAGGCCTGCCATGGCTCAGGGAACATCGTAGAAGAGGGAGCAGACAGATTATAAGAGCGTCAGAGTGGGTAGGAATATTCCAAGGCATGATGTCCCAACTATCCTGTAGGGAGTTACTGGGGCCTTCATGACCCCACAGTGAATACAATAACCCTATGGAGGAGTGACCCTAGGATAACAGGAGCAGGTGCAAGGGGATAAAAGAGTATACCTGTTATATATAAATAAAATAAAACTTTTAAAAGTAAATATTGGTCACAAAACAACAAAACATATTTTATAAGCAAAACAGAGCTATGCCCCCCTCCTTTCAAATATTTCTTTTTGAAATAAAAATAAGCCGGGCGTGGTGGCACACACCTTTAATCCCAGCACTCAGGAGGCAGAGGTAGGAGGATCACTGAGAGTTTGAGGCCACCCTGAGACTATATAGTGAATTCCTGGTCAGCCTGGGCCAGAATGAGACCCTACCTCGAAAAACCAAATTGTGCATCTCTAGATCTTGGTATCAGTGGGCATGGGATTCTGAGAACCAATCCTCCTTGAGGAGAACTCTGTTAACTCCTTTAGCCCTTGTGACTAGCCTATGAGGTGGGAAATTCTGTTTTAGAAATATCCCATTTTTTCCTCATGAAATTACAAAGATTTTGTACAGCAAAAGACACTGTGAATAAAGCAAAGAGGCAACCTACAAAATGGGGAAAAAGTCTTTGCCAGCTATACATCTGATAGAGGATTAATATCTAGGATATACAAAGAACTCAAAAAATTAAAT
This sequence comes from Dipus sagitta, assembly GCA_036346955.1. Lineage (NCBI taxonomy): Eukaryota > Metazoa > Chordata > Mammalia > Rodentia > Dipodidae > Dipus > Dipus sagitta. The sequence continues at coordinate 63,367,692 of CM070786.1, forward strand.
AATAAGAAATCAAACAAGCCAATTAAAAAATGGGCTATGGAACTAAATAGAGAGTTCTCAAAAGAAGAAATACAAATGCGTATAAGCATCTAAAAAAAATGTTCTACATCCCTAGCCATCAGGGAAATGCAGATTAAAACTACATTGAGATTCCATCTCACTCCTATCAGATTGGCTACCATCATGAAAACAAATGACCATAAATGCTGGAGAGGATGTGAAAAAAGAGGAACCCTTCTACACTGTTGGTGGGAATGCAATCTGGTCCAGCCATTGTGGAAATCAGTGTGGAGGTTCCTAAGACAGCTAAAAATTGATCTACCATATGACCCAGCTATAGCACTCCTAGGCGTATATCCTAAGGACTCATCTCATTTCCTTAGAAGTACATGCTCTACCATGTTTATTGCTGCTCAATTCACAATAGCTGGGAAATGGAACCAGCCTAGATGTCCCTCAACTGATGAATGGATAATGAAGATATGGCACATTTATACAATGGAGTTCTACTCAGGGGTAAAGAAAAATGAAGTTATGCAATTTGCAGGAAAATGGATGGATCTGGAAAGGATTATACTAAGTGAGGTAACCCAGGCCCAGAAAGCCAAGCATCGCATGTTCTCTCTCATATGTGGATCCTAGCTACAGATGACTGGGCTTCTGTGTGAGAAGGAAAAAACTCAGTAGCAGAGGCCAGTAAGGTAGAAAAGAGATAGAAAGGGAAGAGAAAGGAAGGGAGGGGGTACCTAATAGGATGATATTGTATGTATGTAAGTAGAAGAATAGATTAATGGGGGTGAAAAGACCCAAAATGAGGTCTGGGAAGAGACTGAGTAAAGGAAAGGTGGAGGGACAGCTAATAAAAATCTAAGAGGATATAAATAAAACATATGTAATCCTACTTTTTTGGACAATGGAACACTCAGGAGCCGTAGATTGTTGCTAGAAAATTTTCCGTGCCAGGGATGGGATATTTTTTTTTTTTTTTGAGAGTGACAGGCAGAGAGAGAAAGAGGCAGATAGAGAGAGGGAGAGAGAATGGGCACACCAGGGCCTCCAGCCACTGCAAATGAACTCCAGACACGTGCGCCCCCTTGTGCATCTGGCTAACGTGGGTCCTGGGGAGTCGAGCCTTGAACCGGGGTCCTTAGGCTTCACAGGCAAGCGCTTAACTGCTAAGCCATCTCTCCAGCCCTAGGGATGGGATATCTTCCAGTGAATTGTTGGCCAGGGAGACCCCTGATGCCCCCAAAACATTATAGGCCATTGCCGAGGCCCTTGGTTTCCCACCAGGAATAGATGGTAAGACCCTATTGCTGAAGACTCCATATACTTGGGCTGCAAGGCCAATGAGAAATCCTGCTGGAACTGAGCTGATAACCTCCTCCATGTAGACCAGCTGACAGAAAGCTGGAAGAAGCCATTCTGCATGCAGTTCAATGGGAGAAAGAGAAATTACCAGTGAAGATACTCATCAGTGGACACTGCAAGCTCTATAATTGTCCAGCCAGGCCAAATGAGCCAGTGGGTGCAATAGTGGCACATCTGTTATGGGGGAAACCAACTGCCCTCTAATTGAACTGGAGGCCCGCTCCATGGGAGGGAATACATCCCTGATACTGAAAACTTAAAACAGCGGTAGTCATGAGCCCTAGAGGTGTAACGTCTGCTGTTGTCTGGCCAGATGTGTATACTATGCTTATCAAACTGCCCAGTAAGCACTTCTGTTAATGTTCACCCCTTACATTAATGCTACTCTCACTTTTGGTTGAGAATCTTCTCTTTTCAGATGGCAGTGACCTTGGGACGACTCAGAAGGTATCATGGTCCTGGAAAGAAATGACCGCAGTGCTCAGTACTGCAATATCTGTATCACACCTTCCAAGGCACAGGGTCTAATGCAGAAGAGGTTGCGGAAAGAATGTAAGAGCCAAAGGAAAGGGAGGACTCCATACAACATGCTCCCTCCAGACACAAAATGGCCTGGATATCCATGGCCTCACAGTGCCTGATGCTACATGCATAAGACCATCATAAGAGGAGGAAAAGATCAAGACATCAAAAGTAAAAGAGAGACTGATTGAGATGGGGAGGGGGTATGATGGAGAGTGGAGTTTCAAAGGGGTAAGTGGGGGGGAGGGAAGGTATCACCATGGGGTATTTTTTATAATCATGGAAGTTGTTAATAAAAAATTAAAAAAGAAAAAAGAAATATCCCATTTTAAAGAAAAGCTATCATCTTCAACAAATGATGCTGAGGAAACTTGCTGTCCACATGAAGAATAATGAAACTAGATCCTTGTCTCTCATCCCACATAAAAATCCACTACAAGTAGAACAGTGAGGGGAGAAGTGTAGGGAATATACTCCAAGATATAGGCATTGGTAATGACATCCTGAATGGAACTCTGGTGGCCCAGGAAATAAGACAAACAGGCAACAAACGGGACTCAGGATATTAAAATGTTTCTGAGCCAGACATGGTGGTGCACGCCTTTAATCCCAGCACTTGGAAGGCAGACGTAGGAGGATTTCCTAGAGTTCGAAGCCACCCTGAGACTACACACTGAATTCCAGGTCAGCCTGGGCTAGTGTGAGACCCTACCTCAAAGAAACAACAACAACAAAAAAGTTTCTGTAAAGTGAAGGAAACTCTACTTTGGGAGGAGAGACAGCCCTCAGAATGGGAGAAATATTCACTAGCGACATCATGCCTGACATGGGATTAATATCCAGAACATACAAAGAACTCAAGACAACTAAATACTAAGAAAATTAAACACCCAACCAAAAAGTGGCCTATGAAACTGAACAGAGAGTTCTCAAAAAAAAAATACAGATTGCAAATAAATACCTTTTAGAGGGTTCAAAATCCTTAACCACAGGGGAAATGACAGTGAAATCTACTTTGAGATTCCAGCTCACTCTAGTCAGAATGTCTACCATCAAAAAAAGTGAATAAATAGAGACAACAAACGCTGGTGAGGATATTGGAAAGGGGGAACACATATCAGTACTTGTGGGGTGAAGCTTCTATGGGAATCAGTATGGAGATTCCTCTGTAGGCCAAAAATAGACCTATGACCCAGGTATACTACTCCTGGCCATATAACCAAAGGACTCTCTATGGCAGTACACAGATACTTTCATATGAATGTTCATTGCTGCTCTGTTCACAATAGCTAGAAAGAGGAACCAGCCTAGGTATACATTGATGAATGAATAAGGAAAATATTTATCTATAAATAAAGGCAAATTATGAAGTCTGCAGGAAAATTGGTGAAGCAAGAAAATATTACACTTAATGAGATAATACAGACTCAGAAAGAAAAATGCTACATGTTCTCTCATATGCAGATGCTAGCTCCGAGTCTCCAGATATGTTTTTGACTCGGGATACCTGTAGAGATATGGAAGGTAGAAAGGCTGGGGGAGGGGGGAAGATCCCTGGGGCGGGGATTGTAGAACACAAGTGACACCAAGGTAACATGTGAGGAATACTGGGGTTGGAAGGAACTAAGCAGGGGTGAAGACAGGGGGGTAGGTGTAAGAAGGGGGTCAGGAGAGGATTAACTACCCTATTTAGAAGATATAAAGAAGCCATATGGAAACTAACTTAAAATCCAACGAAAAGTTCACAGAATGAACAGAGAGCGGTACCCTGTGTGGATGGACAATGCTGCTCCTAGTAGCCAAGGGTTATTTATTAAATGAAAATAACAGTCCCAGGTGGGGGATACCTCTCTAGGTGTAGTTGATCAGGGACGCTCCACAGGTCCCAAAACAGTGGAGTTGGTTAGCCATGAGAACCCAACAGTAATAACCTGTCACTGAAGACTCCACACCCTCTGGTGGCAAGACGTAGGAAGGCAAAGCTGGAACTGAACTAGAAGTCTCCCCACACAGACTAGTGCCCACGGTGCTGTGAAAAGTGCCGGCAGGAGGGAGGAAAGGTCACCATTGCCTCACTCAGCGGTCGTCCCGGAGCTATGATACGGATCTCCTGCCAGGCAAAAAGTGCCCTCTGGAGCAATAGTGGCATGACTCCTACCAACTGCTTTCTTTCTCTTTAAATGCCATACATATTTACAGGCTTTGCTCTTTTTGTTTTGTTTTTATTTTTTGAGGTAGGGTCTCACTGTAGCCCAGGCTGACCTGGAATTCACTATGTAGTCTCAGGGTGACCTTAGACTCACAGTGATCCCGCTACCTCTGCCTCCCAAGTGCTGGGATTAAATGTGTGTGCCACCACGCCTGGCTCAAATTTGACTCTTTCTATCCCCTCGCCTCTGCTCCCATTACCCTGAGGGCCCTCCTCAGTTTGGTTATAGTATTCACTGTGGAGACATTAAGGCCTCCATGAGTCCTTGTGGGGTAGCAGGGGGAATATGTCTCAGAGTATTCATACCCACTCGGTGTCTCTTACCAGTTGCTTTCTGATTGGACTGAGACTAACACTAGAAGATGGAATCCATGCCTGATACTGTAAGTCAGGCCAAAAGCCCAAGGCTGGGGAGGCCATAGGTCCTGTTGGGGAACCTACTACTGTTTTGTTTGTGTGTGTGTGTGTGTGTGTTGTTTATTTTATTTTACTTTATTTTATTTTATTTGAGAGAGAGATAGAGAGAAAGAGGCAGATAGACAGAGAAAGAGAATGGGTATGTCAGGGCCTCTAGCCACTGCAAACAAAGTCCAGACGTATGCACCAGCTTTTGCATCTGGCTCACATGGGTACTGGGGAAATGAACCTGGGTCCTTAGGCTTTGTAAGCAAGGTCCTTAACCACTAAGCCATCTCTCCAGCCCTGTTTTGTTTTGTTTTGTTTTGTTTTGTTTTGTTTTGTTTTGTTTATAAACAGATGACATGTTAAACTTCCTTCTAAATATTTTTTTCTCACAAATTAGTGTTGTTCTCTGACTTGGGTAGAAAACGCTTGCTGTTTACAGTGGGCTATGTTAATACAGAGTCTCATAACTAGTCAAAGGGCTGAAAATAAATGACTCTTGAGTACTTAGTCCTGAATGGGATATCTATGTCATGAGGCTCAGGGAACATCACAGAAGTGGAGGTAGAAAAATGCAAAAGCTAGAGGGCAAGAAGAAAGGAAAGTCTCTCACAGAAGCTATGGTTAGCTTCATAAGACCTGCCCAAGATTGGCACAGTCACCATTCTGTCATGGATGGGGAGGGGCTTTTGAATCTCTGTCCCCCCCTTAGGGGCTCCGGGTAGTTAATGGTTGCTAGGGGAATTACTTTCCTCAACCATGAATCCACTAATACGTGAGGGGAAAGAAGATGTCCAGTGGGAGGGAGAGACAAGAAGGTAATGGGGGCCACTCAATCGAATTAAAATATATGTGTGAAATTTTCAAAGAACAAATAATTTTTTAACATCTCATTTTACAAATGAAAAAGAACTAAAATACAGAGTAACTTGCATCGAGCTATCCTGATAAATCATCTACAAAGTTGATGTATGAGAGCCTCACAATCAAGGAAAATAAATCACCAAAAGAATCTCATGATTTTTTGAGTTAATGTATGATCACGTGTGTGCCTGCAAGTGCATGTGAACAGAGTCTCATAATGTTCTACATGAATGAATGATCACGTGTGTGCATGCAGGAGCATGTGAACAAAATCTCATGATGTTCGAAGTAAATGGGTCATCATGTGTATGCATGCAAGTACATGTGTAGGGGTGCACTTGTGTGTGAAGGTGTGTATTGAAGCTAGAGGACAGCCTCAGGTGTCATTCATGAGGAGCTAGTCACCTTTATTGAGACAGTATCTCTCTCACCGAGAGCCCACCCTATGGGTTAGACTGGCTGACGAATGAGCCGCAGAAATGCCCATCTCCACTTCCTCAGCACTGAGATAGCAAGAAACACCACCAGACCTGGCTTTATCAATGTAGAATTTGGGGATCAAAGGGCCTAGTGCTTGCAAGGCAAGCCCTTTATCAATTGAGGTGTCTCTCTAACTCCAAGTTTACAGTTTTGTGTTGGGGCATATCCACAGCTATGCTCAGCGGCACGTGGCCTGTGGGCTTCATGCTGGGCACGTTTATATGTGAAGCAAAAGAAGCCGGGTTCCAGTGTGGGATTTAAAAGTCTGTGCTGGAGCTTTTACCCCTCTTGCCTTCTCATGGGCAGCAACTCTTCATAATCTCCCCTCATTCCTTCTTTTAATCTAATAAAGTCTCTCTAAACTTAACCCCCTGGTCTGTGGATTTCAATTCTTTGAATTCATAAGACAAGAATCAAGGGACAGACCAAAATTCTCATATTGGTGCATTGACAAGGAACCCCAGAAGTTTGTGCTACAGCCATTCAGTGGAATGCTCCCCAGCAATACAAGCAACAAAACAATGAGGCATGCCAGAGCATAGGTGAATTCCAAAGTAATAATGGGAAAATTTTAAAAGAGGGGAAATTTCAAGATTCCACTCATACTAGATTCTAGAAAGCTTAAACTAATTTACAGTGGCAGAAAGCAGATATCTTGTGGCCTGGGGATAGGGGCAGTTGGTGGAGGGAGGGTAGATAAGGAGACAGTAGGAATGATGGATATGCTCATTATCTTCACTATGGTGATGGTTTCATGGGCATGTTCACATGTCCAAAGTCATCAAATGGCATATCCTCTATGTATATGCAGTGTATTGTGCCTCAAGAAAGTTTTACAAGTACTTAAGTGTGCTTAGCCAAGGACAGGTCCACACAATGCTCAATCAGGAGGCAAAACCCATGTGTGTTCCTTGAAGTCAGGGTGACGGCTCCTCCTGGGATGAGCTCCTGGCCTGGCTGGGGAGGGGTGCGGGAACACTCCTGATCTGCCCCCATGGGGCGCTCTGCTGGGGAATGCTCATTAAGCTGAACGTGTACGGTTGACACACATTTCCATGTGCATGTTACCCAGCAATATAAACCTTTGAAATATATTGTTTTCCATCAAAAATAAATCAACCATCTTGATTTATATCAATCAAAAATAGCCAAAGCAGGGCTGATGATTCAGTGGGTAGAGTGCTTGCTGCATAAGGAGAACCTGAGATTTTCCCTAACACTATAGAAAAATCCAGGTGAGCCCAGCATTGAGGTGGTGAAGGGGAACGGAGACAGGAGGGTTGCTGGAGCTCACTGGTCAGCAGGTCTGACTGAAAGTGAGCAGAACCTTCAGACTCAGTGAACGACCCAAGAAAGTAAGACAAAAGAGATAGAAGAAGACACCTGATGTCCTCCTCTGGCCTCCGTATGGGTCACACATATGTACATAACACACACACATGTATAAAACACACACATAGATAACATACATGTTATAACACACACACACACATGCACTACATAGCACATATACTATTCCACTTACACCAGACACCCCAAAAACTTGTAGTGATACAAAGTAGATGACTGAAAAGAAATGAAATATCAAAAAAAAAATCCCAGGTGCACACTTTTAATCCCAACACTCAGACACTGGAGTAAGAGGATTGCTATGAGTTTGAGGCCAACCTGGAGCTACAGAGTTCCAGGTCAGCCTGGACTAGAGTAAGACCTTACCTCAAAAAAAATCCTTTAGATTATTTGTGAATACAAAATAATAATGGCATGATTGTATTCATTTAGTGTCTTCATGTGAACTTTGAAGGCAATCATTGTCATCTTTTTTCCTATAGGTGTGCATGACAGAGAGGAGTACAGAGCTCGGTGTGGGAGAAGACATGTCAGGGGCGGGTACAAGGACACACCTCAGGCTTATGACGGGGTCAGCCTTCACCTCCAGTGTCTGTTAGTGCAAATGCCGCCATCTCTGACTCTTTTATTTGAATTCCTTCACTCTTTTCTTATCCTCATATGTTGGTGCACTGAGGAAGTGAATATGTATGTATATATATATATATATATATATATATATATATATATATATATACATATATATATATGTATATACGTATATATACATATATATAGCCACATACCTAAAACAACTAAAAATATCACACTAGCTATGTCATACTCTCACAGATGGGATTGCACTGTTGAACACAGCTAATATAAAGCAACAAATGGAAATTCCTAGAGAATTTTAAGACTACAACACCTTTATAACTTAATATTTTAAAATAAAGTCCTATTGTCACTGATTGGTTACTTTAATGAATAAATGCATAGTCAGTGATTGGGTAATTGGAACAGATGATAATTCTCTGGCTGGCAAAAAATAGTCCTAAATGAAAAGGAATGGAAGACTTATCTTTATAAACTTTTTATTAAGAATTTGAACTTGAGCTGGAGCAATGGCTCAGCAGTTAAGGCACTTGCCTGTGAAGCCTAAGGACCCAGGTTCAATTCCCCAGTACCCACGTAAGCCAGATGCACAAGGTGGCACATGCGTCTGGAGTTCGTTTGCAGTGGCTAGAGGCCCTGGCACACCCATTCTGTCTCTCTCTCTCCCCCCCCTATTCCTCTCTCAATTAAATAAAATATTTTTATGAAGAATCTGAACTCATGAACACACTGTAGTTTGATTGTGTTCCCGTCCTATTACCATCTTTTGCCCCCCTCCCCCACCTCCATTCCCCTGAGCCCCTCCTCTTTCCAAATAGTCCTTCTTCTGTTTGGATGCCTCGCTCCTTTCATCCTCCTCTGTCCTCTGTGTCAAAATGTTGTTGATGGGCTCAGAATTGTGCAGATGTTGTGGGGATAATGACAATCACTGTGAGTCAGCTCATGTCTGGAATTCAGTTCCTACCCTGTGACTCTTACATTCTTTCTGCCCCTTCTTCCTAAATGTTCCCTGAGCTGTGGGGGGCATGATAGAAATGTCTCATTTAGCATTGATTGTCAACGTCCTCTTATTTCAGCTTTGTTGAGTTTTGAGTCTCATCTCTGCCAGCTTCATGGAGAAGCTTCTCTGGCTAGCAGTGATAGCAGCACTTGTATTTTTTCTGTTGCTGCCTCTGCAATGTTCCCTGAGCCCTGGTGGGTGTGATAGAGATGGCACATCCAGGGATAGACACTGGGATTTCTCTTCGCTTTGCCACCTTGACGAGTCTTGAGTCTCCCCATTATTCACCACCGTCTGAAAGAAAGGAGCTTCACTAACCAAAAGTGAGAACAGTAATAATCAATTAGCATAATATAAACATACACATTAAGAAGGTAATTTGATGGGATTAACATAGCAATTTAACTAAAGAACAATAGTATTTTCCCTCTAGGACCTAGATGAAAGGGTTGCCTTTTACAACAACTTCTTTACCCTCCAAACAAAACTAGAAAATCAATTTAAATTTCAAAGGTCTTTGATGTTTGTGTTTATTTTATAACTATTTCCTAGTCCTCATGAATTCCCTATAGAATAGAAATAAATGCAATGTCTCAAATTGTCTCCTCAAATATCTTTAAAAGAAAATGTTTCTAAGTGTTGAAAGCCATTGTGTCGAAGGCTTGGTTCCCAATGCAACAGTGTTCATAGGTGGGGTCCTTGGGAGGTGACTGGACATGAGGGCTCTGGAGTTGAGGTCCTTGGGAGGTGACTGGACATGAGAGCTCTGGACTTGAGGTCTTTGGGAGGTGACTGGACATGAGGGCTCTGGGGTTGAGGTCTTTGGGAGGTGACTGGACATGAGAGCTCTGGAGTTGAGGTCTTTGGGAGGTGACTGGACATGAGGGCTCTGGACTTGAGGTCTTTGGGAGGTGACTGGACATGAGGGCTCTGGAGTTGAGGTCTCTGGGAGGTGATTGGACATGAGCACCCTGGACTTGAGGTGTGTGGGAGGTGACTGGACATGAGAGCTCTGAACTTATTGATGAGGCTTTTGGAAGTGTTCTAAACTTATATGGGGCCTAGTTGAAGGAAGTAGGTCACTGGAGATGTAACCGTAAAGGGAGTAATTCCTCCCTGGCCTCTTCCTTTCTCTCTGCTTTCTGGCTGCCTTGAGGGGAGCAGCTTTGCCCAACTCCATGCTGAGGGCCCTGCTATTTTGTTTTATCAGAGTCTCAGAAACAGAGAGCCCAGTGATGGTCAGCTGAGACCATGATCTAAAACAAGACCTTCCTCCTTTGTTCAGCTCAGTTATTTTACTATGGTGATGGAAGGCTAACTCAGTGTCATTGACCTTTATGTATTATATAATAATATAATATGTATTCTAGTATATAAAGTTTGAAGATTCCCTATTATATGCCTTCTAATAAGGAAAATAAAAATACTAATAACTACTTCTATCTGATGTTTTGGAATCACCTGGGAGGTCTCCGGATGTGTCTGTGAGGACATTTTAGAGCATATTAGCTGAAGAAGACTCACCCAGAAGGTTGCGGCATCCCGTGGGCTGGAGACTTTGGTGAAATAAAAGAGAGAAAGGGATAAAGAAAGCTGAGGATCAGTATTCTTCTCCCTCCTTCCTTCCTGGCCCATAGAGATATGAGGAATCCCAGCCACACACTCCTGCCACTATGAACTTTGTCATCTCTTCCCTACCAGGATGGACTGACCCTTCTAAAACCAGGAGCCAAAGTAAATCCTTCCATCTTTAATTTGTTTCTATCAGGTATCTTGTTAGAACAAGAAGAAAAGTAAGTAATACAACTGTCATTTAAAATGAGGAAAAAGCCAGGCGTGGTGGCGCACGCCTTTAATCCCAGCACTTGGGAGGCAGAGGTAGAAGGAGTGTGTGAGTTCAAGGCCACCCTGAGACTCCATAGTGAATTCCAGGTCAGCCTGGGCTAGAGTGAGACCCTACCTCGATAAAACAACAACAATAAATAAATAAATAAATAAATAAAATGAGGAAAAAGAGGGCTGGAGAGATAGCTTAGTGGTTAAGGTACTTGCCTGCAAAGTCAAAGGACCCAGGTTCAATTTCCCAGGACCCATGTAAGCCAGAATCACGAGAGGGTGCACATGTCTACAGTTTGTTTGCAGTGGCCAGAGGCCCTGGTGTTCCTGTTCACTCTCTCTCTTTTTCTCTCTCTCTTTCTCTCCCTCTCTCTCTCTTTTTCTCTCTCTCTCTCTCAAGTGAATAAAAATAAAATCCAAAAAAAAATGATAAAAGGGACAAAAATCAAGAGCTTAACATTGAATTCTATGTCTAATATCTACTATTGCTACTAGAGTGAAATGTAAGCAGAGAAATACACTAACCTAAGTAAACTAACGGAAAAAGTGCATTTTGCTAAATTCTAAAATAAAACAATTTCTCATTCTCAGGTTTTTTTTTCAGATATTCAACAATGCAAAAATTAAGAAAAACCTTTCAGACACTCCTCAAAAAGAGAAAAGTGCATGGCTTTTCTTGACAGTAATGAGAGAAGGCTGTGATAGAGCTTTCCTGGCAGCAAAGAGGTGAAGGATGGGATGGGAACCGCTTCTGCTGAGCTCTGAGAAGGCACTGTCCCTTGCAAGCAGAGGAGAAAAGGGCAGTGCAGGGCTGGTCTTTCTCTTGCTGTCCATCACACAGTGAGTCTTAGGCAGAAGAGTTCACTGGAGAGATTTGAGGGGTGGCTATTTCTAATGGAATTGATTACAAATTGATTCAACAAAAAAATCATGTAACATTTTAAAAGCATTTATCTGAAATGAAAAGGAAAGATAATACAAAGTGAAGGGAAGCCTTTGAACTTTTGAACGCCAATGTATAAGAAGCAGGTGGGGAAAATATGCGGCTGTAAACAGGAACTACAGGACAAAGCCAAGGGGCTCAGCGAGTCACTGCCAGGCATTAAACCTGAGCCCTGGTTATAGAAGGGACCCCAGGGGCTGGCTTCACACTTCTGTTCCCACAACTGCTGGATGCCTTTGCACTTTCCTCTCATGGTGGACCCAGGAACTCAATGAGTGAGGTGCCTTCTGTGTAACCAGGCAAAGTCTCCTTGGCATCCCAGATGCCAAAGCTCCTCCGGGCCACTTGCTGATCAGGGAAACACCTCCAGGCCTGATGCTGACGTGAAGAGGCCAAGTGTAGCGAACCTCCCCACAGCTATATCCAAGTAAAAGGTGAGCTTAAACCCCACAGTGCAGGTGATTCTTACCAAGTTACCATGGTTCAGTTAAAGGAATTTCTGATGTATATTAATAAAATGGCAGGTGACAGACGCACAAGGGGGCACAAGCATCTGTAGTTCGTTTGAAGTGGCTGGAGGCCCTGATGCACCCATTCTCTCACTCTCTCTCTCTCTCTCTCCCTCTTTCTCTGTCAAAATAAATAAAAAATAAAATATTTAAAATGGCAGATGAATGGATTAAACATGTAGTGCGATGGACTCTGGCCACTAAATCCAAGGCCTAGAATTGAGTAGCTCCCCACATGGTCAGGGAGACCCATGAGGTTCCCAAAACAATATAGACCATTGCCAAAATACTTGATTACCCACCAGACCTAAAAGGTAAGACCCTGTTGCTGAAGACAGCACAGGCTGTGGTCACAGGACATCAGAATACCACTCTGGATCTGAAAGGGAAAAGAGCTCCCTCCTTGATAGCACCCATAGTGCTGGAAAGCTCTGTGGGAACTGGAAAACAATGGTCACCAGTAGCACCAAGAAATAAGAAATCCGACAGATCACAAAATCAGCCAACCAGACAAAACGCACATGTGCGATAGTGGTGCACAGCCTCTGTGATAACCAACTGTCCTCTGATTGGACATGAGGCTGCTCAGTGGGAGAGAACTCACACCCAGTACTGGAAACCAAGTCAGGATCTCATGGTCAGGAAATGCATAGACTTCAAAGAGAGGCCCCCACTGCTCTCTGGAGAAGAAGAGAGGCCTTGCACACCAAAAAGTCTCTCAAATATCGCTGCACACCTGCTTTAACCCATGCTGTTCTCACTCGTAGTTGGAAAATCTGCTTGACTTTACAGATGGCAGAGAAAAAGGTGGAGAAGCAAGATCTATCAAAAAGACAAGTAGACAGCTGACTGCCTTCCACAAGACGCGCCACCTCTACAGCATCTGCCAGGGCCCATGAGATCTTGCAGAGGAAGCAGCGGCATGAACACTGCTCTTACTGCCATCCTGACAAACAGATCCAGGGTGATGGTGTGGTGGTTTGAATAGAATAGATGCCCCCCTATATATTCAGTTGTTTATTTGTTTGTAGTTTGCATCTTTAGCCACCTGGCTGGAGGCAGTGTCACTGGGTGGATCTTAAGGTTTGGTCGTGGGTTTCAGATTTCAATCTAAAGATATGCAAAGTGTGCCTGGCTGGAATTCCTGAAGTCTGCTGTGCTGTGTGGCTTTTGGCTTTTGGGCTTGTACCTCTCTCTCTCTCTGCTTGGTCCTGTGAAGGCAGGGCAGTTTCTTCTGCCATTTATGAAACTACCCCGATCTGTGAGCTTCAATAAATATCCCTTCCTCCATAACTGTGTCTGGTCTGAAAGTTCATCTCAGTGAACCTGAAGCTGTCTGCTACAGATGGTGACAGATACATTTTTTAAAAGTCCTAAAGAAACTGGGAATCGACTGAGGCCTTCATGACCCCACAGTGAATACCATAACTCCATTGAGGAGGGTCCCCAGGAAAATGGGAGCAGGGGCAAGGGGATATAAGAGTATAGCCTGTTATAATATATATGTATATATATATAATGTAATATATACATATATGTATATTATATATTATGTATATTATATATGTGTATACATATATAATACATTTTAAGTGTGGTATGCATACACAATGTAGTACTTTTCAGCCACAGAGGAGGAAACCCTGTCATTTGTACCAAGATGGATGAACGTGGAAGGCATTGTATTAACTGAAATAGTCCAGGCACAGAAAGGCTAATACCACCAGTTCTCACTTATAAGCAGATCTAAAATAGTTCAGCTCTTTAAAGAAAGAGATAAGAATGGTAGTTACTAGGAGCTGAAGCAAAAGTGTCTCTTTCTCTCTCTCTCTCTCTCTCTCTCTCTCTCTCTCTCTTCTCTCTCTGCTTATAAATAAATAGTAACAATATTGTTTAAAAGAGTGAATTGTGGGGTATTCAGACATAATTCAAGCCAGCAGTTTCTAAATCTATTTTTAGCAGTAGTACTCTACTCAAGAAAATTTTAAAAAAAAATTTTGGTCTATTTTTATTTATTTTTTGAGAGTGACAGAGAGAGGAAGAGGCAGATAGAAAAAGAGAGAATGAAGTGGGGGGAGGGAGGGTAGTACCATGGGATATTTTTTATAATCATGGAAAATGTTAATAAAAATTGAGAAAATAAAGAAAAGAGAGAGAATGGGTGCACCAGGGCCTCCAGCCACTGCAAACGAACTCCAGATGCGTGCACCCCCTTGTGCAGCTGGCTAACATGGGGTCCTGGGGAATCGAGCCTCGAACCAGGGTCCTTAGGCTTCACAGGCAAGCGCTTAACTGCTAAGCTATCTCTCCAGCCCAAAAGAAATTTTATAATGAGTAAAACTGAGTGCTTCCATATAGGATTCATTGTATCATTCCCTTTACTTGTGTGTGTGTGATTTTTCACAGTACATATTTTAAAGAACCATTGAAATTTCTTGTATAAAACAGATCATATAAAAACAAAACAGCCAGGCATGGTGGCACATGCCTTAATCCCAGCACTAGGGAGGCAGAAGGATCGCTGTGAGTTCCAGGCCACCCTGAGACTACATAGTGAATTCCAGGCCAGCATGGGCCTAAAGTGAGACCCTACGTCAAAAAACAAAAAAAAGAAGAAGAAGGAAGAGGAGGAAAGAAAAAGGGAAAATAAAACAGATCTGCCAAACAAGTCCTTCAATGTTTTTCATACTCGCTAAGAATCTTTGCCAAGGGGATCCTGGCAGGTGACTTGCAATTGCTTGAATGCTTACCACACAAAGGGACACACTAACTTTGGAGGGCTCTGTTTGTGAAAAAATAATGTTCATATCGTTCCCCAGTATGCCGCCTTGTAACTTTAAGTGAAACTGAGACAAGCCCTATTTTCATCCTTTTCATTTTATCCAGTGCTTTTTCAAAGGATTCCAAATCAGTATCAAAGCCCGATCTTCCGCATCCCACTAACATATGCTGCCCAGTGTGCCAGGAGGGTGCTGAGAGCTGTGTTTCCATCCTCTGGGTTGAAAAGACATGAGCACAATGTTTAAGTAAAATTAAGATACCTGCAGGCGCAGCCTGACAAAGTGTTGCGCTCTGTGCTACATAACAGATTGGGAATTTTTTTTAATATCATGACGCTCTCCATTTTCACCTACCTGTCAGCTCCACTTCAGTTGTTATTAATTCAACACCAGAGAGCCTGGAAGGGGCTGAAGGCGGCGAGAAAGTGCACAAATCAGCGGCAGAGATGGCAAAGCCTCCGTGGGGATTCTTGTTCACAAACTTTATGGAAATCTGAAAAATGCCCTTCAATTTGGAGGATGCTTGATAGGAAAGCAAATGAAGGGTGGAGGCACACGTTTCAGTCACAGGATTTCCAGGCAGAGTCTAAGTCAGATATGGAATAGCAGGTCACCTATGCAGTTCCAAGCAGCTCTGTGGACACACATTCCTGCCCCCTGACTCATGGACATCTCCCTCTTTAATTAAATGCACCCTTCCCCAGCATCAGTTTATCCTCAGACAATGGCATCCTTGTGCAACTCAACAGGGAAGATGGGGGAGGGAGACCTTGTCTTCTCCACAGACTGGCTCTAACTAAGGCTGCTCTCGACCCTGCTGTGGTTTGAATATGCATAATCTCCCCCAAATGCCCACATGTTAAATGCTTGGTGCCCAGAACAGTACTGCTAGAGGGTGATAGAATCCTTAAGAAGCAAGGCCTAAAGTGGGTGTGGTGGCACACACCTGCCATCTAAGCACTAGAAACGAAGAGCAGAGAATGGATCTGGCCTTCCTAGTGCCTGGGGGTTTGATGGGAGAAAGGAGCTATGTGGGGACTCCGGATGTAAAGTATGACATGTGAGGATGGACAGGGCAAAAGCAGAGACCTAACAATTGTAAACATCGCACAGGGTGGGCAGCTGTCACTCAGCCAGTTCCAGGAGGAGATCAAGGCCTACCTGAGATCAGAGAACCTGCTTGGAAGCCAGAGAGTAAAAGATCCGAGGGGATATTGTCCATGTGTCAAGTCTTCTGGGACAGGGACAGAGCCCAGGAGCGCAGAGCCAGCAGACACAGTGAGCGCATCGCTCGGCCTCCCTTCTAGCCGGTGTGGACTCCTGACCAAGTCCTAGCTAATGTGCAACAGGCAGCAGTCACAGTCGCCTCCATGACAAGTGATCCTGCCATCTCAGAAGCTGAGTGCCTAGCAATTTATTCCCCATCTGTGGCCTGTTCGGTGTGAGTCTCTCACTAACAGTCATGGGAGAACCCAGGAACTTATATTCTAATTTCTCTGTTACCCTCTAAGGCCTTAAAGTACCCCCAGGGCCTTCATTGTTAGAACTTAAATGAAAGAGAAGGAGAGAATTGGGGGCCATGCCTTATGTCACAGGCCAGGTCTGCAAACCCTGCACGTCCTGTTGGCCACAACGAGTCCCCATTTGGCTGAAGGGAGGCTCTGTGTGTCTGCTCTCTGCTCTGGGTCTGTCTCCAGAGGCAGCTCTGCTTTCTCTGGCTTTGTCACTGCCAGGGAGACCAAATCCATACAAGAAGCTGAGTACTTTGTGGTGGGATGGCATGGGAAAGAAAGACTGGTCACATTGTGGCAGGGAATGACAAGAGGAAAAGGCAAGTGTGGTGGCACATGCCAATCATTCCACACTCAGGAAGCTAAGGCAGTAGGATTGCTAATTCAAAGCCAGCCTGAGAAACATAATGAGACACTGTCAGAGAAAGAGATAAGAGAGAGACAGATGAGAGAGAGAGAACAATCCCACAATCCCCTTTGAAGACACATCCCAAGTTCCCAATGACCTAAGACCCATTAGTCCTCTTCCCAATAACACCAAATAAAGGATCAATCCTTTAAGAACACAGGCATTTAGGGAGTAGTCCAGATTTAAACTATTAGGAGGTCAATAGTGAGAAGTAAGTCTGGACTCAGACACAAACCCAGCTTTCCAAACATCTGAGCTGGATGAAAAGTTGTTCATCCCTGTGACCCGCATGCCCCTCACAGTGCCTGATGTGTAGGAATGGCACCATGAACAGGAGGAAAAAGTGCCAGGTGTGCCAGGCATGACAGGTATCCGTGACAGACATAGTGGATGTACAATGACAGGTATCTGTGACAGACATAGTGGATGTACAATGACAGGTATCTGTGACAGACATAGTGGATATACGGTACAGCACCTGTATCGTCACCTTATGATGTCACACATTTAATGCCATTTAAACCCTCACTTACAACCCAGCACAGCAAACAGAAATAGAAACACTGAGGTCTCCTAAAGTGGAGTGTTTTGGGCTGATGGCATTGCTAAGAGCAGTCAGATGCAGCAACAGTCCCCAGCATATGTGGCTCACTGTGGCAGACGCCAGGATGACATGCAGAGAGCTGTCAGGTCTGCTCCAAAAAGCAAACCATCCAGCTCATGTCCTACTTGCCAAATTAATTTCATCTGACATTTCATTTGTACCCTAAGGTACTGAGGAGTTGAGACTTAACTTTGATAACAGCACATTAGAGAAGCATTCTGTTTGACAAAATCCGTCCTTCAAGTTATTTTTATGATGTATCAGGCTGCCTTGATACAGACATGTCCAAATCAAAGAAATCAGTTTAAAAATCTCCAAATCAAAGAGATCAGCTTAAAAATACATTTATTGACTTTTCTACATAAACTATGAGCTTTTTCTTACACTTGATGTTGAGTGGAGCAAAGCATGCATCAGGTTTCCATGACAACAGAAAAAGAAAGTATTAAGAGGTCAGTGCAGTGCTCTGAGCATTTAGATCTAGAAAATGGAGCTGAAACCCCCAGTCTATTATAGAGGGTCTCAAGTCTGTCTGCATGTTAGAATCAGCTGGAGAATTTTTTCTTAATGTCAATACCTTGTCCCAGGTTATATAAAATAAAGTTGAATCTCTAGGATGGCCTGGCATCTGCAGTTTATAAAGCCTCTAGGTGACACAGGTGTATTAGCTATGTAACATTTGGGCAAATAATTTAGCATCACTGTTATACAAAATGAAGCATAAGAGACAGTTGTAGTCATAGTCCTACAGTGTAGGTCTGGGTCTTTTTGTTTTGATCTGTTCAAGGTAGGGTCTCACTCGAGCGCAGGCTGACCTGGAATTCACTCTGTAGTCTCAGGGTGGCCTTGAACTCACAGTGATCTTCCTACCTCTGCCTACCAAGTGCTGGAATTTAAGGTGTGGGCCACCCTGCCCAGCAATTTGGGTCTGGAATGCTGCTCTAAAGTTCTATGGCTCCCTGGGAGGTGCTACTGGAAAGTGGTAGAACCTTTGAGAGATGGGTCCTCATCAGAGGAAGGGAGTCACAGGGTGTAGTGGTTTAAGTTGGGTGTTTCCCATAAACTCATGTGTTTGAACGCTTGGTCCCCAGCTGATGGCAATCTGGGAGGTGGAGCCGTGCTGGCAGAGGTGTGTTGTGGGAGCAGGCTCAGGGGTGTTAGAGCCAACTCCCCAGTGCTGGAATCCAACTCACTCTCCGGCTGCTATTGTCCACCTGCCATGGCAGAGGTGACGTCCAGCCTCCGCTCTCCCATCTTTCCCCTGCCATCGCGGAGCTTCCCCTCAAGACTGTGAGCCAAAATAAACAACTTTCCTCCCATCTGCTGCTTTTTGTAGGGTGTTTGTCCCAGCAACGAGAAGGTCACTACAACATTAGAAGTGTGCCTTTGAAAGGGACTGAGGGACTCCAGACTCACTCCTCCTGGTGGCTTGCTGTGCACACATTCCTGTCATGATGCTCGGTTGCAGTCAGGTTTGCATTGCTGGCAGAAATCACCTGACCAAGAGCAGCTTGTGGGGAAAAAAAAATCACCCCCTGACTAACATAAGGTGGACATAAGGAGAGTGTGCCAAACACTAGCAAGGGAAAACTGGCTACAACACCCATAAGCCCAACCCCAACAATACGCTGTCTCCAGGAGGCCTTAATTCCCAAATCTCCATCATCTGGGAACTTAGCATTCAGAACACTTAAGTTTATGGGGGACGCCTGAATCAAACCACCACACGTTCTTTTATACTAGAAGCCCAAAACAAATGAAGGCACTTGATCATGGACTGAAAGTCACAAGACTAAACCAAAACAAAGTTAAATGTCTCAGTCATTTTCATTACTGTGCTGGAAAACAAAACAATACATGTGGCTATCAATTATCTTTTCAGTTTAGCCATTTGTTAGAATCAGGCTTGAAAATAAGTCAAGCCCGGCTGTAAAAGACCCATACTTGCAATCAGTTATGTCCTTTAAATCTAAATGTAGGGTTTTTTTTTTAAACCTCTGTTACTTTTTACTTTGAAATTTCTTAGTAGAAACAATCTGATCACTCCTCTGGTTGTTTTCCATGCACTAGAATTTGCTGATTGCATCTCCACAGTGTCACTGAACACATTCCTCCTTTATGTTATTATTGGCTGCAAGTTTGTTAGATCCAAATCTTTGAACAGTGGGGATGGAGAGATGACACAGCAGTTAAGGCATTTGCCTTCAAAGCCAAAGGATCCTGATTCAATTCTCTAGGACCCACGTTAAGCCAGATGCACAAGGTGGTGCATGCATCTGGAGTTCGTCTGCAGTGGCTGGATGGCCTGGTGTGCCCATTCTCTCTCTCTCTCTCTCTCTCTCTCTCTCTCTCTCTCATAAATAAATAAATAAATAAATAAATAAATAAATAAATAAATAAAATCTTTGAACAGATTTAGGGTCAGTGAGTCTGGGTGATGGAAAATGATGATGCTTCTCTCAGACACACATTATGTCCCTTTTATGATGTGAACATCTGCTGATAATCATTGCCTAGATCCATTACATTATTGGTGGGTGTAAAACAATGATATTCTGTTGTTCTGCCTTCACTTATTAGCTAAAATACTTCTACCAAGAGAAACTTCCCCCCTTCAATGTTTGTTTTCCCTGAGGTACACTTCGCATAGAAAAACCAGAAAAAGGGCCAGTTCCTTCTTGGTTCCTGTTATTATTTTTCAAAGAAAATGTACGAGCTTTCCAGTATCTTCCGAAAGGAACCAGCAACGGTTGTTTTGATCTTTTTTTTCCTTTTCCGCCATCACCATAGATTTTTAAACATATTTAAAGTGTTTCAGGGCTTAGAGAGCTGACTCAGGGGGTAAAGTGGTTGTTGTACAAGCATGAGGACCTTAGTTCAAGTCCCCAGCTCCCACAAAAAAAAATGGACATGGTCATGGTGCTATGTGCCTGTAATGCCAGTGCAGGGGAGGCAGAGACAAGCGGATCCTCAAGACTTTGCTGGCTACTGGAGTCGAGTTAGTGAGTCCCGACTTCATAAAAAACATTGTCTCGAGCCGGGCGTGGTGGCGCACGCCTTTAATCCCAGCACTCGGGAGGCAGAGGTAGGAGGATCGCCGAGAGTTCGAGGCCACCCTGAGACTACAGAGTGAATTCCAGGTCAGCCTGAGCTAGAGTGAGACCCTACCTCGAAAAACCAAAAAAAATAAAAAATAAATAAATAAATAAAAAACATTGTCTCAAGATAATAAGGTGAGAGTTTGGCGGTGGCTCAGTGGGTAAGAGCACTTGCTGTGCAGGCATGAAGACCTGAGTTTAGATCCCCGCAGAGCCTACATAAAACCCGATGCAGTAATGAGAATCCATAGTCCCAGCACTCTTGCAAAGAGATGGGAGCTGAGACGGGAGAAGTCAGAAGCCTGAAAGCCAGCCAGCCTGGTGTTCGCAATGGTGAACGAGAACCTCATCAGAAGCTCAGGTAGAAGGTCAGGGCCAACACTTGTGTGATTTCTACATGGGTTCCAGGGCACGTACACATTTTTCAATCCCACACACAAATATATATATACATGCAAAGGTAATTTAAAAATAAATAAATAGACAGGGCTGAGAGATTGCTCAGTGGTTTAAGGAGCTTACTTGCAAGGCCTGATGGTCCAGGTTCAATTTCTCAGTACCCATGTAAAGCCAGATGCATAGAGCAGCTCATGCATCAGGAGTGCATTTGCAGTAGGAAGAAGCCCTGGCACACCTATTTCTCTTCTCCTCTCTTCCCTCCTCCTCCTTTCCTTCTCCTCCTCTTCCTTCTCCTCCTCCTCCTTCTTCTTCTCCCTTTCTCTCTCTGTTTGCAATATAACAAAGTTAAATAAATAAAAATGAGGTGGAAAATCAAATTGAGGAAGACAGCTGACATTGACCTCCAGCCTCCACACTCACGTATGTGCGAGAGTGCCTAGACACATACAAATGCGCGTGAGCATGCACACACACACACACACACACACACACACACACACATGCAAAAAGGGCTTTAGTCATTGTGATAACTCTATTTTAAGGGAAAAGGGATTGGAGTGAAGACAGGATCTCACACTGCACCCCAGGCTAACCTTGACCTTGGCAATCTTCCTTCCTCCGCCTCTTGAGTTCTTAGGATAACAGACATGTGCCACCACACCAGCTCATTGTGATTATTCTTACCGACCCTGAACTTATCTCATTCTACCCTTCGGCACCCTCAGTGTATCACTTTGTTGATCACTTCTTCACTTCCTGCTATAGCAAGATGGTCCGGCTTTTGCTCATCCATTTCCTGCCAACATCTAGAACTGGCCAGTCTTCAAAGAACTCCAATACCTTCTTGAGGGAAATAGTATTTTAATCCAGAATGTGGTTGGTTGGGGCACTCCTTCCTACTGAGTTGTCCTTGTTTGAACCCTTTTAAATAAACAGAGCTATGGACTGGTGAGATGGCTCAGTGGTTAAGGTGCTTGCTTAAATAAACAGGAAAAACATTTAATTTTCCTTAAAATCCAGTCGTCATGTAGTCACCTGCTTCTCATTTCTGCAATGCTGACATCTCGAGTTTGGGATAACACTGTGTAATTCTTCCTTTGCTTAATCCCACAGCACACGAGCAATCCCATTAGAATAACACCAACACTACCAATGTGCTGACCAAATAACAGCAACAGTAGAAAAGCATTGAAGGGCTGGAGAGATGGCACAGTGGTTAAAGCACTTGCCTGCAAAGCCTAAAGACCTGGGGTTTGATTTCCCTGTACCCATTTAAAGCCAGACGCACAAAGTGGCACATGCATCTGGAGTTTTTTGCAGTGGCTAGAGGCACTGGCATATCCATTCTCCCTCTCTCTTTCTCTCTCTCTCTCTCTCTTCTTTGTCTCTTTCTGCATGCAAATAAATAAATATATAAAAATAAATATTTTTAAAAGCATTGAATTTCTTTCCTTATAACATCACACTAAGAATATACAATTGAGGGACTGCTTTATGAAGACATTATGTGGTCATGGCACGGAGTTTATGTGGAGGACGTTTTTCTGTGACACTCCTGGAGCTTCCTTTTTCCACTTGTCTTACTGCTCTGGTGAAGACTCCGACAACGGTATTAACTAACAGTGGAACCAGTGGGTACCCTTGTCGTGTTCAAGAATTTAGAGGAAACGCTTTCAGGTTTTCCTCATTCAGCATCTTGTTGGCCATTGGCTTCTCGTATATAGCCTTTATTATTGTTGGGGTTTGTTCCATCTACACCTAATTTACCTAGAATTTTTGTCATGAAGATGGGTAGAACTTTGCCAAATGCCTTTTCTGTATCTATCAAGATGATCAGATAATTTCTGACCTTAAGTTTATTTATATGGTGAATTATGTTCATTTATCTGCATATGTTGAACCAATCTTGCATCTCTGGGATGAAATCAATTTTCATAGTGTGTTCTTGAATTTTGTTTGCAAGTATTTTGTTGAGAATTTTTTTTTTTTTTTTTTTGGAGGTAAGGTTTCACTCTAGCCTAGGCTGACCTGGAATTCACTATGTAGTCTCAGGGTGGCCTTGAACTCACGGCAATCCTCCTACCTCTGCTTCTCAAGTCCTGGGATTAAAGGCGTGTGCCACCATGCCCGGCTATTTTTACATTTATGTTCATCGGGGAAATTGGTCTGTAGGTTTTTTTTCTTTTTTAAAAAACCATTCCTTTTTATTTTATTTATTTGAGAGAGAGAGAGAGATTAAGAGGCAGATAGAGAATGGGCATGTCAGAGCCTCCAGCCACTGCAAATAAACTCCAGACACATTTGCCACCTTGTGCATCTGGCTTACATAGGTCCTGGGGAATTGAACTTGTGTCCCTTAGCTTTGTAGGCAAGCACCTGAACCACTAAGCAATCTCTCCAGCCCGGTCTTTAGGTTTTTTTTAATGTTATGTCTTTATCCAACTTTGGTATCAGGGTAATACCAGCTTTATAGAATAACCTTGGTTGTGTTCCTCCCCTTTCTGTTTTGTGGAACATTTGAGAAGTGCTGGTATTAGCTCAGACTTAAAAGCCTGATAGAATTCAGCAGGGAATCATCTAGTCCTGGGCTTCTCTTTCTGGGAGACTTTTAATTAAAGCTTCAATTTCACTGCTTGTTATGGGTCTGTTTAAATTATTTACATTGGGGCTGGAGTAATGGCTTAGCAGTTAAGTGCTTGCCTGTGAAGCCTAAGGACCCTGGTTCGAGGCTCCATTCCCCAGTACCCACATAAGCCAGATGCATAAGGTGGCACATGCATCTGGAGTTCATTTGTAGTGGTTGGAGTCCCTGGTGCACCTATTCTCTCTCTCCACTCTCTCTCTCCCTCTTTCTCTGTCTGCCACTCTCAAATAAATAAATTAAATTAAAATTATTTACATTAGGCTAGGGAGATTGCTCAGTGGTTAAAAGCACTTGTTTGCAAAGCCCACAGACCTGGATTCAATTCCCAGGTATCCACATAAAGCCAGATGCTTAACGTGGCACATACATCGAGAATTCGTTTGCAGCAGCAAGAGGTCCCGGAATGCCCATTCTTTCATTCATTCTCTCTCTTCTCTTTCTCTCAAATAAATAAATATTTTAAAAAGATAAGAGATTTATATCATCTACCTTTAGTTTTGATAAGTTATATGTATTTAGAAATGTATCCATTTCATGTACATTTTGCAGCTTTTTGGAATATGTTTTCATAGCATTCTCTAAAGATCTTGATTTCACAGGGATGTATTTTTAAAAAATACTTCTTAATTTCTCATTTTATTTACTTGGTCTCTCTCTTATTCTCTCTCTCTCTCTCTCTCTCTCTTCTCTCTCTCTCTCCTTCCTTTCCTTCCTCTCTCTTTCATTTGGTTAGTTTAGCTAGGGCCTTATCAATAATTTTGTCAATGTTTTCAAAGAACCAGCATTTCTCTGACAAATTCTATGTACCATTCTTTTAGTCTCTATTTCATTGACTTCTGCCCAAATCTTTATTTCTTGCAATGTACTGGGTTTGGCTTCTTGTTTTTCTACCACTTAAGTTGCATCATTAGGTTGCTTGAGATTTTTCTAACTTTTTAATATGAGCATTTATGGCCATAAACTTTCCTCTCAGGACTGCCTTGAATGTTTCCCAAAGGCTCTAGTAGGCTGTGTTATCACTTTTATTACATTCTGGAAATACTTTCATTTCCCCATTGATTTCTTCAGTGACTGTTCTTTCAGTAGTGTATTGTTTAGTCGCCAAATATTTGTGTAGTTACTGAAGTTCCTTTTGCTGCTGATTTCTAATTTTATTCCACTATGGTCTGATAGAATATATAGAGTTATCTCAATTTTTTTATTTATTAAAGCCTGCTTTGTGGCAGGTGATATTGTCAATTTTGGAGAAGCCTCTGAGTCACTGCGTAGAATGTGTCTTCCCTATCTCTTAAATAGAATGTTCTATAGACCTCTGTTCAACCCAACTGGTCTATGGTATAATTTAGCTCTGAAATGTCTTTCCTCTTTTTAGTTTTGAGGACCTGTCTAAATATATAAATAGGGTATTGAAGTCTCCCACAATTACTGTGTCAGGACCTATATGACCTTTTTTGCTTTCTAGTGTTAGTTTTATGAAACTAGAAGCCCCGATATTTGGTGAATAAATGTTTGCAATTGTCTTATCATCTTGATGAATTGTTCCCTTAATATGTAATGATCCTCTTTGTCTCTTTGACTAGCTTTGCTTTGAAATCTACTTTATTAGACATAAGAATATCTACCCTGCTTGTTTGTGGTTGCCATTTGCTTGATATATTGATTTCCATCCTTTGATGCTCAGTTTTTAGATGCCTTGGATAGCTATATATGTTTCTTGGAGACAACAGATGGTAGGACCTTGTTTTTTAATCTAGCCAGGCTGTGTCGTTTTATTAGTGAGCTCAGGCCATTTGCATTTAAGGTTGACAGGTGATGTTCTGGTTGGTATTTCTTTTTCACCCCCACCTCACCCCGTTAGCTTTGGAGGTTTGCTGCATTGCTCTGTTGATTCAGTTCCAATTCATCTTTGTTCCCTTGTTGCTTCTTGGGTTTGAGTTCTGTTATAGGGGAGCTGGGCAGCTGTAAATGGACCATGGTGGGTTGTTCCCTCGTCTTCTTCAGGTTCCTTTGTTGTGTTTTTGCTTCTGTTCCAGGTTTAACTTCTCCCTTTCCCATTACTTGTTGGAAGTTTGTTATATTTTCTGAGAGAGCATCTCCATTTACTTCACTAGTGACTGTGTTCCATGCAGCAGACGGGGTCACAGCAAATCTGGTTATGCCTCACGTAGAAGACCCTTTCATGTTTCACTTGTGACCCTGAATAAAGCTTAGCAGTAAACAATTATTGCTGGTTTGTGAGAGGAGAGTCCTGAACTCAGAGCTCCTCCCTATTCAGGGGGTGCAGGTGGGTGTCTGGGGCACCGCTTGATGTCTCCTACCCACACAGAGCAAGTGAAGTTGCATCCAGCTCCCTTTGGGCACTGGCTGGTGTCTCCCATGAGGACCAGTTAGGTGGGATCAGGTCGAGCTCCCTTCGGACTCGGGGTAGCCTGTCCTGTGTGGCCTGGATGGGACACAGCATTGTGTAACACTTTTGTGAATTTTCTATCCATATGTCTACTTATTTTCAATATAGTCAGTCTAATCTTTTTTCTTTTCTATTATAGGAGTTCTTTTTTTTTTTTTGGTTTTTCGAGGTAGGGTCTCACTCTAGCCCAGGCTGACCTGGAATTCACTATGGAGTCTCAGGGTGGCCTCGAACTCATGGCGATCCTCCTACCTCTGCCTCCTGAGTGCTGGGATTAAAGGCGTGTGCCACCATGCCCGGCGGAGTTCTTTCATGCATTAACAGTATTAAACATATTTATAAGCAACAGAGAGAGAGAGTATATGGATATACTAGGGACTCTTGCCACTGCAAATGAACTCCAGATGTATAAGCTACTTTGTGCATATGACCTTACGTGGGTACTGTGGAATTGAACTCAGACCATCAGGCTTGGCAAGTAAGCACCTTTAATCACTGACCCATCTCCCAAGGCTGATATTAAACTTCTATAAAATCATAGGATGCAGATATCAATTACCTAGTTTTCACCTAGGTATGACTTTTTTAAAACACTCAATGCTTCCTTAATTTTATGTAGTCAAATATATCAACCATCTCCATTATGCACATGGATCTGAAATAATGATCAAGAGTTTCCCTGAGATATAAAAAAAAAATTACTCTTATGTTGAATGGTACTTGTAAACTATTTTTGCCCAACAGAAAAATCCAATATACTTGGAATTTATCAGTGCAGAAGCTATTGAAAACCATTTCTTAAAGTTCTATCACTGGATGGTGAATTTATGCACATTTTTTATTAGAATTTGGTTGCTTATATAATGATTGAATACAGTATAAATATAAATAGAATTAAATACATGAGTTCTATATTGCACATAAAAAGGTCTCTCTTGAGGTTTGGGTTGTACCTCAGTGGTGGATCATCTGCCTAGCATGCCTGATGCCCTGAAGCTGATCCACAGCATGCCCTGCCTAGCATGCCTGATGCCCTGAAGCTGATCCACAGCATGCCCTGCCTAGCATGCCTGATGCCCTGAAGCTGATCCACAGCATGCCCTCTCCTCCAAAATGAAAGAATCCACAACTAGTCCACACTGAGTTTAAGCATAAAGTTTTAATTTTTGAGACTTAATATAAGTGGTGCTATTGCTCCATAACTATTTTTAGTGCATATGCACATGTGGTATGTGCTGTGTGTGTGCATGTGGTATATGCATGCGTGTGTGTGCAGATGCATATGCATGCGGAGACCAAAGAGAGATGCCATGTGTCCTCCCTGTCACTTTTCTGCCTATTCCGCTGAGCTAGAATTTCTCACTCACCCTGGAGCTCCTGGCTGACCAGGGAGCCTGAGCGACCTTCCTGTCTCCTCCCACTTCTCCACTGGGATTACAGGCTTGTGCAGCCATGCCCAAGTTTTTGTTTTGTTTTGTTTTTTTAAGTATATATATTTTTTTGTTCACTTTATTTATTTGAGAGTGACAGACAGATAGAGAAAGAGGGGAGAGAGAGAGAGAGAGAATGGGTGCGCCAGGGCCTCCAGCCACTGCAAACGAACTTCAGACGCGTGTGCCCCCTTGTGCATCTGGCTAAAATTGGTCCTGGGGAATTGAGCCTCGAACCTGGGTCCTTAGGCTTCACAGGCAAGCACTTAACCGCTAAGCCATCTCTCCAGCCCCATGCCCAAGTTTTTATGTGAATGCTGGAGATCAAACTCCAGTTCTTATGCATATGCAGCAAACACTCTTATCTGCTGAGCCATCTCTCAGCCCACCACTCATTTTTGAATGTTGTTATTATACAACATTCTTATTGTTTGCAATTTTTCCCCTTGACTGAATTTTCAAGATACAAAGTCATATGTCCAAGACGGTTTAGGTTTAACCTCTTGTTAAAATTCACATACTTTAACCATCTTCTTTTATCTAAATATATTGTATAAAATTTCTTATATGATGTTACAAGGCAGATGACTTACTTTAGCAAGAATGCTTCTAATATTTTTGCTTTTCTTAACATGAATGAGTCTTAAGATGTCAAATGACTTTTCTGATCCTCTAGAAATAATATGATTTTTCTCTTTGATTCTATTAATATAATGGAGTATGTTAGATTTCCTAACATTAGACCTCTTCGTTTTTAGCTTTTTTTTTTTTTTTTTTTTTTTTTTTTGCTTTTCAAGGTAGGGTCTCAGTCTAGCCCAGGCTAAACTGGAATTCACTATGAAGTCTCAGGCTGGCCTTAAATTCACATCAATAATCCTACCTCTGCCTCCTCAGTGCTGGGATTAAAGGTGTGCACCACCATGCCTGGCTAGACCTCTTTTAATGCCCTATTGAGAGAGAGAGAGACAGAGACAGAGACAGAGTGAGAATTCACATGCCAGGGCCTATAACTGCTGCAAATGAACTCCAGATGCCCGTGTCACTTTGTGCATCTGGCTTTATATAGATGCTTAGGAATTGAATCTGGGTTGTTAGGCTTTGCAGACAAGTGCCTTAACCACTTGGCCATCTATCCAGCCCTATAGTAGTTTTTGTTAGAACCAGAATGACTCCATTTTTGGACTCTGCCATTTCATTATAACTCTGTTTCCCAAGAGTGGCCCAACCACCCCTCCCAATTATCACTTCCCTGGAATGATCCAGACCACCCCTCCCAATTATCACTTCCCTGGAATGATCCAGACCACCCCTCCCAATTAACACTTCTCTGGGATGGTCCAAACCCTGAGACAAGATGGAGTGCCCTGCAACCAAGGAGCTCCAATGACCACCCCCCCCTCCCGCCCCACTGCTCCATAAGCATGTCCTAGTCTGAAAGGGAAGTTGCTTCTGACCTTGCCTGGCCAGAGCCCTTCCCAGGCTTCCCTGATCAAAGCCTGTTTCTATTGTTGAGCTGGATTTTCTCTCTCATTTCTTTCCTGCTTTTCCTAACACTTTTATAAGTATTAAAATGATTTTTAAAGAATTGATACATTACCTTTAGAAAATATTTGGAGTTGATGATTTTTTTTGTTTGTTTGTTTGTTTTTCAAGATAGGCTCTCACTTTAGCCCAGACTGGGATTCACTATGTAGTCTCAGGGTGGCCTTGAACTCACGGCGATCCACCTACCTCTGCCTCCCGGGATTAAAGGCATGCACCACGACGCCTGGCTGTTGGTGATTTTTTGATAAGAAGCTCTTTCACTATTTCTTTATTTTTCCATATTAATTATTCTGTTTAAAACTTCTAACCCAAAGTCGGCATGGTGGCTCACACCTGTAGTCCTAGCACTTGGGAGCCTGAGGCAGGAGTACTGCTATGAGTTTGAGACCACCCAGACTACATCATGAGTTCCACACCAGCCCAGGTTACATAACGAGACCCTATCATAATTAAAATATAACACGGGGTTGGGGAAATAGTTCAGTGGATAAAGCAGTTGGCTAGCAAGCGTGAGGACTTGAGTTTAGATCCCTAGCACCCACATGAAAATACTAGGCATGTAATTCCAGCACTAGGGAGGCAAAGACAGGATCCCTAGGGCTCCATGGCTAGCTAGTCTAGCCTAATTTGTGAACCCAGGCCAACAAGAGACCCCCACCTCACAAAGAGGTGGGCAGTGTACCTACCTGAGGATGATGTTAGGCAACAAGCAGAAAATGAAGCCACAGGGAAGACTCAGCTCAACAGCAGAGACATGCTTTATTCCTAGAAGCCTGAGAAAGGCTGGGGCAGGCAGGTCAAAAGCAACTTCCCTTCAGATTAGAGGGCTCTTAGGGGCAGCAGGATCATTGGAATTTTTTGGTCCCACGGCATCCTATTTTGCTTCAGGGCTTGGACCACTTCAGGGAAAGACACCCAAGTTTTGCCCTCTGACCTTCCCGTGTGTCCACACACATATGCACACACATAATGAATATACACATGCACATACACACATCACCACCACCACCCCAAAAATACAGTCTTTCCTTCCTTCTCATCAATTCTACTAGGCTGCTCTTTTCCATAAATGTATGTATGATTTGTACAAACTTGAGAAAAAGTAGATCTCATGCGATTTTTAAAAAATTCCTGTTGTGCTGATATTTTCATCTTGTCGCACTCCCCACTTTTTATTATTTTCTTAATTTATTTTATTTATTTGCAAGCAGAGAGAGAGAGAGAAGAAACAGACAGAGAGAGAATGGGTGCAGCAGGGCCTCTAGCCACGGCAAAGAACTCCAGATGGATGCGCCCCCTTGTGCATCTGGCTTACATGGGTACTGGGGAATTGAACCTGGGTCCTTTGGCTTCGCAGGCAAACGCCTTAATTGCTAAGCCATCTCTCCAGAACCCCCCACCACCACACACACTTTTTATTATTATCACTATTATTTTTGAGGTAGAGACTCACTCTAGCCCAGGCTGGCCTCAAACTCACTGCGATTCTACCTCCGCCTCCGCTGGGATTAAAGGTGTGTGCCACCATGCTCGGTTTATTTTTTTCTTACATCAACAAATGGTTTGCTAATTTTGTCATTTTCAACCTTTTAATTTATTCATCTCATTACATATTATTTTTTTCTATGTTTTTTTTCCATTTTCATTACTTCATAACTTCTGCCATTTGGTCTTATCTAGATTTTTAACTTTATTTTCATTTTTGTTAAAGTACTTCATATTACATCTTTTGCTTACGTAACTATGTCCTACATAATGTGCAGTTTCATCCAGGATTTCCTTTTATTAGTTTTTCTAGGTAAAAGACTTTTTTTCACTTAACTTACTGCCACTTCAATTTTTATTTAGGGGGTGGGAGGAGAACGTGGCCTTACAAGGAAGGAGGATCCGTGCAGAATTAAGTTTAGTAGTTCATCATTGCCATGCAATTAAAATCTCCATGAATTACGCTGTTGGAAACAGCGAGCAGACTGCGAACTCTTGACCACACCTCTCTTCGGATCGCAGACTCCTGGGTCAAATTCAATTCCCGTCCCCATTCCACAGAAAATCCAGGCACCGTGATCTAACAAGCTCACTGCGACACCGCGTTGGCTCAATAGCTCCAGAACTCCCCATCACCTGTCCACCTGCCCCACATCCCTCTAGACCACGCCCCTTCTCCCGGGCCCGCCCCTTACGCGCCCTCTCCACGCCAGCCAATCAGCGGCGACGTCCGACGTCCCCGTCCACCAATGGCGGAGGCCCTAGCCGTGCGCGAGCTGAGCCGCAAGATGGCGGCAGCGGCGGAGCTGCGGCTGCTGGAGAAGTGGCTGGGGCTGAGCCAGGGCAATAAGTACGGCGCTCATGGCGAGCGGCAGGTGAGGCTTCGAGGCCGGGATGGGCGGCGCTCACCGCCCCGGCTCCTGCC
Source organism: Dipus sagitta (assembly GCA_036346955.1). Lineage (NCBI taxonomy): Eukaryota > Metazoa > Chordata > Mammalia > Rodentia > Dipodidae > Dipus > Dipus sagitta. The sequence continues at coordinate 63,399,009 of CM070786.1, forward strand.
GCTCCCCCGGGCGCTGCCTGCGCGGTCGGGGCCGGGGGCGCCGGGCGGCCGGGGCACGCCCTCGCCGTCCCGGGGTGCTCCTGGCCGGGCGGGCCTGCAGGGCCACTGCCGCCTGACAGTGGTCCAGCGTGCTGCGTGCAGGGAAGAGAGGACCCGGAACGGGGTCTCGCTCCTTCTGGAAGGCCCAGGAGAGACCTTGCTGAGGCCGGTGACACCGGCATCCACGGTGTGCTGTGCACGTGGCGTGAGGTGCCTGGACCTAGGTACCCCGGGGACAGAGGACGTTTGTGTTTTGTTGGCACGACGGCAGTGCCGGGAATGTAGGCCAGGAAGAAAGAGGTTGTGGAAACAATTTGGATATGTTTCTTTATCCCCTTCATATCCCTGCTCGCCCTTTTTTTTTTTTTTAAGTGGCCTTTTTTCTTTTGTCATTAACTCGTTCTTCATTTGCTCCATGTTAAGATTTTGCCCTGAAAGTAGCAATGCAGTGGAGTTTTGCGACTAAATTAGCCTTGCCGCTGGAAAGGTTCAATGACTTGCGTCCTCTGGTTGGCAGAGTAGCGTAGGCATTGGTATGAAACTGAGCAGAGTTGGTTGTGGGTTCCTGTCCCCATCCTGTATCAGCCCCCTCAGCCACTGCTGGCCGGTTACGTTTACATTTCTTAGGAAACACTGCCATGTCCTGAACCTTGCTTTCAAGGAACTTGAAACATTCAGTGTGAGGAAGTGACCAGCAATCACCATAAAGCCCTGCGGACAGTGCGCAAACGGAAGAATGCATGAGTGAGGCCTGTTCCAGAGGAAGTTCATTCTGAGTATAAAACTGGGCTTTCGAGTTCTGGAAGTGGGCAGAGTGCTTGTCTTGCAAGCATGGAGCCCTGAGTTGGGATCCCCAGCACCGGAGTAAAGAGCCAGGCCTGGCAGTCGATGCCTGTAATCCCAACAGCTCCCCGTGACTTCCAGGCTAGCTAGTCTCATCAAATCCATGAGCTGCAGGTTCAGCAGTGAACCCAGTCTCAAAGAAGCAGGTGGGTGGTCTGCTTCTGGCTTCCAGAGGCTTGTGTGCACAGCACGCACGCGCGCACACACACATTGGTTTTAAGCTTTGCTGACAGGCTGGTGTTCAAGGGATTCGATTTGGGAAGATGTAGAAAAATAAATTGTGAGTGACTGGGAAATGTGGGGCAGCCAGTAAGTTAAACCAAACAAGGAGTTGGGGCAACTGGAAAGAGGCCCAAATACAAGGACTTTGCAGTTCAAAAGGTGGTTTTTGCCTATTAATTTACTAAAACACTCTAGTAGTGGGCCGCAATTGAAACCCTCTGTTTACGTGAATGTGGAAAGGAGCAGAGATAGGGAATTTAAACCTTCCTTGGTATACAGCCAGCAGCAGTTCATAAGCAGTGTTCTCTACAGCATCACCATAGTATTTACGCATTGAGGATGGTCCGGCTAGAGGAAAATGATCCATTAACTTGTGGTATGTCGGTGATTACTAGTATTAGTAATATTGATAATATTATTAATAGGCCATTTTAGTGGTCCATGCCTATAATCCCTTCACCTGGGAGGCTGAGGTAGGAGGATTACAGTAAGTTTCAAGGCCATCCTGGGCTTCAGAGGACGCCCTGCCTCAAATCAAAGGGATGGCTTCGAAGACAGTGGAACCCTAATATTGATGTGAAAAGAAGTGTACCATGGCTGCATTTCATAAGAATTGTGTTCCTTAGATTATATAAATGAGAGAGAAGTGAGAGAGGGGACTTTGAAGCCAGTAACACTTTATTCAAACCAGACCCTGCCACTACAACACAGGTGACCTCGGCTTTTTACCTGTAGATGAGGATGAGTGTACTTTGCCTTATCTTAGAAGATGTAGTAATAGAAGAGAAGGTAACAGGATGGATTTCTGAGTTAGAACAGTGGGATTGTTGATAGCTTGTTTTAAAAGTGATCTTCTGTTAGTTGTCTAACGTGTGTGCGTATGCACACATTCAGTAGTTGTGTTGTCTTTATTGTCCCTGAGGTACATGGGGAAAGTAAAGTACACACACCCCAGGCAGTCATCCATTGATTACCAACACCTCCAGAGCGCCCATGACAAAAACTAAGTTGCTGGTGATTTTAGAGATGTGGTTTCATTTGCATAAAATGACAAAGTGAGAACTCAAGGAGGGAAAAATCAGATGTGAAGTGTGCCTCTGGTTACTCTCTTTACCTTTTAGGGGTAACCTTTGTGTCTATCTACAAATGTGAAATGACTCAAAGTCTGAAGAGCAACCCACATCTTCTCCCTGATATGCAGGCCTTAGCTTGTAATATAAGTATATGTTTATAGGGGGACAAATATGGATAAAACTTATAAAGATAAAACTGTAACTCAAAGTGAATATAAAAAGATGAGCTGGAAGAGGAAGGAATGGATGGGCAAAAGGATACGGTGACATGTAAGTAGGAGGGAAGATGGGGAGTGAAAGAGGATCTAAAGAGAAGGAGGGAAGATACAGGAGGAGGCAGTTGGGGGGAGGGGCATATAAACAGAGAAGGATACAGGGCAGGAGTAGTTGGGGGAAAGAGTGGGTGGGGGTGGGGATCAACAAAAACAAATCATATTTGAAAATGCCAAAACACAGTTTCCTGTGTACTTCACTACAGTGTTGACATAGATGTCTGAAAAATGCTTCACAAGGTATAAGTCAGCAAATGCACAAGGTACTGTTTGTGGCTGAACAAAGCGGCAGGGTCCAGTCACTGAGGCTGCCTCCTTGCTCATCCTGGATCAATCTTATTGGATGATGAGTCTTCTCAGTTTCTTTTAAATTTCTCATAATCCTTTGTGTATTATGAAACTTGCTGTGTATAAGATTCCTAAGCTGACCCTTCATGTTGCTGCTGTAACATCAAAAAGTCAGATTTGTTAAATATTCACCTTTCTAAAATAGGTGTGATTATCTGTTTTAAACTTTTTATTGTTATTTCCTGTTATAAAGTCATACTTAGACATAAATTTTCAAAGTTGAAATGGAAAGTAGATTATGCAAAATATTCTTATGGGAAATTATTATATACTAAAAAACCTAAATGTTCTGCATCCTCACGTAATTATATAAAAGGAGGGGAAAACTTTATTTCCTTTGTTCCATGTGAGAATTCCATAATTGGTTTTAAGTGAAATTAGTGATACATGATGGAACTTAAGATCTTAAGTGCATGTTGCTTTCTCATGAGGCCCATGGGAGGGTTTTATTCCCTACAACCATGGGCCTCGCACTTTAGGTAACAATGATAGACACAACACATGGCGAGTCTGGCTAGTAGGTTGTGTGACAGATGACAAACATGGCTTCCAGGAAGAAACATCTGATTGCCTATCTCCCCTGGTTACTCCCCAGCCATAGTAATGGTAGAGAAAACACCTGCATGCTGGGACACTTATCTCCCTGGTCACTCCCCAGCCGTAGTAATGGTTGAGAAAACACCTGCTTGCTGGTACACTTATCTCCCTGGTTACTCCCCAGCCGTAGTAATGGTAGAGAAAACACTTGCTTGCTGGGACACTTATCTCCCTGGTTACTCCCCAGCCGTGGTAATGGTTGAGAAAACATCTGCTTGCTGGTACACTTATCTCCCTGGTTATTCCCCAGCCGTGGTAATGGTTGAGAAAACATCTGCTTGCTGGTACACTTATCTTCCCTGGTTACTCCCCAGCCGTAGTAATGGTAGAGAAAACATCTGCTTGCTGGGACACTTATCTCCCCTGGTCACTCCCCAGCCGTAGTAATGGTAGAGAAAACATCTGCTTGCTGGTACACTTATCTCCCTGGTTATTCCCCAGCCGTGGTAATGGTTGAGAAAACATCTGCTTGCTGGTACACTTATCTCCCCTGGTTACTCCCCAGCCGTAGTAATGGTAGAGAAAACATCTGCTTGCTGGGACACTTATCTCCCCTAGTTACTCCCCAGCCGTAGTAATGGTTGAGAAAACACCTGCTTGCTGGGACACTTATCTCCCCTGGTTATTCCCCAGCCGTAGTAACGGTAGAGAAAACATCTGCTTGCTGGGACACTTATCTCCCCTGGTTACTCCCCAGCCGTAGTAAGGGTAGAGAAAACACCTGCTTGCTGGTACACTTATCTCCCCTGGTCACTCCTCAGCCGTAGTAACGGTAGAGAAAACACCTGCTTGCTGGTACACTTATCTCCCCTGGTTACTCCCCAGCCGTAGTAATGGTAGAGACAACATCTGCTTGCTGGTACACTTATCTCCCCTGGTTACTCCCCAGCCGTAGTAACGGTAGAGAAAACATCTGCTTGCTGGTACACTTATCTCCCCTGGTCACTCCCCAGCCGTAGTAATGGTAGAGAAAACACCTGCTTGCTGGTACACTTATCTCCCCTGGTTACTCCCCAGCCGTAGTAATGGTTGAGAAAACATCTGCTTGCTGGGACACTTATCTCCCCTGGTTACTCCCCAGCCGTAGTAATGGTTGAGAAAACATCTGCTTGCTGGGACACTTATCTCCCCTGGTTACTCCCCAGCCGCAGTAATGGTAGAGAAAACACCTGCTTGCTGCTACACTTATCTCCCCTGGTTACTCCCCTGCTGTGGTAACAACGGTAAAGGCATGTTTTTGCTTCAAGCGAGAAGGAGTCAGAGCTGCAGTGCCACCACCCCAGACAGTTCATTCAGACTTGATGAGACTTTAGGCAGTGTCTATGGCTCAGGAGTACAGTACTTCACTAATATGTACAAGGTCCTGGCTTCCATCCCCAATACCACCAAAACAAAAAAAGAATAAATATTTTACTAAGCCACTAAGGTTTTAGTTTCTAGTAGTAGTGTATAATATAATTTGTCTAAGTATTATTTGGATTATAGGAAGGATTAATCTGTTTTTGTTTTGAGGCAGGGTTGGCTATGCCAGGCTGACATGGAGCTTGCAGTCTCTTGCCTCAGCCCTCCAAGTTGCTGGAATTACAGGCGTGTACCACCACATCTGGCTAAGTTTGGGCAGTATTGATTGAAATTAATACAGAATTAGGGTTTCCATTTTCTTATATTGTACATTCATAGTTGTATGTTATTATACAGCATTCAGCTGATTTTTACAATGTTTTTACCAGTTGCATCATCAAGCAGCTAATATTAAGTTGAAAATATAACTACTATTTTCCTAATTTTCATTTGTATATAATGCAGTATTTTGGAGTAATTAGAAGACAGAGATAGGGGAATTTAGTGATTACTTCCTACTTATAGTCATGACGGTCCTTGTTTTTTCTTTTTAATTTATCTGAAGAACTTATTTTTCTTTTTAAGATTCCAGTTCTACAAACAAACAGTGGTCCCAGTCTAACAGGCCTGACCACAATAGCGGCTCATCTAGTCAGGCAAGCCAACAAGGAGCACCTGCTGGGGAGCACCGCGGAAGAAAAGGCAGTCGTGCAGCAGTGGTTAGAATACAGGGTCACTCGAGTGGATGGACACTCCACTAAAGAAGACACCCACACTCTGCTGAAGGTATCATGACTATCTTTACAGGCTCTGGTGCATGAATTAGTAAACAGAAATCCCTTCCCCCCGGATATTTACACCCATCACTGACTCTGCCAAAACAGGCTGTGCTTCCTCCTGCCTTCTTCCTTCAGATCGTAGCTCAGATACACCGCCTCGGAGACTCCTCTGTCTACGCTCACAAGAGATGAAGTGGTTCCTTGTTCTATGTGCAGTCACAATGCCCTGAGTTCTTATTCTTAACATTGTTGTAGTCAGTAGCTATCATTTTGTATGATTTTTTTTATTGCTTTAAGGTTTTTTTCCCCAAAGGCATCAAAGTAATCTATTGATATAAAAGATCAGCTGGGGACTGGACAAATGGCTTACAGGGTAAAGGACTTGTCTGCGAAGCCTAAGGACCCAGGTTTGAATCCCCAGTAGCCACGTAAACCAGATGCATATGGTGGCACATGCATATGGAGTTTGTTTGCAGTGGCTACAGACCCTAGAGCACCGATTCACAACCCCCCCCTCATAAATAAATAAATAAATAATTTTAAAAAACAGATCAGCTGGATATGGCTCTGGAGGTGCCAGGAGTGAGAAATGTACCAATACAATTTTTCAAAAATGTCATTAAATTGGGCTGGAGAGATGACACAGTGGTGAAGGCACTTGCCTACAAATCTAAGAACTTGAGTTTGATTCCCAATACCCACATAAAACCAGATACACAAAGTGGTGCATGCATCTGGAGTTCGTTTGCAATGGCTAGAGGTCCTGGTGTGCCCATTCTCTCCCTCTCCCTTTCTCTCTGTGTGTCTCTCTTTCTCTCTCTGTGTATGTGTCTTCTATCTCTCTGCTTATAAATTAATAAGTAATGTTTTAAAAAAGATGATTGGAGCCCACCCAGACAATCACATTCCATTGTTGTTATCCTATTGTTACAGAATAGCCAGATGAGTTGTTCCAAAAACTTTGGGGAATGATTTAAACTAAATCCTTGATAGATATAGTTAAGAGAATTGACAGGAATTAAACTTTAAGCATTGTTCCTTTGTACATCTGTTATGACCAGCCATTTTGTTCTTAATATCCACATTAATCACTCTTAGGACCTGCCGTCCTCCATCACAATTCCCTAAGGGTGGAGGCGTGAAAGTGACATTTCAAACAAAACTAACCATCTTGAATGACAGTAATAAGAGCACTATACACGTCGGGCGTGGTGGTGCACGCCTTTAATCCCAGCACTCGAGAGGCAGAGGTAGGAGGATTGCTGTGAGTTCGAGGCCACCCTGAGACTCCATAGTGAATTCCAGGTCAGCCTGGGCTAGAGTGAGACCCTACCTCGAAAAACTTTAAAAAAAAAAAAAAAAGAGCACTATACAAAACATCTTGAAGGATAGTACCAGAGCGCTATACACACCATCTTGAAGGATAGTAATAGAGCGCTTCACTTTGGAGACTATGAACAGGATGTCAGTGAATTGGGCTTATAGGTCCAAATCACTTCATTAAAGTTAGTCTTAGAGAAATAAATAGCTGTTTGTGATACTGCTTTCCAACTTCCCCATATAGATTTTCAAAATTGTTACTAGTTGGGAAGCAAAAGAAAAATCAGGTAGAAACTTGATAGGGAAGTACTTTTAATAAGTTTGACACAAAAACTCACATTAGTGTTTATCTGTGAATATTCTGAGGGTGTGGAATCCTTGTTTTTAATAATAACATAGGAACAAATGCAAAAAGGTAAAATTCAGTTCAGTCGTCTGTATTACATATTCATAAAGATTATATGACTCTCTAGTCTCATTGACTCAAATTCCTATTCTGTTAAATTACTGAATTTTCAGAACAGCCTAAGATATTCATACAATATTTTTATGTAAACTTTTCCCTCTTAGGAAATTGATGTATTTGTGTTGGTCTAACAGACAACAGTTCTAATTTATTTAGCCTGTGATCTTTTGAGAATTTTGTTTATTCTGTGTCCATTTTCCCTTCAGAAGTACCTACTATTTAACGAGCTCAGTACTTGTATCTTTATTTGTTACTTTATTTGGTAATCACATGAAATGAAATTTTTGTATATGCTTACACTAATATACTCCTACAAATTGGCAGCCATGTGTGGAGCAAATGTCAGGGAATGGGGCTTTGGATTTGAATGAATGTGGTGTGTAAACTGTAGCCTTTGTGCTACAAGCACCATGTCTACAGGCACATGATTAGCATTGGTCCTGTACCTTCCCACACAGTCACAAAACCAAACCTCAACAGGAACCAAAGCCTGTGTACAAGATCAGCAAACAGGAAAGTCTTAGAAGAAAACAGGGAAAGCTTCCTGTCATTGGATTTAGATAAATTATATGAAAACAAAAAATTTTATGCATCAAATGACAACATAAAAAGCTACTGTGGAATGGGAAAGATATATGCAAATTATGTATCCATCAGGGGTATTCAGAATATGTAAATATATTGTTTATGACTCAACAAAACATAACTGATTTTAATTGGGCAAAGGGGGCTGGGGCTCAGTTGTGCTTGCTAGCATGGGTTGAGGCTTCTGAGTTTGATTCCCCAGCACCAGGAAGGAGAAGGGTAAGAGACTCAAGTAAACATTTCTCCAACAAGAGTATGAAAAGATGCTAAAATAGCTAGTGACTGGTTCACTGCAAGTCGGCCATAGTGAGAGGTCCCCTACACATTCATTAGGATGGCCGCCACCAAGCAAGGAAACGAAACCACACACAAGCAAATCCCAGGCCTTGATGAGGGTGTGGAAAAATTATAACCATTGTACACTGCTGTGGAGGATTAAAATGATGCAATGGCTATGCAAAACAGGATGGCACGTCCTCGAGACATTAGTCATCCGGCAATCCCACGTCTGGGTGTATACCAGAAAAAGAAACACATCTTGAAGCTGGGCATGATGGCACACATCTTTTAGTCCCAGCACTCGGGAGGCTGACGTAGGATTGCCTTGAGTTTAAGGCTGAGGCTATATAGTGAATTCCATTTCAGCCTGGGCTAGAGTGAGACCGTACCTTGTGAAAAGAAAAAGGGGGGGGGGACATCTTCAAGTGATCTCCTGCCTCATCTGCTCAAGTGCTGGGATTACAGGCATGAGCCTCCACACTCTGCTCAAAGATTAAGCTTATTTAGTGTCAGTGCTCTGCTTTCTGATAGCCTTCCTATGATACAGTATTTGGGTTTTGTCATTGCTGCTTTGAGATGAACATTTTGTTGTTTTTTCATAGGATCTTAATTCATATCTTGAAGACAAAGTCTACCTCGCAGGATACAACCTCACCTTGGCAGATATCCTGTTGTACTATGGACTTCATCACTTCATAGTGAGTGTTTGGGTAGTTTCAGGCTTTTTTCTTCTGTAATATTAATAATGAGTTTTTAAATTTGTTGTGAACTTAAATTTACATCTTCAGTTATAAAATAATAAAATGAAAGTTATCTTTAGACAAAGTTCCTTGTACAAAATTCCTTCAGCGACCGTTTGCCAGAGTTGCTTCCTCATCTCTGACCTGCTCCAGTCTCGAATCCTGCTGCTGTCCTTACCCAGCTCCTACTTCTGGAGCCCCCGCGGGCCTCCTCATCTTCACCCACCCTACCTGCCAGTCTAATGCCAGTACCCATCTCCTATGCACATTTGTATCCAGGCTTTCTAAGTGTCATAATCCTTCATCCTCTTTTTCCTGTGGACTTCTCTTACTGTCAGCCTCACCCCTTCTGCCTGACCTCAGCCATGTCTTCCTGCCTCATCAGCTCTGTCCCCTGCTGTACAGTTACTGATCTTTCCCTGGATTCCCTCAGCTCTTCCAGTCCAAGTAGCCGCCTAACTTCTTAAGTCCAAGTGCAGCTCTGTTTAAGAAACCACACGCCTCCAGTTTGCACAGTAAAAAGCTTTCCTGTCTGACTGCATCGTGGCTTCCTCTAACGGTTATTTCCAGACCTAATTTATCACTGTTCCCAAACCCCATCCCTCTGCCTCTCCCTTTGTCTTCAGGTCACCATAGAGCCCTTCTCATTCAGTCAAGTATCTTCCTCTTCCGGCTCACCTGCTCACACATCCTCAACCACCTTTTCTTGTGTCAGAAAGTGTTTTTGTTTTTTTTTATTCCAGCCTAATCCATTCCTCTGACCTCAGCCTCCCTGTATCTCCTGCCCTTCCTGGATCTTGTCACACATTTTCTTTTATTTTCTTTCTCACACTCTCCATTTTGCCCTCTATGTACTTGGTCAGTTTCTGTGTTTTATACGGTGTGCCATCTAAGCTTTCTTTACAAAGACATGACAATCCCTGTTGTGGAACCTGTTCATTTTCCTGTATGTGTTGGTTCATTTACTCCTTACTGTGCCCTGTGATGTAGGTGCTGCTGTTTACAGCCACATCCTACAATAGAGTGACAGACATAGGGAGGTCAAGTGTCTATTTTTAGGCCCAGACCCAAAACCCAAGCAGTTTGGCTTGCATTTGTGCTTTTTAACCTCCCTCCCCCCTTCTTCTCTAACAGTTTTCCTCAGCTCTTCATCCCAGCAACACCTTCTCTTATGGAAAAAAAGACCCTATAAGTTTGTCTGCATTTTGTACATCATGCATCCATCAGTCAGATCCTGGTGTTTCCACCTGCTAGGTACTTCTCACGCCTGTTCCTCCTTCCTGTGATCCCAGGTGACATTGCCCTAGTACCAGAATTCATACTTATGTCTGTGTAGCGGCCATTAGTCTTGTCTCTGGTCCATATTCAGGAGATCCGCTCTTTTTGTTGGAGTCACGTTCACACTGCTGGCAGAAATCACCTGACCAACAGCAGCTTGTAGGGAAAAAGGTTTATTTGGCTTACAGACTCTAGGGGAAGCTCCATCATGGCAGGGAAAACGATGGCATGAGCAGAGGGTAGACATCACCCCCTGGCCAACATCAGGTGGACAATAGCAACAGGAAAGTGCACCAAACACTGTCAAGGGGGAGCTGGCTATAATACCCATAAGCCCACCCCTAACAATACACTGCTCCAGGAGGCGTTAGTTACCAATCTCCAACAGCTGGGAACCTAGCATTCAGAACACCTAAGTTTATGGGGGGATACCTGAATCAAACCACCACACTTATGACAGGGTTTTTTCCTTCTCAAAATACTCAGGTAGCTAGCTCCTCAGTCCCTTATTTGACAGCTGGAAGACCCTTCTTCTAATGCCTGCCTCTTCTAGCCTCATGTGCATTTCTCTCTGAGCAGTAACACATGCCTGGAAGCTGCTGACCACCCGGCTTTTCCTCGCCAGTGTCCTTGGATTGCTCATCCCTCCTGCCTCCTGCTCCCAGCCCCTTTCTTCCTCTCAGGTTGATTTTGATTTGTATTTTGTCTCTCAGCTCCAGCTCTAATATCTTGATTGAAACCTTCTCCAGCTCTGTAGCCTAAGGAAATACTCTTTCCTGTTTCTCCTTGTCCCTCCTGGAATACTAGCTTGCTTCACTTACCCTATAACTGTTGTTTGGAAATCACTCAGTCACAACCTGCTTACATCACAGATTATAGCAGTTCATGTTTGTAACAACCCCACCCAGCATAATCCTTGGCATGTGTTAAATATGCTAGAGATGACTTAAGTAAGGAAAGATGAGCGAAGGCTCTGGGCAAACACTATGCCACTTTATATAAAGGGACTTGCACATTTGCAGGCTTGGTGTCTGCCAGGGCCTTGGAACCAACCTCCTGCAGAAACAACAGACTGTCGTTTTATTAGTCCCACCCCTTAAGCCATCAGTTCCTAATTTAGATGACTTTATTAAGAATTACTCCTCAAACTGAGTGTTTGTTGAGATAATAGCATGTGGTTCTCTGTACCTGTGTATGTTCCTATGTATGAGGTCTTTAGCTATATTCTTCAGTGTAGTTAAAGTAGTTTTATTTCAATGTAAAAAGCAAATTTGAGCAAAAATGTAATGATCACATCAGCCTCTCTTATTCCATTCTAGGTTCAATATATTTTAGTAGCTTTTTGAATTTAGAATGGTGACGTGGCACAACTTACCTCATTTCAAAACGAAAAAAGCCTCCAAGGTAAAGAGGATTTGCTGTTACAGTGTCTAAGCACTTCTGTCCTGGTGGCAAACCTATAGTCCTTTCTTGGGGGCCCTGACTTGACTTGGTTGAGACTGCTGCTGTGACATGGCCGTCTTCCCTGGGTGTGTGGGCAGTTTAAGCAGCAGCATGTATTTAACCCTGGCACACACTTCCGCATGATTCACCTTCTAGAAGGAATACACAATGGCTCCCAGCAGGCTGGTGAATGGTGGCCAGGACTCGTGGTCTAGCTTCTGCAACTCAGAGCTGTCATTAGGAAGGAGGGTTGCTCCCATCTAATTAAAAAAAAAAATGATGTAATGAAGTATAAATCTTGCAAACATTCCACTTGCTTACGCAGGCCATGGGCAGGGAAAGGAAGAGCAGAAGCTTTGGTGACATTTCTTTGCCAGCAGAGTGAACACATCTTAATTCCATAATACAGTTATCCCAGCCCAGCTGCAAAGTTGTTTAATCATGAGTCAGGGACCCTGCAGGGTTTCAGGCAGGCTAGAAGTGTTTATTATAGTTCTGAGTAGCAAAATTAGAGTTACCTTAATTTTAACTATCAGTCTCTGCCTGTATTTCCTCTTCTGAAATGTGTGTCATCTTTATCTGCGGTGACTGTGCTTGTTTGTGGAAACAACATTGCTGGAATCCTATGTCAACATTCTTGACCATTGCTCTGTGTTTGTACCATGAGTCAAAGCTTGTGTCCTTCCCCAGTCAGGACAAGCAAAATAATCACAAGCATGAAGACCTTCCTAATGAAACCATCACCCTGCTAGCGTTGCATCAGGTCTTAAATGACATTTGTGAAATCAAGTATAAGTGTAGGAGAAGTGATTTCTGGTTTTAATTTCAGGTAGGGAAGTGCAGAGTGCAGATTGGCCACCTGCTCAAGTTCATTGGCTTCTGCTTTTGTTTACTTGTGGCTGGATGTTGGCTGTGGCCCTCCTGAATTCCTCCCCCAATGCTTTTATGTCTTTAAATCCTTTGTATCAGTGCAGTGTCAGAGAGCTTCAGCAGTCAGGGAACCTTCAGATCCTAAATAACCCCCTGTATTGTTCCATTGTGAGCGGAGTTTTGTCCGAGATGGAGTCTGTCCTAATCTCGCTGCAGCATATGATGTTGTGCTTGCTTAGTCACAATGTCTGTTAATGTGGCTGCTGGTTATGATGCTGGTGACTCACTGCTCTCTTTTGTAGACAGTCCTTGTGAGCAGACTGTGTCTCGAGATTATTAAAACCCTTTGTAGTGCCATGCACCGCTGGCCTGGGAGATTGTTATCAGATGAAATGCATTTGTTCTGAGGTTTAGAGTACCAACAAATGGAATATGGGGTTCTTTGAACTACAAACAGTGTAGAAACACTGGGAATGTCCCAGAGGCCAGTGTCCTTGGTGCCAGTGGAAGGCCAGCAAGCCAGCCTGACACTGATCTGAAAGGGTCAGCTCACTTCAGTGGAAAGTGAGTGATTCCGAATAGTATCTGTTTGGCTTTAAGGTTCAAAGTAAGCATCGAGTTCCAGTGTAAACAGAAAGGAGGGTTGGGGATAGAGTCAAGCTCCACTGGGGACCCACTGCTGTGCAGACCAATGAAAAGAAGGAAGTAGTAACCAGAACAATAATATTGTGTTTCCTGTTGTAAGAAAGGAAAAATATATTTGCCAACTAGACAGTGATGATGGAAAGTCAGTGATATAATCCAGGGAATTCTACCAAAGCTATGCTTAGAAATAGTAAGTTTGGTAAAGGGGAAACCCTCTTGCTTTGTTGGCAGTAACTTTATATGCAAAATGTTTAACAGAAAAGTAGCAGAGGTGACAAGTCAGTCATAATTTTCTTAGACTCAAAAGTCAAATTCCATTGTATAAGTTGTATCCTTTCAGAAAACTTAACATATTTCTAGCAAAACAATTAAGTTTACATTCCCTAAAATAAATTAGCTGAAAATGTTGTACAATAGTTGAGCATCTAGCCAAAAATGGTTAGAATAAATTTGGAAATGTTAGAAAGCTTAAAAGCTGTCAGAATAAATTCTGAAGACTTTGGATGTGCTTGTCCTCCTTACACTAGAGACTGCGAGTAGGTAGCCTTTAGGTTGGAGAGTATTTTATTTTAGCTGGTGTTGTCGCTGTTGGTATTTGATGTAACAGGCTTGGCAGTAACGAGTGCTCGCCCTGTGCAGCAGCAGATGTTCTTCAGCATACATTTCTCAATTCAGAGTCTTGATGCACAACTTGAGCCAAGGTCAGATCATGTCAGTGCCTCGTTTTCTGGAGATGCTGCGCTCTGTATATTTACTTTACTTGAAAAAGTAATAGCCTACAAAGTGTTAAGTTGAGATTTTTTTAAAATGAAAGAGCTCTGAAACTCTTAAGAAAAATGTCAGACTTGAATCATCATTTAGTTATTCCTTCATTCATTAATTTTTCAGTGCTAGGGATAGACCCCAGTGCCAGCTACACAGGAATACATTCTACCACTGAGCCATGCCCCATCCCCAAGCTTATTTAAAACCACATTAAAAAATATATGTATTTATTTTATTTGAGAGAGAGAGAGAGAGAGGAAGGAAAGAATGAAAGAAAAAAAAAAGAAGAAAGACTCAGAGAGAGATGGGCAGGCCAAGGGCCTCCAACCACTTCAAATGAACTCCAGGCACATGTGCCACCTTGCGCATCTGGCTTACATAGGTCTTGGGGAATCAAACCTGGGTCCTTTGGCCTTGCAGGCAAGCGCCTTAACTGCTAAGCCATCTCTCCAGCCCCTAAAGAACACATTTTTAAGGTGCTTGGAGGGTGCAACTCTTAGTTGTAGAGCACTTACCTAGTATGCATAAGGCCTGTTTTCAACCCCCGCCATTAAAAAATAAAATAAATCTTGCATTTTTGTCAGAAGTCCTTGATATTGGTAAGGATTTAGGAAATAAAATCTTTAAAAACAAAAGGTTAGCTCATTTACAAAATATTTTTCAAAATATTCTGGAGGGTAGACGAAGTTGGTTCTACAAATGATTTCATAATGTGTCCTGTGTAAATACAGTACCTAAGTACTCACTCACTTTGAACCTAAAAATTTGGGATGTGCAAAACTATGAATTCTCTTGTAATAAAAATTAGTTTTTAGGGCTGGAGAGATGGCTTAGCGGTTAAGCGCTTGTCTGTGAAGCCTAAGGACCCCGGTTCAAGGCTCAATTCCCCAGGACCCACGTAAGCCAGATGCACAAGGTGGCACATGCACGTTTGCAGTGGAGGCCCTGGTGTGCCCATTCTCTTTACCTATCTGCCTCTTTCTCTCTCTCTATCAGTCTTAAATAAATAAACAAATAAAAATTAACTTTTATACTGAGAAAAACAAAGACAAACGCATACTGAATGAGTGGCAGGGAGGGAAGTGTGTGGCCCACCCAGGGGCTCATGCCCACCATTGATGCCCTGCTGGCTTCCTCTTTACCAAATGATGACTCCAAAATGTGTCTTAGAAAAGGTGTAGGAATCGCTAGTTTTGGAACTTGCACCAGGGGGAATGACGGGCACCTTTAGTTTTCCTTGCGTCTCTCTGGTCAAATCTGGCCCTTCTTGTGTTTGTCAGTAAGTGATTGCCGTCGCCTCCACTGAAGGCAGCTGAGCTACAGCAAACAAAGTCTGTTTTTCCGCATCCTGCCTTCTAGGGCACACACCTCCAAAGGGCCCTTGCTTGTGTTAGCTGTAATCGCTTGAAAATGAATGGGTCATTATCACCTTGAGTGAGGTTCTCCCTCAGAATTGAGCAAAAAGATATACATACATACATATATATACACACACACACATATACATACATGTTATCAGATGTCTATAGTGTGTGTATGTGTGTGTGTGTGTGTGTGTGTGTTTCCTTAACACACTTCTCTCAAGCCTGTCCCATGCTAAAAGTCTTTCAGGTTTGCTTGAAAATATTGGAGAAAGAGTTGTATCTTGGTTTTTTGGAAAAACTCTTGTTTCCACCTTCCATCTTCTTTTCTAATGAAGTGAAAAAAGAAATCCTTTTGGTCTCTAAATCCTATATTAGTGTAAAGTATGTATTTGGAAAAGTTGGCATTTCCCTAGAAAACAGCCTGGCTTTGAAGTGAACATAAGGGATTAGACCAGTGTGTCACTTTCCCAAGTGCCTACAACTTTTACTCCTATCTAAATAGATTGGCTTTTGAAAACTGAGTTTTTTTGTTTTAAAATCTGTCAGATAACTTCTCAAATTACTAGCTGTGTTGTTGTGTGTTGTTGTAAGATGAATATTATATATGTGTGTTTTTAATCTCTGTCTAGGTGGACTTGACAGTTCAAGAAAAGGAGAAATATCTTAATGTGTCTCGCTGGTTTTGTCATATTCAGCACTGCCCAGGGATCAGGCAACATCTGTCGAGTATTGTCTTCCTCAAGAACAGACTGTATGCTAACTCCCACTAGAAGTTGCCCATTTATGTGATTTAAGAAGCTTTAATGGAAAGTGGATTTTGGACCACAGTACTAACATAAATATGTAGTCATTGTTTCTTGTTAAAGTTGGTAGGATTTTTAAAGTGTAAATTTAAGTCTGAATGTTTTATTTGTTCTTTAGTTGAAATTTTATAGTTTTTTATGTAAAAAATCACCTATCAAAAAATAAAGATCAAGTTATAAATTACTTTGTTCTATAGATGAAATTTATTTTAATAAAATTGGAAATCAGTGGCTTAATTTTTAAAAGTAGGTAGTCCTTTCAATGGTTGACACACCTAACTATTTATTAATCTTTTTCCTATTTTCAAATCTATTTTCTTGTTTGATATTTACAGTAGTTTGTTTAATAAATTCCATGGTAAATTATGCTAAAGATACAAAAAGGGAAGACAGATGTATTTGTTCAAAAAATATTTATGTGAGCTAGTAAATGTGGTTGACAAAAAACGTTTCTGTTTGTTTCTTTCCTGTAGTCAGTACTTCCTGGGGTGAAACTAACTGCTGAACTGCCCCAAGAGAAGCAGGATAATATGCATTCCTCTTGAGTTACTGACGTCTTGGAGGTACTGAAGCTTACAGTGCCTAAGGGAAGCCAGGACTTCACACTAGTGTACAAACTTGGGCCTTAAATTACTAGATTTTTCTAAACTGAAAGCCAGTGCTCTGGGAAAGGCTGCTACCATAGCCCTGTGTGAAAAACAGACGTATGTATTAACAGGTCTGTACACATCATAAGTCTTACTGGGGAATAAGTAATGTTGAGAGGTAAAGCATCTATCCCAATAACAGGAACAGTAGAGTCCGGCTGGTGTGGTGCTGTGGGTATCATAGTGCACATTTAAATCCCACCCACAGGAAGGTTAAGACATCACAAGTTTGAGGCCAGCCTGGTGACTGGTGACTTTGTCTCATGATAAAATAATAAAGAAATAACTCTTTGGTAGAGTGCTTTCCTAATGTGCACAAAGCCCTGCATTCAATCCCCAGTACCAGGAAAGATGAAAGGGAATGAGAGCTGTGCAGTATGATTCAAGGTTCTGGGGAAAGAACAGGTAATTATTTGGGAAGTAGCACTTTGGTTGAGTCCTATTTTTGACCACTAGCTAAATGATTTTAAGCCAAGCAATGAATCATATTTTCTTCGTGTATTTTCTTTTTAAGAACATACTTTGTATGGACACATCATGTGTTGGTACCTTCTTTTCCCACCTCCCTGCCCCCAGTTCTGCAGGGGGCCCTTCTCAGTGGGGTAGCTGGTATTACCCATGGGGTTATGGGTTATGCATTGTGGGAGAATCAGTTGGGTTATTAGGGGGAGGCAGTGCCTCTGGGCATGACATCCCAACCTATGGCTCTTACCATCTTTCCACCCCTCTTCTGCAAAATTCCCTGAGCCTCGGTGGGTGTGCTTTAAGTCTACTTCAATGATAAGCTCTTAGCAGCCTCTGGATTACTGCCTTGGTATGTGTTAAGTTTCTTCAGTGTCTGTCTTCCCCTGGCGCTGATTGTCAGGCTCACCATGGAAGCAGCACTCTTGCTTGTCTTCCCCACTTCCTCTGTGGTTTCTCCTACACCTTGACTGAGATGCGAGGGGTGGTCTCACTACCTTTCTAGGCATGCGCCCTCCTGAACAGGGGATCCAGGAGTTGGAGACCCAAGGGCCAGTCAATCAGAAAGGCCAAGCAAGGGCCCTTCTTCCGCAGCATGCATGCAGGGTCCAGGCCCTCCCCCCCCCCCGCATATTTTCTTAATCTATGTGGAGAGATGGCTCAGTGGTTAAAGGTGCTTTCTTGCAAATCCTAATGGCCTGGGTTTAATTCCCCAGTACTCATAAAGTACACATAAAGGGCCACTTGTGCCTGGAGTTTGTTTATAGTGGCCAGAGGCCTTGGCATCTCCATATCCCCTCAATGCTGCTTATAAATAAATAAAGATATTTAAATTTATATATTTATTTATTTGAACAGAGAAGAGAGCAAGAATGGGCGTACTAGGCTCTAGCCACTTCAAACAAACCCCAGATGCATGTGTCACCCTGGGCATCTGGCTGTATGTGGGTACTAGGAAATTGAACTCAAGTCATTAGGTTTTGCACCTCAATCACTGAGCCATCTCTCCAGCCCCACATTTATTTTTTAAAACATTTTTTAATTTATTTATTAGACAGAGAAGGAGGCAGATATAAGGGTGCACCAGGGCCTGTAGCCACTGCAAATGAAAGCCACCTTGTGCATCTTGCTTACATGTATACTAGGGAATTGAACCTGGGTCCTTTGGCTTTGCAGGCAAGCGAACCACTAAGCCATCTCTCCAGCCCGTATTTTATTTTTTAAATATCTTTATTGGGCTGGAGAGATGGCTCAACAGTTAGGTGCTTGCCTTCAAAACCTAATGACCAGGGTTCGATTCCATATATATATATAGGACACAGAGAGAGAGGAAGACTCGACTTCAAAAAAAAACTATAAATAAAATAGTTTAAAAAACGATAACAAACTAAGTTAGGATTCAAAGGCAATATGGAGAAATGGCTTAGTGGTTAAGCACTTGCCTGTGAAGCCTAAGGACCCCGGTTCGAGGCTCGATTCCCCAAGACCCACATTAGCCAGATGCAGAAGGGGGTGCACGCGTCTGGAGTGCGCTGGCAGTGGCTGGAGGCCCTGGCGCACCCATTCTCTCTCTCCCTTTCTCTCTCTCTCTGCCTCTTTCTCTGTCTGCCTGTCACTCTCAAATAAATAAATAAAAATTAACAAAAACTTTTTTTAAAAAGGCAATATGTATGGAAGAACTAAAAGCACAGCCTATGAATATCAGTAACAGGTTTTTTTTCTTTGTTTGTGCGGCAGTGAGGATTTAATTCTCCCTGTTCTGCCCTTCATGTCACATAGTCCAGAGGTTGAGCAGGCCAGTGCATGTGTGTCTTCCAGTACATCAAGACAGTGGCTACAGGACTGGGCCTCATTTTATGAAAGGGCCTTTAACTTGGAGACTAGGCTTGTAGTTTTGCATGTTGAGAGACTACAGGGCTCATCTCCAACCGTGGGCAGGGAATATATACAGCGTATATACGCTGAGTGACCCTGGGCAGGGGCATATACAACACAGACACGCCAAGTGACCGTGGGCAGGGGGCATGTACAGCACAGACACGCCGAGTGACCGTGGGCGGGGGCATATACAACACAGACACGCCGAGTGACCGTGGGCGGGGTCATATACAACACAGACACGCCGAGTGACCGTGAGCAGGGTCATGTACAACACAGACACGCCGAGTGGCCGTGGGCGGGGTCATATACAACACAGACACGCCGAGTGACCGTGGGTAGGTAGCATGTACTCCATAGGTACACGGAGTGACTGTAGGCAGGTAACACATGCAGCGTGGATACACAGGACAAGCATGATTTCCTTGCAGGTCAGTTTCGTACTGCTACTCAGAGCCATGCACAATTTAACATGTATTGTTTCATTTCTTTTTGACTACAGTTACTGGGTAACTGAAACCATGGAAATGGAAAGCAAAATCTTGGATAAAATGAGAGTAGTGTATATGGAAATTCTCAGTTTTACTCACAGCTAGATATTGGTTCACAGTTGATTTCACCCATTTATACCTCACTTTGGGTTAATTAAGCACAGCAACAGGAACCTTCGGTTTCTCACAGGGAAGAAGGCAGGAAGGGAGGAAAAAATGAGAAGAATCAGCCATGTCCTACTCTGTGCCCCTCAAAAGCATATCTAAGGGGCTGGGGAGATGGCTCAGCAGTTAAAGACACTTGCAGAGTCTGCCAACCCGAGTTCCGTTATCCAGCCACTGATGTAAAGCCAGATGCAAAAAGTGTCAAGTGTCCGTATTAGGAATCCTATGGGAGACAAAGATCATGCTCTCTAATGACAAGCTCCCACTACTTTCTGGGTAAAAGAGGGACTACATCCCATCAAATTCTCCCTAAATTAATAACATTTATCCCCATTTAGCCTATGCTGACTTCACTCTTCGTTGGAGAATCTGTTTTTCTGTCTCTGAAGTTAGTGAGACCCGAGGAGATAAACCAACCCTGCACTTCAGCCAAGGCCCATGTGAAACCACAGAGGAAGTGAGGAGACTCGCAAGAGTGCTGCTTCCATGGTGAGCCTGTCAATCAGCGCCAGGTTGAAGGAGACAGGAACTGAGGATACTCAACGCTTATCAGTGCAGAGATCCAGGGGCTCCTAAGAGCTCATCACTGAAGTAGACTTAAAACACACCCACTGCGGCTCAGGAAATTTTGCAGAAGAGAGGGCGGAGAGACTGTAAGAGCCACAGGTTGGGACATCATACCCAGAGGCATTGCCCACCTGCCCAATATCTGACTGCTGCTCTCACAACACATAACCTACAACCCCATGGGGAATACCAGCAGCCCCACTGAGGAGGGCCTCCAGCAGAATGGGGGCAGGACAAGGGAAGGGGGTAGTTCCAACACATGTTGTATCCATACTAAGTAATTAAAACTAAAAGTGACAAGTGCCTAGTGTTTGTTGATGGTGGCACGAGACTGGTGTGCCCAGATACATCCACACGTTCACAAATAAGTAAAAATTGCATATATGTTATATATAATAATTTCATATATAGGACTGGAGAGATGGCTTAGCAGTTAAGGTGCTTGCCCATGAAGCCTAAGGACCCAGGGTTCGATTCCCCAATACTCATGTAAAACAGATTCATATGGTGCTGCATGCATCTGGAGTTCATTTGTGGTGGCTAGAAGCCCTGGCATTCCCATTCTCTCTCTCTCTCTCTCTTTAATAAATAAAATATTTTTAAAATTGTTCATATATATATGCCTATACAGTTCAGGAGAGCCTTGCTGAAAGTCTATTCAGAATAGCTTCAAGATGGGATGATGAAACCAGATGTGGTGGCATATGCTTTTAATCCCAGCACTCGGGAGGCAGAGGTAGGAGGGATCACCATGAGTTCGAGGCCATCCTGAGACTACATAGTGAATTCCACGTCAGCCTGGGTTAGAGTGGGACCCTACTTCAAAAAAAATCTAAAAAATAAAAATTTTCCATCATACCCCCTCCCCATCTCAATCAGTCTCTCTTTTACTTTTGATGTCTTGATCTTTAAGTGGGGGGGAGGGAGGGTATTACCATGGGGTATTTTTTATAATCATGGAAGTTGTTAATAAAAAAATTAAAAAATTTAAAAGAAATTTAAAAAAAGAGATGGGATGATGAAATTTGAGCAGATCTACTGTTGGGAAAGAATAGAACCGTCTTATAATTGGCTACCTGTATATTACACAAAGATAAAATATACAATTGTTTGACAAGTAGTCAAATTAGAAATTTTGTGAACTATAGCTTTTTCAGTTATATTTTCCCCTAACATTTGACTTCATTCTTTTAAAAGAGAAAGTTAAATGTTACAGGAACTTTAATATTAATCCAGCTTTGTCAGAAATTTGGTGATTTAATGGATTACAGCATTTCGATTTTCACCCTGGAGAGCAGTATTTCTTCTTTCTGCTCATAATCAGATAGTCTGCTGCTGTTCATTACCAGGGCACTAAATTTCCAATTCTCCACACACCTGAACAGACTGCTCCGTATCTGGCCATCTTAATTTTAGTCTTGATTTATGGAAGCTGAATTACATTCCTAACTCTTCCTAGAGCTCTGAGTGAATTTTATTGCAAAAGCAATGGGAAGAAAGTTACTCTCATATATCTCTCTTGCTGGGCAGAGCTTTTAGACACACAGGGGGCTCCATACCCCACTGCTCTGTGTCTTGTATGCTGGATTTATAACCCTGTGAAGCCCAGCTCTAGGCTTACATACAGACATATCACAGAGGAGAAGGAGAATTTGATTTTGCAATAATGATTACTTGTTCGAGCTCACATTCCTGCAGGCTCTGCCTTTATTCCCAATGCTGCTGGTGAGTAAAACTAATTCTAACGGCTACCTAATCTAGCAAAACTCATCTTTCACGTACAAGAGGGAGGCCAAGAGGAGGGAGGTGGAGTCGGGAGGACTGGAGACGTTGGCCGTTCTCGCTGTCAGGTCTCAAACGTCTCCGCTTCCATGATCGCCATTCCTCGGGAATATTTTAATTTTTTCAACTTTGGTTCCTTTGGTGGGAGTGAGGACAGGGGAGTTGAAAGTGTCGCATTTTGTTTCCAGCCCAGTGAGCTAACACGATGGCCCACTCGTTCCATCCGTGCCGCCTCTTCCACTTGGCTGAGGTCAGGTCCCTCAGGCTCGCCAGGTTGCACTTGGATCCTGCAGCCTTGGCCTGCCGTTCCTGCTGAGTGTCATCTGTCCTCACGGTGTTGCTGGGATAATATTTGTTCCCCCTCACATCATCTGCTTGAGAAATCTGTGCCCCACAGGCCTGTCTGTCTAGGTTAAACTTGAGCTACAGTCACCATACAAGTAATCAGATGAGGCATAGCTTTAAACAGCAAGGCTCCAGGCTTGCTTTGACCAAGATGAGGATCTTCCAACCAACCCCTTTCTCCCCTCCTGATTACAAATCCCAGAACCCCTTTGATACAGTCTATGAATGAGACACTTCGCATAATGTGAGTTGTCCTCTATCTGCTGCCCATGTCTTCTGACCTTCTGCAAAACCTGCGCACCATGTCTTAAATGTCCTTAGAGATTACTGACTCACAGACTGGCCTATGTCCGCAGTTTCTGTTTGCAGCACTTGAGCACTGTCACCTGGATGAAGGTACCCAACAGTGTGCCTTGTCCCCAGAGGGGACATGTCACAAAACCCCTGGTTGATGTCGAGAACCCAACAAGAGCAAAGACTTATTGCAGCTCACAGTTCTGGAGGTTTCGGTCCAAGGTCCAATGAGCCTGTTGCTTCAATACCCGTGGCAAGGCAGCAGCTCGTAGCCAGGAGTATGATGTGAGGCAAGCTGCTCACCTCATGGTACCCCAAAATCTCCTTCAAGGTTTTGCCACCTTGAGGGGGTTTGCGTGAGATGTCCCCATAGCGTCATGTGTTTTGAATACTTGGTCCCCAGCTGGTGGCAGTTTGAGAGGTGGAGACTTGCTGGAAGAGGTATGTAGCCAGCAGTGGGCTTTGAGGTGTCATAGCCAGAGTGCTCCCCCTTGCCAGAGCTAAGTCACTCTTGCCACTTGCTGCCAACTGCTAAAGCAAGATGTGGTGCCCAGCCTCTGCTCTACCACCCTTTCCCCGCCATGATGTAACTTCCTCTCGAGACTGTAAGCTGAAACAAATCCTTTCCTCCTATCAGCTGCTTTTTGGTTGGGTGTTTATCCCAGCCGCAAGACGGTTACTACGACACATACTCCCCTAGGTACCACCTCCCAGAGCACTTGGACAAGGACCAAACCTGTAACATATGGGCCTTTGAGAGACATTCCAAACCCCAAACTAAAGCAGAATTGAGCCCTGTATACACTGTTTTTTCATTGCTATGCATACGTGTTTTAAGTTTATTTTTAAATTAGACTCACTAAGAATTAGTAATAATAATAACAGAAAACTATAACATTAGGGATGGGGGGGGGGTTCAGCTGTCAAAGGTGCTTGCTTGCAAAGCCTATCTGCCCAGGGTTTGGTTCCCTTATACCCATGTAAAAGCAGATGCACAAAATGCCACATGTGTCTGGAGTTCCTTTGCAGTGGCAAGAGGCTCTGGCCCGGTGCCAGGTAAGCCTGGCTGCAGGAGCATGAAAACAGCTGGCCACTTCGCTTCCACAGGCGTGAAGCAGGATTACATGCTGGGACTCAGCTCTCTTTCTCCATTTTATTCAGTCCTGGAATTTAGCTTGTAGACTGGTGCTACCCATAGTTAGGGTGGCTCTTTCCATCTCAACTAACCTAATCAAGAAACCCCTTCACAGACATGTCCAAAGATTTTTCTCCTAGGTTATTTGAGAGCCAATCAAGTTGACATTTAAGAAGAAATATCAGGCTGGAGAGATGGCTTAGTGGTTAAGTCACTTCCTTGCAAAGCCAAAGGACCAGGTTTGATTCCCCAGGACCCATGTAAACCAGATGTACATAGTGGCGCATGTGTCTGGAGTTTGTTTCCAGCAGCTGGAGGCCCTGGCATGCCCATTCTCTCTCTCTCTCATAAATAAATATAAAAATATTTTTTAAAAATTAAAATGAAGAGGGCTGGATAGATGGTTTAGTGATTAAGGTGGTTGTATGCAAAGCCAAAGGATCCAGGTTCGATTCCCCAGTACCCACATAAAACCAGATGCGCAAGGTGGCTCATGCATCTGGAGTTTGCAGTGGCTAGAACCTCTGGCACACCCATTCTCTCCCCGCCCCCCTCTCTATCTATCTATCTCTATCTGCTTCTCTCCTCTCTCAGATAAATAACAATAATAAATTAAAAAGATGAAGTATCACAGTTGATCCTTCCTAATTGGCCAGCCCACATCCTGAAACCATCAAGGAGTCCACCTTGAGTCACCTTGTTAGCATAGACTCTTGGGAAGGTTCAAAGTCTTAAGAGGTTACCTTCCACAAACAAGTAACAAAGACTAACCAAATTCTTTATTGGATGACATAAATTGCTGAGTTGAATAAGCACAGGCATCAAGTAATGCATCCCAGGGAGGAACTGTGGACATAAGGGTCATGACATAGTAGGAAGAAGACCTCCCCACTTCACTAGTTATCTTTTCTGTATTGGGACACAGCAGCCTTGAATCGTGACCAGTACTGTTGATTATTACAGTGTCATGTTGTTGGAGTATAATGGGAGTCATGTTAAGCCATATGAAATTGTTTCATAGAGGTGGGTGTGGTTTAAACACACACATGAGAGAGAGGTGTTGGAAAAGAAAAGATTTATGTTTCTCACACCACTGTCAGTCTGGTTTGGAAGTTCCTGATTTCTGGCACCTCATACAGTTCATGTGATTGCATTTAGCTGGCTGACGGCTGGGAAAGTCTCCCTCACACTCCAGGGACCAGGATGTGGATTGTTGGTGTGACTCCCTTCTCACCCATTCAGCCTCTCTTTACACATGATGTCTAAATTTCCAGTGCTTTTCCAACACTGGTAGCCTTCCTAGCAAGAGAGCAGACACAAACAGCTGCTGGCTTCCTTAGGGTCCATTGTAAACAACACTCTGTTGCAGCATGCTCTGTTGGCCAAAGCAAGGCCTAAGGCTAACTGAAGAGGAAATCAGCTCACGTCTTGACACAAGGAGCAGCACATGGCATGTTTGTGCAGAAGGCTCCCCTTGGAGACTACCACCTTCAATTTCCTCCTCTGAAAATGGAGATTTTCATAAGTCACCCATCTTTATGCTCAGCATCCACAGAGTCAAACAATCACAGGTTGAAAGATATTTTAAATGTTGCATTGTTGTTGACAGGTACCATGTAATTTAGTATTTACAGAGCACAAGTATTGTGTAAGATATCATCAGTAACCTAGAGATGATTTAAAGATGTGCATGAGTTTGCAACAAATATATCTTTATAATATATGTTTTATGCTTTTTTATTTATTTGAGAGAGGGAGAGAAAGGGGAAAACAGAGAAAGAGTTGGGTGGGTTACAGGCAAAGTCAGTCTCAGCTACAGGCATCAGATACTATCTGATGACATTCTCAGCCTTTGGGTTGATTGAAGCTTATGGTCTGTTAGTACATCCTAGAAAGGTTTTATCTAATCACTCAACAATCATCAGGCTCTTAGGTTAAACACAGAAGTGGACAAAAAATGGGTATTAAAGGGACTAAAGATGGCCTGAGATAATTTGTTTGTGAACCTGTGACCTTCCATCTCCCCACCATCACAGAAATTCTAAGCAGTCAATAGGCCACGTTTGCAGGGGACATAGCTGCACTGCGGGGGAGGGCTTTAATTCACTGTCCTTATAAGGAATGACTGACACTTTATAAGTACAAAAGCCACAGGAGATACTTTTCTTCATGAGCATGTATTAGTCTCATAAGTAACTTGTGAAAGTTACTTAATCTGAGTTTGGCAAGGTAGCACAGTACTGTAATCCCAGTTCACATTGGACTGATTCAGGAGGCTCTTGCTGCATAGTGAGTTCAAGTTCAGCCTGGGCAAGTAAGTGAGACCATGTTTCAGAAAACAGGTTACTTAACCTCTAACCAAATTATTTCATTTGTTGTATATTAATAAACTGTCCCCCCAGCTTCCTATGATGATGAAATGTGACAATGAATGTTAACATGCTTTAGAAACTATTGCTAACTATTTTTTTCCAAATTTTTATTAACAACTTCCATTATTATAAAAAATCCCACATGGTAATACTCTCCCTCCCCCCACTTTCCCCTTTGAAACTCCATTCTCCATCATATCCCCTCCCCCTCTTAATCAGTCTCTCTCTTAATTTTGATGTCATGATCTTTTCCTCCTCTTATGATGGTCTTGTGGAGGTAGTGTCAGGCACTGTGAGGCCATGGATATCTAGGCCATTTTGTGTCTGGAGGGAGCACGTTGTATGGAGTCCTACCCTTCCTTTGGCTCTTACATCCTTTCTGCCACCTCTTCCGCATTAGACCCTGAGCCTTGGAAGGTGTGATAGAGATATTGCAGTACTGAGCACTGCGGTCACTTCTTTCCAGCACCATGATACCTTCTGAGTCATCCCAAGGTCACTGCCATCTGAAAAGAGAAGATTTTCTACCAAAAGTGAGAGTAGCATTAATATAAGGGTAAGAACATTAAGAGAAGTGCTTACTGGGCAGTTTGATAAGCATAGTATATACATTTAGCCAGACAACAGCAGACGTTACACCCCTAGGGCTCATGACTACCCCTATTTTAAGTTTTCAGTATCAGGGATGTATTCCCTCCCGTGGAGCGGGCCTCCAGTCCAATTAGACGGCAGTTGGTTTCCACCATGATAGATGTGCACTATTGCAGCCATTGGCTCATTTGGCCTGGCTGGCCAAATATAAGGCTTGCAGTGTCCATTGTTGAGTATCTTCACTGGTGATTTCTCTTTCTCCCGTTGAACTGCATGCAGAATGGCTTCTTCCAGTTTCTGTCAGCTATTGCTAACTATTGTTAGCAGATAATGTACAAAAAGTTTGTTCAGCTGTTAATGATATTCTGCACCTGCATGTCACCCAGTACCCACCTACAATGAGGTCCAGCAGGTATAGGGAGTGTCACCAATGCCAGCAGAATGGTGACAGAGGCATAAGGAAGTGGAATATCCACATTCCTCAAGAAACCACCTGGTCATTGTCCCCTCCTTGCCTTAACAATGCCTCAGGTCATGGTTTCCTGCCCCCTTATGTCCTAAGTCACATGGTCACTGTTCTGGTGTCACACCCTAGCTATTTTAAATGGTTAATGTAATGATCTCCCCTAAAGAAAGTGTTCTATTCAATTTAACAAACCACTTCTTTTTCTTTCTTCACCTCCCACCCCCCCTCACCCCCCCACTGAAAAGGCTCTATAACGCCCACTACCTGAAGACTCAGGTTGGGCTGGGCTCCTCTCTTGTGAGTCAGCCCTGGCAGGTCTGGTTTTTCCCGAATGTAAGCTTTCATCTTTGCCTCAGAGTATTTTGCGTGCTCTTGGTCACTCCTAAACTTTACAGGGAGGAATAACAGAGCCATAACTTCCAGACAAGCTTATTGAGAGACATCTGCCCTCGTCCAGCATGGCCACCCCGGCTACACAGGGCAAGCACAACTTCCGGACCTGCGCACTGAGCCGACAGGGCGTCGGCGGCGCCAGGTGATGACGTAGCCGAGCGCGCCTCCAGAACGCGGACCTTTTTCTCCTTGGCGGTGGGCGGAGCCGGCGGCGATGAGTGGCGGAGCGAGCGGGGCCCCTGCGGGGTGCGAGGCCCCGGCGGGCGGCGGCAAGAAGAGGGAGTGGCCGGGCAGTGCGGGCTCCTCGGCGCGCCTCATCGTCAAGGGTACGAGCGGGGCTGCGGGCGGCGGCGGCGGGGCAGGGCGGCGGCGGGCGGGCTCCTCCCCGCGCCCAGGCCGCCTCCTGCAGCCGCCGCGGGCCTCTGGTCCGCGCCCCCAGCCCAGAGCCCTCAGGGCAGCGCTGACCACCGACTCGTCCTCGCGGGGACCCGACCCGGGTCTAGGAAGTCACTTGCGCCCCGACTGTCGCTTTAGTGGCGTGACCGCACGCCGAGCAGCGCCGTGCCCGTGCCCGCGTCCACGCCCACGCCCACGTCGGTTGCACTTCTGCTCTGGGCTGGTTAGAAGGTTGCAGTGTCCATTATCCTAGAACCTCTCCGGGGATTCTTCCCAGAGCTCACAACACCCTGCCTACGGGAAGGTCGCCGGTTAGATGCTGCATTTTTCATGGCCAGCCTCCCTTAGCCCCGTGCCAAACCTATCCATCCCTCCATCGTTCAGTGTGGAAGCAGTTCAGTGCCCTGCAGGGAATGGTAGCCTTTGATTGGTGCCCTGTCCATTTTAAATCTTATTCATCAGGTTCTTAGGTAGCCCCTGGCCCAGCTGGTTGGGGTTGTGTCTTGAGTTTAATTCAGAGTTAAAAGAGTTGCATGTTTATTAAGGCTAAATTTGAATTATTGATATGCGCAATCCCAGTGAAGTATTAAGTCGTTTTACAATTATGGTAAAATAAGCATAGTGAAATTCGTTGTCGCTTTTAAAGTGTGCAGTCGGTGGTGTTAAATACATCGAAGAGCACTGTTCATCTTGAAAAACTGAAACTCTCTACTCAACAGTGACTCCCCTTCCCGACAGCCACCATTGTGCTGCTAGGAGTTACTACTCCAGGCACCTCGGGTGAATAGAATCAACAGGGTGTTTGTCCATTGGTGACTGGCTGGGTTTTTTTTTCTTCTTCCCTTCTTTTAATACCCTCGGTGTAGATCCATGTGGTAGCGTGTGTCAGAAATTAACACCTTTGAAGACTCACTCTTAGTTCTCTGTAGACTTCACCACTTTGTTACCTCATCGATCCCTGAACCCCTAGGTAGCTTCTCGCCTGGGTTATTGTGAATCATTTGCTCTGAATATGAATATCCAGTTATCTTTTGCAGGCCCTGCTCTGAGTATTTGGAGTTACATTCCCAAAAGTAGGTCTTCTGGACCTTATGGTGATTCTCTTTAATTCTTTTGAGAAATTGACCAATGCATAACATTGGCTACACTGTGTTACTGTCCTATATCCTCACCAGCATTTGTTATTTTCTCTTTGGTAGCAGCCATCCTAACGAGTATGAGATGATGTGCACTTCCATAATGTTTGGTGATGTCATGCCTTTCATTACACTTATTGGCATATATCTTCGAAGAACCATCTGCTCAAGTCCTTTGCTCATTTCTTAAGTGAATTTTGTTGTTGAGTTGTGGTTCTTCTTCTTACTATTATTATTTTTTGGTTTTTCGAGGTAGGGTCTCACTCTAGCCCAGGCTGACCTGGAATTCACTGTGTAGTCTCAGGGTGGCCGTGAACTCAGGGTGATCCTCCTACCTTTGCCTCCCGAGTGCTGGGATTAAAGGCGTGCGCTACCATGCCTGGCATAGTTGTGGTTCTTTTTTATAAATTTTTTTTGATTGTAAACAATATCCCATGGTAATTCCTTTCCTCCCACCACTTTCCCCTTTGAAACTCCATTCTCCATCATGTCCCCTCCCCCTCTCAATCAGTCTGTCTCTTATTTTGATGTCATGATCTTTTCTTCCTATTATGATTGTCTTGTGTGGGTAGTGTCAGGCACTGTGAGGTCATGAATATCCAGGCCATTTTATGTCTGGGGGGGAGCACATTGTAAGGAGTTCTACCCTTCCTTTGGCCCTTACGTTCTTTGCACCACCTCTTCCACAATGGATCCTGAGCCTTAGAAGGTGTGGTAGAGATATTGCAGTGCTGAGCACTCCTGTCACTTCTTCTCAGCACCATGGTGCCTTCTGAGTCATCCCAAGGTCACTGCCATCTGAAAAGAGAAGATTCTCTACCAGAAGTGAGAGTAGCATTAATATATGGTTATGGACATTAAGAGAAGTGCTTACTGGGCAGTTTGGTGAGCATAGTATATACATTTAGCCAGACAGCAGCAGACGTTATACCCCTAGGGCTCATGACTACCCATGTTGTAGGTTTTCAGTATCAGAGATATATTCCCTCCCATGGAGTGGGCCTCCAGTCAAATTAGAGGGCGGTTGGTTCCCCCCGTAACAGACATGCCACTATTGCACCTGTTGGAGTTGTGGTTCTTTATGTATGAACCCTACTGCCCTTGAAAAGGAGCTTTCAGATCTTTTCTCCCATTTGCTTGATTTTCCTCCCACTGACTGTGTACTTTGACACCCAGAAGTTTGAAAATGTGGTGTGATTGTTCTTTTGTTGGGGATCTAACTTAAGGCTCCCACGTGCTTTGCAGGTATCCTGCCACTACATCCTCAGTGCCCCCTTTTGTCTTGTGTGTATGTGTATGTAGTGTATGCACATGATTGTGCCCTTGCAGCACACCATGCACTCACTCACCTGTAATGGGGTGCGCTTGCCTGCAGTGGCTGGAACAAAAAGCAGAAAGTCTAGAATCCGGCTCCATCACTCTTCTGCCTATTATTGTTTGAGCCAGGTTCTCTTACTGGCCTGGGAGCTTGCTGGTTTTGTTGTTCTTGTTGTTTTGGTGAGCTCCAGTGATTCTTGTGTCTCTGCTATAAGTACATATAATTACTATGTTAACTGAGAAGGATGAGCTTTTTGAAAGATGGTCCTGTGTGTAGTTTGGGATGTGTCTGGTCCCATGTGTAGTGCAGGAAGGCTGCAGTGTGTGTCTTGAGCTTGGTGTTGTCCTGAGCTGGATGCTGATGGCTGAGTTCAGGACTCCTGCGTGGACAAGGACGAGCTGTATGTGCAGTCACTCTGCAAAGTGCTGAAGTATGTTAACAGCCTGTGATAAACTTAAAGCTATGAAACAGATGGGAACATAGTCAAGTTTGCAGACTTATAAAGTGAGATCTCATTGAAAAAATAAATAAACTTGTATAATAGAGAGCATGGTTGTGAAGTTGAAAGCCAGACTGTATGTTCATTTTCCTAGGAATCAATAAGGTGTTGAATATTGTGGTGGTTAATCTTCATTGTCAGCTTGGTTTGGAATCCCCTAGGGTATTTAAAGAGAGTTAAAACTGGGAGAGGAGACCCAACCTGGAATGGCCCTAGTTCTTAGACTAGGATCCCAGAATGAGTAGATAGGGTAAAGATAGGAAGCCAGGTGGGCACCCACATTCATCTCTCTGTGTTCTGACTGGACACGGTATGACCAGCTACCTCACTCCTACTGTCTTCATCTCTCTGTCCTGACTGGACATGGTGTGACCAGCTACCTCACTCCTACTGTCTTCATCTCTCTGTTCTGACTGGACATGGTGTGACCAGCTACCTCACTCCTACTGTCTTCATCTCTCTGTCCAGTCAGGACATGGTGTGACCAGCTACCTCACTCCTACTGTCTTCATCTCTCTGTCCTGACTGGAGACAGTGGGAGCTGCTGCCACAGATAGAGCCACTCTTGCTGCCATACCTTCCCCACCATGATGGATTGTGAGCCAAAATAAACCCTTAAGTTGCTTTTGTCAAATATTTTGTCAGAGCCAGAGAAAAGTGACTTGATGCAGTCCTCTTCCACTAGTGCTGGCCGGTGTGAAGACCATGACGGCTGCAGGAGAGGCAGGTTCATCATATCAGGAGGCTGTGTAAGCGTTTTAGAAGAGTTCTATGGAAGAAAGATTTTTAGCACTGATGAGACTTCTGGTAAAGGAACTTACATGACACGAATGAATGTCATTTCCATTTACAAAAATTGTGATCAGGGGCTATAGAGATTGCTCAGTGGTTAAGGCACTTGCTGGCAAAGCCAAAGAACCCAGGTTGACTCCCCAGTACCCATGTAAAGCCAGATGCACAAGGTGGTGCATGTGTCTGGAAGTTTCAGTGGCTAGAGGCCCTGGTGCACCCATTCTCTATTTGCCTCCCTCTTTCTTTCTCTTTCTGTCTCTCTCTTTCATTCTTTTTCTTTCTCACTCTTGTTTGCATAAATAAATAAAATTTATTTTTAAAAAGTAAGCAAATGCTTGCAGGTAATGGTTTGTTCCGTTCAGGAGCATTACTTCAGCAGCCATATTCTTTCAGTATTCTTGGAAGCACTATAGAATACAAACTAAAGTTGGCTGTCTATGAAGTGCTTGTAGAGAAGTGTTATTGTCTGATTAAATAGCCTGAGAGAGAAGAGCAGGGGTGGATTAGAGAGATGTTAAGGAAGAGTAACATCTGTTTGGTGACACTCTGGACATGTATTAGCTTTCTGTTGCTGTAACAACACTTACTTATATAGATAAAAGGTTTATTTTGACTTTTGGTTCTAGAAGTTCAGGGTCAAGATCAGATGGCCCATTGTACTGGACCTCTTGTGGGGACAACATATGATTGTGGTAGTATGTGGCACAGTAAAGAGCTTTTGTGGTGTGCCCCTGATGACCTAAAGACCTCTCATGAAGCCCCACCTCCTCAAGGTTCTATAGCCTTCCAGAGCACTGTCCTGGGACTAAGCCTTTTAACTCATGGGGCTTTGGCATACCTGTAGCACCCAAACTATAGCACGGTGTCATCACAGAAAATTCTATTTAGTGAATCAAGAGAGATGGCTTAGCAGTTCAGGCACTTGCCTGCAAAGCCTAAGGACCCAGGTTTGATTCCCCAGGACCCACATAAAGCCAGATGCACAAAGTGGTGCATGCATCTGGAGTTTGTTTGTAGCAGCTGGAAGCCCTGGCACACTCATATTCATTCTCTATCATCTATCTGTCTATCTGCCTGCCCCCCCCCCCGCAAATAAATAAAGAAAAAAAATTTTTAATGCTATTTAGTGAATTGTTTTTGTCATATGCAGAGCTCCACGTCATGTAGTGAAGGTGTCCACATTCAGAGCTGAAAGGAGTAACTTTTGTGGGGTAGTGAGAGAGCTGAAGTTCTCTGCTTCTCCTTGTCCAATAGTCACATTGATTTGTGTCTTTTGTGTGGAGATACTTGTCTGACTCCCACTTTAGGTTATGAACATGTGGAGAACAAAAGTTGACATTTTAGTAACATTGTATGTCAGAAAATTGAAGGATGTATGTACCATGGCTGTGAAGATCTGTCTTTCACATTTACAGTATTAAACTAACAGAATTAATGTGCAATACTTGGGACTCTTAAAAAGTCAATCATTGTAATGAGCTGGTTTTGTTGTTATAATGAAACTAGGCAGTGCCATAATTCATAATGTGTATTTCATGATCTTTCCCCTCTGTTTTTGCTGTCATATTTTGGAGTGCAGTGGGGTATTGGAGGAGATCGTTATCTGTATAGAACTGAATTAATCTCTGCATAGACTAAGTGAGCTGTCACATCATCAGGCCACAGAAGCAGATGTCTCCAATCAGTAAACCTTCATTGCTTCTCTGCCATGTAGAAAATCAATGTTAGCTCATATGTCCTGTGTAAATAGCATAAACAACTAGCTCTCTGCGACACTCACTGGGGAAGAGAGAGAATTTGAGGGCTGTGGGGTATGTGATATGATAGACAGACATATGTGCCATGGGGCTTTGGAAACCGAGTTGGTAGTCCATTAAGTCTAGGAGAAATTTGGTTGAGACGGATGACAAAAGCGAGGAAGATTGAGGTCTCAGCAGCGTAGGAGGAAGAGTGGGCATTAAGTAATGTGGAGTACTTGGGGTGCAGGGTTCCAGGCTGAGCTGTGCCCAGGGCGCTTGAGGCAGCGTGGTGTATTTTGGAAACTTCTGGTGGTTCAGAATTGCTGATCTGGAGAGATGAGGCTGGGTCCAGTCATGGAGAAGCTTAGCTGAGCTTCTAGGAACCAGACTCCCACATGCTGCCAATCTTACTTGGGCATTCCTAACTCTTACTAATATCCTAAAGGCTCCCAGGAGGTTTAAGGTAAAGAACCCTGCCTGAATGGATTGCATGTCTTGTTTCGCAAACTTAATTAAACATAAAACTTTTCCTTATGAAAGCAAACTCCAAACAGCTTTTTACAAAAATACTGTTAGACGATGAGCCACTAGAGGATTTAGCAAAAATAGTGCTTCTGTATTTGTGCTTTCTGATTTTCTACCTAGCATCTTAACAAGATACATCCTAATAAAATTCATAAAACAGAATTGAAATCTGCTCCATTGCATGTCTGTGAAAAAAAAAAAATGTAGGGAAGAGATTAGTGATGAGTAAATGTTTTGTAGTTCCGTTTTTGTAAATGGGACAGAGCACCTGACCAAAAGCAGCTAGTAGGAGGAAAGTTGTTTATTTTGGCTTACGGTCTGAAGGGGAAGTTCCATGATGGCAGGGGAAATTTTGGCATGAGCAGAGGCTGGGCATCACCTCTGCAAAGCAGGTGGAAAATAGCAGTAAGAGAGTGAGATGAACTCTAGCAATGGGGAGCTGGCTATAATACCCCAGAGTCTGCCTCTAACAACATACCTCCTCCAGCAAGGCTCCACCTCCCAAAGTACCATCAACTGGGAACCAAGCTTCAAACTCACATAGTTATGGGGAGACATCTGATTCAAACCACCACAGTGATGCGTATTTTATTTAGACATTTAATTTTTCCAGTCATTTTGAAGTTTACGTCATAAGCTAGTTACTAAGAAGAATGAATAGACTGATCAAAAAGTTAAAATTGAGAACTTTTTTCTTAGCTATGACTTTTTAGACCATTAAATAAGAAAGTAAAGCTACTGAAACCCTCACCATCCATCCTAAGAAATAAGTCATGGAAAGTCCCATTGAGGGCAGCTGGTGATGTAGCTCGGTAGTAGAATGTGCAGGACCCTGCACCCAGTCCTGGCTGTGAAAATCCCAGGGACACCTTGCTCTGGCTCCTTCCATTGGCCTCCTTACTCTGACGTCACCTTGTCTCCTTAATGGGGTGTTTATCGTTCTCACCCTTCTTTATGCTTTTATTGTTTCTCTGTGTGTGACCCAAGAGGAGGATGTTTTTTGCATGTCTTTAAAGTTATGCACATGGATCTAATACTTTTGCAGCTTGCTCTTCTGTTCTCTGTTGTATTTGTTGTTCATGGTGAGAGGTGTCACTCTGGTGCATTCAGTTTTTCTCTGTTCATGGTATTCCACTATATGTGTTCAGGGTGTTTACCTTTTCATCTTTTGGCGGCTCACCCACATTTCCAGATGCCTTGAGGATGTTTATCTAGGTTTTATGTCAATGCATGAAACTCTTACATTAAAGGTATATGTGCCTTGAGTTCTATTAGATATTGAGAAATTACCAATTTGTTCTCAAAAGCAGTTTTGTGGAGCTAGGGAGACAGCTCAGTGAGTAAATTGCTTGCTTTGCATGCATGAGGATCTGAGTTCAGGTCCCTGAGTCCCCAGTA
Organism: Dipus sagitta; assembly: GCA_036346955.1. Lineage (NCBI taxonomy): Eukaryota > Metazoa > Chordata > Mammalia > Rodentia > Dipodidae > Dipus > Dipus sagitta. Next base: position 63,434,472 of record CM070786.1, read on the forward strand.
CTCACATAAAAACTGGGTGTGGTGGTAGGAGCCTGTAATCTCAGTGTTGAGGAGGTGGAGACAGGAGGGTCCCTGGAGCTTGCCGACTAGCTAGTCTAGTTGGCCTAGTTGGATCAGTGAGTTTTAGGTTCAGTGCAAGACCCTGTCTCAGAAAATAAAGTAGCACTGGAGAGATGGCTTAGTTGTTAAAAGGCATTTGCCTACAAAGCCCAAAGACTCAGGTTCAATTTCCCAGGACTCATGTAAGCCAGATGCACATGGTGGTGCATGCATCTAGAGTTTGTTTCCTGGCACGCCCATTCTCTCCATCTGCCTGCACCCATTCTCTCTATCTGCCTCTTTCTGTCTGTCTCACTCTCATAAGTAAATAAATAAATAAAATATTTTAAAATTAAAATGAGAGTGACTGAGGGAAATACCAGTATTGATCTTTGGCCTGTACACACATGTGCACTTGCATGGATACAAACATGCATACACATGCACAAGCTTTTTAAAATAATAGTTTTTTAAAAAAATAAGTTCTACTAGGGCTAAGTATGTTGCTCAGTTCATAAAGTGCTTGCCTGGCATGCACAAAACCCTGAGCTTGAGCCCCAGTACCACATACTGAGTGTGGGGGTGCATGCCTATAACCCTGGTGCTCAGAAGATGAAGGTAGGAGCACCAGAAGTTCAAAGTAAGGCTGGAGAGATGGCTCAGTGCCTAAGAGTGCTTGCTGCACAAGCATGAGGACTTAAGGCTACCCGAGTTCAACTCCTGCCTCTAACCCCAATCCTCTGGGGAGTGGAGACTGAGAATCGCACTGAGAAAAGGGCAGCTCCAGATTCAGTCAGAGACTCCCTCTCAAGGAAATAAGCTGCATGAGCAATAGAGGAGGACACCCGTCGTTCTCTGGCCTGTGCCCACTATCAGTGGATGAGAATCCCCAGTCCTTGATCTGAACTGGATTCAACTTTCCTTCATCTGTTCATGGGGAAGGGCTGTGCACAGGCCAGAGAGCATGGATTAACCCTGAGTTTCATTTTGTTTTTATAGATCTTGGAGAAATTCACTCAAGGCTTTTGGATCACAGACCAGTTATTCAAGGGGAAACTCGTTATTTTGTGAAGGAATTTGAAGTAAGTATTTAAAACTTACTTTATAAAAACACTGCCTTATGTGTTGTGTTAAAACACAAAAGAGTAATTCCCAGTTTTTAAAATCTGATTTTATTTTATGTAGTATTAAAATATACAATGTGAGAAGTGTAAAGATATAAAAATGCTTATTTTATTATTTATTTATTTATTTATTTTGCAGTAGGGTCTCACTCTTGCTCAGGCTGACCTGGAATTCACTCTGTAGTCTCAGGGTGGCCTTGAACTCATGGCGATCCTCCTACCTCTGCCTCCTGAGTGCCGGGATTAAAGGCATGCGCCACTACACCTGGCTAAAAATGCACATAAGTGAAGACCAGACAACAGGATGCTTGGTCCCACTTCTAGTGCCAGCACTAGGTGTTTAGTGTCCGTGGGTTGTTGGCCTAATCTAGGAAATGAGATAACTGAAAAAGGAGCCAGGCGTGGTGGCGCACGGGAGGCAGAGGTCAGAGGATCGCCGTGAGTTCAAGGCCACCCTGAGAGTACAGAGTGAATTCCAGGTCAGCCTGGACCAGAGTGAGACCCTACCTTGAAAAAGAAAAAGAAAAAGGGAAAGGAAAAGGAAAAAATAACGTCTCCAGGATTGATAGACTGAGTTTTCATGCACATCTTCTGCATGTTTTGCTCATCAGTACGTCAAAGTCACCCATACACTTGGGTTGAGATTTGAGAACCGTCCTTGCCTATTCTGTCCCTTTCACCCCATCTCAGTGACCCTTCTAAATGTGACCTCACCTAGGAATTCCCTTCTGCTTGCTGTGCCTGCTTTAACAAGCAGTCAGATCCAGTTTTCACTGTGCTGCCAGGGTGGTCTCGTGTGATTTCACTGTTCAAAACCTGTTGATGTACTATAGCTGCAGGCTGAAGTCCATGCATCCTTCTGTGACCTGCCCTACCTTTCTAGTCAGTTGTGATCTGCCCCTACCTTTCTGGTCACCTGCCATTCTTCTGTGACCTGCCCCTATCTGTCTGGTCACTGTAACCCACTGTAACTCAACAACTTACCTGAGACGTTTCTGAAGCTCAGTTCTGTTTCACATGATTCTAGTTTGCTCAGGTATAATTATTTCATTGTGATCAAACAGCAACTTCCTAAGCTGTTGTTGGGTAGTGGTTGTTGCAGTCAGGTTCGCATTGCTGGCAGAAATCAACCAACCAAGAGCAGCTTGTGGGGAGGGGGGAAGGATTTATTTTGGCTTACAGACTCTAGGGGAAGCTCCATGATGGCAGGGGAAAACAACAACATGAACAGAGGGTGGACATCTCCCCCTGGCCAACATCAGGTGGACAGGAGAGTGTTCCTAACACTGGCATGGGGAAACTGGCTATAACACCTACAAGCCTGCCCCCAACAGTACACCTACAATACACCAGGAAGCTTTAATTTCCAATTGCCATCAGCTGGGGAGACCTGCATTGTGAACACCTAAGTCTATGGGGGACACCTGAATCTAACCACAACAATGGTAAATGGTGTTCCACGTCAATTTTATGGTTCTGTGTAAGTTGGGATTTTATTCTCAAGCATTAATTTTTTTTTTAATTTATTTATTCGTTGGTGAGAAGAAAGAGTGCTCCAGAGCCTCCCACTGTAAATAAACTCCAGATGTATGGACCACATTGTGCACCTGCCTTTACACGGGTAGTGGGGAACTGAACCCAGGTTCAGGCTTTGCAAGCAGAGGGTGGGATTCTAGTTTCAAAGAAGACTTTGATCAACCTGGATGTCTAAGCTTGCCAGAAGAAGATGACCTCCTAATAAACCTTTAAAACCAAAGCAGGTGGCACAGAGCCCTCAAGAAAGAGCTGCAGCACTGGGCAGCCATTTCTGGGTCTCGTAGACTCTAACTCAAAACCTCCTAATATTTCACAAGCTGTAGCAGTCACCTTCTTGTCACTGGGACAAAATACCTGACCAGAAGCAGCTATGAAAAGAAAGGTTTATTTCAGCTTACCATTTCATGGGGCAGCTTGACGGGACTGCATGGCAGGAGCAGACAGCTGGGTGTCACATTCTGTCGCATCAGCAGGACGTGAGGAGAGAGCCGGCTGGCACTTGTGGAGGGGTCAACTTTAAAACCCCAAGGCCTGCTCCCATTGGCGCGCCTCCTGCAGCAAGGCCCCACCAGCTGGAGATCAAGAGTGAAGCTTAATCACAGACACATGAGGCTACGGGGACATTCTACACTAAAACACCGCACAAGGGCTGGAGAGATGTCTTAGCGGTTAAGGCACTTGTCTGTGAAGCCCAAGAACCCATGTTCAACTCTCGAGGTCCCACATAAGCCAGATGCACAAGGTGACACAAATGTCAAGGTTGCACATACGCACAAGGTGGTGCACATGTCTGGAGTTTGATTACAGTGGCTGGAGGCTCTGACATGCCATTTCTCTCCCTCACTCTCACTTTCTTTCACTAAAAAAAAAGGCCAGTCTGTTGGGCTTGCCTCAAAATAAATAAATAAATAAAACAAAAAGCCACACAAGATGAAGATTAACGACATGTGCACATGGATATACATGTGTGCATCTCAGAATAGTGTATGTTGCCCAGTATGATAGTTTTTTTTGTTGGTGTGACTGCTGGGCGTGGTGGCACACACCTTTAATTCCTGCACTCAGGAGGCAGAGGTAGGGGGATTGCTGTGAGTTCGAGGCCACCTTGATACTACATAGTGAATTCAGGTCAGCCTGGGCTAGAGCAAGACCCTACCTCGAAAAACCTTATTGCCGTGTAACTGACAAGAAGTAGCTTAAGGGAGGACAGGTTGTTTTGGTTTCCAGATTGAGGGACGCAGCCCACCTTGCTGAGGAAGGCATGGTGGCAAGTGGCTGCATGGTGGCGGAGCATGAGGCTGAGGAGCTGGGATTGCAGACAGGACAACAGGAAGTGGATGGACCATCAACCTCAGGGCTCTCTCCCAGTCACCTGCTTCCTCCAGGGAGGCTCACAGCCTCCCAGAACGGTGCCACCAGCTAGAGACCCAGTGTCCATTCACCTGAGCCTCTAGCAAACATCTCACAATCAAACCATAACACTGAGGAGTGAGGAGCAACTGCAGTTTTCAGCTTCATCGTTCCTATGTGGGAAAGAATGATGTAGGACACCAAAAATCTCCCAGAGAGAGTCCTTTCCATGCTAGGAAAAGACTGTTACCTGTTCCTTATGAGAAGAAAGCAGAAACAAACTTACTTTGAATCCTTTACAATGTGTGCCATAAATGTGATTTCAAAATTATATGAAATGTTGTATGTAGGGAATATAGATTTAGGTATTTTAAAATGTGGAATTAGAAATCAGTTTGTTTTCTTTCATTCTAGCAACTATACTGTCTTCAAGTTTACTTTCAAACCACTTCTCTTTTCTTTTGGTTTTCTGAGGTAGGGTCTTGCTGTAGTTCAGGCTAACCTGGAATTCAGTATGTACTCTCAGGGTGGCCTCAAACTCATGGCCTTCCTCCTCCCTTTGCCTCCCAAGTGCTGGAATTAAAAGTGTGTACCACCATGCCTGGCTTAAACCACTTCTTCTTCTTTGTTTTAAAATTATTTATTTGCAAGCATAGAAAGATAGTACAACAGAGAAACAGAGAGAGAGTGGGTGTGCCTTGGCCTCTAGCCACTGCAAATGAACTCCAGATACATGTGCCACTGTGTGCATCTGGTTTTACATGGGTACTGGGAAATCAAACTGCAGTCATTAGTTTTTGCAGGCAAGTGCCGTAACTGCTGAGCCATCTCTCCAGCCCTCAAACCACTTCTTTCATTTAATTTAATTAATTTATTTATTTATTGAGAGAGAGAATGGGCGTGCCAGGGCCTCCAGCCACTGCAAATGAACTCCAGACACATGTGCATATGGCTTATGTGGGTCCTGGGGAGTTGAACCTGGGTCTTTAGGCTTTACAGGCAAGTGCCTTAACTGTTAAGCCATCTCTGCAGCCCTAAATCCACTTCTTAAACCTTCCGACTATCCCCCCTGGTGACTTCTGTACATTGACCCAGCCCACCACCAGGCATCCCCTGAACATGTGCAGAAGGGGTCCGTCTCTGGTACCCTTGCTCCCAACCTGACTCCTGCAGACCACTTTCCATGCAGTAGCCACTATGTAGACCAGATTGTTCTTGAACTTGCAGCAATCCTATCTCTGTCTTCTGAATGCTGGGATTACAGGTGTGTGCCACTACCATGCCCAGTTATGCTCCTGTTAATGCTGGGAGAAAGATGGTAGAATTACCAGTTATTAAAAATGTATTTATCTTAATCTAAATAAATTTGAATTGAGTTTTAGTAATCTAGATAAAATAAGGATTGCTTAGACCTGTGGCATAAGCATTTTCTTAGAAAATGTTTAGTAAACGGTAACATTTTCACATTGAGCATGGTAGACACAACCTTAGTATATAGAGTCAAACCAAGTGTGTTGACACAGTGTTGGGAACGAGGAGTATTTTGGTAACTAAGGGACATAGATCTACCCTTGTGAAGTGTCTGGAGGAAAAGTCATTGAGAATGCTTTTGAAACAGCTCAGAAGTCCTCATTGGCCATGTTTGAGCTGCTTTTCTTGAAAAGTACTTGATGAGGGCTAGGGAGATGGCTTAGTGGTTAAGACACTTGCCTGATAAGCCTAAGAACCTAGGTTTGATTCCCCAGTACCCATTTAAGACAGATACACAAGGTAGTGCATGCGTCTGGCATTCATTTGCAGTGGCTGGAGGCCCTGGCATGCCTGATTTCTCTCTTTGTCTCCCTCTCCTGCCCTCCCTCCCCCCCCCACTCTCCCTCTCTCTCTCTTAAATGAATAAATATTAAAATAAAGGACTTGATGAGTCTTTGCACTGACCTCCCCCACTGGGCTTCCTAAGGGCTTAGAGTAGCACAGAAATTTCCTTCAGCATCACAGTTAACTCCCTCTTCTGTATATTTTCCTCTAGCAGGTGCCCTCAACTTAGAGGGGAGATGGGAAGCATGGCATCCCCTCAGTGCTGACTTCCTTTACGGCCGATGCTTTGTGGTGACTAAGCCAGGCCGGGGTGTGCTGCGCCCCGTGCGGTGTTCTTGGCCCAGAGTGCCTGCCTGTGCTTGCTTGTCGCTTGTCTAGTGGAATCACTTCAGGAGCTTTCCTTGCTTGCAGAGGTAGAATACTTACTGTGTTTGGCATCCGCCCTCAAAGTTCCACATGGTGGCAGCATTTCTCAAGTTACTGTTTTATGCTCCGCTCTGTGTTCTCACTGCTATCGAAGGATAGTCGACTGGCTTCCTGAAGTTTTTCCTCTTAACTCCACTGAAAGTTACAGGCAGAGATTTGGAAGGCTGTGCACCCTCTCCCGACACTTGCAGTGTGAGTCACTGTGACAGTGTTCTGAACAGATGTGGTCCTCTGAGCTATGGTCTTTCTAGCTGTTGGTGAGCTATCACCACTTTTCTCCTGTGGAGCAGACGGGCATGCTAGTCAGCCAGTGTTCGCGAATTGTCATCAAACGTCAGTCATTCAGTGCTGTGTTGAATAGATGTGAATAACTAGGCATATCAGTGGGAAAGTGCTTAGTTACTAGTAACAGGTATGGACAGCAGAGGCCTTAGTGAGGACTTACTTTTCTTGAACAGTCCAGATTTAGACTGCCCAAGGTTGGTTGGGGGCTCTGACTACAATCTTGCTGCTTCCTCCAACTTTACTTGTGTCTCTGGGGTATTGCTCCTCACGTGTACACGCGGCTCTTAGAAACCAGATCATTGTACATGTGCTCTGTGTGGTGGAAAGTGAAGCGGGTAGGAAGGCGCAAGCAGCCTCTGTTAGAGTCTCATTGCCACTCCAAACACAGTGTGAATGTTGATAGCAGGGAAGAAGAAAGTAGATGAAGAAAATCTCTCTAAATAAATAGGGGAAAATGAGTAAGAAATGTCCTTACCCTGGGAAAGCCTACACTTACAAACTGATAAAGTTTGCAAGAGGAAAGGCTTAGAAATCAATAATTCTGCTGTGGTGACTTGTTGTAAACTAAGAAGAGGTACTCCAGAACAGGGAGGAGGCGACTCTAGAGGCAGCTATTTGGGGAAATGGAAAAAAAGTAGGTTAAAGTTAAGAGGCCTACCCTCAAAAAGAAGTTTTATGTACGGAGGGGTTGTGTTAATGAGCTCAAATGTGGGAAAGCCTGCATGGTAGCCCACTCCTGTAATCCTAGCATTAGGAAGAAGGCAGGAGGATTGCTGTGAGTTCAGGGTCAGCCTTGGTTAGCTACATGATGAGTTCCAGGCCAGTGTGGGATACATAATAAAACTCTGTCTTGAAAGGCAAAATAGACAGACAACAGGCAGATAAATGAATTCATAATAAATAGACAACAGGCAGGTAAATGAATTTTAAAAATGGGATAATTTGATCAAGAGAACTTCCTTAAAGACAACACAAATTGGATTTTTACTGATCTCTAAATCTTATGGGACTGGTTAATATTCTGATTAAAAGAAAAATTTAAATTATATATCAGTCTGTTGTTTTCTCTCTAGTACCATCAAATTGCATCTTTTGTGTAAACATAATAACTAATAATATTAATCATGGCTAATATTTTACTTGTTAACATTTGCTATTGAGAACTTTAATACATGAACATACCGTAATTTGATCATATTCCTGTCCCGTTAGCCTCTTTGGTCCCCTCCCCCACTCATTCTCCTGAGCCGCCTCTTTACAAGTAGTCCTCTGTTTGGACACCTCATTCCTTTTGTCCACCTCCATCCTCCATGTCAAAACGTTGATGGGCTCAGGGGGGTGGTGGTCTTGTGGTGGTGCTGGTAGTCAGTGTGAGGTACGTGAAGGTACTAGTTGGTTCATGTCTGGAGGACAGTGCCCCCAAATGTCCCTTCACACCTGTGGCTCTTGCATTGTTTCCGCCCCTGTTCTGCAGTAGTTCCTGAGCCTTGGAGGACATAATGTCTCATTTAGTGTGGAGCTCTCTCTATTTTCAGCTTTGCTAAGTTTTGAGTTTCCTCATTGTCTATCACCAACTCCATAGAGAAGCTCCTCTGGCAAACAGCGAGAGAAGCACTCATTCCTTCTGCCACCTCCTCTGCTGTTCCCTGAGTGTGGTGGCTGTGATACAGATGGCTCGTCCACGGCTAAGCACCAAGGTTGCTCTTCTTGTCACTTTGATGAGTTTTGGGACTCTAGTATTCACCACCAACTGTAAAAAGAAGTTTCTGTAACAAAACATGAGAATAGCTTTAATCAGTGGTCATCAACATATACATCAGAAGGCAAGTTGATGGGCCTACATCTCTATTTAGCCAGAGGACAGTGGTAGCTACCCCCTAGGGCTTATGTCCATTCAAGCCATAGGGTTTTGACTTGGTTTTCAGTAATAGACGTGAATTCCCTCCCGAAAACAGGTCTCAAATCCAATGAGAGAGAGTTGGTCATTCCTATAACTTACGTGCCACTGTTGAACCTGTGGACATAGCTTGCCTGGCTGGTTGATTGTGTAGCTTGCAGGATCCACTACTGGTTAAGACTATTGATGACTTTTCTCCCATAATACTTACCAGCACTGTGAGAGCTGACCATCAGGGTAGTAACCTCTAGCTCAGTTGCAGTTTGATTTTGTAGTGTCTTGGTAATGCAGCTTGTGGTGTCTTTAGCAGTAGGGTCTTACCATCTAGTTGTTAAGAGTAACTAAGAGCAGTGATAATAGCCTACATTGCCTTGGGGGCTTCATGGGCCTCCCTCTTCGCCTCATTTTGGGGAGGGGAGTGATCCATCCCTGGCATTGGAATTACCTGCAATAACTTAAGACTTCAAGGTAAAGCTTTCTCCACCACAGCAGGATACTTACACACCCACACACACATACACATACACCCCCCACATCCACACCCACACAACACCCACACACACTTTTTATTTCTCTCTCTTTCTTTCCCTTTATTATTTATTTATTTTGGTTTTCCGAGGTAGGATCTCGCTCTAGCTCAGGCTGATCTGGAATTCACTATGTAGTCTCAGATTGGTCTTGAGCTCCCAGCGATCCTCCTACCTCTGCCTCCTGAGTGCTGGGATTAAAGGCATGCGCCACAATGAGTCAGTGTCTCACTCAGGCTGGCTTTGAACTCACAGTGATCCTCCTACCTTCGCCTCCTTTGTGCTGGCATTAAAGATATATGCCATCATGCCAAACCTTCTCTCTCTCTCTCTCTCTTTGAGGTAGGGTCTCACTCTAGCCCAGACTGACCTGGAATTCACTGTGTAGCCTCAGGCTGGCCCCATACTCACAGTGATCCTCTTATCTCTGCTTCCCACGTGCTGGGATTAAAGGTATTGCACCATGCCTGGCTCTCTCCTTTTAAGGTACATTTTCTAATTAATTAAGGAAGAAGGAGTTGTCTACATGACTTACTCATAGCATCTTTAATTTTGTTTCTTTTCCCCCCTCACTCCTTTCATCCTTCCCTTTCCCTTGGCCCCCACTTAGACCTGTCCACCTTCTGTGTTCTGTTCCTGTACTTACCTGTCAACTGTCTCCTTCCATATTCCCTTTCTGCTTCTTCTCCCATCTGGCCTAATTCTAGCTTCCTGGCCACTACTACTGGCTATTACTACAATTTAAAAATAACCCTAAATATTCAAAGCTAGGATCAGAATATGAGAACATGAAGCATTTTTTCTTTCTGAGCCCAAGTTACCTCACTTAGTATACTTCTTTCCAGATTCATATATTTACCTGTGAATTTTATGATTTAATTTTTCTTTATGCTCATAGAACCTCATTGTGTGTATGTACCACGTCTGCACAACCTGTTCCTCAGTTGCTGGTCATCTGGGCTGATTTCATTTCCTAGCTATTGTAAATAGAGCAGCAACAAACATGGCTGAGCAAGGGTCTCTGTGGTAAAGTGTAGACTCCTTGGGTATATACCCAGGAATGGCATAGCTGGGTTATATGATAGATCTGTTTTAGGTTTTTGAGAAACCTTCATACTCATTTCCATAGTGGCTGTACAAGTTTATGCTCCCACCAGCAGTGAATAAGGTTCCTCTTTCCCCACATCCTTGCCAACATTTGTTGTTCTTTGATATTTTTGATAATAGTCATTCTGGCCAGGGTGAGATAAAATCCCATGGTAGTTTTAATTTACATATCCATGATACTTAAAAATGTTAAACATTTTTAAAATGTGTTTTTGGCCCATTGTATTTCTAAAAAGTATTTTATTTGTTTGTTTTTTCATTTATTTATTTATCTGCAGTGTGTATTAGTCAGGATTGTCTAGAGGAACAGAACCAATAGAATTGTATTAAAAGGGGAATTTATTAGATTAGTTTATGGCAGTCCAACAGTAGTAGTCTACAAGCTTGATTATCAAGGGCCCTGGTAGCTGCTCAGTCCCAATCCAGCACAGAAGGCCTGGTGGCTTCCTGGAGAGCCACTGATCCTCTATGTAGTCTCAGGTTGGTCTAGAAAGCTGAGGACGCTTGGTTCCAGTGCTGAGGAAGAATAGTCCGACAGGATCAATGCACCTGCCAGAGAAGGCACTCACCACCAAGCAGCGCTGGCAGACAGGAGGAGGAAGGGCCTCTTTTCTCCCAGAGCTTCCTTATACAAAGCCCTGCCCAGAGGGCCATCCTGTCTGGGGTCTGGGGTCACTCTGGGGAAAGGACTTCCATCCTCCCAGGAAGCAGCCTCAGAGACCCAGCAAGAGGAATGTCTGTGGATTCTTAAACAGATCAAGTTGACAATAGAACTTTGACCATCACACAGTGAAAGAGAGGAGAGAGGAAGAGAGAGAGAAGAGAGAGTGAGGGAGGGAGGGAAGGAGAGAGGGAATGGGCACATCATGGCTTCTTGCCACTGCAAACAAACTCCAGATGTGTGTATTACCCTATGCATCTATCTCTGTGTGGGTACTGGGTGATCAAAACCTGGGCCGTCAGGCTTTGCAAGAAAGTGCCTTTAACCACTAAGACATCTCCCCAGCCCTTACATTTCTTTTAAGAATTCTCAGTTCAGTTCCATGGCCCATTTTTGGTTTGGGTGGTTTCATTTTTCTAGCTTAGCTTTTTGAGTTCTTTGTATAGCTGGCAAAGAATTTCTCTTATTCTGTAGGCTATCTTGACTCAGTTGATGGTTTCCGTGGCTATACAGTGGTGGTGTAGTTTCATGAGATCCTATTGATTGATTGACCGTTTTATTCCCTGGGCCGCTGGGGTCATCTTCAGAAAGTCCTTCCCTATGCCTAGATCTTGCAGTTTCTCCCCACTTTATCTTCTGGTCATTTCAGGGTTTCAGGCCTGACATTGACGTCTTGGATCCATGTGGAGTTGATTCTGTACATGGTGAGAGAGAAAGCTCTGCATTCTTCTACCTGTAGACGTCCAGTTCCCAGCTGCATTTGTCTTTTCTTTGCAAAAATCAGGTGGCTGTAATTACATGGGCTTATACTTGGATCTCTAATTTTAAAAACATTTTTATTTATTTATTTGCAAAGAGAAAGAATGAGAATGGGTATGCCAGGACTTCTTGCCACTTCACATGAACTCTAGACATGTGCATATGTGGCTGTGTGTGGGTGCTGGGGAATTGAGCCCAGGTCAACAGGCTTTGTAAGCAAGCACCTTTAACCACTGAGCCATCTTCCCAGACCTGGATTTTTCATTCTATTGATCTGCTTGTCTGTTTTTTTTTTTTTTTTTTTTTTTTGTTGTTAGTACCATACTGTTTCTATTACTATGGCTCTGTAATATAACTTGAAGTCAAGTGTGATGATACCTCCAGCAGTATTCATTTAGCTTGGATATTTTTGTCTATTCAAGGCCTGTTGTGCTTCTAAATGGATTTCAAAATTATTTTTTTCTATTCATATGAAGATGTGGCTGGGATTTTGATTGTAATTACATTGACTCTTTAAATTGCTTTTGGTAAGATGGCCATTTCATGATAATAATTCTTCTTATTCATGAGCATGGGAGAGCTTTCCATCTCCCTCAGTTATTTTCTTTGATGCTTTTATTGTATCTGGGTTAAGGATATTCAGGGATATTTAAATTTTTTGTGGCTGTTGTGAATAGGACTGTTTCCCTTATTCCTTTCTCAGTATGTTTGCCATCGGTATGTAGGAAGTCTACTGTTTTTTCTGTTATAATTTTGTATCCTGCCACTTTGTTGAAAGTGTTTATCAGATGTAGGAGTTTTCTAGTGTTATATTTAGAGGCTCTTAAATACAAAATCATATCCGCAAATGAGAATAGTTTGACGACTTCTTTTCCATTTTGTATCCCTTTTCTGTCTGTCTTTCTCTTGTCTTATCACTCTAGCTGAGACTCTGAGCACTATACTAAATAGCAGTGGGGAGAGTGGACACCATGGTCTTGTTCCAGACCTTGGTGGAAATGCTTCAGCCTTTCCCCATCAGCACCGGCTCTTGGTTTGTCATATATCACCTCTGTTAGGTTAAGAAATGAGCCTTTTATCCCAGTCTCTCCAAAGTCTTTATCATGAAGGAATGTTGTATTTTGCCAAAGGCCTTTTCTGCATCTTTTGAGATGATCATGTGATTTCTGTCTTGTATGTGATGTATTATGTTTATTGATTTCCATATATTGAACCATCCCTGGGAAAAACCTACTTGATTGAGGTAGATGGTATTTTTAATACATTCTTGAATTGTTCTTAGCTGTTTGCTAGGCATCATTTTAAGCAAATCCTGTGAGCACTTTTTATTAATGTTATCTCGAGAATTAACTGATGAGTAGTTTATGAAATGTTGCACATCACAACTTCATTAGTGCTAAGCTTGATTCCAAGATTTTCACCCCAGCAATTTAGACTTAACTTTAAAACTTTAAAATTTTTTATTTATGTATTTACTTACTTCAGAGAGAGAGAGAGAATAAGAGAATGGGCATGCCAGGGCCTATAGCTACTGCAAACAGACTCCAGGCACATGTGCCACCTTGTGCATCTGGCTTACGTGGGTCCTGGGGAATCAACTTCAGGTCCTTAGGCTTCACAGGGAAGCACCTTAACCATATATGGCTCTGTAGCCATCTCTCCAGCCCTAGACTTAACTTTATTTATTTTTATATTTGCTTTTAGTTTTTTTGAGGTTGGGTCTCTAGCCCAGGCTGGCCTAGAATTCACTATGTGGTCTCAGGGTGTCCTTGAACTCACAGTGATCCTCCTACCTCTGCCTCCCGAGTGTTGGGATTAAAGGTTTGCACCACCATGCCTGGTTCTCAACTTAACTTTAAATACACAAATGTGCATGTATATGTTTCTCTTTTCAATAAGTGCCAACAGTACTCCTTAGTCAACTATATCTGTGTAAACCGGATGGGAAAGTTAAGAGAAGAAACTCTAACACCTTTGTAACAAGGTCTCATTGAAGATGTCGCAGGCCTCTTCCTTAATGGGCTGAGAGGCGTGTCTGCTGATTCACGTGCTGAGGATAAGCTCCACTGACAGACTCGCCTGGCGTGCGTGAAGCCCCGGGTTGTTCCCAGTATCACAGGCCATGCCTATAGTCCCGGCACTCAGAAGGCAGAAAGAGGTAGAATCAAAAGTTCGAGACCATCCTCAACTAATAGCAAGCTTGAGGCAAGCTTGGGTTACATGTGACCGCATCTCAAATCATGACAGTTCAGCTTCTATGGACTGAAAAGAACTTGTCCACTGACTGGAGCCACCAAGCTTTTCTCTGTCCTTAGGTGGTGGTTTGTCTGACTTGAGCGACTACTGTGAGGGTACAATGTCTCCCTAATCTGGATCCACTCAAATTCCTGTGCTGTCTATAAGTAGTAGCCATTGTAGCATATTTATCTGTGTGTGTGTGTGTGTGTGTGTGTGTGCGCGCGCGTGCGCACATGCACGCATGATTGTGGAGGACAGAGGACAACTGTGGGTGCTCTATCTCAGGCACCACCCACCTTGGCTGAGCCGAGGTCCTCCCACTGGCCTAGAAGGCTATACTGGCTAAGCGGTGAGTCTCTGGGATCCTCCTGCCTTTGCCTCCCCAGCAAACACCACTGTGTTCACCTTTTTTATGTGGGTTTTGGGGATTGAACTCGGGTCCTCATGCTTGCACAACTAGTCCTTCATCCAGTGAGCATCTCCTCAGCCCCTAGCATGTAGTCCTTCATCCAGTGAGCATCTCCTCAGCCCCTGGCATGTAGTCCTTCATCCAGCGGGCATCTCCTCAGCCCCTGGCATGTAGTCCTTCATCCAGCGGGCATCTCCTCAGCCCCTGGCATGTAGTCCTTCATCCAGCGGGCATCTCCTCAGCCCTTGGCATGTAGTCCTTCATCCAGCGGGCATCTCCTCAGCCCTTTGCATGTAGTCCTTCATCCAGCGGGCATCTCCTCAGCCCCTGGCATGTAGTCCTTCATCCAGTGGGCATCTCTTCAGCCCCTGGCATGTAGAACTTCATCCAGTGAGCATCTCTTCAGCCCCTGGCTGAAGGTTAAACTTTTCATCCTCATGTCTATCTGAAGAAGCAGAAAGAGCAACCCACACTGCTGAGACAAGCCGCATTAGTGAGAAAGCCGGTCTCAGGGCGTCTCCAACAAAGCAGCTGGCCCAGCCCGGATGGCCAAAGGCTTCCAGGACTCGGGAAACCGTGGTGGGAAGAGAGGGAAGATAGGCCCCTGGAAGCACCAGGGTACTGGAGACCTCAGAACCCTGGGGATCCCCACCAGGCCTGTTTAGTGGAGAGCAGTAGCACTCGGCAGACCGTCACAAGCTCCATGTGAGCAATGAGGGGCCGTGGGGAGGTCTGTGGGGACTGAAGGTGTCTGGAGGTGCAGGGTGGAACCACATAATCTCTTAGGACCAGGCTTTGCACTGGGGAGAAACTAGAGGAAATGGATGCTTTGTGAAGCAGAAAAAAGAAGGGGTGCTTCAGCTTTGAAGTTAGAAAGGCTATTCTGACACACTCCTTCTAAAAATAGTGGGAAAGGAATTCCACTTACAACTGGCCAGGAGTGAGACTCTGTACAAATTGGTAGAGGAGAAAGAGCAGCGTAACAAGCACGGGGGGACATACCTGGACCTGCACTGGAGGGTGTGCTGCTTTCTGTGGAGATTAACCCAGAACAGCCAGCTGGACATTTCTTCAGTGAGGCCATTGGACTTTATGAAAAAAATCCTCTGGGCATCCAGGCTCAATGAATAAGTCCTTTGTAAGGGGAAGAAAATCCGATTGTTAGCAGATTTATCTGTGTTATGCTAGAAAACAAAGGATCAACGATAAGGAGTTTATATCTGGCCAATCTGATCTCTAGACTAGGGACTACTGACACACTATTAAGGTTGGGCAGGGACTTGGGGAAAGCTGTCCAAATGAGCTTTTCATGGGGAACTGAGTTGCAATGGAATGAATTTTAGACAACCAAAATGTCCCTCAGATAGTCCTTTCTAATTAGAACTGTAAGCATTAAATATGTATATAATTATAGGATTAAGATTATTAAACTCCATAAGAGAGAGAAATGGCCCCCAGTGCCTGTGTTCTAGCAGGGAATTTTGTGTGTCTGTGAATGTGGGAGACAAGATGTGTACGAAGTAGACTGTCCTCCTCAGTGACTGCCTCATTAATAGTTACATGAAAATTAAAAGACTTGATTTCAGATCAGATCCAGAAGGAGAAGGAAAGCTTCTACAAGAAAGCAAGACTGTCCCCTAAGACAGTCCTTAGTGGTGGGGATGGTGAACAGGGGAAGTGGAGGCATTGCACACATGGCTATTATAAAATAGTAATGTAAATATGAGAACTAAAATCCCAATTTTTGTAATACAGTCTTCAACTAGCAATAGATTTTTTTTTTTTTTTGGCCTTTGTGGAGGTGTGGAAATGGTACACGTTCAGCAGTAGGCATCCTTTGACTCTTCCCCAGGTTAGGGACAGGTGGCCCAGTCCTCCCTGCCATGCAGCATGCCAGGAAGCCGTAGCTCCCAGTCTTTGAGAATAGGACCAAAGCTCCAGGGTGCTTGTTGCTCAGCTGGGGTGTTCCAGAGGTCAGGCAGACTCAATACTTAACAGTTTTCAGCCTAATACAGATTTATCAGGAGTTTGCCCAATCATAAGTTGAAGAGCACATTGGTGTTTCAGAAATTACCAAAAAATATGTGCTAAGGATAAAGTTCAGTAGGTAAAGTGTTTGCCTTCAAGCATGAAGAGCCCCAGAACACATGTAAAGCCCCAGGCTGGGAAGATGGCTTGGTGGTGAAAGGCACTTGTTTGCAAAGCCAGTTGGCCGAGGTTCAGTTCCCCATACCCACACAAAGCCACATGTATAAAGTGGTGCATGCATATGGAGTTCTTTTACAGTGGCAAGATGCCCTGGTGTATCCGTACACATACTGCTGTCATGACTAATTAAAAATTTTTAACTCTTAAAAACATAAAGCCGGGCATGGTAGCACATTCCTGTGCTGGGTAAGTGCAGATAGGTGGAACCCTGAGGCTTGCTGGTCAGGCAGTCTAGCCAACCTGGTTATTCCACGCCAGAGAGACCATCCCTGAAAGAAAAGGTGGACAGCACCTGAGGAACACACACACGTGTGTGTGCACGTATACCAACAAAGATGATAGGCCATACAGAGAGAGACTGTATATGGGTGTGTGTGTGTGTGTGTGAATTTGACTCGGGAAATGATAAGAGAAGCATCCCTATAGCCAAACTGGGATGGAAGCTAGACTCCTTTGAATACATTTTGTTTTACAGGTAAAGTTTTGAAACCATGTGAATATTTTGCATAATTTAAAACAAATTTCAAGGAGCAATTTCTAAGACCACATCGAATGTAAAGAAGCAGATCTGTGACATTGTTACTGAGAAGTTACTGGAGTGGGGGCTGGGGAGATGGCTCAGTGGATGAGGCACAAGCAGAGAACGGAGTTGTGATGCCAGCATCCACACATATGCCAGTGCACATGATGGCCCACCTGTTGTCCCAGTGCTTGGACAGTCAAGGCGGGACACCCAGGGCCAGTGACCAGCTAGACTAGCTAAATCAGTGACCTCCGGTTCACAGGAGAGACCCTGTGGTCAGTGACACGGAAGGTAATGACCCCCAGCATCACCCTCTGGGCTTTGCGTACACAGATCCCCACACATGCATGGAAACATACATTCATCCATAGATACAACACACGTGCTCACACAGAAAATGATTCCAGTTACATTGTAGGACCATAGTTTGAGGCTGGGAAAGTGGCTTGGTGGTGAAGAGTGCTTCCTGTGCAAGCATGAGGCCCAAGGGGCCCTGAGACCTCATGAGTTTGATTCCCAGAACCTGTGAAAATAGCTGGGCATGGCCTCGCTTGTCTATAACCCCAGCCTTCACTGGGACTCGTGAAACCACCAAAGCTGCGGATCAGTGAAGTGACTCGTCTGAGGGAAACAAGCAGTGAGTGATGAGGAGGACACCCACATTCTCCTCGGCCTCCACAGGTATGCGTGCACTAGGTGCCTTATCGTCACACATGTGCTTACAGCTCACACACCACATACACACACGCAAAAATACAGTAACTGGATTGGGCGTGGTGATACCTCCCATCTATAGTCTCAGCACAAAACAAGCAGTCAGGAGGATGTGAGTGCCAGGCCAGCCTAGACTACCAAGTGAAACCTTGTCTCAACAAACAGTCCAAAAAGTGCATTTTCTGCCTTGTCCCTGAAAGGTTAAGCATAGTGTCCCACTCTGTAACCACAGGCAGCCTTCCTACTCACTCTAAATTCCATTTGTGAATACCAATGAGATTAGAGACCTACTGGTCTCAAGTCAAGAGAGAAATTGAATCTGGAACATCAGGTTATCCCAGAAAGCCAAAGGGCTGATTCATAATACTAGAGTTTTCTCCAAAGCCATCCAGAGCTAGTATGGACAGAGCTTGGGCAGTCTAAGACCAGTGACATGCAGGAAAACATATGTTAAACTTCTGAGCTCCAGGGGTATGTAGAAACACAATTTCTTTGTGATTGCCCTTAGAGAATACTAGGGGACTGATTCACTGTTATCAACATCTTTGTTAGAAACAGGGTCTCACATAGCCTAGGCTGGCCTCAGACTCACTTATAGCCAGGGTGATCATGAAGTGGTCCTCCTGCACCTACCTCCCAAGTACTGGGATTACAGGTGCCACCATGCCAGCGCAGCCTGGCTTATTATTTTTTAAAATTGGTAAATAAAGTGAAAATTTTCTTTAGCTTTCCACAAATCCATGACAAGCAGTTTCTCTTGCAGAAGTACTACTGCTAATGAATGAACAACCCAACATTCTATTGAGTCTACATAATACACCTGTGGAAATTTCACGCAATCAACAAAATTAAGAACAAAATTCTAAAACTGGCAGTATAGTTGGTTCAAATACTAACAGGAGTGGGAACAGACAAGAGTCTGCTGAAGTTCTCTGTGGAGATTCATTCGTTACAACAGACTGGGAAACTGCCGAACACATGACTCACTCTTCAACATATTGCAAAGGAAAAATGTGATCGAGAAGAAATCTGTACATTACAAGCATACTAACCAGCTGCAGCATAGGAATCTTGTTTAGATTTTTGTTCAAACAGGGATAGAAAAAAAAAATTTATAGGACATGTTAGAGAATGTGAATGCTACCTAGATGTATAATGACATTAAAAAATTGTGGCCTGTGTGAGAAAGTGCTCTCAGTAGGGTATCCTATCTCTTTTCTTCAGAAGAGTCTATCATATAGAGGCATATATGAAATGCTTACAGGAAAATTATATACTAGCTACAGTTGCTTCCAAAATGCTGGTGGGGTTTGAGTGGAGTGTTAGGCAGGGAACAAAATCCATCATGAGTGCAGACTAGTGTAAGTTTGTTGATGAGTACCTAAAGGACCATTGTATTACCAATTCTCTCAACTTTTCTGTGAGCTTTTCATTTTTCATTATGACAAAAATTTTTAAGTAAGAAACTTGCCACTGTTGCTTCGTAAGAATTTCTCAAAGCAGGGCTGGACAGATGGCTTAATGGTTAAGGCGCTTGCCTGCAAAACCAAAGGACCTTGTTTCGATTCCCCAGTACCCATGTAAGCCAGATGCACAAGATGGCACATGCATACGGAGTTTGTTTGCAGTGGCTGGAAGCCCTGGTGCGCCCATTCTCTCTCTCTCTCTCTCTGCCTCTTTCCCTCTTTCAAATAAATAAATAAAAATAAAATATTTAAAAAAAATTTCTCAAAGCAAAAATCAACTCAGTAACATAATTAATTTGTTAATTTCTTATAATCAAATTTACCACCCTTCTAATTCAGTTTTTGTTTTATAATAATTACAGATTCACAGAAAAAATTTCAGAGATGGCTCAGTTTCCATTATGCCCCCAATCTATTTTCTCCCATTACTGTCTTACTGTATCACATTTATAAACACTAAGAAATCAGCATTGACACATTTCTATTAATAAAACACCAGACTTTATTTGGATTTCACCAGTTTTTCCATTACAGTCTCATTTCTGTTCTGGGATCTAGTCCAGGGAACCACCTTGCATTTAACTATCATGTTTATCTCATCTTTAGTTTGAGACAGCTGCTCAGTCTCTCCTTGTCTTCTTGACCATAACATTCTTAAGTACTGGCAGGTGTTCTAAGGGGTGCCTCCCGGCCTGGGTTTTTCTGGTGTTGTCCTCACGATTGGACTGGGCTTCTGGGCTTTCGTGAAGGAAACCCGTAGGGGCAGTTGCCTTCTCATCCCATCTGGTTGCTCACACGAGCCTCCCTTGTTTGACTGAGGCACGATTGCGGGTTCTCACTGTGAAGTGAAGTGCTTCTCTCTCCCTTGTGCTGCTCTTTGGAAGCAAGTCACCAAGTGTAGCCCACACCTGAGTTGGGTGGGGAAGGTAGTTAAAATATACTTTCTGGAGTGTATACAATGAGGACCTTACAGTAATCTGGGCTCAGAGGTCCACAGAGCTCGCTCACAGGACACGGTATATGGCTGTGCTGTGCAATGACAGAAGGATTCCAAGCAAAAGCAGCAATGGGAGAAGATGTATGGGGAACCAGGTAGAAGCCTGCACGAGTCCTGACTTGGGGAGCCCCTTAGGAGGTATGTCACTGCCCAGCAGCAAGCTGACAAGATGTGCAAAGCGTCATTACCCAGAAGCCTGTGTGAGCCTGGGTGTCCAGCTTTCCACCCAAGCTTGCCAGAGAGGCACTGTGCCTGGCATCCACCATGATCCCATATTCCCAGGATGACAGAAGCATTCAACATTAACGACGGTCATGGTCCAAGCAGGGCAGGCCCAGTGAGCCACATTTACCACTTACACACAGGTGCATACCAGTGTAGAAGCCTCCTTCCTGGTGAGGTTCCCAAGCCCCCAGCCATGGACAGCTTTGCAGGCCTTTTCGAAGACTGCCAGCCGTCACTATTCTTCCTTTTCTGTGCGGAGACATAGCTGCTCATCATTTTCTCACCCTGTGTTATTTTGAGGGAGAAAAGGAATCATGGAAATGTAGCACCTAACAATGGCAGAGTATGAAAGTAAGAATTACAAAATGAAACTTATGGTCAAATCAAGGTTTCTCATGAAGTTTATGCAATACAAGCCTCTTTCTCATGACTTTAATATGTCTCTTGCCCATTTTAAGCATTGCTGTAAAAACATTACTCATATTTCAACTTTCGAAGCATCTCATAACTTTAAGCAATACTTCAGGTTTTGACCTCATTTACTACCAAGTAATTAAAAGAAAACTGTGTGAATTTCAGTAGTAAGTAATAACATTACAAGCAAATCCTGGGTGGACCCTCAGTACAGCATGCACTAGTCATTTACTTTGTTTTAATAGGAAAAGCGTGGTCTTCGAGAACTGCGCGTTCTTGAAAATCTGAAGACTATGATCCAGGAAACCAGTGAGCATACCCTCCCTAAGTGTGGAGAAACCCTGGAGGACAGCCTGAAGGAGGTGCTCCAGAGATGTAAGCCACAGTTGCGATCGTGTTGCCTCTGATTCCCAATGATGCTATGTCCAAGCGTGTCTTCTGGGATACTAGGATGGGAGGCAGAGGAGAGAATTCTTAGCTGGAAGAGGGGTACCAGTGACAGATGTGTCCAGAGATTCATGTGTGTGACACTGATGTTAGCATTGTTTATCTTCATAAAACAATCATTTTAGAGCATTAGAAAATTAATATTTTTGTTTTGCCTTTACAAAAAAAGTTCATAAGGAAATGTTCGATGACCAGGAATATATAGTAAGTTTCTTTATTAAAAAGATGACTAGAAGTTTTACTCTTTTCAGAAAACTGTCCCTTCAGGGCTGGGGAGTGAAAGGTACCTGTTTGTGAGCCTGCCAGCCTGAGTTTGATCTTCCTCAGTGCCCACATAAAGCTGGACATGAGTGACATGAGCATCTGAGATCCCCGCGTGCCTGTGGCAATGGGAGGCTGAGCCAGGACAACCCAGAAGCAGTGGCAAGAGAAACCCTGTCTCCAAAGGATAGAAGGAGGAGACAACCTGAGCTTGACCTCTGACCTCCACACAGCATGTGCATGCCCACAAACAAGCACATCGTACACACAAATAAATAATAAAAATAGAAAAATTAAGCCGGGCATGGTGGCACATGCCTTTAATCCCAGCACTCAGGAGGCAGAGGTAGCAAGATTGCTGTGAGTTCGAGGCCACCCTGAGACTACATAGTGAATTCCAGGTCAGCCTGGGCCACAGCAAAACCCTACATGAAAAACCAAAAAAAGAAAAGAAAAATTAATACCTTAATAAATCCCTTTATCACTTCTTTAAGCAAAATATTTTAATGTGAAGATGCCATTGGCCACAAAATTGTTATTCATTCATTAATATTAAACCATAATGTGAAATTAAAGAAGCTTTATTACTGATTTTAATTTGTTTAAAAATATATTTTATTGATTTATTTATTTGAGGGTGGGGAGAAGAGAGTAATACGCCAGGGCCTCTACCCACTGCAAACAAACTCCAGATGCATGTGCCACCTTGTGCATCTGGCTTACGTGGGTACCAGGGAATTGAACTTGGGTCCTTGGGCTTTGCCGGCAGGCACCTTAACTGCTAAGCCTTCTCTCCAGCCCTGTTACTGACTTTAACATCAGAAGTATGTCAGAAACTTAGCCTCTCCTCAGGTATGGACGAAGAGCTCTCAGCTGGTCCGTGGAGGGGCTGGCAGCTGGAGCAGAGGAAAAGCTGCCTGGTGGGGGAGGCGAAGCCCACGCGTGACCAAGCGCTCTGTGCAGGAGAGCAGCCGAGCCTCTGTGCAGGATGGAGTAATAAAGCTCTACCTTCACTGGCCGGAGGCTGAAGAGTCTGAGCCTCCTAAGATCAGAGCAGAAGGTCTATAGTTGACTCTAGGCTTCTGCTTTTCATTAAAAACATGTTCTTGTTTGTTCATTGTGCCATGTCCCCAACCGACAGACACCCTGGATACTGTGCACAGCATGCTTAGAGATTGGGGGATTTTTAAAGTCACTTTTTTTTTTCTTTTTTTTTTTTTTTTTTTTTGGTTTTCCGAGGTAGGGTCTCTGTAGCCCAGGCTGACCTGGAATTCACTAGGTAATCTCAGGGTGGCCTCGAACTCATGACAATTCTCCTACCACTGCCTCCCGAGTGCTGGGATTAAAGGCGTGCGCCACCACGCCCGGCTACTTTGACTTTTAACACTGGACACTGGGGTGCCCCACACATTCTGTGTCTACACTGACTGGCTCAGTGGCCTCATATAGAATCACAGCATCAGGTATTGTTGCAGTCAGGTTCGCATTGCTGTTAGAAATCACCCAACCAAGAGCAGTTTGTGTGAAAAAGAGGTTTATTGGGCTGGAGAGATGGCTTAGTGGTTAGGTGCTTGCCTGTGAAGCCTAAGGACCCCGGTTTGAGGCTCAATTCCCCAGGACCCACGTTAGCCAGATGCAGAAGGGTCGCATGCATCTGGAATTCCTTTGCAGTGGCTGGAAGCCCTGGCGCGCCCATTCTCTCTCTCTCTCTCTCTGCCTCTTTCTCTCTCTGTCACTCTCAAGTAAATAAATAAAAACAAACAAAAAAATTAAAACAGTAGTTAAAAAATTAGGTTTATTTTGGCTCACAGGCTCGAGCGGAAGCTCCATGATGACGGGAAAATGATGGCATGAGCAGAGGGTGGACATCACCCCCTGGCCCACTTAAGGTGGACAATAGGAACAGGAGAGTGTGCCAAATACTAGCAAGGGAAAGCTGGCTATAATACCCATGACCCTGCCCACAACAATACACTCCCTCCAGGAGGCATTAATTTCCTCATCTCTGTCATCTGGGAACCTTGCATTCAGAACACCTAAGTTTATGTGGACACCTGAATCAAACCACCACATTCTGCCCCTGTGCCCCATAAACTGATACCTATACATGATATAAAATACAATGCATTCAGTCCAACTTTAAAAGTCCCCATAGTTTTTATCAATTCCAGTGATGTTAATGTATCCCCATAGTCCAAGATCTTTTAACTAAGCCATAATACCAAAAAATCCCCCCCAAAACCCATAATGGCACAGAATAAATACTCACACTGCAAAAGATGGCATTGGGCATAGCAAAGAAATATTCAACCAACACAAGATTTAAAACAACCAGGGCATACATCAAACTCTGTAGCTTCAAGTCCAACAACTCTAGTCAGTAACACGTCTCCAAGTTTGATAATCCTAACCAGCAACAAGTCTCTGGAGTTCCAGTTCCACCCCTGCAGCTAGGCTACTCACAGTCCTGGAAAACTTTATCCGGGGCCAGCAACTTTCCTTAGCAGCCATGTCATGGTCCCGGCATCTCCACTGGGTCTCCACCACAATCCACGGTTCATCCTCATGGCCCCATGGGGTCTCCATGCAGGCATCCAGCAAACCTGCTTCACACTGCTCATGGCCATTTCCAAAACACAAGACTGTGTTGCAAACTCAATGACCCTCTCTTTCCTGCATTTCTTATACTCCACAATGCCAGGTAGGGTGCCAATTTGTTAATCCAGGGGGTGATAAAGCAGACTTTGAAGAACAGGACACTCCTTGAGCACTCAGGCCCCTTCAAAAGAGTCGACATTCTTCCTGTTGCCCGAGGACAGGCCAGCTGGCCCAATCTCAAAGGTTGTAATCTCTCAATTGCAGCTGAGTAGGCAGCAGTTCACCCAAAGTTTTTTGTTTTGTTTTGTTTTTTTCTCCTGTGCCATATCCCTCTGCTCACACCAGTTCATTTCTGCACAAAGCAACCCTGCACAACTTCTCAGGACACAGGCATAACAGCAAGCTTCTCACACAAACTGCTACCCAGTCCAAGCAAAGCTCTTTCTCACCCTCATAAGCCAAACCTCACAGTCCATAGTTCTTATTGCATTCAGGTCTTTCAACTCTGACCAGAATAGTCCATCAGGCTGTACTTACAGCACTGCAAGACATCTCTTAGACCAAGGTTTCAAATCCTTTCACATTCCTCTTGAAAATCAGTTCCAAAAGGTCAAAGCCACACAGTCAGGTGTCTAGCAGCAACCCCACTCCTTGGTACCACTTTGCTGTTGCAGTCAGTTCACTTGCTGGTAGAAATCACCCAAGAGCAGCTTGTGGGGAAAAGAGGTTTATTTTGGCTTATAGGCTCAAGGAATAGCTCTATGATGGCAGGGGAAAACGATGGCATGAGGAGAGTGGACATCACCCCCTGTCCACATAAGGTGGACAACATGAACAGGAGGGTGTGCCAAACACTGGCAATGAGGAGCTGGCTATAATACCCATAAACCCGCCCTCAACAGTACACTGCCTCCAGGAGGCATTAATTCCCTATCTACATCAGCTGGGAACCTAATACTCAGAACACCTAAGTTTATGGGGGACACCTGAATCAGACCACCACAGGAATGATCTGCATGCCGCTCAGCAGTGCACATGAGTGTGTTCAGCCTTGACCTCTCCCCTGAGTACAGACCCCATGTCTACAGCCTAGTCCACTCAGCAGGGCACACATATGTGTTCAGTCTGGACCTCTCCCCTGAGTGCAGACCCCTGCATCTACCACTTGGTCTACTCAGGGATCTTGCAAGGCATCACAGTGTAGCATGAGGAGAATCAACCCTCTGTTCCCAGCTCAGCTCTGCCTTCAGCATTAGTGATGACATCATGGCTCACCTCCCTGTGCAGGCTGAGAACCCAAGTCCTATCTCTCTTCCCCTCTTGTCCTTCTTTCCATCTCCATCACCTCCCACCTGCCCTCCTTTATCCCTTCTTCCTGTCTGTAGCAGTGGCTTCTCACTGCTTGCATAAAGCACCCAGCCAGAAGCAGCTATGTAAGGAGAGGGGGTATTTGCAGCTTGTAGTCTGTAGGAGAAGCTGCGTCACGGAAGGGAAAGCATGGTACAGGCAGCTATCCATAGCAGGCAGGAAGCAGTAAGAGTGAGCTAGCACACTGGGGGCCTGCTCCCAGAGCCACACACCTCTTCCGGCAAGGCTCCACCTCTTACGAGCTCCATCAGCTGGGGATCAAGTAAGTATAAGGCTTAATTACAAGCATATGAGTCTGTGAAGGTGATTTTACATTCAAACTACCACACTCCTCTCTTTCCTCTGTCTCTCCCCCTCCTTCTCATTCTCTTCTCTCCTGTTCCCTCCCTCCCCTTATATGCACTTTATT
This sequence comes from Dipus sagitta, assembly GCA_036346955.1. Lineage (NCBI taxonomy): Eukaryota > Metazoa > Chordata > Mammalia > Rodentia > Dipodidae > Dipus > Dipus sagitta. The sequence continues at coordinate 63,460,275 of CM070786.1, forward strand.
GATGATCTCATGGAATCACAGCTTTAAACATCACCCATATGGCAGTCATAGTGCACATCTCTGTTCGGCCTGGATGACTCCCAAATTCCAGTTGGCTGCATCCACCTGCCTCGCCCACTTAAGTGTTCCTCAGTCCTTATCTCAGCGCACCATGTCCATCACCAACTCCAGATCTGGTTCAGCCTTGGCACTGTTACCAGAGTCTGACCATTTACCACTTTGCCAACTACTACCCCTTGGTGAATCACTGTCATCCATCATGTGGGTTTTTCTGGTTGCTTCATAACCTCTCTGCTTCTTTAACTCCATTCTTGTCATTACTATGTTCAGAATTTCCTCATCTGGAACAGATTAAAAGCCAATATCCTCATAATGACCTGGTAGTTTCTAATTCCATGATGGTTCAGAGTAACTTTTTAAAAATTTTTGTCTTGATTTGATTTCTTTGAGGTAGGGTCTCACTCTAGCCCAGGCTGACCTGGAACTTACAATGTATTCTTAGGCTGGCTTCAAACTCAAAGCGATCCTCCTACCTCTGCCTCCCAAGTGCTGGGATTAAAGGTGTGTGCCACCATGCCTGGCCTTCATACTGTGACTTTTATATCTATTACAGTTATTTTCTCACTGCTGGGACAAAACACCCAACTAGAAACAGCTGATGAGAGGAAAGGGTTTATTTCAGGCTCACGGCTTCAAGGGCAAGATTCATCATGAAGGGGAAAACAAGGCATGAACAGCCTGCAGGGTGCTTCATCCTGTCATCTTGTCGGGGTGGAAGGAGCCTAAGTCCTTGGCGTGGAGCTAAGCTAATCAGCCTTAAGGTCCACCCCCAGTGGCACACCTCCCCCAGCAAGACTTCACCAGCTGGGGATTGAGCACGAGGCTTAATTAATCACAAACACATGAGGTTATAGGGACATTTTCTATTCAGGCTACCACAGTTTCTTATCTTCACCTTCCCTCACTTCATTCCGGTCATACTGCCTCCTTACTTGTGCAGTGTGACCAGCACCCTCCTTCCTCCCACGGGGCTTCCTGGAACCTTCTTCACTCGAGCACTGCTGCCTTCTCACTTCTGCAAGTCTCTGCTCAACTGTAAATGGGCAGACCTTTCTTGGCCACTCCATAATGTTCCCCACTCCCTTCTCTTTGGCACTCTTGACCTTTCTATCTTGGTTTTTTATCCATGACACACATCACCACATGACATGCTTGGTACTCATCTGCAGTAGCCTGTCGTCCCTGCTAAAGTAAAGTGAGCTTGGGACGAGCACCTGACACACTGCCTGGTGCTTGCTTGTGGCCCAGTAATGTGCTCATTGAAGTCAGTGGTGAGCTGCCAGCATCTGCTCCTATACAGAATTCTCAGTGTCACTGTGTGCAGTTGAGCCTTGCACATAGATAGCCTTGTGGAATACATTTCCCTTTTGGTTTTTCTTTTATATGAGGCAGATCAGAACATTGTTAGCTGTGTGGTACAGTAACTTTGGAGGGGTGTACTGTCCTTCAGTAACTTCTGGTGAAAAGCATTGGCTCTGCATGGTGATATGTGCCTAAAGTCCCAGCACTCAGGAAGCTGCCTGGGGCAGGCAGGTCAGGAATTCCCAGTCATCCCTGGTCACATGGTAAGTTCGAGGTCAGCCTGGGACATATGAGACCATGTCAGTACAGAGAGAGAGAGAGAGAGAGAGAGAAAAGATGCAAGAATATACTTGATAAGGTTTTGACTTTTTCAAAGCCAATACAGCTCCTGACACACCCAGACAGGGAGACTGCCTCCCACTGAACCTATGATAGCCAGTAAGTGGCATGGATGTGACAGAAAGCTTCCACAAAATAGGCCCTTGCCTTGTGAAGCAAGGAAATGTTTGGTGTATTCAGGGGATTTTCTTCACTTTTAGAAAAGCAAATTTAAAAAACTTATTTATTTGCAAGCAGAGAGAGAATGAATGGAGGTGCAACAGGGCCTCTTGCTACTGCACACAAACTCCAGACACATGTGCCACTTTGTGTATCTGGCTTTATGTGGGTGCTGGAGAATTGAACCTAGGCCACCAGGCTTTTGCATGCAAGTGTATTCAACTGCTGAGCCATCTCCCTAATCCAGAGTTTAGAAAAGCAAAATTTAGAAGTCCAGAAAATAAGCCTTTTTTTCCTATTTTGTGGGTAAATAGTTTGTTGTGAATTATTTCACAGGGAATAAACTTTCCATGGATGGATGTTCTGTCCAAATATGGAGCCAGTCCTGTTGAGGAACAAAAGTGAGGCCTTGTCAGCTGTGTCCTAAGTATATTCACTAAGAATACTCTGATAATGGCAAAGGATCCAAGGACAGCAAGTGGGTTTTCAAGTTAAATTCACAGAGCCAGGAAAGGGGAAAAAAGTAGGAAACAATAGAACCACCCCTAGGAAAGATGATGTCATACGTCTATGCCACAGAAAGAAGGCAGATCTAGTCAACTCCCACTTTATTTTGTTATTGTGTTTAAGGAAAGAAATGATTGTGAACCTAATTTTCAGTCCTTAGATGTTATCTTTGACATAGCTAAAATAAATGGCCCTGATAAAAACGCAGCATTTGAAAATGATCCTTCTCTTTTACTGTATTCCCAGAGGGAGAGGCCAACATCCTGAGAGGAATCCCAGCCCCTGTTCTGTTGTGCAGCCTGGGACCGCCTTGGGATGGGCCTGGGTGGGAAGGAAGGCAGAACTGTCAGACAAATAGGTGACATTCAGTTTAAGCAAATGTAAGAGAAGGTGGCAGCACCCCTCCCCAAGGGATGTCATGCTCCCAAGAAATCCTTCTGGGCTTATTATGAGGGCTGTGAGCCTTAGCTGGGCTTCTAAAACAGCTGAAGCATTTTAACTAGGAGAAAGAAGAGAGGAGGCACTTGCTGCAACCAGAGTGAATAGAACAACACTGACAGAACATTTCTGAACTTGTACTGTGTATGATGAGCTACTCTTTTTTAAAATGTGTCTGTGTAGGTGCACGTGTGTGTTGGTACACATGCATGTGGAGGCCAAAGGACAACCTCGGGTGGTATCATTCCTCAGGAACACCATCCACGTTTTTATTTAATTGAGACAGGACCTCTCATCGGTCTAGAGATCACCAATTAGGCTCGACTGGCTGGCCCTAGAAATCCAGCTGTCTCTACTTCCCCAGGTCTGGGGTGACAGGCGCCCACCACCACACCCAGGATTACATGGTGCTGGGGATCAAACTCAGTGCCAAGCAAGCGCTTTACTAACTACTCTTTGTTTGGCGTGTAGAATGTTTTTGTTGTTGTTTTGAGGTTTTTGGACAGAAAGTCTTGCCAGGTAGCAAAGGCTGTCCTGGAATTCACTCTGTAGCCCAGGCTGACCTTGACTCTCAGCCTCTTCAGTGCTAGAATTACAGTCACAAGCTGCCTGTCCCAGGGAGAAACTATTCTTTTTGTTGTTGTTGTTCTTTATTAATGTCAGATATTTAAAAGATACCTTCTTAGGCATATCAACTGTGTCATCTCATTGAATGAGCGAGTCCATTCTCGTTTATACCTGCCACTAGTGAGTAACTAAGGAGCAGAAGAGGCCCTGACCCTGGCAGGGGCTCAGTACTGTCTTAGGTAGTTAAGCCGCCAGAGACAGGGCCAAGGTCAACAGTCCATCCTGCAGATCAAGTGCCTGTGTGAAGTGAGAACAATTCTAAAAGAAGTATCATACAACGGATGGAAAGATGTTAATAACCTTGGAATTAGAATGGGCTTCAGTGGTGAAACTAAGAACACAATGGAATGTCTAGAGTAAGAGCCAAGTGTTAAGCACTGGAAAGACATGACTTGAGGTGCTGTATCCTTGTCCTGCACTTAACAGCTGTGACTCCCTTTGTGACAGTTTCTGTGAGGCTGAGGATAACGAACAGCAAGTTGTCTGCCCAGGTCTGGGCACGTATCTGTTTAGTCAACAATAACTACAATTATTAGTCACAGGAGTATCCTGTAACCAAAATGCTTAGAACTAAAAGTGTTTGGAATTTTGGCTGGTCTTTAAAAAATACTTGCATATGAAATACTTCGGGAATGGGACCTTAGTCTCAACGCAAAACTCATGTGTTGAAGCCAGGAGTGGGGGGTGGCCCATGACTTTAAGCCCGGCTCTCAGGAGGCTGAGGTAGAAGGGTCACGGTGATTTCGGGGCCAGCCTGGGGCGACACAGTGAGTTTCAGGTCAGCTTGGGAGAGTGCGACCCTGCCTCGGAGAACAGCAGTGAGAGAGAGAAATAAGGAGTGAGGGACTCGGAGACAGGGTAAAGGCATAATTGATCCGATGTGCTGAGAAATTTTAGAGAACGCGGAGGCGGTTCTTGGAAACTTTAATTCAAATGCCCCGCGAAGGCGGTTCTGGCTGTACCATCCTGAAAGTACGGACAGAACACCCTTGTCCTTCTAGTCACCGCACCACCTCCCGAAGCTCGGTCGGGTTGTACGTACTGCTGAGCTCTGAAAGCGTACTGACCCCCGACCCTGCTCTGTTTCAGTGCGAGCAGCCAACGAGTCGGCGCACAGGCTGCAGCAGCAGGAGCAGGAGCGGAGACAGGTAAGCGCCAAGCGCCGCCCCGGCCCGCCCGCGCCTGCGCGCTGCACACACCGTGAGCGTGGTGAGCGTGCCCACGCCGACGCCGACGTGCCCGCCTGTGTCCTGCAGGTCACATGTACACCCCATCCCCTCCTCCCGGAAGTGACATTTGTCCCATGGAAGAGAGAAAATAGAAAACAGGCCTACGTGGTGCTAAACATCCGCCGACGTGGCAGCGAGGGTTGTCCTGCAGCCTGTGCGTCAGTCACGTCATGTCGTCACGTCACGTGGCACGCCACGTCCTAGACAGGGCGCTGGTCGCCCCCCCTTACCCCCGCCACGCCCTGCACCGTGGCATTTCAGTTCCATCTCAGCCCAACACCCGAGATGGAACAGCAGCCTCGGAATTTCACTTCCTGTGATAATTCAGTGATATATTAGATTATCATTTATTATGATGAACTTGATAATTTCGTGTTTTTATTGGCAAGTTTTTAATTTTTATTTATTTGAGACAGAGAGGAAAGGGCAGCTAGAGAATGGTCACACTAAGGCCTCTAGCCACTGCAAACACTCTTACATGTGTCCTGGGGAATCGAACCTGGGTTCTTTGACTTTGCAGCAAATGCCTGAACTGCTAAGTCATCTCTCTAGCCCTCATCAAGAATTGTGTATCTTAACTCATTGCTGTAAGATAATCAATATACATCTTACCCTTGATGTTAAGAAAAATGACACCAAAATAGAAGAGTAGTGGTAAAGAAGGGATTCGGTGGAGGGTGGATTTGGGAGGGTAAATGAAGTGGTGGGAAGGAATTATCGTAGTTTGTTATCTGTACTTATGGAAGTTGCCAATAAAAAGTTAAAAAAGGAGGGTATAATGGTGCAGCACTCGGGAGGCAGAAGTAGGAGGATTGCTGTGAATTCAAGGCCACCCTGAGACTACATAGTGAATTCCAGGTCAGCCTGGGCTACAGTGAGACCCTACCTTTAAAAACCAAAAAAAAAAAAAAAAAAAAAAAAAAAGCTCTATCATGCTACAAGTAATACCATTTTGCATGTGTGTCACCCACATTACCTTCTTGTCTCCTTGGAATGTGTTGTCATTAGCTCAGATCTGTAAGCATAAATAGATAATGGGGTGAACCTCTCCAGGGCTTTAATTTTAATCTCTACATCTTATACTCAACTCTAGATGTCAGGATGAAGTTTGAAATTGAACAGTGTGATGATTCACTGAAAGAACTTGACATTTAAGACAGATGGGAAGGCTTCCCCTGGCAGAGGGCTCCCAGCAGGCCCACTCAGGAAGCAGGGCCATGCGGAGTGTGCGGATGGAATGGCATGGGCAGACTGGTGGGCGAGCTGTGTCAGGGGTGTGCCAGCCTGGAGCATACCAGGAACTGTAAGGCAGACATGGGGCTTGAGTGGGCCATGCCAGGCTGGGCAGCAGATATTTTTTTAACCCTGTATTTTACCAGGTACCACCAGGGATAAAGGCTTTTAATATGGTTGAAGGCAGCTTTTACACTCAATGAGTCAAAAGTGTAGGAGTCCCAAACCACCAATATTAACATAATGTGAGCTAAGGTAAAAGCAGTGTCTGAATTGTACGATGTAACAAAAGGTATAATTTATTATAAATTGTGGCATTCAAGCCAGACCTTGATTAGCAAGTAAAAACCCAGTTGCTGAAAGGTAAGTAGAAAGCTGTTGTAGTGAGTGTGGTGTAAGCAGAGACAGAAGACAGGAGGAGCCCGTGCAGAGGAGACTCTTTGTGACTTTCTAAATTAAAAGACACTTCCTGTGATTTTTAAAAAATGTTTGTGCTGGGTCCTGTGGTGCCTGTATCCCAGGACCCGCAAGGCTGGGATGGAAAGACACTCCAATCCAGAGGTTCAAGCCAAGAATAGACAACATAACAAGACCCCGTCTGTTGCAGTTACCTTGGGTTGCTGCGAGGAAACGCCCAACCAAAAGTAGCGCTGGGGAGGAAAAGTTTTATTTTTGGTATACAGACTTGAGGGGAAGCTTCATGATGGCAGGGAAAAAGTTGTAGAGCACAGGCTGGATATCACCTCTGCCACAGCAAGTGGGAAACTACAGCAGGAGAGTGAGTCAAACTCTGGCCAGGGTCCTGGCAATAACACTGGTAAAGCCCACCCCACCAGCACACCTCCTCCAGCAAGTCTCCCCCTCCCACGTTGCCATCAGCTGGGGACCAAGCATTCAAAACATATATGTTTATAGTGGATATCTCATTCAAACCACCACAGCAGCTAAATGAAATCTTTAGATGTAAGAATATTTTAATCCATATCGTGTTGATAATAAACTAATTTTGTGAAGAATTAAAATGAGGGAGTGTTGTTTTGACTTTTTTGAGGTATGGTCCCATGCAGCACTGACTGACCTGAAGCTCACTATGTAGTCAAGGACAACCTTGAACTCCTCGATCCCAAGAGCCGGGACTATAGATGTATGCTACCACGCCTGGCTTTAAAAATTAGCATTTTGGAATATACTAAAATGCTAATTCACCAAGAGTTAGTGTTGAGTTGATGAGCTTATAGTTGTAAGAAGCTATGCCAATCTTTCCCCTTGATAGTTTAGTGAAATTTTAAGTTATTAAAGGGGTGCATTGTTACAGCCTAACAAAAAGTGAAAATTCCTTACATTCTTACTGGGACAAGTCTTTAGTCTTATTTATTTTGTGTTAGTCTAATTGTTGGTTCCTACTCCTGTTGGTTTGTTTTGCTGCTCTCCCTGGCCTTTCCTGAGATGTTGGCTGTATGCACACACGTACACACATACACACTCACACATATGTATGTTTATGTGGACTTACATAGGTGTTTGTATGTTATATGACCTCTGCTTGCACTTTACTGCCTGATGTTTATTGTTGCTCTTGGTTACCATGCCGGCCACACTTTGTATACTTTAAAGGCTCTCAGGGTAAAGTAAGATGGGAGTAGTAATGGAATAAAATAGACTGTTACCATTAATCAGTAATTCTTTTATTTCAAGACAATTTGTGGAATTCTGTAGGAAGTAAATTGATAAGCATCATTCATCCAAATCACATTTCCCACAATTATATCCAAAGCACATTTAAAAGAACAATCAATGTGCATTCCACAGTTATTTGCCATGTCTTGAGAACTACCAGTAATACACAGTAGCATTTGGGTGCTCCCAATAAGATTCGTGAGACCTGAAAATAGAATGGACGTGTGACATTCACCCGGTCTGAAACCTTGGCCATGGGGAGGTAGGGCTACAGTGTCGCCAGTGCTGGGCAGTCTCCTGCACCAGCAGCGCTGCAGAGCACACTGCACTGCCTCTGAGGCGAACGCGAGGGCTCTTTCCTCTTGCCACAGTCGCGGACTCACTCAGCTCCTTTGTGATGTCATGAGAGCAACAAGACCTCATTACGCTGTTCTCGATAGTTTGAAAACAACCATAGTTCTTGCCAGGATAAGCAAGTGCAAAGTACTTAACGTCTGCATATGTTGCTGGTCTCTTTAAAGCAATTGTGGACAGCCTTTTGAACTGACATTTTATACCAAAGCAGTTTTTCTTTAAAAAAAAAAAAAGATTATTAGCATATAAAGAGTTTTTAGGTATGATGGTGTTTTCAAACATTTTTTTTTTGTTTCCCTTGCCCTCAAAGTAGTTTTTATTATGTCTGTGTAAGGCATGTGTAAAATTAACACCAAATATACTTATGACCGATGTTCTAAAAAAAATAAACATTTGGGGGGCTGGACGCGAGAAAGAGAGAGAGAGAGAGAGAGAATGAACATGCCAGGGCCTCCAGCTACTGCAAATAAACTCCAGACACGTGTGCCCCTTGTGCATCTGGCTAACGTGGGTCCTGGGGAATTGAACCTGTCTTTACAGGCAAACACCTTAACCGCTAAGCCATCCCTCCAGCACTGTTTAGTGTTCTTTTTATTTGTTGAAAATAAAGTCAAACCAAATACCATTCTGGTAAAGTGTATTTACCTTTTTCTTTCTTTTTTTAGCTTACAGTTTTTCCACTAGAATATCACAGTTCTGTGCTGTTTTTTTTTTTTTTTCATTTATTTATTTATTTGCAAGGGGAGAAGGAGAGAGAGAGCGAATGGACACCCCAGGGCCTCCAGCCACTGCAGATGAACTCCAGATGCAGTGCCACTTTATGCATCTGGCTTTACGTAGGTATTCAGGAATTGAACCAGAATTGTAAGGCTTTGCTAGCAAGTGCCTTAACTGCTGAGCCATCTCTCCAGTCAGTCCTGTTTTTTTGGGGGGGGGGGTGGAGGGAACAAAGTTTTTAAGATAGGGTTTATAGCCCAGTCTGGCCTTGAACCTAAGATGATCCTCCTACCTCAGCCTCCCAAGTACTGGGACTAAAGGAATTCACCACCACTCCCAGACTTTTTAAAAAATTCTTTCAAGAACTCTATGCTTTGTTCATTTTTGAAGAGTTCCAACCTATAGAGCTAAAGTGTTCAACAGTAATGTGTTGAAATTCAAGCATTTCCAAATGCGTTCCACGAGGAAGCCCCCCCTCCCCAGCTCTCCTCCCAACACTTGGCCCCTGCTCAGGCCCCAGCTGTCTGGGCAGCATGTGTCAGGAGAAAGTTCAACTGAACCTTGATCTGCAGACTCACTCAAGTCTCTGTGCTTGAGACCTTTGTGTCTACTTGGCAGCAAAGCTGCAGCCAGAGCTGTTCTGTCTTGTGAAAGAAACCTTTAGCTGCCTGTGGAAAACTGTCTCTCCAAAACCTGCTCTGTGCCGCTTGGTAGAAGAGGCATAAGTGTGGGTGTTAAACAGACCTGATTTAGCAACCCAGCTGGTAGAATAGGCCAGTGGAGAAATACTGAAGGGTCCTTAAGCCTTCATTTATGTGTAACATGAGAACAGAGTAATGTTACAAGAGGGATTTTCAGATATGGATGAGCAGTACCAAGCAACCCACCCTAGTGTGCATACGAGAAGGTCTCATTGCGGCTGACAGGAAGCCCAGCTCCGGCCTGTCCCGAGCTCGCTGCGTCCTGGGGCTAGCGTGCAGGTTCACAGTCCAGCCCGAGGCCGCCGCCAGGTGGCCTTCTTCCCACAGCCCAGAATCAGCCAGCGGGCGGGCACAATGACGTCACGCACCCTGTACTTTCTCATGCTTCCATTTGTCATGGGTCCTGGTGGCCTGTTTCAGGGGATTAGATGGAATCCAGACCTCTGTGAACGTGTGTATGTCCAGAGTACTTTTAAGTCCACTCCCAGTCTGTCGTCCTCTTCCTGCTTAGCTCATTCTTGTGAGTACCCCAGGGTAATCGTGGAAAGTACCCTTGGGAAGAGCAGATCCCGGTGTGTCTTCTTTCTGCAGCATGTCGTCTGTGTTATTGTGCTCCACCTGCGCATAAAAGTTAAGGGCCATCTCATGAGGAACGTAGAAACTTGATACAGATGTTTTAGGTGTTAACTTGCTGTAAGGACTAGACCTGAAGTGGAGGAGATGTCATGAATTCTCTTCTAGTGACTAATAACCTACAGTTCTCGCTGATGTACCTAAAAGAGGCTTCATGTCAGACCGATTTTAACTTACCATGGTTCTTTTAGCATATTTTTAGACTTGATTAAAAACGTATGTAGCTAATGGGAACTTGGTGGAAAATAGAAATAAGCAATTTTACATGTATGTTTGTCATTTAAACATACTAGATGCCCTGGGGATACAGCTCAGTGGTAGAGTGCTAGCCCTAAGTCCTAGGTTCAGTCTCACTACCAGTTTGATCACTAGCACCATAAAAGTACTAGACACCTTGGAAATTACAGAAATGTTTACATGTTCAATTATAGTAAGAAAAGCATTAAATATTTCTAATATGTCACATTAAGTTTTTTGTTTTGTGGGTCTTAGGAGGAAAGGGTGGTGAGACAGTCTTACTCTGTAACCCAGACTGGCCACAAAGTCATCCCAATCCACCCCATTGGCCTCCACAGTCACAAGAGCCCAGCCTGATACGCTGTATTCGTATTGGACGTTGAAACTAATGCAGCATTGTCCTCATGACTTCCTGGCTGACTGTCATAAATATCTAAGCATCAGGAGGCCTTGTGTCTTCTGCATAGAGAAATGGTTGTCTGCAAGTTGCTAGACTTTGGCGTTTTCTCTTCTCAGGCATACAATGACCATTTGACAGCGAGCGAGAAGCAGCGCCTGCTCCAGTGGGAGGAGCTCGTGAGAGATCAGCCCCGGCAGCGGGCCGCAGTGGACGAAGAGCATGGGCGAGCCTTGCAGAGGCTCAGAGAGCAGTATGCCGAGATGGAGAAGGACCTGGCCAAGTTCACCACGTTTTAAGAACTTGATCTCCAGCAAGGATGGATAAGTGAGACAGCATTGACTTTTTCCAGAATGCTCCCACCAGCCATCCAGCCTCTGCTTCAGGTTTAGCAATTTACTCAGGACACTCTTAGGTCACCAGAGAGAAACTGCTGGAACCCGATCACAGTTCGGGGGAAGAATGCTTTAAGTGCCTCCATGTGATCCTGTGGGGAGGAGGAGGAACGGAACAGCCTTTCTTTTCAGTAGTTAGCTTGCAGAGCTGCAGGTCTACACTTCTGCAGAGAGTTGAGTTCATTCCACGCAGGGTTCATGTAGCTTCTCATTGTGGCTTTACAGGTGGAGCCATGGCCGTCTTTCCCAGCTCCCTGGTAAGAGCGGACAGCCTCTCCTGTGACAGAGATGGCTGTGGTAGTCTTTGAACAGCCTGCTGGGATGTTGCAGAGCAGTACAGTGCCATGTGGCCTCCAGCCTTGAATATTTTTATCTCCAAAACATGCTTAGGAGAAACCTCTTACCAAAAATATATTGTGACTGTCAGCCTCTCCAAGAATCGTCATCTCACCCGTAGTATTTGCCTCATTCTTGTGGCTATTTTGCCGTGGGTATGCTTTCTAGGGTAAATAACGTCTGTACATGTTTCAGCTGCTTAACGAGTCATCAGCCCTCTGCCAAGAAATCCCTCTAGAGCCACATAAAGACCGGCTCAGAATGAACCAGAAGTGTTTGTCTACATGGCAGATGACCCGTGTTCAAGGAAAACCCCTCAGTGTTGCCGTCTGTTCTCACAGGTCAGTACATCAAGACCAAGCACACTCCGTCTGTCACATTGTCATCCTCACAGGACTGCACTTAACTATCGAATTAAAGAGCCACATCGATTTTTATTTGCCATAAAGTAAACAAAAGCACATGTATTAATTTGAGGAGATACGTGGCAAATGAGTTTGAGGTATGGGTTAGCCTTGCTGTGTGTTCTGTTGCCCTCAGTAAAGAAAGGCAAGAAAACAGCAGCTCTCTTGTGCTATCTGAGTGTCGCCACTGCGGGAAACACAATGCCTGCCTGTGTAAGTGTATGGCTCACTGTCAAGCTTCGTTCTTGCTGCTTGTTGAAAATGTGATTAAAGTTAATAGAGGAGATGAAATACGTCTTTGAGATTCCTTTCAATAACACTGAGCTTGGGCCAACTTTCTCTGTCCACTGCTGTTGGCTTGACAGGTCCATCAATCATCCTCTGCTACCTGGACGAAAAGAGCTCTTGCTGACATAAAGGCATGTTGGGATTTTCTTAATTCTCCTTCAGTGGATAGGCAAAAAATGCTTCCAAAAATATCCCGCACATGAAAAGGGAGGGGAGGGAGCAGTAAATGAAGATTCCCTTTGTATCATAGACACTGTTTAGAATCCACTAATTGCCACCACACACAGAGCACACACTGTCACCCAGTCAGGGTTCCATGTGCAAGAGGGAATGCACAGCCACCCAGCCGAGGGTGGCTTCTGATGCCTTTTGTGCATCACACATGAATAACAAATCCTCTACTTTTGAAGTCTTTGGGGTCATACCAAAATGAATTGATGGAGGCTTTAAGCTTTAAACATTAAGATGCTCAATTCTTGCTTTAAACATTGTTAAATATTCAACACACATTAAGAGTCAGTTGGTTCACTTTATCCTGACAGTTTTAGGGGTGAACACTTCTCTTCTGTTTCCCAAGTTTCAAAATTGCTTTTGTAGACTAGGGGCATGGCTCAGCAGTTAAAGGTGCTTGCTTGCAAAGCCTGCTAACCTGGATTCAGTTCCCTATTCACCCATGTAAAGTGACAGACGTTTGTTTGCAGTGGCAAGAGACTCAGATGTGCCCACACACACACACACACACAAATAAATTTTAAATTCTTGCAACATTGTTTTTGTTACATATTTTATCTTACATAGAAATTAATTTTAAGCTAGGCATGGTAGTGCACACCTTTAGTCCTAGCACTTGGGAGGCAGAGATATGAGGATCTCCATGAGTTTAAAGCCAGCCTAGGGCTACAGAGTGAATTCTAGGCCAACCTGGTTAAGAGTGAGATTTTACTTTGAATAAAAAAAAAATTTAGTAACACACAATATATAACATTTGTCTGTGTTGAACACAGATTCAGTGGGATGTATGTGGCTCATGGATTGACTGTAATAAAGATCACAGTGATCAGAGACCAGTGGATGATTTACAGTTGCTGAGAACAGAAGCCCTGGCCAGACAGCAAGAGGAGAAGGTGTGTGCCTTGTAACACATAGGCCCCAAGTGTAATGGGTCTGCTCTGCAGCCAGTGTGAACAGTGCTGGACTTCGTTAAGCTTGAAGGGAGTGAGGGTATGTGCTCATTATCACTCTTGGAATGATCTCTCCTGCCTCTTAAACTTAACAAAGAACAGTCTGGTGAGACCAGGGAGGGATGAAAGTCAGCTCTCAGAACAGATATTATCACCACTATGACTATGAACTTTGGTATTAGAGGAGTCTGGGAGCTAGTCCTCCTGTGAGCTAGTCCCTCGTGAGCTAGTCCTCATGCGAGTTAGTTCCCTCCCTCCCTGTTTCAAGTTGCTCTGCATGGACTTGATTCTTGGCTTTGATAAATGATAGATGTACCTACCCCTAGCAATAACATTAAAGTCTTAAGTGAAAATATTGTATAAATGGTACAAATTTCAATAATTCTTTTCCTTAAGATTTATAGGGAATTAAAAAATTTTTCACATTTAAGGGGAAATGGTTCAGTACTTAAAGGCACTTTTGTGTACAAAGCCTGTCAGCCCAGGTTTGATTACCCAGTACCCAGGTAAAGCCAGATGTACAAAGCCTTGCGTGTGTCTGGCATTTATTTGTGTGTCAGAGGCCTCAGCACACCCACACTCACTTTTTCTGTCACTTTCTCTCTCTGTCTCTCAAAAATATAATATTTACAAAAATAAAATAAAAATTCATTTAAAATATTTATGTTTAAAATGACAGTGGTGTGTTCAGCACTAAGATATCTCTATCACATTTTCCAAGTCTCAGGAATCATTGCAGAAGAAGTAACAAAAAGAATGTAAGAGCTAAAAGGAGGGGAGGACACAAAGTGGCCATGGTATTCATGGCCTCACAGTGGCTGATGCTACCTGTACAAGACCTGCATAATAGAGAAAAAAATGATGACATGAAAATAGGAGAGAGGTTAGTTGGAAAGAAGAGATTCGGTGGAGGGGGAACTTGGGAGGGGAAAAGAGTGAGTGGGAGAGGGTTGTGATCATGGTATATTGTCTGTATGTACAAAGGTAGTCAATAAAAAGTTTTTTAATATTTTATTTATTTACTTAATTTGAGAGAAAGAGAGGAAGAAAATGGGTGCGCCAGGGCCTCTGGCCACTGGAAATGAACTCTGTGCCGCCTTGTGCATCTGGCTTATCTGGGTACTGGGAAATCAAACCTGGGTCCTTAGACTTCACAGGCAAGCACCTTAACTGCTAAGCCATCTCTCCAACCCAATAAAAAGTTAAAAAAAAAAAACTTCATGTTTAGCATATCTTAAGCAGTATGAAAGTGAAAGGGGTTGGGAGTAGGAAGGTGAACCTAGGGAAAAGAGAAGGGTGGTGGGAGAGGGGACAAGGAGGTTAGCCAAGAGTCAGTGCATATATTAATTAAAAACAACATGTACATAACACACATAAGTAATCCACACACAAGATGCAACATATGCAGACCTGGAGAAGAAGGCGTGCCAGCACTGCCTGGACCCTAGGTCTATTTCCACCAAATTAAAAAAAAAAAAAAAGCAGGGCTGGAGGGATGGCTTAGTGGTTAAGGCATTTGCCTGCAAAGCCAAAGGACCCAGGTTTGATTCCCCAGGACCCACGTTAGCCAGACGCACAAGGGGTCACACGCGTCCGGAGTTTGTTTGCAATGGCTAGAAGCCTTGGCGCGCCCATTCTCTTCCTCTCTCTCTCTCTCTCTCTCTCTCTCTGTCTCTCTCTCTCTCTCTCCCTCCCTCTTTCTCTGTCAAATAAATAAAAATAAAATTTAAAAAAAAACGTTCATGTCATCAGAAATACTTAAGCAGCTGTTTTGGAAGTGTGTGCTTTTTAAGAGAATCATTGTTAAAATTATAGTAAGACCTTTGTTACAAAGAAAATGCTTATGTAGTAATTTATGTAATATGTGGTGTATTAAAGTATTAGAAACTTTAGCTATCAAGGGGCTGGAGAGATGGCTCAGTGGTTAAAGTACTTGATTACAAAGCCTGTCTGCCCAGGTTCAATTCCCTAGCATTCACGTACAGCCAGATGCACAAAGTGACACATGCGTCTAGAGTTTGTTTGCAGCAGCGAAAGGCCCTGGTGCACCATCCTCTCTCTTTCCCTCTTTCTTTCTTCTTTCTTTCTTTCTTTCTTTCTTTCTTTCTCTTTCTCCTTCTTTCTTTCTCTCTCTTTCATTTCCCTCCTCACAAATAAGCAAACTTTAAAAATTAACTATCAAATAATGCATTGAAGTTGAAAGCATCAATACCTAAGTTGACTCAGGAAAGGTTTGTTTTATTCAGACAGGGTGTTGTACAGCCCAAGCTTGCCATAAGCTCACTATGTCACCAAGGCTGGCTTTGAAGTGCTAATGCTCCTGCCTCCAACCCTCAGGTGCTGGTAGGGCAAGTTTGTGTGACCACACCCAGCCTCCAAGGAAAGTGTTTTTTTTTTTAATATATATATATATATATATATATTTACTTGAGAGAGAAAGACATAGCTGTATATAGAGAATGGATATGCCAGGGCCTCCAGCCACTGCAAACTCCAGACACGTGTACCACCTTGTGCATCTGGCTTTATGTGGGTACTGGGGAATTGAACCTAGGTCCTTTGGCTTTGCAGGCAAGCATCTTAATGCTAAGGAAAGTTTTGACACTAAAGAATCATCTTTCAGTTATAATCTAAAATTTATAGCAAAGCACCAGCAGGTGTCACTCTGATGAAAGATTTTTTTTTTTTTTTCCTCCTAAGGAGTTTGGAGTAGATGGCCAGTAGCATCTATTGACAAAGATATTTAAAACTTAAATTCAAGATATATAGCAGAATAAAAACAACAAAATATAGTCGTTACTCCGCCCCCCCCCAAATGGCTAGGAATGCTTTTCAAAATCACATTTTGTCCCAATTTTCCTCAAACCACCACACATTCATTGATGATATAGTTGATGTTGGATTTTCTTGGGGACAAAAACACAGGGGCAGACTGGAGAGATGGCTTAGCAGTGAAGGCACTTGTGTGCAAAGCCTAAAGACCCGGGTTTGCTTCTCCAGTACTTACCTAAAGCCAGATGCAGAAAGTGGCACATCCGTGTGGAGTTCTTTTGCAGTAGCGAGGCCCTAGCATGCCCATCATCTTTCTCGTGCCTGTCTCTCTTCTCTTTGTCTCTCCCTGATTGCAAGTAAGTAATGAAAAAAAAAATTTTTAATCAGGGAAATTTGGTAGTTTGCTGGGCTTTATATATATATCAAATGTTAGAAAGTACAAGTCAAAGGATCATCGTCTGAGCATGTCAAGAAGCTCCATTCTCCACAGTGGGTGTCGGAAGAGCCTGGGGAGCCCTCCTTCTTCCTCCAAACTCAGGAAGAATGGTGAGTAACGTCAAGGCAGCATTTAGACACTGGAAGTGTAACTGGTGGAGTCAGTGCTGGGAGCTGGAAGGCATTCTTCCCCACCTCCTGGGACCGCGCGCCCAGTGTTCAGAGTGAGACCCAGAAGCCTAAGTCGTGAGTGTGCTCTGTCATGAAGGAGTTTACAGTTGAATAGTTCCCATGTCATAATAAAATGGAAAAACTATTATTCAATAAGTAGTACATGGCTAAACAAGCAGTCCCGTGTGGGACTTTGTGAGCTCCGATGAGGGAGTTACTAAATATTTAACACTTGGGTCATGAGGATTCAAATGAGAAAAGGCAGTATGGTTTCATGAGCATTTTCTGGATCACCTATATTCCCAGAAGTTTTATTCCTAGGGTTAGAAAACTGATTAAATTATCAAAAACACAGCTGTGGGGCTAGAGAGATGGCTCAACGGTTTAAGGCACTTGCCTGCAAAGCCTTATGACCTGGGATCAATTCCTCAGTAGCCATGTAAAGCCAGATGTGCCAGGGGGTGCCCTGCTGTGCCCGTTCTCTCTGTCCTCTCTATTCATGCAAATAAATAAATAAAAGTATTTTTAAAAAGAAACTCAGACTTCACTCTCCATTGCAGAATCTGTTTTTCTTTTTCAGAAGGTTGCAAGACCCAAGGAGATAAACTACCCCTCACACTGCAGCCAAGCCACAGCTGAAAACACAGAGGAATTAGGAAGACGAGCAAGAGTGCCGCTTCCATGGTGAACCTGACAGTCAGCCCCAGGGTGAAGGAGACAGACCGTGAGGACACCCAGCACCTACCAAAGCAGAGATCCAGAGGCTCCTAAGAGCTCATCACTGAAATACACTTAAAATTCACCCACCACTGCTCAGGGAATTTTGTTGAAGAGGGGTCAGAAAGATTGGAAGAGCCACAGGTTGAGACATCATGCCCAGAGGCATTCCCTCCCCAGCAAAAACAACTGACTGCTGCCCCCACACACATAACCCACAATCCCATGGGGAATACCTGCAACCCCACTGAGGAGGATCCCTAGCGGAATGGGGGCAGGGATGAGGGGAAAGAGGGTACCAACACATGATGTGTCCATACAAAATATGTTGCTAATAACAATTTAATAAAAAAAAAAAATCAGCTGAGCCAGGGGTGGAGACACCGCTTTTAACCCCAGCACTTGTGAGGCTGAGGTAGGAGGATCACCGTAAGTTCCAGGCCAGCCTGAGACTACAAAATGGATTCCAGGTCAGCCTGGGTTAGAGGAAGATCCTACCTTGAAAAACCAAGAGAAAAAAAAAAAAAAACAGCAGGAAATACTCCCGGCACATTAAAACAATAATTTATAGATTTCTTTGATGTTGTAACCAAGCTAGATAAGACTAGAATGGGAAAGTATGGCCATTGAGAAACAAGCCCTACATTTTAGCCACACTCCCAGCTAAATTTATACAGGGACTTTAATACTCAGATGGCTTTCACATTGGCTCCAACTTTAGTAATTAGTGCTGATGCTGTAAGCAGTGGAGCTATGCAAGTAAGCGGCAGAATGAAAATATTTCGGAAGGGTTACTCTGGACTCTGATGCAGGAGAATGGGTAGAGAAAATTGCTTCCCTGTGCATGAATTCTCCAGAACGTAGCTGAATGTAGCAGTTCTTAGTGTGGGCAGCGTAGGGATAGAGATGAAGGTGCTGGCTAGGAAGATTAGGTGGGACTCTGAGCATCCGTGATGAGATGGGTCTGTGTGGTGTTTCTGTCCCCTGCGACAGATAATCCGCCTGTTTCGCTCTATGTGGACTTGTTCACCCACACAACTGAAAGTGTGCCTTTGAGGACACCATCGCTGTAAAGTACAAAAGTGGGGACAGTTACTAAGGGGCCTTCTCTGTGTCTTTGAGGGAAATACCTTACATATATGTGTACATATGCATGTATATATTCTATGAAAAAATATGGGAGTTTTATGAAGCAGCTCCCCCTATTTCAGGATTTCTCATTTTCCCAACCAGAAGACTAAAGTATTCAAAGAATACGTCATATTCTCTAACATGCCCTGCTTCAGGCATGCACTCAGCGTGTATTTGGAAAGAGTTCTCTCCACGTGGTCAGGCTGATTGGGAGTTTGGTTAAGAAAGCTCTTCCCTGGCCCGGCTTGTTTTGTGTTTTATGAGTGATCGCACGTGAACGAATACATGAACACGTCCCAGTATGTGTGGGCAGAGGTTGTGAAACTAGAAAGGGGCCGTGAAGGGGAAAAGGTCTTAAGAAAGGATTGGGGAGAAGGGAAAATGGAGAACAAAAAAGTGATAGAGCAGGAAGGAGACTGGGGCCATTGACTGGGAAGGGGGAGCAGGGGAAGAAACAAAGTATGGGTGAGGAGCCCGCAATGAAACCCACTACTCTCTGCTAGTAGAAAGAGAAAAATAAATTAGTAAAATGAAATTTTAAATAGTAAAAATAGAGTCAATTCAGAAGTGCAGCCCACTATTATTTCTAGAAAATTTTACCAATTGTCTTTTTTTGTCCCCTTAAGGAAATATAACTTAAAAAGACATAAAAAGACTAGATGTGTTTCATGACTTTTAATCTATGCTGTCAGGTGTCTAAGCAGCCTTTTGTCACTGAGTTGATTCCAGCCATTTGCTATTTCTGGAAAGATTTTAAGGTAAACTAGTGCTGAAGTACTGACTGGAAATCTTGCTGCTTTGGGGAAAACCACCATTTCTTCTAATTAACAAAATTTCTAGCCCTTCTCATAGGTCATCTGTGTGGAACTTAGAAAGCCTGTCCCGGTAGAAGGAAGGGCACACATGTCAACCAGCCTGTGAACCCTCCGAGGCAATCACATCTGACATCGGTATGGGCCACGTCTGGGTGCCGGGAGCCAGTTCTCCCCTGCAGAAGCTCATGCTCCTTCAGAGTCCCCTCTGAAGTGGCACTGCCAGGAGGAAGCGTGTGCAGAGCCTCTTAGTTCTGGTCACCCAGGGAGGTCTCCTTACACTCTGTGAGTGCCCTGTTGATCTGCTCACACTCGGAGCGCCATACTTACAAAGAGCTGCAGGTAGCAGGAGCTGCGTCCTCCTCTCTGATTCCTTGACCTCCCCGCTCAGCAGCACTGTTCCCTGAAGCTTCCTTCTCAACATCACCAGCTACATCCTTGGAGCCAAATCCTAGGACTGATCAGTCCTTAGTTTTCGTATCATTTTACATAATGGTTGGCACAACTAATTACTCCCCTTTCTAGAAAAGCTGAATTTCGTTTGGCTGTCCGAACGCCAGGTGTTGCTGGTTTGCTTACTTCCCTGAATATCCTCTCTCCCTCCCCTGATTTTTCTTCAGAGCTGAGCCTTGCACACACTGGTATATTAGTTACTTTCTCTTTGCTATGCACAAATGCCTGGAGGATACCAGGAAGGGTTTCATTTTGGCTTAGAATTCGAAGTCACACTCCGGCATGGCATGCAAGACATGGTAGCCAGAGCTCGAGAGGTCTGGCCACATCAGCCCACGGTGGGCAGGCAGAGAGGCACGGATGCGCCCGCTCTCCCGGCGTTCTCCTTGTTTCACTTCAGGCTCCCAGCGCACATTTAAGACGGATCTTCTCACCTCAGCCTAATCTAGAAACTCCCTCACAGACAGTCCCAGACATTTGTTTCAATGGCAGTTCTAAGTCCTGTCACACTGACAACCAGTGACTAGCCATCACACTAGGCAAGGGCTCTAAAACTGAGCCGCATGCCCAGCACTTAATTCTCTTGGAGAAACGGTCTCACTGTGTAACTGTTGCTGGCTTTAAACTTTCTCAGAATACTCCAATGACTTCCTCTCCCATACAATGAAACTCAAGCTCTTTGTGGTAGCCTCCACAGTGCCAGCCGTCTCATTTCTGATCTCCCGTCCTGGGCACTTGCTTCATCTAGCCTCACCAGCTTTTGTGATCTTCCACTGTCCCCCCAGGGTGCTCCTTCTCCCACTTCCACTAGCTCTCTTGGTCCATGTAACTTCCTCATCTCAGTCTGAATGGCACCCTCCATTTTTCTTTCATTTTTCTCCACCACTGGAATATAAGCTCCATGAGAACTTTGTCTAGTCCACCCAGCATTCTCAATGCCTGGAATACTGCACTTACTGTGTGAACAGAGTGGATGGATGTGGGTGAATGGATGGGTGGGTGCATGGATAGATGAATAGGTGGGTGGGTGAAAAGTTGGTGAGTATGAATGAGTGGATGAAGAGTGGGGTGGGTGGAAAGGGGGGTGTGGATTGATGGGTGGGTGGGTAGAATATGCTATAGTCTCTCGCCTAGATTTCTTCACACCTGCTATCTTTAAGTGTACTATGAAAGAGCTGAGGCATTTCTCAACATCCTGACTCTACATTGGGTAATGGATTTTTAAAACATATTTTTATTTTGTAGAGAGAGAGGGAAAGAGAATTGGTGCACCAGGACCTTTAGCCACTGCAAACGAACTCCAGATGGTTCCTTGGGCTTCTCAGGCAAGCACCTTAACTGCTAAGCCATCTCTCCAGTCTGGATAATGGATTTTTAAAAGGGCTGGAAGAAGAAAAAAAAGGCTGGGCGTGGTGGTGCACGCCTTTAATCCCAGCACTCGGGAGGCAGTAGGAGGATTGCCATGAATTCAAGGCCACCCTGAGACTATATAGTGAATTCTACATTAGCTTCCTCTAGAGTGAGACCCTACCTTGAAAAATAAAAAATATTTTAAAAAGTACTGGAAGATAGAACATTAAAGGATTCAAAGTAAACTGTTGAATGACAGTTTTAGGTGCAGATGTGCATAAGGGAAGCAGTGTTTTATAAATGTTTATTTATTTATTTGCAAGCAGAGAGAGAGAAAGAATAGACATTGTCAGGGCCTCTTGCCACTGCAAGTGAACTCTAAATGCATGCAAAACTTTGTGCATATGGCTTTACATGGGTCCTGGCGGATCGAACCCAGGTCATCAGGCTCTGCAAGCAAGTGCCTTAACTGCTGAGCATCTCTCCAGCCATCAGCATTTTCCTTAATGAAGCATATCATACTGTTCAGAGGGGAAATATTGCTTAGCAACTGTTGAAAACTTATTTGAATAAAATATAGTATGTATTAACTAATATAATTATATTAATTTTATAATAGATGTGTGTTTATTTAAAATGTTTACTCTCTAACTAGAAAAAATTCAGTACTTCTTATTCTTCAGCGAAGCATCCAGTTAATGCTGTCTGTTAAGAGCACATATGACCTACAGAGTGAATTCCAGGTCAGCCTGGGCTACAGTGAGATGCTACCTCAAAAAACAAAACAAAAAAAAAAAAAAGAAGAAGAATAGATGACCATTGTATTATAACTGAGTCAAATAAAACTGTCTGAGGATCATGAGAGATAATATAGTAGAGAATAAGAATGCTGGTACGGCATTTAAACCTTAGCTGTAGTCCTGGTTAGTGGGGGACCATGGATGAGCTACTCAACCTCTGTGCCTCAGTTTCCGCATCTGGACAGTTGGATTAGCAAAGGTACCAGTATATACCTCTTAATATGAAGACTAGATGGCTTGATACATGTAAGTTTAAAAGAAACTGTGCTGTGTGTAATCTTTGCCTAATAACAACTTTGTTATCACCATCATCATGGCATTGATCGTCCATTGGGAGTTACTCTGAAAGGTTGATAGGTCATGATCATAAGAAGTTTAAGCTTCTTAACTTGAAAGCTGTAACAGTTCCCCTTGGAGCACTTAGCTGGATTAGCTTTTTTTCTGTGGTCTTAAAATACACATTAAAGCCAGAGAAATACTAGTTTTGTAAGTCCTTAGATGGCACACCCTCCCAGCTGGGGCCACAAGTGATGTCACATTTCAGGAAGAGCAGCTCACATATTCCATGGACTCAAAGGTATATCTTAGGATAAAATGTGGCTTACTTCTCATTCCTGGGCTGGATTTTGATTCAGACCCAAATTAGAGAAAAGGATGGCCTTTCAGATGAGTTTTTGCAGAACCCATTTTGATAGCACTTAACTTAACAAAGTTATGTGTGATCACATTTAGTAATTTTGGTAAATTTTCTCATTTCTGAAAACAAGCTGTGCTTACACTGTTTCAAAAGAATGTGGTTGGTATGTGTTCAGGTTGTCTGGGAGCAGCCTCTTATCTGGAGACCAGATTCCAAAGTCTAAGTTCGGCGTGGTGCCTGAGACCGCACGCCTGGCTTTGTTGTGTGTGTGCATGTGTGCGCCCAGCCCAAGCGCATGCCTCCCCCGTCTGGGAACAATGCGGTACACATCACTTCCTGAAATATTGGAGTTGGAAGGCAATTATCTGCTCACAAAACAGGCTGAAACAACAGTTCCTGATATTCTCCTCAAATACTTTAACTTCCCAAGGAATCCGGAAAAAATAATTCCATGATCTGGTGTTATGAATGAAGGTATGGCATTCCAATCTTCCTACCCAGAAGACAGTGAGCAGAGGTCATACATTGCTGTCCGTTTGGTGTGACTAAAGGGTTTTGGTGAGCTTAGTTTATGAATAATGGTCTGTCTTGTAGGTCCTGTGAGATGAAGGCCTAGGGTTCTTGCTGTCCACTTTTGGGAACTGGTCAGAGATCACTTTCAACATGTTTTCCTTCTGTTTCATACACTCCGGGTGAGGAGTGTCTTCTTTTTGCAAAGCCTGGGGATACATATCATCAATCACATTGTGACTGTCAGTCACCATGATGGACGCACACCATGTCCTCTGTCAGTCACCGTGATGGACACTCACCATGTCCTCTGTCAGTCACCGTGATGGACGCTCACCATGTCCTCTGTCAGTCACCGTGATGGACGCTCACCATGTCCTCTGTCAGTCACCGTGATGGACGCTCACCATGTCCTCTGTCAGTCACCGTGTTGGACCCTCACCATGTCCTCTGTCAGTCACCGTGTTGGACGCTCACCATGTCCTCTGTCAGTCACCGTGATGGACCCTCACCATGTCCTCTGTCAGTCACCGTGATGGACGCTCCGCTCACCATGTCCTCTGCCAGTCACCGTGATGGATGCTCACCATGTCTTCTGTCAGTCACCGTGATGGATGCTCACCATGTCTTCTGTCAGTCACCGTGATGGACACTCACCATGTCTTCTGTCAGTCACCATGGTGGACACTCACCATATCCTCTGTTAGTCACCGTGATGGACACTCACCATGTCCTCTGTCAGTCAGCGTGGTGATGGACGTTCACCATGTCCTCTGTCAGTCACCGTGGTGATGGACGCTCATCATGTCCTTTTCTCTCTCTTTTTTTTTTTGTGATTTTTCAAAAGAAGGTCTTGCTCTAGCCCAGGCTGACCTGAAATTCACTCTGTAGTCTCAGGGTGGCCTTGAACTCATGTTGATCCTCCTACATTTGCCTCCCTAGTGCTTGGATTAAAGGTGTGCACCTCCAGTTCCAGCTACCATGTCTTTTTCTAATAGCAATGATATAAATATGTGGTTCTTGCCCTGTGAGACACTTTAATGAACACAACCACAAGGGCCTGAAACAAATAGTTGGAAAACAATTGGGAATTATATTTTGGAACTTGGTCTTTTCAATAGGAAGAAATCATGTTCTTAAAATGGACTTTTGTCCCTTCCAGAGAAGCTTCAGAAGAGGCTTGGTAGAAAAGATGAATGCAGGGTAATGGCAGAAATGAAGAGGCAGAAGCTCACAGGGTATGTGATGAGTCAGCTCATTTAATGAGGCTAAGAACTTAGTACACTTTGTGACATAAGGTAGCTGCATAACAAGTATTTCCTTGTAAATAGCATGTATAGCCAGGCCTGGAGGCACAGGCCTAAATTCCAACTATTTGGGATGCTGAGGCAGGACCATTACAAGTTCAAGGCCTGCCTGTGCTGCAGAATGGATTCAAGGCTAGCCTGGGCAACTTAGACTCTGTCTCAAAAAGTAAAATGAGGGCTGGGAATGTAGCTCAGTATTAGAGAATTTACCTAGCCTACATGAGTTCCCTTAGTATTGAAAAGAAAGCTGATATAGACATAGTATGTAAAATTTTTACATTTTTTTTAGAGAGCGAATTGAATGCCAGACGTTTGTGCCACCTAGTGGGCATGTGTGACCTTCTGCTTGCCTCACCTTTGTGTGTGTCTGGCTTATGTGGGATCTGGAGAGTTGAACATGGGTCCTTAGGCTTCGCAGGCAAGCGTCTTAACCGCTAAGCCATCTCTCCAGCCCTGTGTGCATACTTTTTATGACTGAAGAGCCAGTCCTCCCTCATGTGTGACTCCATAGCTCATGCTCTCTGTGTTCTATTACCCTTCAGAGGGAGCCACAGAAGATCCCCAGCGGGATACTAAGAACAGGAGTTTAGTCTTCCCAAGAAAGGTAAGTCCCCCTTCGCACAGGAGCATATTGGATTGTTGAAGACATAGGAAGTGCTTGGGTAAAGTTCATGGAGGCTAATGATGGAGGCTTCAAAGTGAGGACTTCACACAGACTTCCAGGGCAGGCAGGCTACTTCATAGACCTTCTTTCCTGAGCAAAGAGGCCGTGGAGCCCAGAGCCCTCATCTGTGGTCTTGATGGCACTTCAGAAGAGCTGTGTCTGAAAAATTGCAACTCATGGTCATTTGGCTGGAACCAGAAACACGCTGTCCCTCCATCATCATGGCAGTGATCATGTCAGGAGGAAAACGGAGGTTATGACCATGAGCATGGGATTGGAGCAGTCACAGCCTCACCCCACCCTGGCTATATAAACCACACATGTTGTTTTACCCTCTCCAAACCTCAGTTTCCCCACTGTGTTGCCAAGAGGGCTCCATGATGCCATATCATTGATGCAATTGAGGTAGACTCCAGCAGTGTTCAAATGTTCAATAAATGTTCATTAGCACTTGACTATCAAGCCACACCACAGTTTAGACAGCCTTGCTCATATATTAACATCCTTTGATCCTGTCACGCCCATAAAGTGGGCGAGAAATGTGCTATTATTCTCATCTGATTTTGACAACTGAAGTTCAGAGGAGGGTTAAGTTCCTAGCCTGAAGTGATTTAGTGGCAGGTTCAGGACCTCAAGATCTAGGGCTCTTTCCTCTGGGTTTTCCAGTAGTCCTTACTGAAAACAAGATGGTGGCAGGGAGCCCCAGCTCTCGGGAGCTGATGGGAAGGTTTATGACAGCAGTTTCCAAGCATGGACCACGTACTCATTACTTGAAGGACCTGTTGGTGTCATTCTGATCCTCAGGTGAGATGAGGAAACACAGTTAAATATCTTTCTTTTTTCTGTAGTAGGATCTTTCTGTAGCCCAGGCTGGCCTGGAATTCACTATGTAATCTCAGGCTGGCCTGGAACTTACAGTGATCCTCCTACCTCTGCCTCCCAAATGCTAGGATTAAAGGCGTGCACCACCACGCCCAGTTTATACTTCTTAAGGACTCCCTTCTACTCCTAAATTTTTGTTAAAGTGCTTCGATGAAACAGTGATGGGCCCAGCTCTGTTTTGGTTAACATTTGTACTTGATCAGTAGAGCTCTAACAAATCGCCGGGGATCACCATTCTGCCTGAGTCACTGTGTAGGGTGGGTGTTGAGAAAGGAGTCAGGTGTGGTGGTGGGTCCTGTAATCCCAGCACTTAGGAGACAGGCAGGAGGATCACTGTGAGTTCAAGGCCAACCCTGGGTTACAGAGTGAGCCTCTGTCTTAAAAAGCAAAACAGAAAAAGAAAAATCAGGAATCTCTGGCCTCTCGTAGTTTGATATTTACAAAGTGATGATTTAAGTACATACTGTGAATTACTGTATTTAAAGTAAGCTGCAAAATCGGGCACAGCTCTCTATTATCATCTAGTTCTTTGTTTCTTAGCTTTTGTTGGCAGAAGTCAGATGTATCTAATAATAATTTAGTAACATCAGGCTGGCGAGATGGCTTAGCGGCTAAGTGCTTGCCTGTGAAGCCTAAGGACCCCAGTTCGAGGCTCAATTCCCCAGGACCCACGTTAGCCAGATGCACAAGGGGCACATGTGTCAGGAGTTCATTTGCAGTGGCTGGAAGCCCTGGCATGCCCATTCTCTCTCTCTCTCTCTGCCACCTTGTCTCTGTCTGTCTCTCTCAAATAAATAAATAAAAATAAAAACAACAAAAAAATTAAAAAAAAAATAATTTAGTAACATCAATAGGTTCCTCTCCCTATCTCCCCATCTGTGTGTTAAGATGTATTTAGAGCTAGATGTGGTGGCTCGTGCTTGTAATCCCAGTGCACAGGTGGCTGAGGCAGGATTGTCAAAAGTTTGAGGTTAGCCTTGGCTAGTGAGTTCAGGTAGGTGAGCTCCTGTCTCAAAAAAAAAAAAAAAAAAAAAAAGGAGGAGGAGAAGAAGATGAGGAGGAGGAAAGAGAGACACGTGGCTGGGCGTGTTGGCTCACACCTGCAAACCCAGCATTTGGGAGATGGAGACAAGAGAGTCAGGAGTTCAAGGCCGGCCTAAGCTACATAGCAACACATTTGGGGCCACCCTGGGCTGCCTGGGGCTCTGTCTTTAAAAAAAAAAAAAAAAACAAGTAGCCAGGCATGGTAGTGCACGCCTTTAATCCCAGAACTGGGGAGGCAGAGGTAGGAGGATTGCTGTGAGTTCAAGGCCAGCCTGAGACTACATAGTGAATTCTAGGTCAGCCTGGGCTAGAGTAAGACCCTACCTCAAAAAACCCAAATAAATAAATAAATACAAAAGAAATATGTACAAAGATCTTTGTTACTGCTCTTCACATATTAACAAAATACTGAAAACATGAATTTTCATCAGTATGGAACCGATCAAATCAATTGTGGTATATTTAAACCAGAATAGTATCCACCCATGAAAAAGGGAACAGCAGCACTGTACAGGGTGATGTATATCTTGCAGATAGGTTGTTAGAAAAAAGATAAATCTTGCTTTTGTGGATTTGGATACATCTGGAACATCTGGAACACTTGGAAAATAGACCAGCAACTGGTACTCACTGCCTCAGAGTGGGGGCAGAGCAGCCAAGAGCCTACAGGTCTGTAATAAGAGGAGATTTGCTTGTTCCATTTCTTGTAATGCCTAAATATTTGCGGTCAGGTCCTTGTATTGCTTACCCAAAATTCTAAAAAGCTACTTATGAAAGAGAAGAGCTTTTTTTTTGAAGCCAGGCATGGTGATGTGTGCCTTTAATCCCAGAACTCAGGAAGCTGAGGTAGGAGGATCACCATGAATTTGAGGTCAGCCTGGGGCTACAGAATAAGTTCCAGGTCAGTCCAGGCTAGAGTGAGACCCTGCCTTATAAGAAGGTTTTTTTAAAAAAATGTTATACCTCGAAAATTATTATTATGCAGTATGAGAAAAGGTTTAGAGGATATTTGAATTAAATTCCTAGAAAGCCCCTGAACAGCCCCGTTCTTTTTCCCCTAGCGTCTTTCATGTGACATCAGGGGTGCCTGGTGGAGTTGAGATAAAGGGATAAATGAGAGGAGATCGTTTTTCTCACAGCGCAAGGCTGGTCCACAGAAGATGCCGTGCCCCCGCCCCCCGCCCGGCAGTCACAGAGTCCACAATGTGGCCGAGGTTTTCTTGTGGTAGTCTGGTCTCCGTGACCAGTCAAAACATTAGTAGTTATGCAAGAAGAGATAAGGGTTATCAAATCTGATGGGGCAGGATGTAAGCTGATGGTCGCAAGGGGAGGAATTTCTCTTCTTTCTGGGCTTCTCCCGGCCCTGCTGAGCAACATGACACAATCAGCGAGGCCTGCCTAGAGCTGACGGGCTTCCTCTGAGTCACTTCCGTGCTCTGCAGCCAAGGCCATGCGCGCAGACTGCGGGCCCCGAGCCCAGCGCCCGGCCTCTGGACGATGGTGGCCTCCAGTGCTGTTGGGCTGGTATTCTCAGTTTGCTACAAACAACCCACCCTGGGTCTCTGGAACCGAAGGGAAATTCAGGAAATAACTCGGGCTTTCTTTCACCAGGAACTACTGATGAGTCCCTCCGTCAGGGGGTGGACAGAAGACACGAAAGAAAGCAGTGGCAGCAGACCCTGTAGCTCCAAGGGCAGTTTTGATGTGGTTTTAGGTTTTTATTATCGCCACGGCCCAAGAAGGCCTGCACCCAAGTCCTTCGGCCTTATGTTTGAAACGTGGGAAGAGGCCATATGCAGTAGATTTGTATTAGAACAAGATGCTGTGCCAACCCGAGCAAGGTGTATTGCGTTAACTAAAATCCACGGGGAAGGGTGCTCTCAGAAAATCTGAAGCGTCCACCTGAGGCAGGACAGAGAGGGGAAAATGGGGGACATGGGAAGGGAAAGAAGCCCCGTGCTGAGATGTGGCTGGCAGCCAGAAACGTCACCATGCTGATAAAAACCACGTCTTCCAGAGACAGCTCTTATCCTCCGGAGACATCTCAAGTAAGGATGTTAAAAATAACCAACTGTGCTCGCCCAGGGCCTTGAACTTTACAGCGACAGCACTCCTCTCTCATCCTTAAACCCAGACAGTGCACCTCATAAAACCACCTTAGAATTTCAGTTACAAAAGGACTTTTTTATTGGTGTGCCTGTGAGCGTGGTGCATGCACGTGCACACGTGTGTGTGGGGGGGCGCACATAGGTGCACACCCTGTGTTCACATCTGCAGAGGCCAGAGGCAGATGTCAGGTATCCTCCTCAACGGCTCTTTTGTCTTATCTCCCTGAGAGTGTCTCTCAATGCAGCCAGAGTGCCCCGTTTTTCAGTGAGACTGGCTGACCAGGATGCCCCAGCCATCCACCTGTCTTTGCCCACCACAGTGCTGGAGTCACAGGCATGTACAGCCATGTTCCACTTTTCTATATGGTTTTCGGGGGATCAAACTCAAGTCCTGATGCTTGTACAGCAAGTGTTCTGAGCCATCGAGCCATCACCCAGCGCCATAAAATCTTTAAGGTAAGAAAAAAAAGTAAACCAGCTTATATTTTTTGTACTTAATTTTTATGCTTTGCTTAATCTTTAGATACTATTCTAAATCAGTTCTTTGAACAATGAAAATTACAAAGACACAGAATCTTAAATATAGTCATTGTAAATATGCCCAAATGTGACTGTCTTCAGAAGTCTACACTGGATCTTCGGAATGAATACTAATACCCTTTTCTTCTCTCTCTGTACGTTGTACCCAGTACTCAATACGTATATTCTCCCCTCCCTTATCTCTGCTTAATGCTATCATTAACTTGGTCTTTTAAGGTCCCAAAATCCTTTGTGCCACAGTTGAGGACTCGGCTTTGCCTAAGCAGAGATGCCTGGGTGGGGTGAACTCCTCAGGCTGCTGTCTGGGCTTCCCCTCCCCACCACCATTCAGACAACCACATGATAAGAAGATGCTGTTTGGGCCTGGAGAGATGGCTAAGTCATTAAAGGTACTTTCTTTATAAAGCAAACGGCCTGGGTCCCATTCCCCAAGACCTACATAAAGCCAGATGCACAAAGTGGCACGTGTGTCTGGAGTTCATTTGCAGTGGCAGGAGACCTTGGCATGCCCATTCTCACACTTACTCTCTCCTCTGTTTCTCAAATATATAAAAACTATTTTCAAAATAAAAAGAATACCCTATTTTCACTTTGTTTTTAATGTTTTCTTGTTTGTTTTTTAGACAGGGTCTCACTATGTAGCCCAGGCAGATCACAAACTCATGATCCTCCTGCCTCAGCCTCCCGTACCTGGCAGAGCCTTCTTGTTTATAAGCAGAGTTTTTTGGCCAAAAAGCCTGGGCTCCAGCAGCCCCAGCCAGCTAGCCTCAGCTGCCTGTCCCCGATGTGCCAGAGACAAGTCATGGTGAAAAGCGGAGAGCAGATTTATTCAAAGTGGACACATCTGGAAGAAGAAAGGGATCCAGAACCTCAAGACATCGTCAGGGCGCTGACATGAGTGTGAGGTTTAGAGGAAGAATTGGGGCAGGGGCAAGAGGTATGCATAATTTAGCAGCCCTGGTAAAGGTGCGGTCCCCACCCACCTCTGTCTCAGTTTAGGTTAATGTGTTTATTGATGTTGTTCACCCAAGAGGCTAGTCCTGCGAGGTGACCTGATCCAGGGTGCAACTTCTCCATCACAGAGTTCTCAGCTTGGAGTGGTCTGCCCTGCCTACACAGGGGTGTTGGGGTATTTCAATCTCTCCTCGTAGAGGTGTTTAGTCATCTGTCTTCTTGATCCTGGAACCCAAGGTGACTCAAGAGAAACGAAAAGAAAACAAGAGAAGAGAGGAGAGGAGAGGAGAGGAGAGGAGAGGAGAGGAGAGGAGAGGAGAGAGGAGAGGAGAGGAGAGAGAGAGAACGGGGCACAAGGACTAGGACTCTCTCTGTCTTCAGCCTGATGGAGGCTGAGACAGTCTAGGTAGACAGAGCCTCCTTGAGTGATTGACATGACAGTGCAGAGTCAGGTGGAGTTTGAGCCCTTGAAGGCAGAGGTGCCAGGCTAACACCCGGGCACAGGGACCTTGTGGGGCGAGGGGTGCTATTCAGCAGAAGGCTTCTACACGCACCCGTGACAAGGTGATGGGGTCACGTGAGTGCATGGAGCAACGTCTTGCTCTTTCCTAGTGCTCTTCAGAGCCTTTTGCCAGAGCTCAATGACAGTGAGTCTGGGCAGTGAGTGGTCCCAGGCCCCTGGGAGGCTACACACTGGCTCAGCATCTTGGATATCCCACAGACATGTCGCAAAAACACCCAGAGTATCCTGAAAACGTTTGTTTCTTATCATTTTTGTTTGGCTTAATTACATATTTAAAAGTTTTTATTGGCCTGGAGAGATGGCTTAGTGGTTAGAGTGCTTGCCTGCGAAGCCTAAGGACTTATATTCTACTCTCCAAGTCCCGCATAAGCCAGACACAGTGACACAAGTGTGCAAGGTCACACATGTGCACAAGGGGGAGCACACATCTGGAGTCCTATTGCAGTGGCTAGAGGCCCTGACACACCAATTCTCTCTCTTCGTCTCTCTCTCTCACACACACTTTTGCATACAAAGGCAGTCTGTTGGTCTTGTCTCAAAAAGAAAATGACAGTGTTCTATAATTCCTGGATTTTCTTTTTTTTGCCTCATTAATTCACACGCAGTGACACCTTCTGAGATGCCATGTTCCTTGTCACCTGATATTTTTTTGGGGGGGGGGATTCAAGGTAGGGTTTCACTCTAGCTCAGGCTGTCCTGGAATTAACTATGTAGTTTCAGGGTGGCCTTGAACTCATGGCGATTCTCCTGTCTCTGCCTCCTGAGTGCTGGGATTAAAGGCATGTGCCACCACGCCCGGCTTGTTTTTGGTTTTTGAAACAAGGTCTTGAATATCCCTAGTTGGCTTAGAACCCACTATATAGCTCAGGGAGACCTCAAACACAATATAGTCCTCCTGCCTCAGCTTCCTGAGTGCTGGGATCATACGGGGGACACCACTGAGGCTCCCCCACCTGCTTGACTTTAGCAGGCATTCAGAGGTGACATAACCATTTTCCTAAAAAGAATACAGCTTTATTTACTGTCATGAAAATGGTTGAAAGCAATCCTAAGATGTCTTTTTGCCATTTTTTACAGATTTGTAGCAAAAGTGGCAGGCTTGCACTCTGAAAGGAGGCAGTTGGCAAGAGCCTGTCCTTGTCCTGCGTTTATTCTTGACCCCAATGGGCAGCCACGGTACACAACAGCCGGGAGGTCTTTCCTTCTTTAGAAGTGATAGAACCTATCATTTTTATGTAATAATAAAAATTTTTTAAATCTAATTTTTACACAGCCAAGAGCAACATGGGGAACTAGGAAATTCCAACAGCATGCCAAAACTTCTTGGCAACAGCCATTGTGGCTTTCGTCTGTTTCCTTAGTGCTTAGCTTGAGTTTTAAAGAGTGCTTCTCTGGATGAGTGGATTCAAATGACAGTGGATGGCTTAGTGTGGCTCACAAGTGATGCTGGTCATACAACCTCAGAGAGTGTGAGAGTTCCAAGCACCCCAGCAGTTACCTGTATGAGCAGATACTCAGTGGAAACACACAATATGCACATAACAGCACCTGGGACCTGTGGAACAATTTGTAGAACAACCCTGCAGGCTGGAGCAGGGAGTGTGGCCCAGTGGTAGAGCACTTGCCTGGTGCTATGAGGCGGTCCTGGGTTCCAGCCCCCACAGTGCAAGAATAGAAACAAAGACAAAACCTGCAAACTCACCCGTCACTCCAGTACTTCGCAACACAAATGGTGCTTGTTTCCAAAGTGTGTGGACTCAAAAAAAGAAAACACGCTTCCATTTCACAAAAATCTTTTTCTTTTGCATGTGTGTCTGTGTGTGTGGTGTGCATGAGTGTATGGGTGTGTGCATATATGTGTGAGTGCATGTGTGTGCAGAGGCTGTGTGTGTGATGTGTGTGTGTATGCTTGTTCATATGTGTGTGAGTGCAGAGGCTGTGTGTGTGATGTGTGTGTGTATGCTTGTTCATATGTGTATGAGTGCAGAGGCTGTGTGTGTTATGCGTGAATGCCTGTGTGTTCATATGTGTGTGAGTGTATGTGTGTGCAGAGGCTGTGTGTGTGTTGTGCATGAGTGCATGTGTGTTCCTGGCTCCCCAGCCGCCTGGCTCTTAGTTCCCCAACTTCCCAGCTCCCTGCTCCCTCTGCTGAAGAGTGCTTACAAGTGTAGTGAGTAGGCCTGATCTCCCAGTTCCTCACTCCCAGTTCTCCAGGTACCCTCAATATACTTGTAACCTCCGTAATCTGTGCATCTGTGATTATAACCCCATCCTACTCCAATCTGATTCACATTTAAAATAGAACACTCAGGCTGGAGGGATGGCTTAGCGGTCAATGCACTTGCCGGAGAAGCCTAAGGAACCATGTTTGACTCTCCAGATCCCATGTAAGCCAGATGCACAAAGGGGAAGCCCAAGCATCTGGAGTTCTATTGCAGTGGCTGAGGCCCTCGTGAATTCTCTCTCTCTCACTCTCCCTCCCTCTAAAACAAATAAATCAAATAGGATGCTCACTGAAGATCATCCAAGGACAAATTATTTCCTTCTCAATAAAATAAGACTTTTTCCCCAAGATGGGTAGACCACAATGTTTAAAAAGTCAGAAAACTGAGAGATCTCCACCAAAGATGCTTAGACCCACAATGGAAGCCTCCAATAAAGACATGGAGAAAACAATAGAAGTTGAATCCCAAAATGAAAACACAACAAGCTATGTGACCCTGACCAAGAGAGTTGCTGAACTGGAAGCAAATGATCAAAAAACCAATAATCATGTAGATGAAATTGAGCAGAATCATCTCTTAGAGCATGCAGTATTTGTCACAAGGCTTAACTGAAGAAAACCAGAGAGGCCTCAAAAGAGAGATAAATGAATTGAAGGTGAGCCAACCAATAGAGGATCTCAATAACCAACTGATTAAGCTTAAAGAAGACTTGATCAAATGCAAGAATGACTTTCAGGAAGCATCAAGAAAATCAGACCTCAAACTAAAATTGCACCTCAAAAAAGAGATGGACAGGATTCAAAAAAGCACAACAAGCCAGGCATGGTGGTGCACGCCTTTAATCCCAGCACTCAGGAGGCAGAGGCAGGAGGATCACCATGAGTTCAAGGCCAACCTGATACTACATAGTGAATTCCAGGTCAGCCTGAGCTAGAGTGAGATCCTCCCTAGAAAAACTAAAAAAACTAAAAATAAAAAATAAATTAAAAAATTTTTAAAAAACCCAGAAAACAGAAATCAAACAGAGTGTTTAAAACCTCTCTAGAACCCTTCACTAACAGAGTCACTCATGTGGAAGACAGAACCTCTGAGCTGGAAGACAAGACAGAAGAAATTGATCGAGAGTCCAAAACTTTACTAAGTTCAAAAAGATCATGTGAACTGAATACAAGGGAACTGTGGGATATCCTAACACAATGAAACATCTGGATCATGGGTACACCAGAAGGGGAAGAAATCCAGGCCAGAGGCATAGAGAACATGTTCAATAAAATTATTCAAGAAAAAAATTGTTTTTTTTTTGTTTTGTTTTTTGAGGTAGGGTCTCACTCTAGCTCAGGCTGACCTGGAATTCACTCTGTAGTCTCACAGTTGCCTTTAGTCATGACGATCCTCTTACCTCTGCCTCCCAAGTGCTGTGATTAAAGGCGTGCACCACAATCTTGCAAAAGAGAGGCCCAGATACAAGAAACCCATAGAATACCAAACAGGACCAAAGAAGAAACTCACCAAGGCACATCAGAGTTAAAACTCTTAACAATGAAAACAAAGAGAGAGTGCTAAAAGCAGCAAGAGAGAAAGAACTCACTACATACAAAGGCAATCCCATCAGAATTACCTCAGCTTTCTCAATGGAAACCTTGAAAGCCAGAAGGACCTGGAATGTAACACTTCAATGTCTGAAAAACTATGGCTTCCAACCAAAACTACCATGCTCAGAAAAAGTATTTCTCATAATGTATGGTGAAAGGAAAACCTTCCATGAAAAAAAGTCAGCTGTATAATTATATGAACATAAAGCCAAATCTACAGAGAATACTTCAGGGAATACTACATACAGAAGAGTTGAACAACAAAAAGAAGATCACAATAACCAAAACTAGAGCAGGTTCAAAAAAGTACAAAGCCCAAGAAAGCACCAAACCCCATAAACACCCCATCATGGCAGAGATTAAATTGAATCTCACAGTTATAACCTTAAATATCAATGGTCTGAACTCACCCATCAAAAGACACAGTTAATATGGTGGATCAGAAAAATGGACCCTTCTATCTGCTGTCTTCAAGAAACCCACCTCACCACTAAAGACAGACACCTCCCCAGAGTGAAAGGATGGAAAATGATATTCCAGGCAAATGGAAATTATAAACAAGCAGGTGTTGCTATATTAATATCTGATAAAACAGACTTCAAACCAAAAGTAATTAAAAAGGACAAAGAAGGCCACTTCTTAATCATCAAGGTAATGGTCCAACATGAGAACATCACAATCCTAAATCTACATGCACCAAACACAGGTGTACCACAGCTTATAAAACAAGACAT
The DNA here is from genome assembly GCA_036346955.1 of Dipus sagitta. Taxonomy (NCBI): domain Eukaryota; kingdom Metazoa; phylum Chordata; class Mammalia; order Rodentia; family Dipodidae; genus Dipus; species Dipus sagitta. The sequence continues at coordinate 63,495,850 of CM070786.1, forward strand.
ATTTGCAAAAAAAAAAAAAAAAAAAAAAAAAAAAAACAGAAATAAACACCAACACTATCATAGTTGGGGACTTCAGTACTCCACTATCACTAAGACAGATCACCCAAGCAGAAAATTAATATGAAAATAATAGATCTCAACAACACCACAACACCATAGATCAATGAAACCTAATGAACATCTATAGAACGCTCCACCCCAATTCTACAGAATACACATTATTCTCAGCAGCCCCTGGAACCTTCTCCAAAATAAATCATATATTAGACCATAAAGCATGCCTCCCTAAATTTAGAAAAATTGGTGTAATTTCCAGCATCATATCAGATCACAATGCGTTAAAGCTGGAAATTTAACAAGAGAAACATCAGGAATTCCACCAGCTCCTGGAGACTGAACAACACACTTTTAATCAATGAACAGGTTGTAGAAGAAATCAAAAAAGGAATTGTAAATTAAAACATACCCACCAAGACTCAAGGAATTTTGTGAGGGAGGGGGTGGAAAGATTGTAAGAGCCACAGGTTGGGACATCATGGCCAGAGGCATGGCCTCCCCCCAGTATCTGCTGCTCCCACAATGAATAACCCTATGGATAATACAGCAGCCCCACTGAGGAGGGCCCCCTGAATAATGGGGGCAGGAAGGGGGAATGAGATGGTCCCAACATATGATGTATCCATGCAAAGTATGTTCTTCATTAAAATAAAGTATACTGATATGCTCCAGGCATACCCCTATGACTAAATACATACTTAGTATAAGATGTGGGTATCATAAAACACATGTGGGGTTGCCTTCCATTATTCTGTTAATGGCAGAGTCAATTCATAGCAACCCTCTTCAGAGAATGTTGTGCATGTATGTAGGTTTTGTTTTGTTTTTCAAGGTAGGTCTTGCTCTAGCCCAGGCTGATCTGGAATCACTGTGTAGTCTTAGGGTGGCCTCGAACTCACAGCAATCCTCCTACCTCTGCCTCCCAAGTGATAGGATTAAAGGAATGTACCATCACACCTGGCTATGTTTTTAAAGAATTGTTGAAGGCCTAGAGAGATGGCTCAGCAGTTAAGGCACTTGCCTCCAAAACCTAACTTACTGGGATCGATTCTCCACTACCCTTGTAAACCCAGATGCACAAAGTGGCACATGCATGTGGAGTTTGTTTGTTAGAGGCTCTGGCATGCCCATTCTCGTCTAGATCAATCTATCTATCTATCTTCGCCTGTCTCCCTCTGCTTGCAAATATATATATTAAAAAATGGTTGAATAAACCCTGGTGTGCTGACACATACTTTTAATCCCAACACTTGGGAAGGGTGAAGGAGGAGGATCACCCTGAATTTGAGGCCAGCCTGGGCTACAGAGTAAGTTACAGGTTGGCTTTATCTAAAGTGAGACCTGCTTCTAAGTGAATAAATAAATAAATTTGGTTGAGCACAATGGTATACTGACACATGAGTGAGTAATTACAATGCTCAGAGCCTCAGAGCCGTGGAAAGATTTTGAGACATGGGCATTTGTGCCTGATATTTTCCTCAGGAGGCATTTGCCATAGGCTCGTTTCTAGACTCTCAGTACCAGGCATGTATTCCCTACTGTGGAGAGGGCCTCCAGTCTAATTAGAGAGTGACTGGTTTCCCCCATAACAGATATGGCGCTGTTGCCCCAGATGGCACATTTGGCCTGGCTGGCCAGTCTTAAGGCTTGCAGGGTCCACTGCTGTTTACCACCATCGATGACTTTTCTTCTACATTTTCATGTGCAATGCCCAGCTTGCAGTCAGGTGTCATTATGCCCACAAGAAGCGAAAACAATGAGTCTGAATGCAGAAACAAACAGTAGAAGGGACACGTGGGATTGTGACAGTGGCATTTGTCACAGGCTAGTATGTACTTGTACCACTGACTAGTATGTTTAAGGATGTAACAAGATTGGGAGTTTGAGCAGAACTGAGTTGGACGAGGTTAGAGAGCGGAAGAAAAACCAGAGGAGTGAAGGAAAAGTCACAGCAAGCTCTGGGTTGAAACAGGAAAACCGAGGTTTAGAAAACATGGAAAAGAGAGAAAGCCTGAGGACACAGTAAATATAACATGAATGTCAGGTCTGTGAAGGAAAGAAGAGATAACATAAGCAATATTTGAAGACAAAATGGCTAAATTTTCATTAAATTATGAGAGAGAAAGTGTGAGTGTATGTGTGGGCACGCCAGGGCCTCCTGCCACTGTGGAGAAACTCCAGATACATGTACCACTTTGTGCATCTGGCTTTCTGTGGGTCCTGGAGAGTTGAACCCTGACCATCAGGCTTTGCAAACAAGTGCCTTTAACTGCTGAGAAATCTCCCTAACCCAGAAAATGTCTAAATTTTCAAATTGAACAAGGTACTGAGTCATAGACTCAAGAATCATTATAAATCTCAAACAAGATAAAGAAACAAAATACTTTGCGGGAAGACAAAAGAACAAAATATTAGAGCAACCAGGAAAGGAGGAGGAATCAGATTTTCCTCCAGCTAATTCTTCACAGAAATGACAGCTGACAGAAGAAGATGATTTTTGAAGTCTGGAGTTCTATGCCCAGAAAAAATAAACTTGAAAACTGACAAGGAAATAAACAATTGAGAAAATTCTGACAAGCAAAACTGAAATAAAAGAAACACGAAGCAGTAGTCTCCCCCTGCTTCCACCCTTGCCCCCCGCAATGCCCATCAGTTAGGTAAAAATGAGAAAATGAAGAAGAAAGAAAGGGGTGCTGGTGGTGTAGCTCAGTTGACAGAGTGCTTGCCTAGCATGCACAAAGCCTTGGGTTCAATCCCCAATGCCGCATAAAGTGGGTGAGACCTCATCTCAGAAAAAAAAAAAAAAAAAAAAAGAAAGAAAGAAAGAAAGAAAGAAAAAAACCCTGACCCAATAGGAGCTTACATGGCACAGGTAGAACTATAAACTGGAGCATTTTGGAAGTGCTTTGACATTAGTGTCCAAAGACTTACCAAGGCTATTTCCAACAGAAATGCATGCTGCTTTGTGCCACAAAACATATACAAGATTGTTAGTAAGAACATAATTGGAGGGCTGGAGAGATGGCTTAGTGGTTAAGGTGCTTGCCTACGAAGCCCAAGGATGGAGGTTCAATTCCCCATGACCCATGTAAGCCAAATGCACAAGGTGGCACATGCTTCTGGAGTTTGTTTGCAGTGGCTACAGGCCATGGTGTGTCCATTCTCTCACTCTCTCCCTATCTCTCTCTCTCTCTGAAATAAATAAGTTTAAAGTGTATTTTTAAAAAAGAACATAATTTAAAGAACCCCAAATTGAAAATAACCCAACTGTCTACCACCAATAAAATGAATTTTGAAAGTTGTGGTGTGCTTATGGAATGGAAATGCTGTATAGCCTCCCAAACGGAACTGACTCAATTACCTGCAGTCACATGGCTGATTCTCACAGCCATAAATATAAAATTAAATTATACGACTCCATTTGCATAATGTTCATACTGGTAAACTTAATACCTGGGTGACAGAAGTGAAGACAGTCATTATGTTGGGGGAGGCGGAAGATCATGTGACGGGGAGGGCTCTGGGTGTGGCTTCTGGGTATTGGTTATTTCCCTGCTCTTAGCTCAGGTGATAATTAGCCAGGTATATTCACTCCAGATGATTCACTGAATAGTACACTTTTTCTTCTTCTTCCTCTTTTTTTTTTTTTTTTTTTTTTTTTGAGGTAGGGTCTCACTCTAGCTCAGGCTGACCTGGAATTCACTATGTAGTCTCAGTGTGGCCTTGAACTCACGGCGATCCTCCTACCTCTGCCTCCTGAGTGCTGGGATTAAAGGCAGTGCCACCACGCCTGGCTACCACCTAAATGCTTTTGAGCATGAAGGAGGATGCTATGAGTACACATGCTGGGACAAAAGCAGGGTTTCCTGGAGGAGACCGAGAGATCCAGTCACCCTGTCTCCCCACAGCATCGGTGTAAGATGCCCGAGGCAGTACCAGCTCCCCATGATCTCAGTCTCAGGTTGTGTGATCAATCCAGCCTTGCTCTCACTTGCTCTTGGTGGTTCTAGAACTCTGGGATGGAACTGGAGTCAGCTACCCCCTCTTCATACCTCCAGGAATGTTCAAGGCATCACCATGGGTATCACTAGTATTTGTGCGTGTACGTGTGTGTGCCTGTGCAGTGTGTGTGTGGGGGTGCACATATGCCACAGCGTGTGTGTGTCACAGTGAGAGGGTAACAACAGAGTCTTTGTCCTCATCTTCTCCTTGACACAGGGTCTCTCTAGTGGTTTTTGTCACTGGGGAGGGCAGACTAACTGCCCCTGGAGCTTGGAAGGTTCTCCTGACTCGGTCTCCCATTGCCATAGGCCTGGTGGCATTACACATGCGTGTACCACTGCTCATCTGGCTTGATGGGGCGCTAGAGGTCCGGAGCCTGGTCAGCACACCTCTAACCCTGAGCCATCTCCACAGCTCCACACACAACTCTTATTTTACTGTGGGTGTGTGTGTGTGTGTGTCACTGCAAATGAATACCAGGTGCTTTTGCCATTTTTTGCTTCTGGCTTTACACGGGTGCCAACAAGCTTTGCAAAGCAGAGCCTTTAACCACTGAGCCATCTCCCCAGGCCCCCAACACATGCCATTGTCAACAGTTGAGCTCACATCTCATGTGGACCTCTTATGTCTTAGTTACTCCTCACTGTGCTCAAATACCAGACAAGAAGCAGCTTAAGAGGGAAAGGTGAGGGGGGGGGGGCTGGAGAGATAGCTTATCAGCTAAGGCACTTGCCTGCAACAGTTAAGGACCCAGGTTTGACTCCCCAGAGCCCGTGTAAGCCAGATGCCAGAGTGATGCGTGTGCACAGCTTGCTCAGGTGCAGCAGGCGGCGCATGAGTCTGGAGTTCACTCGCAGTGGCTAAGGCCCTGGCACACCAATTCTCTCTCTCTCCCTCTCTCTCTCTCTCTCACTTTTTTTGTTTGTTTGTTTGGTTGGTTGGTTTTTGAGGTAGGGTCTCACTCTAGCCCAGGTTGACCTGGAATTTACTCTGTATTCTCAGGGTGGCCTTGAACTCACGGTGATCCTCCTACCTCTGCCTCCCCAGTGCTGGAACTAAAGGCGTGCGCCACCACGCCCGGCCTCTCTCACTCTTGCTCTCTCATCAATAAAAAAAAAAGTTAAAAAAAAGAAAGGGGGCTAGAGAGATGGCTTAGTGGTTAAGCATTTGCCTGTGAAGCCTAAGGACCCCAGTTTGAGGCTCAATTTCCCAGAATCCACATAAGCCACAAGGTGGTGCATGCATCTAGAGTTCATTTGCAGTGCCTGGAGGCACCGGTGTGCCCATTCTCTCTCTCTATCTGCCTCTTTTTCTCTGTCTGTCTGTCTGTCTGTTGCTCTCAAATAAATGAAAATGTAAAAAAAATAAAAGAAAGAAAAGCTGGACATGGTGGCACACACTTTTAATGCCAGCATTTGGGAGACTGAGGTAGGAGGATTACCATGAGTTCAAGGCCACCCTGAGACTACAGAGTGAATTCCAGGTCAGCCTGAACTAAAGAAAGACCCTACCTCAAAAACAAAACAAAGAAATAAAAGGAAAGGAAAGGAAAGGACCCATGTTGGCTTATACTTTCAGGGGAGTACATTCCCTCAAGGTGGAGAAGGCGTGCCGGCAGAAGCAGGAGGCCAGCTGGTCACTTCCAGCGCAGCGAGGAGGCTGAGAGTGGAGGCTGCTGGGGCTCAGCTCACCACTTTCTTGCTGTTTTTCCGTCCAGGACCGCAGCCTGAACAGTGCCCTCTACACCGTTAGGGTGAGTTCTTCCACCTCCATTGACCTAAGCTAGAAAATTCCTCATAGACATCCCCAGAGGTCTGTTTCCGTGGTGATCCTAAACTATGTCAAGTTGACAGAGATTAGCCATCACACAGCATGGCTCCTGCTACGCTGTTGGGTCCTGGCGGTCCTGGTGACCCATGCCAGTCTGAGAGGCAGGACCGTTGCAGCCAGGTCCCGGGTCAGGCACTATCATGCAGTGTCTGCAGGGCACATACGTGGTGCAGCTGGCTCCACTGGGCCGCAGACGTGTGCCTGGAGGCCAGAGCTGCCCCCAAGCTGGGTTCCATCATGCTTCTCTCACAGCAGGAGCCTGCGGGCTGGCTGTCTTCCTGTCCCTGCACACACTTCTGAGGCTACAATCCGGGCGTTCCCAGATGGCTTGGGGAGACACGAGAAACAAGAAACGTCTTGACTGACTGGGGATTTTTGAGAATGTGGAGTCTGACAGAGCTGATGAGTGACAGTGATAGAAACGGGCAGTGAACGAAAACAGTACCCCTGCACCAGAAAACGCCTTCCATGCTATGTCAGCCGAACGAGCCTTGCAGCGATACCCACTTGATAAGCAGCGCACTTCCCCGCTTCTTCAATAGGAAGGCTGCGGCGCGAGATAACAGCAAGTTACATTACCAAGGACAAACATCTCAGCATCCAACAAACTTCAGAATGTTTCTCTTTTTGTTTGCAAGACTGGTCGCTATTTCCTGTGTGTCCCGTGTTTGTGGACGTGTTAGCTCCTCGGCATCCTGTGCCCTGTTTCCAGCCTCCGAGGCAGACTTGTCCCTCTGCCAAGTGCAGTAGGCTGAGAGATAATGGCCAGCAACAACAATGGTCTTCCTCAGAGCCCGCCAAGAAGGCTCTCGGCACAGCGGGCTGAGAATCCCTTATCAGCAATGCCCTGGAAGGCTCTGAAGTTCTGGAAGCCCACGGTGGTGGCTTGCCAGACAGTGATAAAAGGAGGGCTGCCATGCCGGGCCAGACGCCCTGCAGCAAGTTGGGGCCCACCTGGCAAACACCAGAGAGGAAGAGGAGGTGCAGTGCCAGTTAGCACATGGTTTCCTGGTGCCCCGTCCATGCTGTCAACATGATTACATGTCCTTAAGTTAGCAAGAAGGGTTGTGTTTGTCTCTGGATCCCATAAGGAATGCTTGACTGGCTTTCAAGTGAATGCAAGCATGTTATCTCGAAGAGAGAACGCGTTTTAGGAACAGCACATGATGACACGACATGCATGACATAAAGCCTTTTCCTTTGAGACAAGGTTTCGTGTAGCCCAGGGTAGCCTGGAATTCCTGATCCTCCTGCCTCCACCTTCTGAGTGCCTGGGATTAAGAAGCATATCACAGGGCTGGAGAGATGGCTTAGTGGTTAAGGCCTTTGCCTGTGAAGCCAAAGGATCCAGGTTCGATTCCTCAGGACCCACATAAGCCAGATGCACAAGGTGGCACATGCACCTGGAGGGCCCTGACATGCTCTTTCTCTCTCTCTCTCTCTCTCTCTCTGTCTGTCTCGTTCTCCCTCTCTCTCAAATAAATAAAGTATTTTTTTAAAGAAAAAGAAGCATACCACCACATCCGGCGAGCTGAAGCTTTGGTGGTCGTGTAAATTATCCTCACAATGGTTAACATACCTAACTTACAATGCAGCAGTTCCATAACTCAGAGGCATGTGAGAACAGAGTGTACCTGCCTGTTTCAAGCTGTCTAAAGAGTGTCCCAAACTAACATTGATTGTTCCACTGACTTACGGATTAGGAGCAGGGTAGCCTTTTTCTGACAGGTAGTTAACTAGGGACTGGCCCACAGAACATGGATGTCTCCTTGTTTGTTCTGCTGAGACTAGAACCTGCACCTGATCCAGGCTCATCCAAGATGGCTACAAACATCAGCTACATCATCAGCTTCTTCCCTAAGTTTCCCAGACTGTGAGCTGGTGCTTCCTGGGTCAGCCTCTTGAGCCCACCAAGCAATCCCTTGAACACCTGAGTCTGAGGTTCATTCAAAGTGGATGCCTGGTTCTGACACACCTGGGTAAGCCTGCCTTTTGTAACTCACAGCTCTTCTGACTTCTCCTGGCCCTTCCTTATCCTTCCCAGCTTCCTCTTTGCTCCCTTCCTTTGGAGGGGCATCTTCATGACCTCCCTTCCCTCTGCAAGGAGAATGTCTTTTTGCCTGGACACTTTCCCATCTTTGCTTCCCACACGTGAGTCCCTTTCCTGGGGCTTCTTTCCCTGAGAGAACTTCTCTGTGAGAGGGAGATTTTCTCTATCTCTCCTCTCCCTTCCCAGCCAGCATTTCATTTGTCTTCCTCCTTAATCCTAACCCTCCTTAAAACCAATCTTGCAATTCATAATTCATCCTTCTCTGAGTCTGCATTTTCAATTCCTTGATAACTTGGACAAGGATCCAAAGTTATAGTTCATGGGCCCAGGAGTCTCTTCAATATTTATAGAGATCTAATCCCTCCTAGGACTCCAACCCTGCATCAAACCCACCAGAAATGGATGCTATGGTCTGAATCCCGAAAGGCCAATATATTGGTTAGTTCACTGGGAATGTAGCCTTGAAAAGGATTGTGAGACCTTGATATCTCTCCCCCTCTTTCTTCTCTCCCCCTGTCTTTCTCTCTCTACCATGAGGTGAAGGCTTTCTCCTGAGACATGCTCCTACCATTACCCTTCAGCACTGCCACTAGAAGGCTATAAGCAACAAGTCCACTCAATTATGATCTGAAACCTCCAAAACTGTGAGCCAAAGTAAACCTTTTTACTTATAAATTGTCTCAGGTGTTTGCTATAGAAATAGAGCATTGGTACATGGTATGCATTGCCTTTCAGGCTTCTTCATCTCAGGTTGTCAGATATCCAGGCAGACAGCCTCTCATAGTCCTACTGTGGACCTGTGGTGAAAATGGCCCTTGTGGTTTCAGAAAGTGGTGATAAAGAAATGATGTTAATAACAAGATCCTGTATATCACACGTCACTCAACTCTAACGCAGCTCTCGAGTCCTGAACAACCAGGTTAGTGCTATTGACCATTCTTAATCTGAGAACAGTGGAGAGTAAGGGTCCTAGACTCTGTCATGCCAAAGTCACACATCTGGTTCTCCAACAGTGACTCAAAGCACATGTCCTAGCCTTCTGAGCTATTGGGATTCTGACACACAATTAGTATTTACATGCTGCTACTTCAACCTAAAAGCACCCCTGTCACTGCTAAGTGACTTAATTGCATAGTGTGCTCTTCCCTCTCAGCTGCCACCTACTCATCTTCTAGAAGTTACTGTAAGATAATCGGCTGTCTCCGGTAGTTATCAGACACATGCCACCTAAGCCACCCAAAAGCAGAATACTTTTCCCTTATATTTTATAGTACTTCATTTTCATAGCACATGGATAAGTTTATATATATACCACAAATCCCCTGAAGAGAGGAATCCCACTATCGTAGTTAGCTTCATATCGCTGGGATGAACCTCCAGACCAGACACAGTTATGGAAGGAGGAAGGGATTTATTGAAGCTCACAGATCCAGCAGAAGTTCCATAATGGCTGAAGGAGCTGCCCCCCTTCACACGTCCACTGCCACTACCAGAACCATAAGCACACTCCAGGAACCCCAGGCAGAGCTCAAGCACTCCGTATTCCTTTTACCAGAAATTCCAGATCTGCCCCAGACACAGCTTGGGGCCAGACCCTAGGACCCACCCACAGTGACACCTCTTTTATCCAGGCAGCTGGATAAAACTCCTGAATCTATTGGGGGACATCCATGCAAACCGCCACAGCCACCATGCCAGTGGTGAAGGGACAAAGGCACCAGTCCTCTCTGTCACCTCCAGCAGCCCGAGGATTCTTTAAGGACCTCAGCTCAGGAAACTCAACACTCATGGCTTTGACGCAGACAAGAACTTTAGGACTAGCTAGTGTGAAACAAAAGTTGGGTTTTATTACAGATCTTGTAAGTACTAGATTTAAGAGAAAGAGGGGTGTTCGACAAAAAGTAAAACTCACCCAGGAGCCATAGGTGTGGGCTTCTCTGAGAAAATTTCTGCCATTGTCCTTATAGGATTTGGATGGGCTTGAACTTATTATCCCCAAAGGACAGCTAAGGACTCTTAAATGAGATGTGAGGGATGTTCCTGATGGATCCCTAACAGGATTACAATTGACAAGCTCACAGGGATGCAAGAAGGTACTATCTTCACTGACAACAGCGTTAGCAATCTTGTTCGAGATTCCTAGAATGTGTCTAGGAAGGACTGGTGAGATGGCTCCGTGGTTAAAGATGTTTGCTTGCAAAGTCTGACAGCCCAGGTTCAATTTCCCAGTACCGACATCAAGCCAGATGTACAAAGTTGTGCATGTGTCTGGAGTTCATTTGCAGTGACAGGAGGCCCTGGCGTGAACCATGTTTACATTCTGATTGTCTGTCAGTCTGCCTCTTCCTCTCTCTCTATTTCAAATAAATAAAGTATTTTTTAAATTAACATGACTCCTGGTAAGAAAACCCACCATCCATCCTCTGTATGTTGGCTCCTTTGGTGCCCTGCACCCTATTTTCATGCCACAGAGAAGGACTTGCACCTTTGCCCAGTGGACTCAACACAAGAGAGACAGCGCCCCTCCCACGAGTCCACTGCCCTGGGGGCCCTGTGCTTCTATTCTCCCTTCTGCCTCACATTGCTCTGGTATTTAGAACCTTTGATAAGACTCCAGTTTTTGTCGCCTGTTTCCATGTCCATCAAGCTGATGGCATTGGCCTGGTGACAGAGTCTTACTCTCACTTTCCGTACTTAGTAAAATGGACTCCCGTGGGTGAATCGTCGTTCATGCTCCTTATAGGCCAGTGGTCTATGTGCAGCCAGGAAACAGCACTGGTTTCTGCTATGCAGTGCAGAACGGAGAGGTAGGGAATTATGGTGACTGAGAAGGAGACAGAGGGAAGAGGCTCTGATCCCAAGATCTGACCTGCTGTTTCTGCCCAGCAAGGTAGGAGCCTTTAGACTTCACTGAGAGTACCTAATGGCCCACAGAGACAATGTGTTTTCCAAATGACATCTTCTCAGAGACAGTCAGTTAACTGTACTCACTGGGGGCCAGGTGATGAATTCTGAGGGACAGCTCAAAACAGGATGTCAAAGACAGTAACAAGGCTGGGCTTTCTTGGGGCCAGAATGATATATACCTTAAGTTCCTAGCACCCCCACTCCTAACCCTAAGTAATGCCCCTTATAAATGCACATTGCAGGTTGGCTTGCTGAGCTTGGAACATTGTTATAAGCTAGATCTCTGGGCAATATTAAAAGGGGGATTATGAGCCAGGCATGGTGGCGCATGCGTTTAATCCCAGCACTCGGGAGGCAGAGGTAGGAGGATCGATCGCCATGAGTTCGAGGCCACCCTGAGACTACATAGTGAATTCCAGGTCAGCCTGGGATAGAGTGAGACCCTACCTTAAAAAGCCAAAATAAATAAATAAATAAGGGGGTTGGATTATGGGATGGAGAGATGGCTTAGTAGTTAAGGCACTTGCTTGTGAAGCCTAAGTATCCATGTTTGACTCTCCAGATCCCATGTTAGCCAGATGCACAAAAAAGGTGAGGCACCCACAAGGTCTCACGTGTCCACTAGGTGGCGCAAGTGTCTGGAGTTCGATTTCACTGGCTGAGACCCTGGCACACCAATTCTCTCTCGCTCTCTCTAAGAAATTGGGGGATTGTGCTGCTGAAGAGATGACTCAGTAGGTAAAGAAGCTTGCAAAGCTTCCCAACCCAGGTTCAATTCCCCAGCTTCCCATGTAAGCCAGACACAGAAAATGTCTGGCACTTGTTTGTGTCCCCAAAAGGCTGTGGTATGTGTGCAAGGGTGCAGACATGTGTGTGTGTGTGTGTGTGTGTGTGTGTGTGTGTGTGTGCCCAGTGACACTGCCTCCAGCCAGGTGGCTAAAGATGCAAACTACAAACAAATAAACAACTGAATATATTGGGGGCCATCTATTCAAACCACCACAGAGATGTAACTTTAAAGCCACCAAATACCTCTATCTACCCACTGAAAAGACACTTAATCCTGACTCCTCTCTAAGAAACCCATACCCATACATGGGTGTGTGTCATTCTTTCCCAGAGGGTCTCTTTCTGTTACTACCATGCTTTAACTAAACTCCAGCTCTGCTTCTTCCCGGCTCATTCTGGAATTCTTTTCTGTGGTGAATTCAGGAATTCTGGTTTCATCTGAATGGAGCCCCAAAGGGAACTCTGGGCTGCTTTGGGGGGACTGAGTGGAGCTGTGCCTCTGTCGCTATTGCCAGTGACAGGTGCATAATGTCTTAAAGCGTATTAGTGAAGAGTTCTCCAAAAATCAGTTAATACAGAAACTTATTTGATTCTTTTCTTACAATTCTAATTATGAAGTAATATCTGCCCGTGTCCTGTGTTGGACACTTCACCTCAGTCTGGACATACTACAGTCAGTACAGCTGTGCTTTCAGATAGCTCATGTTTGGAACAGGAAACTTAAGGACAAGGTGATTACATTCAATACATTTAAGGCCAGTCTCCTGAAAGTTTAAGGAAAACAGTGACAGTTGGTACTCTATATTAAAAGAGATGTGGTCCTTCTAAGAGGCCCCCTACTGCCTGGGAAAGCAAGGACAGCCTCCTGTTGCCATGGAAACCCCAACTGGCTGGGATGTGGCCTTGGATCCTATCTAAGAGCGCAGAAGTGCAGAATAGCCCCCCCCCCCACCCAGAGACACTGAAAGACCAGAGGCCTTTTTATTTCCCACTTCCCACTGCTTCCCTGACCTCTCTCATGTAGTCTTTGTCCAGACTCACACAAGGGATTCCTTACCAACAGTGTGACTAAGCAGTGGGTTCTGCAAGCTCCAAAATCAGCCATCCAGGAAGGGTGTGCCCACAGGTGTAATAGTGGCGCACAGGCTATGGTGGTAATCAACTGCTCTCTGATTGGATGAGGTCGACTTTGTGGGAGGGAATTCATGCCTGGTATTGAGAAAGCCCATGGCTTGGGAGGTCATAGACCATAGACGGAAGCTTCCACTGTTCTTTGGCTAAACAGAGAGGTTATAGCCCAAAATTTTCTATCCAGATGAGGTGGTGCATACCTTTAATCCCAGCACTCAGCAGGCAGAAATTAGAGGATTGATATTAGTTTGAAGCCAGTCTGGAACTACAGAGTGAATTGCAGGTCAGCCTAGGCTACCGTGAGACCCTAAGTCAGAAAAACCAAAAAAAAAAGAGTCTTCTGAATGTATATGTTTATCATCCCATTTGATCAGTGCTGCTCTCAGGTTAGAGAACCTGCTTTGTATAGATAGTGGTGAATCCCAGAAAAGAGCCAAGACCCATGACAAGAAAAGAAAGCCAGCTGCCCAGCATGAGAGGAGTCGTGCCTATCACATCCACCAGGGCCCAGGAACTGCTACGGAAATGGTGGTGGATTACACATGAGTGCTGCTCTCACTGCTCGGCTGACAACCTCCTCCATGCTCTCATCAAAGCAGAAAATAAGAGGCTGCTGAAAACTCAACTGTGGTGGTTTGATTCAGGTGTCCCCCATAAACTTAAGTGTTCTGAATGCTAGGCTTCCCAGCTGATGGAGATTTGGGAATTAATGCCTCCTGGAGGCAGTGTATTATTGGGGGAAGGCTTATGGGTTTTATAGCCAGTGTCCCCTTGCTAGTGTTTGGCACACTCTCCTGTTCCTGTTGTTCACCTTATGTTGGCCAGGGGGTGATGTCCACCCTCTGCTCATGCCATCATTTTCCCCTGCCATTATGGAGCTTCCCCTTGAGTCTGTAAGCCAGAATAAACCCTTTTCCCCCAAAATCTGTTCTTGGTCAAGTGATTTCTGCCAGCAATGTGAACCTGACTGCAACAGTAAAGTGGTACCGAGGTGTGGGATTGCTGCTAGATACCTGACTGTGTGGCTTTGGCCTTTTGGAGCTGATTTTCAAGAGGAATGTGAAAGGATTTGAAACCTTGGCCTAAGAGACACCTCGCAGTACTGTAAGTACAGCTTGATAGACTATTCTGGTCAGAGTTGAAAGGCCTGAATGCAGTAAGAACTATGGACTGTGAGGTTTGACTTATGAGGGTGAAAAGGAGCTTTGTTTGGACTGGGCTAGATGCAGTTTGTGTGAGAGGCTTGATGTTATGCCTGTGTTCTGAGAAGTTTTGTTGCTTTGTATTGAAACAAATTGGTGTGAGCAGAGGGATATGGCACAGAAAAAATGAAATCTTTGGGTGAACTGCTGCCTGCTCAGCTGAAATTGAGAGATTACACCTTTGAGATTGGGCCAACTGACCTGCACTGGGGCAACAGGAAGAATGTAGACTCTTTCGAAGGGGCCTTAGTGCTCAAGGAGTGTCCTGTTCTTCAAAGTGTGCTTTATTCCTCCTTACATTAACAAATTGGCACCCTACCTGGTATTGTAGAGTATAAGAAATGCAGGAAAGAGAGGGTCATTGAGTTTGCAATGTGGTCTTGTGTTTTGGAAATGGCCATGGGCAATGTGAAGTCAGATTGCCTGCATGGAGACCCGATGGAGTCGTGAGGATGGACCATGGGTTGCAGTGGAGACCCAGTGGAAATGCCAGGACCATGAGATGGCTGCTTAGGAAAGCTGCCAGCCCCAGATGAAGTTTTACAGGACTGTGAGTAGCCTAGCTGGAGGGGTGGAACTGGAACTCCAGAGACTTGTTGCTGGTTAGAATTATTGGACTTGGAGACTTTTCACTGACTAGAGTTGTTGGACTTGGAACTACAAAGTTTGATGTTTGCCATGTTTAAGTCTTGTATTAGTTGAATATTTCTTTGCTATGCCCAGTGCCATTTTTTGCAATGTGAATGTTTTTTCTGTTTGCGGGGGGGAGATTTTTTCCATTATCGCTCTTGGATTATGGGGATGTTTCAACATCATTGGGATTGATAAAAATTATGGGGACTTTTTTTTTTTTTTTTATTTATTTTATTTTTTTGGTTTTTCGAGGTAGGGTCTCACTCTGGCTCAGGCTGACCTGGAATTCACTATGTAGTCTCAGGGTGGCCTTGAACTCACAGCGATCCTCCTACCTCTGCCTCCTGAGTGCTGGGATTAAAGGCGTGCGCCACCACACCCTAACTTTTAAAGTTAGATTGAATGCATTGCATTTTACATCATGGATGGTTATCAGTTTATGGGGGCCAGGGATGGAATGTGGTGGTCCCCCTGTAAACTTAGTTGTTCTGAGTGCTAGGTTCCCAGCTGATGGAGATTTGGGAAGTAACGCCTCCTAGAGGGAGTGTATTCTTGGGGGTGGGCTTATGGGTATTATTATAGCCAGTTTCCCCATGCCAGTGTTTGGTACCCTCTCCTGTTCCTGTTGTCCACCTTATGTTGGCCAGGGGATGATGTCCACCCTCTGCTCATGCTATCGTTTTCCCCTGCCATCATGGAGCTTCCCCTTGAGTCTGTAAGCCAAAACAAACCTTTTTTTTCCCCAAAAGCTGCTCTTGGTCAAGTGATTTCTGCAGCAACACGACCCTGACTTTGACGTCAACACTAAAGGAGACTTATGTGCTCAGGGAACATTGAGGAGAAGACGGGAAAGCATGTAAGAGCCACAGGGCAGGAAGTGCACTGTGAGGCGTGGTCATCCATGACCCCACAGAGACTGCCAGGACCGCGGTGAGGGGAGCCCATAGGGAAATGGAGGTGGGAAGGAGGGGACGTAAGAGAGTAAGCTGTCGGGAGTATGAGCAATTTGTAGCATGTTCATATATAGCCTCTTTGTGCAGCTGACAATATGTGGGCACTGGATAATTAAACCACGGGCCATCAGGTTTGCAAGCAGGTGCTTGTAACTGCTGAGCCATCTCTCCAGCCCAGAGTTCCAAATTTTTAAAAATGAGAAACCTTGTTTTGTTTTTCAGATTTCTGGAGCCTCTCTCCCCCTACTTGCTTCAGACCCCACTCTGCCACCTTGACATAATG
This sequence comes from Dipus sagitta, assembly GCA_036346955.1. Classification (NCBI taxonomy): domain Eukaryota; kingdom Metazoa; phylum Chordata; class Mammalia; order Rodentia; family Dipodidae; genus Dipus; species Dipus sagitta. The sequence goes on from CM070786.1 coordinate 63,511,687, forward strand.
CTTCCGATTCCTAATAAAGCTTGGACTCTGAAGGGCATTACATCTTAGCTCTTCTCCTGGCACGAGGCTGCTTCCTCTCCCATCCTGCTTTTGTTCCTTATATTACTATTGTGTCCAAAGTATAAGATGTGTTTTATTTTTTATATTAGCTTTCTTGAAATGGAGTGATAATATCTTATAATGGATACCCATACCATCATTCCTCCATATCTACCTAGTTCTAGAGATCAAACCATTCACAGGTTGAAATGACTCAGAGGCTGGAGAGATAGCTCAGCAGTTAAATGCACTTGCTTGCAAAGTCTAAAGGCTGGGGTTCAATTCCCCAGTACCCACGTAAAGCCAGATACACAAAGAGGCACATGCATCTGGAGTTTGTTTGCAGTGGTAAGAGGCCCCTCTTTCTCTGCTTGCAAATAAATAAAAAATACTATTTTTAAAAAGAAAACACTCGAAAATAAAGTGTCTGTCCTAAGTAAGAATGTGCGGATTTTACTCTTGCCAGTGTTCCCTGAACAATGCAGTATAGCCAGCCTCTTCACAGCATGTGCATTGATTAGGTGCTGGAAGTCCTCCAGGGATGACCTAGGCATACAAGGACATGCGCAGATTCTGTACATGCGCTGGCTAGGCCACTTCATGCCAGTGACTCAAGCATCCACGGGCTCTGGTGTTATGAGAGACCTGAGAGAAACCCTGCCCTGGTGTAAGGCAGGACTCTGTTTACAAACATGGTTTCGCTATAACAGACACAACTCAGGACCAGCCAGATGGAAGCTTCCCAGGCCTCCCTCACCAGATCCGCACCTCCCCCCTCGGTATCAGAGTGCTCGCCAACCAGGAAGCTCCGGGTGTCCAGAGGGTTTTTACTGCTGCTCCTTATGTAGATAAAGATTGAGTACAGCATTGGCCACATGGTTGAATTCAATATAGCCTCTCCTCTGAGCCCCCTGTTGAGATTAGACTGGCCCTAAATTCCAAACCTCTAATCATGTAGCTTTTGTGAACATAGGCCCCAATAATAAGTGTTAAAAATCCAAGTCAAGCAAAGCACTTAGAATCTTAAATTCCATACCAATTTGGTCCTTAATCTTAGAGGTTCCATTATGTCCCCTTTGGTCAAGAATTTCTAGGCCAGGGCTGGAGAGATGGCTCGGTGGTTGAAGGTGATTGCTTGTGAAGCCTAATGGTCCAGGTTTGATTCCCCAGCACCCACACAAATCCAGGTGCCTGAGTCTGGAGTTTGTTTGCAATGGCAGGAGACCTTGGCATGCCCACACTCTCTCTTTCCTTGCAAATAAATAAACAAATAACTGAATTTCTAGGGCTGGACAGATAGGCTTAGCAGTTAAGGCACTTGCCTGCAAAGTCAAAGGACCCAGGTTTGATTCCCAAGGATTCATGTAAGCCAGCTGCAGAAGGTGGTGAATATGTCTGGAGGTTTTTTTTTTTTTTTTTTTTTTTTTTTTGCAGTGGCTAGAGGCCCTGACATGCCCATTCTCTCTCTCTCTCTCTCTCTCTCTCAAATAAATAAATAAAAAGAGTTTCCAGGCTAGAGCTGGATGAGGTGGCTCACGCCTTGTCATTGAAACATTGTGGTGGAGGGGTGGGCAATTGCAACAACTTCTAGACTAGCCTCGCCTACATAGTGAATTCTAGAATAGCCTAGGCTTGGGCTGGAGAGATGGCTTAGCAGTTAAGGCATTTCCTTGCAAAGCCAAAGGACCTCAGTTCGATTCCTCAGGACCCACATAAGCCAGATGCACAAGGGGGCTGTATGTGTCTGGAGTTTACAGTGGCTGGAGGCCCTGGCATGCCCATTCTCTCTGTTCCTTCTCTCGGTCTCTCTCTCTCTCCCTTTCTCTCTCTCTCTCTCTCTCTCAAATAAATAAATAAAAAGTTTAAAAAATAGAATAGCCTCAGCTATAGTGTAAGACTGTCTCAGAAACACAGATGGATGAATGAATGAATAAATGCATAAATAAAAATCTTGAAAAAGAATGACACTCTGCCATTTGCAGTGGTGTTACATGCTAATAAATCTCTCATAAAGTGCAAATATACGAAGCTGGAAACTTTTGTAATATGCTTGACTTACAGGCAATCCTAGTTTAGCAGCCAACACCCTGTAGAGGCTGGTTTGTTTTCCCTCCTTATTGCACAGCTTACTGGGGACTTTGGCTCAGAGTAATCACGCTGCTACTCACCAGACTGGGAGAAAAAACACATTCATTCAAAACTCATAATGCAGGGAGGTTGGGGAGATGGCTCAGTGGAGAAAGCGTTCGGCACTCAAAACTGAGTACCTGAGGTTGATCCTTAGACCCCATGTGAAAAATCCCGAAGCCGTGGTGGGCTTCCGTAATTCCAGCAGGCTGATGCTGAGGTGATGCGAGATGGGAGACAGAGACAGGAGGGAGACTCCCCGCAGCTTGAAGCAAGCTCAGCAAAGAACAGCAGCAGAATGAGATGGAGAGAAACTCTGCCTCAAAGGCATAGGAAAAGCAAGGACCAACCCAAAACTGTCCTCTGACCTCACACTTGTGGACACACACACACACACACACAAAGAAAATAAATAAATAAAAATAAATTCAAAATACAGCTTCTACTGAAAGCTCACACATTTTGCTCTATTATAATGTCAAAATATTCCTAAGTCAGACCATTGTTAGATGGATACCATCTGTAGTTAAATCATAAAATACGACTTTAGTCATCCTTGGCTCTCTGAATCAAAGTTCACCACTGTCATTTGAAGGAACCTATTTCCTAAGCAAATTTCCACCAAGTGTCTTGCAAAGCAGGTTTTTGAGTTTCCACCCGAGAGAAGGCGGGTGCTGCGGGGATGGCTGGGAGAGCTGGCAGAGACGTGGCTGTAGATGGGAAAGCTGATCAACTTCCTTTTCTTTCTTTGTCCATTCACTCTACACATTGCTCAAGCGAAACTTCCCGACGTCTTTCGTGTGGGCCTCTGTCACTGTCACTCAAAGGGTCCCTGTTTGCTCACTCATCCATTGCTTCTCCTTGCGCTGGGAGCAGCAGAGCTGAGCGATGTTTAATAATTGGGGCTCTGACTCTTGGAGAAGCTCCGGACCAGTAGGTGTGGAGCAAGTAAGTAAACAAATACAAGACAATTTCAGATGTGGTCATATAACAGGCACTTAAACACTGCTTTTTCCTGGGGCTGGAGAGATGGCGTAGTGGTTAAGCACTTGCCTGTGAAGCCTAAGGACCCCAGTTCGAGGCTTGATTCCCCAGGACCCACGTTAGCCAGATGCACAAGGGGGTGCACACGTCTGGAGTTCGTTTGCAGTGGCTGGAAGCCCTGGTGCACCCATTCTCTCTCTCTCTCTCTCTCTCTCTGCCTCTTTCTCTCTCTGTCACTCTCAAATAAATAAATAAAAATCTTTAAAAAAAAACCTGCTTTTTCCAAAAACACTGACTCTTCACTTGGGCTCAGGACATGCCAAAAGCAGGAGGAGAGCCTGGCACCAGCACCGCTGCCTCCGTTTCTTCTGTCTCTGGACTTTGGCTCGGACTCCTGCTCCACCCTGCACTCCAGGAGTGTCTGTCCACCTAGCCTATCAGCCCCCTTTCAAGACTGAAGGCACAGAGATGAGCCATTGTCCTAAGCTTACCGTCATCTTGGCTTCCATGTGGAGCAAAGCATCACAGTGCCCGCCCCAGGCCAGCACTCATCTTGTAGAACCAGATGGATCCCCTCAAGCAAGACAGCAGAGTGACATGAACTTCTGATAACCATCTTGTAGATACAGATCCAAGACAATGATCAACCAGACCATTTGGTCAGTTCCCCAGTTCTCTATGCAAAACCAGATGCACAAAGTGGCACATGTGTCTAGAGTTCATTTGCAGTGTCAGGAGGCCCTGGCCTGCCCATACTCACTATCTTTGTCTCTCAAATATATATATATATATATATATATATGTCCAGAGTCTCTTCAGAGACTCAAGGCCATCTCTTAACCATGAGCCCTGTAAAATCAAAACACAAGTTGCACACCTCCAACATACAAGACACAGAATAAACATTCCCATTCCAAAAGAGAAGAATGGGGACCTAACTAGGAAAAACTGGACCAATACAAGGCCAAAAGCCAGCAAAGCAAACATCAAACCCTGCGGCTCCATATCTTGTGATTTAAACATCATCTGGGTTCCTGACATCTGGGGCAGCTCCACCCCTCCAGTTGTGCTGTTTGCAATCCCTTCCTGGGCAGAGCCCAACCTGAGCCAGCCTCTGTCCCATAGACCTGGCAGCTCTGAATCCTGGGGTCTCTACCACAACCCATAGTTCATGTTCACAGTCCATTCAGGCTAATGGAACAAAACACCATCGGCTGGGGGGCTTGTAAACAGAAGAAATGTGTTATTTACCGCTCTGGAGGTCAGGAGTCCAGCAGCTTGGGCTCCAGCTGAGCACTTCTTGCTGCCTACCTGACTGCTTTCTTCCACTCAGCCAAATATGTGTGAGGCTGATTCATCTATGTTGCTTGTGTATCTGTTGTTGATTTCTCTTTACTTTTATTATTGAGTGGCATTTTATTGTAGCCACATTGAAGTATTTTCAAAGAATTTTTCTTTGAGCTTATTATAAATAAAGTTTCTGAATATTCAGAGATAAATCTTTTGTGGATTTGTGTTTTCCTTTCACCTTCAGGAGCTTATTTGCTGGGCTATTACATGTTAAGTATACTTAATTTTAGTACACTTAACTAATTTTGAATTAAATTTTGTGCACTTTGAATGTTAGCTGAGCACTCAGCATTGGTCACTCTCTGCTTCCTTTTCTGTGGACTGAATGTGACCAGCTGCTTCAAGCTCCTGCTGCCCTGTTTTCCCACCATGATGAGCTGTCGTCTGTATGCTGAAATAAACCCTTCCTTCCTTAAACTGATTTTTGTAGGATTTTTATCCCAGCAACAAGAAAGGTAACTAATATTGTCTTCTTCATCCAAGTCACTCAACATGGCCTCTTCATTTCTTGGTCAGTTGTTTGAACTTTTGTGTTGTGCAGACATAAGAAAAACAGTAGATCTGAGAGATATAATTTAGATAGAGCATGAGTAGGATTGATTATGAAGCTGTCTTTGAGAAAGGTAGAGAAGTTGCCATAAACATGAAAAACTAGATGGCAGAGTATGTACATGGTGTTTCATCATCTACATAAACCCTTGGGCTTTTTTCAGTTGCCTTTCATGGCAACTAAAATAGCATGTCTTTTTTTTAACCTTTTCATTTACATATTTAAATCTTATTTATATTCGTAATGGTTTATGGATTTCAGTGAGGTTGTCTTGCTCATCTTTTGATACATTTATTATGTATGGATTTCAAGTTAATTTTCCCCACTTTAAATAGTACTGTTTAAAAAATCACTAATTATTTGTCCTTAATTTATAGAACAATAATAGATTTTTTTACATTGACTTTATATCACTGACCTTCCTAAAATTTACTTATTGATTTTAATAAATTTATTTTCAGACTTGTTAGGATGTTTTAAGAGGAAAAAATGTGCCCTTTATCTTCACTTTTGTCTTTTTCTGTTGCTGGTGCCACCTATACAACACTGAAAAGAAATGGGGAAGGGGACATCTTGCTGTTACTCTTTGGGAAAAATCATTCAGTATTTTACCATGTCATGCTCATTATAGGTGTTTTGTGGATGCCTTTATAATCATGGAGTTCTTTCACCTCCAAGCTCACTTAGAGTTTTACAAACCTGTGTGCGTGTGGACATGCATGTGTGTGTGGATGCTCGTGCCAATGATTGCTATCTTCCTCAATTAGCTCTCCACTTTATTGAGACAGGATCTCCCACTTGAACCTAGAGCTCACTGATTCAGCTAGTCTAGCCAGCTTGCCATGGGGAATCCCTTGTCTCTGGAGCACTGGGATTATAGGCCAGGCTGCCACACCCTCTGGACATTTGTGTAGGTGCTGGGGATCCAAACTCCAGTCTCCATGCTTGCACAGCAAGCCCTTTATCCACTGAGCCATCTCCCCAGCCCCCTTTTAATTTTAAATCATTAGTGGCTTATATTATACAGCCTTGAATAGCTTTCTGTCTCGTCCTATATTCTGAAAATGTTGACAAACTGTGGAATGTCTGTCCTTAGGAGTTGGAAGTTCACGCATAGGAGCGAAACTTAGTATCTCCCCAAGGGTGACCCTGAATTCCTGATCCTCCTGCCTCTACTCCCATGTTCTGGGGTGACCGGCACACACCACGCTTGGTAACTATTTCTTTGGCTTTTTAAGGAACTGTCAACTGTTTCCAAAATGGCTATGCTTTCTTACATTTTCAGCAGCAGTGATGGGGATTTCCATTTATCCTCGTCCTTCTGAGCAGTTGTCGTCTTTGCCGTAGTGTCCTAGCGGGTGTGAAACAGTGTCCCACTGTGGCTGTGTTGAGCCTCTTCTCACGCGCCATTTAGCCACCAGTACACCCATCTTATGCTTGAGAGCCATCTGGTCAAATCCATAGCCAGTTCTGAAACTGAGTCACTGCATTGCTGTGTCCTGTATATGTTTTTGATACTAGTCCCTTATCAGATATGTGACTTACAAATATTTTCTCCCAGTCTATGAGATGTATGCTTACACTTCCTCCTAAGAGTTTTGTGATTTTAGCTCACAAATGTAGACCTGTAAGTCCATCTCTTCATGTGTGTGTATGCATGTCATATATGTGTAAGCACATGTGTGTGAACGTATACATACACATGCAAGTGGAAGCCAAAGGTTGACACTGTACATCTTCCTCAATCCCTCTCTATCTTTTTGAAAAATATTTATTTATTTGGGAGAGACAGAAAGAGGGAGAATGGGCATACCAGGGTTTCTAGCCATTTCAAATGAACTCCAGATGCATGTGTCACCATGTATATCTGGGTTCTGGTGAGTGGAACCTGGGTCCTTAGGCTTTGTAGGCAAGTGCCTTAACCACTAAGTAATCCCTCCAGCCTGTCCACTTTTTTTTGTTTTGTCTTGAGGTAAGATCTCACTCTAGCCCAGGCTGACCTGGACTTCACTAGGTAGTCTCAGGCTGGCCTCAAACTCACAGTGATCCTCCTACCTCAGATCTCCTGAGTCTCTCATTGAACATAAGAGTTCACCAATTTGACTAGAGTAACTAGCCAGCAAGGCCCTGGAGTCCTCCTGGCTCAGCTCCCCAGCAAGGAGAGTACAGGTGCACACCACCACACCCAGTTTTTACATGGGTGCTAGGAATGTGAACTCAGCCCTCTTTGGGGTAGATTTATTATTATTATTATTATCATCATCATCATTGATTTCCTTTCCTATTAAAGGTACTGTCAGATATGGTATTGCTTCTCAAGTCAGTGTTAGTAGAAATTTGTTTATCTAAACATTTAGTTATTCATAACATTTTCTTGTAATCTTTTTTCCCCCTTGTTATTGACAGCTTCCATACTTACAGGCAATAAACCATGATAATTCCCTCCCCTCCTCATCTTTCCCCTTCACAACTCTGTTCTCTATCATATCCCCTCCCTTTCTCCATTTGTCTCTCTTTTATTTTGATGTCATTGTCTGTTTCTCCTTTTGGGAGCATCTTGCGAAGTTATTGCTAGGCACTGCAAGGTCATGGATATCAAGGCCAATTTCTGTTTGGTCAATTGCATTGTAAGCAGTCCTACCCTTCCTTCGGCTCTTACATTCTTTCCACCACCTTTTCTGCAATGGACCCTGAGCCTTGGAGGGTGTGATAGAGATGTTTCAATGCTGAACATCCCTCCATCACATCTTCTCAGTACTCTGGTGCCTTTTGGGTCATCCCAGTGCTCACTGCTATCTGAAAAGAGAAGGTTCTCTAACCAAAAGTGAGAGTAGCATCAATATATGGGTGTGAACATTAAGTAAAGTGCTTACAGGGAGTTTGATGAACATGATATATGTATTTAGCCAGAAAAGAGCAGGCATTAGACTACTAATGCTCATGACCTCCCCTACCATAGGCTTTTTAAAAAATTCTTTTTTAAAAAGTTTTTATTTATTTATTTGAGAGCGACAGACAGAGAGAGAAAGGGGCAGAGAGAGAGGGAGGGAGAGAGAGAGAGAGAATAGGTATGCCAGGGCCTCCAGCCACTGAAAATGAACTCCAGATGCATGTGCCCCCTTGTACATCTAGCTTACGTGGGTCCTGGGGATCAAGCCTTGAACCGGGGTCCCTAGGCTTCACAGGCAAGTGCTTAACCACTAAGCCATTTCTCTAGCCCACCATAGGCTTTTGATTAGGTTTTCAGCACCAGGCATGTATTTCCTCCCATAGAGCAGGTCTCCAGTCAATTAGACAGCTGTTAGTTCCCCCCATAACAGACATGCCACTATTGCACCCGTTGGCTCATTTGGTCTGGCTGGCCAAACTTGAGGCTTGCAGTGTGCACTGTTTTCACCACTGATGGCTTCTGTCTCCCATAAGGCTGCATGCAGTGCAGTTTTTTTTCCAGCTTTCTGCCAGCTGGTCTACCGGGAGATGGTTTCCAGCTCAGCCCCAGTTTGGTTTCTCAGTGACTTTGCAGCCCAGGCATGTGGAGTCCACAGCAATAGGGTCTGAGATATTTTATATTCAGTGCAGGCACTTGCAACTATAAATTTTCCTCTAAGCATTGACTTTTCTCTAAGATTTTGCCCAATGCTGAATTCCATAAAGTTTAATGTCTTTGTTTTCATTTACCTTAAAGAATTACCTAATTTCCCATATAATTTCTTTATTAATGTGTGGATTGTTTAGGATTATGCTGCTTAATTTTTTACATATTGTTGAGTTTCCCAAATTTCCTTCAGTTTCTGACTTCTAGTTTCATTGCATTGTGATTAAAGACTACACTTTGATGATTCTAGTACTTTTAATTCATGGCAGCTTATTTTATAACATAACACAGCTTATGTACACTTGATAAGAATGTGAATTCTGTTGTTATTGGCTGGAGTATTATATAAATATCTCTTAGAGCTAGTTTACAGAGTTATTCAGGGTTTCTGTGTAAGCACTGGCCTTGTGTCCATCTGCTTTAATCAGTATTTAAGCTGTGCTGTGACTCAGGGCGTGGCTTGCGAGTGGGGCCCTGAGTCCAGTGTCCAGAACCATAAAACAATCTATTAATTAAATTAAGAGTAGGATATTGAAGAGTGGGAACATAAGAGTATAACCTAATGGGAATATGACCAATATGCAATATGTTAAAAATAAATACATAAATCCAGGCGTGGTGGTGCACGCCTTTAATCCCAGCACTCGGGAGGCAGATATAGGAAGATCACAATGAGTTTGAGGCCACCCTGAGACTACATAGTAAATTCCAGGTTAGCCTGGGCTAGAATGAAACTCTGCCTCAAAAAAAAATAAATAAATAAATGTTAAGTAGACTATTGATGTCTCTAAGTATTATTATTGGAATGTTCATTTCTTCCTTTAGTTCTGTCAATTTTCGCTTCATGTGTTTTGAGTCTGTTGTTAGATACATACATGTTCATAATTTTTTTTTGAAAATTTTTTTTCCATGTTCATAATTTTAAAAAATACTTAACTTGATGTTTTTTCAATGTAAGGCTCTCACTCTAGTCCACTCTGAGTTGGTATTCATCCTGTAGTCCCAGGCTGGCCTGGAACTCACAGTGATCTCCTGCCTTTGCCTCCTGAGTGCTGAGATTAAAGGCATACTCCACCACACCTGGCATTGACTTGATTTTTATCTTAAACTTATTTTATTTATTTGCAAGGAGAGAGAGAGAGAGAGAGAGAGAGAGAGAGAGAGACAGACAGAGAGGATGGGCATGCCAGGGCCTCTAGCCATTGCATATGAACCAGAAGCATGTGTTACTTCATGTATCTGGCTTATGTGGGTATTGGGGAATCGAACCTGGGTCCTTAGGCTTTGCAGGCAAGCACCTTAACTGCTAGGCCATCCCTCCAGTCCTTACTTAATTTTTTTAAGTATTTTTATTTATTTATTTATTTGAGAGAGGGAAAGAAAGAACAAGAGAGAGGGAGAGAGAGAATGGGTGCACCAGGGCCTCTAGCCACTGCAAATGAACTCCAGACGCATGCACCACCTTGTGCATCTGGCTTATGTGAGTCCTGGGGAATCTAACTGAGGTCCTTTAGCTTTGCAGGCAAGTGCCTTAACCACTAAGCCATCTCTCCAGCCCCCTTACTTAATTTTTTTAATTTTTTTTAATTTTTATTTATTTATTTGAGAGCGACAGATAGAGAGAGAAAGTCAGATAGAGAGAGAGAGAGAGAGAGAATGGGCGCGTTAGGGCCTCCAGCCACTGCAAACAAATTCCTGACGCGTGCGCCCCCTTATGCATCTGGCTAACGTGGGTCCTGGGGAGTCGAGCCTCGAACCAGGGTTCTTAGGCTTCACAGGCAAGTGCTTAACCGCCAAGCCATCTCTCCAGCCCCCTTACTTAATTTTTGAAATAAGGTTTCATATATGCTAGGCTGGCCTTGACTTTCCTGTATAGCTAAGGATGACCTTGAGTTTCTGATCCTTTGTCTCTGGTACAGATTAGAAGCGTGACAGCTTCCTTTTGCAGGTAGTCAGCTAGGTACACAGACCCAAGGGAACATGGATGCCACCATGTCCTGGCCAGACAAGAACTCCAGTCTAAGTCAAGATGGCAATAAGGAGCAGCTTCTGTCAGCTCGTCCTGAACTTCTGTGGGGCTTGGCGCCTGTGGGCGGGCCCTCTCTCAGTCTCGCCTCGCCTCCGGAGCCCACTAGCCAACCATCCGGCTTGGCAATGAGGCTCATCCCAATGGATGTCTAATTTCTAAGAGACCTGATCCAAGCCGCCATGCTCTTTCCCTCTCCCCTGACCAACCCCGCCGGGAGGGGAGGCTCCTCTTGTCCTGAGAGCTTTTCTTCTCTCGTATTTTAACTCTCGCTTAGAATAAATATTTCCTAATGTATGCTCCTCCAGTGTCTACATTTTCAATTCTTTGCTAGCAATAGGCAAGAACTTAAAAGCCACTGGCTTGATGGCTTAGAGGTTTCTTTGAGGGCCACTGGCTTGGGGAGTTCTAAGCTTATCCAGGGTCCAGGCTCTCCAGTAATAAACGTCTTCACCTCCTGAGTGTGGGATTACAGCCCATACCCCCATAACCTAGGGGCTTACCCAGGGCTAGGTGCATGCTGAGCAAGCCCCCTACCAACTGGTCCTCCTACCTCTGCCTCCCGGGTGCTGGGGTTAAAGGCGTGCGCCACCACGCCTGGCTTCACACTGACTTTTATATCTGCTTATGCAGCTGCTGCCTGGTTGACGCTCTTCACTGGGATTATGGGACTTTTCAAGGTGACCACAGAGAACAATAAAAAAGTAAAAGGATGGCACACAACAAATTAAAGTATCACAAAGTTCACCGTTTTAGTTTAAATTCAGGCATATTTTTCTTTTCATACAATCTTCTCTATATTATTACAAGGCTTTGGTTAATTCCTAGAGTTCTAAATTTGTTGACTTGGTGCTATTCTCATTGCTTTTGCAGAAGAGGGAGTTCCAGGGGCTGTCACTCCACCACCAGTCGCACCCAAGCCCCTCCTGTAAACATGTGCTGTTTATATTGCACACTTCTCGCAGAGGCTTCCCCTCACAGTTCACATCCTCTCTCCGTCAGGGTCTGCTAGGTTCTGCGTGACTTGGCCCTTCTCCTCCCTCTCACCCTGTTCCTGTCGCTCCTACCTCCGTCGCAACCCAGTGACCATGCCCTTCTTCCCAGTTCTTGAGCACACTCGGGTCACATCTCAGCTCCCTGCCACTTCCTACCCCCGTCCACTTCTTTCCCATGACTGTACATGGCACACCGTGATTTCTGTTGCTGTTTTGGTCCTGAGATCTGGTCTCAGGATGGCAGACACGGCGCGTGGAGCTGGGGCTGGGGTTCCAAGCGTGGATCAGGTGAGGCACAATGAGAAGGCGAGGCCAGGGTGCATGAAATGGAAGAAATGTGTCATCACAGGTCCTGGGTAGGTTGGCAGTGCCAACTGGAGGCCGTGGCAAGTTCAGAGGTTCAGAGAACTCAGTTAGGCAGAAAGCCAGGCGAGGCGAGGACCTGTGGGACTATCTATGGCTTTGTTGGGGTCCGCGAGCATTCTACATTCGTTGTTCCTGCGGCTCGAGACTTCACTAATTTAAAGGAAACACGTGCCAAGAAGGACCGTTGCCCCAGGGCTCTGGGGTGGACGGTTAGCTTGTATTGTGGGCAGCAGCTGTGAGGCATGTTGGGCCAGCTTTGTTGGATGAGAAACAGCCAGCCACACGGAGAGAGAAATTTTTTTTTTTTAATTTTTTTGTTCATTTTTATTTATTTATTTGAGAGTAACAGAGAGAGAGAGAGGCAGATAGAGAGAGAGAGAGAGAGAATGGGCACGCCAGGGCTTCCAGCCACTGCAAACGAACTCCAGATGCATGCGCCCCCTTGTGCATCTGGCTAACGTGGGTCCTGGGGAATTGAGCCTTGAACCGGGGTCCTTAGGCTTCACAGGCAAGCGCTTAACCGCTAAGCCATCTCTCCAGCCCGAGAGAGAAATTTTTAACTAGGCCAAAAGTGATGGGATACAACTGGGTTTCAATTAGCTCATCTCAGGGCCCCGGATCAGTGTCAAGTTCATGACACCCCAGCGGATTTTATCCCTGGTATTTCGCTGTGTGTCTTCTCTGTGTCCCGTCTCCCTCAGGAGACTACCAACCCCGTGTGAAAAGGGCCTCCCCCTCTTCCCTGCCACACCCCACTGCTTAGAACAACACCTGGTGCATGGCTGAGAACGGAAAGCTAAATTCACATCCTGAACAACTAAAAAAGACTCATTCCAAGGATGAGAACTTTGTGGGCTTCCCCTCTTAACACTTCTCAAATCTGTATTTACACTGGTCAAATGAAGTAAATAAGCTTTGAAAATAATGTTTAAAATTATTTTATGAAACTAGTTACACTTTACATCTGCTATGCCCAATGTATACTGTCATTCCCTTGCCTCATATCTTTTTATTAAGTTTTACAATTGTGTGTGTGTGTGTGTGTGTGCATGTGTGTGTGTGTGTGTGTGTGCGCATGACACGTGAGTGTGGAGTGCATGTGGTCAGTGAGCAGTCTGAAGGTGACTGCCTCTCCTTCCACCTTTTTTGAGACAGGGTCTCTTCTGCCACTGTGTGCACCGGTCTAGCTGCTGTGCGAGTGTGCACGTTCTCCTGGCTCCACCTCCATTACCGGGAGTAGGAGCAGGGACCGCAGATGCAAACGCCACTTTGTGTCTGGCTTTATGTCAGTGTTGGGGAGAATTGAACTTGGCCTCGCAGGCTTGCAAGCAAGCACCTTCAACTATTGAGGCATCACTCCAGCTCCCTGACCTTACATCTTAAGACCTTTGTTGATTTCAGAATTCAATTTCATGTACTGGGCTGGAGAAATGGTTTAGCAGTTAAGGCATTTGCCTGCGAAGCCTAAGGACCCTGGTTTGATTCCCCAGGACCCACATAAGCCAGATGCACAAGGGGGGCACATGCATTTGGAGTGTGTTTGCAGTGGCTAGAGGCCCTGACGTGCCCATTCTCTCTTTCTATCTGCCTCTTCCTCTCTCTCTCTCAAATAAATAAATGAAATATTTAAAAAATTCACGTACTATTTTAACCCTGTCATTTTCCTTCACCTTACACTGAAAAAAATAAGAATAATAAGAATAATCATAAGAAATTGTAAAGAATTTCAGTTCCTGTAGTTGGCAACTCATAAGGCCTACAAGGAAAATCACCTTTAAGTTACAGAACGTAAGAATCTGGCAGCTAGGATGTGTCCTGGTATACCATGCGTGTGACTCTATTCTCTATAACGTCATTTAACATGCTCGGTGCCAAGTTGCACTTACAGTCACCAAACCAAGTCTGAATTTAATATTAGAACACTTTCCATCTTTCTTGGAATTTGTCATTTAAGAACCTTTTATCCTCTGGTGACACGGGGTTGAAATCTGAAGTGATGTTGCATCCTTACTGGTGGCCTGGTGGTGAGTACTCTGAGGTGTGGCCCAGTGACTCATTCTGCGTAACTAACTCCAGTCTCTCCAGGAACTGAGCTGTGTCCACATATGTAAGAGATCCAACACCAGATGTCAAAAAGTCAATGTTTATTTATGAGAGGAAACACGCCATTAAATGCTTAACTCCAAGAAGCTGTAGTTAAACTTTTTGAATCATATGAATTCAAAATCTTCCTTCCTTCTCTTTCCTTTGTAGGAGGGGTTACTGACCAGATATGTGGGGTCTTGATGTTACATACTGGCTGGATGACCATCATTCTGGAGGAAGTAACACTTGAGAGAAATTGCACAAACAGGGACTACTGTTCACACCCATGTAACACCTTATCAAGTACGTGATCCAGTGAGATCCTGCACTGGAAAGGAGCACAAAAAAAAAAAAAAAAACCTTGTTCCGACCCTTGGGGATTTTAGTATGCAGGTGACTAGCTAAGTTCATTTTGCAAATTAAACTCCTTCCATAGAGAATCACTTCAGGGTTCATGAAGTATTTTGAAACTACAAGAATATTAACGTACTTGTCTAGTGGGAAAGCATGAGCGCTTTGTCATAAATTCAGATTTAATTTACTAGATTCATTGTGTTTGCGGGTAGGGAGACGCACACATTCCTAAGATATGAGTGTAATGTGCAGTAGGATGCCTTGCTTGTAAATGTGAGTTTTTAATTTAGAGTGGATTAGAATTAATTGGAAATCTAAGATTGGTTTATGTAATTATATGAGGAGATGTTGGACTCTTAAAAAAAATTAAAGAACCTTCGTAATAGAGTCCTTTTAAAGGGTAACAGAATTGTTTGTTGAGAGGTAGCTAATTCTTCTAGTGCTGTTTTCATTTTGGTGAGGTAACGGTAGTTGGCTCTTTCGGCACTCAGAAACTGCCTGGCAACACTTTCGTTTCTTTCTTCAGACACAGTGCAGGTGCCTTGATCTCTGTTATTTTGGAATAATTGTGTCCTGCCTCTTATGTTTTGCAAACTCATGGATTCATTCTTAATGTACCATCAGTGTTTTTTTTTTTCTCGAAAGTTAAAATATATATATTTCCAAATGTCCCAAAACACGCAATAATGTCAAGTTGGTTTTTAAAACACATTACACATTAGCACTGTGACTTAAATTTTAATTGACAGTTTTTAGTTGTAAGTGCTCTGCTGAAGAGGAGACAAATTCCACAGGCAAATAATTGTTTCTTCAGAAAGTTTTGTTTGCCAAAAAAAAAAAAAAAAAAAAAAAATCTTTCTTGGGCCAAAATGCAAAATTACATGCAATAAGAAAGTTTACAATGGAAAGTTTGAGGACACAAATAATTTAAATTTTGGCCCAGAAACTGAATTTGCTTAACACTGATGCATAACTTGGATGAAGTTTTATTTTCTGCCCCTTTTTCTTGAATAGATAAATAAGTTTTGAGAAACCAAGATGTAATGAATTTCAACCAACACTGGAACACAGCTATGTGAATCATAAAAAAGTGATTACTTTTTTGATTATTAATAATTAGTTTTGCAGATCATGAAATAACAAAGCAAGCAAGTAACATGCTGTTTAAGACTGAAAAAGCAGGTACTGGGTAGATACTAATCTTGATGACCCAGAAAACCTACATTAATTGATTAATAATTAATTATACGTTTACTAATTATTACTGTAGAAAGTGTTAATTTCTTGGTTTATTCCAAAATTACACACATTCTGTGAGAATGGATTCCTTCAGGCCAGATGCTTAAAAATTAATTCTATGAACTCTATAGAAAAACATTTGTAAATTTCTCTAAGGCACATTTTATATAATCCACTTTCCTTAAATATCTGCATATCACCTCACCTTTAAACACTGTTTGGATAGCTATTTTCCATTTTCTTAATAATTCTTGAATGAATTCACATATATCTAATTTGTAAAAACAGCTGAATAGATCAAATAGGTCAAAGGAAAAATAAAAGGTTTCTATTTTCACAGGATTAACTGAAGACAAAAATTTTTAATAATTCATTTAAAAAGTGTGAGTTGATGGGTATGCCAGGGCCTCTAGCCACTGCAAACGAACTCCAGCACATGCGTCACTTTGTGCATCTGGCTTTACATGGGTACTGGGGAATCGAGTCCTGGTTGTTAGGCTTTGCAGGTAAGTGCCTTAACTGCTGAGCCATCTCTTCAGCCCCAAACTCTATTCCATCTGCCAGGGTTGAGAAAACATCACAGAGCAACTGGTAGATTAAATATAAGTGCTGCCCTCATTGCTCGCCCGAGAATTTTCTCTCAGGAGATGGCCGTAGATGCTGAGGAGACTCACAGAATGTTGTGAAAGAATGTAAGAGCCGAGATCGGCCGCTCAGGGTGGCGTAGCAGCCTGACGCGTTGCTCACACAAGTGCAATAGTGGCACATAGCCATGGTGGGAACCCAGCTGCCCTTGATTTGGCTGATGGATCCACTCAGTGGAACAGAACCCATAGCTGGATCTGGGAAACAAGCCAGAACCATATCCAAAAATGAACCTGCTCTCCACTAAACTCTCTCTACAAAACAATGGTTATCCCATTTATTTGGTGCTAACTTTACTCTCCATTAGAGAATGTGCTTCTGTTTTTCAGATAGATGCAGATCCTAAGGAGAGAACCATCCCATCACACCTCCAAAGGGCCCCAGCTGAAACTAAGAATAATTGGGGAAGCATGCAAGAATGCTGTTTTCTTGGTGAACTGGGAACCAGCACAACAGTGAAGGAGACAGACACAGAGAATATCAACCCCTACCAAACCAGATATCCAGAGACACAGAGGCGCCCAAGACCTCAACACGGAAGCAGACCTAATATGAACCCAGCATGGCTCAGGGAAGTTTGCAGCAGAAGGGGCGGAAAGAATGTCAGAGCCACACGTTGGGTCATGACACACAGAGACATTTCCTTCTACCCAAAATTAAGGCTAACCCCACAATGCAGAACCCATATACCCCAACAAAGAGGGTCCCTGTGGAGGGGGAAGGCCAGGGAGGAGGCTAACTGTGGTACCAACTTGACTGTATTCACTGACTACAAAAATAAAAAAAAAAAGAATGTAAGAGCCTCAGGGTAGGAAGGCATACTGTGAAGCATTGCCCCCCACCACAGGAACCAACTGGTGCCATCATGACGCCAAAATGATTATGGCTACCCACACTAAGCAGGACTCTCAGTGGAATGGGGACAGAGGAGAGAGGACAGAAGAGGAGAACCTGATGGAAATATGACCAATTTGCAATATGTTCATATTGTAGAGTTCCCAATAAAAACTATTATAAAAAAAATAAGGTGGGGCTGGAGAGATGGCTCAGTGGCTAAAGGTGCTTACTTGCAAATTCCCCAGTACCCATGTAAAGCCAGATGCACAAAGTGGCACACGTATCTGGAGTTTCAATAGCAAAAAGCCCTGATGTGTCCATTTTTTTTCTCTCTCTCTCTCCTTACAAATAAATAAATAAAATATTTTTTAAAATTAAGGTGGAGAGGGCTGAAGAAATAGCCTAGCAGTTAAGACGTTTGCTTGCAAAGCCAAAGGATCTCGGTTTGATTCTCCAGGACCCACGTATGCCAGATGTATAAGGTAGTGCATACATCTGGAGTTCGTTTGCAATGGCTGGAGGTCCTGGCACGCCCATTCTCTCTCTCTCTCTCTCTGCCTCTTTCTCTCTCTCAAATAAATAAATAAATAAAATTAAGGTGGGGAGCTGGAGAGATGGCTCAGCAGGTCACGGCACTGACTTGCAAAGCCTGCAGCCTGGGCTCCATTCTCCAGGACCTACATAAAGCCAAATGCACAAAATGGCCTATGTGTCTGGAGTTCATTTGTAGGGGCAAGAGGCCCTGGAATGCCTGTTCTCTCTCTCTCTCTCAAATAAAAATAACTAACTATTGTTTTTTTTTAAAAAAAAATAAGGTGGAGTGTGACTAAGGAAGGCATCTGATCATATGCACACACAGCCACACACACACGGGCACCCACAAACACATGCTCATACTCGCACACACACAAACACACGTGCACCCACAAACGTGTGCATACCCGCACACACACACATATGCACATACAAAAAAAGAGTCAGGCATGGTGGCGCACGCCTTTAGTCCTAGCACTTGCGAAGCAGAGGTAGGAGGATCAATGTGAGTTCGAAGCCATCCTGAGACTACGTACTAAATTCCAGATCAGTCTGAACAAGAGTGAGACCCTACCTCAAAAAAACCAAAAACCAAAAACAAACAAACAAACAAAAACCCAAAAACCAAAAGGCAGCCCTGACCTCCCACAGACGAGTACGGGATGCCTCACCTACCTGGCACACTCCGGTCATCAGTCATGCCAGGCTGAAATGCTCTGGTGGTCTGTTTGGTTGCCTCAGCAACGCTGTGTGATGCTGAAGGGCCCAAGAATATTGAGTCATTGAATTATTAACTCAACTAAAGTGTGTTCCCTTTGACAACGTCTCCACATTTATCCAGCTCCAGCCCTTGGCAGGCTGCCTGCTTCTTTAAACTTAATTCTTTTTTTATGGAGAGAGAATTGGCCACCAGGGCTTCAGCCACTGAAATCGAACTCCAGCTGCTTGTGCCACCTAAGACGCATGTGCGACCTTGTGCTTGCCTCACCTTTGTGCAACTAGGTTACCTGGGATCTGGAGAGTCAGACGTGGGTCCTTAGGCTTCACAGGCATGTGTTGTAACTGCTAAGCCATCTCTCTCCAGCCCATAAGTTTAATACTTGTTTAGGTATAATAGTGACATTAGCATAATGTCCTCCAAGTCCATCCATGGGTCACAAATTGCAGGTTTCCCTTTGAAGGCTGAATAATACTCCATTGTGAATACTGTACCTTCATGTGTCCAACTTCCACAGTTCTTGAGGAGAAATTATTCTCAATGTAGTCAGATATTTTAATAACTATACAATATAAACATTTTTATAGATTACATAAAGTCTGTTTAAACACTTTATATCATATTAATTTAACCAATATAGACTATTTGAGATCAGGCTCAAAGAATACAAGTACCAACAAGAAGTCAGTCCTACCAGTTTGCAATACGTGCAGGCAAGGGCCTTTGCCATGCAGCTGCCTCTCCACAGCAGCACTATGTTCATATAGTAACGTTCTCAATAAGAACATCTTAATTTTTACTTATTTATCCATCTTGAGAGAGAGGAAGAGAGAGAGAGAGAGAGGCAGATATAGAGAGAATGGATGCTCCAGGGACTCCAGCCACTGTGTATAAACTCCAGACGCATGTGCCCCCTTGTGCATCAGGCTTACATGGGTACTGGGGAATTGAATTAAAGCTGGGTCCTTAGGCTTCACAGGCAAATGCCTTAACTGCTAAGTCACCTCTCCAGCTGTCCCCCCTTTTAGAGGTAGGGTCTTGTTCTAGCCAAGGCTGACCTGGAACTCACTTTGTAGTCTTAGGGTAGCCTCGAACTATGGCAAGCCTCCCACCTCTGCCTCCTGAGTGCTGGCATTAAAGGCATGTGCCACCACAAATTTGACAAAACTTTAAAAGAATTCACTCCTACCTTCCACAAGCTTACAGTGCAGTGAATATGCCATTTGGGTTGTTTGAGAGATACAGGTTTTTTGAGAGGAAATCAGTAAACTGAAGCCTAATGAAATTCAGTTATTCTCACACAGTTCTACAAGTAAACTTCTCGCCCATTTTTCATATGTTAAATTTCATACAAGGCATGATGGGTCATTCCTGAAATTCCATAAGGCAAAGGCTAAAATGGCAGAATCATGACTTTACGTGGGAGATCCTGGGCTACATCACAAGCTCATGGCCATCCTGAGCTACAGAGTATGATGTTGTTTCCACAATTCGAGGGGTGAGAAGGTAGCTTAGTATCACCTACAAGGTCCTAGGTTTGAACCTCAGAATGACCAAAACAAGTTTTTAAAATCGAAATAGCAAACGTTTTTCTCTTGATATTGCAAAATAAGCATAAAACATATTCTGAAACTTTGTTTCTGATAAGCCTAATATATATAATTTCATGTAGAAATTAATACCAGCAGGATTTTTTTTCATATTTTTATTTATTTATTTGCAAGGAAAGAGAGAGAGGGAGAGAGAGAGAGAATATGGGTGTTCCAGGGCCTCTTGCTGCTGCAAATGAATGCCAGATGCATGCGCCACTGGCTTTATGGGGGTATTGGGCGATCAAACCCAGGCCATCAGGCTTTGCAAGCAAGCACCTTAACCACTGAGCAATCTCTCCAGTATCAGCAAGCGTTCTTATAAAGAAGTCTAACTTGGGTATTCTGTATAAGAAAATGGGTTTTTAAGGGGTGTATCAGACAGCTTCAGGTTCACTGAGATGAACTTCCAGACCAGGCACGGTTATGGAGGAAGGGATTTATTGAAGCTCACAGATCCAGGGGAAGTTCCATAATGGCAGAAGAAGCTGGCCTGCCTTCACAGGCCCAAGCAGAGAGAGAGAAGTACAAGCCAAAAGGTCAAAAGCCACAGCACACTTCAGGAACTCCAGCTAGGCACACTTAGCATATCTTTAGATTGAAATCTGAAACCCACCACCACACCTTAAGATCCACCCAGTGACACTGCCTCCAGCCAGGTGGCTGCAGATGCAAACTACAAACAAATAAACAACTGAATATATTGGGGGCCATCTATTTAAACCACCACAAGGTGTTTACCCCTCCTGTCTCTTGTAGCCTGGGCTTAACCTCAATCTTGCCTTTTAAGCATGATCTCTGTATTCTTTCTTTTAAATTCTATCTATAATCTAATAAAATTTCTCTCAACCTTAAGCAAACAAAATGGGTTTAATTTTTTAAATTATTTATTTATTTGCAAGGAGAAAGAGGGAGAGAGAAAGTGTGTGTATGTGTGTGTGTGTGTGAGCATATGGGCACATTAGGGCCTCCTGCTACTGCTAACGAACTCCAAATGCATGTGCCACTCTGTGCATCTGGCTTTATGTGGGCGCTCAGGGACTGAACCCAGGATGGCAGGCTTTGGTAGCAAACACTGGGACATCTCTCCAACTCTTAAAAATTTTTTTGAGACAGGGTCTCATTCTAGCTCAGGCTGGCATTGAACTCTTGAGTGCTGGGATTATAGGCACAAGCCACCATGCCTAGGTAAGAACATGGTTCTGGGGAGTAGCATTTTTTATTAGTGATTATCTCTTACATGGTCATTGGCAAGTGGAGCCTTGCTGGAGCAGGTGGGTTGCTGGGGGTGGGCTTGGGGAGATGTTACAGCCAGCTTCCCCTTGCCAGAGTTTGGCACACTCTCCTGCTACCTTCTACCTACTACTGGCAAGAAGATGATGTCTAGCCCCTACTCATGCCATGCTTACCCCTGCCATCTTACAGCTTACCCTCTAGACTGTGAGACAAATAAAAACTTTCCTCCCATCAGCTGCTTTAGGTCAGGAGCTTTGTCCCAGCAACACAAAGGCAACTACAACAACAGTATTTTAATTGATTTGGTTGACTAGATGGCTTTCGTTAAATTATTTTTCAATATTTCGCTATGATGATTAAATGAGCATATGTTGTTTATAGTAGCAAACAAAACACAATCTAATGAACAAGAGAACATTTTATCTCCAAGATTATTTCTTTGATACCTTTTTTTAGGAATAGTTTTAAATATAAGGGTCTGGACAACTTTTTAAGGCTTATAGGTATTGCCAAGGAAACATTTTTGTGTCAATGTTTATATTCATAGAACAGATAAGCTTAATGATTATCTGATATTCTTCTATAATGTGAACAGTTAATTTAGGACAGAGAGTAATTGTGTTGCTAACTTGCTATAGTTTAATCTGGAATGTTCCTCAAATGTGCATGTGTTAAAAGCTTGGTCCCCAAAGTAGTATGAACCTTAAGGATGATAAGAAGGGTTTTTTAAACTTTTCACTGACAACCTCTGTACATATAGACAACATTCCATGATCACAATCCTCTCCCATCATCCTCTCTTTTCCCTTCCCAAACACTACCCTGAATTCTTTCGTCTTTCCAACTAGCATCTCTTATATTTCATTAAAATTTTTAAAAATATTTTTTATTTATTTACAAATGGAGAGAGACAGGCAGGCAGAAGAGAATGGGGGCACCAGGACCTCCAGCCACTGCAAACAAACTCTAGATGTATGCGCCTCCTTCTGCACCTGGCTTGACGTGGGAACTGAAGAATCAAACCCTGGTCATTAGACTTTGCAGACAAAGGCCTTAACTGCTGGACCATCTCTACAGCCCTGATATCATTATATATATATATATATATATATATATATATATATATATATGTACAATTACCTAGAAATATTTCTAACTGACTCTAAGGGCTTTTAAAAAAAGTATAGGTAGAACGTGGATTCAAGAATGCAAATGAAAGGTGAGTCATACAGCACAGATGACTTTCAGTCACTTTTCACCCACAGTAGACCTAAATACACACACTGCTTCCCCACCTTCTAAACCAACACAGGAAGTATAACTGGATATCTGAAAGTACTGATAAGCCCACCAGTATGCAGGTGGTAATTTCTATTTCATTACAGCTGGATTCCACAAATAAGGAAGTATATTACAAGTCAGCAGTCAGGTAATTTTGTTTCTGAGGAAATCTGAGTCTAATTTAAACACTTAAGGAGTCTAAGTGATCCCTTTGTTATTAATATTGAGATTGTCCAGAACTTTCTTTTTTTTTTCTTTATTAGTTAGTTTTGTATTCAGCAAATACAGTCAGTTTGGTACCATTATTAGGCTCATCTGTGACCTACCCCCTCCCCTTGGCCCCTCCTTGTTGAGGTATATGGGTCATGCATTGTGGAGTTAGCCCACAGTTATGGGTAAGATAAATGTCTCTGCATATCATGACCCAACATGTGGCTCTGACATTCTTTCCGCCCCTTCTTCTGCAAAATTTCCCTGAGCCATGTTGGGTTCATTTTTGGTCTGCTTCAGTGATGAGGTGTTGGGAGCCTCTGAGGCTCTGGCTCTCTGATTTGGTAGGAGTTGATTGTTCTCTGTGTTGATCTCCTTCACCCTTGTGCTAGTATCCGGTTCATCAGGAAAACAGCACCCTTGCTTGTTTCGCCAATTTTTCTTAGTTTCAGCCGGGGCCCTTTTGAGGTATGATGGGGTGGCTCTCTCCTTAGGATCTACATCTATCTGAAAAAGAGAAGCAGATTCTCCAACGGAGAGTAAGTTAGCACCAGGACAAATGAGATAACCCTTACTTTTTTTATAGAGAATTTAATAGGTGTAGGCCCTCTTGTAGCCCACAATTGATGGTAGCTTGATATTGGAGAGTGGGCTTATGTTTGGATATGGTTCTGACTTGTTTCCCAGCTCCAGCTATGGGTCCCATACCAGTGAGGGGATCAGTTAGCCAAATTGAGAGCAGTTGGTTCCCCACCATGGCTGTGTGCCACTACTGCACTTGTGTGGGCATCACAACAAGTTATTTGCTGCTAAGTAGGTTAGACCATGCGTTGCTTGGACAGATATTGGTCATTTTCCCCCAGTCGCCCATGTAGCACCTTCTGGCACTAGACGCGCTGACTGTCTGGGGACTGACTCTCTTCCAACTTCCATCCATGACATTTTATTTTGCATGTCAACCACATAAGGTGTCTTCAGAAGTAGGGTCTTACCACTAACCTTTGGTGGGTCATCAAGTACTCTGACGGAAATCTATCTGTCTTTTAGGAAAACTTGTAGGTCTCTCTGATCAAAAGCTCATTGTGGATGATAGCCCCATGCTGGTCCTGGGAGTTACAGGTCAGTGCCCACTAAGAAAATGAGGAAAAAGATAACTAATATACAAGAGTTAGAGAGAAGAGGGGGGGGGAGGGAGAGGGAGGGAGGGAAGATGTAGAAGATTAAGGTTAGTTGTGATCCTACCCTCTCCAGTGTCTTGTGGTTCAAGTGTTCCCTGTAAGGGCCTGGTGAAGGATCAGCCATTTGGTCTGTCTTTTAGTAAGTAGAAAATTATGGTACCATGGCCGTTTGGGTCTAGATTTGTGTTTCCCACCCCTTTGATGCCCTCCCACTTTCTGAAGACTGTTCCAGTGTGTATGGTGAATTCAGTGTACTTCACAATGCCCATAGCCCACAAGTGAGTAAGATCCCCAAACACGTTCAAATATCCCATTCTGTGATGCTGGATCTACCCCACCTTCTAGCTGCTTTTCTTTTTTATATTTATTTATTTGACAGAGAGAAATAGGAATAGAGAGAGAGAGAGAGAGATAAAGAAAGAAAGAAAGAGAGGGAAAATGGGCGTGCCAGGGCCTCCAGCTGCTGCAAACGAAATCCAGATGCACGCACCACCTTGCACATTTAGCTTATGTGGGTCCTGGAGAATCGAACCTGGGTCCTTTGCCTTTGCAGGCAAGCGCCTTAATTGCTAAGTCATCCCTCTAGCCTGCAACTGCCTTTCTTGATAATTCTTCAGCCACATGCATATTATGGTAATAGGAAGGGGCTCAGGAAAAAATATTACAGTGTGGATTTTAAACTTTTTTATTAATTATGTGTGTATGTGTGTGCACGCGTATGTGTGTGTGCATGTGTGTCACGGTGCATGTGTGGAGGTCAGATGGCAACCTGAAAGTGTTTCTTCTCTTCTTTCACCTTCTTCTGAGACAGGCCTTCTTTCATTATTTTTGCCATTGTTTCCTGGAAGCTTCCAGATTCTCGTGGTTCCACTGCCTACTGTCATAGTGTGCTAGGATTATAGCCTCTGTGCCACTTTGCACCCAGCTTCATGTGAGCAGTGGGGAAGATAGAACTTGGGTTGGTAGGCTTGCAGACAAGTGCCTTGAACCACTGAGCCATCTTCCCAACCCCTGAAGAGAGAATTTTAACCTATCAAATCCTTCACTGGGGCTGGATAAATGGCTTAGCGGTTAAGCGCTTGCCTGTGAAGCCTAAGGACGCCGGTTCGAGGCTCAATCCCCCAGAACCCACATTAGCCAGATGCACAAGGGGGCGCACGTGTCTGGAGTTCGTTTGCAGTGGCTAGATGCCATGGCGTGCCCATATTCTCACTCTGCCTCTTTCTCTGTCTGTCTGTCGCTCTCAAATAAATAAACAACAACAACAAAAAATTTAAAAACATCCTTCACTGGGCATTGAGACTTGTAAAAACTTACAGGATTCATTTCTTAGGGTGGAAAGACAAACAGTAGTGTTGCCTTCCTCAGTGTTTCCAGGCGCCCAATAACATGGCCCATGACTTTTTTTTCTTAATTTTTATTAACATCTTCCATGATTATAAAAAATATCCCATGGTGCTACCCTCCCCCCCACTTTCCCCTTTGAAATTCCATTCTCCATCATATCCCCTCCCCATCTCAATCAGTCTCTCTTTCATTTTGATGTCATGATCTTTTCCTCCTCTTATGATGGTCTTGTGTATGTAGTGTCAGGCACTATGAGGTCATGGGTATCCAGGCCATTTTATGTCTGGAGGGAGCACGTTGTAAGGAGTCCTACCCTTCCTTTGGCTCTTACATTCTTTCCACCACCTCTTCTGCATTAGACCCTGAGCCTTGGAAGGTGTGATCAAGATGTTACTCAGTACTCCAGTCACTTCTTTCCAGCACTATGATACCTTCTGAGTCATCCCAAGGTCACTGCCATCTGAAAAGAGAAGATTCTCTACCCAAAGTGAGAGTAGCATTAATATAAGGGTATAAATATTAAGAAAAGTGCTTACTGGGCAGTTTGATAAGCATAGTATATACATTTTTCCAGACATCAGCAGATGTTACACCCCTAGGGCTTATGACTACCCCTGTTTAAGTTTTCAGTATCAGGGATGTATTCCCCCCTCCCCCCATGGAGCAGGCCTCCAGTCCAATTGGAGGGCAGTTGGTTTCCACCATGACAGACGTGCCACTATTGCACCCGTTGGCTCATTTGGCCTGGCTGGCCAATTATAAGGCTTGCAGTGTCCACTGATGAGTATCTTCACTGGTGATATCTCTCTCCCATTGAACTAAATGTAGAATGGCTTCTTCCAGCTTTCTCTCAGCTGGTCTACATGGAGGAGGTTATCAGCTCAGTCCCAGCAGAATTTCTCAGTGGCCTTGCCACCCAAGAATGTGGAGTCTTCAGCAATAGGGTCTTACCATCTATTCCTGGTGGGAAACCAAGGGCCTTGGCAATGGCCTATAATGTTTTGGGGGCATCAGGAACCTCCCTGGCCAACAACTCACTGGAAGTATCCCATCCCTGGCACTGAAAATTTTCTAGCAACGATCTTCTGTGTGGACCCCATAGAGTCAGATGTCTTATTAAAATTGAGTTTGTAGCTTTAGCTCCTAGCTGGCAGACTCCTGCTGGGGGAGGGGTGTCACTGGAGACAGATCAATTTCCAACCCAAGGGTGTGGAGAGTGAGTGAGAGAAAGAGAGAGAGAGAGAGAGAGAGAGAGAGAGAGCGAGCAAGTGAGCACTATGAGCCCTGGCAGTGCCTCTTGCTTGGTTTTGGTGTCTGCTGGCTGGCTGTTTGGTTTTTCCTCTGCTTAGTTTTATAAAAAGGAGCCAGTTTCTTCCATCATTGATGGAACTTCCCTTGGATCTAGAAGACTGAAATACCCCCATTCCTCCCGTAAGCTGTGTCTGGCTAGATGAGCACCCCAGCAGCGTGGAGGTGACTACAACAGGGACATTAGCTTTAATTTGTCTCTGCTTGTGTCCCTGCTTCCTCCTATTTGCCTTTAAGGGCAGGTCAGTGCAAAGAATGCATAAAGAAGTTCTTATCACTGTCACCTTTCAGGGGATCAATCTGGCCCCTACAAGATAGTCACTTCTGGTCACTCTTATTCATAACTGTCCTCATCTAGGGGAGGTCTGTCCTGCCAGGTTTTGCTCTTCCTGGAGCCCAATTAGGACAATGACTTATCTCTGCTCCTTCAGTCCTGACGGGGCTAAGGTAGGTCAGGTGGACAGACACTGCTTGAGCGATTAACAAACACGTGGATGCGGAGTGGGGCAGGGGTCTGAGCCGAAGTCAAGCAGCAGATACAGTGGAGGCAGCGGTGCCAGGCTTTCTGCTTGCTTGCAGTTCCTTTCTTCTTGCTTGCAGTTCCTTTCTTCTTGCTTGCAGTTCCTTTCTGGGGTCCAACTCAATGCTCTTCAATAACAGCAGTTTCTAAGTGCTAGGAGAGTCGAGCCCATTCCACCAAGTGGATTTCAACTCTTTGAAGATGTGATTTGATAAAAGCACTAATGGTGTTTGGGTGAGTAGCAATCTGATTTTATTTTTTTCAGTCCTGGGGATTGAAAGCAGGGCCTCACACATATTAGACAAGACTCTACTGTTGAGCTCAACTCCAAGTTCTCAATATGCAGCCTAGACTGGCCTTGGATTTTTTTTAATTTTTTTGTTCGTTTTTATTTATTTATTTGAGAGCAACAGAGAGAGAGAGAGAGAGGCAGATATATATATATATATATATATATATATATATATATATATATATATGTGTGTGTGTGGAGAGAATGGGTGTGCCAGGGCCTCCAGCCACTGCAAATGAACTCCAGACGCGTGCGCCCCCTTGTGCATCTGGCTAATGTGGGTCCTGGGGAATGGAGCCTTGAACCTGGGTCCTTATGCTTAACAGGCAAGTGCTTAACCACTAAGCCATCTCTCCAGCCCTGGATTTTTTTTTTTTTTTGTAAGACTGAAGAGAGACTTCATTAGAGTAAGAGAAGGAAAGAAAATAAAGTGCAGAGATCTCCTGCCCTGTGGCAGGCAGGAGGGGCAGAGAGGCCATGAGGGAGCAGGGCTCCTCCCTTCCTCCATCCTAGCCCAGCTGAGCTGAGACGAGGAGGCAAACCAGAACAGGAGAGCTAACAGCCTAAAAGAGACTGTCGGGGCTGGAGGGATGGCTTAGCGGCTAAGGCATTTTCCTGCAAAGCCGAAGGACACAGGTTTGATTCCCCAGGACCCACATTAGCCAGATGCACAAGGGGGCACACGCTTCTGGAGTTCATTTGCAGTAGCTGGAGGCCCTGGCATGCCTGTTCTCTCCCTTTCTCTCTCAAATAAATAAATAAAAATAAAATATTTTTTTAAAAGAGGCTGTGCCTATCTGGGAAGCACCTATTTATAATGTTACTGTGGTGGGCCTTACACTCCATCCCAGGTGAATCTGAGAAAGCTGTGGGCCCGGGCTCAGGGGGCTGGCTGAGGAAGAGGTCAGCACACCTGAGTAAGGCCTTGGATTCTTGATCCTCTTGCCTCAGCCTCCTGAGGGCTGGGATTATAGACATGTGACACCAGGCCTTGCTAAGAATTCTATTATTGTTGTTGTTGTTGGAGTATATTAACTATATAGAATAATTGGTTTCGTTATGACATTGTCACACCTATAAAATCTGTGGTTATCATACTTGCTCCCAATTACCCTCTTTTATCTTCGTACTTCCCCATCTCCTTCCTGACTAGTAAGCCTCTAAGAAGTCTGTTGTTCGTGTGCTTCTCTCTGTGGTGCTGGGGTCAAATCCAAGGCCTTGTGCATGTTAGGCAAGTACTCTACCAAATAGCTACATCCCTACCGTTCCTCGAAGATTACATCTTAAGTAACAATTTATCCTTTTAGGTTTAATAAAAGCTGTTGTAATAACAGAACTGTTAAATTTTCTAAAACACACTGGAGTGCATAAACAGTAATTTTTTTTTTTTGGAGGTAGGGTCTCCCTATAGCCCAGGCTGACCTGGAATTCACTATGTAGTCTCAGGGTGGCCTCCAACTCATAGTGATCCTTCTGCCTCTGCCTCCCCAGTGCTGGGATTAAAGGCGTGCGCCACCATGCCTGGCTGACGGTAATTTTTTTGAGACAAGTTCTCTTTATGTAGCTCTGGTTGGCCCGGAATTTGCTATGTGGACCAAACTTGCCTTGAGCTCATGGTGATCCTCTTGCCTCTGCTTCCTGAGTGCTGGGTTACAACGTGCATCACCACACCTGGCAAACTAAAATATTTCAATTCCGGGCATGGTGGCGTACGCCTTTAATCCCAGCACTCAAGAGGCAGAGGTAGGAGGACCACCATGAGTTCAAGGCCATCCTGAGACTACATAGTGAATTCCAGGTCAGCCTGGGCTAGAGCGAGACCCTACCTCAAAACAAACAAACAAACAAAAGTCTGGTTTGGGCTGGAGACATGGCTTACCGGTTAAGGTGCTTACCTGCCTGTAAAGCCTAAGGACCAGGTTCAATTTCCCAGGACCCACATAAGCCAGATGCACAAGATGGCACATGAGTCTGGAGTTTGTTTGCAGTGGCTGGAGGCCCTGGTATGTCCAACTCTTTCTCTGTCTCTCTCTGTCTCTCTCAGATAAATAAATATGTAAACCAATAAAAATATTTTTTAAAGTCTGAATCTATAACATGATTATACATTATGTAGGAAAACAAAAGAGTTGCAAAGGATTGCTCTGGGATATGGCAAATGCCCAGTTCAAACACTGTATATCATTTTGTTCATTCTAAAATACAGGTGATGACTGGAGCGTGGCCCCAACCCAGATAGACCTTTCGAGGCCCTGGTCTCTGGCTACAGGAATGGGTATAGAGCACAGAGAAACGTCTTTTCATACAAGAGCTGAGTCCCTGCTGGAGATGTGTGAGTGGGGTAGCTTAGACTTGCACTTAGGGTTCCATTGGCAAGAGTCTAAATCTACAGGCCCTAACCTTATTTAGGACCCCATCGGTAAGGATTTATTTTTAAATTATTATTTATTTTGAGAGAGAGAAAGAGAGAGGCAGAGAGAGAGAGAGAGAGAATAGGTGTACCAGAGCCTGATTCTCCAGGTCCCACATAAGCCAGATGCACATGGTGGCGTATGCGTCTGGAGTTTATATTTGCAGTGGCTAGAGGCTCTGGTGTGCCCATTCTCACTCTCTCTAATAAATAAATAAATAAATAAATAAATAAATAAATAAATTTTTAGAAAGTGAGTTGCAAGTGACAACTAGATTTTACTAAGGCTTACTGTGATTTAACAACATGTAAACAGGAAATCCTGCTTTGTTACATGACATCTTGAACACAATTCAGATTTGCCATAATTCAGGTTTTATAAAAGAACAAAAAGTTTTTATTAAAAACCCAACAAAACAAAAAATAAAATATAGGCAATGAAAGTGAGAGGCAGCTTCCTAAGAACATTGCTTTGTGTAGGCAGGGCGCTTGTCCTGCAGAGCCCCTCCCGGATACCGGGTCTGCGCAGGATAGCCACTGCCACCAGAGGCCGTTCACATGGACTGACAGATGGCATATATATAGAAGCTCTTATTCCTCATGATTACCCTTTCTTCCAGAGAACTTTCTCTACTAGCCTGAAGGTGTTCTATTGGAAGATTTTTATGCTTTAGTATATACATTATTCTTTAGCATATACATTATTCCTTAGTACATACATTATTCCTTAGTATATTCATTATTCCTTAGTATATACATCATTCTTTAGTATATACATTCTTCCCTCAGTATCCGTAGGAATTGGTTCCTGGACCCCCAGGGATACTGAGATGTAAGGATACTGAAGTCCTTATATAGGTGAAATTGTATTTACACAGACCCTGCAGAGACCATCCTATGTACTTAGAATCATCTCTAGAATACTTACACTACCTCATGCGATACCAATGCTAGGTAAAGGATTGTCTCGCCTCCATTATTGAAGGCCCCTGGGCGCTCAGCACAGACACCTCCCCAACCAAGACTTTTGACTCAGGATTGGTTGAATTGGTGGGTGCAGAATATAGGACAGGCTGATTGCAGTTAGAAAAATTCGTTCTTAGTCAGGAAGTCTGGCATTGCTGAGTCACTGTGTTTCTGGGACGGAAACCACGAGCTAACCAGAGAAGCTTATATAGATACAGAATAAAGATGTCTCTTCTTTCCTCTTAAAACTTAAAGTTAAGCAGATAGACAACAATAGATGAAGATATCTGTACTCTTTGTTGAAAGTTACAACACTAATATGATTGTGGGAAAGGTGATTTTCGAATACCACAATTGGTATATTGCATACATTTATGAGATGCAATGGTAATTTGAAAGAAATGAGGTGGCCAGCTAAGGAGCTACTGCAGGAACAATATGGGACACCATTCAAGTGCTTGAAACCTCTAGAACCTGTGCAGTTCCCAGGCTGACTGGAAGGGGAGGGCAGGGGGTCAGGGACGTCCTCAGCTCACCTGGGAAACTTGGTCAGCTCTGGTCGGAGGGCATGGTTTCCTGGGTGGAAGCCGTTGTGAGCGTTAATCTTGGCTGTCAGCGAGCTGGAACTGAGTAAGCCTTCCCCTTTTAAGTTGCTTCTGTCAGGCATTTGTAGCATCAGTAAGAAAGGTAACTGTTATAAGCAGCTCCCCATCAATGATCACTGGACTACACATGGTGTTAGGAATTCACGTAATGGTGGAATTGAATTCATAGTAGGAGTAACAGAATGTTGAGGGCTGGGCATGGTGGTGTATGCCTTTTAATACCAGCACTGAGGCTGACATAGGAGGATCACCATGAGTTTGAGGCCAATGTTTATACATACATACATATATATATATATATATATATATATAATGCCACTCTCACTTTTTTTTTTTGTTTTTGTTTTTTTTGTTTTCCGAGGTAGGGTCTCACTCTAGCTCACGCTGACCTGGAATTCACTATGGAGTCTCAGGGAGGCCTCAAACTCATGGTGATCCTCCTGCCTCTGTCTCCCAAGCCTGGGATTAAAGGAGTGTACCACCACGCCTGGCCACTCTCACTTTTGATTAGAGAAGCCTCTCTAATGAGATGGTGCTGACCACTGGCAAGACTCAAAAACCATCAGTGTGATTAGAAGTGACAGCGAGGTGTTCAGCACTACGAGACACATGCCTATTGCATCCCCTAAGGCTCGGGGACTATTCTGGAAGAGGTAGCAGAAAAAGTGTAAGAACCCAAGGAAGTGAAGGAGTGCTTCGTCACACTGTTTTCCAGATACATAGTGGCTGTGGTATCTGTGACCCTACAGTGTCTGACATTGCCCACACAAGACTCGAATGACAGAAGGGGGAAATGTGGTGACATAAAAATACAGAAACTCGTTGGAAAGAAGGGATTCAGCAGAGGGAGGAGAGAAGGGCAGGAAAAGGGAGGGCGCCCTGCGTGGATTCTGATCAGAGTGTATCGTCTACATGTATGGAGCTTGTCAATATAAAGTTAAAAACGAATCTTCTTTCAAACACCCAAATTTTGTTAACGCAGTTGGAGCTGTGATCCTTCAAGCATATGCCATCTTCTGGAGTGTCAAACCCGAAACGCTTGTGGGCAGCAGGGTGACATCACTGCTGCTCAGCAGCTTGCAGTAAGTTCCAGCCCAGGCCTGCTTAGAGGCTGAGATGGTCACCGTAAGTGGGATTTGGGCTTACACATGAAACTCTCGTTTTTCTTTTCCATGGCAATCACAATGCTCTTTGCTTTAGCGGGATGACAAATTTGCTGTCACCAACATTGCATCATGCTAGCTCCCTTGAAACGGCATTGCGTGTGTGCGCACAGCTGTGAGAACAAGACATATTTTGCTGGAGCTTGGTAAATCCTCCAAGCACATACTAATTAGTTTGCCTTTTTAAGAGTAATATAAAAAATGTAACCTTCAGGGCTGGAGAGATGGCTTAGCAGTTAAGGTGCTTGCCTGCAAAGCCTAAGGACCCAGGTTCAATTCCCCAGGACCCATGTAAGCCAGATGCACATGGTGGTGCATGCATCTAGAGTTTGTTTGCAGTGGCTGGAGACCCTGGCACACTCATTCTCTCTCTTTCTCAAATAAATAAATAAAAATTATATATATATATATATATATATATATATATATATGTATATATATATATCCTATGAACTGTTGCTGTGAGAGAGTCTGGAGAAAATCCAGGAGCTCTAGAAGCAATGAGGGAGCAGGCCTGGGTTCTTGCGGTCACTCCCATGCCTGTGTGGTGCCCACTGCAAGTCTGGTAGAAATGCTCTGCACAACCCAGGGGGAGCATCTCTTTGCCATTCCATCTCCCCACCTCGATCACTAAGACCTGGCTGGGGTTGAGGAACACGTGTACTTCCAGCTGACAACCAAGAGGATGACCAGCACCTGTTATGTGGTCTGCAGGCAACATTTACCACAGTTGCTGCCAGGACATGAAAGGTTGTGTGCCCTTTACAGCTAGTGGCGCCACGTCTGTGGAAGCTTCCGGAAACACAAACATAACAAATTAGCAACGGTCGGAGACTTTCAGGTGGCAGGGTAGATTGTTACAGTTTCCTTCTCGCTGCTGGCACAAAACAACTGGCTGAACGCTGCTGATGGGGGAAAGGGTTTGTTATGACCTGTACACTTGAGGGGAAGCTTTATGATGCCAGGGGAAAGATGGCATGGGCAGAGGCTGGACGTCACCTCTGCCACAGCTGGTGGAAAATAGCAGCAAGAGAGTGAGCTGACCTGCGGCAAGGGGGAGCTCGCTCTAACACCTCTAAGCTCACACCCAGCAGCACGCCACCTCCAGCCAGGCTCTACCTTCCAAACTGGCACCATCTGGACAGCAATCATCCAGAACGCATGCTTTATGGGGGACGTCTGATTCAAACCATCACAGGTTCCTGATTCTGGAAATAATCTCCAGCTGAGGAAATAGTACATACATGGACAGGAAAGGGACAGACATGATGAATATGATTTGAGGAAAGTTTACTTCCTTTATGCTATAAATGCCAAAAACTAACCAAAAACACCTACTTGGGTAGTTACCAGAGATGACTTTACCAGTGATTTCTCTACAAAAAAAAAAAAAAAAGTATCTCTGGGCTGGACAGATGGCTTAGCAGTTAAGGCACTTGCCTGCGAAGCCTAAGCACTCATGTTCAAATCTCCAGGTTCCACATAAGCCAGACACACAATGATGCTAGTGCGCAATGCCGCACATGTACACAAGGGGGCGCGTGCATCCAGCATTTGATTGCAATGGCTGGAAATCCTGCAGCACCAATATTCTCTCTTTGTCTCTCAGAAAAACAAAGGCCAGTGTGTTGGGCTTGCCTCAAAAAACATGTATCTCTGAAAGCCTTGGGATTCTCACCTAGGAGTCACTAGTAGAGTTTTGAGCAGTGGGGAATTCAGGGTGTCCTCTTTCACGGACATACAGGCAGGAGCTCTCTCAGTTCTCCTTCCTGTCTTTTGTTGCATTAAGAAAGCTCAGTGGCTGTATGTGGTGACACTTGCCTTTGATCCCAGCACTCAGGAGATGAGTTGGGAGGATCACTGTGAGTTTGAGGCCAGCCTGAACTATAGCGTGAGTTCCAGACCAGCCTGAGCTACAGTGAGGCCCTGTTTCAGAAATTAAAAAAGAAAGAAAGAAAGAAAGAAAGAAAGAAAGAAAGAAAGAAAGAAAGGAAGAAGGAAG
Organism: Dipus sagitta; assembly: GCA_036346955.1. NCBI lineage: Eukaryota > Metazoa > Chordata > Mammalia > Rodentia > Dipodidae > Dipus > Dipus sagitta. The sequence continues at coordinate 63,546,238 of CM070786.1, forward strand.
GAAGGAAGGAAGGAAGGAAGGAAGGAAGGAAGGAAGGAAAGAAGGAAGGAAGCTTAGAGAAGACTAGGGATGTAGCTTTGTTTATAGAAAGTTTTCTGAGCCAGATGTGGTGGCGCACGGCCTGTAATTCCAGCACTTAGGAGGTGAAGGTAGGAGGATCGCTGTGAGTTCGAGGCCACCCTGAGACTACATAGAAAGTTGCCTAGAATGCATGAAACCCTGGGTTCCATCGCCAGCATCACATAAACCAGTCTCACAAGGCCGAGCACACTGGAGGTGGACGCAGGAGGATGAAAAGTTCAATGCTATCCTAGGCTACATAGGGAGTTAGCGTCCCACCTGCAGAGACGAGACCCTGTCTCCAAGGACAAAACCAAGCCCAGAGGGGGAAATGAGAAAAGGGAATTCTGAAAGCAGACCAAAGATGGCTTCTTTGTGGAGCTGTGCGCCACTCAGCAGGAAGCCCAGAGACTGGCAAGCGTGCGTTCTGGAATCCATGTCTCCTTTCAGGATGGCGGATGGGCCAAGGTCTGAGCGCCAGGGGAAGGAAGGCGTGCCCGCTGCCTCCTCGCTGTTCTCAACACCTGAATCACAGGCTGAGAGCTCAGCCAGGGGCTGGTTTCTCCTGAGTCCTCCGCCCTTGCCTTCCGCAGCACTCTGACATGGTGTTTCTCCCGTGGCTCACGGAGCATGGGACTGTTCTCATTCTCCTTATAAGGTGTTCCCACCGTAGCCTGAGTGGCTCTTTGATGGGCTGATCTTCAAATAGTCACAGTGTAGTGCTCCTGGGGTTAGAATAGTGGATTTCTTCCTTCCCTTCTGCCTACAGAAGTTTCCAGAATGTAGGGTAGTTTTAAAAGTCCATACATGGGCCTCATTAGTGCACCTATTTTGCAGACAAAATCCTCTGCCAGTGAGACTTTGGCAGAGTCGGCCTGTAAGGCAGAAATTCCAGACTCATAGCCTCAGTGACACAGATGTGAGTGGCCCCTCTGCTGACACCCAGCTCTCGCTACTGGGGTCCCCAGCAGCCTGTCTCTGCACCCAGCAACCAAGCTCACTTTGAACTGCCATTCCCTTCTTCCTACGGTAGGAGAGGGTGGGTGTCACAGTGGGCATCTGGATCTGCCTGGACAACAGGAATCACACAACTATGTTTATGAGAAGCCAGGGACTTTTTTGATGGAGAAGAAAAGTCTTAGCTACATCACAGAGGCTCATTCACCATTAAATGCAGTTGGTGTATTTTATATTCTGTTTGGATTTTATGTGGGAGGCAATGAATTCTTCTGTGTTTAATGAAACACTAAGCAAGATGGACAACTGACTAAATACCAGCTATGCAAGAATGTTGGCCCAAAAGTACATGATTTCACAGTTCTACTGTTCCTAGGTCTGTGGCCTTCAGAGTGATTTCCTTAGATAAGACAATCAGTTCTTAGAGGGTCATTGGTCTTTACACATATGAATTACAAAAGAGATGATCTCACAGTGGCTGACCCTATGCAAAACCTGGATAATAGGAGAGAAAAAATGACGACAACAAAACAGAGAGACTAGTTGGAAAGAAGAAGGGATTCAGTGGAGGAGGGAGCTGTGAGGAAGGAAGGCAAAGTGGCGGTAGGAGAATAGGGTCATGGTGTATTGTCTGCATGTGCAGAGGCTGCCAATGAACAGTGGGTTTTTATACTTTTTTTTGAGGTAGGTTCTCATTCTAGCCCAGGTTGACCCAGAATTTACTATGTAGTCTCAGGGTGGCCTCGAACTCACGACAATCCTTCTACCTTTACCTCCCAAGTGCTGAGATTAAAGGCATGCACCACCATGCAGAGTTGAAAAGTTTTAAATACAAGAGAGGGAAGGTAAAGGGATGATGTCATGTGACTATCATCCCAGCACTCAGGGCGCAGAGATAGAATGATGTCACGTGCCTATCATACCAGCACTCAGGGCATAGAGATTGAAAGATGTCACGTGCCCTTCATCGCCACACTCAGGACAAAGGTACAGTGATGTCACGTGACTATCATCCCAGCACTCAGGACACAGACATGGAATGATGTAAGCTGCCTATCATTCTGGCACTCATTAGAGATAGAATGATGTCCCGTGCTTGCCACCCAGGCACTCAGGACACAAGATAAAAGGATGTCACGTGCCTATCATCCCCGGACTCAGGACACAGAGATAATATGATGTCATGTGCCTATCATGCCAGCACTTAGGGCGCAGATATAGAATGATGTCACGTGCCTATCATCGGGGCACTCAGGACACAGAGATAGAATGATGTCACGTGCCTATCATCCCTGCACTGAGGGCGCAGATATAGAATGATGTCACATGCCTATCACCCTGCCACTCAGGGCACAGAAATAGAATGATGTCACGTGCCTATCATCCCCACACTCAGGGCGCAGAGATAGAATGTTGTCAGGTGCCTATCATCCCAGCACTGAGGTTGCAAAGATAAAATGATGTCATGTGCCTATCATTATGTCACTCAGGGCACAGAGATAGAGTGATGTCACGTGCCTATCACCCTGGCACTCAGGACCCCGAGATAGAATGATGTCACGTGCCTATCATCCCAGCACTGAGGTTGCAAAGATAAAATGATGTCATGTGCCTATCATTATGTCACTCAGGGCACAGAGATAGAGTGATGTCACGTGCCTATCACCCTGGCACTCAGGACCCCGAGATAGAATGATGTTGCATGCCTATCATCCCGACACTCAAGAAGCAGAGTTATAAATATGTCACGTGTCTATCATTGCAGCACAAAGGATGAAAAGATAAAATGTTGTCACGTGGCTATAATCCCAGCACTCAGGGCACAGAGATAGAATGCTGTCACATGCCAATCACCCCAGCACTCAGGTCATAGATATTGAAAAATGTCACATGCCAATCATGGCCTAACTTGGGAAAGATGTAGAATGATGTCACGTGCCTATCATCCCAGCACTCAGTGTGCAGAGATAGAATGTTGTCATTTGCCTATCGTCCCGGCACTGAGGACACAGAAATAGAATGATGTCACGTGCCTTTTATCCCAGCACTCAGGATGCAGAGATAGAATGATGTCACTCAATCAATGGACTAAACCAAATAAAAGTGAGAAGGTAGGCCAGTTATGGGGGCACACACGTTTAATCTCAGCAGTCAGGAGGCCAAGGTAGAGACGATGTAGTGAATGCTAGGCCAGCCTGGGCTAGAGTGAGACCTTCCCTCGAAAAACCAAAAAATAAAGTAAAATCAGAAGGTGAAGGAGAAGATAATGACACACTCAGAAGTAATTATGTACTCAATTTCTATAGAAGTAGAGCGATTTCTTCCATTGGTATATAATTGTACTAATAACTTAAAGCAGAAGAGAAAATGTACTTGTATAGGTGAGAAATTTAATATTTGTAAGGTTTTTTGTATTTGGGGGCAGGGGTTGAGATTGTAGCCCAGGCTGACCTGAAACTCACTTTATAATCCCAGGCTGGCCTTGAACTCACAGCGACCCTCCTACCTCTGCCTCTTAAGTGCTAGGATTAAAGGTATGCACTCACCTGCCCAGATTCATACATACATATATACATTCATATATATATATATATATATATATATATATATGAATACATTATACAAAAATACATTATATGTATATATATATATATATATATATATACACATATAATGTATTTTTTTATTTGAGAAAGAGTGAGTATGAGTGTGCAGAGCTTCCTGCCACTGCAAATGAACTCCAGATACATGTACCACTGGCTTTATGTGGGTACTGTGGAATCGGACCCAGGCTAGCACCTTTAGCCATTGAGTAACCTCTCTAGCCCTATCAAAGTGTTCAATAACAGGCCCTATTAACAAACAATTCTAGAATTAATTTCATTGCCTTAGGAATGAGGAATTTTAACTCAAAGCATGTTTGGATGTTTACTAAATGAAAGAGTCTCTTGAATGTGGTATTGTTTGGGGGTAAGTTAAGAGAAGCAAGCTGCTGTTTCCTTAGAGGTTTGGCTGGGCAATACTGAGAGTTTTGTTATGAGAGATGGAGGCTAATCTCCTGTGCGCTGTGAGAATAAGTGAGGCTTTTCTTCTGAACTGGCTTTTTATAAAACACAGCGGAGGCCGTAGAGAGCACTAGGTAATGGCGGTATTAACTTTTGCTTGAACTCCTAATTTAAAGCAAACAAACCCACAAACAGATTCTCTCATCATTTAAGAACTGCCTCATTTGCAGTCCATTTAATGTACAGTGAGAAAGGAAGATGAAGATTCTAAGTTTTCAAATTCAGCATGTGCCATCTGGGAGGGCCATGCCATTTGAAAGTGAAAAAAAAAAAAGTGAATAAAACCTGCTGAAATCACTGTGCCTGGGATGGTGGTGTTGTTTGGCAAAGGTGTCCCGGATGCTGTTTAACGCGCAACACTCATTCTCCACTAAACCAAAATAAGCAATCTAAAAACTTTTTAATTGGGGAAAATATCCATTTACACAGAGTGCTATGGAAATAACTCATCGAACCAGCGGCAGTAAACCCCTTTCCAGAGTCATGGGCTGGTTTCAGGCAAGGAAAAGGGTCAAAGTGGTGACCATGGAGTCCTGCGCTAGAGGACTTTCTGAAGAAACAGGTGGGTTGTGACAGGAACCTGGGGCTCTGAGCTAAAACGTTTGTGTTCTCTCAAAATGTACAAGTTGAAACATTCACCAGTGAGCTGGCTTTAGGTGGTGGAGCCTTTGGGAGGTGTTTTGACTGTTAGGGTAGAACCCCGACGAATGGAATTAGTGTCCCTAGGAAAGATGCCTGAGAGAGCTAGCTGCCCTCTCCTCTGTCCTGTAAGGCCACAAGGACAAGTTGACATCTGTGAGCCATGAAATGGGCCGTCATCAGACCCTGAGTCCCCTGGCAGTGTGACCTAGAACTTCCAGCTTCTAGGACAGTCAGCACGGAACGTCTATTGTTTATAAGCGTCCCAGTGTGTTCCTTTCCAGCAGACTGCATGAGCGAAGCTCGAGGGAAACACCGGGAGCAGCCTGTGACGGTGTATGAACCGCTGGGGCCGCTGTCACTGGGTCAATGCAGCCACAGACGACCAGGTGACTATAACTGCTGATGAACTATGGTAAAAGTGATCACCACTGTGGCGATGAGCAATCTGGTAAAACTGGACTGGAGACAGCACTCGGTGCAAAGCTGCTTCTCGTGGAGGTAGTGCATTCCTGGACGGGGGCCTGACACAAAGGTAGGCTTGGCTGACACAGCAGCAGCTACAGAGGAAGACTGGCTAAAGGGCCGGCGTGGTGCTGAGTGGAGCGCCTTCACTGTGCTCTCAGAAACAGAGGCTCCCCAAATCTAACGTAGTCTTGAACAAGGCGTAGGTGATGGGGAACACAGTGGGCCCATGGTATCATCTTGTTCTGTCTGACATGCTCAGTAGAGCTCTCATTTGAGGATGTTCGCTCTTGGAATTGCTAGATGTTCAATGATCTTTTTGAAACTTCTAATGGTGAATAATGCCCAAATTATAAATTATCTATAAAGGAAACTATTTGAGATGGTAAAAAAATCACATAATATAAAAGACAAAATACAGTTTGAAAAATGAAAGAACCAGAACAGTCTTTATAAAAATACGTGCAAATAGGATAACTTTAAAAAAGCAGGCAGGTTTTTGTCACTGAAAATAGTTTTATTGTTAATCTCCAAAGAAAATACGAAGTACAAAGAAACAAATTATCCCAAGATCTGATTATACTCAAATAATCATAGTGTTCTGAAGATCATCTTTCCAAAACATTAAGTTATTCTTTAATAATATTTTATTTGGGCTGGAGAGATGTCTCAGTGGTTAAGGTGCTTGCCTGCAAAGCCTAACAACCCGGATATGATTCTCCAGGACCCATGTAAAATCAGATACACCAAGTGACACGTGTGTCTAGAGTTCTCTCTGTCTGTCTCTCTTCTCTCTGCTGGCAAATAAATAAATGAGACATATATTTAAAATATTTTATTTATTAGAGATTGAGAGGGAGAGAATGAGCACACCAGGGCCTCTGGCCACTGCAAACATCACATGCGTGTGCCACTTTGTGCATCTGGCTGTATGTGGATACTTGGAAATCCAGCCCAGTCCTCAGGCTTTGCAAGCAGCATGCCTAGCCACTGGGCACTCTTCCAGCTCCAGTTCAGTTTTTATACATAGCACGACACCATGCATAGTTTCTAAGCCTGCCTGTTGAATCTGATGTGCCTAGGTTTACTTGTTCCTCTTTGCTTGCTATTCTCTCTGTTTCTGAAAGGGTCACATACAGCCCAAGCCAGCCTTGAACTCTTCATATAATCAAGGCTGCGCTTGATCCTTCTGCCTCAGCCTCCCAAGTGCGGGGATTACAGGGATGCGTCACTACGCCGAGTGGTATGCTTACTTAAATTTAAGATACCTAGCACCAAATAACAGATAAGAACTCTTTGTTAAAATGAAAATTAAACTTTTTCAATTAAAACTTACAACAGTGGGGCTGGAGAGATGACTTGGCAGTTGAGGTGCTTGCCTGTAAAGCCTAAGGACCCAGGTTTGACCCTCCAGGTCCCACGTTAGCCAGACGCACAAGGTGATGCAAGTGTGCAAGGTCGCACATGTGCACAAGGTGGCACACGCATATGGAGTTCGATCACGGTGGCTGGAGGTCCTAGCAAGCCAATTCTCTCTCTCTCTCTCTCTCTTATTCACCCGCTCTCTCACATGAAAAAAAAAATGACAAAAGTGATACGGAGGCATGCTTATTGTCCAAAGTTCAAGTGCACCTGTGTATGGATGGATGGATGGGTATTTGTAGATGCTTTTATCCGCGCTCACTCCAGTCTCATGATCTCATTTGACCAAGCCTTCTTGCCATGTAGATGTGTGGTGCGTAGAATTCTGAGAAGCAGACAGGAGAACATTGCAAGCAGAAAGTTCAGCATGTGACATCACTGGGAGGTGGTGGAAATTTCAAGACATGAGGTCCCTAGGCCATTAGGGGTGTGTGGAGGTTTGATTCAGATGTCCCTCATAAACTTACATGTTCCGAATGCTAGGTCCCAGCTGATGGCAATTTGGGGAATTGAAGCCTACTGGAGGAGGTGTATTGTTGGGGATGGGCTTATGGGTGTTAGAGCCAGCTGTCTCTTGCCAGTGTTTGGCACAATCTCCTGTTGCTGCTGTCCACCTGATGTTGGCCCAAGGTGATGTCCACCCTCCGCTCATGCCATTGTTTTCCCTGCCATCGTGGAACTTCCCCTCGAGTCTGTGAGCCAAAATAAACCCTTTCCTCCCACAAACTGCTCTCGGACAGGTGTTTGGTTCCAGCAATGCGAGCCTGACCACAACAGGGTGTGTGCTCAAAAGGGATAGCTAGCCCTTCCTCTTCCTCTCTCTCTTCTTCACTTTTCAGGCAAGAGATGAGTGAGTGGCTTTGCTTCAGCACATGCTCCTGCCATGATGTCACGATGTATGTCACCAAGGGTCAAAGCCAGGGGGCCAACACCTCATGAGCCGAAACTTCTATTACTGCGAGCCAAAACAAGCCACGTTACTTTATAATTAAATTATTTCAGGTATTTGTAGTAGTGGGAAGTTGACTAATCCACATGACATACAACATTTAAGTGATGAATCCACAGTTAATCTATTGGAAATTATCAAGAAATTAATGAGGTAATGAACATGTGCATTGTGTATGTGCATAGTAAGTATTAATTACAACTTCTTAAGATAATTAGTTTGTTAATTTATCTAAATGATGTGGCCAAGTGTTAACATGCCTGTCTTTCATATATTCTCTGTGCTGTCTCTTAGCCTCACTTGGCTAAGTCACAAGCCTGAATATGTCCATTTTATTGTGTGTTCTGGGGCAGAAGCATAGAGCGTTGTATCTACCTGGGACATCACACTGGCTTCCGGTGGAGTCTCAAAGCCACCAGGCAGCAATACTAAAGCGCCCTGGTCCATTCACTGCCCTATTCCTTTCTGACCTCCCTTTCAGCAGTCCTCCCTCCTCCCAACCCTCAGCTACTTGCCCTGCCTTCATTTTCAGCTCTGGATATTGCTCCCAACAAAGTGAAAGAGAGGAAGCCAACAGACGGGACTAGGAGCGCCCCTACCATCCCCACCCACCCGCCACTCTGGATCTGCGTTCGGCTCTGTGCCCGCCCGCCTCACAGACATCTGTCGGTGCACCTTAGAAATCCAAGCTCATCTCTTACCTGGTGACATCCCTGTGTCCCCTCCGAGGGACCTCACTTTAGGAATCCTCCTTAAGACCCCTGCAGCATCATTTTCTTCCTTTTCTAGGTCATCCTCATAATCCAAAGTCAAGTGTGCAAACTTTTCCTTGATGTTAAGAAGACCAAGGGCTGGAGAGATGGCTTAGCCATTAAGGCGCTTGCCTGCAAAGCTTAAGTATCCAGGTTTGATTCCTCAGCACCCCAGTAAAGCCAGATGCACAAGGTAATACATGTATCTGGAATTCATTTGCAGTGGCTAGAGGCCCTGGTGCACCCATTCTCTCTCTGCCTTTGTCTCTATCTCTCTCTTTTTTTCTCACTCTCTCAAATAAATAAAATATTTAAAAGAAAACCTGGTTCCCTTGGTTCCCCTCATCCTCAACTTCCTGTCGTGGTCCTTTCCTTTGCTTAACAAGGGAAGTTCTTGGAAGTGTTGGATAGCCCCATCACCTTTGATTCCTCTTTTCGCTCTGGAAGCTAATCAGATTTTTGTAGCAGCTCTTGAAACTATGGACACCAGTTTCACCCGTGACTTCCACATTGCTAAATCCAGAGGCAAGTGCTCATCACATTTCCCATCAGCAGGGCTTGAGAGTGGAATAGGAGTACTGACAGGAATCAAACTGTGAAAAAGGAAACGCCCTTTGATCAGATACATCTAGCAGTTTACTTGAGTCACACACATAGGAAGGATCCAGCCCTACTGGGAAAACAGAATGGAGGCATAGACTTAATTCCATTCATCCTATTCAACCAATCAGTTAACAAGTAGCTTCAGCCATTGATTGGCTACTTGGCCTCCAGCAAGCAACCAGGGATTCATCACTGTGGTGGTTTGATTCAGGTATCTCCCATAAACTTACACCTTCTGAATGCTTAGGTCCTTAACTCGTGGCAGTTTGGGAAATTTAAGCCTCATGGAGGTGATGGTTTTTTTTGGGGGGGGCAGGGGGGCTTATGGGTGTTGTAGCCAGCTTCCCCTTGCTAGTGTTTGGCATACACTCCTGCTGCTATTGTCCACCTGATGTTGGTCAGGAGATGGTGTCCACTCTCTGCTCATACCATCATTTTCCCCTGCCATCATGGAGCTTCCCCTCCAGCCTGTAAGCCACAATGAACCTTTTCCTTCCACAAGCTGCTCTTGGTCAGGTGTATTCTGTCAGCAATGCTAAGCTGACTGCAACAGTAACTGCAGCTAAACTCTGTTGGTTTGATCTCTTAGTCCCAGTTAGGAGCTCAGCCCAAAAGCCACAGCTTTCTACTGATTTTTATCAACAAAACCCAGTCAATAGGTAAGTGTGCCTAGGTCTTTGCAGGGAGAAGCAAGATCTATTGGCAAATTTGAAACAACCATCCACTGCTTGATTGCTCCTTAAAATAGATCTACTATCATCTGTGTCTCCGTGAGGACAACAGAGATCCAAAGACCCAACCTTTCTCCCACGTCCACGCCAATCTTTTTCTCTCTATATATTTCTCCCTTCAGTAAAGCTAGAGGCTTCAGGGGTCAGCCCTTGTGCCTCTCCTCTACACTCCTGCAGTGACCTCACCCAGTCTCATGGCTTTAAGTACCACCTTCATGCTAATGAATCTGGAATGACGTGGCCCACGCCTCTCCCCTGGGCTGGAATAGCTGAGCACGTGTTCCATGCGTCTACAGACATTCTTAGTTAACCATGCTCAGCGGTGAGTAACTCTGCCACCCAAGCCTCTTCCAGCATCTCCATTCAAAGCAACTCAGTCCTCCTGGCCATTCCACTGAATCCTCCCGGTCACCCCAAACTCTGCCTTCCAGTCCTCGGCTTCCCTGTGCTCAGTCAGCGCATCCCGTTGACAGGTACGCTAAGAGCTGCGGCACCCGATGGCATCTCCTACCCTGCGACTTCCTCCGCCGTGTGAGTCAGGCGTCTCTCTCACTAGTCACCTGACACCTGTCCTCACTTTAGCTCCAGGAGGATGCCACTGGCATGGAAGACAAGTCATGTCATGTTTCTGCTGACGGCCTTCCAGTGACATCCCATCTGAGTCATGGACGCTAAGATTTCTCACTGTGGGCTGCTTGCTCTGGGCGCCTGTCTTCTCACCACTGAGACGCAGCCAGGTCCCTGCCTTCGTTCTGCTCTGAGCCCCTTGCAGGGCCGCGGCTCTTCCTTCAGCTGACATGTGCTGTTCCTTCCCTTCCCGCTCAGCTTTACTCCGAAGTCCAAACACTGACATCCCATCAGAGCCCTGATCCTTCAAGCCTCTCTCTCTGCTCTTTGCCCCTCTCCCTCTCTCTTCCTTACAGTACTGAGGGTGCAGCCAAGGGCTTTGAACATACTAGACAAGCACTCGTCTCCAAGCTACACACCACCTCCAGAAAATTTTGGGGGCCGTGGGGGTCAACGTAGGGTCTCCCTATAGCCCAGGCTGACCTGGAGTTCACACTGTAGTCCCAGTCTGTCCTTGAACTCATGGCGATCCTCCTACCTCTGCCTCCCTAGTGCTGGGATTAAAGGTGTGTGCCACCACACCTGGCTCCTGAAATGTTTCATTTTATTTATTAGAGAGACACAGTGAGAGAGAGAGAGAGAGAGAGAAATGGCCATGCCAGGGCTTCCAGCCACTGTAGACGGAGCTCCAGATGCATGTACCACCTTGTGCATCTGGCTTTATGTGGGTACTGGGGAACTGAACCTAGGTCCTTTGGCTTTGTAAGCAAGCATCTCTCTAGCCCCAGAAATATTTTTAACATGTTGTTTTCATGCTGGAAATTGAACTCATGGCTCCGTGATTTGAAAGCATGTGTGTCATCACTGAGCTACACCTTAGCCTTGACACTATTCTACATGATGCTACAGTGTTGCCTGTGATACATGACGCTACGCAGCTCACAGAACCCACAGAGGGCAAAACATGAAGAGAACTGTGATGTCAGCGGTGGACTCCGGTTGATCACCTCCTTATCCTCTTCGTTGACTACTTGCTCAACTAGAACTGGAGTTCCAGTAGGGCTAGTATTGTCTACGCCAGCCATTAATGGATCCACAGCTCTTAGAATGTGCCTGATGTAAAGTAAACCCAACAACCCTCTGCAACTGAGTACGTGAAATGGAAGGGAAGGAGAGGAGACACTCACTCTTTCATGGGAAATGTGACCCACCCGTCACACAGCATTCCGCCCAATGCCCACAGGGCACTAAAGAAATTCTCCCCAGTGCACAGACAGAAAGGAGTGGAGGGCTGGGTACATTTGGGAAACGCTGCATAGGGTACTTTAGGGGAATTCAGAGGGCGCATTCACACAGAAAACGGAGGAATCCTGCAATAAGTGAATACATTTTTTTCTTTCTTCCTTATGCCCACTTTATCTGACCGATCCCTAAGTTTTCTTGGCTAACTTCTAGGTATCCTAGCTTAGCCTGGGTATTGTTGCTGGCTGTTCTCTTTATAGACTCGGGGTTCACCAATCATGTTTGTGTCAGAACCTCTTAGGAAAGCACCAGTTGACTTCTAAAGAACATCGCGTTGTTCAGGGGCCTGTTCCAGGCTTACGCTCGTGGGTCCGGCCTTCGCCTGCTCCAGCAGGAACAACAGGGGCACGTCACTGACTCCTGATGCTTCTCGGCCATGGGAGGCGGACTAGGGCACCCATACTGTGTTCAAGGCCCAAGTGATCCCAATAGGCAGCCAGGTTTGAAAACTGCTAGGTTCTGGGTTCTTCAAACCATCTACTGAATTATGATTTTGGAATTCCTTTTCTGGATTCCAGCAGCTCCAGAGAGCTGGCTTCTAAGCACCATGACAGAAGCGTGTCTCAGGTCCAGGCAGAACATTTCAGGCCCTCGACCAAGGCCATCAGTGCCGCAAACACGGCTAAGAGAAGACCGGAAATGCTTAGGGAGCTGCCTTTATCCTTGGCAAGAAGTCCTCTCTCTGGTGTCAAACCTGGGGGAGGAGTGAGCTTCTATCTCGAGCTGTTGGCCCTGCAGCCAGGGCCTCTGTGGAAAAGGGCAGAGGGGCTCCCCCACAGCAGCAAGCGGCAGATAGAGGACCCCCAGCTGGGAGAGTGCTGGGGTGAGAGGACAAGTTCTAGCCCACAGCAGACTCAGTGAGCTCATGGGGAGCCAGAGACAGACGTCTGTGGACTCTGAGAGACCACACAGATCTTCCCGGGCATAATCCATTCAACAGAGAAACTCTGCCCACAGAGATCTCACAGAAATTCTAAAAGCGTTTATTTCTGCAAGCACCCAAATCCATTAATGTTTTTTTGTATGCTTATTAATTATTTAGGAGGCTGTGTTGTCCAAGAGCTTATGTGGGAACTGAGTAAATACCACATTTCCATTCACCATTTTAAAACACTTTACTACCTCTACTTCCCCAACTGACTTTAGGCTGGGAAGTTACTTGGCTATTTTTTTCCCTATGGTGATAACCTGTTAGCTTTAGCCCCTTCTCAACAATCATACGTGAACAAGCACAGTGTTCATTTTTTAAAAAGAGCACCATTTTTATTTATTTATTTTTGTCTTTGGAGGTATCTTTCAGGACATTCTGACAAAGTTAGAACAACAGGATGTATTTACTTTCGGTCCCTGCCTAAAAGTAGCATTTTTCAGCTCAATAATAACTCAGGATGCACCTGTTAAATGAGTTCAACGGGTGACATTTCGGTTTCTGAGTTTGCTGTGGGGTACTACCCTCTTTTCAGGGTGGTACTATTGGGGGATCCATGCCACTGTGAGGAGGTGACACATGACAGCAATAGTTTCCCCAAGTTGGGAGTAGTTCCTCCGCTTGCTTCCTTCTCACAGCGCCTTGGGATGAGAAGAGCCCGTGGCCCGCCCGGAGGCTCGGGCCGGCAGCTCTCGGACGGCTCCCCGTCTGCGGCTGGCAGCAGCTGTGACCCCTCGAAGACTGAAGATGTGCGCTTGGAGGCTGGCAGAGCTGCACTTCCTGGCTCCATGGTGGCACTCCTACCTGCTTCCTTATTTGCTGGGGACAGCCCTGTGTCCTCTCGCCAGGAAGCCATGCTCCAATAGCAGACAAATGTGACTCGCTCTCATTTCTTCATGCACGCATTCATTCCACAGACATGTGCAGGGTGCCCGACGGTGTGCCCACAGCTCCCGTCTCGCAGAGCTTACAGGCCGAGGGTTGGGGAGGAGGCTGACACTGAAAAGAAATTATACAACAAAAATTACTGTTCTGTCAAAAGGCAAGGACATGACATGAGGTTATAAGCACACAGTGCAGAGAATTCTTTCTTGCTGAGGGTCAAACAAGTATTTTCTGAGAAAAGGTGGGCAGGCTCTGATGGGGCCTGCATGGTCTTACCAACGCCGTGGTAAGATGAAGAGAGTGGACTGGTTGTCGGACTGGCAAATGTGACACCCTCAGTGTCGACTTTGGTCACAGTAGATTTGGTGTACGGTGGGATTGGGAGCCACAGTGGCACGGGATAAAAAATGGAGTGCGGATAATTCCTTTTTTTGGGGGGGGGGCGTGCACACATAGAGAGGCCAGAGGACTGCTTTGAATATCCAACCTCAGATGCTGTCCACCTTGAGACAGGCCTTCTCATTGGCCTGGAACTCACCGAGTAGGCTACACTGGCTGACCAATGAGCCACAAGGACATGTACGGCTTTACCTCCTCAGCGCTGGGGTTGCAGACGCACCATCACGCCTGGCCTTTTAAATGTGGGCGCTGGGATCAAACTCAGATCCTCATCCTTTTAAGGCAAGCTCTTTACTAAGGGGCAACTCCTGAGCCCACACATGTGGGTAATTCCTACAAGAAGTTTTTACTGTGAAGAAAAACTAATGAACTGGGATGGTACTGCGGGGATGTGAGGCACGGAACTTGAAAACTTTTTTAAGTTGAGAGACACTAGATCATGTCTGGACACTCTGAAAACGGTCCTATAGGAGGGAGCGAGGGGTAATTCACGCAGGAGAGAAAGAGGGTGGAGGGAGCAGCCGCAGTCTTGGGCAGACAAGCTGGGATGGAGGAGTCGTTTTCTTTATTGTTTTTTTTTTTCAAGGTAGGGTCTCGCCCTAGTCCAGGCTGACCTGGAACTCACCCTGTTGTCCCAGGCTGGCCTTGAGCTCATGGCGATCCTTCTACCTCTGCCTCTCAAGTACTGAGATCGAAGGTGTGCCCAGACAGGGTCTCACGCACAACAGCTAGCTTCAAGCTCACTGCGGAGGACAACCTTGAACTTCCGATCTTCTTGCATTCTTTCCTAGTGCTGGAATGCCTGGTCTGCACCATCATATTCAGGTTATGTGGTGCGTGGGATCAAACCCAGGGCTTTGTGTGTGCTTGGTTAGCTGCGACCAAATGTGCTCAGGGCTGAAACTGATGAATTTCCCATCATATTATGACAAACTTGGTGGCCAAAACACCCTCAAAACAAAAATAAAATGAAATGGCACAGTTTTAATGCACTGGAGTTAACTTAAATTTCCAAGAGGGCCAAGTGTCCTTTCTGGGGACTCTGGAGGAGAGCCACGTGCTCATCTTGTCAAGCTCTGTAGCACTTTGGCTCTCTGCTTTTCTGTCTGACCTCTTCTGTCCTCAAAGTTTTGTGAGGGACCTTGTGATCATGTTTCATGCCCACACAGTTGATCCTGGGCAATCTCTTCATCTCAAGATTGTTCATTTAATCACTCTTGGACAAAGTCTCTTTTGCAATCCAAAATAACAATCAGAAGTTCTAGGAATGTGGGCCCAGCTGTCTGGGTGAATGTGTGGTGTGGTGGTAGTGGGGATTATTCTGGGGGGATGCTTATGTTTCCTTTAAAAAATATTTTATTGGGTAGAGAGATGGCTTAGCAGTTAAGGTGCTTGCCTGAGAAGACTAAGGACCCAGGTTTGATTCCCTAGTTCCCATGTAAGCTAGATGCACATGGTGTCATATGTGTCTGGAGTTTGTTTGCAGTGGCTACAGGACCTGGCACACCCATTCTCTTTTTATCTATCTGCCTCTTCCTCTCTCAATAAATAAATAAAATATTTAAGAAATATATTTTACTTATTTAAGAGAATGAGCATGAGTGAGAGAGAGAGTAAGAGTGAGCATGGTCATGCCAGGGCATCTTGCAAATGAACTCCAGATACATGGGACACTGTGTGTTGAGCTTTCACGTGGGTACTGGGGAATTGAACCAGGGCCATCAGGCTTTGCAAGTAAGTGCCCCTGCTTAATCTTCCTTAGTGACCAGAGAAGAAAGAAATGAATGCTTCTTCAAGACTGAATAGTGTTGGGCTGGAGAGATGGCTTAGAGGTTAAAGGCACTTACTTGCAAAGCTTGATGGCCTGGGTTCAATTCCCCTGAACAAAACATAAAGCCAGATGTACAAAGTGGCACATGTGTCTGGAGTTCATTTGCAATGGCATGAGTCCCTGGTATGCCCATTCTCTCTCTCTTTCTCTCTCTTATAAATAAATAAAATAGATGTTAAAAAGAGTGGGTAGTCCTGGCAGTGGAAAGAGTGTAGATTTATGCTGTGGGCTTCACTTTTATGAGCGACGCATGAGGTGAAGTTGATGTCTGAGAGGGAGGGCAAGCAGAGCGGTGGGGATGGGAGCAGAGGGAAGTGTCATCATGGAAGCATCCAGAAGTGGAGTGCGACTGCTTAGGAATATGTCGTCCATTTCAGAGCAGGGCTGGGCACAGAGCCAAGGCTTCTCTATGAAAATCAAATGAAAGTGCTGTGGAGGGTGCAATTTTTCTCCAGCCCAGTTGGGCTTTGCTGTTAACGGCATCAGGAAAGCAGAGGGACCAAGATCACTGGTGTGCTGGGGAGAGGGTGGCAAGGTAGTGAGTGAAGAGTGAGAATCGGTGAGCTCCAACTGGTCAAGACGTGGTGGGAACAATGCCAAGGGAAGATGTGGCCGTGTGAGGGACTGTGAGCAGATGGCGGCATGGACAAGTCAGACGTCATGATGAGGGGACCTATGGCAGGCGTGGGTTTCTAGAGCAAGTGGGTTGAGAGCCGAGGAGGTCTGGGCAGAAGCTTCCTGTCACTATCATTGGTATCAGACACAATCAACTGATAAAGAGAAAAGGGATGTTTTGGTCCATTGCTTTGAAGGTTGCAGACAACGGTCAGCTAGTCTTTGCTTTCAGGCCTGTGGTGACACAGTGCATCATGGGTATGGGGCATGCGGACACAGGGCAGAGCAAAACTGCTCACCTCACCTCAGAAGCTAGGGAATAAAAGAGATAGAGGGAGGCAGGGGAGGAAGGGTCTCAAAGTCTTCTTCCAGGGCACACCCTCAATGATCTAAAGACCTCTCATCAGGACCCACCTCTCAAAGTCCACCAACCATTAGCACCACTCTGGGGACCAGACCTCTAACATATGGATCCATGGGGAGACATCCAAGATGCCCAAAAATATGGTGCCCAAAAATAAGTTTCCTTTAGGAGGGAGTTAGTGATGGAAAGATAGATGGACTTCCTGTCTAGACACCTGGGTGACTAGGAGTGAAGACATGAAAGGGTGACCAGGGATTTTTCGAGCCAGGAACTCAAGTCTTCAGTGTAATGGGGGCGTAACCTGGAAGAATGATTACAACTGGAAGGGCAGATGGGGCTAAAGAGGCACCAGCTCAATGGGAGCCCAAGGGGTTACAGCAGAAAGAAACCACCTGGAAGGCAAAATGGGGAACAGGGAGGGGCATCTATCTTCCTGACACTGAAGAACTCAGGTGGAAAAACAAATAACGTCCACTTGAGGGGCCCAGAGTTAGGCTTGATTCTGATGGAAAGGAAGTTGATACTATAAGAAGTGCAAATGGCAATATAGTTTTGGAATTTCTCAACGAGCACAGTGGAAGGCCTTGGTTGGTATGAGGATCTGAATCCAGTCATTACAGATTTTTTGGACAGAATCCTTGGATTTCTAGCTATGAGCAAGTTCCACAGAACATGAGACCTAATGGAAATAAATCACAGAAGGTCTTGAATGGCAGGCCAAGGACTTTGTACCTTGCCCACATTACCGAGACCACAAGGGGAAGCGGTAATGTGCTGGTCCAAGTGGTTTTTTAATATTTGTTTTACTTTATTTATTTGAGAGAGACAGAGAGAAAGAGGAAAACAAAAAGAGAGTGAGTGTGGGCACACCAGGGCCTCCTGACACTGAAAATGAACTCCATACACACATGCCACGTTGTGCATCTGGCTTTATATGGGTACTGGGGAACTGAACCCAGGTCACTGGGTTTTCAGGCATGGTGAGCAAGTGCCTTTAACTGCTGAGCCATCTCTCCAGCGCATGGTCCAAGTTTTGAGCAGCAAACTGCCATGGTCAAAGACATGTGACCAAAGGAGCTCCTGCAATAGACTAGCTTAGTCCCTTCTAAGAATGGTGGGGGAAAATGATGGTTAGCATAAAAGTGCTTACTTTGAATTTGGGGACACAAGGAGATGAGGGAACCAGTGAGAGATCCCCCCCCCCCACACACATTTCAAATCTAAGTAGTTTAGAATAGGTTCTGGAGGGAGTTGATGGGTTTGGTGTTTGGCAAACCGTGACTAGACGTTCACAAGTGTAGGAACCCAAGGCTAGAGAGTGACAGCAGGTAAGATGGAGTTTCCCATCCTACCCCTACTCCAGGAATAACCGCTCACGTGCGTAGGAGTGAAGGTAATCAGGGAGCAGGTGCGGCTCCCTAATTCAGCTCCAGGGCCTCAGGGCGGGCTGGGAGATTATACTGCTGCTTGACATAGTGCGTGGGCAGGAGCAAGGTGTAGGGCCGCCTATCTCAGGCGCGCTGGGTTCAGTGAGAGCAAGGCTGTCACTCAGTTTTGTAACCAGGATGAGTGGGGCCCAACAGAACAGTACTTCAGGGAGAACCCCTTCTTGTCACCAGGAGGCCTCTTCCATCTCCTTCCCCGTCCATGCTGTGAAGGCCAGGCAGGAGGCCAGCAAGCTCCGTGGAGAAGGGGTTGCATCACACCCCAGCCCTCACCGTTCAGGTCTAGGCAAGAATATAACGCATCCAGGTGCAAACCCCACCCTCGTGCCCAGCTTCCTACACGCTGCTGACAGCAGCTTGCTTGCTTTTAACTATTTTTTTTAAAGGTTCTACTCCTATCGTCTTTCTCTCTCCTGCCCCTATTCCACCGAGGGTCCTCCTTCATAGATTTATTAATATTCACTGTGGGGTCTTAAAGGCCTCAGTCTGTGTGTGGGGTGGGGTGGGGAACTGTGTCTGGGGATATTCCTACCCACCCTGGGCAATGTTCCCTGGGCCGTGGCAGGTGTCTCGGCAGCCTGATTTAGTGTTGCGCTCTCTGTAGCCTCTGGAATTCTGCTTTGATGAGTTTTGAGTGACCACAGTACCTGTCCCCATCTCTCCAGAGCTGGTTATGGGGCTAGCAGTGACAGAGCGATGTCTCCTGAGTCCTGGCAGGTGAGTCGAGGTGACAGCACTGGTGGTAGACAATTTTGCCTTTTCTTGTCACACTGATGGATTTCCCAGTATTCTCTGCCATCTGGTCTTGGGCTCCCAGTGTTACTTACTACCTGGTCCTTTGACTTGGAATCGGTGCCAGGACAGTCCTAATCTTTTTTTTTTAAGTTTTATTTATGTGTGGGGGTGAGGGAGAAAAAATACACGAGGGGCACCTGGGTCTCTTTTTGTCAGTGTGTATGAACTCCACACACACACACACACACACACACACACGCGCGCGCGCTACTTTGTGCATCAGGCCTCATGTGGGTACTGAGGAATCGAACTCGGGCCAGAAGGCTTTAGAAGCAAGCGCCCGGCCATCTCCCCATCCCTGACAACAGCTCTTTTTAAATTTTGGCCTAGGAGTCTGGTGCCTGTGCGTGCGCCTGGATTAACGAGGTTGGCACTGTCCGGTGGTGGCTCGCCTACGGGAGGGGGGCGGTGCTCTTAGTGCCTGCGACCTCGATCAGGGACAGCGGGCAAAGGGCTTGGGGAGGAAGACAAGCCCGGCCAAGGACCGCGCCGTAGGTCACGCAGGGAGAGCCCGGGACACCGCCGGCTGCCAGCAGGGCGTCCGAGCTTGCTCGTGGGGCGATCGGGGGCGGGGCTGGGTGAGGCGGGGCGATCCGGGGGCGGGGCGGGCCGGGGCGGGGCGATCCGGGGGCGGGGCGGCGTTGGGGACCCGTGGCGGCGGCGAGATTGCGCCAGCCCCGCCGCGATGCCCCCGCGCCCAGGACGCCTCCTCCCGCCGCGGCCCGGGCTGCGGGCCCTGGCTGCGCTGCTGCTGCTGCTGGGCGCTGGCGGGGCGCGCAGGGGCGTCCGCGCGCAGGAGCCGGCGGCCGGCGGCGGGGACGGGCCGGACCCGCACTCCAAGCACCTGTACACCGGCGACATGTTCGCGCACGGGATCCAGAGCGCCGCGCACTTCGTCATGTTCTTCGCGCCCTGGTGAGTGGCCGCGGCGCGCTCCGCCCCGCCCGCGGGCTCGGGGTTGCGGATGGGCACGGGCACCGCGCGGCGGGGGGCGGCGTGGGCACCGGGTGCCCGCCGCTGACGTGGCGCCGGCCGCCGGGCCGCGCGGCGGGCGGGAGAGGGCGGTCCCCGGGAAGCGCGGCGGAAGGCCGCCCCGCCCCCGCTCTCATCCGGGATGCCAGGGGAGGGTCGGGCCGGCTCGCCGCCCACCCACCCGTCCACGCCGCTGCGGCCCGCGCATCGCCCGGCTGGTCCCCTCGTCCCGCGCCCCAAACTTCCTGTGCGCGCCGGACGCGGCCTGGGCGCGGAGGCCACGTGCCCTCGCCGGGAGGGGCCTGCTGCTGGCCCGGGCCCGGACCCCTGGGGGAGGCCCAGCCTTTCAGAGAAGGTGGGAGCGCAAAATGAAAACTTCATCAAGCGCTCTTGCTTGTATTTTGAGGGTCGCAAGAGGATGCCCAGGCCCTGACACCTGGGGAAGCCCGGGGTGGTGCCAGTGCTGGAAGACCCCCCCCCCCACACACACACACCGGTGCAGTGTGAAGTGGACGTGAGCTGTGATTTCCTAACTTCAGGCTGCCCTCGGTCACTCCTACTCTTCCTGAGCCCAGTCATTTGGGAAGTGTGAGATAAGGACAGTCAGTGTTCCCTGAAGTCATACCTCGGTTGGTTCTCTGGGGTGCACCCAGCTGCTATCCCCCAGAGAACCACGTCCTGAATTAGTCTAGACCCAGCCCGTGCATGGTCTTCTGCTGGGGCCAAGATGCCCCTGAGCAAGAGAAGTTCTCTTGGGCCAGGCCAGACAGCCAGCACTTAGGACACAGGGCAGTTTGAGATGTGGCCATGTGCTGGCTCTGGTGACACCTTGGAAGAATAGAGAAAATGTGCTCAAGAAGTAGTCTTATTCAGTAATTGTGCCTTTCAAAGTGGGAGAGATGGGATCCTCTTAATCCCATAGTGGCGTCTTACTGTATTTCAGCTCTTTTGGGGCTCAGTTTGGGTCTCACCCATTATCTCTTAACAATGCACGGATAGAATACATTAAGTAACCAAAAGCAGCTGACTTGAATTTGGAGGCGTGGTGGTGAGAGAACAAACACTGGTAACATAAAACAGCCAGTTAGAGTCAATAGTTACTTTGTGTGGGAGTGCTCTAAGAGTGGCATTAAATTAAATACTACTTTGGGAGGCAATTGGAGCCAGTTTCAGTGGAATAAATCTATGGGCACTCTTCATTTTAAAGTTTTAAAAATTTATTTATTTGCGGGGAGGGGCAATGGGCACACCAGGGCCTCTAGCCACTGCAAATGAACCCCACATGCATGGCACCACCATGTGCATCTGACTGTGTGGGTTCTGAGGAATTGAACCTCGGCCCTGAGGCTTCGCCAGTAAGCGCCTTAACCGCTAAGCCACCTCTCCAGCCCTCTTCATTTTTAAAGAAAATTTGACATGTAAGTCCTCTGTAGTGCTAATGGAGTCTTAAGATTGTAATCTCCGTGTGATAAATACAGCTAGTTCTTAGGACCGACTGGCCAGGGTCCTAGGTACTAGGTAAATTCCCTTTTCAGTTACATGGCTTATAGATATTTCCAAAGATATTCCCCAGGAAAGATCTAGTTCTAATTGTTTGCTTCTTAGTGGTGTGCTAAAAATATTAGAGATATGTGGTTTCCCACTGTGGTCTTTCAAAAAAAATTTTTTTGAAGGGAGGTTGAGATAAGGTTTCATTAGTAGCCCAGGCTGCCCTTGAACTCATGAGCCCCTTACGTCAAGTTCTAGAGTGCTGGTATTTGCATGTTAGGCTTTAGAGAGCAAGTTGTTGCAGCTCAGAGCACACTGGGTTTTCTCCCTACTTTTTTTTTTTTCCCCCCCAGTCTCAGTGGCTGGAATATCAGGAGGCAAGGACACCATGTAACAATGACATTGATCTGTGTGTTTGTTCTGAACTTGGTGGCTGCAGGGTTTGGGCCATCATCGGGTCTGCAGCCCGTTTGTGGGTCACACTGAACCTGGGGACTGTGAGGTCAAGATCAGAACCGGGTGCCTTTGCTCTGTTATTTGACCACAGCCACTTTGTGAACACAGCTGTGGTCTCAGAGGTACTGTAACTGCAAGGGTCCCAAACCGGAAGTGGCAGCAGATGGCAGCCACCTGTGGACTCATCACTGCTCCTGAGGGGGGGGGGGCTTGGTGATGGCCCTGGGTGGTCAGTTTAATGTGATGTCCAGCGAAATGTTAGTTTTTGCTATTTATGTATTTATTTTTGTGTGCACAGTATTGTGGTGTGGTTTGTGTGTACTCTGGTGTATGCACGTGCGTGTGCTAATGCAGGCCATGTGGGCTTGGCCGGAGGTGAAGGTCATGTTGTTTCCCCTTCCATCACTCACCTGCCCATTGTTCCTTAGGATAGGCCCGAGTCTCTTACTGATCTTGGAGCTTGCTGTTTGCAAGCCCCGTGATTCTCCAGTCTCTGCTCCCCAACAGGACTGGGGTTACAGGCCTGCATGGCCACGCCCAGCTGGCTTATGTAGGTTCTAGTGATTCAGACTCAGGTGCTCTCAGGTTCTCATTCTTGTATAGAAAGTGCCCTTGACCACTGAGCTCTCTCTCCAGTCCTCCAGTATTAGAGAACTAAAACTGTTTGAAAGTGTTTGTTTATTTATTTATTTGCAAGGCGAGAGAGAAAATGGGTGCACCAAGGCCTCTTGCTGCTGCAAACAAACTCCACACCACTTTGTACAGATGCTTTACCTGGGTACTGGGGAATCGAGCTCAGACTGTCAGGCTTTGCAAACAAGCACCTTAACCATTGAGCATCTCTCAAGCCCAATTCTGTGTTGTGTTTTGTGTGTGTGTGTGTGTATCAATGCTCCAGGACCTCTTGCCACTGCAAATGCACTCCAGATGCGTGTGCCACTTTTATGTCTGCCTTTACATGGTTCTGGGTAATCATACCAGCAGGCTTTGCAAGCAAACACCTTTAACTGATGAACCTTCTTCCCAGCCCTATTGTGAGCTAATTCTTTTTAATTTTTTTGACAACTTCCATACATGTAGACAATATAGCATGATCAAAATTCCTTCCCACCAGCCTCCCCTTTTCCCTGTCCTCTGCACTGCCTCCACTTAATCCCTTCTTCTTTCCAATTAGTCTCTTCTATTTTGATGTCATCATTTCCCCCCACCTCCATTATGCATCAGTCACTGTGAGGTCATGAATATACCACAACCACCTTGTGTGTGGAAGACAATATTGCAAAGTGCTCCTCCTCTTCTTCCACAATGGCCCCTGAGCTTTGGAGAGTGTGATAGAAATGTTTCACACTCCACTATCACTTCTCAGCACTTTGATGAGTTTTGAGTCTCCCCAGTGGTCACCACCATCTGAAAAGAGAAGCGTCTCTAACCATTAGTGAGTGTAACATTAATATATGGGCATAAATGCTGGTATTTATAGGCAGCCTGGTGGGCATAATACATCACTGTAGCAGACAACTTCAGGTTCTCTGAGATGAACTTCCAGACCAGGCACAGTTATGGAGGAAGGGATATTTATTGAAGCCTACAGATCCAGGGGAAGTTCCATAATGGCAGAAGAAGCTGGCCTGCCTTCACAGGGCCAAGCGGAGAGAGAGAAGTACAAGCCTAAAGGACAAAAGCCACAGCACACTTCAGGAACTCCAGCTAGGCACACTTTGCATATCTTTAGATTGAAATCTGAAACCCACCACCACACCTTAAGATCCACCCAATGGCACTGACTCCAGCCAGGTGGCTGCAGATGCAAACTACAAACAAACAACTGAATATATTGGGGGCCATCTATTCTATTCAAACCACCACAATCACTTTAGCTAGACAACACCTAGGGCTTATGACCTCTCCAGTCATAGGCTTTTGGTTAGGTTTTCAGTACCAGGCATGAATTCCCTCAGGTCCAATTAGAGCAGGTGTTTCCCCCCATAACAGACATGCCATCACTGCACCAGTTGATGCATTTTGTCTAGCTGGCCAGCCATAGTGCTTGCAGGGTCCACCACTGATTAAGGTCATCGATGACTTTTCTCCCACATCAGGCTGCATAGCTCTTTTCCAGTATCCTGACAGCTAGTCAACAAGGAGGAGGATTCCAGTTCAGCTCCAGATTGAGTTCTCATGTCCTGCAGTCCAAGCATGTGGTGTCTTCTGCAGTAGGCTCTTAAAATCTATGAACTAATTGTTTTTTTTTCTTCCAAATTTTTATTAACAACTTCCATGATTATAAAAAAATGCCCCATGGTAATACCCTCCCTCCCCCCAACTTTCCCCTTTGAAACTCCATTCTCCCTCATAACCCCTCCCCATCTCAATCAGTCTCTCTTTTAATTTTGATGTCATGATCTTTTCCTCCTCTTATGATGGTCTTATGCAGGTAGTGTCAGGCACTGTGAGGTCATGGATATCCAGGCCATTTTGTGTCTGGAGGGAGCATGTTGTATGGAGTCCTACCCTTCCTTTGGCTCTTATATTCTTTCCTCCACCTCTTTTGCATTAGACCCTTGCATTAAGCCTTGGAAGCTGTGATAGAGATATTGCAGTACTGAGCACTGCAGTCATTTCTTTCCATCACCATGATACCTTCTGAGTTGTCCCAAGGTCACTGCCATCTGAAAAGAGAAGATTCTCTACCAAAAGTGAGAGTAGCATTAATATATGGGTATGAACATTAAGAGAAGTGCTTACTGGGCAGTTTGATAAACATAGTATATACATTTAACCAGACAACAGCAGACGTTACACCCCTAGGGCTCATGACTACCCCTGTTTTAAGTTTTCAGTATCAGGGATGTATTCCCTATGAACTAATTCTTTATCCTTATTTTAAACCAAGTCTTTTTAAAAATTATTTATTTAATTATTAGTGACAGAGGGGGGATGGTCATACCAGGGCCTCTAGCCATTGCAAACGAACTCCAGACGCATGTGCCACCATGTGCATCAGGCTTAGGTGGGACCTGGGGAATTGAACCTGGGTCCCTAGGCTTCTCAGGCAAATGCCTTAACCTCTAAGCCATCTCTCTAGCCCCCAAGTCTTGTTTTTAAAACAAACAAACATACAAAACAACAAAAAAAGCGACAACACAACAAAGAACACTTGTGAAGAATGCAGAGGACAAATAAAGTTCTAAATGAGCATGTTGATCAAGTTCCCTGAGCAAGATCTGCTCTTGAAAAGCCCTTACAGGAGTGTTCTGGGGAAGGTCACCCCGCAATCAATGTGTAAACCCCTCACAGAAGTGTTCTGGGGAGGTCATCTCACAGTCACTGTGTAAACCCCTTACAGGAGTGTTCGGGGGAGGTCACCCCACAGTCACTGTAAACCCCTTATAGGAGTGTTCTAGGGAGGTCATCTCACAGTCACTGTATAAACCCCTTAGAGGAGTGTTCGGGAGAGGTCATCTCACAGTCACTCTAAACCCCTTAGAGGAGTGTTCGGGGGAGGTCATCTCACAGTCACTGTGTAAACCCCTTACAGGAGTGTTCTGGGGGCGGTCACCCCATCAGCCCTCACAGTTAGGTTCTTCGCCCGCAGTAGCATGGATCATGGCTTTGGTTACACACTGGATGCATGGCTCCTGTCATGACAGGCAGCATGCTGGAACCCATGCCAAGTGAGAAACAAAGTCTCCGTCTCCCATTGTACACTTAAGGGTTCTTTGGGACTTGGCTTTCCCCCCCTCATTATCCTTCCTCTCACAACGTACCACCTTGCCAATTTCTACTTTGTTGAATCCATGTCCGCACATGCTATTCCACAGTGTGAGGTTTTGTGACATTCACTCAGCTAGGAAATTGCTGGGCATTCGCTTGGTTGGTACAGACCAAGTAGGTGTGAGGTGCTTAGAATCTAGTGGTGGAAAAGACACTTGCCTTCTTGGCACTTGCACCAACTGTGCCTAGAAGGAACCTGGGTTTTCCCTCCCCTCGGCCTTCCAGAAAGGAGTGGTACTGTATTTGAGGCTTGTCTGAGGCAGGGTTCTCTCAGTGCTGCTGGGAAGGAACCTTGTATGGAAGCCGGCTGTCCCGTGCTCCCATCTGTTGTGGAGGTCATCTGTCAGAAAAGAGCTGTACCACAGAATTCTGAACTATTTTGAGGAAAAACTCACAATTATGAGTGCCCAGGCCTCCTGTCAGTGAGCATTTTTAAAAATTTTATTTATTTGAGCCGGGCATGGTGACGCATGCCTTTAATCCCAGCACTTGGGAGGCAGAGGTAGGAGGATCACCATGAGTTCAAGGCCACCTTGAGACTACTTAGTGAATTCCAGGTCACCCTGAGCTAAAGCGAGACCCTACCTTGGGAAAAAAAATTATTTATTTGAGAGAGAGAGAGAGATAGGAGGGAGAGAGAGGGGGCAGTGACCTCCAGCCACTGCAAATGAACTCCAGATGCATGTGCCCCCTTATGCATCTGGCTTACATGGGAATCGAATCTGGTTCCTTTGGATTTGCAGGTAAGCACTGCAACCACTAAGCCATGTATCCAACCCAAAGTGAGCATTTTTAATGTGAGGATCACTTCAGCAGGCAGTGTAGCAAGTGGTTACATTGTGTATATTGCTCAGTAGATAAACGGAAACAAAAAACCAGGTGGCACAATGTTACATGATTGTACTCGAAGCTTGTAAAACTACGATTTCCAGTGTCGCTCACTTGGAATTTGAATGTGGGACGGGGCCAGCTGCGGCCGCAGGCGATAGTTGCTGTGCGGGGCCCGTCTAGTGATGAGGAAGGTGCTGGTGCCGCATTGGAGCGCCGGGAGGCCCTGGTCCCCCGGCCTTACTCTAAATGAGGCGTGGCTTAAAGGTACTTATGTAAAACTAAGCACACAGCGAATGTCGGACATTTGATTATATCAACTCTACATGTTTGAGATGCTAAAAACTTTATTTTATTTATATATTTATTTTATTTTGTTATTTTCTTTTATTTCTTTTTAAATTTTTATTTATTTGACAGAGAAAGAGGGAGAGAGAGAATGGGCACACCATGGCCTCCAGCCACTGCAAACGAACTCTAGATACGTGTGCCCCCCCCCCTTTTGTGCATCCGGCTAACGTGGGTCCTGGGGAATCAAACCGGGCTCCTTTGGCCTTGCAGGCAAACTCCCTAACCACCAAGCAATCCCTCCAGCCCAAAACTTTTTTATTTTTTAATTTAAAACATTTCATCTGAAACAGGGTCTCACTCTAGCCTAGGCTGGCCACAAACTCACAGCCATTCTATGTCAGCCTCCCACTTGCTGGGATTAAAAGCATGCAACAATGGCCAGATACAAACTGCTTTTTGAAATATCGGTTTTTTAAGCTTCTGCTTGGTGAAGCTAGTCGGTCCGATTTTCAGGCTGCCTTGCATTGGCACATTTGGTGACGTAGTGGAGGAGACCTGTTAGGATAAAGGAGTCATCGCGGAGCGGTCACCATCAGTGCTAAGCTGTTGCTTAAGGGACGGCGGAGGGCATTTTCAGAGCAGGAGGAGGGGAGGATGGCCACCAAACGGCCTGGGAGCCAGGGATGACTTTTTTGGAGGAAGTGACGACCAGACTAAACCTCAAGGGCAGTTAGCCTGGTGGAGTCGACGGGGGAGGCATCAGGGAGTGTGTTCTGAGCCCCAGGGGCAAGCCCAGCACCCTTTTCAGGAAACTGTAAACTGTGGGACTCAGAGGGCACCTGGGAGGGAAGGAGGCAGACTCTGGCATAGAAGCCAGAAGGAAGACCGGGGACTGTGCTCTGCCGAATTGTGATTTAATGCTGGGCATGTGAGTAACTGAGCTGTGTGCTGCAGAGCGAAGAAAGGGTGGAGGGGGCTGAGGGTGGGGCTGGGCCCCCCGGTCCTGCTTCTCAGTCCGGCCTCGGCGCAGGTGTGGACACTGCCAGCGGCTGCAGCCCACGTGGAATGACCTGGGAGACAAGTACAACACCATGGAGGATGCCAAGGTGTACGTGGCCAAGGTGGACTGCACAGCCGACTCGGACGTGTGCTCCGCGCAGGGCGTGCGAGGGTACCCCACGTAAGTAGGCAGAGAGCAGTGCGCTGGGGTTTCCACACCTGGGTGTCTGCTACCTGGGGTCCAGCAAAGTCTGCGGTGAGCTTTTGGTGACTTCCTGTGTGGATCTGGGCCGTGAGCAGCTGCAGAATGCAAACGGCTGGTCCCGCTGCGAGGGCGAGATGACAGTACCGCTGTCCGCTTCGGAGGCCTTTGTACTAGGTTTGGAAGAAAGGCACTAGTTAACTAGTGTTGGGTTTTTCTGATGATGGGAAAATAGGTGTACAGGACAGTGGTAAGGTCTGCTGAGGTCCCCGCCCCCGGTGCTGTTCACCAGCACATTCAGTGCAGCTCTGACTTCATTATCATTTCTGGTTCGGATTCTCCCTCCCTCTCTTTCTCCCCTCCCTCCACCTCTTTCCTCCTTTCCCCCCTTCCCTTCTCCTTCCCCTTTTGCCTTCTTTTTCTTCTCTCTCTTCTTCCCTTCCTTCGCTTCCTCTCTTTCATATCCAAGTAGTAACCAGGCCGGCCCTGCTGGTGTCTGCTGAGATCAGACGAGATCGAGCACGCTCAGGTGGTATGGCCAGACTCCCCTTCCTCTCTGTGTTCTTCCTTTCCCTTTCTCTCTTCCCCTGTCTCTCCTTCTCTCTCCCTCTCCCCTTCCTTCTCTCCCTCCCTCCCTCCTTCTTCCTCTTCCTTTCACTCCCTCCCTTCTCTTCCTCCCTCCTTATTAGGCATCTTTCTAAAGTTGTACCCCAAGCAACTAGCATGAGAGCTGTTTCTGTTGGAAGAAGGGTCACAAACTGATACACAGAAGTTCTGGCAAACAATGCTACTTTCTTCCCAAATAGTTAGGGGTGTTTTTGGATTTACGAGACAAATTGTAACTGGTTGCTACAATTTGGATAAGTGTTCCCAAAAGCCCTTGTTGGGAGGTTGTAGGACCTTTAGGATCCTGGTCGACATTGAAGGCATGCCCTTGTCTCTTCTTGTTTCGTGTCGGGTGTGGGAAAGGCGCTTGCTGTGCAGGGCACTCGCCGTCTTTATGTTCTGTCGTGCCCCAGACCAAAGGCAGTGGGTCTGAGCAGTCTGCAGATGGAAAAGATGGCCCCAAAACTAGGAGCCAAATTAAACTGTTTCTCTTCTGCCCCAACTAATCGGTTGTTGTGCCTTCAGCCTGAAGTTTTTTAAGCCTGGCCAAGAAGCAGTGAAGTACCAGGGTCCTCGGGACTTCCAGACACTGGAAAACTGGATGCTGCAGGCATTGAATGAGGAGCCAGCGGTGAGCGTCCCTCCTTCCCCCTCTTCCTCCTCCCCCTCCTGCCTCCTCTTCCTCCTTCCCCTCCAGCTTCCTCTTCCTCCTTCCCCTTCTGCCTCCTCTTCCTCCTTCCCCTCCTGCTTCCTCTTCCTCCTTCCCCTCCTGCCCCCTCTTCCTCCTCCCCCTCCTGCCTCCTCTTCCTCCTTCCCCTCCAGCTTCCTCTTCCTCATTCCCCTTCTGCCTCCTTTTCCTCCTTCCCTTCCTGCCTCCTCTTCCTCCTTCCCCTCCTGCTTCCTCTTCCTCCTCCCCCTCCTGCCTCCTCTTCCTCCTTCCCCTCCAGCTTCCTCTTCCTCATTCCCCTTCTGCCTCCTTTTCCTCCTTCCCTTCCTGCCTCCTCTTCCTCCTTCCCCTCCTGCCTCCTCTTCCTCCTTCGCCTCTTCCTCCTTCCTGCAGGCAGGGAGAGAGGACGGGAGCTGAGCAGAGGTCACTGATTGGGTAGTGATTAAAATTTGCACGTGGGGGGAGAATATGGCAGTGTCATGAGTGTTTCCACTTAAACCGAGAGACTGGCTAAAGGGAACCATTATTCTTTTTTATTTACAAGCAGAGAGAGAGAGAAAATGGGCATGCCAGGGCCTCCAGCCACTGCGAATGAACTCTAGATGCCTGTGCCCCTTTGTGCATCTGGCTTTACATGCATGCTGGGGAGGTTATTCGGCTTTGCAGGCAAATGCCTTAACCACTGAGCCATCCCTCCAGGCCCAGAACTATTATTCTTGACAAAAGCTAAAGCTCGAGGCCTGTGGTGCCGCCGCTTGACTCTTGCGCAGGGTATGTGCCCTGGAAAGAGGCAGCCATTGGTCTCTGACGCACTGCTTGGAGTGGGTGAGCCGTAGGCTGATGGTTGTGGCCTGAGGCTTGTTCTTTGCAAAGTCCCCAGGCTTGTCTAGTGTCCTAAGAGAGGACTCCAGTTACCGTTTTACTTCTTTATGACTTGCCTCTCCTTTTTCCAGCTGTGTAGCCCAGGCTGGCCTTGACCTCAGGATCCTCCCGCCCAGGCCTCCCGTGAGCCAGCATACTGCCATGTACCACCACACTTGTTTCTGGGAGCTCCTCTCGGGGTTCACTGGCCTTGTCTTCCCCTGGCTTAGCTTTCCCTTCTGTAAATGTCCTGCTAGGTGCTGGCTTTCCAGTAGGCTGACAGAATGTTTACACTCTGTTCTGGTCTCACCTCCCATTGACTTAGGTGTGTTGGGTCACCAACGTGTGTCCCACACTTTGCATGTGGCTGTTATGTGGGTGCTGGGAAGGATCCAGCTCAGGTTGGCAGGCTTGCAAGCAAGGGTCAGGCTTTTAACATCACTGTTCTTTATAGTTTAAAAAAATTTTTTTTTGTTTATTTTTATTTATTCATTTGAGAGCAACAGACAGAGAAAGATGCAGAGAGAGAGAAAGAGAGAGAGAGAGAGAATGGGCATGCCAGGGCCTCCACCCACTGAAAACGAACTCCAGACGTGTGCACCCCCTTGTGCATCTGGCTTACATGGGTCCTGGGGAATCCAGCCTCGAACCGGGGTCCTTAGGCTTCACAGGCAAGCGCTTAACCGCTAAGCTATCTCTCTTTATAGTTTAAATAAGAGTAACTTTTTTCTTTTGAATCAGGGCTCTCACTTGAGCCCAGCTGACCTGAAACTCGCTCTGTAGCACATAAGCTGATAGCAGTGAATAACCCTGAAAGGCTGTGAACCTGCAGCAGACCTCCCAAGTGCCAGGACTCCAGGCATGACTACCATGCCTGGCTAACAGTAACTTGTAACCTCCAGGTACTTCCCTGACTCCGTCTCACTGCACGTGGCGCCATCCTCCTGTCTCTGCTCTCCCCGCTGAGGTTACAGGCATGTGCTGCCATGCCCAGCTTTTTCACGTGGGTACTAGGCATCAAACTTAGATCCCCCTGTTTGAGCAGCAAGTGCTCTTACCCACTGAGCCATCTCCCTAGCCCACTTAAAATGCTCTTTTAAAAAATACATTGAAACCAGGCATGGTGGTGCACACTTTTAACCCCAGCACTTTGGAGGCAGAGGTAGGAAGATTGCTGAGTTTGAGGCCAGCCTGAGACTATGTAGTCCAGATCAGCTTGGGCTAGAGTGAGACCGTACCTTGAAAACTATATATATACACTTACATATATAACTATGATTATTATTAGGAGAAAGAGTGTGAGTGTAGGTCCACCAAAGCCTCTAGCCACTACAAACTCCTCTCCTTGGGCATGCGCCCAGCACCATGCACAGCTTGGATTCTCATCTCCTGGCTTTGCTGAGGATGGCTTGTCATACCCTTACTAAATGACATTAGTGTCTTCCCGCATCACCCTGTGTGGTGGTTTGATTCAGGTGTCCTCCACAAACTTAGGTGATCTGAATGCTAAGTTCCCAGCTGATGGAAATTTTGGAAGTAACGCCTCCTGGAGGGAGTGTATTGTTGGGGGTGGGCTAATGGGTGTTATAGCCAGTTTCCTCTTGCCAGTGTTTGGCACACTCTCCTGTTGCTATTGTCTACCTTATGTTGGCCAGGGGGTGATGTCCACCCTCTGCTCATGCCATTGTTTTCCCCTGCCATCGTGGAGATTTCCCTCGAGCCTGTAAGCCGGAATAAACCTTTTTTCCCACAAGCTGCTGTTGGTTGGGTGATTTCTATCAGGAATGCGAACCTGACTGCAACAGTAAAGTGGTACCAAGGAGTGGGATTGCTGCTAGACACCTGACTGTGTGGCTTTGGCCTTTTGGAGTTGATTTTCAAGAGGAATGTGGAAGGATTTGAAACCTTGGCCTAAGAGATGCCTTGCAGTGCTGTAAGTACAGCTTGATGGACTATTCTGGCTAGAGTTGAAAGACCTGAATGCAGTAAGAACTATGGACTGTGAGTAGCCTAGCTGGAGGGGCAGAATTGGAAGTCCAGAGACTTGTTGCTGGTTAGAGTTATTGAAATGGGAGATTTGTCACTAACTAGAGTTGTTGGACTTGGAGCTACAGAGTTTTGTATTTGCCCTGTTTAAATCATGTATTGCTTGAGTATTTCTTTGCTATGCCCAATGCCATCTTTTGCAGCGTGAATGTTTATTCTGTGCCATTATGGGCTTTTTGAGGTTATTTTTTGGTATTATGGCTCAGTTAAAAGACCTGGATTATGGAGATGTTTGAACATCACTGGAATTGAGAAAAACTATGGGGACTTTTAAAGTTGGACTGAGTGCGTTGTATTTTACATCATGTATGGATATCAGTTTATGGGGGCCAGGGGCAGAATGTGGTGGTTTGATTCAGGTTTCCCCCCAAACTTAGGTGTTCTGAATGCTAGGTTCCCAGCTGATGGAAATTTTGGAAGTAATGCCTCCTGGAGGCAGTGTATTGTTGGGGTCGGGCTTATGGGTGTTATAGCCAGTTTCCCCATGCCAGTGTGTGGCACACTCTCTTGTTGCTATTGTCTACCTTATGTTGGCCAGGGGGTGATGTCCACCCTCTGCTCATGCCATCGTTTTCCCCTGCCATCATGGAGCTTCCCCTCGAGCCTGTAAGCCAAAATAAACTCTTTTTCCCAGAAGCTGCTCTTGGTTGGGTAATTTCTACCAACAATGTGAACCTGACTGTAACACCCTGTGTGAGCGATACTGTCTGGGGACTATGAGAATGTTACTAGGTAAAACATGACCCCTCCCTGCCTGGCCGATGTTGGGAGTCAGCATCACGGTCACACTGCATTCTTTAGGTGTCCACTGCGTGTGGTGCTTTCTGGCACGGCTGAGTGCGGAGGCCCACCGGAGCTGTGGGGGTGGGGAGGGCATGGGTGGCTCACAGTGTTGTGTGGGTGGGACTAGAACAGTGACCAGTAAACAGGACTGAGCCTTTGCAGGCTGCCGGGACCACTGTCGTGTACAAGTAATTGCCACTACTTTTTTGTCAGGGAGGTGTGTATGATGGCAAAGTGACTTGTGGCCACATGTGGTCCAGCAGGTTCGGACCTCTGCCTCTTTTGTTGTCATGTCTGCCCTGTACCGTAGATGTCACGGCTCTTCAGAAACTCACCTCCCTCGTTAGCGTGTCTGCGCTGCGCCGCGCCTTGCCTCGCTGTGTGGCGAAGAGCGTGGCAGGTGTGTGGAATCTAGGCTAATTGGAGACTGCCCTAACCACACGCCTCCTTGGATTTGCATGCTTGACCTGGGAAGGCTGTGTGGTGTGGCAGCTGGAACTTTCACAGTGATTGAAACATCACGCTGTTCCTCTGTGGAAATGTTCTTTTTGGGAAGGGCACGAGTATTAGGTGCAGGAGAATAGCTGTAAAGAGGACTTGGCGGCCTCCAGGAACATTTTAAAGTAAACTGTACGAGAAGTCTGTCTTTCAGATTCTCAAGGCTTTCTTCGGCAGCTGCCAGGCTGTGGCAGGAAGCCTGCTGCCCGTGGCTGGCTCTTCCTCGGGAAACGCAGGCTGTGACGGGAGTGGGTCAGCCTGGCTCGGCACTATGTCCTGAGTCCCTCGCGAAGGAGAGGCATGGCTGCATGCGGTCTGCCCCTCGCCACCCCAGAGCCAGTCACCTCATCATGTTGGTCTTTGAGCAGTGGTGATCTCACACAGTTACCAAAAAGAATGGCAGTGACAGTATACTGTATTGTGAGAAACTTTAAATATGCACACTTTCATTTTCTCAGGAATGGGATTCAAACCTGGCTTTGAACACACAAGGCAGACACCCTATGCCTGAGCAGTGCCTCCAGCCACCAAAACGTAAACTTTATGTGGGCTGAATATAAATTGAATCTTCTTATCCAAGATGCTTGGGTCTAAAACGTTTGAGATCATTTTGTGTTTTGGGATATTTACATATAAATAATGAGATGCCTTCGGGATGGGGCCTAACCCTAAACATAAAATTCATTTGTGTTTCATAACTTTGTTACATACATCTTATGCACAGCCCAGAGGTAATTTTGTGCAATATTTTTAGTGTGCCTGCTTTTTGACCTCAGCCTGTTAGAAGAAGTCAAGTATGTGGAGTTTCCCACTCTGGCTTCTGTTTGGATTCAAAACGTTTCAGATTTGGGAGCGTTTTGGATAAGGGCTATAGAACTTGTACTGAAGTTCTTTTCAGTTTGAACTTAGCTTTTTTGTCAATGCCAGGGGTTAACCTGGGCTTTGAATATGCCAAGCAAGTGGTGTACCACTGAACTAGTCACCCCTCAAATTTATTTTTTAAGGGAAAACTTTTAAAAAGTTCCTTCATCTATTTACAGCTACATAACTTCATATGTACAGTTTTTATATTCATGGAGAATAAATTTAGACTTTTCTTTTTTCAGAGTTTAAACTGGCTTTCAGGTCACTATGTAGCAGAGGCTGGTCTTGAACTTCTGATCCTCCTGCCTCCTAAGTGCTGAGATTAACACACATGCACCACCATCACACCCAGCTAGGTCCCCCCCCCCCTGCATTAGTGTTTTAATGATATTGAAGTCAAAGAAAATAAAATCTACCATTATTTGCATTCTGCCCCAATTTTTATATTTGCTTCTCTCTTTTTCCTTAGAGCATTACAGTCATCTATTTCATGAATGATTTTGCACATTCTTATATTTAGTATTATTGTAATGTGGATTTGTCATAATTTGGCTCTTTTAGTAGACATGCAGTTTGCTTGGAATAAAGGAGCATGTTTATGCTTATAATGAGTAACACTCCCTCTTTGATATTTCTAGAATAGACAAGACATTAAAGCTATAAGCAAAAAGAAAACTTTTCAAAGGCACGACCACTTTCATAGCTTTTACTGATTTCTTCAGAGTTAGGTCAGTGTCCACCATCCCCAGCCATGAGACTGTCCACTTCAGTGATACACCATGATACAGTCAGTTCAGCGTCCACCATCCCCAGCCTTGAGACTGTTCACTTTGGTGATACACCCATGAGAGTTAGTTCAGCGTCCACCATCCCCAGCCATGAGACTGTCCACTCCGGTGATACACCATGGTGTTCCCA
This sequence comes from Dipus sagitta, assembly GCA_036346955.1. Classification (NCBI taxonomy): domain Eukaryota; kingdom Metazoa; phylum Chordata; class Mammalia; order Rodentia; family Dipodidae; genus Dipus; species Dipus sagitta. Next base: position 63,581,265 of record CM070786.1, read on the forward strand.
TGGTGGTGGGGTTGCCCAGTGTTGTAGTCAGCTTCTTGTTGGCAGAAAACACCCACCCAAAAAGAGTTTGTGGAAGGAAAGGGTATGGCTTACAGACTTGAAGGGAAGCTCCATGATGGCAGGGAAAATGATGGCATGAGCAGAGGGTGGACATCACCTCCTGGCCAACATCAGGTGGACAATAGCACCAGGACACTGTGCCAAACACTGGCAAGAGGAAGCTGGCGATAACACCCATAAGCCCACCCCAACAACACACACCCTCTAGAGACTCCAGTTCCCAGACTGCCATCTGCTGGGGGCCTAGCACTCAGAACACATGAGTTTACGGGGGACGCTGATTCAAACCACCATACCCCGTGTTGGCCGAGGAACACCACCATGAGAGGGTCCTGCAGGGGCCGTAAATGAACACGGCCTGCTGAAAGCCTGTAAGTCCCTCTGGAGGAATGCCCTGGATCTGAACTGACTGCTTGCTTCACGTGCCTTTCATGGTCATCCTCTTGTGTGGGTATTTAACCCGATGTTGTTGTGAGGCAGGGCCATGCCAGCCTTGAACTCCTGACCCTCCTGCCTTACCCTCCCAAGCAGGGGTGATAGGCGTGTGCCACCGTGGGTATGCCACCATGCCCAGCCAGCACTTGAATGTATTGACAAGCTAGTGGCAGAAAGGATTTCATGTGTTTTCTGAATATAAACCCACGTGGCTTTGCACTGTTTGCACTTTAAAAACCTTTAGTGACTTGACCTAAACATTCTTTTTGGTTGCATATTGAACTTGAACTGCTCAGCGAGAATTGAGTACTTATACCATGTGTCTGTAGCAGGAAAGGAATTCATGACAGTCACTTCTGGGGGCTTTGGTTATATATGTTCCTGACCGTAGAAACTCAAGGAACTCAGAGTTAGCGGTACTGTAGTTGTGAGCATAGTTGGTGTCTTCTTAACCCTTGTTTCTGCTCTCGGTGGTCTGTAGCTCAAAAATGTTAAGTAGAGCATTCCAGAAACAATTCAAAAAATGTAAATATATTTTGTTAGAATATATTGTGAATTTTTGTACTTTATTTTTAGTTATTGCCAAATTTACAAATTAAACTATCCTGGGTTGTAGCCACAGGGCTCACTCTGTGACTTTAAGCAAGTGCTCTTGGAATGTATCACCTATAGGTACAGATAAGGGTTGACCTGGCGAAGCATTATTTATTATTATTATTATTTAATTAACTATATATAGAGTGTGGATGCACCAGGGCCTTTTGCCACTGCAAATGAACTTCAGACACACGTGCTACTTTGTGCATCTGCCTTTAAGTAAGTCCTGGGGAATCAAACCCAGGCTAGCAAGCTTTGCAAGCAAGCACTTCTAACTGCTGAGCCATCTCCCCAGCCCCAGAAGCATCTTCTAAAGGCTGTTCTGTCCTTTGCCTGTTTCTGCCCCAACCTTGGTCATGTGAATCCTCTTCGTCCTTATAGGTACAGTTCATGAGGCCTGCTCCATTGTTTACCCTGCTTCCTTCTCATTACCTGCTTTTATTTTCTTTTTCTTTTTAAAAATATTTCATTTATTTCGGGGGGGGAGTGGAAGAGGAAGAGACAGAGAGAAGAATGGGCACACCAGGGCCTCTCGCCACTGCAAACAAACTCCAGGTGCATGTGCCACCTTGTGCATCTGGCTTATGTGGGTCCTGGGCAATCAAAACTGGTCCTTAGGCTTCATGGAGAACACCTTCACTGCTATACCATCTCTCTAGCCCCATCACCTGCTTTTCTTTACTGTCCATCTTTGGTGATTTTTCCTACCCCTTGTGTGAACCGAGGGTCGCCAGCAGCCCCCACCATGTTGGTTTCACTTCTGCCTGTGGCCCTGGTATCTTCAGTTACTACCCACCCAGAGCAGCCCATCAGGAACTTTTTAAAAATATATATTTACTTAAGCGGGGCGTGGTGGCGCACACCTTTAATCCTGGCACTCAGGAGGCAGAGTAGGAGGATCGCCGTGAGTTTGAGGCCACCCTGAGACTACATAGTGAATTCCAGGTCAGCCTGAGCTAGAATGAGACCCTACCTCAAAAAAACAAAACAAAAACAAAAACAACTATCTATGTATCTACTTATTTATATTTGTAAAAGAGAGAGAGAGAGAATGGATCAGTGCCTCCTGCTGTAAACAAACTCCAGATGCACGCATCACTTTGTGCATCTGGCTTTATGTGGGTACTGGGGAATTGAACCCAGGCTGTCAGGCTTTGCAAGCAAGTGCCTTAACTGCTGAGCCATCTCTGAAGCACCACTGCCCCCCATCTTGGGAACTTAGCTCTTTTTGCTGTTGGAATCTCAGATTACATTCCCCCAAAGAGGACAGGGTTTGGGGTGGGGTCTGCCATCACCAGCTGCCTTAGTTTTATAAGGCGGGACTAGCGAGGGGCGCCAGGCTGAAGCACCCAGAGTATGTGACGATAGTTCCCATGCTGACCTCCCTGGCCCGGTAGCACTGCACACAGTTGCGTGGTAGACAGGTGAGAGTGGCCTCTGCACAGAGGTAGGCCACCTCCAAGACCAACCTGGTGACTGTTGTCTCTTCCTGTTAGACACCGGAGCCAGAGGCAGAACCCCCCAGAGCTCCTGAGCTCAAGCAGGGCCTGTATGAGCTCTCGGCCAGCAACTTCGAGCTGCATGTCGCACAAGGTGAGTGGGCGGTCTGCGTCACGGGATCACCATGGCTCTGGGACCGGCTGGGTTCCTGCACTTAGCAGTCAAGGGCTTTCAGACAGCAGCTAGTCCCCACTCAGGCTCTCTCTTCAGCCCCCAGTAGGATTGCTGTGGCTGTCCTCACATGCTGTCTCTTTTTTTCTTTTTCTTTCTGTCTTTTTTTTTTTTTTTTTAGTTTCTTGAGGTAGGGTCTCACTGTAGTCCAGGCTGACCTGGAATTCACTCTGGATTCTCAAGGTGGCCTTGAACTCATAGCAATCCTCCTACCTCTGCCTCCCGAGTGCTTGGATTAAAGGCGTGAGCCACCACGCCTGGCCTATCTCTTCTTTCCTATCCTTGTAGACACCCCAACCTAAGCCTCAGCCAGAGGCACAGGAGGCCCCTATGTACCTGAGGGAAGAACGTACTCGTGCTGGTGCTAATCACGTTCTCACCGCCCGGCCCACAAGCAAATGTGTCTTGTTTGTTTAAATTAAGTTTTGTGGGGCTGTTGCGACCTGTGAATCAAATTAGGTGTTCTCTGCACTCACTTTCTTGGAATTGGTTTCCTAAATATCAAACTGATCTACCTACAGTCTCCACTGTAAATAACATACAAGACTCTCTTTGTTAACACACGGGCAAGTTCCAGAAGTTGGCTAGAAAGTGAAGTGTTTTCTTGCTGGCTCCATCATCAAGTGCTGCCGCGGAGAGAAATCCGCCCGGAAGACTGGCTTGCAGACATCGTGAGCAAGGGCTCAGAACTGTATGTGGCCTGCTGGATCCCTCCCCCACCAGTGGTGCCCACTAATCGGTCACCATGTCCTCAGTCTTCCTCCATTTCTATCAGAAGCTGTCATGTCATTCCTGCGGTGGGGCCTCAGTGTGTTTCCCCTGTGGGAGATTCACTGTGGGATGAGACTGACGGGCTCTCTGTAGAGGGTTGTCACAGGCCATAGGGCATGAGGCAGCTCCACAAGTGCCCGCTGCCCGGGAGCACCCACAGCCCCACGTGGCGCTGCTCCAAGACCCCCGCAGCTCCCCGCACATGCTGCCTTCCGCTCAGCACCGCTTGGGCCCCAGGGCTCCTATCTCAGCCCTGCGGCCCACGGCTACTGGTACACATGTCTGTGTGCCCAGGCGTGGTCTCAGCCTTGCAGATGTGGGCCTTATTTTTTTCTGAATAAGTAGTTCAGCATCACCCCCAGATGTATTGTTGCCATGGTGATAGTGCCATCACCTTGATCACTGGTGTGGTGGGTCCTGCCGGAAGGTCAGACCACTCTGCAGTATCTCCTGACCATTCTGGCCCTGGCCACAGCCTGGTTTCAGGTTGGTATGAGCCTGAAGTCAGAGTCAAATTCTTCAATGACAAGGTACTTTTGTGAGGTTTGCAGTTTTTACTGTTTCTTAAGCCTTCTGTTTTGTGGCAGAATAGAACACTACAGAAAGCAAACGTAGGGCACAGTGAACTGAGATAGCTTCTGTTAGCATTGCCCAGCTCAAGAAACTGCAGCCGCTTGTGCCCCATAGACGTCAATAGCCGGCCTCCCTCCTCTCCTCCTTCCCCAAGAGGTGCTTTCCCGGCATGGAAACCCACTCCTTTTCCTTGCAGTCTCTTACGTACATGTGAATTCTTAAGCTCTGTCATTTACTTTGGTCATCTTTTTATAGATAGTCCCCAACTTTCTCAGTTCAGTGATTTGTTTTCCAAGTACATGTGGGATTCATATGGAATTTAAATGTGTTTTAAAAAAAATAATTCATTTTATTTATTTGAGACGGTGGGGGGGGGGAATGGGCATTCCAGGGCCTTCAGTCACTCCAAACGAACTCCAGACACACACCACCTTGTGCATCTGGCTTATGTGGGTCCTGGGGAATCAAACCTGGGTCCTAAGCCTTCTCTCCAGCCCTTATGTGCGTTTTTGACGTACAATGAGATTATCAGGTCGCAACCTCATAGTAAGTTGAGGAGCATCTGCATTTTTTTATTGTTTTGGTTTTACAAGGTAGGGTCTCGCTCTAGCCTAACCTGGAATTCACTGTGTAGTCTCAGGCTGGCCTCACGCTCACAGTGATCCTCCTATGTGCGTCCTTTTAAAGGCCCCTTCAACCCAGTTTCCCGGCATCCCCTCCTGCCTTCTACCTGCTGCGGGCTGGGTGGTGGGTTTTCGAATCCCCACAGCCTACACTTGGCTGGTTGAGTCCTGTGGTGAGTTTGAACATTTCCCTCACTCCCTCAACTCTCTCTTTTTCTTTTGGCTTCCTATAAATTGTCGTTTGGATCTAGAGACATAGTCCTGTTGTGATGTTTTTGGGGGCTGCAGGAAGACCTGTGTCTGCTGGTGGCACTGAATGCCTGGGGTGTCTGTTTAGGACAGCAGTGGCCCTGACAGCCGCTGTCTGAGCCGCTCGCGCCCAGGCTTTGTCGGACACCGACTCTAGGCGTCCCTTCTCCTGTTTCTTTCCTGCAGAAGTCCACCTTCGTTTGTCTCACTTGCTTAGTATTATAGTTCCATAAAAAAGGCAGGTGAATTTACGCACAATTCTTTCCTTTTTATTTCAGTTTTCTCAGTAAAGTGTGGTTCCCTTTCATCTTCCAAAGATGACAAATTTGATTTTCAGTATTGTTAATGAGCTCAGATATCAACATAGGTGGTGGCAAGTCACTGTTCCCACTGAAAGGACTGGGAAGGAGTCTAGATTCATAAGCAGGAGAACAGAGACGTGATTCTTCAGCTGCACCCGGGCAGCTGTGACGAAACCCGGTGTCCCTGCCCTCCCGCCCCCTCTCTGCTGCAGGCGACCACTTTATCAAGTTCTTTGCTCCGTGGTGTGGCCACTGCAAAGCTCTGGCTCCGACCTGGGAGCAGCTGGCTCTGGGCCTTGAACATTCCGAAACTGTCAAGATTGGCAAGGTAAGTGAAAGTCCTTATTAAACTGGAAATAGACCGCTTTGGGCCGGATTAATTAGCAGAGTAGCCCATTATTCATTCCATGTGCAAAGTCGCAAGCTTGATTTATTAATTCCATTTAGTGTGCCACTGGACAATCCCTTGAACTCCGCAGATGGCAGCCTGGTTTGAAGTCTGCTGGCTTTTCCACAGTCTGGAGATAAATTACAGGCTTGGCTGCTTTGTTTATTTTGAAGAGACAGCCAATGCTGAATTGGCAGCCCTGGAGCCCGCACTGCAAAGATACGGGGTAGAGCCTTGTGGAGTGTTCACTGGGTGTCTGTAGAGCTCAGCCAGGAGCTCTCTCCCAAAGGGCCCTGGGCTCTAGACTCGCAGCAGACCTGCTTTGCACTGCTGCCCGAGATCCCTTCCAGCTCTTCACCTAGAAAGCCAGAAATAATGTCTTAAGTACTTCTGTGTGTCCAGATCTAGAATCAGAATAGTTCCTGGGCCATTGTGTACATTTTTTTTGTTGTTGTTTTGTTTTTTGTTTTTTTTTTGGTTTTTCGAGGTAGGGTCTCACTGTAGCCCAGGCTGACCTGGAATTCACTCTGTACTCTCAGGGTGGGTTCAAACTCACGGTGATCCTCCGACCTCTGCCTCCCGAGTGCTGGGATTCAAGGCGTGCGCCACCACGCCAGCGCTCATACACTCTTATTGTCCCCCATTCTCTAGTGCCCACCACACATCCTACGTGGATTTCCTCTAGGGAAAAATCTCATTTTTCTACACGGCCATAGGGCTCAGTCATGCTCAGAAGTGGCATTGTGTCTTGGTATGATAGACTCTAAGATGGTCAAAAGCAAAACCTGGGGTCCGATAGCCCTGGCAGACTAACTTTGGCCGAGACATCTCCATGTCCGTTTCCCCTGTGCAGAACGGACACCAGATCTACTGTGTGTAGTCATGGACGTGACATGAAGACACACTGCTTAGCATGGCCCCTGGGATGGAGCAAATGCTTAGTGAATTACAATAATTATTACGTTATGGATTTTCTGCTTTTGCCTGCCATGCTTTCCGTGATAGGTTACAATTACTTTATTGAACGTTTTGTGATGTAATTAGATCTTTTGCATTCTATTTTGCCCCAGTCTTTGTCTCTTTAAATTACTTTGTGAGCTTTTGTGGGAAGTAATTGTCTCCAGTTGATCCAGCGGAGGCTCTGAGCAGGACTGGGCATCAGAAGGTGCCGGCTGTTGTGGCATTCCTGGGCACTGGGGGGCTGCGTTAGACTGGACCCGGGAAGACGTTGGTGCTCTTCACTGCCCTGGCTTGAGGCTTCCTGGGCTTCATTTTCACACCAGTGACTTTCATTGAAACCTTACAGCTTGTCACTGTTTTGCCTGGTCTTATTGACATCGCGAAAAGCAGCTTAGTCCTGCTCACCTGATTTGAATGCTAGTAGAAAATAAGGAAGTAACTTAGAAAATATTTCATGAAAATACCGGGCAGGCAGAGTCTTTAAAAGATTTAAATAAAATACAAAAGCTTTGAGTCAAACCTGGTAACTCAGGCCTGCAATCACGACTACTTTGGAGGTTAAAGCAGGAGTACCGCAAGTTCAAGTTTGTCTGGGCCACCTAGGACAACTTAGTGAGACCCTGTCTCTAACTAAAAATACTTACAAAGGGGCTGGGATGTAGCTCAGCAGTGAATGCTTGCCTAATATGTATAGGTCCCTGGGCTCAAAAAAAAAAAAAAAAGAAAGGAAGGAAAAACCTTTGAAGAGCTGCAATTATTGGTAAATTAAGCATACTGAATTAAGGAAGACCTTATTAGAACATCTTTATAATACTACCCTTATTATAGGCCACATACTTATTAAAAATTGACTACTTGGTTCCACTTGATTTTTTTGTTTTTTTAGTTTTTTGAGGTAGGGTTTCACTCTAGTCCAGGCTGACCTAGAATTTACTACGTAGTCTCAGGGTGGCCTCCAACTCAGTGATCTTCCTACCTCTGCCTCCTGAGTGCTGGGGTTAAAGGCATGCAGCACCACTCCAGGCTCCACAATTTTTAAAAAATATGTTTATTTATTTATTTTGGAGAAAGAGGCAGACACAGAGTGACTGTGGGCATGCCAGGGCCTTCTGCCACTGTATACGAACTCCAGACGCATGCACCACTTTGTGCATTTGGCTTTTCATGGGTGCTGGGGAATTGAACCTGGGCCAGCAGGCTTTGTAAGCAAGCACCTGATTTTTTTAATTATTAAATTATATTATTTGATTTATTTGAGAGGGGAGAGAAGAAAGGCAGATAGAGAGAATGGGCATACCAAGGTCTGTAGCCACTGTAAACAAGCTCCAGATGCATGCGCCACCTTGAGTATCTGGCTTATGTGGGTACTGGGGAATTGAACCTGGGTCTTTGGTCTTCGCAGGCACGAACCATAATTACTAAGCCATCTCTCTAGCTCACCTGATTTTATTTTTAAGGATACTATAGAAGCTAGATGTTTAAAAACTTTTTTTTTTCCTTTTTAAGTACAAAGTGTCTGAGGTAGAACCTTTAGTAAGGCCGCGAGGAAAGTGACTGGGGCCCTTCCCATGCTCTGTTTTCAGGTTGACTGCACCCAGCACTACGGACTCTGCTCGGAGAACCAGGTTCGGGGCTATCCAACTCTGCTGTGGTTTAGAGATGGGAAGAAGGTACGTCACGGTCAGGTCCTTTGTGGGGACGGTCCTTCCCAGGGGTCAGTGGCTGAGGTGCCGAGAGGCTTGCAGGCGCAGCAGACGGCTGCTGTCAAGTGAAGCATACGTACAGGCGAGCACGTGTCTCTCCCTCTCATCAGAGCATACTTGAGTTCCCGAGAAAAAGTGCTGTTTGTCACACCGCGTTGAGGCATTTCGGTGGCGCAGGTTGTCACGGGAGTGACCCAGATGTACAGGCAGAGCACCTGTGCTGGGGTCACAGCCAGGGCTTCCGGAGAGGGAGTAGTGCTTGCTGTCCGCGTGGTGGGGCTCTGTCCCCTGCCCCAGACACTGATGACCTGCGGCTCGTGGCGAAGGAGGGGGAGCATGCAGACACTGCGGGGCACACAGCCACACAGCCGGAGCTGAGTGAGGCCCGGGGCGGGCAGCGTGGCAGTGAGTGGGAAGAAGTGAGCCAGGGTGCTGGCCGGGCCTCAGCAGCACCTCCGTGCCGCCGCCTGTGTCTCGGACAGGTGGACCAGTACAAGGGCAAGCGCGACCTGGACTCGCTGAGAGACTACGTGGAGTCCCAGCTGCAGGGCCCGGAGGCCGGAGCCGCGGAGACCATCGAGCCGTCAGAGGCCCCGGTGCTGGCTGCCCAGCCCGCGGGTGACAAGGTGAGTCGTCATTGATGCTTTCAGGGGTCCAGGTCCACAGAGACTTCCCTTTCAAGAACCCGAAGTAGACATGAGAAAATCTCAGGACGGTGTTTGGTGTCACGGCGCTCCAGGATCTGTCTCTTTGGACCTAGAGGCTTAGAGGTGATAGATAGGAGTTTGCTGTGAGGCCCTGGCTGCTGCCCCAACCTGGTTTCTTTTTTCCACCAAACTGGCTGTTGTCATTGTACGTCGACCGTGTGGGCAAGGCTCCTGGGCAGTCTGCGACAGAAGGGCATGTGTTGCCACACTGCAGAGCATCTCATTTGTTTAGGGAGCCTCCTGTGACCCAAGGTGCTATCTTCATTCCTTCAGATGGCCTCAGATTTTCCAGGTCATTCGTTCTACATTTGTCAAGTTCTTGTTAAGTTTTGGGCGCTGGTGTAGGCTGCCAGGAAACAAAACCCGTGAGCCATTGTGCTCGGTGTTTGAGAGAACCTATGAGCAGGTGTCACGGGGCCTATGACAGGAAGGCTGGGCAAGCCACCTAGTTGGTGGAGGGAGAGTCACAGCTGTGTTTGCAGGGCAGACGGCTCACAGGGTGCCAGATGGGGGTGCACTGGAGCTAAGGTGCGGCCTGAGAATCAGCGTTCAAGGCAAGGCAGAGCCCGCGCGGGAGGGCGCCCTGCGATGCCGGACAGCGGGACGGGTGTAGGGGCTAAAGGGTGAGCACCTGTTGTCGGCCACGGAGTGGAAGCTACGTCCTTTCGGTAGGAGCCCTGGTCAGTCTGAGCCGAGCTGCCGAAGATGGCCTGCAGCTGCGGGGGGAGAGGGAGCGCTAGATACCAGGCCCCCAGGACCATGAGACTCCAAAGGAAGGGATGAATGCAGGGACGGTCCCACTCCAGCGAGCGCTGTTCCTGGGGGGTGGGAGGTGATGGAGAGAGATGGCAGAGGTGACTCAGATTTCGGGCATGTCTGGGCATGGTGGCACCAAGCTCGGGTAAGTAGCAGAGCAGAGGGCGGGTGATGAGTTTGGTTTCTGGCTTGTGTGTGAGAGAGATGATGGACAGTTAGCGCAGCCCTGTGGACCAGGCGGGGCAGGTCTGCACCTGTTGCCAGCTTTACGTGGAAATCCGACACTGAAGCCTTCCGCGTGCGTGTGTGCGCGTTTAGTCAAGGAATGTTGCTGTGTGCTTCCTCTAGGAAACGGGCGTGTAGATTTCCCAGCTACCAACTCTTAGGCTAGTGTACGTTATTTTCACAACCAAGTACAGCCTGGGCTAGAGCGAGACCCGACCTTGCAAAGCAAAACAACAACAACAAAAATATATCTGTACTGAATATGCATAGTTTTTTTTTTCTTTTTATTCCCTAAACCATAAACAGCTCTAGACACAGTTTACACGATATCAGGTCATCTAGAAGGCATGTAAATGGTAGTATTTGGGAAGACATGGATGGGTCCCATGCGATGTTCAGATGTTTCTTATAAGGGACCTCAGTAGCCACGAGCTGTGGTATGGGAGCCTCTCTGGCACCAGAGCCCTGTGGGTACCAAGGGATGCCTGCGTGAATATCAGAGCTTTAGTTCCCACCACTGGCTCCTCACAGATCATGCTCTTACCTGGACAGTGAGACACTGCGGCTGACAGGCAGTGGTAGTGAGCATTTCTTGTTCCATGGGACCAGGGCAGCTGTGCCCTCACTGCGGGCATAGAGGACTTGACTCAAGGAGCTATCATTATGGAAACTCAGTGGTTAAAGGTTGGAAAAACCAGCGGAACCAGCTGCTCTTCCCCACAGGGTGGGGACAGCAAGAGGTCTCCTCACCCCCAGGAGGGTCCATTCCTTAGTTGCGCTCCTATGGGTCAAGGACAGCTTGGGTGTTAATTAAAGGCTGAAGCTGTGGTTAAGAAGTAAACAATGATTCTGTAGCAGGGACTGCATATGCCCTTTGAGGAAGGAGCCCGTGTTTCATGGAGGCTATAAAGGTGATTCCTAACTATAATTTCATACCGTGGCTGTTGACATCACATGCTACTTCTGTTTACAATAAAGTTCTCTACTATTAAGTGCACCGTTCAGTGAGTGTGGCATAAAGAGAGCTAGCAGTGGTCTCCAGTGGCCCAGCTTGTCCTTCGAGTCCCACCGCAGCCCCGGTCGACCCAGTCACATGATAATCACCCAGTCTCTCTCTCAGGAGAGGGTTGCGCATCCACTTTTAGAGAAGGCAGATACGCACGGTCCTGCAGCCGTGGAGATCACACTGCCGTGAAGCTGGGGGCTCCTGGACAAGCGCTGTTCACACGGGCCTGAATGGAAACAAGCCCCTTGTGTGTATGTGTGCAGACAGGCGGGACAGGAGACGACAGCGGCTCGGGACCCAGCACTAGCCGCCTGCCAGTGGGCTGCAGGGCTGGGGGGGAAGGGGACCACAGGCTCCAGCCTCGAGTAGACGGGTCCACACTGCAAAGCCCGGGGGTATGGGCACTGTACCAGAAGCCCCTGGCTGGCAGCGGGCAGAACACAGGCTGAGAGGCCCATCTGGAGTGTGAGACTGCTCCCTGTCCTGTGGAGAGTGACGCTCGTGGGCAATGTTCTGCCCACTGCCCACGGCGGCTGCCGGGCCCTGTGGAGCCCTCCCTGCCTGAGAGGCCGCTGCCCTGCCCTGCCCTGCCCTGCATGTAACTTAGACTGCACGTGACTCTGGGGCATGTTTAAGACAACCACAGGCCTGGCGTGGTGGTGCACACCTTTAGTCCCAGCACTCGGGAGGCAGAGGTAGGAGGATCATTGTGAGTTCGAGGCCACCCTGAGACTACATAGTGAATTCCAGGTCAGCCTGGGCTAGAGCGAGACCCTACCTCAAAAAAAAAACATCGATCTCTTCTTTTAATATTTTAGTTTATTTGCAAAAGGGGGCAGGATGGGCGCGCCGGAACCTGCACTGCAGACAGGTCCAGAGGCAGGAGCCACTTTGTGTATCTGGCTTTGCATGGGTGCTGGAGAACTGAACCCAGGCAAGCAAGTGTCCCCAACCACTGAGCATCTCTTCCAGCCCGAGAGCCCGCCTTCTGCCCTGTCCTGGTCAGTGTGTTCACGCTCTGACTTTCCTCCCTGAAGGGCGCTGTGCTGGCCCTCACTGAAAAGAACTTCGATGAGGCCGTCGCAGAAGGACTGACCTTCGTCAAGTTTTATGCCCCGTGGTAAGTGTGCCCTTTCTCACAGCGTGTTTTCCCGGTGAGTAAACAGCCTTCCAGACTGGACACTGGGCTGGCATCACGTTTGCACTCGGGTCATATCATCGTAAGTCTTGCCATTGTGCCCCATATTTGACAAATGTGCTCAAGTTCAGTGGCACTTACCATTATTTATAGAGTGGGGTTTAATCTACTTTGAAAAAAAATGGGGCTGGAGAGATTGCTTAGTGGTTAAGGCACTTGCCTGTACAGCCAAAGGACCCAGGTTCGATTCCCCAGGACCCACATGAGCCAGATGGACAAGGTTGCACATGTGTCTGGAACTCTTTTGCAGCCAGTAGAGGCCCTGGAGTGCCCATTCTCTCTCTCTCTCTCCTCCCTCCCTCCCTCTTTCTCTCTCCAATAAGTAAAAATAAAATGTTTTTAAAAACAGAGCTGAATTATGATGGCCATAGAAAAAGTTGAGTGTGGCTACTTTCCAAACAGATGGCTTTACTTTGGCAAGCTAGCGTGGTGGGGCTCTGTGCCTCGCCGTCCTCCACACAATGTTAGAGGAACCTTCAGAGCTCAGTGTTCATTAGAGCCATCCAGTATGTGACCCGGTTACCCGAACAAATCATCTGACACCAGGACAGCCTGGTGTGGCAGGAGGAGAGTAGGTTCCATGGCTTACGGATATAACCTTGCGTGTCCTTTATGCCTTCAAACCTTGGTTACCTTTGCTATAAAATGGACACTCTATCTCCACAATCCGTTTGAACAAGCACTGTGTGTGTGTGTGGGGGGGGGGTGTTACATTCTTCCCCTAAATATGCACAGAAGGTCACTGTGCCCTTTGCTCATCACTGTCTTCCTCCACAGAGGGCTCATGGGGAACCATAACGGCAGGGATTAAGTTTGAGAGGGCGTGGCTGTGGTCTGGGCAGTTTTTGTCCCTTTTTTGTTTTGTTTTGTGTGTTGGAAGCAAGGTCTCACTCTTGTCCAGGCTGACCTGGAACTTACTCTAACTGTCCAGGCTGGCCTCAAACACGTGAGGCTCCTTCTGCCTCCCAAGGGATGGGATTAAAGACACCAATATCCCCATCCATTTTTGCCCTTGAATAGAAATACAGTTGGATTTGGTGATGCGTGCTGATAATCCTAGCACTTGTGAGTTCAAGACCAGCGTGAGCTACCTAGCAAGGCCCTGTTTCAAAACAGAAATGCTACTTAATAATGCCTTTGAAAATATTTGTTTCTAAAAACTCCAAAACTGTACATACAAATGAAGAGTGAAGAAAGACTCTCCTGTCACCTGTAGTGCCAGAGAGAAAATAAGTTTATAGGGCAGAAGGGAAGGTTTGAACTAGTAGCAAGGAAGCTGGGAAGTTGTGCAATTTGGAGACCGAGGCAATCCATTCTGAACCGTAGTGGCGCTGGAGTTTCTGCTGTTTCCTGCTCGCTCCTGTGTTCTCACAGCACACTGGGGCACCAGCTAGCTCCCCTGCGACAGTGTGCACTGAGCTCTGAGGGTAAACTACTTTGCAGGCCTGCTTGCTTCTATCAAGCTAGCAGAAGGCTACTTTGGTTTGACTTTGAATTCCTTTTTTTTCTCCTTAATTTTTGTTTATTTTTATTTATTTATTTGAGAGCATCAGACAGAGAAAGAGGCAGTTAGAGAGAATGGGCACGCCAGGGCCTCTTAGCCACTGCAAATGAACTCCAGACATGTGTGCCCCCTTGTGCATCTGGCTAACATAGGTCCTGGGGAATCGAGCCTTGAACCGGGGTCCTTAGGCTTCACAGGCAAGCGCTTAACCACTGGGCCATCTCTCCAGCCCTGAATTACTTTTTTAAAGTGGGAAGAGTCCATGTCCACCCAACAGGAGAATTTGATATTTATGGATTTTGCAGCCAATGTGGACTGTCCCTCAGGAGAGAGAAGGCTAAGCGGTAGGATGCAGAATGACTTTGAGCCAGACCTCAGCACGGTGGTCACTGTTTCCTTCTAGGTGTGGCCACTGTAAGAACCTGGCTCCTACCTGGGAGGAGCTCTCCAAAAAGGAATTCCCTGGCCTGGCAGATGTCAAGATTGCCGAAGTTGATTGCACTACTGAGCGGGACATCTGCAGCAAGTACTCGGTGGGTGAAAATGCACTTGGGGACACACTGCCGGTTTGTACACGCTCCCCAGAGAGTGCTGCATAGCTTGGTGGGCGCCACCGAGATCGCTCGCTCTGCTGTCAGCCTCCCACCAGTGTTGGGAGACCCAGGGTACCCTGAAAGACTGGCGTCCCCCTATGCCGGACTTACTCATTACGAGAGACATCGGTGGGCTCTGGACCTCACTCCTGGGTCTAGATGGTTCCAGGTGTTGGGAACAGGGCCCTCCCCAACCCACAGCCCTTCCTGCTGACGGCCCTGGTGGCTGCCCTGGGCCTTCATCCTCACCACCCAAGGGGCTCGGTGTTCAGACGTTAAGCCTGAAGGAAGAGGGTCAAAAGAAAGACCTGTTAGAGCATAAACTTCCTTTGGACAGGGTCGTGCCAGAAAGGAAACGTGTGTAACGGGTGTCCTTGTCCTAAGCAGTCACATCACTGAATAGCAGATTTGTCATACAAGTTTTCTTTCGTGTTGACGGTGCGTGTTTGCAGGCCAGAGATGGACCCGGGTCTCAGGTGTACCTAGCACAACATGCTACACCATCACGCTGCCTTCAGGCTTTGGATTCATTTCTTCAAATGCCTTTGGCATGCCTGACATCGATGGCCTCATTAGCTTGGGAACACGTGTAACACAAACATTTCTATTTTTAAGTAGATATCAATTACTTTTTGTGCCTTGCTGCTCCTAACAGACGAAAGAGGCAAAGAGCTGAAACCTGCTGTCTCTGAGCTCCGGTTCCCAGAGGTCTGCAAGGAGCAGAGGAACCGATCTGGAATGCGGGTTCCCACACCCCAGCCTTGCCGAGTCCCAGGCTGCATTTCACCCAGGTTTCCTGGCAGTTGTATGCACACTCTAGAGCACATCATTCCTTTGACACCAAGGCAACTTTGGGTTAAAAAGTGAATTCTCAGCTCAGGGGTTTGTTTTCTAAACTGATAGTCCCCTAGCGGTTAGCAGAGATGAGCCACAGAGCTTCCCAGCCTCGCTTGTAGGACTTTATTGGGTTTTGTTTTAAGGAGCATTTTGTGTGCGATTCAAACCAGACTTATTTTTCTCCTCTCTGGAAGGTTCGAGGCTACCCCACGTTGCTGCTTTTCCGCGGAGGCCAGCGAGTGAGCGAGCACAGTGGGGGCCGAGACCTCGACTCGCTGCACGGCTTCGTTCTGCGCCAGGCGAAGGACGAGCTGTAGCCGCCGGGCTCGCCGTCCTGCCTGGCCGCCGCCACGCTCGGCGTGCTCGCGGATGCCGAGGTCCGCTGGGTTATCCAGAAAGCCAAATGTACTGCCCTCGTGGTACCTTCTCCGTGTCTGCGGATTCTGCATTGTTTCTCCAAGTAAACATGCCCCTCGCGGTCACTGTGCAGACCAGGCATCTTCGGGGGCTGTCCATCCCTAACCCTTCTCTTGACAAATTAAATCGGCTTCCTATGAGGGTACAGTACAGTCAAGAAAACTCAAATTTCTGGATTTGTTTTTGGTTCCCGAGTGATTCTGGCCACAAGCCTCATTCAAAAGCATAGTTTCTGAACTGCCTCTGAATTCTGCCAAGGTGGTCTGGGGCTCCCGCGGTGTTCCTCTGACCCAAAGTTCACAGTTGACTCAGTGGTGTGGTTCATCCATGGCTTGGAACAAATTTCCAAACAAGGGTCCACGCGAAGACCCCTTGTCGGCTGCAGCCGTGGACCCCGCTCGGCTGGTGCTTCTCCCAGGCTGGGCGCGCTGAGGCCATCAGCAGGAAGTGCTTACGCTTGTCCCGTCAGCCAAGGCTGCTCCTGTCCACTCCGCGACGGGTGAAAGATCTCATAAGCTCATCGTGTGAACGTGGAGCCTGATGCCCTGTGAGCAGTAAAATGTCTTCCACAGAAAGTACGGGCGCGCAAAGATCCCCGAGGCGGTCCCTCACCGTCCTGTCCACACACGGAAGATTCTCTGCCACTTTGGGTAAAGGAGCCAGGTGGGCTTTCTGAGGCCTGGGTTCCAGGGAGACCCTTGGCTCTACTCTGGGACCCCCGGTAATAGGACTGTGTCTGATTCTGTTCCTAAGTAGTCCTTTCAGAAGCGTGCTGTATGTTGTCTGCCTTTAAGGAGGTCGGCCTTCCAATGTATGGCCAGTGGGATTCATTTGACTCAAGACCAAAGACTCCCATTAGCAGGGCTGCCCCGGCCCGGCTGTGCGCTGTAGAGTGGACGCTGGCCCCCTTTCTGCACCTGTCATTAAACACTGTGGCCGTCACCTTTGGAAATAAGCAACTGTGGGAATAAACTCCAGACCTGTATCTGTCTGTCCTTTGCCATGAGGTTACTTGTCCTAATAACTCTGTGCCCAGTACTCTTCACCCACCTCCCATGCACCTGGCCCACAACAGGGTAGGAAGCTTAAAAACAAGACTACTTCGACTTTCTGGGCAGAAGGAACAGAGGCATCTTGGCCAGCCCCTGCCTTATTAAAGGAAATTTTATTAAGTATATGTGACTCACAGGTGTCTTTAAAAACCCACTTTCTAGAGAGGCCGAGAGCGTCACAAGTGATTGACAGGTGTCCTACATATAAACTCAGCTTTCTAGAGGAAGTGTCCCAAGTGGCTTCGTTTCTGCATCAGGAGTCTTGGACTAAAAGAAAACTCAAGTGGTACAATTTGTTTATACTTTCTAAATAAACTTTTTTTTTTTTAAGAAAAATGATCTGGTCTTTTCTTAAATGTTACAGCAAAAATGGATATAAAATAGACAATAAATTATAGTTTCTATTTACAAAAAAAAAGCTGTAAGTGCAAACAATTACAGATTATAAATGTATCATTTAATCAGTTTAGTATGAAATTGGTTTCCCAGTACATGATTGTGAAAAAGACATTTTAAAAATATTCTAAGATTTAATCTTCATCTTAACTTTCTACAAGAGGACACTGCGATTCTGGTTCACACACACACAGCACTCATCCCCAGTGGCCCATTCTCCCAGGTGGGCGCCTCCCCCCCGGACTGCAGCCACGGGCTGTACCCTGTGACACGGAGTGCCGCTGTGGCCTGCAGAGAGAGCGGAGGGGTCAGCTCTGGCACTGCTGACACCAACATGCTTGTCGGGGCCAGCCACACCAGAGGTGCGGCGTCCCGTTCCTAGTCACATGGTCAGGGTGAAGGCTACAATAGATGCTGGTACCCTAACCCTAGCCCTTGTGGCCCCCTCACAGTGTGGTCAGTCTGCTTTTGGTTTCAGTGAGGAATGGGAGGGAGGGAGGTGTGGAAACGGTCCAGCTTGTTTTGACTGAAAGGAACGCATGTCTCTACCAACAAGACACACGACAGCAACAGACAAGGCACGGCCATAGAGCCCTGCTTTTACGGCCAGGCTGCTGAGTCTGTGTGCGCTGACCTTGATGGGAGTGAAATCTCTGAATAGAGGAGTTCCTCCCTGCCTAAAATTCCTGTTATCTGAAATGTCTCCTTGACAGGCACTGCCAACCCGACTGGCTCTTCGGGAACGCTTACACTCTGCCAACGTTATTCTCCCTACTTATACCATGAACAGCTTGGACTAAAAGCTAAAACTAACTCTGGTGTGGGATTTGGGGGTGGGGCAGAGGAACCTCGGTTTCTACAGTCCAGGACCCCACACGGCAAGCACTAAAACGCCACCGCCTTGCAGTGTTGGCGAGCTGCCGGTTATCGGTGGGGCCCTCCAGAACCTTCCCTGCAGTAAGGCGCGGTAGGAGACGCTCCCACGCCATCGTCCCGCCTGCTCTGTGCTTGTGTGTGTGTGAGGGCAGATGTCCGGCTCCGAGGCGGAATCTCTCCAGCAGCTGGCTTCTACTTAATGGCACCCGCAGGCTCTCACGACCATATTCCTGTATTTTTTCAAGATGACATTGGAGTTGTCATCAAAGTAGAGGACGGAGATGGCATTGAGTTTGGTTGGTGCGCAGCATGGTTTGGGGACATACTCTGGGTTCATGAGATGAACCTGTTCCAGAACAGAAAAGGGGGGAAGGGCACCGTTAGGAACCACATCTGCCCTGGGCTGTGTCCCGCCCCAGTGACTCTTGAGAGCTCACCAGGGTCTGCACGATGGCGTGGTTGGTGGCGTTCATGTGCGCGTTCAGCGGGAAGGAACACTCTCCGTCGCAGTAATTGGCAGCGTAACCTTTGGGTGCGATGATCCAGTCCTTACAGTAAAGCAAAAGGAAACGATGAAGGTTGTGACCTCACGCCCGCGCCGCCCGCCTCGGCCCTGACAGAAAGTGGAGGTTGTGTTGCACAAGACGGAAGGCATGCTGGGAGACTTGGGAACTGTTCAAGTTCACGTCCAAGTGGAAAAGCTAAGGTGTGAACCCAGTCAGGGTGACCCTGAAGACCTAATTCTGCATAGGTTTGTGGGGGTGTAGCTGTTACCCATGTTTTAGGCCTGGTGGCGTACAGGTGGCTGGCTTTTTGTGCAAATGCCCTTGACTTGTGATGGGATTACATCACGGTAAAACAAGGGTTGAAATGCCCTAATATACTTAACCTACTGCGCATCCTAGCTAACAGCCCAGTGCACCATGGGAAGGGGGTTCCCATGGATCATGGACTGACTGGAAGCTATGGTCACTGCTGCTGCCCACAGCGGCTAGAAAGGATGGGACCATGTAATGCTAGACCAGGGAAGGAGCCAACTTCCATGTTGGGAGTATGGTTTCTACCAAACATATTGCTTTGGCATCATTTGTAAATTGAAAAGTGATAAGCCAGTGTAAGTTACAGTCTGTGTTTGGACTAGAGGATTCTAGGAGGCCACCGTAGCAGTCTTCAATTGCTCATCCCCTCTAGTTGAACTCGCATTTATGTTGACCACCTAGTGGTGGCTCTCAGGTATAGTACAAAATACATGTACTCTTCCACATCACTTGGATGAGCCAATTTATTTATTTATTTGAGAGCGAGAGAATGGGTGCACCAAGGTCTCTGGCCACTACAAACGAACTCCAGATGCATGCACCACCATGTGCATCTGGCTTACATGGGTTCTGGGGAACCGAACCTGAGTCCTTAGGCTTTGCAGGCAAGTGCCTTAGCTGCAAAGCCATCTCTCCAGCCCTGGATGAGCCAATTTATAGCCACTGGAGAAATGAACATTTAGTTTAATTTTCCCACCCTGTTTGAAAAGTTTAAGTGCTCCCAATAATTACATGCCCTGTGGTCAGTAGAAGGAAGGACTGGGGAGGTGACAGCATAGGAACCAGCCATGGCCTCCAGTCCCACTCGGCAGGCAGCTGGGGCATTTGTGAGCTGGGACTTCTGCAGCTTGACCTCAGCCCTGACTCTCAGGATGGCTGCTCTGGCTGAGGCAAGAACACACTGTCCAGGGAGGACCTGTGCCCTTCTTGTTCTGGAAACTCACCTGCCATCCCAGGTCCTGGAAGCTCACGTAGAGCTCATGTTTCCTGCAGGCGGTTTTTAAGTCACTGCTATTGTAATCTGTTGGAGAAGATCAGAAGATGCACCCATCAACTCATTCATTCCTTCATTTAAACACCCAGACAGCATGCTCATGCCTGGTGCTGCACAAGACTCAGGGCAGCTGTGATCGAAGCCCTGTTGGATTTCCAGGCGTTTCCTTCAACACTGCATACACTCCACTCTGCCTGTTCTGTGGTCAGTCTCAGGTGTCTTTAAGCAATAGACACCTGTGTGCAGGGTCTACAGACAATGTGCTGAGATGACCACAGGCCTTGGAAGCCATCACTGGTAGGCTAAACGGTGACCTACACGTAGACCATCAGATGCTGCACAGGGCTTGGGAGACAGCTGATTGGCCAGGAAAGTATCCTCAAGGAAATGTTGTAGATCAGGACCCAACCAGGGAGCCCAGGAGTGGGGTGAAGGGAGACATGGGAGGGCCATGTTCTCTCGTTTTCAGCCTCATTGGTAAGACTGAGTCCTTTAGCTGTCACCCCAAGGCCAGTAACTCCCCCTAAGAACCTACTGAAGCTGCGTGAACCATTCAGGTGTTACTAGCCTAGCTTAACAGAATCCCCAGTGAGAGGTCTTGTGTCATTTAGCCCTCAGAGCAGCTTCTCTGTGGCGTGTCATCTTCCCGGCACTATGGGAGCCTCTCCCATCTTCTAAGAACTTAGAAAATGAAAGGGGTTTTGTGAGAAATGTATACAAGTAGTTCAAATAGAATTCAGATTATGGGATCTTGAGAGAGGACTCAGTGGTTAAAGGTGCTTGTTTGCAAAGCCTGTAGCTCCAGGTACAATTCTCCAGTGCCTATGTGTTGCAGTCAGGTTCACATTGCTGGCAGAAATCACCTGACCAGGAGCAGCTTGTGGGGGGGAAAAAAGGTTTATTTTGACTTACAGGCTCGAGGGGGAAGCTCCATGCTGGCAGGGAAAATGATGGCATGAGCAGAGGGTGGACATCACCCCCTGGCCAACATCAGGTGGACAACAGGAACAGGAGAGTGTGCCAAACACTGGCAAGGGGGAGCTGGCTATTACACCCATAAGCCCGCCCCCAACAATACACCACCTCCAGGAGGCTTTAATTTCCAATTGCCATCAGCTGGGGAGACTAGCATTCAGAACACCTAAGTTTATGGAGGACAACTGAATCATACCACCACACCACACAAAGCCAGATGCATAGTGGTGCATGTCTGGAGTTTGTTTCCAAGGACAGGAGGCTCTGCAGTGCCCATCATACACACACGGTCGACTAAATATTCAACAACAAAAAAAATCACAGTATGAATGACCTAGACCAGGGTCATGGGTCAATAGTACTGAAGCTGGCGGAAGGGGCAGGGGATGAAAGAAGAGACAAGGACTGACAGAACGAGTAAGGAAGAAGAGAAGGGGCAGGGCTGGACAGAAGAGGGGAGATCAGAGGAGGCAGCACAGAGAGAAAGAGAACACCTGAAGACAATCGAAGGGGAGCTGGGAGACACAGCTGCCGAGATGGATGTCCTGGAATGAACGCCGAGCACAGTGTGGGCCTTCTGGAGGAGGCTCGTGGTGAGTGAAGGTTTGTGGGCCATCGGGGGCCGTCTTTAGAGCTGTGGTTCTGAAGAATCCATCAGCCAGGTAGCTGTGGACCAGGCGGCAGGAAGATGCAGGTTAAGAACTGTTCTTCCTCTAACAGGCCCACCAGTAGGTGCCGGGCCCAGGTCTCACAGAGGCTGGCCCTACCACATACGTGACCCAGTGAGTTACGTAATTGCTAAGTGCATTTGAGTTGGATTTCCACATCTGTACTCTTGGAATTCCTCCTCCAAATCAGGAGAAAACATGTAGGATTCATGAGTTAGTAAGGAAAAGAGACAAACACTATCAACTCCAACCAGTGAGCTGGAAAGAGAGACACTGGCCAACCCTGTGAGGTATTTACTAATTCTAAATTTACCCACTCCCACCACCTGCCTACCTTACCGCAAAGCTCTTTTAGTTGTTGCTTCAAGCCACTGTGAGAAACAATGCTAAAGCACCCAGGGGTATTTTCACAACTGAGGGGCCAGGGTGACTCACTGTACAACACCATAAGACAAATCTTCCTGCTGAAAATACCTCTTGGCAAACAACAGACAACAACTGCAGGGCAGTGTGGCTACAAAGTAAGACCATCTACACTAATGGGGGAAGACCAAGAAAAGGTGAGGGGGGGGGCTGGAAATTCAAGGCAAATATGGAACGAGAACGGAGCAGATATAAAACAAGAGCAGGTAGATGTGGAAGTGGGTCAGACAGCTGTATAAAAACCACAAGCATTGAAAAATAAAAAATGATGGGGCTGGGGGTGGTGGCTTAGTTGGTAAATTGCTTGCTATACAAACAGGATCTGATTTTTGGACCTCCAGCACCCAGATAAAAGCTGGGTGTGGTGGCATGTACCTATAATCCCAGCACTTGGGAGCAGAGATGGGACACGTTGGCTGGCTAGTCTAGCCAGGCCAGTGAGCTGCAGGTTCAGTGAGAGATGCTGTCTCAATAAAATAACGTGGAAAGGGCCTTGAAAGATGGCCTAACACTTAAAGGCACTTGCTCGAAAAGCCTGCTGAGAGGGGGAGGGGATATGATGGAGAGTGGAGTTTCAAAGGGGAAAGTGGGGGGAAGGAGGGAATTACCATGGGATATTGTTTACAATCATGGAAGTTGTCAATAAAGAAAAGTTACAATGAGTCTTAGGCAGAATGAACAAATTCCAGTTAGACAATATGGTGGAACTAGTAGATAAAACAGAAAACAAAATTGCAAAGGTAAGTCAGAGATCAAGGAAAACTACTTACAAAAGAGATTGATGGCAAAATTAATAAACCCACACACTGAAACTAAATATCACTAAGATGATCCTGCTGACTGACCTAGATGTTTATTCCTGGCTGTTTGGTTCTAATGGAGATTGATTACTTTGTTTCAGAAACACTTCTCATCGTTTCTTAGATAGGGCCCCATTTCCCATCAGAACCAAACGGCTTCTCTGCTCCCCAGCAGGCGGAGTTGGGGTCCTCCCCAACAACCACAGGCCAGAATGAACTTGTCTCTTCTATTAGCAGCTTGGGGAAGCAGGAAGGTGAATGCAGTAGCCATTGGCTTGGTGACTGCACTGGAGCTCAGCTTTAATTCCAGTTTGGTTTTGTTGATCGGGTGAATTCCCTGATATCCTTAAGGTAAGTAATCTTTCTCTTTAAGTTAAAGAGTCCGATGTGGTGGTGCAAGCCTTTAAGCCTTTAATCCCAGCCCTCGGGAGGCAGAGGTAGGAGGATTGTGAGTTCGAGGTTAGCCTGAGGCTACATAGTAAGTTCCAGGTCAGCCTGGGCTAGAGCTAGACCCTACCTCAAAAAAAAAAAAAAAACAACCAATCACCAACCAACCAACAACAGAAAAATACAATGTGTGCTACTACTGCATGCAGATACAAGCCCTGGGATGTTTAATTTGTGGGTCAACTTGATTGGGTTAAGAGATGCCGAGATATTCAGTAAGGCGTTGTTTCTGAGTGTATCCACTCGGGTGTTTCTGGAAGAAATGATCACTGGAATAAGTGGGCTGAGGAAAGAAGACCCTTCTCCACCGGTGTGCTGAGCACGGCCAATCCACGGAGCTCCCGACTGCGTCCTCCATCTTCAGCTGGGAGGCCTCAGGGCTTCTGATTCTTCCCCTTCCCCTTCCCCTTTAATTTTTTCTTTTTCCTTTCCTTTCCTTTCTTTTCCTTTCCTTTTCTTTCTTTCTTTTTTTTAGGTAGAGTCTCACTCTAGCCAAGGCTGACCTGGAATTCACTCTAGTCTCAGGGTGGCCTCAAACCCACAGCAATCCCCCTAACCTCTGTCTCCTGAGTGCTGGGATTACAAGCGTGTGCCACCACATCTGGGAGAGGCTGGGAAGGAGGGAGGGAGGGAGGGAGAGGGAATGGACCTGCCAGGGCCTCCTGTCATGCAGATGAACTCCAGATACAGGTGCCACTTGTGCATCTGGCTTTCGTGAGTACTGGGGAATCAAACTCAGGTCATTAGACTTGTCAACCCTGAATGAGATACATAACCCACTCCTGCCTTGTCTTCCACACTCTGTAATTACTGAATGATAGTTTAGCTAGTCGGGGCTTGTATTAGAGTTCCCCAAAGGAACAGACAGCTGCAATCCTGGCACACAGGAAGGTGGGGACAAGAGTATCAGAGTTCAGGACCATCCTCAGCTACAGCAGCTAGTATGAGGTCCATCTGAGCAACATGAGACCCTTAATGACAAGAACAAAGGAGGGGGAGGAGGGAGAGACAGAGAAGGAAAAGGAGAAAATGGGGGAAGGAGAAGGGAAAATGACAGAGGAGGGAGAGGGAGAAAAAAGAAGAGGAGGAGACAGGAGGAAGAATGACAGGAGTAGGAGTAGGAGAACTACAACTCTTTGTCCCAGTTATCAAAAGTCCTTGGAATTTCTCTCGGAAGTGGAGTGTCTCGCAAAGCCCTCGGTCACAGCCCTTGGGGAGAGCTGAGTGTTGGGCATTCGGCTCCCTGCTTCCTCCCTGCTTATGTGCCTCTGGCCTCCCGTTCCTGCCGTGCTTTTCCCACCATCAAGGGCTCTACCCCTCCTGACCTGTAAGTCAGAATAAACCCTTTCCTTCCCGGAGTTGCTTCTGGTCAGGGATTTTGTCTCAGCAATGAGAAAGTAGCTGATTCATGGAAGATTCTAGTAAAATCCCCCATGTCAATCGATCGAAGGAAAAGCGACATGATCAACCAAGCAGGGAGGGGCAAGGTCCTTGTCAGAAGAATGCGTGAGCAGGACAGAGGGGCACGGGCAGGCCCAGGGCATGTGCTCGGTATTCAGCTTTTTTTTTTTTTTTTTCTGGGATGAACACTTGACCAAACACAGCTTCTGGGAGGCAAGGATTTGTTTCAGGCTTACAGTTCTGAGGGGAAGCTTCGTCATGGCAGAAGTAAGCTTGGCAGATGACTTACAACTTCACCTATCTGTAGGAGAGAGAGAGAGAACAGCAAGACCAAGCTAGCGTTGAAGAACCAGTAGGCTACAGTAATTAACCCCAAGGTCTGCCCCAGCAGCACACCTCCTCCAGCAAGGCTCCACCTCCCAAGGGCTCTGCCAGTTGGGGACTAAGTAGGAAGCTTAATCACAAATGCTTGGGGCTACAGGGAACATTTTACATTCAAACCATGACAGAGACATCCTGGAAGAAAGCTATGCTCGCCAACATATCACCAAAGCCACACTTAAATGTGTAGCCCAGGCTGGCCCCAAACTCCTGATCCTTCTGCCTCTGCCTCTTCAGCAGTTTCCTACAAGCATGCGCCACCACAACTGGCAAGACATTCTGAACAATTAACTGGTGGGATAAAAACAGCTGGAAGGATCCCATCCCTGTCAACCAAGAGCAGGAGAGTCTCGGACTGAGAAGGACACACACCGTTCTGACCCTCAGGGCAGGCTACAGGCAGGGATGCCACTGCTAAGCTCTAGGGCATCACGTGCTGGTCTTGCAGACAACCAGCTCAATGAAGCACTGCCTGCCCTGCTCTGCAGGTTGTCCGTGGGCAGCATAGGGGTGCTTGGTGCAAAGAGTCTGAGGGGTTTTCTCCAGTTGGGAGGACCCATTCCAGTGGTCGCTGGCACTATCCAATGGGCTGGGTTCCTGGACTGTATAGAAAGGAGAAAGCTGGCTGAGCACCCAGCATGTGCCATCTCCACTGCCCCACTCTGCTGAATGACAGCAGCTGCCCCAAGCTGCAGCAGACCCCGCCCATGGTGCCCTGTAACTTCTAGCTGCAGGCTGAAATAAACTCTTCCTTCCTTAGATTTTTGTTAGGTATTTTGTCTCAGCAAGGAGAGAAGTTGATTAATACAGCATGTCATGGTAAAACACTGGAATTACTTTGCAAGAAGCAGACGCAGCTTACCTTTCTCATGTTCAAAACGTACTGGATCGACCTCCCTGGGAAGTTTCAGATGTAAGAAACAGTGACCTGTCAAGACGCTCCACAACGTGCTGCACTGTCCTCAGACAGTTATGTTTGGGTGGGAAAGAGATGAAAGAAACTGCTAGCAGTGGCAGCCCGAGGACACACAGGGACCTGAAAGTTTGCTCTTTCACAGGCAGAAGCATCAAGAACAAAGACACGGCTCCAACTGATGACCCTGAATTTACACAGTGTGACAGGTAACACTTCCAATGATCATCTGGCACAACGAAGACCGATTCACAGCTGTAGCATCCACAGCCAGCTGGCCAACTTGGTAGAAAGCCTGACCTATAAGCTGACATCAGATGGCACTCAGTGCCCCTCCTCCGCAGAGATATCTTGGGAGGAGTGTTAAAGTAGCCACATAAGAACCTAGACTCGCCAAAAGGACTCCTCCGGCAAGGCCGTGTGTTCACGGACATCATAATGGATTGGCCAAGTCATGTGCCAGTTCTCCCACGAGACAACATAATGGAGGCCAAGAGAGAGGCTGCTAAGGAGAAAAGAGCTTCAGCTGATAGACTCTAAACCAAAGCCAAAGGACCCAGGGCCGGGGAGGGGGTCACAAAGATAGTAGGCTAGCAGGAACTGGGGGCCAAAAACCAATTGCTAGATTCATGAGAAAGCCCAGTGGGCTGCACAGGACCGTTCGGTCGACCGCTAGTCAAACAGGTGTAAAAACAATAGAAGACATGTCCGGAGGCTTCCAAGCCCACAGGAGAAGCGCAACCCAGCCAACATCCACCATTCCTGTGGAGCAGACAGCTGCAGAGAAGCATGGGTATGTGAACACCATGCAGAGAGACTCTCCTCCAAACCCAGTGTCTGGTGCACGTGTCTGGAAAATACAGCTTGAAAGTCAAGTACAAATGTTAGAGCAGGTTGGGGGCCAGGGAAAGGGAGGCAACAGATGGGGCCCTTGGCTGTTTCCTTGTGGTGGACAGGCCCAGCTGTCTAGCTCAGTTCTGAAAATAGTCACAGACTTCCTCCCCATATTTCACTCTGATGGCAGACACTCTGGCATCCCCAGGGGCCTGGAAAGGGAGCCTAAGACTACATGTTCACTCTTCAGGTATCAGGCCATCTTTCTGGAAATCCTTTCTTGGGGAGGAATGTGTTCTTTGCAGGTCTATTCTCATCAACAGAAGAGATCTAAGGACACAAAGTAGCACTATGGTGGGTCAAATGTGAGCCATTTCTCATTTCAACAGAAAACTTCTTAGAAGATAATGACAAGGTCTTTTAAAATATATTTATTTGTTTACTTGAGAAGAAGAGACAGAGAAAAAGAGGCAGACAGAATGAGAGTGACTATGGGCACACCAGGACCTCCTACCATTGCAAATGAACTCCATATGCATGTGCCACTTTAAATGTCTGGCTTTATATGGGCACTAAGGAATCAACCCTGACTGTCAGGTATTGCAGGCAAGTGCCTTTAACCATTGAGATATCTCTCCAGCCCTTAGAATCCAGTGAGAAGATGAGAAGATCCTTTATAGCAGTGCTGTCTTGGGGCTTGAAATATGTGTGGCCAGAGGGACTTGCCATTAGCTTCCTTGTCCTGAACCACTTAAAGAAACAAAGCACAGGAGAGGGACTAGGTTTACAGGTGGGGGGTGGGGAGCCAAAGCTGAACAGGGTTACTTGGGCCTCATCACACATTAGGCTAACTTCAGTATCCATAATTTTATCATTTTTATTTAATTTGCAAGCAGAGAGAGAGACAGAAAGGAGCAAGGGGGGAGAGAAATAAATAAAAAGAAAGAAAGAAAGGAAGGAAGAAAGAAAGAAAGAAGGAAAGAAAGGGCACGCAAGGGTCTCTAAGCTGCTGCAAATGAACTCCAGATGCATGTGCCACTTTGTGCATCTGGCTTTATGTAGATCTAACCCAGTTATAATCAGGCTTTGCAGGTAAGTGCCTTAACTGCTGAGAAATCTCTCCAGCCCCTATAATTAATTATTAAAAGATAGTTTTATTTATTTTCAAGGAAAGAGAGAGAATGAATGAATGAGTGCTCCAGGGCCTCTTGCCACTGCAAACAAACTCCAGACACATATGACAGTTTGTGTACATCTGGCTTTACATGGGTACTGGGGAATCAAACCTGGGCCATCAAGCTTTGCAAATAAGCACCTTGAACTGCTGAGCCACCTCCCCAGCCCCAGTATCCATAATTAATTATAACTCATCAAATTGGCAAAAGAAGTTGAAAGGGATTTGAAAAACAGTAATTGGATGGCTTTGCTAAAACCCAAATCAAGGAGAACACATTTTCTTAATTAAAAAAGAGTGATCTGTATGCTAGGCAAGCAGAGTGGGTGTTGAATCAATCAAGTGAATTGTAATATTATAAAGCAATCAACATTTCAAGAGATGCAGCCACATCTGAGTTCCAAGTAACCAAACTGGCCACAGTTCATGAATGAATTGAAGTCTTGCTGGCCAACTTCATCGCTGGGTCCAAGAGGAAAATGCAGATGATTAACTCCACTCAGCAGGCTGCCTCCCAAGGGAGGAAGGAAAACAAGCACTTAAAAAAACCAACAAAGTTCTCCAACCCTGACTGTTTCTAGTGGGAAACACAGGACACCCATGCTGTGCGGCGCTTCCAGGAAACACCAGGGCATCGAGAAGCAAAAATGTCACATCGCACTGGGTGGTAGGCAGGTATTCAAGTTCTACCTCCAAGTTACTGGTAAAAGAGGGAGGGCTTCGTAGGTCACAACCGCAATTGTAGGAGATGCTTCTTTCCAAAGGAAAGTTGGGTGCTTTGAGAACTTGCCTTAACTCTTCCCAGATACCAAAATGACATTGACAAAAAGCTGTCTGGAGAAAGAAATACATCTTCTGTAAGCATTTCACGTCCGTGGGATCCCATCTCAGGCCCTGAGCTCCTGCTTCATACAACTGCACATAAGGAATCTCTGAGGGAGGTGCTACACCAGATCAATGCATTTACCTAGTCCCACCAAATCTGCAAGGCGTTCATCAGCCCTGCACAGAGGGGTAAACTTAAGGAGAAATGGGCCAAACAGTGTCTCCAAGTCCCAGGGCTGCGGTGAGGTAAAGCTCTGGCTGTGAACCCCACTGCAGGGCCTCAACTTCCCCCTTGATCCCCAGTCGGTTAAAGCAGCCAAGAGGAGCCCGGGATTTGCCAACACTGGCTCCGAAATGAGAAGTGTTTGGGTTTGAACTCTGCATCACTAAACAGCTATGTGAGCAGCTTCCAGGAAGACATCCACTCCACGCTCCCCTCCTGCTCCGCCAATGGGCTTCTGTGTCGCTTTTACCAAGGATACCACATTGGAAAGAAGGCTTCTGATGGCCTTCAAATCAACGCTCAGGCACTGGGGGTTGGCTTCTGAGCTCGCCTGTCCTGGACAGAATGGAAGTGATCTGGTCCCGAGCCCCAGGAGTGAGTACGTAACAGAGGCCTGGCCAACCAAAGCGCTTCCCGGGCAGCAGGGTGATCTGGGTGGGCACACAGTACAGGCCTGGCCAAAGGGCCCCGAGCCCTGGCTTTCTTCGGAGCCCACTCTGTCTCTCTATCTGAGGGTGAGGTTGCTGAGGAGTCGAAACCATGGACGTGCAGGGTGCCTTCCTGGTCCCCACACAGAGACTGTCAGCAACAAGGGAAACAGAAAGGAGGAAGAGAGAGACGCTTCCTGTGCCTTCGGTTCCCATGAACCCATCTAAGACTGAAACAAAACCCTGAGCTTCCCGGTCAGAGGAGCAGACGAAATCCACTTTGGAGGCTATTCGCAACGATTTTCCATCACTTCAGCCAAGAGCTGATAAAACAAGTCCACATTACAAAAATGCACACTGTTCCTTTGTACAAATTGAGCATCTCTAATCTGAAAACCCAAAGTCTGCAATGTTCCAAAATTTGAAGACTTTTGAACTCTGACATGATACCACGAGAGGCAAATCCCACATTGAACCTCAGCTGACAGCCTGAGGAACAACCACAGGGCACTAAAACTACTGCATAAAAAGCAGTGATTAATTCTGGTCTCCTCCCCAAGATATCTCCTTTTGTATACACAAGTATTCCAAAACTGAAAAACAAAGTGTAAGACACTTCTGTTCTCAGGCATTTTAGGCAAGCGATACTCAACCCATAGGGAAGCCATGACGTCATTTATGGCATAATGCAGTGAGAACTGAAAACTAGGGTGTTTACATGACTTTGATGGGAACGAAAAAAGAGTTGTAGAAATCTCTCCAAACAGAAAGAGACTTGTCTGGATGGAGAAGGGGTGGGGAGCCTGCAGCCTGAGCTGTTGGGTAACAATGCTCTGTGACAGACAGAAGGCCCTAGGAGCCCATTCAATCACAGCCACCCACGGGACCCTTCCTAGCCCCCCAAACCCGCCCACCACCATAGCTGCCTCTGAGCCTCTGAGACCGCTGGCACCTTTGGAGGCAGCAAGGCTCCCTTGTGCCTACCTGATGCGCTGGAGCTCCGGGACACGTCCTGAGACTGGGTGGAGCGATTGCGACTCTGCTGTCGGCGCCGACTGGAGGCTGACCTGGTGGTGCGCACGTGGACTTCGCTCACCCTGAAGAAGGCCACCATGAAGGGCTGCTTGTCGTAAGGGCCGTCTCTGCCCACCAGGCCCGCTGCACGGGGGTTGATGTGGAGTCCTTCAATGCAAACCAAAGCCCGCCCGCCCTTTACTCCATGGAGCCTTAGGCTCGCAGTGACCCCATGAAGTGATCCTGCCTACCCTTCCACAGCCGAACATAAAGACTGGGCACGGGAGGGAAACACACGCTCTCCCCGGACGGCTCCCTTTGAATGGGCAGAATCAAAGTGCTCCTCCAGAAGTGCAGGCTACACACAGCCAAGGAGGGTGTGTGAACTCCTTGTTTCTGCTCCTCTTACTCGTCCCTACTCACACCTCCCTTCTGGCGCACCGTTCCCCGATCAGTGGAGTCGGCGCTGGGCTTCAGGAGAGAGGGGATCCGCAAGGGCTCCTTGAAAACCAACCTGACAGGAAGAATCCAACAATTCGCTACCCCCCTCCCCTCCCCTCCCCTCTCCTCCTTTGGAGCTAAGGACAGAACCCAGGGCTCACCCACGCCGAGTAGGTGCTCAGTCACTGAGCTGCACCCCCAGAGCTCCTGCTTCTCTCTCAGCATTCGTTCCCCTGGTCCGTGGGAGCTTTAACCTCCCTCTGATCACTACTGGGTTTGGGGGGAAAGATCCTAAGCCTGTCTGCAAGTCTTTGCTAGGAGACGACAGGAAAGGCATTCAGCATGGAATATAGTCACAGGGGACCAGGAAACCAGGCCATCCTGGAGCCAAGGACTAGAATACAAACCGTGGTTCTACCACCGCTTCTACAGAGGAAGTCAGTGGAAGCGGCTACAGGCTAATGTTCGCAGCATGTAAGTACAGCTTACCGTCCTGTGTCACCACACTCAGCTGCAGCCCCATGTTGTGCTGTGGTGTCACCACCCACAGATTGCTAGTGGCCGTGATGTCAAATTCCAGCCAGCCTTCTTCTGAGGCCCACACGACACGGGTGTCCAACAAAAATAGGTCCGAGTCTCTGAAAGGCAGAGAAAGATGGCCTGCTGAACTGTGTGCTGGACTGCAATTCTCTGCCACCATGTCATGTCTCGTCACTAAAAATAGAAAGTGCCCAATGGTGTGACCAGCCACAGCCTTTCCTGGTATGACACCACATGGGGCACAGACACGGTCAGGAGAGACACAAACACGTGGCAAGGCCCGTCAGGGACACAAGCTGTGACCTGAACCTAGGGCGCTCCTCAACGTCACCAGGAGCTACGGATGCTCCTATTAGAACTCTTTTGGAATTAGAGAAAAGTCCAAATAAATATTGCTTCATTTGTTTCAATGTCATAATTTAGTTCATTTTAATATTGTATTATTTTATTTGCAATGTTATTTATTGGTTAATATTTCTGGGCCAATGAAGTCTAAAGAGAAAAACAGTAGGAGACAGTGAGCAGCAGTACGTGGAAGACAAGATTAAAATCAGGGTCTGTGTAAGCATGCACAACACTGTGATTTTGTTACACTTTTAAAATAATTGTCACCTTAGTGCTTATGAAAGGAGGGAAATAAGAACCACGTCCTATTTCCAAGTCAATGGCTGGGGTTTTTCTTTTGTTTTAATTAAGACCTCCAAATGTTCTAGGGTGAGCAACCTGCTGCCAAGATCCCAAGCTAACAATTGTGAGAATGTAATAAATGAACGAGGGACAGGACTTAGTTCTGATTCAAAAGTTTCCATAGTGACAGCATCCTCTGAGATCACTACAACACACAATCTAACAAAAAGTTCACCTCTGGTCCGCCGATAGTTTTCGTGAGGCCAGTGAAGCGTCTGAGTTAGATATCTTAGGTTTCTTAGATGGAAAACAATTTTTTTTTTCTTTTTTGCTTGCGTGGGGGCCGAGAGTTAAAGGCGCTCTATTGTCATCATTCCCAATCATAAACAGCCGGCAGAGCCACACGGAGTGTACTCAGCTGCTCGGCAGAGCGCGCTCAGGGGCCACACGCAGCCGTGCCCTTTTTAAAGCTCTCTCCCACGTGGATGTGTGTCACACTCCCCATGGACAGGCTACCCACCCCCCGCGACGGGGACAACGACCGAAAGCCGGGAGACAAGGACTGTTCATGGAAAACAGCGAGAGAGGACTGCGAGTCCAAAGCTTTGAAGTTCAGAGGCAGAAAGACATAAATTCCACTCTGCAAGCTCACAGGAGACCCTCATCCAGAAATAACACAGACGGTAGGAACAGCACTGTGGGAAAACCGGTTCCAGTCCCAAAGGACGCTGGGGACGGATTCACATCAGTGGGCCAGGCTTCAGCGGGCACCTCCTAGGACCAAGATGGAGAGACAAGTTCAGGGTGCAAAGCCAGGTTTGGAGCCACCACTGAAGGTCAGTTGTTATTTATGGAGCCTTGGTGATACAAAGGGCACCTAATTTTCAAGGGCATATAGGAGGGATGCAGACAGATGCCCTATGAGGATGGAATACTGACAGAACTGGAATGAGCTTTTATTTAAGGAATGAGGTTCATAAGAAAGGAAATGGGAACCAATTATAGGAGAAAGTGAACAACAACAACAACAAAAAACCCACCACCAACAACAAAACCCAGCATCCAATTAGAAAAGGCAAGGGAAGAGAAAAACAGGCAGAAATAAAAGAAACGCAAACATGATCAAAATTGAAACTTGGGGCACGAGTGTAGAAGACAGCTGTTAAGAAAAAATATGTAGAAAAATCTTAAACCTACACAGCCCCAAGTGATCAGGGAACATTAGGCCTGTGCTCTAGCCACACTGCTACAGTCACCCTGGAGGCTGCAGAACTCACGGCTGCTTTAGTGGTGTTTTCTGACTGTACAAAGCCAGTTCTCACTGCTTGGAGACCCACCAAACAAGCGCAGTTTAACAGCTAAGCCACGGCAGATTAACGCTGCGTCAAGAGCCACAAAGTGGCCTTGCATTTAGATGCTTAGGTCTAGGATGCTCAGGATCTTCGTAAGGGAAGGGGAGTGCCTCAATTGTGTTCCTTATCGCAGTGAAAAACACGTGAAAGAAGGAAGGATTTGGCTCCTAGTTTCCGAGGGTTCAGTCCATGGCTGGCTCGTTGCGTGGGCTTATACATATGGAGAAGAGAAGAAGGAGGAAAGTGGATGGAGGAGGGAGATGAAGATGAACAGAAGAGGGCGAGGGAGAGAGAGGTAGGATCCAGAGATAAGGAACCTCTGAGACATGTCCCTAGTGGCCTACTTTCTCCTGCAACAGCACCACCAGTTAGGGACCAAGTGTAGTGACACATGAGCCTGTGGGAGGACACTTGATGTCCAAACTATGACAGAAAGTAATGCAGAAACTCGAAATAACTACACTAAGCTAGATAGAGGACAGTACATACACACATCATGCTTCCTCTCAATGAAGACAGTGTACAAACGCAGTGTGCTCCCCATCCACGGGGACAATATCCACACCCAGCGTGATCCCCATCCGTGTGGACAGTAGACGCGCACAGTGTGCTCTCCTCCCATCACCAGCATACACACAGTGTGCCCCCATCCACGAGGCACTGTACCAAGGGCCTCTGGTATTACTAAGGGTCACGTGATAAGGCAGATTGTACTGTCATGTCTCTTTTACAAATGAGAAAATGGAGCCCTAGAGGGTATCAAGGTCACATAGCTGTGCTAGCTTGCAGTGAGTGACAGAGACCAACCCTCTACGCAAAGGGTTTATTTGAGCATAACACGAGGTAGTCACCTGGGGTGCGCCTTCTATGACGGACTCAAAAATGCATCAAAAAGGCTTGAGCAGACCTAGAGTGCAGCTAAGTAGTAGAGCATCTGCCACATCTCTCTAAGGTCCTGGGTTCAATCCCAGCACCAAGAAACGAAGATGTTAGGATAAAAGAAAGCCTATTATCACTATTTGTCCATGTGTGCATCCTTGTGTGCATGGATGTGTGCATGGGCATACCTGTAGGGTTAGGGGACAACCTTGTTTCTTCTTTCCACCCACTTAAACATTTCTTCTTTATTTGCATGTGTGTGGGAGGAGCTCCAGAGTCTCTTGCTGCTGCAAATGAATGCCCATCTGGCTTATACATGGGTATAGAATTGAATCTGCTAGAGAATTGAGCCTGGCCTGTCAGACTTTGCAAGCAAGCACCTTTAACCACTGAGCAATCTCCCCAGCCCACAAAGGGAAGCTCTGAAGAGAACCACTGATCGCAAGGGCTTGTTGTGAGAGCTGGCAAGACCTTAGAGGCTGAGATGGCCTTTGTCAAGCAAGGGTCTTTATCCAGAGGCTCATCTGAAGTCCCGAGGCATGAGGAATTCTTGCCATAGTTCTTGGCTTCTGTGCACAAGCGCCTCCTTTGTGGCCTTTAGTCTCATATGTAAATGGCCGAGTCACAGAACATTCAGGGTACAGGTTGAGTACACTGAGCAGGCTCAGAATAATGAATCAAAACCCACTACACATAGCGTCCACATTGCCTGCATATAAAAGACACACGACAAATACGGGCTTAGAAATCATGGGGTGGCCTCCTCACACACGGGGGTCAATACGGGTACCTTATGTGGCCTGCTGTAGTGGAACCCCAGTGGTCTTCACGATCTTGGCCTGCACTTTCCAGCCAAGCAGAACACTAATTGCTCAGCATGAGAACATCACTGATGGTCCCCCAGCGTCCATGGGTTGGGAATTTGCTCTCCAACACAGCAGTGCTGAAAAGTGGGTTTTTAAAAATTGACTGGGTCATAAAGCTTCTGCTCTCAATGAATGGATTAATGCCCTTGTCCCAGTAAAGACAGGAAAATGGGAAGCTGAAATCGACAGATTTCCAAAGCTTTCAATCCTTCCATTGTCCAAAGGCCCAAGGGATGGGACCACAGGACGAGCTGGGCAGGGCTGACCCAGGCCCACTGAGTCCCCTGGCATCAGAGAGCTCCTCATGGACACAGCTCCAGAGAAGTGGCACAAGACCCTAAAGTTGACTCGTTATACCCCACCCCCACCACTGCCCCAAGAAGCAGCCAAACCCTGAGATCTTCCATCTGGCCACCGCATCTTCTGTGACAGAGTACAGAAGTTGTGCCACTTCCACATGGGAGCAATAGACCCCAAACTGCAGGAACCAAGGAGATAGGTGGAAGAGAGTCTGGAGCTGAGGGAGTCTCAGCACCCTGCCCTGGCCATAGCAGGGACATGGGCACAGGAAGTTTGTGACAGAACTTGGTGTAATATCCTGACAGCGAACTAAGGTGTGAAGCACAAAGACCAGACCCTCCCCCAACCACAGAGAAGCATTGACCGAAAACATAATATGTCATTTCATTTTCTTTCTTATTTTTAAGTATTTTTTTAATTTTACTTTTTTAGTTTTACTCTATTTTTATACATATATATCATTTGTAAAATTAAAAAAAATTAGGATGTACACTTTAGTACTTTAAGTGTTCGACTGATGTGTTGTAACTTAAAGCACATTGGAAAAGGCTATTAAGTCTGTCCTTTTCTCTTAATATACAATATCAAACTTAATATACAATATTTTCTCGCTGTCCTTTATATCTCTAACCCATACGACTTTCTTCTCCCTTCTCCATTTCCCCTTCACTTTGCCACTCAAATATTAATATCCTTACTTCTCAAACCCAAGTAACTATAAGCTACCCTAGCAAGTATCCTAATGCCTATCCCCAAAATTTACAGAGTCACTGGTTCGCATTGCTGCCAGAAAACACTTGACCAAGAGCAACTTGTGGGGGCGGGGAAGGGTTTATTTTGGCTTATAAGTTCGAAGGGAAGCTCCATGATGCCCTGAGCAGAGAGTGTACATCAACCCCTGGACAACATAAGGTGGACAATAGCAACAGGAGAGTGTGCCAAACACTGGCAAGGGAAAGGTGGGTATAACACCCATAAGCCCGCCCCCAACAATACACTGCCTTCAGGAGGCGTTAATTCCCAAATCTCCATTAGCTGGGAACCTAGCATTCAAAACACCCAAGTTTATGGGGGACACCTGAATCAAACCACCACACTCCACCCTGACCCCCATAAACTGATAACCATACAAGATGTAAAATACACGCATTCAGTCTAACTTTCAAAGTCCTCACATTTTTCATCAATCCCAATTATGTTCAAACATCCCTATAATTCAAGGTCTTCTAACTGAGCCATAATACCAAAAAAAAAAAAAACCAATACAAAACAAAAAACATAATGGCACAGAATAAATACTCACACTGCAAAAGATGGCAGCGGGCACAGCAAAGAAATATTCAACCAATGCAAGATTTAAACAGGGCAAACATCAAACGCTGTAGCTCCAAGTCCAACAACTCTAGTCAATGACAAGTCTCCAAGTCCGGTAATTCTAACCAGCAACAAGTCTCTGGAGTTCCAATTCCACCTTCCAGCTAGGCTACTCACAGTCCTGGAAAACTTCATCGGGGCCGGCGGCTCTCCTTAGCAGCCATCTTATGGTCCCGGCCTCTCCACCGGGTCTCCACTGCAATCCTCGGTTCATCCTCATGGCTCCATGGGGTCTCCATGCAGGCATCCAGCAAACCTGCTTCACACTGCCCATGGCCATTTCCAAAACACAAGACTGTGTTGCAAACTCAATGACCCTCTTTCTTGCATTTTTCATACTCCACAATAATAGGTAGGGTGCCAATTTGTTAATCCAGGGAGGAATAAAGTAGACTTTGAAGAACAGGACACTCCTTGAGCACTCAGGTCCCTTCAAAAGAGTCTACATTCTTTCTGTTTTCACAATGCAGATCAGCTAGCCCAATCTCAAAGGTTGTAATCTCTCATACAATTGCAGCTGAACAGGCAGAAGTTTCAGCCCAAATATTTCTTTCTGTACCATATCCATATACCAATCTGTTTCTATGCAAAGCAACCCTGCACAAGTTCTCAGGACACAGGCATAACAGCAAGCCTCTCACACAAACTGCTTCAAGCCCAGTCCGGGCAAATCTTTCTCACCCTCATAAGCCAAACCTCACGGTCCATAGTTCTTACTGCGTCAGGTCTTTCAATGCTGACCAGAATAGTCCATCAAGCTGTACTTACATACTGCAAGACATCTCTTAGGCCAAGGTTTCAAATGCTCCCACATTGCTCTCAAAAATAAGCTCCAAAAGGCCAAAGCCACACAGTCAGGTGTCTAGCAGCAAATGATACCACTCCTTGGTACCAACAATGCTGTTGCAGTGAGGTCCACATTGTTGCCAGAAAACACTTGACCAAGAGCAACTTGGGAAAAAAAAAAAAAGGCTTATTTTGGCTTACAGTCTCAAATGGAAGCTCCATGATGGCAGTGGAAAATGATGCCACGAGCAGAGGGTGGGCATCACCCCCTGGCCTACATAAGGTGGACCATAGCAACAGGAGAGTGGGGCAGGCACTGGCAGGGGAAAGCTGGCTATAACACCCATAAGCCCACCCCCAACAATACAGTGCCTCCGGGAGGCATTAATTGCCAAATCTCCATCAGCTAGGAATCTAGCAGTCAGAACACCTAAGTTTATGGGGGACACCTGAATCAAACCACCACAGACACATCAAAGAGCACAGTAACACCCTGAAGCTGATGATGGAACACCGTCACACCATCATCATCGTGACTGCGGTCGGCGTCCCAACCTAAACCCACATGAAGATGACCCGCCAGAAGGACTCGTAGGGAGTAAAACAAACAAAAACATGAGAAAGGGGGAAACTTACCCAGGGGGCAGGTACACTCCAACAGATGCACAAAACAACAAAGGAGACATGAGAAAACATTCCACGATGATACCCACAAGCTGACAGCCCCTCAGCGCAGAAGGCAGAGAAGACGACGCAGCTCAAGCGGCATAAAGAGATCCCAGAGTCCACCTTTGAAGGAGGATCAGCCACCAAGGAGACAGCTCGAATAAACAGGTAAAAAACTTAACTCAAGACTTCAAGAAGAAAGCTATGAAACCAATTCAAAGCTTACACAAGAAAGGATCACAGTATGGGCTGGTGAGATGGCTTAGTGGTTAAGGCACTTGCCTGTGAAGCTTAAGGACACAGGTTCATTTCCCTCATACCCATGTAAGCCAGATGGACAGGGTGGTGCATGCATTTGGAGTTTGTTTGCAGTGGCTGGAGGCCCTGGTGCATCCATATTCTCTCTGTCTCTTTTTTTTTCTCTCTCTCTCATATAAATACAATATTTTTTTTTAAAAAAGAAAGGATCAAAGTGAACGAGAGAATAAGTAACTTGAAGGAAAGATTTACAAACAAGCCAGAAACAGTGAAGGAAACTGAGGTGTGAAGAGTGAAACATTATCAACAGACAGGAGCGGACAGAAGAACCAATCTCAGGGGTGGAAGACAAGGTCGGGGCAATACAGACACAGAGATTACACAGGAAAAGATCAGTGGGTGTGGCCACGGCTTCTGCAAACCCTGCAAGCACCACGGAAAGGCAGACGCACAAGCATTCCATGTTCCTGGAGTTCGCCTGCAGCTTCAAGAGGCCCTGGTGCACCCATATCCACTCTCTTTCTCAAACAAATAAACAAAAATATTCAAAAATAGGGCTGGAGAAATGGCTTAGCAGTTAAGGCACTTGCCTGCAAAGCCAAAAGGACCTTGGTTTGATTCCCCAGGACCCATATAAGCCAGATGCACAAGGTGGCACGTATGTCTGGAGTTCGTTTGCAGTGATTGGAGACCCTAGTGTGCCCATTCTCTCTCTCTCTCTCCCTGTGTCTTTCTCTTTCTCAAGTAAATAAATAAAAATAAAAATATTTTAAAATATTAAAAATAAATAAAATTCAGTGCTGGGCATGGTGGCACACACTTTTAATCCCAGCACTCAGGAGACAGAGGTAGGAGGACTGCTGTGAGTTCAAGGCCAACCTGGGCTAGAGTGAGACCCTACCTTGAAAAAACACCCAACAAAATAAAATTCAAGAAAGCATGTAATGGGCTGGATGGATGGCTTAGCAGTTAAGGCGTTTGCTTGCAAAGCCAAAGGCCCTTGGTTCAATTCCCCAGGACCCACATTAGTCAGATGCACAAGGGGGCTCATGCATCCTGGAATTCATTTGCAGAGGCTAGAGGCCTTGGCATGCCCATTCTCTCACACTCTCTCTCTTTCTCTGTCAAAAAAATAAATAAATGAAAATAAAATATTTTTAAAAAGTAAGCATGTAATAATGTATTTAAAGCTAAATATACTGTCAACCAAGATTGCTATATCCAGCAAACTTATGTATTAAAACTGATGGAGAAATAAGAATATTTCTTTTTATTTTATTTTATTTATTTATTTATTTATTTATTTATTTATTTATGCGAGAAAAAGAGAGTGAGGAAGGGAGAGAATGGGCTCACCAGAGCCTCTAGCCATTGCAAATGAACTCCAGACATATGTGCCACCTTGTGCATCTGGCTTTACATGGGTACTGGGGAATTGAATCTGGGTCCTTTGGCTTTGCAGTCAAGTGCCTTAACTGCTAAGCCATCTCTCCAGCCTGAATATTGCTTTTAAAAATGTTTTAACTTATTTGTGAGGAAAGAGAGAGAGGAGTTATATGGGTGATCCAGAGACTCTTACAGCTACAAACGAACTCGAGACACACGCACCACTTTTGTATCTGCCTTTACATGGGTCCTGGGAAACTGAACCCCAGGTCAGCAGGCTTTACAAGTACTTTTAACCATAGAGCCAACTCCTGAGCCCCAAGAATATTGAAGACAAGCACAAGTTAGGCAACTGATGACAACTAAGACAGCACTGTAGAAGATTCTTAAATGAATGCTACACACGGAGGAAGAAGAAAGTCGGCTTCGCCCACGAGAGCACAGGAAGACCCCGTTCATAGAACAACAGATGACGGGGCGGGGGTGGGGCAGAAAGAACGAGTCACGCACGACATGGCAAAGCAGCACTCGCCCGGCATTCCCGGGAGAGGACAAGAGCTACTATCAATAACCAGACAACAAAATCTGGGCATAGCACCCACCTCAGTGACAACCTGAAAAGCAAATGGCCTTAACCGGCCAAGTGAAAGTCACAGACTACTGGGCGGGGTGGCACACACCTTTAATCCCAGCACTTGGGAGGCCAAGGTAGGAGGACTGGCCAAGTTCGAGGCCACCCTGAGACTACAGAGTGAATTGCAGATCAACCTGGGCTACCTTTAAAAGACCACCACCAACAAAAAGTCACAGACTTACTGAACCAGAATTCAGGATCCAAGCAATATGTTGTCTTTAAGATACATAACGAGGTCATCCAAAAACTGATTGTCAAAGGTCCGAAATCACCCTTCCAAGCAAGCAGAAGCTGGCCTGGTCATTCTCATATGTGATAAAGAAGACGTCAAAACTTGTCAGAAGACATCACAGGCCATCAGATGTCAATAAAAGGAATAATTTATTGAGAGGATATAACTATTATAAATATTTTTAATTTAAAAACATTTTATTTTATTTATTTGACAGAGAGAGAGAGAGAGACAGACAGACAGACAGACAGACAGAGGCAGGGAGAGACAGAGAAGAAGAGAGGAAGAAAGAGAATGACCATACCAGGGCCTTCAGCCACTGTAAATGAACTCCAGACACATGCGCCACTTTATGCATCTGGTTTACATGGGTCCTGGAGAATCAAACCTGTGTCCTTTGGCTTCATAGGCAAATGCCTTAACCACTAAGCCACCTCTCCAGCCCTGTTATACATATTTGTACACCATTCTTTGTGCCCACAAATCCATAAAACAAACTCTAAAAGGCAGAAAAATATCACATAAGTGCTAATACAATAACAGGGGATATTTCAATAACCCATTCTCACATCTAGGTAGGTCTTCAAAACTGAAAATCAGAGCTGGAGAGATGGCTTATAGCTGTTATGGCACTTGCCTGAAGAGCCAAAGGACCCCA
This sequence comes from Dipus sagitta, assembly GCA_036346955.1. NCBI lineage: Eukaryota > Metazoa > Chordata > Mammalia > Rodentia > Dipodidae > Dipus > Dipus sagitta. Next base: position 63,622,481 of record CM070786.1, read on the forward strand.
GCTCAAATCCCCAGTACACACATAAGCCAGATGCACAAGGTAGTATATGCAGCTGGAGTCTGTTTGCAGTGGCTAGAGGCCCTGGTGTGCCCATTCTTTCTCTCTCTCTGCCTCTTCTTTCTCTTTCTCTCTCTCTGTCTCTCTCTCTCACTCACACTGTATCAAATAAATAAATAAATGTTTTTTTTTTTAAAAAAAAACTAAAAATCAGCAAAGAAACTGCAGAGCTAAATTATCCCATAAGTCAACTGGATTTAACAGTCATCTACAGAACATTCCACCCAATAGGTAGGGAATGCATATTTTTCTCAGTGGAACATGAAACCATCTCCAAAATTAAGTACATTGTAGGCTACAAAGCAAGCCTTACCAAATACAAAAAACTGAAATAGGGCTGGAGAGATGGCTTAGTGGTTAAATTCTTGCCTGTGAAGCCTAAGGACCCCAGTTCAAGGCTCGATTCTCCAGGACCCACATTAGCCAGATGCACAAGGGGCCACGTGCATCTGTTGTTCATTTGCAGTGGCTGGAGGCCCTGGCGTGCCCATTCTCTCTCTCTCTCTCTCTTTGTCTGCCTCTTTCTCTCTCTGTCACTCTCAAGTAAATAAATAAAAATAAACAAAAAATTAAAAAAAACTGAAATAATTCCCTGTATCTTATCAGACCACAGTGGAATAAAACTAGAAATAAATAGTAAAGCTAACCTCATAAAATACACAAATACTTAGAGACTGAATAATACATTTTTGAAGAAACTGGGTTATTTTTCTTCAAATAAGGAAGGCAGGGGGCTGGGGGTAGTGACACACTCCTTCAATCCCAGCACTTGGGAGGCAGAAGTAGGAGGATCACTGTGAGTTTGCGGCCAGACTGTGACTACAGAGTAAGTACCAGGTCAGCCTGGACTAGAGTGAGATCCTAGCTCAGAAAAAAAAAAAAAGGAAGTCAGGGAGAAAATTTTAAAAATTCTTAGAGGGGCTGGAGAGATAGGGCTCAGTGGTTAAAGGTACTTGCTATAAAGCCTAATGGCCCCCTTTCGCTTTCCCAGTACCCACGTAAAGCCAAATGCACAAAGTGGCACATGAGTCTGGAATTTGTTTGCAGTGGCAGGAGGCCCTGGTATACCCATTCTCCTCACTCTCTCTGCTTGCAAATAAGTAAATAAAATGATTGGGGCACAACCTACCAGAACCTCTGCGACACAGTCAAGCCAGTCTTAAGAGAAAAGCTTAATGCTGTAATTATGTATTCAACATTAGAAGTTCAGAGGAATCCTACATAAGTAACTCAATGATGTACTGCAAGGCTTTAGAAAACCAAGAAACCATACTCAAATATGCAGATGGCAAGAACTAATAAAAGTAAAGACAGAAATTAATGAAATAGAGGCCAAGAGAACAATCAAAGAATTGGCTCTTTAAAAAGATTAACAGGATTGACAAACCCCCAGCCAAACTAACTAAAAGAGAGAGAGAGAGAAGACCCACATTAATAAAATTAGTGATGAAAAAGGAGCTGTTAAAACAGACCCAATGAAATCCAGAAGACCATTAGGAAATACTTTGAAAATTTATATCCCAACAATTTAGAAAACCTAGAAGAAATGAATATGTTTCCAAAACACAAATGACCACCAAAGTTAAAGCCAGAAGATCAAACCCATAGCAAGCAATGAGACTGAAGCAGTAATTAAGCCCCCACAAAGAACAGCCCAGGGCGAGATGGATTCATGGCTGAATTCTACCGAATCCTTCTCAACCAACACTTCTCAAACTATTCTACAAGAAAGAATGGGAAGGAATGCTCCCATTCTCGTTCTATGAAGACAATATTTCCTTTATACTACAACCAGATAAAATCACAATGAAAAAGAAAATTGTATACCGATTTCCCTGCTAAACATAGACGCAAAAATTCTCGACAGAATACTTGCAAACCAAATTCAAAATCATATTAAGAGGCACCCCATATCATGACAGATAGGTTTCATCCTATAGATGCAAGGTTGGTTCAATGTACACAAATGCGTAAATGAAATATACTCTATTAATAGCCTTAGACACAAATCACATGACCACCTCAACAGATGCAGCAGGGGCATCTGACAAAAGTCCTGAAGACACTAGAAACAGATGGAACGCACCTCAACATAATAAAAGCTGTACATTACAAACCTGTAGCCAATTCCATAGTAAATGAGGAATAATAGAGCATTTCCCCCCAAATCTGGCATGAGATAAAGGTGCTCACTCCCCATGCTCTTGTTCAACATAGTGCTCAAGGACTCAGCTGCAGCAGTAAGGCAAGAGAAAAAGAAAAGGGACCAAATTGAGAAGGAAGAAGTTAAGCGATCCCTACTTATAGATGGCATTATCCTGTACTGAAAAGACCCCATGGGCGCCACCAGAAAACCGTCCAGATCTAATAAATATCCTCAGTTAAGTTTCAGGATTCAAAATTAATGTATAAAAATCAACAGCTTTGGGGCTGGAGAGATGGCTTAGCGGTTAAGCACTTGATTGTGAAGCCTAAGGACTCCGGTTCGAGGCTTGATTCCCCAGGACCCACGTAAGCCAGATGCACAAGGGGGCGCACGCATCTGCAGTTCGTTCGCAGTGGCTGGAGGCCCTGGCGCGCCCATTCTCTCTATCTCTGTCACTCTCAAATAAATAAATAAAAATGAACAAAAAAAAATTTTTAAAAATCAATAGCTTTTACTTATACCAATAACAAACTTGCTGAGAAGGGAATTAGGAAAACTATCTGTGGTGGTTTGAGTCAAACGACTCCCATAAACTCATGTGCTCTGAATGCTTGGACTCAGGATGGTAGCAGTTTGTGAGGCGGAGCCTTGCTGGAGGAGGTGTGCCACCAGGGCAGATCCTGAACATAAACGAGCCCTCGGTTTGCCAGTGTTAGTGGGCTCACTCTCCTGCTGCTGTTGTCCACCTGCTGTGGCAGAAGTGTTGCCCAATCTCTGCTCATGCCATGCTGTGCCCCTGCCATCCCTTGAGTCTGTAAGCCAAGAGAGAAAACTTTCCTCCCATCAGCTCCTTCCGGTTGGGTGCTTTGTCCCAGCAACAAGAAGGTAACTGCAACAATATTCTATTCACAATAACTTTTTTTTTTTAAGTCTATGAATAAGGCTGGAGAGATGGGTCAGAGGCTAAAGGCACTTGCTGGCAAAACCTGATGGTCCAGGTTTGACTTCCTAGTAGCCACATTAAGCCAGACACACTAAGTGACACTTGCATCAGGAGTCTTTGATGGCAAGAGGCCCTGGTATGCCCATACACTCTCTCTCAACAAACAAACAAACAAATAAATATATTTTTAAATCTATTTGGAGTAGAGGAGGGTTGGGAGAGGGTTTATCAAAATTTAAGATGTTATAAATGAGCCATATGGAAACCTATTTCTTTGCTAGCTAATAATATATATTAAAATATAGAGAGTTTGGGCAGAAGTCTCCTGTGGAGGTATATAATGTTGTACTCAGAAGCCATAGATTGTTACTAGGAAAATTTCAGTGCCAGAGGTGGGATACTTAACAGTGGGATGTGAGCCAGGGAGGGCCCTGATGCCCCTAAAACATTACAAACTGTTGCCAAGGCTCTTAGATCGCCACCAGAACTACATGGTAAAACCCTATTGCTGAAGACTCCACGTGATTAGGACACTGAGAAATCAGGCTGGAGCTAGGCTAGAGCCCTCCTCCCTGTTGACTAGCTGTCAGGATGCTGGAAAGAGCTGCGCAGCCTATTGGAGGTAAAAATTCATCAATGGTTCCAACCTGAATCCCTTCACTGGAACCTGCGAGCTTTACAGCTGGCCAGCCAGGCCAAATGTGCCAAGTGATGCAACAGTGCCAGGTCTGTTATGGGGGAAACCAACTGCTCTCTTGATTGGACTGGAGGCCCGCTCCACAAGAGGGAATGTTTGCCTGGTACTGAAAACCTAATTAAAAGCCTATGGCTTGGGGAATCATAAGCCCTAGGAGGGAAACTACTACTGTTGTCTGGCTAAATGGATATATAATGCCCACCAAGCTTCCCTCTAAACACTTATATTTATGCCCATATACTGATGCTACTCTCACTTTGGGTTAGAGAAGTTTCTCTTTTCAGATGGCAGTGACCGCTGCGGAGGCTCAAACCTCACCAAAGTGCTAAGAAGTAACAGTGGAGTGCTTAGTGCTAAGAGGCATTTCTATCACACCCTCCAAGGCTCAGGAAGCATTGAGGAAGAGGTGGCAGAAAGAATGTAAGAGACAAAGGAAGGGGAGGAGTGCTTACAATTCTGTCTTCCAGACACAGAGTGCTTGTGGCACTCATGACTTCACAGTGGCTGACACTACCTACACAAGGCTGGCAGCAGAGGTGAAAAAAGTGATGACATCAAAACAGAAGGGACTAGTTGAAAAAAAGAAGGGATTCAGTAAAGGGAAAAGAGAGGGTACTTGGAGGAGATTGTGATCATGGTATATTGTCTATATTTATGGAAGTTATCAATAGAAGGTTTGAAAAACCCTACTCATCCAAAGATGAACTGAACAGATAGTTCTCAAAAGAAATACAAATGGGGGCTGGTGAGATAGCTCAGCAGTTAAAGATGCTTGCCTGCAACACCTGATGGCCCGGGGTTCGATTCCCCAGTACTGACATAAGCCAGATGCACAAAGTGATGCATGTGTCTGGAGTTCGTTTGCAGAGGCAAGAGACCCTGGAACACCCATATTCTCTCTTTGTGTCTGCTTTGCTCTGTCTTGCTCTGTCTCAAGTAAATAAATAAAAAATATTTAAAAAAAAAAAGAAATACAAAGGACCAGTAAATGTTTTTATGATGTGATCAACAACCTTAGCCATCAAAGAAATGCAAATTAAAACTACTGTGGAGATTTCTCAGTGAGAATGACTATCAGCAAGTAAATAAATGAATTGAAATAAACACTGGTTAGGACAGAGGAGGCCTGATTCTCTGGTGGTGGGAGCTTAAGCTGGTATAGACACTAAGGAAGTGTGGAGTTTTCTTAAAATATTAAAAATTGAATTACATATAACTCAAGTCTTCCTCTTTGGGGCATGTACCCAATGGGCTCTATGTCACCACCGACACTTGCTCGTCAGGTTCATTTTCTCTACAGCAATAGCTAGGGAATGGAATTAGCCTAGATAGCCATAGACTTACGAATGGATGACAAGAATTTGGTATATAACACCATGGACTTGTATTCAGCAGTAAAGAAAAATGAAATTTGCAAGACAATGGACAGAACAGGAAATTACTGCATTAGATGAGGTAACCTGGACTCAGAAAGACAAATGCTGCCTGTTCTTTCTTTTCTTCCTTTCTTTATTTTATTTTATTTATTTATTTATTTATTTATTTATTTTGAGGTAGGGTCTTGCTGTAGCCCAGGTTGACCTGGAATTCACTATGTAGTCTCTCAAGGGTAGCCTTGAGCTCATGGCGATCCTCCTACCTCTGCCTCCTGAGTGCTGGGATTAAAGGTGTGCGCCACCACGCCCGGCTAATTTTTACATATGTGTTTATGTGGGAGTGAGCGTGGATGGAGGCCCGGAAAGTAGAAAGGGGCCCATGAGAGGGGGAAAAACGGAGGCCTTAAGGAAAAGGCACTGAGAGGGTGAAAGGAAAGTGGGAGAGGAAGTGTGCATGTGGGGGTGGGGCAGGAAGAAGGAGAAGAGTGGGTGGTGGGCCGACCAAAACTAAGTGTGTATTCTAATTAAAAAACTAAGCCTAGCCAAAGATTTCTAGAACTTAATAAAAAAACCCCCTAGAATTAAGCCAGTTGACTGGTTTGTCACTCGCGAAACGTGCTTTGTGTTGGTGGCACAGTTTCTCCTACGTGTCCCTTCTAGGACAGCCTCTAAGACAGTGGTGCGGGTGGGTGATGCTCCACTGGGGAAACAAAGTAGGTCTTCTCCTTCCTTCTGCTGCCTCCAGAGAGGGCAGGGGCACCTGAAGACGGTGTGAAGGACTGACTCTCCCTGACAGACTGTGCCCATGACAGTCACACTCTCTGGGCAAAATGCAGCTGTGTCTGTTAGTAACCATTTTATCAGGAAAATAAAAAATGTTCTTGAGCAAGTGGAATTTAGACATTCGAAATCAGCAGGCTCAAGAAATATTTAAAAAGGTGACTCTGCTCTGTTTGTTTCTTTCTTTTGCTTATTTCTTTACGACACACTCTTTCTCGTGTGTGAGTCTGGGCTTACCAGGGAATTCATACACGACTCAACCTTCTCACACCAGTGAACTCCGTGCAGTACGGAATATTCAGTTGTCAAATATAATGAAAGTCAAAATATAATTGCTTTGTACTTTCTCCTTATCTAAGTAAGGTACAGTGTACAAACTTTATTTAAACTTTTTGCCACTCTGAAGATAAAAAAGCAATAACAAATTTGAAAACTGATCCTATAAATCAGGGTAGACTGCTTCACACATGTGGGCCTGAGGAGCAAACATGAATACATTGTCATACATTTATTGGTTCTCTTTGATTTCTTGCTACTGGCTCCTGCTAAATTTCTATCTCAGTGATGAGCATGAAATGTCAGTATCAAGGACTGCAGAGAGGGCTCAGCGGTTGAAGGAACTTGCTTGCAAAGCCTTCCAGCTGGGGTTCAACATCCCAATACCTATGTAAAGGCAGACACACAGGGTAGCTCGTGTGTCTGGAGTTCGTCTGCAGCAGCAGGAGGCTCTGGTGCACCCATTCCCCCCTCTCTCTTTGAAATAAATACATATCATTTTTTTATAAAAAATCTAAATTCCCAGCACTGAGGAAGCTGAGATAGAAGGATTGCCATGAGTTTGAGGCCAGCCTGGACTACATAGTGAGTTCCAGGTCAGCCTGAGCTAGAGTGAGATCCTGTCTGAAAAATAACAAGTGTTAACTGTTTCATCTTAACAAACCAGTAGAAACTGCTCTACGCTCAGAGTATTGGCACAGCAAACACTAACAGTGTGGACTTTGTGACTCCTCCGATGGCTCTTAGACATGTCAGCTCCTCATGGTGCCCTGAGAGACAGCTAGAGTCAATTCCAGAGCAGGCGCCGGCAGGTTCAACCACTGCTCATCATGGTCCTGCAGCCAATAACACTGCTCCTCCCCGTCATCCCGAGCAGACTCCCGAGGGGCCTAACACAGACTGCTGACCCTCATCCCAAAACTCTGGGCTCAGCAGGCCTGGGCTGGGCCTGAGCAAGTGCATTTCTGGCAGGATGGGCAGCGAGGTGGATGCTGCTGGTCTGTGAGCACTCTCCGTGAGCCGGGGCCCAAGCATCATGCTCCCTCTTCATTACACACGGTAGTGCTGCCTCAGGCCACACTGTAGACGTGACGTGGGAGACCATCCACTCTCAAGATCCTTCCTCCTCCTGAAAGAGCCAAAACCAGAAGGAGGCTGAGCACAAGCTCATGTTCAGCGGTCCCGCGGACTAGTTCCTCCCTCCGAGAGTTACCAGTTGAGGCTGAGAAGCACAGTCGCGGAAAGATCAAATCCAGAGTAGCAGGGTTTGAGACGACAGCTACTTTATATAAACTCATGGCTACCCAACCTATCCTCTGTTTTGATTTTTTTTTTTGTTTTGTTTTAGAGAGAGTGGGAAAGAGAGACAAAGAGAGAGACAGAGAGGACAGAACTGGCACACCAGGGCCTCAGCCACTGACACTGAACTCCAGACACTTGCACCACCCAGTGGGCAGGTACGACCTTGCACTTGACTCACCTTTGTGTGTCTGGCTAACATGGGATCTAGAGAGTCGAACATGGGTCCTTAGGCTTCGCAGGCAAGCACCTTTAACTGCTAAGCCATCTCTCCAGCCCCAACCTGCTCTCTTTAACCACATAAACAAAATAAAATCCCCATTTCCTGGAGCTGACTCCAACATGTGCTCATGACAGGCTCAGACTAAAAGCAGAATCCTGCTACCTTTTAAACAGGGCCTGTCTAAAGCTTATCAATTCTAACTTTCCAGTTCTAGTTCTCCATATCCTTGTCCAATGTGGGGAACTGAAACATTTCCCATCCTGCTAATTAGACTGAAAAAAAAAAAGACTTGCTTCACAAAGTAATACTAACCACTACCATGGCCTGCCTCCCACAAAGCTAGAAAGCCACGAATGAAGATGTGTGTAATCAAAGCATCCAACCTCTGTGAATGAATAATGCATAAGGCTTAGTCTGCACAAATAAAAACCACTTTCCTATCTCTTTCAAGTGGACCAAGTGGATAAAAAGTTCCCAAAGACTAATGTCCTTACCCGCCACCCCTGACTTCTGGTCACCATGAACTGCCATTCTGTTGTGCATAGACAATTTTAAATCCTTGCTTCACAAAGTAAAAATACTAGATAAGCTGGGGAACTAGGTTTGGGAACCTCTTGCATTTGGGTTTTTATTTTGTATTTCAATTATCACATTCTGGGTACAAGGGGTACACGCTGAACTGGGAAGATGGAATTAGTTATATAACCTGGTCTATGGTTGGGTTGTATCTCCTTTTCTGGGGCAAGGAACAAATACTAAAAGAAAGACCCACACTGAGGGAGCCAAAGATTATCAAGCCAATGAGTCCCTGAGGATTGTAGCTGCGAGAACCAGATACAAGAAAGACAAGCAGGTGAGACTGGACGCCGTGATCAGACTGGTTTTTCTCGCCCCAAACAATAATAGTGACCTCCCATCCTGGGTCTCTCAAATTCGCCCTTCTCTTCAGAAAAGAAAGAAAGAAAAAAGAATAGAAAAGAAAAAAAGAAACTGTGTCAGGTATCTGAAAAGGCTGAATTTTTATGTGCATGGAAAATCCAACAGGGTTTCATAGCATCATCAGTCCATTAAAGAGATGTTTATCCTGGACCTTGGAGCTGGACCAATTACTGTGTCCAGATCTTGTTTCTAGAACTCCAGCATTTGGTTAACAATGCAAGCAACATTGTGGAGATCCATCAGAAAAACTTCCAAATGAAAATAATAATAAAAAGAGAACAAGTCATGGGAGACTTTACTTAAACTTCTGGCTATGATGCCTTCATCTAACCCCACCCCTTTACCCAAGAAAAATGAAAAAGAATCATTGTCAAAAGCCCAAGCCTGTTTGAAGTCATCTAAGTGCCAGTAGCCAGGCAACACATGATAGGTCATGTCCAAGATCTCAGAGAGGAGGAAAGGCACTGAGGTGAGCTGATGTTTGTTGCCATTGTGTTATTTCAGAGCACTTGTGAATTCCTGCCACAAAGTGTACACCAAACAGAAGTAGCCCAGAGCCTAGTGCACTATCGCTGACTAAGGATAAGAGAGTTCAAAGAATAATAATAAGGAATTCAAGGACTTGATGGGGGATGGTCCCCAGAGCAGAGAGGCTACCTAGAAGTGAATATGTAAATCTGAACTCATAAGAGTTTGGGTTCACTTTTCAACTTCAAGTTCTGGCTGTCTCGAACAGCAATATTGGCATTTGAGATATTTGCTAAGTATAAAGATCTATATACATGGGACAGGACGCTTAAAAAGCAGGCAGAAAGAACCCATTTAGAGGGTTCATAGAAAAGCAGAATTTTTGGCAGTCTCACAATGCCAGGGGCTGAAAAATGAGAGATCAGAGCCTACCAAGGAAGAGAGCCTGACACTCTCAGCTGAAGTCCTGAAGAGGCTCAAGTGCAGTAGAAAGGGAAAACCAGACATGGATGAGGCTTAGCAAACCCCGAAGCCCAGCCTCTTCTGGAAACAAAGATGGGTGATTGGCCCACACTGACTTCCAGAGGACCATTAAAATCAGTCTGAAAGGAACTAACCACCTCTATAGCTGTTTTCTTAAATAATGAAGAAAATTAATGAAGAACAAGTTGTCAAGAAATGAAATTCCAGGAAATGAAGTGGAGAAAACAATCAAGGGAATAAAAGGATGATGGAAGCAGACCCAGAGGTGATCAAGATCCTGTCATTGTTAGGCATGGCCTCTGAATCCAGGCTTATATAAAGAGAGCAATAAATCACAAGTCCAACTAGCTCCAGGGCCTAGAACTGGTTTACCATTTGAAACATCAATCTCTTTCTCTCTTTCTCTCACTCTGTTTTGGAGGCAAGCCCAATAGACTGGCCTTTTTATTTATTGTGTGAGAGAGAGAGTGTGTGTGTGAGAAAGAACTGGTATGCAGGGCCTCTGGCCATGGCAGTAAAACTCCAGATGCACAGGCTCCCTTGTGTGCATGTGCAGCCTTGCTTGCTTGTGTCGCTGTGTATCTGGCTTACATGGAACCTGGAGAGTCAAACATGAGTCCTTAGTCATTGCAGACAAGCACCTGAACCACTAAGCCATCTCTCCAGTCTAGAAAAATATCTTTTTAAATGGATGGATCTGGAAAGGATTATACTAAGCGAGGTAACCCAAGCCCAGAAAGCCAAACATCGCATGTTCTCTCTCATGTGTGGATCCTAGGTACAAATTTATAGACTTGTCTGTGAGCTGGAACCAAAAATCAGTAGCAGAGACCTATAAGCTAGAAAAAGTCTATAAGGGAGGGAGGAGAGGGAAAGACTTTAGGGGATGTTACTGTATATATGCAAGTAGAAGAACAGATTACAGGAAAGGCCTAAGCTAGGTCAGGGGAAGAGATTATATAAAAGAAGGGTGGGGGGAGGGTCTATCAAAATTCAAGATATTCTGAATAAGATATATGAAAATCTACTTTCTTGAACAATGGCACATCCAGAAACCATAGATTGTTACTAGAAAATTTTCTGTGCCAGGGATGGGATACCTTCCAGTGAGTTGTTGGCCAGGGTGGTCCCTGTTGCCTCTAAAACATTATAGCTATTTCCAAGGCCCTTGGTTTCCCATAAGAAAGAGATGGTAAGACCCTATTGCTGAAGACTTCACATGCCTGAGTGGCAAAGTCACTGAGAAATCAACATGGTGCTGAGCAGAAAACCTTCTCCCTGTAGTCCAGCCAACTGAAAGCTGGAAAAAGCTGTACTGTATGTAGCCTTATGGGAGACAGAAGTCACGAGTGTTAAGAACAGTGGACACTGGAAGCCTCAAATTTGGCCAGACAGGCCAAGTGACTGAACGAGTGCAATAGTGGCAGGTCTGCTCTGGGGGAAACCAGCTGCTCTCTAATTGGACTGAAGGTCCAGTCTGTGGGAGGGAATACGTGCCTGGTACTGAAAACCTAATCAAAAGCCTATGGCAGGGGAGGTCATGAACCTTAGGGGTATAAAGCCTGCTCTTGTCTGGCTAAATGCATATATTACTCTCACCAAATTGCCCTGGAAGCACTACACTTAATGCTCATACTCATATATTAATGCTAATCTCACTTCTGGTTAGAAAAGCTTCTCTTTTCAGATGGTGATGACCACTGGGATGGCCCAAAAGGCAACATAGTGCTGAAAAGAAAGGACAGAGAAGTGTCCAGCACTGAAACATCTCACACCCCCTAAGGTTCGGGGTCCATTGCGGAAAAGGTGGCAGAAAGAATGTAAGAGCCAAAGGAAGGGTACCACTCCTTACATACAACTGTCCAGACAGAATTTGGCCTCGATATCCAGACCTCGCAGTGCCTAGCAATACCTACATAAGGCCCTCATAATAGGAGAAAACGATGATGACATCAAATTAAAAGAGAGACTAATGGAGAGAGGGAGGAGCTATGACAGAGAGCAGAGTTATCAAGGGGAAAGCGGGGGAGGGGAGAGAAATACCATGGTTTGTTGTCTGTAAGTATAGAAGTTGTCAATATATATATATATACATATTTTAAAAATTTTATTTATTTGAGAGAGGCAGAGAGAGAGAGAGAGAGAGAGAGAGAGAGAGAATGAGCACACCAGGGCCTCCAGCAAATGTAAATGAACTCCAGACACATGTGCCACCTTGTGCATCTAGCTTATGTGGGTTGTGAGAAATCAAACCTGGGTCCTTTGACTTGGCAAGCAAGAGCCTTAACTGCTAAACCATCTTTCCAGCCCTGAAAATCTCTTAATAGACAGTCATGTTAACACTATAAAGGAGAAAATAATATAATCATCCCTAATCATGAAAAATTTCAAAAAATATATCAGGTTTTATATCAATTCCTAATTTACAAAAGCTTTTAGACAATGTAAAAGATAATTCCATTAATCCAATCTAGTATCTATAGAAATGTTTACATCAGCTGGCCGTGGTGGCGCATGCCTTTAATCCTAGCACTTGGGAGGCAGAGGTAGGAGGATTGCTGTGAGTTCGAGGCCACCCTGAGACTACATAGTAAATTCCATGTCAGCCTGAGCTAGAGTGAGACCCTACCTCGAAAAACAAAATAAGAAAAAAGAAAAGAAATTTTTATATCAATCATATTAAAGGTAACACATCCCCCAAGATATAATAAATCTGAGGGATGGAGAGATGGCTCAGCAGTTAAAGACACTTTCTTGGAAACCCTAATGGCTGGGGTTTAATTCTCTAGTACTCACATAAAGCTAGATACACAAAGTGGCGCATGGAGTTTATTTGCACTGGCAGGTGGCCCTGGTGCACCTATACTCACTTTCTCTTTCTCTCTGTCTGACTCTTTCTATCTCTCTCAAATAAGTAAATACTTAAAAATATAAATCTGAGTGGATTTCAACACTGTACTAGATATTCTAGATAGCACAATATAAAAAGAGAAATTAGAAGAAATAAAAGTGATATTTCTAGGTGATATGATTATATTCACAGAAATTCCATAAGATTATATACATAAAAATATCAGAATTTAACATATAAATTTTCAAGATATCTGGATACAAGATCAATATACAAAACTATTTGTAGTTCTACACGTGTGGATAAACCAGCTAGACACTAAAATAAAAAAAATAAGTAACACCACTTATAATAACATCAAAACTTCAATATCCAAAATTAATTCAGTAAATAAGTACCATACTCTTAAACATTACACTCAATAATGGCACCTTGAAAATTCTTCCCAAATTGCTCTCTAGATTTAATATAATACAATTTTGTTTTTGTTGTTGTTATTTTTGAAGGAGAGTCTCGTTCTAGCCCAGGCTGACCTGAAATTCAATATGTAGTCTCGAACTCACAGCCATCCTCCTACCTCTGCCTCCCAAGCGCTGCGATTAAAGTTTTTTGAGAGACATGTTTAGTATATGAATCATGGTTCTGTTTGGTCATGTCTCTGTAAAAATTTTTGGTTGGATTTCAGGGGAATCTCTTTGACTTGTACGAATATAAAATTTAGTTAAGAACAGGAAAGGGATAATCAAATGAGACCTGAAGCTAATAAAACATTCTTTTAAATATATTTTTTTATTTACTTATTTGCTAACAGAGAGAGGGAGGATGAATATGGGCGAATCAGGGCCTCTTGCTGCTGCCAACTCCAGATGCATGTGCCACTTGGTACATGTGGCTTTACATGCACCCTGGGGAATCAAACCCAGGTCGGGCGTCCTTAAGTGCGGAGCCATCTCCTCCGCACCCAAATAACTTCTTTAAAGGCCTAACATTGCTGGATTAATCTAAAATATTGCTATGGTTCCAGTGTGAAATGCCCCTGCAGGCTTATGCATTTTAACACTTTTTTTTCCCTGCTGGTGGTGCTGTCTGGGGGTGTTGTGGGGCCTTTAGGAGGTAAGGCCTGGCAGGTGGAAGTATGCCCCTGGGGCTGGGCTCATGGGGTGCAGCCGGCTCGGGTTCCTGGCAGCCCCTCTCTCTTCTTCCAGATCTGTGGAGGCGTGAATAGCTGTGGCCCAACTTCTGCCACAGGAGGAACCAGGCTGTCACGCCTCCCCTGCCATGCAGGTGTGAGCCAGAATGAGTCCAAGCTCTTCTAACTTTCTTCTTGTCAAGTATCTGGTCACAGCGATGAGAAAGGAATTAACAAATCAGTCTTGAGTACACGTGGAAAGCACTAGCCACCAGCACGCTGCTCTTCAAGGTCAAAGGGATTCAGGACAACCTGCACTCCCAGCCGGGGGCCACAGCTCACAGTGAAGCTCGTATTTATCATTACCATTATTATTATTATTAGCTTTTTTTGTTTTGTTTTTCGAGGTAGGGTCTCACTCTAGCCCAGGCTGACCTGGAATTCACTCTGTAATCTCAGGCTGGCCTCGAACTCACTGTAATCCTCCTACTTCTGCCTCCTGAGTGCTGGGATTTAAAGGCGTGCATGGGGAGATGGCTGGATGGATAAAAAGCCTTGCACACAAGCATGGGTACCTGAGTTGGATCCCCTGTACCTACACAAAAGGAGGACTCTATAGGGGCACCTGTAATCCCACTGTGCCTGTGGTGAGAAGGCCGGCGGGGACAGGAGCAGCTCGGGCCTCAGGGGTCAGCTAGCGGTGAGCGGTGAGGAGGAGACGCTGCCTCAGACAAAGGGAACGCCTTCCTTCCCACGTGACTTGCACCTAGAACCCACGGAGATACTCTCACTACAACCTGTGGGTGGTTGCGGACCTTTCCATGACTTCTGCTGTGTCTCGGGACACACACACTCTCTCTTTCTCTCTTTCAGGCTTTGAATCAAATCCTGTGTTCTCTGATCTTGGTGAACACCGTCTGTTGGATTAGCCGCTCCTTCCGTTCTCAGCTTACCTGCTCCAACTGCTGAGCAGCCACACACACGTGCTTCTGCAGAGTGTCTGGCACAGTCTACCTGCCAAGAACCTTCACTGGCCCTCCCTGGGTCAGTTTTCCCAACAGTCTTTTATATGGGAAGGCCTAAGCCAGTGTGTCTTCTGCCCTCAGCTGAGGATACCATTCAGCACATAACAACTTGACTTTCTTTCTTTTTCACAGAGGCCAACTATTTTGCAACACAAACATTTGTGAAATTAAGCGAAAACAGCAAATGCTACAAAAATTCACTTAAGCCCAGATTAGACAACTAAGTTTCCTCTATGCCTGGAGAAGGGTTTTCAGCCAAGACACCCCAAGACGGTGCAGATGGGGAGGTCAGTCCTTCTGCAGAAGGAGTCCTGCGGCTCAGTCTGGAGGCCCGAGAAGAACATTTGGAAGCCGCAGGAGGCCTGGGCTCCTGGCCCACAGATAAGAACCTGGAGCCCTTCGTAAGCGTGAGAGTCCCTCAATTCTCCTAGCATTCTCCTTTTCCTATGTACAAGAATTAAACGCATCCAACTGTCAAATCTCCCATCTTGGAAAGCCGAGAGCCGACAGCTCCCTGCTTCGACAGAGGCCCATCCAAGGTTGGGACCATGTAGGATTTTTGTTTTCCAAACTCACTGCTGGCCCTGAGGAAGTATGTCACCACTACCCTGAGTGCAAGGCAGCTGTTCATTTTTGGCTGGAGTTCAGTATAAATCTCACAAGGTTCTGCTAGCTCTCACTTTAAAAAAAAAGTAATAATAATTTTGAAAAATTCCGTACTCACTATACTCCCAGTCTTGTGTTTTTACTATAACACTTTTCCTGAAGGAGAGGAAAAACCATGTATTCCAAACAAACTTCTCAGCCAGAAAGGTACACACAAGTTATTTCCACCAGAGAAATAGAATGGAACAAGTAATTGGGCAGACTGAAGAGTCAACGGCTACCTGCAAAGCAAAAAAAAAAGGAATCCAATTTCTCCAAAGTATCAAAAGATGACTATTTACAGCAAATGCTCTGAGCTCGAAAGCAGGCCCTGCGTACCAAAGCCATTGGAAAATACTCATATTTAAGAATAAAGTCAGGCATCCGAAAACTTCCTTCTTGTTCTGAAATTTTGGTGCCTTATAACCATGCCTCAGTGGCTGTATTTACTCGTTATTTACTGCTGCAGCTAAGGTCACCTGCCATTCTTCTTCCAGTTCGTGATCCTCTTTGATCTCAGTGTGCCTGTGGGGACAGCCCACACACAGATGGCTGTATGCAAAAGAAACCAACATCATTCCTACACCTTTGGAAATGCCTGGCAAGTCAACAGACTTCCAAGGCCAAAAGGAGAATCTGGACTTGGTTCCTGAGACCAAAGGTGACAGCTGGTTGGGGTGCTGCCGCAACCCCACCCCCTCAGGAGCAGAGGCAGGAGGACCAGAAGTCTGAAGGTAGCCTGGCTTCATAGCAAGACTGCGTTTTTTTAAAAGCCAAACAAAAATCAAAAACAGGGATTGGAGAGATGGCTTAGCGGTTAAGGCACATGCCTATGAAACCTGAAGACTGATTCTACAGGTCCCATGTAAGCCAGATGCACAAGGTGGCACATGCATCTGGAGTTTGTTTGCAATGGCTAGAGGTCCTGGTGTACCCATTCTCCCTCTCTCTCTCTCCCCCTCTCTCTCCCTCTCTCTGTCCCTAATAAATAAATAAAAATAAAATCTTTTTTTAAAAAATCAAAACGCAGGCTAGAGGTGGCTTAGTGGTTAAGCCACTAGCCTGCAAAGCTAAAGAACCTGGGTTTGATTCCCCAGGACCCATGTAAGCCAGATGCATAAGGTGGCAAATGCACCTGGAATTCATTTGCGGCAGCTAAAGGCCCTGCCATGCCCATTCTCTCTCTCTCTCTCTCTCTCTCTCTGCCTCTTTCTTTCTCTCTGCCTCTTTTTCTCTCAAATATAAATAAAATTAAAAATATTTTTTAAAAATTAAAAAAAATCAAAAAGTAAAGATGAGAAGTCCTTATGAGTCTGTAAGTGTGGGGTCCCCTCCCCTATACATCCTCTTCCTTTCATTCTCATTAGAGTCTGTAAGTGTGGGGTCCCCTCCTTTGTATGTCATCTTCTTTGCATTCTTATCTTTGTGTGGACTATGTAATTGGCACAGACATTAGCATCTTAATTGGCACCTTGTAAACTTCAGGGATGCTAATCTACGTATCATGTGTTCCATGCTCAATGAATCACATACTAAACTGACCCCTACATACTAAGCAAACGTCAAAGCGCTTGACTTCCTTTGTGCGTGTGACAGATTTGAGCTGACCACCGCACTCTTTCGCCCCTCTCCCCTTTCCAGCTTCCAGGAAGCACTTCGTAGGAACTTCTTCTTTATTGCTAGTCAGCCCCAAGGATATATTTCATTGTAACTTTTTTTTTCTAAAACAGCCTAGAAATGATTTTAGAAAAGAAGACTAATATAGCCATATGGAAGACAAAAGGCAATCTATCATTCCTTTGTATCCAAATGGTAACACAGACACACATGTACTCAAGGGTAATCATGTGTATGTGTATAGTACATACACACATGTATAACTTCGTAGTCATGTGAATTAGAATCACTTATAGGTATCATTCTATAATTTTAATGTGTCTGTTAATTTTAGCCACCCTCAACCATCATCGAAACTGGGAACCAAACAATAGTGCAATACAGTTTACCCCCATAAACCGGAGTCGACTGATCACAAAGGAAGAACCATTCACTGGCTTGCTTAGGAAGAGATGCCTATTTGGAAAACCAACTTAACAGCCAAAGGTCTTGCCGGCTGAAGTACCCTCTGGCATACCCAGCTGTCATCGTTAAGGATTGCCCCTGAATTCTAATCACCTTCTACAGATACCTGGGGTCGTGTGAGGAGAGAGGGTGGGGAGTGGGCCCAGCCCCACCTCGTGGGCTTCCTTGAGCCTTCATACCTGTGCTGGTGCTCCTGTAAGACTTGATAAATGCTGATAAGAAAAGTTTGGTTTTTAAAACTGCCCACAACACAGTCCTTGTAGATGCGGAGCTCTGCAGCCGTCACCGCCTCACCCTCAGGAATCTGGGATAAGTTGAACTTGAACTCTTTGTGGTGTCGCTGGCGAGGGGAGAACTCCTTGTCGTACTCCACTATAGGATCAAACAAGAGAGAGTGACAGCTATTGTTACTTGACTAAGCGCCACGGAACATTCCCCCGCTTCAGTTCACAAGGTTACCAGGTGCCAGGGGAGGATTCGCGCGACCTGGGGCTGCGGAGCTTCGGGCTGTACTGTTTAAGTACTGTAGTTTCCACACACTCAGCCCAAAGGAAAGAGAGTGAGTGTGGAGAAAGACGAGAGGGTGAGTGAGGTGGTAAGAACCTGTGTCCTGGCCCCATGCCCTCCTGACCCCTTCCAGCCCCATTGCTCAGCGCTGCTCCTCTCCTCCGTTTTCTTCACGGGCCACGGGCCACCCTCTGCAGCCCACATGACCATGGGTGGCCGGGAGCTGAGCTTGGGTGGGGGCAACATGAGGGGGGACAGTGCATTTTCCCTATGTCTGAAGTCCCAGGGGTCCCCAAAGTTTGTTTATTGTTCACTGGAAATTTCTGTTGAGGAATTTAGGGGAAGGCCTCACAGAATACAGAAACCTCCACTGAAGTGCTGATGGCCTAAGGGGTGGGGTCCCCTGTGCCCGGAGTTGTTGACGCCTCATTTAATCTGCCAGTGGATCCCAAGCCAGAGAGAGAGAGGACGTGTGAGGAAATCACCATCAGCGTCATGTGCTATTTTATAACAGTTTACATTGAAAAGAAAATTTGGGAAAGGATGTAGTCAAAATGATGTTTTTTCCTTAAAATATGAAAGGAACCTAGCTCCCGTCTGCAGATACATGGATAAAGAGAATGAGGATATATGCAAGATACAATACGCTTTAGTTTTAAAAATAAATGTCTGCTGTCTGTTAACACGGACGGAGCACGCAGACAACATAGGAAGCACAGTGAGCCCGTACACAAAGACCAGCACTGGACCATCCCACTCCTGCGTAGCATCTGTTTCCTGGAAGCAGGGAGCAGGACGCCGGCTGCGGGGGGCAGGGCAGGGTGAAAGGGATTTGAAGAGCTAGTGGGAGCAAGAAGGTTCCAGTCTGCAGGAAGAACTCACTCTACAGAGCCGATGATGGACAGCGTGGAGACCAGTTGATTACCCTGATGGACAGTGTGCAGACTGAATGAAATACACTCGGGAGATCGAGACTGTAAATGTGTTTGCTCCCCACCCCCGAAATTAAAGAGAAAAAAAGCAAAGCAAATGTGGTAGTCTATCCGCTCAGCAGTGGTCACCACTTTACAACGGACTGGGAGATGGGAACCTGCTTGTACCGCTTCAGTGTAGATAATTTTCGTTTGTCAATTACATCGCTAAAAAAGCCAGTAAGTTGAGCCAGGCATGGGGGTGCACGCCTTTAATCCCAACACCTGGGAGGCAGAGGTAGGAGGATTGCCATGAGTTCAAGGCCACCCTGAGACTACATAGTGAATTCCAGGTCAGCCTGGGCTAGAGCAAGACCCTATCCTGAAAACAAAAACAAAAGCCAATAATCTTTTTTCAACAAAATCTCTTTTCTACATGAAGATAATGTATGAAAATTCATACTTGCTGATTCTCATGTTTGGAGTCAGCTTTCAATTTGTTATATACAGTACTATGTGAGAGAAATTAAATCAAACCCCAGATGCTTAATTCACAGTTACTGTATAGAAAGAAAACAGGTGGGGTTCTGCTTCCACCCAAATCCCTGAATATTTTCCCCAAAATGAACAAACTCTTCTGTCCTGCTGCTACTGGGGTTTTGTATTTGTTGTTATTTAGGGATTTCTGAGACAGGAACTTGCTATGTAGTCCAGGCTGACCTTGAACCTCCAGCAGTTCCTCTTGTGCCTTCTGAGTGTGGGGTGACAGGCGCACCCTACCATCCCTAACCCTGTTTGCTTTTTCCTGATGGTAACCCCAAAGAGACTTCACAAGCAGGTTAATCTTCCCTCACAGTTTTCTTGGGCTTAAAACAAAACTCAAACTACCCCTTTAACTTCCCAGTTCTTCCCACACGCATTGGTTTCTATGGTCACCAGGTAAAGCCTATAGGGTCTCACTCTAGCTCAGGCTGTCCTGGAATTCACTATGTAGTCTCAGGGTGGCCTCGAACTCATGGCGATCCTCCTACCTCTGCCTCCCAAGTGCTGGGATTAAAGGCATGGGATTTAGCACTTAAAAAAAAAAAAAAAAGCCCAGTAACTCCAGAAGAACAGCAGTCCTCAATGATACTCACAAAGTTAAACCATCTACGATCCAGGGTTTTCACTAAAGAATTTCTAAAATTGCTGTGTAATTATGTAACAAATATTCTATATTTGAGCAGTTTCCTTTTTCTAAGTTTTAAGGCTCAAAAGGGACAAGCTTTGGCTGAGGTAAAAGCTTCAATGTGAATAAAATGGCTCAGGCAGAAAGAAAACCATAGTTTGGCCCAAGAAGACCATGGATTTACTAAGGAGTGACTGAGAATAAGAAGCGACATTGTTGCAGAGTTCACCCAAGGACGGCCGCAGAGGAGGCCGCCCCTTTCCCTATGACCTGATCTGCCTTCCAAGTTTGCCACATTATCGGTGTTAGTCAAAAATGACTCCTTGGCATGTGGGTAATCACATTAGTATATCTTTGTATTGTGTTAGAAAGTTTGAGTTACAAAACTGCAGTTTGGGTCAATCACTTGGAATATTATAAAACATTTTTTCAATGAAATCTGGCTTGGGAAAAAAAATCACAACAATTTCTGAAATGGCCCTGAATGCACTTCTGCTGCCATTTTGTGCTATGTATTTATGCAAGGTGGTATTCTCTACATTGACAATTATAAAATCGAAATATTGATCAACTCTGAAAAACATTAAAAGTACTCTATGTCCTACAATATCAGATATTCAGCCGAGACTTAGTTCTTTATGTAAAAAAAAGCAAGCACCACCATCTCGTAGCATGAAAATTTACTTTCATTTTTAATTAATGGCAAAAATCATATGGACAGCAAATAACTGCTTTAAAATAAATGCATTTGGGATGGAGAGATGACTCAGTGGTTAAGGCACTTGCCTGCGAAGCCTAAGGATCCATGTTCTACTCTCCAGGTCCCACATAAGCCAGACACAAGGTGATGCAAGTGTGCAAGGTCACACATGCACACTAGGTGCATGCATCTGGAGTTCGGTTACAGCTGGAGACCCTGGCGTGCCAATTTTCTCTCTCTCTCACTCACTCACTCACTCACTCTTGCTCTCTCACATTAAAAAAAAAAAAGGCCAGTGTGTTGGGCTTGCTTCAAAAAAATTAAAAGCATATGCCTTTATGATTTATTATCAGTAAAAAAAAATGAATCTAATCTGATTTCCCAAAGAGATTCCTACCTCAGCCTCCCGAGTGCTGGGATTAAAGGCATGCACCACCACACCTGGCTAGAGGAACGTGGTCATCTGTCTTTGGTGAGGAGCACCACCTGCAGTCTGTCCCCCACTCCCATCCCAGCTGGCTCTGCAACTTGTTTGGACCATGGAATACTGAAGCCAGGGAGTGGAAGGACTTCCTAGGCTGTTATAAGCATTAAGTATCCTTACATGGTTGCCTTAGAAAAGATAGGTACCATGTATGAAGTCTGATTCCCAATCCTTTAATCCCAGCACTCAGGGTAGACTGAGGTAGGAGGATCAAAGAGAGTTCCAGGTTAGCCTGGGCTACATGAGACCCTGCCTTGAAAGAGAGAGAGAAAGAGGATGGAGGAAGGGAAGGAGGAAGGAAAGAAGGAAGGAAGGAAGGAAGGAAGGAAGGAAGGGAGAGAAGGAGAAAGAAATTGAGTCTGGCACCCAGAAACCTTCATGTGGTAAGCAAGCCCAAACTAGAACAGTGGAAAGAGAAGCAAAAGGGAGTGTCAAAGATGGAGAAAGAGAGAGAAAGAGGGAGAGAAAGAAGAAGATTGTACAATCACTTCTCAACCATGTCAGTTAAGGCACTAGTGCTATTGTTATGAAAAAAGCCACATTATTCATTCATGTGTTCTTTTGTTTGTTTGAGACAGGCTCTTATATAGCTCAGGCTGGCCTAGAACTCCTGATCTTCCTGCCTCTACCTCCCAAGTACCAGGATTACAAGAGTGCACCAGCACACCCATCGAAGGAAGCCATCCTGGATGTCCAACTGATTGGAGCTTTGGATGGCTCCCACCACAGCCACTGTATGACTGAATTTTTAAAATTTAATTGATTTATTTTTTTATGTTTTGAGAGTAAGAGAGAGAGGAGGGAGAGAGAGACAGAGAGAGAGAGAGAGAATGGGTGCGCCAGGAACTTCAGCCTGCTGCAAACGAACTCCAGACACATGTGCCCCTTGTGGCTCATGTGCGACATTGCGCACTTGCATCGCTGTGTGTCTGGCTACATGGGACCTGGAGATTTGAAGATGAGTTTTTAGGCTTTGCAGGCAAGTGCCTTAACCACTAAGTCATCTCTCCAGCCCCTAATGTAATTTTTTTTTGAGAGACCTTGAACAAAAAGCATCTTGTTGAGCGCAGTCATTTTTCAGGGCTAAGACAGGATAAGGTATCACTGTTATTGGCCACTACATTTAGGAGAGTTGTTTTGCAGTAACAAGTAACACCCACAAGAAAAGGAGAGAGGACAAAAGAAGCTAAGAGAGGAAGAAGAGAGACGGAGAATGTGACCATGCTAGGAAGGGTGAGGTGGTCATGTTTACAGATACAGATTATCCAATATCAGGAAGAATCCGGAGCCAGGTATGGTGGTTCACACCTGTGATAGCCGCCCTGAAGAAAGGAAGTGCAGGTAGGAGTGTCATGAGTTTAAGAACATCGAGGGCTAAGACCTTATCTCAAAAAATGAAAGAAAAAAAGTAAAAAATTTGGCAAATACAGATAAATATAAAAAGATCAAGATCATAAATTGAGAAAACAGAAGCATGGTCCAAAGTTTACTTTATTCTAATGTGAATCACCACCCCTTGCCTGATAGGGGCATTTTTCCTTTTCTCCTCTACCAAGACAGCATTGTTTTGAAGCACTCTGAGCGTTCTTTTCTTCTATCCTTTTTAGAGGAGAATCATGGTCTCCACAGCCCCATGAAGCTCTCACTACTTCCTACCTCCTTCAGCCAATTCCTTACCCTTTTCTTTCTTTCTTTTTATTTATTTATTTATTTATTTGAGAGTGACAGACAGAGGGAGGAAGAGGCAGAGAGAGAGACAGAGAGAGAGAATGGGCGCGCCAGGGCATTCAGCCACTGCAAACGAACTCCAGACGCGTGCGCCCCCTTGTGCAACTGGCTAACGTGGGTCCTGGGGAATCGAGCCTCGAACCGGGGTCCTTAGGCTTCACAGGCAAGTGCTTAACCACTAAGCCATCTCTCCAGCCCTCCTTACCCTTTTTTGACCTTGTCGCACACCTGGCTCCAGCAGAGCCACCTGTCCCTTCCCAGGATGTTCAGCTGCCATCACTGAAGCTTTGCATGGAGTTCCTTATTTCTGTCCTATATTTTTCCACCTAAAATTGTATTTATGCAATTTATACAACCTGCTAATGGCTCACAGGGAAACGTGGCATAAACACAACTAGGTTACTGCTTCCATGTGAATCTGAAGACCGTAGGTAGAATAGTCTTTGGGTTTGAATGCAAAATGTCCTTCCATAAACTCGCAGGTTTGAACACTTGGTCTTTAGCTAATGATGGTGTTTCAGAAGGTTATGGAAACTTGAGGAGGAATCTTTCAGGAGGAAGTGGATCATTTGGAGCCTTGGGTCTTTATAGCTCAGCCCTACTTCCTTTCTGGTCTCTGCTTCATACCTGCTGATGGACGTGACAGCTGCCTCACAGTCTTTCTTCCATGGCTTCCCTATCATGAACTGTGTCCCTTCTTAAACTGAGCTGAAAGAAACCTTGCCTTACATCTGGTAGTTTGTCACAGCAACAAGAACTAAGACGACTAGTAACGTCCTAGTGAACTAGCCGTTCAGGCAGTATGTTTCCGGACTCTTCAAGTGTGGGGCCATTTTGAAATGGGAAGGACAAGGACCTATTCTATTCCTCTAGCATGGGTCCTTTCCATGGCCACCTGTGAGTGACAGTTAAGTAGTAGAGAGTTGATGAAGTCTCACACTGCCACACTGGTTTGAGAGCTCAGCTTCCTTATTTTTTTTTAAATATATATATATATATTTATTATTAGTTGAGAGAGAGAAAGAGGCAGATAGAGAGAGTGGGCACGCAAGGGCCTTCAGCCACTGCAAATAAACACCAGATGCATGGGCCACCTTGTACATCTGGCTTATGTGGGTCCTGGGGAATCAAACCTGGGTCTGTTGGCTTTGCAGGAAAGCACCATAACTGCTAAGCTGTCTCTTCAGTCCAGCTTCCTTTTATATTTATATGATGCTGAAGATATATTAAAAATTTCAGTATTAGATGGGAATAACCTTCTTTGTTTTTTTTTTTTTTTGAGGTAGTGTCTCACTCTAGCCCAGGATGACCTGGAATTCACTCTGTAGTCTCAGGGTGGCCTTGAACTCATGGCGATCCTCCTACCTCTGCCTCCTGAGTGCTGGGATTAAAGGCATGCACCACCATGCCTGGCTCATAACCTTCTTAAGATTATGTGAGACCATCTATACAAAATAGCCACTGGCATAG
The DNA here is from genome assembly GCA_036346955.1 of Dipus sagitta. NCBI lineage: Eukaryota > Metazoa > Chordata > Mammalia > Rodentia > Dipodidae > Dipus > Dipus sagitta. The sequence goes on from CM070786.1 coordinate 63,646,868, forward strand.
CCTAAATGCACTGACTTCAGCTATTATCTGAGAATCCAGCCTTCTGACTTGAGAATATGTCTTTGCTGAGTAATTCAATATTACTTGGGCTGGAGAGATGGCTCAGAGGTTAAGGCAATTGCTTGCAAAGCCTGATGGCCTGAGTTCACTTTCCCAGTACCCACTTAATGCCAGATGCACAAAGTGGCACATGGATCTTGAGTTTGTTTGCAGAGACAAAAAGTCCTGGTGTACCTATTCCCTCTCTCACTTTCTGCTTACAAATAAACAATAATAAATTTAAAAAAGAAAAACTACTTATGCATTTCTAGGTACTGTCAGTGAACACTTCCCCTGCGTCTGCTTTTCATTTAGAATGACGTGTTCTGCAAGAAGGGCACTCGGGCCGTGCTCGCCGTCCTCGGGCTAGCTCCCGAGAGCAGTGCTGCGCTCTCTGAGGCATCATTCCAGAACTTTCCCTTCAAGGACCAGTTTAAACGTTTTTTTTGTTTTTTTGTTTTTACCGGTAACAGCCTTGTGCAAGGTCACCTATTTTTTCTGTTTGCCCTTTGCAAGGTCAATGAAAACAAAACAAGACATCACATTCTTTCAGCTGTGATTCCTTTTCTAAACATCCTTTTGACACAAATAAAACAGAAAAGACACAATTATACAATGCAATCCTATCCTTTAAACAGAATAAATCTGGCTTTACAAAACTCACTTTATTTTCTCCTTCTGCCTTATATTCTACCTATTCAAGTTCCAGACCAACCCTCGATTTCTGGCCAACATGCAGGACTACTGCCCTGAGCAACAGAAGCTCCTGGTTTAAGGTGACAAGGGTATATTTTCACAAATGCACAAAAGTGTGCAGGTGGCTTGTGGAGGTGGGTAGGTAGAAAGATAACGAAGCATTGAGAATGCCAGCCCAGGGGAAGGTTTTCTGCTCAGCACCAGCTTGATTGCTCAGTGACTTTGCGGCTCAGGCATGTGACGTCTTCAGCAATAGAGTCTTACCATCTGTTTCTCAAGGGAAACCAAGGGCCTTGAGATCCATGACCTCACAGTGCCTAGAAATACCTACACAAGATCCTCATAAGAGGAGGAAAAGATGATGACATCAAATTAAGAGACTAATGGAGAGGGGGAGGGGATATGATGGAGAGAAGAGTTGTAAAGGGGAAAGTTGGGGAGGGGAGGGAAGTATCATGGTGTATTGCCTGTAAATATAGAAGTTGTATGTATATGTATGTATGTGTGTGTGTATGTATGTATGTATATATATATGTATATATATATATATATATATATATATATATATATATATATAGAAAAAAAAGAAGAATGTCCGTCCAGCATGTTAACCCTGGACGGGACCAGCTCCACTGCAGCCCTTCCTGGCCCATCCCGCCTATGTCCCAAAAGCATGAACCAGGAGTCTGTCATTCTCCTGCCTCTGAAAAATGAGCATTTCTACTCATGTGTGTGGTTCACTCAGAGTTTCATCTTTCTTTTTCTCTCAAGTCTTTCCTCTTAGAGGCAAGGTAGAAACAGCAGGCATCCCCTAGCATAGCACAAGCGTGGTCACACACACACACACACACACACACACACATCACATATCCCTCACACACACCAAAAGCACCACCCCCCAGCACACAAACTTTCTCAAATATCTCAAAAAAATTTTTTTCCTACATTTGAGTTATTTATTTGGGATTCCCAACAAAGTTTGTCCATTTCAATTGGTTGCTTATTTTCTCAGTTGTTTCGTTCTTTCTTCCTTTCTTCTTTCTTTCTTTCTTTCTTTCTTCCCTTCTTTATTTATTTTATTTTTATTTTTTTGTTTTTGTTTTTTCAAGGTAGGGTCTTGCTGTAGCCTAGGCTGACCTGGAATTCACTATGTAGTCTCAGGGTAGGCCTTGAACTCACAATGATCCTCCTACCTCTGCTTCCCGAGTGTTAGGATTAAAGGCGTGCCCCACCATGCCCAGCTTGAGTTTCTTTTTTAAGCTAGTCACCAGGTATAAAACAACTCCACTAAAAATGCAACAGGTGGTGGCATTAGAACCACTGCCTTTCAAGTCAGGAAGGAGGCAAGGACTCACGTTTCCAGTCTTGTGACAGAGGCCAGGTCAGGACTTTGAAGAGTGATAGGAAAGGGAGAGATACATCACATTGGGCCTGACAGGAAGCCTAGGTTGCTCTTTTTTTTTTTTTTTTGTAAAGTTCTTTTTAAAATTTTTTAAAAAAATATTTTATTTATTTGAGAGCAAGAGAAAGAGACAAGTACACACACACACACAGACAGAGAGAGAGAGAAAGAATGGGTGCACCAGGGCTTTAGCCACTGCAAATGAAATCCAAATGCATGTACCATCTTGGGTTACATGGGTACTGGGGATCGAACCTAGGTCCTTAGACAGCAGGGTCAGCACCTTAACTGCTCAGCCATCTCCCCAGCCCCCAGGTTGCTCTTAAATTCAAGCTCCTAATCCTCCTGTCTCTGCTCACTGAGGGCTCATGGATCACTACACCCAGCCTTGCTTAGAATCTCTGCAGGTGCGCCTAGGAGTGGGAGCAAGGCTACTCTCACATCTTACTGCACCATGTGTGCCTGCCGCTTGTCTTTTGTCTTGGGTTTTGCTGGGAAATGTCCCCCTGTGTTCACCAATGATCTGCTTTCTCTGTAGAACTATCTGGTGCTAGAATTTCTTTGAAATAAGATTTTTAATCTTACCCTCTCCAGTGTCTTGTGGTTCAGGTGTTCCCTGTAAGGGCCTGGTGAAGGATCAGCCATTTTGTCTGTCTTTTAGTAAGTAGAAGATTATGGTACCATTGCCGTTTGGGTCTAGATTTGTGTTTCCCACCCCTTTGATGCCCTCCTACATCTTCCCTCCCTCACTTCCCCTCTCCCTGTCTCTCTCTCTCTTATCTCTAACTCTTGTATATTAGTTATCTTTTTCCTCATTTTCTTAGTGGGCACTGACCTGTAACTCCAAGATCCAGCATGGGGCTATCATCCACAATGAGCTTTTGATCAGAGAGACCTACAAGGTTTCCTAAAAGACAGACAGATTTCTGTCAGAGTACTTGATGACCCACCAAAGGTTAGTGGTAAGACCCTACTGCTGAAGATACCTTATGTGATTGACATGCAAATTAGAATGACATGGCTGGAAGTTGGATGAGAGTCAGTCCCCAGACAGTCAGCGTGTCTAGTGCCAGAAGGTGCTACATGGGCGACTGGGGGAAATTGACCAATATCTATCGAAGCAACGCATGGTCTAACCTACTTAGAAGCAAATAACTTGTTGTTATTTGGCACACAGCCATGGTGGGGAACCAACTGCTCTCAATTTGGCTAACTGATCCCCTCACTGGTATGGGACCCATAGCTGGAGCTGGGAAACAAGTCAGAACCAGATCCAAACATAAGCCCACTCTCCAATATCAAGCTACCATCAATTGTGGGCTACAAGAGGGCCTACACCTATTAAATTCTCTATAAAAAAAAAAAGTAAGGGTTATCTCATTTGTCCTGGTGCTAACTTACTCTCCATTGGAGAATCTGCTTCTCTTTTTCAGATAGATGTAGATCCTAAGGAGAGAGCCACCCCATCATACCTCAAAAGGGCCCCGGCTGAAACTAAGAAAAATTGGAGAAACAAGCAAGGGGGCTGTTTTCCTGATGAACCGGATACCAGCACAAGGGGGAAGGAGATCAGCACAGAGAAAAATCAACTCCTACCAAATCAGAGAGCCAGAGCCTCAGAGGCCCCCAACACCTCATCACTGAAGCAGACCAAAAATGAACCCAACATGGCTCAGGGAAAATTTGCGGAAGAGGGGGCGGAAAGAATGTCAGAGTCACATGTTGGGTCATGATATGCAGAGACATTTAGCTTACCCATAACTGTGGGCTAACTCCACAATGCATGACCTGTATACCTCAACAAGGAGGGGCCAAGGGGAGGGGGTAGGTCACGGATGAGCCTAATAATGGTACCAAACTGACTGTATTTGCTGAATACAGAACTGACTAATAAACTAATTAAAAAAAGAAAGAAAGAAAGAAAGAAAGAAAGAAAGAAAGAAAGAAAGAAAGAAAGAAAAAAAAAGAAAGAAATAAGATTTTTACTAACTCTCATTCCCCCCCCCTTTTTTTTTTTGAGGTGGGGTCTCACTCTAGCCCAGGCTGACCTGGAATTCACTACGTAGTCTCAGGCTGGCCTCAAACTCACAGTGATCCTTTTACCTCTGCCTCCTGAGTGCTAGGATTAAAGGCATGTGCCACCATGCCCACCTTCATTTTCCTTTTCTTTTGTAGGGTCTCACTGTGGCCCAGGCTGACCTGGAATTAACTATGCAGTCTCAGGGTCGCCTCAAACTCATGGTGATCCTCCTACCTCTGCCTCCTGAGTGCTGGGATTAAAGTCTGCGCCACCACGCCCAGCTTCATTTTCCTTTTAATATACAGAAATATTCAAGTTCTCTACTTTTGAAGCCACTGTGCATTTTCTAGAGGTTTGAAAATTTTGGTTTAATTTTCAAATTATGGGTCATAAGATTTTTCATAGTTTGAGCCAGACATGATGGTGAATGATGGTAATCCCAGTTTTTAGGAAACTTGTGGTGATCTGAGGAGGGGGAGGGGAAGAAGAGAGAGAGGAAGGGAAAGAAAGAATGAAAGAGAGAAGAACTTTCATGATTTATCATTTGTATATGCCCCCTTTCATGAATGGTCTTATGTTTTCTCATCATTGCTTAATTTGATTGTAAAGAGCTATTTTAATATAGAGGCATTTCACTAAGTCTGAATTATTTCAATTAAATTGTCTAGAGAAAGATGAAGACACCACTCATTTCAACTGCAAAAGTACAAGAGGCGAGGGACAAGGAAATGAGAAGGAAGGGAAAGAAGAGCAAAACTCTATTTAAACATTTATTTTTGTGAGCAGTCACATACATTACTTCCTCACTAACTGGACTCAATTTCTGGGTAATTCAGTCTAGATTAGTTAAGGCAATTAGAGCAATTCCCAATTCTGCATTTTCCAAACACTTCATGTTTCCACTAATAGTTAGAAACTAAACTTAAAACTCTTTAAGAAAAAATAAGTCCATTCCATTGACTATGTAAGAAATGTGAGCAATTTTTCATGCTATGGCTCAGTTATTTAATTTTAAGTAAAGAGGATAGTTAAGGTTAGTCTGCCAAGGTTCATCACAAAAGCAGTCTTCTGACTTTCCTATTGTACAGCACAAAACCTTGAAGAAAACTGACACCAAGCTGAACTTTCTAACTGACTTGCTGATCAAGGTGAAGTAGAGTTCACCAAATATTTATAAATACTGTAATTCTTGAGAATCACACATGTCAAGAAGACTCTGGGGCTGGAGAGATTGCTTAATGGTTAAGGCATTTGCCTGCAAAGCCAAAGGACCTGGGTTTGATTCCCCAGGATCTACATAAGCCAGATGCACAAGGTGATGCATGCATCTAGAGTCTGTTTGCAGCGGCTGGAGGGCCTGGTGCACCCATTCTCTCTCTCTCTCTCAAAAAATAAAAATAAAAACTAATTTAAAAAAAAGAAGACACTGTTTTCCTGACTGCTGCCCAAATTTATTAAAAAGCTTTACTTTTGGGCTAGAGAGATGGCTTAGTGGTTAAGGTGTTTGCCTGCAAAGCCAAAGGATCGTGGTTCGATTCTCTGGGACCCATGTAAGCCAGATGCACAAGGGGGCACATCCATCTGGAGTTTGTTTTCAGTGGCTGGAGGCCCTGGAGCTCCCATTCTCTCCCTCTCTCTCTCTCAGACTCTTTTTTTTCTCAAATAAATAAATAAAATATATTTAAAAAATTTTTACTTTCATTCATTTTTCCATAATTACAGAACCATAGGTTGTTGCAAAACTAGTAGAGAGGTCCCATGTACTCTTCAACCAACTTTCAACCCAGGCTGACACATTTTTAATTCACCTATCAAGTAAAAAATTTTAAGTATATGAATGGAAATATGCTGGAATAAAATTAAGATTAGTCTTTGGTTCAGTGTATGAGAATAGCATCATAAGTATTTATTATTTTCATACTTAGCTTTGTATTGAAGTTATAAAGCACCTTTGTGTGTGTGTAGTGTGTGTGTGTGCATGTGGAGTATGGGACATGCATGCATATGTACAGATGTGTGCAGCCGTGTGCACATACGTGGAAGCCAGGGGAGGTGGTCAGGTGGCCTCTTCTACCACTCCTCTGCACTGTCTCCCCAAGACACGGTCTCACTGAGCCTGCAGCTCACCATTTTTCTAGTAGACTGGCTGACCAGCAAGCCCTCAGGGAGCCCCCCCCCATACCTGGTCCCCTCAGTGCTGGGGTCACTGGCATGAGCAGCCATGCCAGGCTTTTTATGTGGGTGCCGGGGATGCAACTCGGGTCCTCACGTTTGTGTAGTAAGCTCTCTCACCTGCTGAGCCATCTCCCTAGTCCCCAAGGATGACATCATGGTAGGAAAGTGAAGTAGGCACAGGACATTCCCAGGTCACAGCTACTGTGATTTCACCAGTGGCTACAGTACTTGTTTTGGTATGACATATGCAATGCCACAGTACTGAACCAGAAGTACACATTCATAGATCCACCACCAAAACCCAGACACAACTGTCTGTCACTGCCACAGAACCCCCTTGGGCTACCCTTTTATCCACTGGATTGTTAATTCACAACCTACTACACATACATAGAGAGCCTCAGACCAACACTCAAGTCCCTATGTGTCATCATTGGCAGTATGAGCAATCCAAGTCTTTTATTATTCAGAAAAGATTATTTCACAACCATTTTCTTTCTCAAATATAGGTACTGATGTTACTTTACCGTAGTTTCCACTGTATGTGTCTCATCAGGGAAATAAGCAACTCTCAGCTACTGCCAGGGAAACACTTGACAGCCTCAATGGACAGTGTTGGCTGAGGTCTTCACGACCCCACAGTGATTACCATAACCCCACTGAAGCAGGACCCCAGGGAAAGGAGATAGTAGTATATAACCTGTTTATACACACACACATACACACACACACACACACACACATAAATACATACATATATATATGTATATGTATTTCAAAAACAATAAAAGTAAATGAATGAAACACTGTCAGGAAGAAAGACAATACCATTAATGTCAAATAACCACATATTTGGCCCACTTATGAGGAACCAGAACACACACACCATGCTTTTTGTTCCACAGTTGCTAAAATGTTTGAGTATTTTTGGTTAAAACACAGATGGAATGGCTGAGGACGAAAAGCAGAGGTTCTCCCACACCTCCTTCTTCCACAGCCCAGCAGCCGCACAGCGCCTCACTGTGGGGCGGGGAGGGGCTCTGGGTTCAGAACGTGCTCTGCACTATGTGTGTGTGTGTGTGTTGGTTTCTACCAGCCTCGGCTTTGGCCAGCTGCTGCTTCACTGTGGCGTTTCTTTTTATGTAAATGAGCCAGTAATTCATGTCTCTGTGGATCCCTATTTTCCATCAGCTTTGGAAAAATCTGTTAGCACAGCAATTTGTTTTTCCTCTATTATTGCTTTTTCTTGTTTTGTTTTTAAGTTTTTCAAGGTAGGGTTTCACTGTAGCTCAGGCTGAGCTGGAATTCACTATATAGTCTTAGGGTGGCCTTGAATTCACAGTGATCCTCCTACCTCTGCCTCCCAAGTGCTGGGGTTAAAGGCATGCGCCACCACATCTGGCTCTATTTTTCTTAATTTTAATCTTTTAAAAATTAATTTATTTATTAAGACAGAGAGAAAGAATGATGAATGGGCATGCCAGGACCTCTTTTTCCTACAAACGAATTCCAGATGAATACACCACTTTGTGGATCTACTTTACATGGGTGCTGGGGAATCAGACTTGGCCAGCAAGTGCCTTTGACTGCTGAGCCATCTCTGCAGCCCTCCTGTCATCTCATCATCTCCACCTAAATGTCTGTTGTACCTCTCGTCTCCCTGTCGCTGGACTCTTGCAGGCTGGTTTATAAGTTCATAAAGTCTTTGTGTGTTATGTGTCATGTTTAATACATGGTTTAAGTTATCTAATAGTTTTCCACTCTAATGTTTTCAAAACAATTTTATTGTTGGGCCTGTGGTAATTTTTGACTGGCCTCTAGCATCATCTATTTTTTTCATATAATTCTTATCTTTCCTAGATAACGTGGCATCTGTTCTCTGCCATATGAAACCCTGAGTTCTCACAGTTCCATTGCTCTCCCGTCCCTCGGATACTGATAGCTTGGGTATATTTTCTTATGTGCCTGGGGCATTTTGATTTTAAGATTAATTTCTATTTGAAAGTCACCCTGAATGTTTAAGTTGGTGTTACTTTTGCCAAAAAAAAAATTTTTTTAAAAAGCAGTTTTGTGAGGAGCACAGCATTGGCATCTATCCCCCTTGGAGGGTCCCAGCTGTGTGAGCTTCAGCCACCTCTCCTCCGTCTTGTACTGCACCCGGCCAGTCGTCTTTGCCCTCAAAGACACCAGGACGTGTGTGTCTGCACATGAGAACCCACTCGGGGTGTCCTCAACAACGACCTGAGCCCCTGGCCCTAATGCCTCAGGCCTACTTACATCTGTTTATCCTGGCTCTAATGGTGTTTTAGCAGGAGGCCCCACAGATTATCCATGCTGAAGACTCCCAGAATTTGAAGTCCTTTTTATCTTTCATGTTTGGGAAACAACATTTGGGACACATTCCTCTCAAATCCTCCAGATATTGTAAACACCCCCCAATGTCTGACGAGTTCACAGAGTCATTTCACACACATTGTTAACTTGTTTGATTTGCTAAGATAGCTGTAGAAGGTGGACAGAACAGTATTGTCACCATGTAGAAGGTGGACGGAACAGTATTATCACCATGTGGAAGGTGGACAGAACAGTATTATCACCATGTAGAAGGTGGACAGAACAGTATTATCACCATGTAGAAGGTGGACAGAACGGTATTGTCACCATGTAGAAGGTGGACAGAACGGTATTATCACCATGTGGAAGGAGGACAGAACGGTATTATCACCACGTAGAAGGTGGACAGAACGGTATTATCACCACGTAGAAGGTGGACAGAACGGTATTATCACCATGTAGAAGGTGGACAGAACGGTATTGTCACCAAGTAGAAGGTGGACAGAACGGTATTGTCACCATGTAGAAGGTGGACAGAACGGTATTGTCACCATGTAGAAGGTGGACAGAACGGTATTATCACCATGTAGAAGGTGGACAGAACGGTATTATCACCACGTAAAAGGTGGACAGAACAGCATTATCACCAAGTAGAAGGTGGACAGAACGGTATTATCACCGTGTAGAAGGTGGGCAGAACGGTATTATCACCGTGTAGAAGGTAGACAGAACGGTATTATCACCACGTAGAAGGTGGACAGAACGGTATTGTCACCATGTAGAAGTGGACAGAACGGTATTATCACTAGCAACAGGAATCTTTTGGCCAGGGCCACTTAGTTTTATGATGTCAACAACTCCTTTATTCTGATCCCTCCAAAATGTCCATCCACAGTCCACAGCACATCCTGAAGTAACGTGTTTATTTTACTGTCAGGTACATGGCTTCTACATGCGCCTTTCATAAGGCACTACTTCCTAGAGGTTCCAGGCTGGCAACCAAGCCTTTAGAGCATGACTTCCCAGGAATATTTCTAGTCCAAACTGTGACAAACTAGATGGCTTGTCACTAAGAGAAATTTCTTCCTCACAGTTCTAAAGGCTAGACACCCAGGGTCAAAGCACCAGCACATGTGGTGTTTGATGAGACCTGTTCCCTGTTCATAGATAGCATCTGCTTGCTGTGCGTCCATGTGCTCTCTGGTGCTCTTTGCTTTGTGCTTTTAGAGCCGCAGGCACATAAAATACTCACTCTGCCACTAATACCTTTAGCCCATGAGATTTCTTCATATGGATACCTACTCCATTCCCAAGGGTTCTTCCCTGATGAGCTAACCATCTCCCACAGGCTCCACCTTTCAATGCCACCATGCTGGGGTTTAGGTTTCACTATACGAATCTGGTAGGGAGCGGGGTCACAAGCATTCAGTCTACTGCAGTAATAAAGTTGTTTTAAATTTCCCGTTAAGACTGAATTCTAGGAAGTGGTCTGCAGGAAAGTAGATACTACGTATATTCTGAAGGCCCATGTCTTAAAGACTTAGCCTGTGGAACAGCATTAAGAAGTGCGCTAGTGGTAGGTATTAGGTCACAGGTATGTAGCCTTGAAGAAGATTATGGATCCTATTTAAGTTACTTTTCTCATCACTATGACCGAAGGAGAAAGGATTGATTTTGGTTCACTATTTCAGAGGTGTGGTTCCACAATGGTTGGGAAGCCAGGGCAGAGCAAAGGGGCTCATGTCCTGACATCCACAAAGCAGAGAAGCAAGGAGAACATACCTCCATGGACCCGCCCCACTGACCCGCTTCCTTCAGCTAGTCCACCTCCAAAGATTCCAGAACCTCCCAGAGTAGGCACCACCAGCTGGGGACCAAGCATCGAAAACACGAGTGTATGGCAGACATTTAGGTACAAACCACCACAGGACCCATCCTCTTCCTCGTCCCCTGGCACGAGGTGAGCGATTGTGGTCAGAAATTTACTTCTGCCATGAAGTGCTGCCTGACCATGGGTCATAAAGCAACAGAGCCGGCTGAGCACGGATGGACACTGGAGGCCATACGAACCTTTCCTCTGCAGGAGGGCTGCCTCTCGCACTTGTTGCAGTGGGGACTGGCCCACCCCCTGTGGCTTTGGGACCCCTGACTCTGGCTTCCCAGTCTTGTGGAAATCTACAGTACCCCATCCCCGCCTGATACCAACAATATCACCTGTCACACAGCCCTGTGCACCACCACGCCTCCAAAACAGGGATCAGGGCAAGATAGTCAAGGACCTGAGTTCAATGAAGACATGGGTCAGGACTACGTGCACTTTTCTGGGTCCTATTGTGCCCCCAGGGGACATGAGGAGCCAGAATGGAAGCCAGGCATCTGAATCCAGCTTCAGCCATCTTTTCTCTGAGACCAGAGGCAGCTGTGTGGAACAAAACCAGAGCTGGGGGATTTGCTTAGCCATGAGTCTGCTTGTCCTTTTCTTTTGTTTTTAAGCAACAGTCCTATTGGTCCAAATAACTAATTATCATGCTGTTCTGCATTTTACTTCTGGATGCAAACTCCAAGCATGTTAAATTTTAACAAGCAAAGGGAAAAAAATTAATCCAATAAAATCATTTCCGTTACACTCAAGCTGTGTCCTAAGGTCACCATGCATAAGAAAGGTGGAATGAACTTGTCAAGCACACCCTTGATTTGGAGAAACAGACCTCTGGGACATTTGTTATTTTTTCTTCCCATTATTATTATTGTTATTATTTTGGTTTTTCAAGGTAGGGTCTCACTGTAGCCCAGGCTGACCTGGAATTCACTATGTAATCTCAGGGTGGCCTTGAACTCACAGCGATCTGCCTACCTCTGCCTCCCAAGTGCTGGGATTAAAGGCGTGCACCAAGACACCTGGCTACTTCCATTATTTTAAAAAAAATTGTTTTGAAATCTATATAACACAAAATGAAGCATTTTAATGTGACCAATCAGCGTCATTCATAATGTGCCACCACCAGCTGGTTCTGGTTCCAGAACATCCCGTCTTCCCAAAAGAAAACCCATGAAAATCTACCCATCATCGCCTGTCCCAAGCAGAAGGCTGACCACACAGCGTATCTGAGCAGGGAGAGGCTGGCCAGGCAGCGCGGCATCCTCTATCAATGTGCCAGGCATAGTGCTTGGCACACAGGGTCACAGTGAGTCTTTGTTTGGTGAGTCAGATAGAAGTGGGGTGTATTTGGTTCTTGCCTGCTGAAACCCATGGAAACCTCTGGGATAGGAGGGAAGAGGGAGGTTAAAAATCTCCCCCCAAGATGGAGAATTACTGCTGAAATAATTTAGAGCTTGATGTTCAAGTATGAGGGTCCAAGATGGCCTGAAGTTGATCCCTGGCACCTCTGTAAAAAACCGGGTGTAGCCACACACGCTGTAACCCCAGTCCTATGAGTGTGAGGAGGACGGAGACAAGAGAATCAGAACTACTGGGGTTCACTGATCAGTCTGACCGGGAACTAAAAGCTAGCTCACTCAGTGAGAGTCCATCTCAAGGTCACAGCACAGAGGGGGAGAGAACAGCCAATACTCTCCTCTGACCTCCATACATGTGCTCATGGGACACAGGCATCTGCACACACGTGTGCAGCACACTGTAAAAACACACAGCACACACATACCACACCCACATACTACACACACCAAAAAAGAAAGAAATGAGGTTAGTGTGGGGAACTCACAGAAGAGACTGGGAGGAGGAGAAATCGGTGCTGCAGACTGATGATAGTCAAAGGAAGAAAGCGACACCCTAGATCGGCCTCGTGCGAAGGATGACAAGGTAGGCTAACAACGAAGCAGAGGCAAGAGCGCATGTTTCCTGCCAGAACAAATTCTGGCAAAGTTACGAACAAGGAATCCTAGTCAAATTACTACTGTGTGCTTTTCTGAAAGTCAGGAGGCCAGAATGCAAGGAAGATTCGGATGGACAGGCTGAAAACATGATATTCCGAAGTGGCTCTCTTTCCAGCTGTGGCAGGTGGCAACTCTTTTCAGTTTAAGCTGCTACAGGCTGGCCAACAAATCCGGAAATGGAGTCACATTCTATGTTATTTTATCATGCGTTAGAACACGGCACTGTAACTGAGTGCTAGAGGTCCAGAAAGGTCCTTGAACCCCAAACCCTAGGTTCATTTCTAATGTTAATCAAAGAATTGAATTAAAAAAAAAGACTGAAAAGGATCATTATTAAATTATTATATTTCTTGAGGGAAGTACAGAGCCAAGGAAAGGCACCCATGTGGCTAGAGATCCCATGTGGAGGGCCTGGGGGGAAGAAAGCATGCAGAGAAAAGAGAAAAGAAAGTTCAAGGAGCTCCTGCCATGTGGGGAGCTGGAGGGGAGAAAGAACCCATGTGGAGAGTAAGGGCGAGGGGGCCTCCTGGCTGGCCCTGGGCCGAGCCAGCCCAGGTCCAGCTGAGGGAAAAATTCACCCACAGCTGGAAGTTCCCAAGTGGTCAGAGAGCCTGCCCTCCCCTTGCAAAGGTATTTATAACCTCAGGGTGGTGGGATATCTTCTGGCTCAGGTGAACCACAGGGACAGCTGGTTGGTTAGGGCTAGGGCTGTCTCAGGAAGAGGCTAGCCCTGACACCAAGTTCCCAGGGGCTGAACTTAACCAATGTTTAAATCCTATGAAAGACCTCCCTCCCAGGAGGGGTCCTGGTTGTTTGTGGAAAAACAGGTCTAGGGAACTAGGCAAGAGATAAGAAGTCAGATCATCTTTGATTTCTAGCAAGTGCAGGTAGTCCTGTCTTTTTTACCTTCAGGGCTCCAGTCACCCTAACTGTATCCCCTCTCAGTACCAACCACCCAGTTTTAACGGACTTGCCTATGCTTACCAATTTGGTGACTACCCTCTCCATCCATGGGGTGGGATCATCTATCCTGAGGTCATGGGGAGCAGTAAGATCATGTGTTCCAGAAAGCTCTGTAGATATCCAACAGTGCCAGTGGGCACCAGGTGATACATTTATTGATTTTAGAATGAGCCTCTCTTGCCACCTCTTACCTGGTCAGTACATTTTACTGCCTCATGGAAACCTCTGGGACAGGAGGAAAGAAGGAGGTTAAAAATCTCCCCCCAAGACAGAGAATTACTGCTGAAATAATTTAGAGCTTGACTGTGTTGGGCAAGGGTTTCTCTCGTGGGTGGCAGCTTAAGCAAACACTAAATCCTGCCTTTCTTCACAGTGGACACTGCCATGACAATAGGGCTCTTCGGTTTAGTGAAACGTTCAAGTTTTGGCAGTAAGAAAAGTAACCAGTGGGCCAGTTCCTCGCTTCAGTTCTCAGGGTGGCCGGAGTTCATATTCCTATCAAATTTCACCGCATGGGATGACCTGCTATTATTAGTGGCACAGCAGTGGGTGTGCCAAACACAGGGATGTGAGGAGAGTCCTTTCTCATGATCCTTTCCAACCTCTCCTCCACGTGATTGGCACAGGGTAGCACGGGCTCAGGGGCCAGCGGATGTCCCTAACCAGAGCCACCTGCAGGCAACCCTCTCACCTCACCACATCAGTGGCAAGTGAAAAGGAAAACACAGACATTCCCAGGGGCTCAGTGTGTGAGGCCAGAGAATTTTGTTTTGTGCCACCCTGCCATTAGCATGTGCCAGGTGGCAGCGTGCACTTACTGAAGAGACGACCTCTCCTCCCCCAGAGCCGGCAGTACTCCTAAAGCATTGGCCAGGCCGGCAGCAGTCGGGTCAGACATTGGACGCTTTCCTGGTCACACTAAAAGCCACAGCTCTGAATCGAGACGCGATCACATACATGGAGGGTCATGTAGGATGTGTGTTGATGCCCCAGGGTTCTAAAACCCAAGAATGGAAAAACACCAGCCTGGGAGTGCAAAAGTCTCCCTAGCATGGCCGTGTGGCCGGCACACAAACAGAACCCGGCTGCTCTTCTCCTTTAATAGACACAACTTGGCTCTCTGGTCCTTGCAAAAACATAACAAAATGCCTCTCCTAACACTGTTTTCACAACGTGCCTTTTCTGGGGCACAAAGGCCTCTCCGCCCCTCCTGAGCCCCAGCTGGACTGGTGGATTCAACCCTGTTTTAAGTGCACGTAAACAGGCCAGGCCCTCTGCATTTCAGAAGTCAAACAAACTCACTAGGACGGAGCACCTAATACATGTATGCTGTGAAACAAAACAAAACAGAAAACATCTACAAAAAAGCTTTTAAAAAGTGACAAAAATCATGCTCTATTGCGTCCAGCATCCTGTTTAAAAATAGCACAAATACGGGGCTGGAGAGATGGCTCAGTGGTTAAAAATAGTTACTTGTAAAACCCGATGATCCTGGTTCAATTCCCTAGTTTCTATGTAAAGCCAGATACATTAAGTGGAACGTGTGTCTGGAGTTCATATGCAGCGGCAAGAGGCCCTGGTGCCCCAAGACTCTCTCTTTATCCCTCCCTTCCTTAAATAAATAAATAAATAAATAAATAACTTGTTTATTTTTAAAAAGCACATGCACGTGTGTGCGCACACACGCATCTCCTGAGTCAACCAATCAAACCTCACCTACACGATTCCATTTTTAGGCAATTTTCTCTGTAAGGCCTCCAATGACTCCCACCTACCAAGGCACTTCGGGGTGCTTTTTCTCATACGGGATGATGAGGACGGGCAGCATAAAGCCAGGAAGAGCCATGCGCCGGGAACACTGCAAGTGTGACAGATCTGTGGTGTGCACTTATTCCTATTTCTCATTTGGTTCTGATTTACTTATTAGCAAGTGGGGCAAGGAAAACATATTTGGGTTGACTTGGAGGCACGCGCTCTCCCAGTGCCTTGTCTCCGCTTCCTGGGGCCTTCAGTGAAATAAGGATTTTGGATCTGCCGTTCCGTAATAATTTCCATGTCTAACATGGCCTTGTCATGTCATTGTGAGTTCAGGAGAAACCAGGCTGAAAAAGAAAATTCTTTTCGAAGCATGTATCTGTGGGGAGGGAAGGGGAGGCCAAAGAAACAACAAAGTGACCAGCCAGATGTTTCTAGCTCTCCCTCCTCTCTCCTCTAATTCAAAACCTTCAGGGTCGGTGCCCCACCAGACAGCACCCTCCTGCTGCGGAGATTCACTTGGTTTTCTCGAGAATGCAACGGACAGAGGATCTCCGTGTGAAGTGACTGCTTGGCCGCAGGATGAGGTCCAAGCTAAACTGCTCGCTTCACATTCTGTTTTCTCCAAGCCCAGCAGGTCTTCCCAGTGGTGGTGGGGGGGGAGGTTCCTCAGGGTGGGTGGCTCCCCAGCCTCTCTCTGGCCAAGTCACAAGGTCTCAGAGCACTGGCTGATGCGATCAGCTGGCAGGCATTTCGGCACATTTGGGGAAGAGGCAGAAGCGGAGCAGCAGAAATGGGTGGAGGGCATGTGGTATCTCCACCTTGGCTCTGGGTCTGTGATATATAGGAACCAACAGCCCAGCCTCATTAGAGCACAAAGATGACTACGGGTTCACGGAGCAGAAGAAAACCAGTCAGGAGGTGGGGGTGGGCCTCAGTGGCAGCCTGCGCGCAGTATGTGCAAGGTTCTGGGTTCCATCACCAGCATTGGCAAAAGGCAAAAGGGACGGATGGTGGATGCCAAGGAGCAGCCCACGGGCACGAAGCACAGTGCTGAAGGAGGTAGTAGCCACGCTGTCACGGGCAGACAAGCACAGGTTGGAGCGTAGCCCACATTAGCACACAGTCACCCCAACTTCCTCGTATTCTAGCACAGGTGACACGGCCTGTGACATGTGGTACAATGAAATGCTATGTCTTGATGCGCCCATAGCCTAGGCTTTGTCCCATCTGGACAAAGCTTCCTGTCTGCTATTGGCAACAGTGATCAGCAGGCGAGCAGGAGCGAAGCTAAGCCACAGGCAACTGCTATCCGAACTACCAAAGCCCCATGCACAGGCGGCTCTGGACTTCGTGTGCGGTGGCTGGAGGCCCTGGCGCACCCATCCTCTCTCCCTCTCTCTAATAAAGAAAGAAAGAAAAAATATATTTTTTAAATTTAAAAAGGCCAGATAAAGGGAAGCCTGGAAGGTGAGTGAGGACTGAAGACTTCTCACTGTCAGGGGCCAGCTAGCTGGGCAGCAAGGTCATACTCCGAGGGGAGATCTCCCTTCATCTCAGCCAACGCACTGTCTCCCTTAAGCATTTCCCTCGTCCTATTTCGGTTTCCTTGTCAGGAATATACTGCAAGTGAGGGGTGACCCAGCACGGAAGAGCAAACTGAAACATGTACATTCTGGTACCTGCCAACTCTGAGCATTCAACTGAAAACCACCAAACCCAACAACACTTACTGGCTGTCTACTACGTACGTGGCATGATAACAAGTTGGGAGAGTCCCGGCTCCTATGCCAGAGTCACACATCTGTGAGCTTTAGAAGACACCACAAATACACCAAACGCCAGCTTACCATTTAACTGGTTTTAGTTAAGGTTTTCCATCATGTCTGTTTCCCATAGTGCCAATGTCCTTGAACGTCAAAGATTACACAGCCCTCACCTCCAGCCCCACCTACTCTTGTCCACTGGTCAGAAGGGATTGATAGATACTTACTGGTCAAAAGCAAGTCTGATAAAGAGAGACACTTTCTAGAAATCTCTCAATGACCACAAGGAGCAAGTGCCATACCAGGTGAAGATCTCGATGCCCGCTGTCTCCTGCTTTAAAAGAGTCCCTGGGGGGCCAGGGCCCGTCCGCTGGCCCGGCTCTGACTTTAACCACCTACAACAGCATCGCTATCTCATCGTCTCTTGAGCCCATCGGAGTTTAGGTTCTCGACTCTTCTTTCTCTCACACATGCCTCCCTGGTACCAGAAAATCCTGTCCGCTTGAATCATCAGAACCCAAGGACCACAACCTGCTCACCACTTCCCCCGCTGCCACTGTGCACGCAGCCGTCACCGTCTGTCATCAGCCTTTCGCTGGTCACCTAATGTGTCCATCTGTCATTTCCCACACAGCAGCCAGAAAACGGCTCCTTTCAAATAAATAGGTGATAGCATTCCTCAAACATCAGAGTAAATGTAATTCAGGACGTAATTAAAAAATCATTGTGTGTGTGGGGGGTGGGTTGCTGAGGACATCGTTAAAAGCACGTTTGCAAAGCCAGCCGGCCCTAGTGTGATTCCCTAGTACCCATGTAAAGCCAGCCACACAGAGTGATACAAGTGTCGAGCTCATCTGCAGTGGCAAGAGGTACAGGCCTGTCTATTCTCTCTCCATAAATAAATAAATAATTTTAAAAGTCATTAGGGTGGCATTCAGAGCCCAGTAGGGTCTGGTCCTGGCCTGCTCTCTGACAACTCTCTGAAGGAGACATTAAGTAGGGCCCTCCTGTGCCCATAGACACCACACAGCTTCAGTGGATGAGTCACGTCTTCTGCACCCACCTCGGGACAAGTCAGAGCCCACCCATCCCCAGCCCCGCCTCCCTGCATGCGCACTGCACAGGCGCAGGAAAATGCGGCGCTGCAAGCTCTCAACTTGGATCATGTTCCACGGAGAAAGAAAATGAGGGTCGGGGAGACCCTTGGAGTGACTCCCTGGGTAGAGAACATCAGTGGGTATGCTAAGCAGGCCGGCTGTAACACGGAACTCCCGGTTCAGAAACCTCACAACAGACCGCTGCCTCCAAGGCGGATCTAGAATCGCTGGGACAGACACTGGGGCTCCGCGGGCTGCAGCGCTGCCCCCTCCCCACCACACAGCGTGGGCAGAACGAAGCGCCCTGCAGCAGGGGGCTGCCGCGGCTCGGGCTTCCAGCAGGCCAACGACCACGTTCTGAGGACTGGCACGACGGCTCCAGAAACGGGGGCTGTCAAAAGTCAGGCCAGGCTCGGGGCCCTCTGCAGTGCTCTGCATCACTCTGTGCGGCTGCTCTGGCAGGGGCCGTGGGGGAGACCAGCTGAGAGGGGGGCTCCACAAGGTGGCGGGGCTGAGGGGCTTGAGAGCACAGCGAGAGCAGGGGGAGGACCCCAGTATGGGTGGGCTGCGGAAAGAAGGAGGGCATTTCTATATGCTCCCCAGAAACAGGCCTGCCACGCTCCCCACAGGCCCGATCTACAGGTTCCGGCCACAGGTAAACTCCAGGCACAAGAAAGAGACAGGGACAAGTTTCCAGAAAAAGCTACAGCCACACCAAGATAAACAGACAAACCAAAAACAACAACCTGACAGTGTCAGAGCTGGGGACATAGAGGGTTCAGTGGTTAAAGGCACTCATGCAGAGCCTGCTGGCCTGAGTTCTATTCCTCATATCAACCAGATACACAAAGAGGTGCATGCATCTGGAATTTACTTACCGTGGCAAGAGGCCCCGGTGTGGCCCTATACATACATACATACTCTCTCTTCTTGCAAATAAATAAATAAAGCTATAAACAAGGCTGGAGCAATGGCTTAATGGTTGAGGCACTTGCCTGCAGAACTAAAAGACCCAGGTTCGATGCCCCAGGACCCACGAAAGCACAAGGTGGCGCATGTGTGTAGAGTTTGTTTGCAGTGGCTGGAGGCCTTGGTGTGCTCATCTCTCTCTCCCCCTCTGCCTCTTTCTCTAATAAATAAATGAAATAAAATTTTTAAAAAATGTCTTTGTTAAGCTAGGTGTGGGGTGGTTCATACCTGTATGTCAATAGTCTGAGACAAGAAGATTGTTTCAAGTTCAAGACCAGACAGGTCTATACAGCAAGTACCAGGCCAGTCGAGGCTTTACGGTAGGATCCTGTCTCAACAAAACAAAACAATAAACAATAAAAACAAAAGAAGTCTGAGGTGTGCCTGGAAGAAAGCAGCGGGTGGGGAAGCAGTTTGCAGCTGGCGCAATTCCCTCCTGCGGGACGTGCGCGCCTGGGGCGCAGGGAAAGACCAGAGTGCGGGTCCACACGGGTGGGCCTTCACGTGCCTCGGGCTGAGCGGGGGGTCGGACTCCAGCAGACGCACGAATCCCTTTGAGAACATGGACTCAAAGACACTCAGGGTTCCCAGACTGCAAAGCAACTAGCTACCCCAAAAAGATCTGATGGAGAACTGCTTTGTGGTAGGAAAGGAATAGGGGCCATGGGAAAATAGACCGTGTGTGGTCACTGGCCAGTCCCAGGACACAGGAAAGCATGCCTCCCCCAGGAGCCGTCACTTCTGTAGCAAACAATTTGATCATATCACACCCAGTGGCTTCCCAACCCACCTGGGATGGAATCTATAATCTCCAGATAAGAATTTCTGTCCTGAGTTAGAGACACTGCTGTCTCCAAAGCCATCTGAGATGACAGAAAAGAGCAGGTCTTTAAAGTGTGTCCAGAGTTGTGCCTCAGTGTCCCTAGAGAGAGAGAGTGGTTCCAGGATGTGCCGATAACCAAATCTTTATGTACTTTGTACAAAACGGGGCTGGGAACATAGCCCAGTGGTGTGTTGTGACGCCCTAGGTTCAATTCCCAGCACCATAACAAATAAATAGGTACATAAAACAAAACAAATGAGTAGATGAAATAAAATGCTGTGGTATTTGTATGGGATCTACATGTGTTTTAAATCATGTCCAGATTACTTTCAATATATCAAGAAATGTAAATGCTGTATAGGTTGTTGTGTGGTATTGTTGAGGGAATGACAGGAATATGTACATGTTTAGTAGTGTTCCAATTTTTGTTTCCAATATTTTCTCATTTATTCATTCATTCATTCATTCATTCATTTGACAGGGTCTCGTGTAGCCTAGGCTGGCCTAGAACTTGCAATGTAGCTGAGGCTGGCTTTGCACTCCAACTGTCTGAGTGTTAGAAACACAGGTGTTCACCATCATGTCCACTTGTTCCAACATTTTCTACACATAGCTGATTGAATCTTTGGGTAAAAAACCCACAGATATGAGGACTTACTATATTTATTTGTTCATTCATTTACTTATAAGGAGAGAAAGAAAATGAGAGAGGGGAATGGGCATGTCAGGGGGCCTCTTGCCTTTGCAAATTAACACCAGATGCATCCACCACTTAGTGCATCTGGCTTTGATGAGGGTCCTGGGGAAACGAACCTGGACTGTCAGATTTTGCAAGCAAATGCCTTTAACTACTGAACCATCTCCCTGCCTGGGTTACTGTATTTATAAAACTATGTATGGGATAATACTGTTTGTATGCAGTCATGTTAAAATGTATATATATATAGTATATAAAAACATATTATATATATTATATATGTATATATATACACAGAAACATATATATACATTTTATATGTGTAAAAGTTTGAGGAGATATACAGCAAAATGTTAGTTAGGGGGTGAGAGGACTATGGATAATTTCTGTCATCTTGTGTTTAGTTATCTCTATGTTATAAATGAGTCACAGTAAATAAATTTCTGTTTATAATAAAAGCACTTTGTTATTGAAAGATAGAAATGCATCAATTAAACTGATGCCCCCAGTTTCACCACTCTTAACTTTCTTCCTTAAAGAAGTTGTTAAATATTCTCAGATGACTAGGAACAGAGCTGAAAGGATTCTTTCCATCTGATTCTAAGACTACTCACTGGAGTCCAATTGAAGGCAACTGCTACCAAAAAAAAAAAAAAAAAAAAAAAAAAAAAAAAGAAAAGAAAAGAAAAAAATCAAAACCTGAGGGGCTGTATTTCTGGTTGAAAAATCACAAGATTAACTCAACCTTAGCTAGAAGATAGAAAGCAACATTTGGGACCGAAAGACCATTTTCATTTACTAGTTGAGAACAGAATACTACAATGGCTGGGGGTGTGAGTGGGTTAAAGCAATGGCAAAGGGTCCCCATGGCTGGGGTCACGTTGTCTAGTACCACCGCTAAGACCCTTCTGATAGGGCCTGAAGCCTCCCTTCGTCTCTTCCCTTCTCTGCTCTTTTTCACGGGTTCTCTCTCTTTTTCATCCCTCTCTCTCTCTGTCCTTCCCTCCCTTTCTCCCTTCCTGATTGTTTATTTCAGTTTGCCAAATTCAAATTTAAACAATCTTTTTTCTGAATATGATAGCCAGAAGTCCTGTTGCCAGACATGAAATCCTTCCAGCATTAGCACATAAATTGAGCTGGCCGAGCTCCAGGCGGCTCACTGAGCAATGACACGATGAAATGGCACACGCGAGACAGCAGGGCTACGCAAGGGCTTCAACGTCACGAGGACGGCTCCAAACACAAACACCACGCGGGCCACAGATCCAACTGCTGTGCCCAGAACTGTCGGTCCCAGGACACGGGCATCTCAGTGCTAAAACTGGGGGTGAACTTAGACTAGGATGGGAGGGTCACCCTACTGCCATAGAATGTCTGCTTCAATAAAACCTCAGACTCTAGAAGTTTCCCCAGATTAGAGCCGCACACATACACAATCAGACTGCAGATGCACTCACGTGCCCCGGTTCTCACGCTGCAGCTCAACTTTGTTCTCTCTCATGTTCTGCTCCAGCCAGTCTCACAACCCAACTTACCACTGTGGGTGAAGCCTTTCCCCCTGATTATTCATGTCCTCATGTCGGACTGTGCTGGCACATGGGGTTTCCCTCTGAAATCTAGAAAAATCCCTTGCTAATTTCATGTTTATAACATGTAATCACCAGCTCATGCAAAGGGCCTCCTTTACCCACCACCTGATGGCTGCTCCCTTATCTGGATGCAGCTAAAGTTTGGCTTAGGTAAGTGTCTCCGAGGGCCCAGGTATTGAAGATGGCCCAGCTCATGACAGTATGGGAAGGTGATGGAGCTTTGCCTAATGGGAGGAAGTTAGGTCATGGGGGATGTCCCCTTGAAGGATAAGTTAGGACCCCCATCTTTCTCTTCTCTCTTTCTTTCCTAGCTTCCATGAGGTGAACAGATCTCCTCTGCCTAAAACCATGAGCCTCAATCAACTCTCTCTCTCTCTCTCTCTTTCTCTCTGTTTATGTTATGTGTGTGATGCTGGGGGTAGGGAGCTCACATATTCTAGACAAGTGATCTACCACTGACACATATCCCAGCCCTTTCATGTATTCATTTATTTATTTATTTTATGTATTTATATGCATGTAGAGAGTGAAAGAGAAAACAGAGAAAGAGAGAGAATGGGTGCATTAGGGCCTCCAGCCACTGTGAACGAACTCCAGATGCATATGCCACTTTGTGCATCTGGTTTTACATGGGTTCTGGTGAATCGAGCCCAGGTCATTAGACTTTGCAGGCAAGTGTCTTAACCACTAAACCATCTCTCCAGCTCTCATTCACTTCTTTTGAGACACGGTCTCACTAAGTTACCTAGCTGACCTTGAACTCACAATCTTCCTGCCTCAGCTTCCCAAGCAAGCACCACCACACCTGACAACCTTTGTTCTATTAACTGGACCATCTGAGGCATTCTGAAAGCCAAGTAGGACAAATATTATCAACCTATTTGAGAATGGGGCCCACTGCCCCAGGGACGCAGACAGTGGTATGGGATGTGGTCTCCTTATCTCAGGTGCCCTCCCCCCTCCGACCACTCTGGAAAAAGGGTGACAGAGAGCACCTTCCAGAGCCCCAAGCCCTGGACGAGGCCCCTTGCTAGAGCCAAATTTCGGGCTCCATTTGTGACAGCCAGAAGCATTTCCCTTTGGGAGCTTGTTCACCAAGAAACACCATCTGCTAGAAAGGAAACCTCTAAGAGCATCTGGCCACAGTAAAGAGCTAGCTTTCTGTTGTCTGTTGACAACGTGGGACTCTGTTAAAGACTCCAGCCACTAGCAAGTTGGGGTGAGGAGCAAGTTTCCAGACCAGCACTGGAAGGGCTGAAATAGTCACAAGTTGTGGTCATGATTCCACAGGGAGTCTTAGATACGCAAATCTTTTCTATTTTTACTCCAAGCAGTGCAAGATAAGCCATGTGCCACAGGTGCGGTGGTGCATACCTGTAGCCCAGCCATTAGGAGGCTGAGGCAGGAGGACTAGTGGGAGTTTAGGAGCAGCCACACAGCACCACACAGCAAGACCTTGTCTTTATTTTTTTATTTTTATTTTTATTTATTTTATTTATTTATTATTATTTTTTGTTGTTCCTCTTTCTTTCTGAGGCAGGGTTTCACTCTAGCCCAGGCTGACCTGGAACTCACTATGTAGTCTCAGGCTGGCCTTCAACTCACGGTGATCCGCCTACCTCTGCCTCCCGAGTGCTGGGATTAAAGGTGTATACCACCATGACTGGCTTAGTTTTTACTTATATATATATTTTGCCTTTATTTTTAAAAACATTTTAATTTATTTAGTAGAGAGAGAGAATGAAGATGCCAGGGCCTGTAGTCTCTCTCTGCACATAGACTCCAGACACAAGTGCCACTTTGTGTATCTGGTTGTATGTGAGTGCTGGGGAATTAAAATCAGGCCAGCAGGCTTGGCAGACAAGTGCTTTAGCTGCTGAGCCATCTCCCCAGCCTGAGACCTTGTCTTTATAAAACTGCCCCACAGGTTTGAAGCAAGCTCATTATTTCCGCTCTTTCTTGCCTCAGCATTCTTGTACTTCCGTGCGGTGAGATCAGGAAGCTGGAACACAACCCTTCCCACTCTCATCTGCACATTTTTGCTTGTTTTTGATCCACTGCAATTCTTTGTAAACTCTGAGAAAAGTCAGCTGAACAAAGCAGTCTAAGCCACGGATTTGGCCCATTTCATGCTTTTTAAATGTCTTCAAGGAAGCAGTCCAATTATGTGTTTTACAAACAACATGTGGGCATGGAGACGTGATCTGAGTTAACTCACCTGTTGGCCCCACAGTGTGATTAGAGCACTGGGCCAAGGGTTCGCCTTTCACTTCCAGACCCCTGGGTCTTCGGTTAGCAGTGCGGGAGGGTGGGTGGGGGCCGATTAACAAACTTCTCTACAATGAAAGGAGGTGTTTGGGAGGATCTTACACTCTGCTTAGCTGAACATTCAATTAAATCTCACATGGCCGGCGTGGTGGTGCATGTCTTTAATCCCAGCACTTGGGAGGCAGAGGTAGGAGGATCACTGTGAGTTCGAGACCATCTTGAGACTACATAGTTAATTCCAGGTCATCCTGGGCCAGTGTGAGACCCTACCTCGAAAAAAAAACTCACATGTGCCAGCATGGTGGCACACAGCTTTAATCCCAGCACTTGGGAGGCTGAGGTAAAAGAATCACTGTGAGTTTGAGGCCAGCCTGAGGCTACACAGTAAATACCAGGTCATCCTGGGCTAGAGTGAGACCCTACCTCGAAAAACCAAACCCAGGGGCTGGAGTGATGGCTTAGCAGTTAAGGTGCTTGCCTGCAAAGCCTAAGGACCCATGTAAGCCAGATGCACAAGGTGCCACATGTGTCTAGAGTTCATTTGTAGTGGCTAGAGGCCCTGGTGCCCATTCTCTATCTGCCTCTTTCTCTCTCTCTCTTTAATAAATAAATATAACATAAAAAAAAGAAAAATCAAAACAAAAAAATTAAAAATCCTCACATGCACCATGCTTCTACTGCGGCCTTGAAACACAGGCAGTTTTCTGTCTTAATAGATATGAAATTCCATTGCTCATGAATGACTAGCGCCCTGGGGACCTCAACATCAGCGTTCACTGAGACAGGAAGAAAGAACTCTGTAATGCTGAAGCCTAGCAGACCTGGGCATGACGGCCTGAGCAACGCTCCCTCTCAAAGCCTGTGAGACTCAGATGTAAGCACGTGATGTCAACTGTGAAGTTCAAAAGCATGGCGGTATTCTTAAAGCAGACTGAATATAAGAGTTCTGTTCTCCAGAGTCAACATGGTGGTGACTGGGTCACACCAGCGGCTGACACACGGGTTTCGTGAGCACACAGACCTGGGTTGGATACGAGCTCTTCTAATCCTTCATTGCAATGATTTGGAAAAGTCCCATGACCTCTGAACAGGTTACTTATCTTTAAAATAAAGGGAGGCGATCTGTCGTGTGCCCTTGAGGGAGGTACGTGTACCACACAGATGTACATGGCATCCCTTTGGCTGTGTGCATGTCACATGGGTGAGTAAATGTCACCACTGGCTCGGGGCATGTTTGCTGTGTGTGTGCCATATGTGTGAGTGGGGGCACAGGCATGTCATGGCACACATACGGAGGCTTCCACCTTGTGTGAGGCACTGTGAGCTTCCAGAAGATTCTCCTGTCTCCACTTCCCATGCTGCTGCGAGTGTGCCAGGATTACACAGCCCCATCTGAGTACGCGCACTTTCTGGGGATCTGAACCCAGGCACTTGTGCTTGAACAGCAAACACTTCGTCCACTGAGCGCCTCTCCAGGCCCAGGCTTTTCTGTTTCTTCCACTACCCTCTGCTCCCTTCGTCTATGGCCACGGGGACCTATGTATGATTCTTACTGAATGAATTGCATGCACACACTAATGGCCCTTGCAATTCTCTATCCTACCAATTCGTGGCTTTACCACCTAGAGAGCCCTGACTGTGTGAGATATTCTTGCAGAGACGTACAACCCACACGGAGGCACCAGTGTCTTACCCTAACGACACTGTCAGCAAGCACAGCGGAAACCATCTCAGCGCACGCGCAAGGTCAGCAAAATGCCCCACCCTCCATTTCTGGCTTCGGCCAGAACTTCTATTTCTACTGCTGTCGTGTGTTCTGTCTCCTCCTGCTCTGTTTCTGGACCAATGGGCTGTGTTAGGAAGTCCAGCAATGGCAGACAAAGGACAATGTCAACACTGAGCACATCTTTGCTGTTCATCGCTCATTGTTAATTGTAATAGGAGAGAATTAAGCTATTTTTGTCCTTCTTAGAGGTCTTATACACTATGTTCTCTATGTTTTAAATTTTGGGGGCTAGGGGGACAGCTCCATGGTAGAGCATTTGTCTGGCATGCCACAATCCCCAGCAGCACACCCACAAAACTTCTCTTTAAGAATACTCAGCTAGCATGCCTGAGGCATGGGTTCAGTGCCCAGCTAGCACACATACTCACACACACTCTCACACACAACCCTCGGTGATCCTATGATTCTTATTGTCATATTATTATTTTAAGTCTTTATTGACAGCCTCCATACACATACACAATGCAACCTGACCATAACCCCCTCCCACCACCATCCTTTGTCCTCACCTCTTTGATCCCCCTCCACTGAGTGCTTGCTAGTCTCTCTTCTATTTTGATGTCATTTTTTCTTCACCTTCGTTTATGCACGTAGAAGCAGTCACTGTGAGGTCAGACATACAACTGACATTTGCTGTCTGGAAGACAGTGCTCCAAAGCACTCCTCCCTTCCTTTGACCCTTACATTCTTTCCGCCACCTCTTCCGCAATGGTCCCTGAGCCTTGGAGGGTGTGATAGAGACGTTTCAGTGCTGAGCACTCCCCTGTCACTTCCTCTGAGCACCGTGGTGAGGTTTGGACCTCCTCAGTGGTCACCACCACTATGCTCATTTCAACCTTCACAGTGTTTTCATTACAAACTAATTTCAGCCACGACTAAGTCTCTGACATGGCCAGCACTGATCGTGGTGGCAGCAGGAACAGTAGCTACGATGGACGGACACTCGCCATCAGCCCCACAAGGTGACAGTGACAAGCTCTGTGCAAACTCTGATTCCTTTATCACAACCACTAGTGTCATTCTGAAGAGAAAGCTGCCTTAGTTCCTGAAGTCTAGCAGGGACTCCTGTAACTCTGAAGTTCAGATCCAGCGTCCACACACTCAAAACGATCCCAGGTTCATCAGCTCATCATCAGGCTGGTGGAGGTCTGGAGCCTGCAGCTTCCAGGCAGGATTTTCAGTAATGGCTCTTGTAACTCACAGAAACCAAGACTGTCTCTTTGATTAGGTTCCAGGAAGCCTAGTGCAGACTCAAGAGAGAAAGGACTCCAGAAAATGAAGCGCAGGACCACAGGTGCCTTAGGCACTTGGCGTCATGTAATCGGAATATTTTGAAAGACATTCAAATATGCTCATTTTACACCCCAAACATGCTAATACAGATGCACATGAACCACTACAAAGGAAACCAAGACAGGAGGTTAGGCGATATACTCACTTTGGTGACCGAACTTCCTGCCTTACATCTCCCTGCAATGGCCTGGTGAGAAAGAGTGAGATGCAGTGAGGGAAAGAGAAAGGTAGTGTGTGTGTGTGTGTGTGAGAGAGAGAGAGAGAGAGAGAGAGAGAGAGAGAGCACTTTTTTGTGGTTCCCAGTGAAACATGCAGAGCCGGTGGTGAAGGGTAAGGCTGGGGAGAACATGGGCACTTCGTGCACAAGAAGAAAAAGGTTCTGAAACCAAGCTCAAGAGCAGCAGAAGCTGGTGACCAACATGGAGCCTGAAATAAGGAAATAAATGTGAACTTAAGGATGAAGGAAAAACTAATGGTTTGGGTGCACTGGCTATGGTAACCAAATTCCTAGAGTAGACTCGAGGAATTTTTTTCTTTTGGCAAAAATCCCTGCTATCACGTCCCAGTGATGTTACATCACATGGCCAAGGAGATGCTGAAGGTCTGATTGAGGTTATTTACTCAGTAAGCGTTGAGTGGAGATTGCCTTGAGGACCTAATCTAGTCCAAGGAGCCTTGAGAGGACCAGAGTGTTCTCCAGATGTCCTGCTATTTGGCTGTCACCAGAGGATCCCTCAACGTCCCGTGTGCCGAACACTTGGCTCCCAGCCTCTCGTTCTATTGGGAGGTAGTGGAACCTTTAGGAGGTGGGGCCTAGTGGAAGGAAGTTAGTCACCAGGAACATGTCTTTAAAGGGAATGCTGGGGCCGTCCTGACCCCTTCGTATATCCTTTCTTCTCCTTCCTGCTGCCCAAGGTGACAATTTCCTCCTCCACGAGTCCTCGGCATGACACACTTCCTGCCACAGGTCCAAAACCAACAGACCCATCCAAGCGTGGGTTGAACCCTCTAAGACTATGAGCCAAGCTTGGTTTTCTGTTTTGTCACAGTGCCTGAACGCTCACACAAGCTGGTATCAGATGCCAGCAGAGGTCCCAGGCATGACGAGACTGGCTCTGAGTGAGGGGCTACTTGTTGAGGAACATGTGTGGCTTCTGGTGTCTAACAGCAGCCATGGTTAGCAGCAGCCAGCAAGTAGACAAGGACCTTAGTCCTACAACCACAAAAGACTGATCCCAATGACCAGAACAAATTGCACTTGCTGCAGTCCCTGAATCTGACCACCAGGGGGAGGCACCACTCAAGAACATGGGTTTTCATTCTGAACCTCTCTCTGGGTGTAGAGAAAGTCGAGTCAAGGGAAGGAAGAGAGGAGGAGCAAGGACCATTGTCTAGCCTGCTAGTTAGATTATCTCCTATTCAGAACCAAGGGAATTCCCAAGATAAGTGAAAGAGGGATACTAGAGGATTTGTTTTAAAACACAGGCCCTCCAACCTACCTGCAATTATTATTCTGGTTCTCCTTTATGATGGCGCAAGAACAATACGTATTCAATAAACACCATGTTTGGAGTTGGGACCCTGATTATCCAGGGCATGGTGATATTCCCTGCTTCCCCCTTTGGGTTTGCTGAGCTGTGAGGCTAAGCTGCCACTCCCAGGCAGCCGTGCCCTCAAAGCCCTCTACAGTGCAAGACGGTGTGGCTAAGCTGACATGCACTATCAGAGGTGGATAACCTAGGACGCTCACTGTTGGGGGTGTACTCCTTCCATTTGTGACACATGGTATTTTCAAGCCACAGTTGGATTCAGAGGGACATAACCCCCTCGAAGTCAGGAAGCATCTGTATTTTCTTAAAGCAATTTACTAAAGCCCATGCCATTCCACAAAGGACTGGAGCTGCCTCACAAAGCCAAATTACGCCTCATGATAAACATTAACAATTGAGGAAAGTAGAAGAGAGGTGAGAAAATAGAACCAATGATATGCAAACTAGGTGTCATTAAGATCTTTTACCCAGGGCTAGAGAGATGGCTTAGCTGTTAAGGCGCTTGCCTGTGAAGCCTAAGGACACAGATTTGATTCCCCAGTACCCATGTAAGCCAGATGCACAAGGTTTGCAGTGGCCAGAGGCTCTGGCATGCCCATTCTTTCTTTCTCTCTGCCTCTTTCTTTCCCTCTTTCTTTCTTTCTTTCTTTCTCTTTCTTTCTTTCTCCCTCTCTCTCTCTCTCTCTCTCAAATAAATGAATAATAAAGCCAAACATTGCATGTTCTCTCTCATATGTGGATCCTAGCTACAAATGTATAGACTTGTGTGTGATCTGGAACCAAAAATCGGTAGCAGAGGCCCATAAGCTAGACAAAGTCTATACAGGAGGGAAAAGAGGGAAGGTCTTAAGGGAATGGTATATGTAAGTAGAAGAACAGATTACAGGGAGGGAAAAGGCCTAAGCGAGATCAGGGGAAGAGACTGTATAAAAGAAAGATGGGGGGGGGGGGAGGGTCAATCAAAACTCAGGATATTCTGAATAAGACATATGAAAATCTACTTTCTTGAATAATGGCACATCCAGAAGCCATAGATTGTTACTAGAAAACTTTCAGTGCCAGGGATGGGATATCTTCCAGTGAGCTGTTGGCCTGGGAGGTCCCTGTTGCCTCCAAAACATTATAGGCTATTGCCAAGGACCTTGCTTTCCTGTGAGAAAGAGATGGGAAGACCCTATTGCTGAAGACTTCACATGCCTGAGCAGCAGAGTCACTGAGAAACCAAGCTGGAGCTGAGCACAAAACCTTCTCCCTGTAGCCCAGCCAACTGAAAGCTGGAAAAAGCTGTACTGTATGCAGCCTTATGGGAGACAGAAGTCATCAGCAGTGAAAAGAGCGGACACTGGAAGCCTCAAGTTTGGCCAGACAGGCCAAATGACTGAATGAGTGCAATAGTGGCATGTCTGCTCTGGAAACCAGCTGCTCTCTAATTGGACTGGAGGCCCACTCTATGGGAGGGAATACATTCCTGATTCTGAAAACCTAATCAAAAGCTGATGGCAAGGGAGGTCATGAGTCTTAGGGGTATAAAGCCTGCTCTTATCTGGATAAATGCATATATGACTCTCACCAAATTGCCCTGAAAGCATTACACTTAATGTTCATACTCATATAGTAATGTTTCTCTCACTTCTGGTTAGAGAAGGTTCTCTTTTCAGATGGAAATGACCACTGGGATGACCCAAAAGGCAAAATAGTACTGAGAAGGGTCGGAGGAGTGTCCAGCACTGAAACATCTCACACCCTCCAAGGCTCAGGGTCCATTGTGGAAGAGGTGGTGGAAAGAATGTAAGAGCCAAAGGAAGGGTACCATTCCTGACATACAACTGTCCGGACAGAATTTGCCTGGATATCCAAGACCTCACAGTGCATAGTAATACCCACACAAGACCTTCATAACAGGAGAAAACAATGATGACATCAAATTAAAAGAGAGACTAATGGAGAGAGGGAGGGGATATGATGGAGAGTTATGAAGTTACACTGTAAGTATAGAAGTTGTCAATAAAAAACATTTTTTTTAAAAAAGGGTTCTTTTACCCACATGAAGAATAGCTTTTGGCATTCCCAGAAATCATGGAAACAAATGTTCACATCCATTTAGATAAATCACAGAGTAAACTTACCCAGAAAAAGGTGAGACCTCAGAGAGAAGCCCTGGGGTGGCTTATAACCAGAAAGCGACTGACACCCAGTGAGTCCTCCCACACTTTGGTACCCAGGAATGAAACTAAACATACAGCTACTGAAAATACACCAGGCATTCTTTCTTTCTCAATTGTATTTAAGTATTTTACGTATTTTTATTCCATTTTTCCTCTTGATTTGTATGGGGTCTTTATATAAGAATAGCTTTTGACATACTTATTGTCTGTCACAGTGTCAGCAGATATCCCAAAGGGTTAATATCACAAATACACTTAATTTTGTGTATGTAAACGTACCGGCAGAGCCTGGGATTGAACCCAAGGCCTCCCACATGCCAGGCAAGCACGCTGCTGCTGAGCTACACCCCCAGCCTATTTCTGTTTATATTTGGACATAAGCAAATTTTAACTTTTCATCTAGTCTAGTATGTCAGGTTTATTCACTGCACCACATTATAAACTTCTGATTACCTTGTAGCTAGAATACACAATCACTTTTATTTTCTTTCAGTGTATAATAGATTAATTTTATAAATTTCTGTGGCCTAAAGACTATTGGATTTCAAAATGCATCTGAGGTTCAAGCCAACATTCATAAGCACCGCAATGGAGATTATTCCTTATAGAAGCCAAACAAACTTCTTTTAAGATTGAAAGTTTAAAATAGATAGTTATGTGAAATTAATACTCTGTCAGTCCTAAGACAGATGGATTCATTTACTCTTCCCTCCCTCAATCCTCCCATTTTCTTAATCCAATTATAACGTAACTTTATCAAAGTAAATACAGTGTGCAAGACTTGACCAAACTCAACATTAACCCAAAACAACTCAACCACTGTTGTATCTGGAAACTCGTCCTGGGTTTGCCACCTCCACCCTGTTATCGCCATTCCAACACCTGCCCATGTGTGCACAGAGCTCCAAGAAAGGCCCTGCCCTCTGCTCTCATAGCCAGCACAATCATTCCCAAATACGCTTTTTTTTTTTTTTTTTGGTTCTGTTTTGTGAAGAATCCCTGAGCTGGAGAGATGGCTTAATGGTTAAGGAGCTTTCCTGAAAAGCCAAGCGACCCAGCTTCAATTTCCCAGGACCCACGTAAGCCAGATGCCAAGGTGAAGCATGCATCTGGAGTTCGCTTGCAGTGGCTGGAGGTCCTGGAGCGCCCATTCTCTCTCTCTCTCTCTCAAATAAATAAATAAATAAGTTTTCAAAAAAGTATCCCAATTAGACACACACAGTTTCGTCACCAAAACCTCCCACACTACCCATAGAGAAAATTAGATGCATTCACGACAGAAGTTATTGGTAGAAGAGTTGTCAGCCCTGCAAGGGTTTCACTGGAAAAGTTTCACCAAGGAAGAGAACCCATGTGAATTTAATAAAGGCAGTGGGTGTTTGAGAGACAATGATGGGGCCTGGAATCAATTAGGTCAAATTATACCCTGTGTTACGTGTGTAAAACTCCTCCCGTGACTGTCAAAGGAGACACCAGAGAAGACGGCCCTGATTAGATTGCCATTTCAGAGCAGAGGATTCATTAATGCTCCCTCCTCAATCACTCAATCATTCCGCTGGGGGGGGGGTCAGAAAGTGCCAACTGCGAGCCCCTCTCCCTGGGGAGTACACATTTGCCCTCCCAGGGGGCCTGCTCCCATAACAACGAGTGGAAAAGGTGGACATAGCAACTAGTTACTATGCCAACAGTAGATCCCTCCAAGCCGGACCTCCTTCCCAGAGACTTTCCTTCTCCTCTTCTCTGGCTGCCACTGATTTCTTCCTCCTGCCATTTCATCCCCTGATACTTGGAATCTAGGCCCACATGGGTCCCCATACTCATCCGACTTTGGCTCCCGGAACCCAAGCCTTGGGACCAGCCTCATGCCTGAGGAAGGAGCTGGCAATGCCATGAATCCAGGTGGGGTACGCTCCGTTTCTGAGGCCCGTTTCACGTGAGGAGGAGTGGAGGGTAGGTCTTTTCTCTCAGACATAACTGCTATAAACAGTAAGGATGGTGTAGCAGCCGTGTTTATAACTGACCTGTGACAGGAGCATAGCATGTCCTCCCTAACTGACTTGTGAAATCATGCCGGCCCACAGTGTGAACTGTCCTGAGGTAGCTGCACCCGTACGAAGAGGCCTTCTCTATGGCAATTTCCCAGCAGGATACGAAAGCATCTCGAAGGGGACTCAGTGTCCGACCCTGGATTTCCAAGTATGGCCACGACCGGGTCAGAAACAACAACGCAGCATTCTGACTCCACACTGTGGCTCGCCCCGACCCCCCTGCCCCATGGGGACACAGAGTTTCAGAATTTCTTTTCAAACCTCATCCAGAACAGCATTCGCCATGTGGCCCAGAAGCTCTCATATACTCCGAGGTTTCCATCCTCTCAAGAACAAATGTATCTGAGCAGTTGTAAATGCTGTAAGATACAGTGGCTGCCACCGAGGACAACGGGCCCCAGGAGACAAGCGAAAGGGTCCCAGCAGATCCGCATTTTCCACTTTGTAACACGAGAGGGAGGGAGACGTGTGGCATAAACACAGCAAGCCGCTCAAGGGCAGGGACTTTTCTTTATTTATGGCTCTGGTCCTTGAGTCCAGCACAGAGCCAGGGAGCAAGTCAGGGCTTCAGTAAGAATTCCAGGCCAGTCGGAAATCGTGGTGTACGGGCAACCCCGGCACTCTGGAGGCTGAGGCAGGATTGTGAACTTGAGAAGGAAGGAAAGAGAAAGAGAAAGGGAAAGGAAAGAGGAAAAAGGGGAAAGAAGGAAGGGTGTCCAGCATGTACACTGACCTGCGGAGCAGCGAAAAGAAAGAAAAAGCAAACTCCCATGGGTGTGTGTGTGTGCCTGTGTGTGTGCGTGCGTGCGTGTGTCTGTGTGTATCTGTGTGTGTGTGTGTGTGTGTGTGTGTGTGTGTGTGTATGCGCGGGGGCGGAGGGGTCTCCCTGGGCCTCTGTCGTTCTCTGTGCGTTCTCTGATACTACTTTGAGCTTAAATTCTGTGAATCTTTCTAGCTATTTTCTCAAACTCCAAGGAGCACACAACTTGAGTGCTACCATTTTGTTATTTGTGGATAACATGAAGAACTTGGCCTAAGGAAATACATAATTCTCATTCTTCACCGAGCCAAATAAATATATTTGAATATGACTGCATCAAAAATTCTCCTCATCAATACATATAATTAGCCAATAGAGAGCCAACTTTAGACGTCTGTAGAGGAAATGGAAACATATTTGCCTATTTTTAAAAAATGACTTCAAAACTGTTTTTTGAAAAATGATTTCAAAACACTGAGCTAATAATCTCTAACTTTGTATATAGCAGGTAGCTTTTTCTTTTTGTCTCTCTTTTGCTTTTTAGCTCTTCCCTGTCCCCCTCCCCTTCCAAAAAAAAAAAAAAACATTTTTTTCAGAGAACAAATGCTTGAGTGAAAGGCCTCTTGATGCAAGAGACTTTGGAGAGTCAATGCCTGGTAAGCCAGTGACCAAATCCCATCTCCCTCAATGCTGAGGTCTTTGTGAATATTCTCCTTGAAGGCTACCTAAGCATTGGATCAAGGCGGTTACTTTGTACATAGCAAGTCTTTTTCTCAAGCTGAATGCAGTATGAGTTCAAACACGCTGCTCACCCACTGGGCTGTCAACCCTGAGAAAACCAATAGCATTCACAGTAATAACCCCGCCAGTCTGTTTTAGAGTCTGGAGAGTTCTACTGAATGGTGGTGGGTGGAATGTGGTCAGCAGACAGGAGTATCCCCTGGATTAAATGTTTTCTGGCACTCGGCGGAGGAGAGCAGTTAGTCTGCATTTAATTTGTAAACCACATCTCATCTTTTTCGTCCCTCTACAGCCACACACAAAAAAACAATCCTGTTGTCCATGCTACGCATTCTTTTTCCAATTCTTCCGAGCTGTTCTTCCATTTCTGTTTAGAACAGCTAATCTTCCACAAACCTGGACGGGGTGCAAGAGGCCCGTTGTGCACATCCTAATCACACAGACATAACTAAGGGTTGGACACCATTAACCCTTCAACGGCAGTGTTTTCCTGGCCACAGACGCAAGGAAGGCTCAGGAAACATATGATATCTATTTCTCACTCACTCCAATGAGTTTATTACAGGTTGCAGAAAGCTACCCGAAATTTCCACTTAAATAAACTCAAGCCAAGGGTTTTGAAAGGATGAATATTTAAGACATTGCTTTAACATTTTATCAACAGACGTAAACAGTGATCTACTGCTCCACACACCCACTGGAGTAAGGAAGACCATCATTAAAGCTCTACCTTAAAAAAAGAAGCCCTCTTTTTTCCTGACAGTCACAAGGTGTCAGGAATCTCACGGCACAGAAGTGCAGTGGAAAGACAGACCTCTGGAGCCTGGTGTGGTCCTTCAAGGTAAATATGACATGGGAACTTTAGTACCTGCTGGAAAGGAAGAGATGGGGGTGATGAAGGCCACCCGAATTTACTATATAGGCTCCATGTCCCATAAGCAAATGCGAAGTTTAAAATCAGCTTTTCAGAAGCTGTGGTCCTGAGATGCTAGCTACAGCACAGAAATTCCAGCAGTTGGTTTAGGTGCGTTTGCAATGGTTTATGCCAGAGGCTCTGAGCAGTTTCTGAGGTGTGCAATGAGCTTGGTTACCAGGTAGATTTCAGGTCCTTCCCTCCTGTCAGTCATTCCATACCCCAGAAGTTTGTCTTTGACCAACCAAAAGTAAAAAATGATTTTAAGTGCAATTTCTTTTCAGTGTGTATTTATTTCCTTGTGGCTTAACTTGTAAGGACTTTAGGTTGGTGTCATCCATTCACAGGCACTGGGAGGGCATTATGGCTGCCTACCACAGTGGCCTTCAGGACAAACTTGAAATGTAATGGAGGCCAAGGACAGTCTGCTCTTCTTGGGGTAACTTGAGTAACCCTCTTTTTTGTGACTGAGTCTTCCCAAGAATTCTCAAACAGCATATATCAGAACCTCCTGGGGGGCCCAGTAAGAACTCAGGCTGCTGGGCCCCATCCTCAGAGTTTCTGGTTTAGCAGAGCTGGTCTAGAACTCCCAGATTCATGTCTAACAAGCTCCTGGGAGATTCCACTGCTGTTGGTTTGCAGACGACACGCGGAAAACTGCTGTGTCAAAAGGATGGAGACGGGCGGTGAGGTCAAGGGTCCTGTGGGGTCCAATCCTCTCCCCCAGCCACAGTCATAGCACTTGGCCTCAGGCCAGGTTCTATAACTCAGGTTCTATTTCTAAGAGGAAAAGGAGAATCAGCCATTTTAAACAGAAGATATTTGGATCGAATGTTTACAGCATTGTTAAGCATTGGCATGGAGTAGCAGACAGACAGTAGAATCCTCTTTTCAAGAGGTGAGACTGGGGATGACGATGAACTCGGCGGTGTTCACCCACACTGAGCAGGGCCTGCTGCCCCAGCTAATCCCATGCTGTGGCGGATGCAGGCGCAGGCTTTCCTTCCTACCTGCCTCCGTACAGTAGGTTGAATTGGCTTCTTGCAAAAGCATGGAACTTTAATCCTAAATGATTTTTTTTTAAAATCACTCAGCAATCCAAGTTTAGCTCAAAAAGAACTACTACTTAACTCTTATGTGGAAAGAGTTAATTTCATTAGGGTATAAGACATTTAAGGTCATCCAACCCAAGGAAAGAGAAAAATAAGGAGTGCATGGTAATAAAATTCTCTCTAGCCTACTTCGATGTACTCTGTGTGGGTAAATCACATTGCTTCCTCGTTGTCTGGACCAGCAGACATATGTATTCCTTAGAATCCGTAAAAGATCAAAGGTAAAGAGAACACGCGCCTATAACCACAGAAGCCACACCCTTGTAGGGCAAAAGTCCCTGCAGGGAAAGGAAGAAGTCACAATGCACACACACGTGAGAAGAGCCGTGGAGGACTTCAGGGCGAGACCACGGAGGGTCAAGACGATGTGTGTACAGGGCACATGGCTGGTGGCCAATCCTAGAAACAGGACGCGGAGAATTGAATTCAGAGACTGCTCACTCACCCGAAGAAGAGATCAAGTCTGAAAGCGATGCCACCAAGTTGGGTTGAATCACTATGTGTTTGTCACCCTCCTCTGAGGACTTGGACCCCTGAGGCCTGACGCCAAGTGCCAGAAATCCCAAGAGAAGTACTTGCCACATGTCTTGTGGGAGGCTGGCACCAACTGGTCAACTTAATGTGTCCAGCCAGGCCTTTGGGAAATAATGTTGGATGCTAATCTCCTAAAAAGCATTCAAGCACATTGCTGACCCCGCGCCTCAGAACGCAGCAGTGTTTACGTGTGAAAGGGCACATTCTTTCCAAGCGGACCCTTCACACTTCAGCAGTAATGAGACGCGGTGTGACTGGCGTCACGTGTCAGTTCCAGCCCGAGATCAGCAGACTCAAATGCGCCTCCTTTGCTGACCTCCCTCGGCCTCCCTGGGACTCGACACATGTCATGATGTATTGAAGATTTTAATGGCCTTCTGACTTCTGTGCTAG
This sequence comes from Dipus sagitta, assembly GCA_036346955.1. Lineage (NCBI taxonomy): Eukaryota > Metazoa > Chordata > Mammalia > Rodentia > Dipodidae > Dipus > Dipus sagitta. The sequence continues at coordinate 63,684,650 of CM070786.1, forward strand.
AGTATTTTATGGTCTTCCTGACCCTCAACATGCTCTTTGCAGGACTTTATTTGCCTTACATGGTCCTACAAGCACGCTTAGGAAACTGCAAAGCTCTTGAACCACCTCCTGACATGTTTGTTTTCCCCAGTCATCACGAAATATGGGCTCATGGGTCCCACTCATTTCTGTCACCTGAGACCCTACAAAAGTCACTGGGGCTGGATCTGGTGTCCTCCTGGGTGCCTGATGCAGCTACATAATTAACATTCCGTCCAGCCCAAGCCATTAAAACATGAGTGGGGTAGACTTGCTTCTTTAAATGACCCCAACAGAGTGTCTTGAGTCAAACAGCTTCAAGTTTCATTTTACTTTTAAAAGTGACTATGACAAAGATCACAATTTGTGTGTGTGTGTGTGTGTGTGTGTGTGTGTGTGTGTGTTGGATAGATTCTTGACATTCCTGCATGTCAGCGTGCATTCCATAACCCCAAAGATAGCATTTGCAAACTCCACCTTGCATGAGGCCTTGACAATGAGCTCATCGGTTATCCTTGGCTCCACTGAAAGGACAGCAGATGAGAGACTGACAAAACCTTCCTACATGGGACTCACGCTCCCCCTCAAGCCTGCTCATCTATAAGACCAAATGGGAGCTCTAGTCTATGAGCAAAAATTGAAATGGGCAAAGGAAATTTCCATTTGCTCAACAATTCATACATGGAGTTCAACTTAGAGTGACACAGTGCTTAAAATTTAATAGTATGTTTTCTGTGAAAGATTTTTTTAAAAAAATATTTTATTTATTTCTTTGAGAGAAAGGGGGAGAAAGAGAAGAAGAGGTAGATAGAAACAGAATGGGTGCACCAGGGCCTCCAGCTACTGCAAACAAATTCCAGACGCATGTGCCATCTTGTGCATCTGGCTTTACGTGGGTACTGGGGAACTGAACCTGGGTCCTTAAGCTTCACAGGTAAGTGCCTTAATTGCTAAGCCATGTCTCCAGCCCTCTGCGAAAGATTTTTATCACTATGGCATATCCTGGCAGTAACTTTACAAGCATCACATTCAAATGTGGAAGGGAAAGTATTTCTAGACAGACACTTTACATTTATAACACATATATACTGTAAATAGATTTATATAATATGTACACCATAGATGTTTGTGTCTATACTTATACACTTTCTAAAAACCTGCTACAGAAAGAAATAAAAATAATATTTAGATCATCTAGGTAGACCCCGGAAAAAGATTTTGTTGTTGCTGTTTTGTTTTGCTTTTTTGAGGTAGGGTCTCACTTTGGTCCAGGCTGACCTGGAATTCACTATGTAGTCTCAGGGTGTCCTTGAACTCACAGCGATCCTCCTACCTCTGCCTCCTGAGTGTTGGGATTAAAGGCGTGTGCCACCACGGCTGGCTAAGATTTTTTTTTTTTTTTTTTAAGGTAGGTCTCACTCTAGCCCACGCTGACCTGGAATTCACTGTGAAGTCTCAGGGTGGCCTTGAACTCATGGTGATCCTCCTACCTCTGCCTGCCGAGAGCTGGGATTAAAGGTGTGCGCCACCACGCCCTGCAACCCTGGAAAGTTAAACCCACTTAAAAAGATACTCCAGGGCTGGAGGATGTCTCAGGGGTTAAAGACACATGTTTGTAAAGCCTGACAGCTCAAGTTCAACTCCCCAGTACCCACATAAAGCCAGATGCACAAAGGGGCACATGCATCTGGAGCTCACCTGCAGTGCGGCAGGAGGCTCCTGAGTGCTCGTATTCATATTTGGTATCTCTCTATTTCTCTCTCTAACAAATAAATGATATTTTAAGAAAAGATACTTTGGGTCTGGGGAGATGGCTCAGTGATTACAAGAGCTTGCTCGCAAGCCTGCCCAACGGAGCCCAACCTTCCTTGGCACCCACGAAAGCCGGACACAGTGGCACACATGCCTGTAACTCCAGTGTAGCTCAGCAACGGTTGGCAGAGCCACAGAACACAGAAACTCAAAAGCAGCAAGGACAAGACAGTGAGGGAGACCCTGTCTCAAGAAAGAATGTGGAAAGAGAGGAGAAACACCCCAGGTGACCTACACACACACACACACACACACACAAACACACACACACACACACAGTGGCACACACAAGAGCGCATGCACACATCATAAAAATATGTCAACACAAATAATATTTTTAAATTTTCTAAAAGTCTATACATGATTGACAAGAGTAAGTGTGCTTTCCATCTCCCTGGCATTAGATAGCCAGTTTACAGATGAAATCTCTGTGTATAAAACAGGTTAACTGAACAGAGGAGCATATCTTTTTGTGTTCCCTGAGCCCAGGACAGTGACCGCTTTACAGAAAACACTAGGCATGTTAGCAGCATAGCTTAGTGCCTGCTAACATAGATAGCATCCTAGGCTCAATCCCCAGCAACGTCTCCCCACCAAAAAACGACAGAAGACTCGAGGTGTTTGTTGAATGAATGGAATTTTCAATTCTAGAGAAATGGGAGTCAGTCTCCAGCATTCCTTGTGTCTTTAGGTTCTAAACTCTTTATCCCCAGACTCAAGTCCAGACTCAAGGTAAAAATCAAATAAAAGACTTTGGTAACAGATACCAGTAGTCACAGAGCTGCTGAAAGTTCCTGAAAGTCAGGAAATTCTTGATGGGAAAGGGGGCCATATGAGAATATGGCTAGTGGCTGTTATGGTTTGAATGTGGAATGTCTGCCCTGGGCTCATAGGTTTGAACACTAGGTCCCCAGTGGTGGTACTATTTGGAGCTGGAGGCATGACTGGTGGAGGGGGGTTGCTGAGAACAGAACTTTGAGGGTCATGGCTCCACTTCTACCCGTACCCTCTGCCCTCTGCTCCACCAAACTGTGAACAAGCTCCCAGTGCCACAGACTGAGCCACTTGCCAACACGCCCCAACGGACCGATGGCACCCTTGGAATCCTGAGTCAAAACAAGCACCTCACCCCTTAAGTTGCTTCTGTCAGGTATTTTTCACAGCAAAAAAAAAAAAAAAAGAGTGGCCAACACAGTAGCAAACAGGTAGGTTTAAAACATATCAAAGTATGGAGAGATTGCTCAGTGGTTAAGGCACTTGCCTACAAAGTCTAACGACTTGGGTTCAATTCTCCAGTACCCAGATAAAGGCAGACACACAAAATGGCACGTGCATCTGGAGTTGATTTGCCGTGGCTAGAGGCCCTGGCATGCCCATTCTCCCTCTCTCTCTCTCTCTCTCTCTCTCTCTCTCTCTCTCTTTCTCCTTGCAAATAAATAAATATTTTTTAAAGAAATCAAAGTGGGAAAAATCAATAAAAATTTAGCCACAGAGAAGGTTAAGAATAAAGGTGTTTGGGGCTAGAGAGATGGCTTAGCAGTTAAGGCACATGCCTATGACGCCAAAGAACCCAGGTTCGATTCTCCATGTCCCAAGTAAGCCAGATGCATATGGTGCATGTGTCTGGAGTTCGTTTGCAGTGGCTAGAGACTCTGGTGCACCCATTCTCACTCTCTCTCTCTCTTTCTCTCTGTTTCAAATAAATAAATAAGAATAAATCTTTAAAATAATTTTTTAAAGAATAAAGGTGTTTGATGGCCTGTTTTAATTTCCTACGTTCATGGCTTTGCCCCTCACTCATGGTCTAGGGCCACACTGCACAGGGAACAGAATTCCTTGGTGTGGCATTTGTACTCCCTGGGTGCCCCACCTCCTCTAGACATCTCCATTCTGACAACACTCATTGTATCAGAAGGGGGTACTGCATGGTCCCCAAGTTCAGAGTTCTAATTTTAGTGCTGGTAGAGATCAAGGACAGCACTGTAACCCAGTCTAAAACATCACATCCAATAACTAACACAAAGCATTTGTTTCAGTAATGGCTAAGAAAGGCCAAAGCTTGGCAAATCAGACTTCGTTATCCTCACAACTGTTGTGTTCAACTTGATTTTAGTCTGGCTTTCAGAAACTCAACAGTTGTGCTCAGTATATTGAGTGCACTTTGACTTGCCTATAACTATAAAGAGTGTCCGCTCACCCTTATATAGCCAATAGACAGTTGAGTTGGTTTCTTCTTGAAAAATTAATATACATATATGCTAAAGACATTAGATAATCAAAAGAATTTATAATAAAATTAAACTTCCCAATGGATATCAGCCTCTGGTCTCCTCTCCAAAGTAAATCCCTATTTATATCATGCAAGCCTATGCACTTACATACTCACAAATATGTATGCCAATATATGTCCTTTTCATAGAAATGATAGATTTTAAGAACACATATTGAGGTCAATGAAATACAAAGGTTATTGAAAATTCCAAAGGGGCTGGTGGAGAAGGAAAGCCACATCTGAGCTGAGAAGATGATGGCAGAAAGGTATGGCAGGAGGAATGACCCGAGCGTCGATGGGAGGGAGCTTCCTGTAGCTGCAGCTCATGACTGAAGGTCTGAGGAGAACTTAGACTTTACATTGGAGCTTGGCTGGCATGATAAAAACATGCAATATGCAGCTGAAGGACCCCAGACGCAGTTTTTGTATTGTACCGCAGCCCATTGAGACCACGAGTCAGCAAACAGTGTCTATAATTATGTCACAGCTTTATTCAAATCCTTCAATGGATCCTAGTTACACTAACTCTCACCTAGCAGCATCTGTCCCAGAGCAGCCACAGGGCGAGCGCTTGCCCGAGTGAGCGCCCGGCCACCCTCCCCTGCACCACGCGCTCGCTAAGCCCGAGTGCCAGACGGCCCTCCTTGGTCTCACCGTGTGGAACTAAGATGACTAAAAATGACTGTCTGGGCCAAAAATGTGACAACCCTTGATCCTCAGAGGGCCATCAAAGGAGAGGTCTCAGCTCACCCCAGGGCACCGCCACCTCTCTCCATTCACCAATCTGCTCGGGAGCACACGGTGGTGAAGTTGGAGGGAATGACAGTGGCAGCATCCTTCTCCCTTAGCCAAACGACCACTCGGTCCTTCCTTTCCGACAGGGTCCATTCAAGCTGATCAAAGAACATTCATCCGTCATGCCACCAGCCCAGGGTCACTCTGTCTGCACATGAGCTGACCACCGGATCCCAAGGCCGTTATGCCCCCATCACGCTGCACCGCAGAGCCCGGGCACAGCGGCGCTCAGGGCTGTCCACCCGAGTAAAGCTCTGGCTACACCATGGCGGGCTGCGCCTGCTTAACCCACCGCTGTGTGACCAGGGATGGCAGCACAGAAGGTGCGATTGGTACTGACTGACTGGATGAACACTTTGAACTTGATACTTTTCCCATCACGCTCAGTAGCATGATCAATCACATTTCCCTTTTAAACCAAAAATATATCAGTAAACAACCACGCTTCCTTCACAGCGGAGGCAAAGAGATGGACTGAGTCAGGGTGGGAAACTACCTGGCTCACCTTAGGGCCTCATTCAAGCTGCAGCTCTCCTGAGCATCTTGCCAAGCACCTTATAACAACAGCCTGTTGGCAGGCCCGAGTCCAGAAACTGATGTGGAATTTACCCTCCGGACTGCTGGCTGGCTAGGAGCACTCCACTTCTCCCTGACGGGGGCCCTTCTCCACATCTGGGGACAAGACATGTCTCTTTGACAGAACCAAGAAGGCTTCACTCATCCGCTTCAGTATTAAGCCTTCTGCGGCCCACACTACTTGGAGTCAGCGAGGCAGACTGTTGGTTCTGCCGACAAGGACATGTGCTATGCTCTTGCTATGTCAAAGGTAGCTCAGGATTCCGCTAAATCGTGACTGGCGGCACCACACCTAACCTCTCTGCGAACCTCACCGAGGCCACGCTACAACCTGCAGGACACTTGGGCTTCCCACCCTCCCCAGTTTGGCGAACATCTCTCAAACCCAGAGGGGAAAGTTTCCTCTCACACTACTCTATTATCTAGGCAGTCCCTGAGCTATGCCATGCAAACCCCTGAGGGCATCAGAGGTGCCCAGGCGGCGGGTGATGCATGACTTGGAAGCCTGCCGCTGTCCCGGGCTGTACCTCCTGATCACTACAGATCTCAGAGCTCCGTGCTGACCAGATGGAAAGGACTTTGTGTTCATCTAGGCTTGCTCTTAGGATTTATTCAGATCCAGGCTGGCAGAGGCCACCTGAGCAAGCGTCACTCCTCACAGGTGCCTCTCTATCGAGTTTCTAGTGCGTCACTGCTCAGCGATGAAGAGCTGGGTTGAAGTCCAAGGGCATCAGGCAATGCCAAAAATAAGAGGGCTGGTCCTCAAGAAAACAATAAACAGAGCCGTTTGGAAATTTGGAAAGAAGGTTTCTAAAGAAGGTAGAGTCGGAGTTAATAAATGCGCTATTAAAAAGTCAATGCTGAGAAACTGAGATGAAGGAAAACTATTCATGTGCATGGGAGGGATCCATCAGGTCAGAAATACTTTGCCTCCTCGGCTTTGATTTGGTTCCTACATTCCAGAAGTGTGATACATGGCTTCTTCCAAAGTAAGTGGCCAGATGAGAACAGGCTCCATTCTGAAAAGCTGACAGACAGCTCCTTCCAAGCCCGGTGTGGCGCAGAGCTAGGACTGACCAGCCCAGCTGACGGCAGCCAAGGTCAAGGGCTTGTAGCCTCATCTGATTTCCTTGTTTTATATCCACAACTGGAACACCCAACCCAGGCTACTTCGGCTTAATTATTGAGATTTTAAATTTTGGCTGCGGGCTGGAGAGATGGCTTAGCGGTTAAGCGCTTGCCTGTGAAGCCTAAGGACCCCAGTTCGAGGCTCGATTCTCCAGGACCCACGTTAGCCAGAAGCACAAGGGGGCGCATGCGTCTGGAGTTCATTTGCAGTGGCTGGAGGCCCTGGCGCACCCATTCTCTCTGTCTGTCGCTCTCAAATAAATAAATAAAAAATAAAAAAATTTTAAAAAAATTTTGGCTGGGTATAAGTGATTTGAATAAGGGAAGATTCATTGATCCACTTACTTAAGCCATTAGTTTGGGAAATAAAGTCACTCCGGTGAGTACTTTCACAAGGCTCCTGAGCATGGAAATAATATGGAGTGATCAATGGATCCCAGGAGCAAGGGAGATGGCTCAGTCAGTAAAGAGCTTAGCATGTGAATGGGAAGGTCCAAGTTCAGGTCTCCAGCACCAATGCAAATGCCAGGCAGGCATGCCAGCCACCCGCAACCCCAGTGGAGGGGAGGCAGGAACAAGTGGTTGCTGTGGCCAGCTTGCTAGAAAAGGTAAATCCACAAGCTCTGGGTTCAAGTGAGAGATTCTGCAGAAGACAGCTGATGTCAACCTCTGGCCTCTGCATTCATGTGCACGTGCACACACACATGTGCACACACACACACACACGTGTGAACATGCATACACACCACACACATACGGAAAAAATAATTTTATAATTATTAAAAATATACAAACCCAACCCTTAGAAGTAAAGAAAATTTCTGCAAGAGTTACATCACAGGAGATGTAAGCTACCATTGAGTTCCCAGAGCTTAACAAGGGCAGATCAAACAGAAAAGTTCTGCACGAGTTACACTGTAAGAGATGTAAGCCATCACTGAATTCCCAGAGCTTAACAAGGACAATTCAAAGAGCCCCTGCCACTAGATATGGTTTAGAGCTGGTGTCCCAGATTCTGTGGCCATGGAGAGGGGCAGAGGAAGAGCCTGCTCAAGATAGAAATGCTAAACTCTGATGGGACATTTGAGTTGTCAAGACAGAGGCCAGCATGTGGGGAAATGTGAGATTAAATACGCAGCATGTAATGAACATTACTGATTATGTCCAAAGTTTCCCAACTGGAGCTGTTGGACTCTACAAGGCAATTTCTCAAAATCTGTGTTGAAAATTTCTCTACCTTTGGATTCAAAGAACATTCATACTTATTATCTCGTCTGTCTCCACTACTTGCTATGAGAGATTATTCCATTTTATATCTGGGATAAAGAGTCCAAGTAAATCTGACAAGTTTGAAAGCAGGGACATGAGGATAAAGAGGAAGGAAACTGCCTTCAGGGTGGGGGCTTTCTGATAAGATGTATACACAGTTCACACATGCCTTCCTTTTTCATAATAATGTTCATCTCCTGGGTAGGAGAAGACACACTAATAAACATGACAAATAACAGAAAAAATTACAAAGCATCGTGCACTGTGTGTTAGTCAGGTTTCTGTTGCTATAGTGAAAACACCTGAGATGATTAACTTATCAAGAGAAAGGGACTGTTTGGAGTCACAGTTTTGGAAGTTCTGGTCCAACAGCCAAGGGATCCATTGCTTTGGGCCGCTGACAGAACTGCCAGATGGTGATGGCAGGGATCGCACGGTAGAGCAAACGACTCGCTTCATGGCCAGAAAGCAAAGAGAAGAAGCTCAGGTCCCACAAACCCCAAAGGCCTGAAGACCTCCCATGAGGCCCTACTTTCTGAAGTATCCAGCCCGAGAGCTAAGATTTTAACGTAGGTGGGGGGCTGGCGGGAAACATCCAAGGTCCAGACTACAGCACACTAGAGACCTCATCATTTGAGGACTTATCTGGTGACGCTGGCCTTCATCATGGGCATTTACCAATAAGCAGTACGTCCTATGAGCAACTGCACAGAAGACACCGACGTAAGACAGGCACAACTGCTGGCAAGGACAGAAGCCGACATCAAATATCTTCCCAGTGGAAAGACTCGAAGAGGACATGCTTTTAAAGGCTGTAGAACTTTGTTAGAAAAAAAAAATGTTTTTATGGATTTACGAGGAGAAAGAGAGAGAATGGGCACTCCAGGGCCTCCTGCCACTACAAACAAACTCCAGACATCCGCCCCACTTTGTGCATCTGGCTTTACATGAGTACTAGGGAACTGAACCCTAGCCAGCAGGTTTTGCAAGCAAGGGTTTTTAACTGCTGAGCTGTCTACCCAGGTTTCTCTTTTCCGAACAAATGGTATCACTAGAACAAGTCAAATAGGTTTGAGCTGATACTCAGATCAACTGTAAATTAAAACTGTTTGTTTATTCAGCTAGGCTAAATGATCAGGATAAACTGACTTGGCTCAATACGCAGACAGTCTACCACTAAGCTATATCCCCAATCTACCTCAGCACACTATAGATAGGTATGTCAAAGTATTAGTCAGACACCTATAGGATGTAGCATGGAAGGAGACCTTACATCCTCCTAATCTGCAAGGAGACTATGGGCCCAGAAAAGTAAGAAACGTACCCAGTAAGTCAGCTAGAATCAAACAGCCCTTCACTGAGGAAAAACAACATTGAATTTAATCTCTAGAGCAATTTCAAAAGGCCTTCCCTGAATTATTCCGAACTAGTAGCAGTTCTCCGAATCCTATTTTAAACAGTTACTGATTTAGTATCTTGACCCTATTTCCTGCTCTGATTGGCAGAGATGACCCTGTCCTCTGCTTTGATTGGCCAAGATAGGGTGACCATTGACAATCCACAACATAAATAATCCTTGAAATGCATAGTTGAGAATCGAGTGTAGTAATTTTAGTGAATGAGGTTATTCTGTTGTTGAACAGGCTGCCTTCTCCTCTCCGCCCACCTTAGAGCTCCTGCCAGAGTTTGCCATCCAAACCCTGGGATCCACAGTAGCTCCAGCTTGCGGGCGCTGTGTTGGAAAGTTCGAGTAAGCTTGTTACTCTTCAGCTACTGACCAATTAAAATCAGAACATGATGTGGTGAGGAAAGTGAGCTAACCAGGTCGAGAGGTAATGATTAAAAATGATGTAACAAGATGATCCAATCCCCTCGGCCTGCCAGAAGGTCCACTGGTGACCACGTTCCCAGTGCCCCTGTGTTCCCTGGGCATCTAGCCATGGAATCTGTGAAATCCAGTTACCTCTAACCCTAGCCCAAGTTTCTCTGGTCCTGCCCGAGCAGATTATAAACTCTGAGTGTAAGGAAAGTCACGTATAGATCTTTACGTTATGTGTGGTTTGGAGTCCAAGGAATATTTTGGAATATTTCCCTTTAATAAGCTCTTGGGCTTGTTAGCCCAAAATGGGACACACACACAGCAGTGTTCTGTGTGTGAGCATGCGATTTGAAGGTATCACCCTCCAGTGAGCAGAAGAACGTCACTGGCTGAGGGAGTGGGAAAATATCGATAGTTGGGCATATGTGAACATGAACTCAGGGGTGCGTGTGTGTGTGTGTGTGTGTGTGTGTGTGTGTGATGTATGACAATAATGTGGGAAGTTTGTGGAGACACCTATACATACAATTTCAGGAAGAGCACTAGAAAAGTGGTCACCCAGCACACACTCTGAGAGGCTGTAGGCTTTATGTGGGCTTGACACCCCCCGCCAATCCTCATCCATCCTCATTAGGATGAGACAAGTGGCCCACACCATCCATGGGATTCCTGTGAGGATTAGAATCCTTATCCTCTGGTCTTACAACTGATGTTATCCCATGACTCATGTCAAGGAGGTAACTAACTTGATCTAAGAATCTACATGGCCTATGACCTTAAACATAAGACTCTATAAATATAATGAGCTCTATGGTGACACATGCTTAGATGAAACATAGGGTGATTTTTGTTCCTGAATCCAAGACTTGGACTCCTCAGTACTTCACCCAACCAAACAGGTCAACTAATTGACACTCTAAGATTAAGCTGCTAGATTGTAACAGAAGATATTATCATCAGGAGAAGAAAGCAAGATTAGTACAAGACACACAATATAATGACAAGAAGCCAGGGTTTTTATGCCAGCATTTGAGAGACAGAGATAAGAGGATCACTGTGAGTTCGAGGCCACCCTGAAACTACAGAGTGAGTTCCAGACCAACCTTGGCTAGAGTGAGACTCAACCTCAAAACCCCCCAAATATATAGATATAGATTATACAGGTATATAAATATATAGATATATAAAAAAGAAGTAGTCACCCCCACCCATAAGAAAGATGAGCTCATTGGTACCTCCACTCATTTCTAGTCCTACATTTTCAATACATTATGACAGAATAAATTGTCACCAAAAAGACCATTTAGTTTTAAAAAAAAAAGGTGTAGTAGAATAAAGAAACACACATGAAATTAAAACACAGAACCTAAAACATGGTTTTTTGCACAATGAGCTTCTCTGACAATTTGTTGCTGTACTTAATAAAGCCAGAGTCTCAGAGATGAATCAAGCCATCTCCTGGCACATGGAACCTACTACTCATACAACCTGCAATCCAAGAAAGAGATTTACAGACCCAGAGAGAAAAATAAATCAAAGGTAAGCTTGTGAATAATGTTCAATGAGAACAGTGGTGTGATGAAATGTCGCCATTTGCAGTGGGGTGGTTTACTGCTCCCTCTCAACACCCACTCATTTTTCTCACCTAAATTCCAGTTTCACATTGATATAATTTATAAGCATCAGTTTTTGCCAAGGTCAATTGCTAACCTTAACTTCTTACTCAACAAATTCTTGGGTGCTTATTAAGATTAAAACACATCACCTATTAGAATATCCTTAGCTGTAGATGCCAAGCAAGGTTGGAATGACTATACACCTCATTGCTTGGGATTTGTAACAGCCCATGTTTTGCACAGTGGATGGCAGATGGGGCGCTGCCCACATTGGATTTATTTTGGAGACTGAGAACTCAAGGACACATTAAATAGAGCATACATTTAAAAATAAGCACCACCTGGAATTTCCAGTGTGTCATTCCACAAAGAGGGTGACGATGTATATGTGTTGTTGTTACTGCAAAGTTTCCTGTTGCTTTACCAAATGCTCTCATGGCTGGCTAGTGAGCATCAAAGCATATGATGAAGAGCTAATACTGAAAGAGGAGAGTTAGACAAGTCGTTTTATGTATAAGTTGACAACATAACACACAAGACAAAAAATGGGGAAAAAATATTCTTGGATTCTATCATGAGCTGTGATACCTGTGAAACAGAAGCAACTGTCCGGAAAGATTGCATAGCTGAGTAAGATGATAATTTCCCAAAATTATTTCACTTATTTACAAATTCAAATACTTCATTCTATTGTAAATCTAGGAACCTTCTTTCATTAAGAAACATCTCCATTGGTATGCTTATAGAATAAATCTTATATGGAATGAAACTACAATTCTATCATGTCTTGATGATACTTAGCAGTATAGAGATTGTTTACATTAAATAACTAGAAAACAACATTATTTGGTAAGCATTAGTTTATTTTTAACAAAATAGAAACCTTTTCACTTAGAAGTCTAGACTCTATGAGTTAATATATTCAAGACACAAAGATGCATTCTCTCTAAATAGAATGTCCATTTTATACCTGGTAAGAACTCAGGAAAACTTTAGCTCAGATATTCCAGCATTAAGATAATTCTCGGAATGAATATTCCAGTGTGTGAAGAAGAGAAGAATACCATTTAACATACCTTAATGCAACAATGTGGGAAGCGGGGTGGAGAAAGTGCTGTTTCCACTCAGCCAGAAAGGACTTTCCTACGACAGCCTCGGCCGCCGTGGATGCATGCTGGCTCCACCCTCATTCACACTGCCAAGATGTTCCTCCCTCAGCCCTCCACAGAACTTCCCATGGAAACCTAGAGGGCATTCATTCTTCTCTTGCTTCCAAGATCTGCCTCCAGAATGCAGCACGATGATCCCACTAGCCCTCGTCACTCTTGGTACCCCACACCTTTCTGACTCCATTCTGACTCTCTCCCAGGGTCCTTTTCATCATCTGCTTCTTTTTTTTCTAATGTTTTATTTATTTGAAAGAGACAGGCAATCTGGATTACATGGGTGCTGGGGGAATCAAACCTGGGTCTTTTGGCTTCGCAGGGAAGCACCTTAACCACTAATCCATCTCTCTAGCCCCCACCGCGCCTGCTTTTTAGTCTATCTCAGGAAGCACATAATTTTCAATTTAGGTACACATCCGCCTGTCTTGCACACTGTGTAGTGTTAGCTGTCACTCCAGGCCCTATACCTCCAGCCTTGGACTTTCCCACAAATCCCAGACCTGATTCTAGTTACCTACCTGACAGGTCCCAAGGGTCTCTCTAACTCAGCACATGTCAAATTGAACTCATTCTTTCTCCCTTCAATCTGCTTTTCCCCCTCATTCTCTAAAGTACAGTCGGGATCCATCTGCCCATCCACTCCAGATACACACCTGGGAGCCACCTCTGACCCCTCATTTCTTCCCCTCCCCCTCACCTTCCCATTCAGTGATGGAACTGGAGTTCCCTTGTATTTTGTTTTAAACTTTGCCTCCAGCGCTCTGTCTTCATCATCACTACCTTTGCTCAGGCCCTTGCATCTTTGTCAAATGACAGGACAGTGTCCCACCTCTAAGACTCATCCCACGCACTCACCTCACTGCCAGCCAGCAGAGTAAGTGCCTTATGCTGACAGTCTGATCCCACCACTCATGATCCGATCCTTTAGTATCTGTCCCGAGGTCCAGGGGCTCATTGGAGTGGCTTCATAATTCACGAGCCCTTTGCAGCCTGGGCCTGGCCTCCTTGTCTGGCCATGCCCGCCTTTGCTACTCTGTGGCTTTCTTCCTCCATCTCCCCAGCTTGGAGCACCCTCCAGCCCTGCTAATCATATTCTATGAGGGATGTCCAACCTTCTGACGTTACAATATTACACTGACATCTATGAATGTGTTGGACGCCATACATTGCTATCCTGGGACACATGTGGTCCATGGGCCACAGGCTGGACACACCTAGAAAAACCATCTGCCTTGACTACCTCTCCTTTATTAGCATTCCCCTCTGCCTTTGAGGACCCCAAGCAACCACTTCAGAAGAGCCAGGTGTCCTTCCTTGGAGCTTCTGCCGCCACTGTGTGCCTCTTTCGAAACCCCAGACTGGGCATGAACTATAATCACCTGACTGTTTCTGCTCCTGAAAAGTTAGGGATTTAGGGTGTAAGCTTCATTACCACTGTGTCCTCCAAACTTAACACATAATAATGCTTTATCTCCGGTGACTGACAAGACATGTTCACTATGCCTTTTCCCATTACTATAGCAAATGTTATGCTAGTTTGTTGTGTAATAAATTCTAAAACAAGAAGGCATGTTTCCTAAAAAGGATCCTTGAATTCCCCTAGACAGTATCGGGATTCTGAGGTCTAGAAATCGTTCTCCGTAGAACAGGGAACATCTGTGCTGTTGCCTGAGTTAAGAAATACTATCACTGCTTCTCTTCTGACCACGCCGCACTGATGACCCTTCAAGAATGGTTCTCTCTCTCTCTTGGGCTGGAGATATGGCTTAGCGGTTAAGCACTTGCCTGTGAAGCCTAAGGACCCCGGTTCGAGGCTCGATTCCCCAGGACCCACGTTAGCCAGATGCACAAGGGGACGCATGCATCTGGAGTTCCGTTTGCAGTGGCTGGAAGCCCTGGCACGCCCATTCCCTCTCTCTCTCTATCTGACCCTTTCTCTGTGTCTGTCGCTCTCAAATAAATAAATAAAAAATGAAGAAAAAAATTAAAAAAAAAAAAGAATGGTTCTCTCTCATACAGGGTCTCATACTATCCCAGGCTGACATGGAACTTACTATGTAGCTCAAGTTGGCCTTGAATTCACAGTGATCCTCTTACCTCAGACTCCCAAGAGCTGGGATTAAAGGTGTGAGCTACCATAGCTCACACAAAGAAATCACTGCAGCCAAACAGGAGAACCAAACAGACCAACTTTGAGCTTTATAGCTTCAAACCAGGCCCCTCCCATATGGGGTAGATTTCAAGCCAGGCCCCTCCCATATGGAGTAGATTTCAAGACAGGCCCTTCCCATACAGAGTGGATTTGAGGGAACACTTCCTGAACCAGATGGACCTTTCTACTCTTTCTTAAGTCCAACACAGAGCAAGGATAGAGGACAGCACTGGTGTGGAGCCCAGAGAGCGATTCTTGCCGTGAGGCAGAGTTTGGGAATGGAAATAACCAATACTCCAGATAGGCCGGCAACCCTGTCCAGGAGTTCCATGGGATGTCAGCAGATTGCAACAGTATGGGGCAGAATAGATGTGACAACATGCACCCTGCAGCAAGGCCCCTTCTCTAGTTCGTGATCTCTCCCTCACTCCACGATCGTAAAGGTAAAGAATTCCCTCGGCCCTGAGAGCCTCTGCCAGTTCACCATCTCCCATTGTACCCTGGCCAGTATTAACACAGGAATTCCACCTAACACGGGTTTCAGCTCCTTTCCATTCAAACCAGGTCAGCGTCTCCATCAGGGACATGGCCTCTAGCACAGGATGCCAGCCAGCCCCACAACCTTATTCCTGTCTGGTAGAAGCAGCCAGTGCCCAGGTCCCATGGGTTACCTATGGGTTGGCCAGGATCATTAGACCTTCAGGAAACTTCTTCATCTTAAAAAGATGGAAGGGTCATTTGTTAAAAAAAAACAATGTGTAGGGCTGGAGGGATGGCTTAATGGTTAAGGCGTTTGCCTGCAAAGTCAAAGGACCCCGGTTCGATTCCCCAAATTAGCCAGATGCACAAGGGGGTGTACACTTCTGGAGTTCACTTTCAGTGGCTGGACGCCCTGGTGTGCCCATTCTCTCTCTCTCTCTCTCCCTCTTTCTCTGTCAAATAAATAAATAAAATATTAAAAAAAACAACAACAAAAAGACACCAATGAGAGGAGTGGTTCTCCTAGGGTACCCCACAAGTTGGGCAGCTAAGACCCATACGCTTCCAGACAGGACATTGTCAAGACATTTGGAACTTGGCTGCTTATGAGTACATGGCTGCTTCACATGAGAACAAGGGTGCCCATCGCTCTGTCTCCATATTCCCCTCACATTTTCAACTCACACGCACGTGGACCACAATCTGACAGGGCCCATACTTCCTTCCATTTTCCAACCCACTGCCTATACCTTTCCTTTTACACTTAAATCAAATAAAACCTGGCTTTATTTTCACAATATCTTTGGAACTGCTTCCCTCAAACTTGTGAGAGTCACACACCACACATCAGCCATCTCCCACCTGAAGCTCCCAGCTTCCCCAAAGACTTTCTGGACTGGACATGAGTGTGGCTGGTTTTTAAAAGTAGACTAAGGGTTTGGGCATGGTGGTATACGCCTTTAATCCCAGCACTCCAGAGGTAGCAGGATCGCGTGAGTTTGAGGCCACCCTGAGACTTCAGAGTGAATTCCAGTTCAGCCTAGAGTGAGACACTACCTCGAAAAACAAACAACAACAAAAAGACTAAGTTCCTAGAATGCCAGTGTCCACATGAACTCTCTTTCCTATGTCAAGGCCTGAAGAATGACAGCATCATCCTCTCACAGAGGCAGGTCATGGAAACCAGAGCCTCTTCCCCAAGGTAGGCCACAAACTCTCAAAACAGACCTCGCGCATGCCCACTGTCTTACTGTGCAGCAATGGCTCATAAAGCAACCCTCTACCTGCCTGGTGGATTACATGTCAGGCAGAAGATGTGGTGCATGGGGCGTGTGCACTCATGGCTTTGCAAAGTGTTCACTTGATCAAGTGCAGGGACTATAGTTATGAGCTCTGTATCACATACCTGAGCTTTGCTTAGAGCCGGATTGTAAACGTTAGATAACACACATACACATACACAGAGGACATGGGGTGATGGCTATTACCTGACGACAATAAATACTTCACAATGTGCACATATGTCAAATCAAGTTGGACAGTTGAAGACACACACAATTAATTGTCACTGTTCCATCAATAAAGCCAAGGAGGAAACACCCTGGGTGCCAAATATGATCTGAGAACACATTCCTAAGGAAAAGCTCTACAGAGCACAGAACATTTCTTCTTAAAACAAATAGAGGGGGCTGGAGAGATTGCTTAGCAGTTAAGACCTTTGCCTGCAAAGCCAAAGGACCCAGGTTCAATTCCCCAGGAGCCATGCAAGCCAGATGCACAAGGTGGCGCATGCATCTGGAGTCTGTTTGCAGTGCCTGCAAGCCCTGGCATACCCATTCTCCCTCCCTCTCTCTCTCTCTCTCAATCTCTCTCTCTCTCTCTCATAAATAAAATAAAAGTAAAAATAATAGAGATAAGCTATGTCAAGGGCTGGGGAAGGGATTATTTCTGCCTGCCAGGAGCAAACACTGCAAGCCCTTGCTGCTTCACTATACATTTTAGAATTTAAATGGTTGGTGGAGCATATCTGTTAATAAGTTTATTTAAATTAAAAAGGAAAAATAACAAGTTTTAATTTACTGCCTGTGCTTTTTTTTTCAATGATGGACATTTTCCCAAGTATGGAGAAAAGTCATCATTGTGACTTGCGTTTTAGTGAAAATATGTTTGATGTCAATGTGGTGTTACGACTCATGGGCTGACATGCACTCTTCAGAGCTATCCAAGTTTATTTTTTTGATCATTATATTGTAGCTTAAAAACATATGAAGGGTCCCACGGTCATTAAGTATACACACTGGAGACAAGGCTAATAGTCTGCTCAGCCCTGTGCCCATCGACAATAGCGTATACTCTGCTCAGCCCTGTGTCCATCCTCAATAGTGTATACTCTGCTCAGCCCTGTGCCCATCAACAATAGTGTATACTCCGCTCAGCCCTGTGTCCATCTACAATAGCGTATACTCTGCTCAGCCCTGTGCCCGTCGACAATAGCGTATACTCTGCTCAGCCCTGTGCCCATCTACAATAGCGTATACTCCGCTCAGCCCTGTGCCCATTGACAATAGCGTATGCTCCACTCAGCCCTGTGCCCGTCTACAATAGCGTATACTCTGCTCAGCCCTGTGCCCATCTACAATAGCGTATACTCTGCTCAGCCCTGTGCCCATCAACAATAGCGTATACTCTGCTCAGCCCTGTGCCCATCGACAATAGCGTATACTCCGCTCAGCCTGTGCCCGTCTACAATAGCGTATACTCCGCTCAGCCCTGTGCCCATCCACAATAGCGTATACTCCGCTCAGCCCTGTGCCCATCCTCCATAGCGTATACTCCGCTCAGCCCTGTGCCCATCCTCAACAGCGTATACTCCGCTCAGCCCTGTGCCCATCCTCCATAGCGTATACTCCGCTCAGCCCTGTGCCCATCCACAATAGCGTATACTCCGCTCAGCCCTGTGCCCATCCTCCATAGCGTATACTCCGCTCAGCCCTGTGCCCATCCTCAATAGCGTATACTCCGCTCAGCCCTGTGCCCATCCTCAATAGCGTATACTCCACTCAGCCCTGTGCCCATCGACAATAGCGTATACTCTGCTCAGCCTGTGCCCGTCTACAATAGCGTATACTCCGCTCAGCCCTGTGCCCATCCTCAATAGCGTATACTCCGCTCAGCCCTGTGCCCATCGACAATAGCGTATACTCCGCTCAGCCTGTGTCCGTCTACAATAGTGTATACTCCGCTCAGCCCTGTGCCCATCGACAATAGTGTATACTCTGCTCAGCCCTGTGCCCATCGACAATAGTGTATACTCTGCTCAGCCCTGTGCCTGTCTACAATAGTGTATACTTGGGTTTCATCCTTGAAACTGAAGATGCTTGTGGTTAATCTGGACTCTAGCTGGGGAAGCCGACGTACGTCCCTACTACAGCTTGCTTCATAAATGTTCTCAAAGGCACCAGGGTTGCACTAAGTTGTTAATCTTTTAAGAGGAGGGGCTTAGCAGGAGGTCTTCGGGTCAAAGGGAATTGAGGGACTCTAGCCCCATACTGTTGTGGTTTGAATGTATGTCCCCCATAGCCTCAGGGATCTCTGATTAAGATTAAGCTTTTCCAGTGGGCAGGATCCTGCTGGGGAAGAGCTGCGTCACTGGGGGCAGATCTTGAGCCCAGCCCCAGGCCAGGGTGCATCAAGAGCCCGTTTGAGCTCTGGCTACTGGTGCTTCTGGTGTTGGTTTTTCTCTCTGATGTGGATGGGATGCTAGAGTGAGCCTGCTTCTTCCTCCGTGATGGAATTTCCCTGGATTCTGTCAGCCTAAAATAAACCCTTTCCTCCAATCAGCTGCTTCTGGTTGGATGTTTGTCCAGCAATGAGAAAGTAACTGTAACAATACCCTCTCTCTCCCTTTTGTGTCTGGGCCATGAGGCTAGTGGTTTTGTGCCTCCCACCACAATGGGCTAAAACACATGGAACCGTGGGCCAACACAAACGTTTTCTGAGATGCTTGTCGCACTGACAGAAAGCTTTTTTCCCTGACAGATACGTTGAAATGATGCACCTTTGGTGTGAGCTATAGCCATAACCTGAGGTCTTTAGCTACATGCTACCAAATGTTTGCCCAAGAATACTTGGGGGTCAAAACTTAATTGACTGAGCCTCTGAAAAGATATTTCAAGGGAACCCGTTTTATTCCAGTGACTCAAGAAATGAATTCCAGAGTTCTGTAAAGACTGCACACACTTAAGAGGCTGAACAATTTTTGCAATTAAATATTAACCAGCAACTCATGAGTTCTTTAACAGGGTGCTTTTATTATATGTGCTTTAAAGCTACACTTAAAACTATGTCAGGTTAGGTGCCTGTTACATCCAAATAGCTTTTGGGAGGGCTGGAGAGATGGCTCAAACTTGATGTCCTAGTGCCTACATAAAGCCCGGTACACAGATGACACATACGTCTGGAGTTCATTTGCAATGGCAGGAAGCACTGGTGTGCCCATACTCACCGATACCTATCTCTTACAAATAAATTTCTTTTTAAAAAACCAAAAATAATAACTTGTTTCTTTTGAGAAAGGGTCTAACTGTGTTGCCCAGGCTGACCTGGAACTCACCTTTCTCCTGACCGAGCATCTCTAGTGCTGATACAATAAGTATGCGCCAACATACCAAACACACAAAAACTGATGTTTTTGAAAATCTGAAAGGAGGGTGAGGTGACAACCACTTGTCATCCCAGAATTTAGAAAGCTGAGGCAGGAGGACTGGAAGTTCAAGAGAAACCTAGACTACATAGTGGGACCTTATCTCAAAAGCAAAACAAGAACAACAAGAACACATTAGTCGAGGTTGAGGAGACAGCTCAGCTGGTGCTTGCCTTGCAGCACAAGGACCTGAGCTTGGGCCCAAGTCCCTGTTTAAAAAAAGTTAGGTATGGTGGCATGCACTTGGAATCCCAGCACTGAGGAGGTGGGGACAGACAGATACCTGGGCCTCACATCCAGGCAGTTGAGCTTTATTGATGAGATTCAGAGCTGTATGAATCCTGTATCAAAAAAGTTACACAGTAGGCTGGGAAGATGGTTCAGTGGATCAAAGAACTTGCTGAATTCGGACCCTCAGAATGTTGACCTTGTCACAGTAGTAAGTATCTGGAATCCCAGCACGCCTATGGCAAAATAGGAGAATCCCCTGAAGTGCCCACATCAGCTAGCCTGGAGCACACAGTGACTGACAAGAGGCCCTGTCCCAAACAAGGTGCAAGGTGAAGACTGACGCTGAACTCCTCTAGCCACCACATGCATGCACATATATGTGCACCTGCATGCACATGAATGTACATGCATACAGATGTGCACCTGTGCATGCACACAAGCAGGCATGCAAACATGTGCACCTGCCCACACATGAACATGTATAGACATACGCACACACAAACATGCATGCACCTGCATGCACACAAATATTCATGCATATATGTGCTCCCAGGCATGCTCATGCACATGCACACGTATGCATATATGCATCTGCACACACACAAACATGCATGCATACATATGCACATCTGCACACACATGAACATACACACAAGTACACACACACAGAAAAACAATAAAGATAAAACAAAAATCTACGATTCAACAATCCAGAAGGTGGCTCAACCTTGCCAAATACAAATGTGAACTCACCTATCAGCTAAATGGAAGGACCACTTTCAAAGGAAAATGCCCAGGTCAAGACATTTTGTGGGATCTGAGGAAGAAATCTTTTTGCTATAATGAAAGCAATAAGCATTCCATAGGAATTAGGAAGTGTGAATTCCAGAACAGTTATACCAGTGTCTAGTATTTACTAAATTAAGGGCACATTCCAACCTAACACAGACATAAGCTAGCCTCGAGTGTGACTCTGACCTCTTCAGACAAAACAGCTACGGCTGCGAGGACACGGCCAGCACCACACCTCTCGATGCACAGGGCGCGCTCCTCTGCTCAGAGCGAGGCTGCAAGCACCCGGGGAGGAGCGGAACAGATTCCTTGCAGAGCTCTTTTGCAGCCGGCAACAATTCATCTGTCAAAAAAAGTGCATGAATGGGAAGAATCCAGCATCGCCGCCAAGGACTGTGTTGCAACTGTCTAAGATTTCTGCGAGCTGGCCCAGCCGCCTTCCTGGACCGCCTTCACACTCGGGGCTGAGCCGCGCCGCACCTCAGCCCCAAACACTTGACAGCACTCGGAGAGGTGCGACTCCACGTCAGACGCTGACTCACGCTGGCACTGCTGGAGAAACCCTGCACATTCTCAGCACAGATGGTGTGCTTGCATACGTACACATGACAAGGGACATGCAGACACATTTTCCTTTTCAATCAACAGCTGTTTCTCTAAGTCATGCCTCCACTCCCTCCCTGCTGCTGTCCTCTTTGATGGGATGGTTTTCTTCTCCCCAACATTTCTACCAGATGACTAGTGGGAAGAAGCAAAAGAAACCGTACTGACCCAGTCATTTTAGCTCTGCAGAGCAGCTCTAGGGAAAAGCCCATAGGCGAAGGATGTGAAAACCATTAGCAAGATTTAAGGATTATCTGAGACTCTTAATCCATCTTCCTTTTCCTACCTCGAAAGAGCAGGGTCTCTAACAGCAGGCTGCCCCTTGAGGGGAAGAACAGAATATCCAACTGGAATAGCCTCAGTGAAAAAGTCCCCTTGGGCCCAACAGTGGTCATGTGGGACAGGCTTTCCTACCTGGCTCTGAGTGAAAACTGCTCTCTGTGTTCCCCACTTTCTAGATTGCCTTGTGACACACCAAATGGGGTTCACTCGTCACTGAGGACTGCCTGGTCTGGGGAGACTGAATCTACTTTTTCATACACACACACACACACACACACACACAAAAAAACTTTTAGCTCTCCAAACAGTTACCTGCCATGTTGATGGTCTGCTTCTGGGAACAGGTGCTAGCTGAGTATGTCATGTCCTGACATGGGAATGTGAGAGCTGCTACCAGATCATTGCCAGGGATGCAAGCTAAAAGGTTACTGGATGAATTTTATTGAAAGAGAAAGGGAAGGGAAGGGGAGGGGAAGGGAGGGAAGGGAAAGAAAACAAAGGAAGAGAGGAAGGAAGAAAGGAAGGAGAAGGAAAGAAAGAAAGGAAGGAAGGAAGGAAGGAAGGGAAATAAAGAGAAACAACAGACTAAAGACGGGAAAGCAGCTGTTTGGAAATAAACTGTAAAACATCTGTAGCACTCGACAGACTTCTCTAAGTGCGAGCGTGAAGTGTTACAGGGACTTCATTCTTCAGAAAAAACGCTCTGAGGACACACACCAGACATAGCAAGTAATGAAACCTCCCAGGTGTTCCCAGAGGGGCACAAAAGAGGTGTGTCCAGCTGTGCCACCAGGAGGGACAGGCCAAGCTTTCCTGCAGCGATGAGGCACATCTGTCCCCTGCTATGGGAGACCACAGAGAAGGGAACAGAGTCAGAGGGAGCAGACACTCTCGTCCCACTGTGGGTGGTGTTTAGGGAACTGAAGACACACAGACCCACTCTCCCTCTGCTGGGAAGCCTGCGCCTTCTGCTTTGCATCTTCTAGACTCTGTGGGGCACAGAGTCAAAGGCAGAAACGTGCTGCAGGATTTCCCTAGATCAGCTTTGAGTCACTATCACAGAAATTCAGAATGAGCATTTTGTTTGTTTGTTTGTTTGTTTTTTAATCAAGGTTTAAGGATCTAAGTAGCTCAATTTATTTTTCAGTAACTAAGTTACCAGAAACTTGTAGCGTGGCTGCATTTATTTTCTGAAAAAGTCTCCAAGTTGGCAAAAGGGTCCTCGGAAGGACATATTTCTTCACGTTCTCTTGATCTCAGTGTGTGGAGATTCGCTTAACAGCTGTTTTATGTACAAGTGTTTTTTCAGCCATGTCCTCCCCCTCCATAAACAGACATTTTTTAAAAGGCAAAAGTCTGCAAGACACAACACAATGCTCGGCTGCCCGCACACTCCTTCCAGCAGCCAACATGGTAAGTGTCGGAAAGGCATTCACGTCCCAAGATCATCTTCTCACCAGCCTCCAGAAACTGGATTTGAAAGCAGATGCAAGCTCTTCTTCCGTCAAGTCAGCAGAGGTCCTTCCCCAACTAGCACAGAGCAAAAGGTTGGCTTCAGTGTGAGACCATGGGTAAGACACAACACATTTCACTGGATGGGAATTCTGGACTTCATGCACCTGACAACACATTTCTGACTTACCAAGAGTTGCAATCACTCCATATTGCCAGGACAAACATTCAACCAGAAACAGCTTATGGGAGAAAAGGGGTTTATTTCAGGCTTACAGAGTCCGGGGGACACCATCAATGGTGGAAGAAGCTGGCTCCCTTTCATAGACCCAAACACATAAACATCATTGTTGCAGTCAGGTTTGCATTGCTGGCAGAAAACACCTGACCAAGAGCAGCTTGTGAGAAAAATAAAAGGGTTTATTTATTTTGGCTTACAGACTTGAGGGGAAGCTCCATGATGGCAAGGGAAAATGATGGCATGAGCAGAGGGTGGACATCACCCCCTGGTCAACATCAAGTAGACAACAGCAACAAGAGAGTGTGCCAAACACTGGCAAGAGGAAGCTGGCTATAACACCCATAAGCCTGCCCCCAATAATACGCTGCCTCCACAAAGGCTTAATTCCCAAATTGCCATCAGCTAGGGACCTAAGCATTCAGAACACGTACGTTTATGGGGGACACCTGAATCAAACTACCACAATCACCAACACCAGCACAAAGACAAACGAACAAACAAAAAACAACATGGAACAGTCAGAGTTCAAACTGTCCTGAACACACCTAGTAGGGCTGGACTCAAGTCCACTCCCGTTGGCACACGGCCGCTAGCAGGGATCTGCTGAGGTGACGAGCTCAAGTTCAGTAAGACACCTGAGTCTAGGGTCCGTACATTTGAACTAACCCATTCAACATAACACACCAAAGGAGCTAAGGACAAGCATGCCAAATTGTGCCACAGAACAGACAGGAAGAGAAGCAAGCAAACCAGACAAGACTCCTCAGCTACGTGTTTTTGTCTATTTTAGCAATGCTAACATGCATGCTAACAGTACTGCTTGAAGACTCAGTAGGTATGTGACATGTCCTTTCCTTCCCGAAGCATTAGTGGGAACAAGACAAATACAGTCACTGTTGTAGCGCTCTTAGTGGAGGACCACCATGACAAATGAACTGGCACACCATGCTCTCAATAAACCTTGACTGCACCCTTCTAGCTGCTGGGACAGGTGTTTAGTATGGCGTGTGGACTGCTTCCCTCCAGACTTGATCTCATCACCATGACTACCACTCCTGGTTTGCAAACAGAGCTGAGCATCCTTGGTCTGAAACGCTCCAAAATCCAAAACTTTGAATGCCGACAAGGTGCCATAAGTGGAAAATTCCACGAAATCTTTCTCATGCACAAAATTTTAAATATTGCATAAAATTACCATCAGGCTAAACATATTAATTATACACAAAACATAAATGAATTTTGTGCTTCAACTCAGGTCTCATCCCCAAGATATCTCATTATGTCTACACAAATATCCCCAAATTGGAGAAACTCCAAAAGCTGAAGCACATCTGGTCCCAAGCATTTTGGATAAGGGATATTCCATCTGTACTTGTACTTGCTAAGCAGAGAAGGTTCTAGGGCTCCCCTTCCTGGGGTAAAAAGCAAACTTCACAATGTCATAAACACAAAGTCCTTCTTGATTCACATACACATTCTGGAGCCCTGGGAAGAAGAAGTGATCACGTAATCCCAAAGCAGAAGGAAACCAGACTGTGCAGGGACCGCTGGACCCTGTTTCCCCGGCTGCTCCTAAAAGCTATGGGCTAGCGTCCAGCTGAGAAGTGACATGACTTTCAAGTGTGGCCCAAGAGCTCCTCACTCTTCTCGCTTGGCTTCTGCATCTCATCTCTTTCCCATGCTCATGTCAAGCATGAGAACTTAAAAGTCCAGAGGATCTTGCAAAACAAAGCAAACCACCAAAAACATATGGTTAAAAAAAATGAAATGCAAAATAAACCTAGATTTGAGACTTAGATTTTAAAAGTTTACTTCAACAAAGAAATGTTTCATTTTCCTTGCGATAAAGATGAGAACACGGACACATACAGAGACCCATTGAGTTCTACTTAAAGATAGCTAATTCATCAACAGAAACTGGCACTAAAGAATAATTAAGGGCTGGGGAGATGGGTCAGTGGTTAAAGGTGCTTGCCTACAAAGCCTGACAGCTTGGGTTGGATTCCCCAGTACCCACATAAAGCCAGATACAGCAAGTGACACATATATCTAGATTTTGTGTATAGCAGCAGGAGGCCCTAGGATTCCTATTCTCTCTCTCTCTCTCTCTCTCTCTCTCTTGAATAAGTAAATGTTTAAAATAATTTAAATAGATTTATGGGTCTGAAACAGGGGAGGATAGCCAAGAAGATAAATCATAAATTGAGGAATGAAGTACAATAAAAGTTAGTCAACAATCACAAGAGAATAAGGAAGAAGGGAAGATTTTAGGACAAGCTGACTAGAAATAGCAGCATCTCACATTTCCATGCATGACACAAGATGATTTAATCAAATCACTGAAGACCATTTATATCTACTCACACAATAGAAATATCAAAGTTAAAGAGCTTGGAGAGAATGTTAGTAGAAAGAACCTAGTTTCCAATGTAAAGGAAATAAGTGGCAAAAAGGCACCAAGTAGAAAGAGTGAAGGCTTTTCAGACCCAAAGGACGAAACCTTAGAAAGGACGCAGGGAAAGCATCCGCTGTCACATAACCACACAGCCCATGACTTCCCAGTACTTGTCACACACTGGTATCCTGAAAACAGGCTGTCAGCCCGAGTTCATGAAACAGCTTTGCCCCAACTCTGCATCCCCTCACCCCTCAGCCACACCCCTTTCCAGTATGCCTGGCTTACCACACCAGTGAGTCTCCATTACCACTGATTCCAGGATGCAAAATTCAATAGCCAGGACTGGAGAAATGGCTTAGTGGTTAAGGCAATTGCCTGCAAAGCCTAAGGACCTAGGTTTCATTCCCCAGGACCAACGTAAGCCAGATGCACAAGGTGGTGCATGCATGCACCTGGAGTTTGTTTGCAGTGGCTAGAGGCCCTGGTGTGTCCATTCTCTCTCTCTCTCTCAAATAAATATTTATTCATTTAAAAAATTTTCAAAGGCCAATTTCGCATTCTTATCTTTAGAATCTTGTACAGGTTGTATGCATATCCACAATCCAAACATTCCCAGTGTTTCATCATCAGGAACATTTGAGCTACTGCAAGGGGAAATTCCTGATTTCACATGATCAGTCATAGTCAAAACATGTTCATGTAATTGTACATACACTTTCGTGCAAAAAAATTTAAAACATTGTATAATATGACCTTCAGGCTATATGCATAAGGTATATACGAAACATAAACAATTTCATGTTTAGATTTGTGTCTTATCCCCAAAGTATCTTATATTGTAAGTGAGGTTTCCAAACATCTGAAAAAAAAAATCTAAAAGCCAAAACATTTCTGGTTCCAGAAATGATGAGCTTCCCATAAGGGATATTCAACCAGCAAGATGGAGCCTCCCCTGCCCTGGAAACTATCACGCTTCCCTTCTACTTGCTTCTCAGTTTTGCTGGTTGTGTCTCACCTCCCTGGCTGCTCCCCTCCCCCACTCCTTCTGTGTGCTCAGTCACGGGCCTTCTCTTTCCTGGTCTGCTTATGCAGTCATTGCATCCAAGCCTGCTGCCTCCATTACTCTGCACACGCCCTTCCCTCCTTCCTTCAGCCTCCAGAACTTAATCACCTAAGGCCAAGGCAATAATTCCACTTCCATGTCTCAGAGATGTCCCTAACTCAACACAGCACAACTCTGGTGCAAGGGTTCCCAGAGTCCCCTTGTGGGGAGAGGACTCTCTGGGAGAAGCATTGCTTTCTCACAAACCCCTTCATCATATCTGCCATCACACCCTAGTCATTCCCCTCCAAAGTGCTCAGATTCATCCACTGTTCTCCTTCCTCTCTGCCATCCAACACACCACCAATTCTCCATCCTCTACACCACCATCTCTCCACCCAACACACCACCATCTCTCCACCCAACACACCACCATCTCTCCGTCCAACACACCACCATCTCTCCACCCAACACACCACCATCTCTCCGTCCAACACACCACCATCTCTCCACCCAACACACCACCATCTCTCCACCCAACACACCACCATCTCTCCATCCAACACACCACCATCTCTCCACCCAACACACCACCATCTCTCCGTCCAACACACCACCATCTCTCCATCCAACACACCACCATCTCTCTGTCCAACACACCACCATCTCTCCATCCAACACTCCACCATCTCTCCACCCAACACACCACCATCTCTCCACCCAACACACCACCATCTCTCCGTCCAACACACCACCATCTCTCCATCCAACACACCACTATCTCTCCATCCAACACACCACCATCTCTCCATCTAACACATCACCATCTCTCCACCAAATACACCACCATCTCTCCATCCAACACACCACCATCTCTCCACCCAACACACCACCATCTCTCCATCCAACACACCACCATCTCTCCATCCAACATACACCATCTCTCCATCCAACACACCACCATCTCTCCATCTAACACATCACCATCTCTCCACCCAACACACCACCATCTCTCCATCCACTACACCACCATTTCTCTATCCAACACACCACCATCTTTCCATCTAACATACCACCATCTCTCCATCTAACCCATCACCATCTCTTCATCCAACACACCACCATCTTTCCATCCAACACACCACCATCTCTCCACCTAACACACCATCTCTCCATCCAACACACCACCATCTCTCCACCCAACACATTGTCTCTTCACCTAACACACCAATATCTCTCCATCCAACACACTACTATCTCTCGACCCAGCACATCACTATCTCTCCACCCAACACACCATCTCTCTGCTTAACACACCACTATCTCTGCATCCAAAATACCACCATCTCTCCATCCAGCTACTAAAACAGCACAGCATAGCTCCCCGCCCACTCCATCTGCTCTACTCAGCCTATTCTTCACCAATGCACACTAGCCTTTCTCTTCCCAAATGCCTTTGTTCGGTTTTTTAGTAATTTCAGACAAGTTCTTATGGTAGAACCTACACAGCCCTGAACTCCTGATTCTTTGGCCACAGCATCACAAGTGCTAGAATTATAGGTATACACCCCCTTGACAGCTCCCTTCAGATGCATGTTTGTTCAAATTGCACCCTGTCATTTCCACCATAGTCACACAGTTTCCTGACTTCCCATTACTTGTTATACACTAACATCCTGAAAATAGGCTGTAAGATCCAGCACTTACCACTCCACCATTTACTTTTCCAGAAGTTCCACAGTCTTTGCTGACACGGGGACTTCTGACCAAGCACCAGGAAACCTTTACAGACCTCCTTGTCTTAGGTTATTTCTTTATAGCACTGAACCCAGTTATCATTATACCCAGTCCAATAAGTGCCTCGTTCATATCCAAGTGGCTTTTTTCCCATGAATCCCTGTATATAGTTTAACTTCACCAAAAGCTAGGCACCAACCCCTCAGCAATGAGACTTGGGTATATTTTATATCAAAATCATAATAGACATCCAAGAAAAGGTTGTTGGATGGGTGGAGTGGGTGGCTGGATGGATATATTGATGGGTGAGTAGATGGATGGATGGATGGATGGATGGATGGATGGATGGGCAGATAAATGCTTGGATGGGTGGGTACATGGATGGATGGGTGACTGCATATGTGGGTAGATGGATAGATAGATGGGTGGGTGGGTGGATGGATAAGTGGATGAGTGGGTAGATGGATGGGTGAGTGGATGGCTGGATGAGTGGGTACATAGATGGGGGTGGGTAAGTAGATGGGAAAATGGGTGATGTGTGGAGGGGTGGGAAGATGGATAGCTGGGAGTCATGCTTCAATAGCACACTAAGTCAGTAAGTAACAGTATTGTTCTGAGACAGGCCTACGAATGCTGAAGGCCATGCTGTTGGCTCCACATATACTGTCTCTGGCAGCGTAGCATTCCTGGTTGTTTGTTGAAGCTGGTCTGTAAAACACACTGACAACAGACTGCCTCACTCAATCTTGGACCACATCAACAAGAAGTATGGTTCAAAGCTGACAGCAGTGTGACAATATGTGAAGAAGCATGGGTTTTGCTATTTCCTGAACATGTGAACTTCAGAATGCTACTTAGCCACTGTGTGCCTCACTAACTTATCTGGAGAGTCGTGTTCAAAGCAGCCATCATGGAAGACAGGGTGTCCTTCATCTGAGATACATGGGCTCAGTCTTTCAATTGTTTTTGAATTTTGGAATATTTGTATAAATTTAACCCACACCCTCAATCCAAAAATCTTAAACACATTAACACCTGGAAATTATCAAGCCTTGTGTCTGTGTTCAGAAAGTTTCAGATGTTGGGGTGTTTAGGATTAGGGTTGAGACTGCTCAATTTGTAATTAGAAAAACTTGGTGTGGATAAATAGTCTTGATTATTGAGTACTAATGCATTTCATGAGAGAGGGTGAAAATAATTGTGAAAACGGCTTTAATGATAGTGTCGGGAAGAATAAAAAGTGGTAACACAAAGCGTTGTACTGTTTGGGAATTAGCAAGTTCTCCAGAGGTACGGGCTAGACAGAAAACTGTCTTGCCCAATAAACAAATATGCATTGTTCCCTGACTAAGTTAGAGGCTGTGAGAGGCAAAAAAGAACACTGATGAAAGAATCAGGGAAAATCAGGAGTTTAAAGCCTATCCCTTGCTTTGTAAGAGGAATGAGAAGTGCCCCAGTGACAAGTGGCGGGCACAGAGCTGTGTGCAGCCACACGCCAGCAGATGCGGAATTAAAGTCCTCTCAGAAACGACAAGTGTGAGTGAGAAGATGCTGGTTGCTTAGAATAAACCCTGACAAATTAGCAGTGCAGTTAAGTGGAATAAGTACAGAAATAAATAGTTGGGTGTGTGCTATCTAGAGTCTCCTTAACACAAATACACACATGGCCCATGGAGTAAGGTAGAATGAGGTGAACCCGGGCCACAAGCTGGTTTCCCAAAGGTGACCTGCGGGATAGATCACATGCACCCAAACGTGCTCAGACACCACGAAAAGACAGAGCCAGCCCAAGGACGGCCATGAAAGGCTCTTTCTCCCAGCTGCTCGTGACCTCGGGCGGCATCTCTCTGCTATTTAAATTCCACCTATTTCCCTACTTTGGTTTTCTTCTGAGTCTACGATGTGGATAATGACCTCACGAGAGCTAGGTGCAGATGGACTGAATGTCGCACTTGAGAAGCCACAAAGTTCTGCGCATAGCATTTGCATCACCCAGTCTTAATAACAATCTTGCTGTCTGGAAGTACAAATCTCCAAGACTCTGTGTGACCAGGTGAGGAATGGAGGATTAGAATAGCATGATTGGGCCCCAGAGGGCAGCATGGTCACTGGGTCCTTGGACACTCCATTTCAAGAAGTATCAGGTTTCTGTGCACCCACCAACACCTTGAGGCTGTCACCTGGGCCTTCGGTCAAGTATGTGTCTTTTCATTGAGTTCCTTAGGGAAACACCCACCTTATCTTGCTAAGATAAGGTGGGGGATGGCTTAGTAGTAGACTCACCTACCATGTGTGACATGACCCTGGGTTCAATTTCTGGTACCAAAAAAGCCTTGCCAAGATCACCTGTCCACCAGTTCTAGAGTCAGTAAATACTTCTCTGAGCTGTACGGTTGTATGGCACATCTACTATGATGTTAAAACCACGTGGTACATATGGGTTCTGGACCCACAGACTCAACCCACTTCAAGCAGAAAGTAATAGGGGAAGTGCATGTGTACCTAGTATGTTTTTTACTTATCATTCTTGCATAAACAATACAGAATCTTAATTACTTGCAGTGTTGCAACACATTATGAATTATAGAGATGAAAAATCTGCAGGAGGATGCAAGTAGGTTAGAAGCAAATGTTTTGCTATTATAAATAAAGGACTTGTGCGTCTACATATTTGAGTTTTCGCAGCGGATCCTGGTCAATGGCTGTCAGATGCCAAGGGATGAGCGAATTTGAGCACCTTCCTGCTTGAGGTACTGGACGATGAGTTGGAAGAAAAATCAGAGAATTTAGCGGGTGCCTGTCCTCAGACTGCAAAACTGTTGGGGGAAAATAAGACAAAAGTGCAAGAGAAAAATCAGTGGGGCCAGAAGACGACAAAATGACAGGTCACTAAGAGGTAACATAAGTGTCCCCCTCAGAGGGACAGGATAAAGGCTAAATAGCATGGGAGGCTGTCAGGTTTCTGAATCCAAGCCAAGTTCTGTGACTCTGGGAAAGTCACTTCCTAGAACCAGACATCAGTGAAACAGTGCGAGAGAGGTTAGGACAAGATCACCTCAAACTCCTTCAGGATCGGAAACCCAAAGACTGCAACATTTGCTCCAGTTTCTCTACGGCTTTCAATCATATCCTGAATGACCTGTCTGGGGAAAAACGACGGGTTTTTAGCCATGAAAACCACATCTAGGAGGCAGTGCCGCTTAGTGCTTTCCAGACAGCACAACTGTCCCGGGGTCCCGGGAATGAGACTTAAGAGTCCCCAGTGCCTGGGCAGGTGCTCGGCTCTGCGGCGGTGAAGCCGGCAAGGCGGCCTCGGTCTCCTGATCCCGACCCTGCAGCGCCGGTGCCGGTGTTGAGGACCGAGGGACAGACAGGCGACGCACAGCAAGCATTCGCTACACGCCGCCGTCTTTTTTTTTTTTTTCCAATGCAACTTATTAACTTTTTCAAGTTTGATTATCCTTAGAACAAGTTACAGTAAAATTTTAATTAAGTCTTATGAAAACACTTCAACATTATATCGGGGACATTCTGCAGGACCCTCATGACCTCAGTTGTCCTTAAGGCTCATAAAGTGGCATTGCTATAGCCAGCTGTTCCTAAACTTCTGCAGAAACACATTCAGATAAGCAGATTAACTGGCTGGCTGCCACTGTCTTTTTTTTTTTAATGTGTATTATTTATTTATTTGCAAGCATAGAGAGAGAGAGAGAGAGAAAACGCACACACCAAGGCCTCTTACCACTGCAAACAAACTGCAGATCCAAGTGCTACTTTGTGCAGCTGGCTTTACATGGGTACTAGGGAGTTGAACCCAGGCTGTCAGGCTTTGCAAGCAAGCGCCTTTATCACTAAGCCATCTCCCCAGCTCCTACCCAGCACTGTTAGGCATGTTCAGGTTACACACAGCTTTCTCTGTCCCGGATGAGCATCCCTGATCCAAACACCCAGAATGTGAAATGCTCCAAAGTCCAGCACTGGTGAAGTTACAGAAGTTTCATATTTATACACATAGAGAAAGAGAGGAAGGGGGAGGCTAGGAATATATCACCATGGTACAGCACATGTCTAGCATGTACAAGGCCCTGGATCCAATGTCTAGCACTGAAAGAAAAAAAGAATGAAAAGACTGGGGCTGGAGAGATGACTTAGTGGTTAAGCTAAGGACCCAGATTCGATTCTCCAGGTCCCACATAAGCCAGATGCACATGATGTCGCATGTGTTTGGAGTTCGTCTGCAGTGGCTGGAGGCCCTGGAGTGCCTATTCTCTCTCTCTCTCTCTCTCTCTCTCTTCCTCTTCTCTCTGTCTCTAATAATAAATAAAAATAAATCTTAAAAAAGACCAATAGACTGTAAAGTCTATACAAATATTCGAACTCTGACACACCCTGCTCCCAGCATTCTGGGTAAGAGGCTCTTCAACCTACGTGTTTTATCCTGCCCACACCCACTCTTTGAGATGAGGGTACCCAAAAGATGTATCATGCCTTCCATTGCTCACATTTCTCCACAAGGTTTCATCCTGTGCTCTGCTGGTCAGTGAAGGTAACAGTTATTCAAAGTAAATTCCAAAGGGCCCACATGTCCTCTCCAAGGACATCTGAAGGGGAGGGGGGTGTCACTGGATTTCTGGAGAACAGGTAATATGCTTTATATAAAAGTTGTTGGTCGTCATTTTAGGAAAGGAAAAGAAACACAGCCGGGAGGGGAATGCCATCACCGCTCGCTGGACTTCGAGCCAAGGAAAACCCAAGCTCACTAGTGTACGCAGCGGCGTCTCAGGCAGGGCTCCCAGGAGTCACCACTGCTTCTTAAGCAAAGGTCACTCCCAAAATGCTTCCAGCTCCAAATATAGAGACATGTTTGCACTGAGGACTAATTTGGTCATTCTGCTGTGTTTGCTGGGGTTTGGGACTTTGCTTTAAGATTTTTCTCCCATTTACTTATTTTTAATGATGCCAGAAAGATAGAGGTCTTCATTCAGTATGGGTGTTTGTTTTGCTCTGACACTCACCCAGGTTCCTCCCAGAGTTCCCTGGCTTCTCCCTCCTCCTCCCTCCCCAAAGTTGCTAATGCTACAAGTCTTCTAAGAAGCAAGGCCAACTAGCCTCAGGGACTCTGATTTCCTCTGCCACATCCACCTCCGGGAACCCAGGCTGAGGCTGCAGCGAGGACGCTCTTACTGTACACGCGGCCTCTCTGGCGGAGCACAGGGATGCCAGCAGAAGGCGCCCAGATCAAGCAGGAATTCATACATCACTTGTGTCATCTCCTTGAGCCGCCAGGAATAGCACTGTCTCCTGTTCTCACTGTCGCCTTGACAGCAGTCCGCTGGAAGGTGACAGTGTAGTAGTGCGTAGCACGCGTGCATGGTAAACGCCCGTGCTTTGCACAGCTGACGCCCAAGCGCAGGACACCTGCCAGCACCCGGAGCGGCCCTGGCCAGCTCCGCCTGCCCCGCTGTCTTCCTTCATGCTTCCATGTCTGTGGGACCAGAAGACACCTGCCAACTCCAGGGGCAACCTTCTCCAGTGGAAGATTTCCTATTCGGTCATGACAAAGAGCTCGCTTCCCTGTGGGGCCGTCGGGAGAGGCTGTAACTTGGGGGCCATTTCCAGCTGAGCACCGAGAACAACTCACTCCATACCTTCATACTGGAGCGACGTGCTGTGGACAACAGGCGTCTCCAATGAAAAGGTTTGGGACTAGACAGCACGTGGTGGCCAGAGTGAAAGGACTCATTTCTCTCTCTCCGCTGGCTTCTTTTCCATTCTCTGCCCTTGCCTTCACTCACTTGCAAAAGGTTAAATGGGAGACAGAGCTGAGAGGCTTTCCACATCAGTAGAACTGTCGGTACAAAACATGTAACTGAAAGCATCTGCATTTCACACTGCTTCGTTCTGCCAATGGTCCACAATGAAGTTGGGGAATGAGACACAAGAACGTGTCTTGGGGAACAAGTGACCAAGGAAACAGCCCCAGTGACGGTGGAGTTCTTCATCCTGGACGACTGGAAATGGGCGAAGCTGCCGACTGGGAAGGCGCGGTTCCTGGGGCGCCATTCTTCCCGGGGACTCGAGAGAGAAGCTATCCGTGTAAATCAGACCACGTAGCTTCATGTTATTCTCTTTGTTCGTTTAAGGTTTATTTAAAGTTCTGGGGCTGGGGAAATGGCTCAGGGATTAAAGATGTTTGCTTCACAAGCCTTCTGACGTGAACTGCCCAGCACCCACGAAAAGCCAGGTGCAAAGTGGTGCATGCAACTGTGATCCCTACACACCTAAGACAACGGAGGCAAACGCAGAAGAATCCAGAAGCTCACAAGCCAGCTAGACCACTCTTCCTAGCAGCAAGAGAGAGAGAGAGACTCACTTAAAGTGGTAGGAGAGGACCAACACCCAAAGTTGTCCTCTAGTCTCCAACCACATACCATGACATGTGCGTGCATGCGCACACACACACACACACTTACATAATTTATCTTAACAGACAGAATGGCACCTTCTTTGCTGCTCTAAGTGTTTAATTTTGTAATCCCAGAAGATCAATTGTAAATACTGAACTAAATCATTACAATTTATGAAGAATATTAGCAAATTTACCTTCAATAACCAAGAAGTGTATGAGGGTTAAGTTCAGTTTTCAATTTGATAGGATTTAGAACCACCATGGAAACAAACCTCTGGGCATATCTGGGTGAAGGATTATCTAGATTAGGTTAGTTAAAGTGGAACGCCCACCCTAAGTGTGGTCTGTGAATTCCATGGTCTGGGGCCCCGGACTGAACAACAAGGAGAAAGCAAGCTGAGCACCGGCATCCATCACTCCGCTTCCCGCCTGCGGACGCCACGTGAGCAGCTCTGCCCGTGCGCCAGGCGTCCCCTGCCGTAATGGATCGGCACTGCCAACTTCAGACAAAATACACCCTTCCTTCCTTCAGCCACTTCTGGTCCGATGTCTGGTCACAGCAATGAGAGAGTTAACTAACACAAAGCCTGGGGAAACAGCTCCGTGGATAAAGTGCTTGCTCACCCAGCATGAATACCTGAGTCTGGATTCCCAGAACCAATACAAAAGCTGGATGATTGCAGGCATCTACAGTCCCAGCACGCCTTTGGCAAAGAGACAGAGAATCCGCTGCAAGCTCATGAGCCAGCTAGCCTGGTGAGTGGCGCAATGGAGAGCCGGCCTCAAACAAGATGGTAGGCAAGGACCAACACCTGACACATGTCCTCAGGCCTCCAAACACACACTGTGGCACATGCTTGTGCGCACACACACAGCGCGCACGCACACACACCAGAAGATAAGGAAACTAATACAAAGAGCTAACTTGGCCTTGGATTCCAAGCAAAGAAATGAGAATCCAGGCAGGATGCCCCATTCACACATTTAAAAAAATATTTTATTAATTTATTTGCGAGAGAGGGACACAGAGAGAGAATATATGGGCGTGCCAGGACCACCAGCCACTGCAAACAAACTCTAGACACATGTCCCACCTTCTGCATCTGGCTGATATTGGGTACTGGGAAATCAAACCTGGGTCCTTAGGCTTCTCAGGCAAACGCCTCAACCACTAAGCCATCTCTCCAGCCCCAGGCTCACACTTTTAATCCTAACACTGGTGGGTGAAGTAGGAGGATCACCCAGAGTTTGGGGCCAGTCTGGGGCTACTGAGTGAGTTCTAGGTCAGCCTGAATGAGAATGAGACTCTGTCTCAAAAAAGGCAGGGGTGCTGAAGAAATGGCTTAGTAGTTAAGGCCCTTGTCTGTAAAGCCTAAGGACCCAGGTTCAACTCCCCACATAACCCAGATGCACAACGTGGCACATGTGTCTGGAGTTCATATTTGTAGCGGTTGGAGGGCCTGCCACAGCCATTCTCTTTCTCTTTTTTCTCTTTCTCTCTCTCTCCCCCACTTTCTCTAGCAAATAAATAAATAAATAAATAAATAAATAATTTTTTTTAAAGATGGTAGAATCAGAGGTG
Organism: Dipus sagitta; assembly: GCA_036346955.1. Taxonomy (NCBI): domain Eukaryota; kingdom Metazoa; phylum Chordata; class Mammalia; order Rodentia; family Dipodidae; genus Dipus; species Dipus sagitta. The sequence goes on from CM070786.1 coordinate 63,721,224, forward strand.
AGCTTGCCCCATTCCAGATCCTGGGTACATGAACCTAGTGCCCTGGCTATCTGCCAACAGGTGGGAGACCTCATAGGATGATAGCTGCTTCTTCCTAGGGTGTCTGTTTTACTCTTTAAAAAATAATTGAAGGGCTGGAGAGATGGCTTAGCGGTTAAGGTGCTTGCCTGCAAAGCCAAAGGACCCAGGTTCAATTCCTCAGGACCCATGTAAGCCAGATAGATGCACAAGGTGGCACATGTGTCTGGAGTTCATTTTCAGTGACTAAAGGTCCTGTTGTGCCCATTATCTCTCTATCTGCCCCCCTCTCTCTCAAATAAATAAAAATTTAAAAAATAATAATTGAAAAGCTACAGGGATGGCTCAGTGAGTAAAAGCATTTGCTGTGTGTCCAAGCATGATGAATTCAGACCTTCCGAAACCATGTGAAGCCAGACACAGTAGTGAGCACTCCTCGAGCAAGATGGAAGGCAGAGGCAGAGGAAGAGGCAGAGGCAGAGGCAGAGGCAGGAGAATCCCCAGACCTTGGGCCCAGGTAGCCTGGGACGCAGCAGTGAACGACAAGAGTCTCTACTCCAAACAAGGTGGAAGGCAAGAGCGGACACGCAAGGCTGTCCTCTCACCTCTGCACGCGAACCACGGCATGTGCTCACCCCACACACGTCACACACACATGTCATGTACACAAACAAACATAAAAGAGAATTAGAAACATTTTTACATTAAAATAAATCAGGACCTACTGTACACAAAAGCAGAACACTTTGAGAAGACACAACAGATTGAGGGAGGGAGGCCCTGGTGGTAGCCGTGGGTCCTCTGGACCTTTCCAGAACCCAACTTCAGTCTCTAGGTCCATAGGGACCCTGTGAGCAGCCCTGTGAACCTCAAAACTTCCCCCCCCCACCCCGCAGGTCATCCTTGGAGTACAGAAGTGTTATGTCTTATGAGATCTTCAATTTAGCCAAGAGTCCACAATCTCTACTTCATGCCTTATCTTGATTACTCGTATGGGTTTTTACTTTATCCCACAACATATCCATGTTTGCTTTGATAAGGAAATAAGGCTTCAAAGCCTTTGTCATTTATGAAAACTTGAAGTTCGGGGAGATGTGCTATGTTGTACTGTCCTTTGGATCAGCTAATGGCTATGGGTTGAATGTCCCCAACAGAACTCACACGACATTAATTCCCACCGTAAGGTATGAAAAGAGTAGGAAATCTAACTATGTAGTATCTGGAGGTGGGGCTTTTGAGACATAGTTAAGGTTAAATAGGCTGAACGAGGGAGATCCTTGTCCAATGGGACTGTGTTTTGTAGAAAGAGGACAAGAGCCCTACACTGTCTGGCCACGCAATTCCCCGTGCTACTCAGGCCTCGAGTCCCCACAGCCTAGAAGGACCTCACCACACAGCTACCCAGCACTGAACTTTTCAGTCTTCAGACCCATGAGCCAAATAAACTTTTCGTTTTTTAGTTTCATTTCTAGTTTTGCTTTGTGCTTAAAAAGAAATAAAACAACTGGGTCTCATGTGGCCCAGGCTGGCCTTTAACTCCTGATCCTCACATCTCTCTATCCCAGTTACTGGGATTCCTGGTGTGGACCGCACCAGAAAATGAAGAGGGAAGCCTTCCAAGGATATGCTCTTCTGTGGAAGCAAGTGGAATGTACCCTAGCCTGGAAAGTGGGAGCCGTGAGCTCTGGTTAAACGCTCCCCAACTGCCAGCTATAGACCCTGGCCAGCTGCCGCGCCTGTGAACGAGATGAGTTCTGAGTGTCCACGTCCTTCAAGGCATTCTAGTCCGAACCTGTTCTCACTGCTTCTTACCACCCCTCCCTCACACAGATCTTAACAGCAAAAGATACTGGTTTATTGAAACTACTCTATCCTTTCCTCCTCCTGTGGCAAGGGGAGAAGGTGGGAGAAATGTCACGATTTAAAATAAAATAGAAGAGAAAATACCACAATTCTTCTCATAATTTCACGTGCCACTTAGTAAGAAAAGACTTTTTAAGCTGGGAGTAAACAAATCTTTACTGTTTAGAATCCTTTTTGAAAAGATTAAATGTAATCTCTACTAATGCCAAGATCACCATTTTTTTTCAGCACGCACTTTGGAAAATGGCAAATTAGAAAAACTCTCAGGTCTCATTCACAGGCAACTCTCCCTCCACCTGCCAGCCCAGTGGCTGTTGACACCAAGCAACTAAGATGCAGTTTCCAGGTGACTATAGAGGTGACTGAGAAAAAGGCATGTGGACACCCTATCTTATGATGGCCCTGGCAGCTGTCCTTCAGTTACTAGGATAACAACAGTACTGAAAGTATACCTCCTCCATCAATGCTCTCCAAACACCCTTGGAGGCAGGGTACTTTATCCTTGCCCTGCACCCTGTTAGACTAGCACAGAAACGTCTCCCTACCCAGAGCACTAGTCACAAGAGCCAAGTTACCGATCAGCTTAGGTGTCCATCAGCAGATGAGTGGATAGAAAAATGCGCTTTATACACAATGGAGTTTATTCAGCCACCCAAAAGAACAAAATAATGTCATTTGCAGGAAAGCAGATGGAGCTAGAGATCATCATGTTGAACAAAGTAAACCAGATGCAGAAAAACAAATACCACGTTTTTTCTCTCATGTGTGGAACTTATATGTGTGTGTGTGGGGGTGTGCACACATGCATGTACACACATATACATATATATGAAAATAGAAGGATAATTTGGGAAGCGGGATGAATAGGTGAGGGGAAGGGGACAGGAGAGGGTGATGGGAGGAACACAATCAAAGTGCAAGATATACTTGAACAAACACATTATGAAACCCATTGCTGGGTTCGAGTCTGTACAAAGAATGAGAGACAGACAGACTAAGCAACCCGCTGACCCAGTGACTGACCAGTATCTAGATATTTCTCCTCTGGCGAGGGAGCAAGACTTTTGCCTGGCCCATGCCCCTGAGCATATGCCTCCCACACAAACACACTCAGTAGCTATAGGTGGAGTATGTAAGGAATGAATGGGTGGATTAACAAAAGTGCAAAGCAGCCTCAGAAACAATTAACTTTATATACATACTATGAACTTAATTTGAGTTCAGGCTTCCAACCGTTACATGAGAACCCACTGTAGGGTTAGGAGATGGCTCAGTCGGTAAAGTGCCGACAACACAGGCACGAGGACCACGAATTCAGATCCCCAGAGCCGATGAAAACGCTGGAGATGCAGGAACACACCTATAACCCAGTGCTGAGGAGGCAGAGACAGGAGGATCGCTGGGACTTGTAGCTAGCTAGTCCAGCTGAATCAGGTAAGAGGTCCAGGGTCTCAAAATAATAGGCCATAGAGACTGAGGAAGACAATGCTGACTTTGGGCCTCCACACACACGTGGACAGAAGCGCACACACACACACTTACATGAGCATGCACAGTCACGTGAATGCACAGCACACACACAGGCGCATGTGAAAAAAGACTCCATTATAGAAGTGCTTCTCTCAAGCTCAGCACATGATAGTAACAAGGAAGAAATACCCTTGGCCCCCGCCCCCCCCCGCCGCCCCCGTATCAGGACGACGCACTCACGACAGCCTGCACATTCTTGGTTTCAGAAGCGCAGACTCAGGACAGCCGCACATTCTTTTCTGGGTACATATGGATTTAGGCCAACTTAACCACTTCCAGTACAGCTGGACCTCAAATTCTTTTTTAAAAATATTTATTTATTTATTTATTTATTTGAGAGCAACAGAGAGAAAGAGGCAGACAGAGAGAGAGAGAGAGAGAGAGAGAGAATGGGTTCGCCAGGGCCTCCAGCCACTGCAAACGAACTCCAGATGAGTGTGCCCCCTTGTGCATCTGGCTAACGTGGGTCCTGGGGAATCGAGCCTCGAACTGGGGTCCTTAGGCTTCACAGGCAAGTGCTTAACCGCTAAGCCATCTCTCCAGCCCTGGAACTCAAATTCTTTTTTTTTTTTTTTTAATTTTTATTTTTACTTATTTATTTGAAAGTGACAGACAGAGACAGAAAGAGGCAGAGAGAGAGAGAGAGAGAGAGAATGGGCGCACCAGGGCCTCCAGCCACTGCATACGAACTCCAGACGCAGTGCGCCCCCTTGTGCATCTGGCTAACGTGGGTCCTGGGGAACTGAGCCTCAAACCGGGGTCCTTAGGCTTCACAGGCAAGCGCTTAACTGCTAAGCCATCTCTCCAGCCCTGGAACTCAAATTCTATAGGGACACTTCTGCTATCTGTGTGTGGACAGAGGGGGGAATGTGTAGGTGGGGGCAAAATCAGAAAAATCTTTGATTCAACGGGCACAGGGAGAGTCTTCACCCAGTACACGCAGCGTGTCGGCTCATGCTGTCTGGAAGCTGCCTTGAGGGTCAGAAATAAGTACAGACAGAGACACCAGAAAGGACTCCAGCACCATCCACTTTGTCCCCATCACTCTACACGTGAGAACAGCAAAGCCAGGAGTAGTTACCTAAGTCACTGAGGGCTTACACTGCGGGGACAGCCACACTTTGGGCTTCTCCGGGCCACACTGGACAAGGAAGAATTGTCTTGGGGTCTGACAGCAGTGCCCAACCCATGGCCCACATGGGGCCCAGTACAGAACCGTGAATGTGCTTCACCATGCTGAGACTCTTGCCCGGCTCTCTGGGGTGAGGGTTCGGAGCCGAGCCCTCACCGGAGCTCTCCTGCGGGGACGGGAGCGCGGTTCCTAAGACACCACTAAGCTCGGCCTTCGCCTACGCCTTCAACCCGCTGCTAAAACTTTTACACAAATGCTGTGAAGCTGTTTAAAGAAATTCTTGGACTCGTGTGCCTGCATTCTTCCAAGTTGTCCGAGTAGCCAGCAGAGAACAGGAGCAAAGTTCCATGAAACCCAGCCAAGCCCGGGGGCCCAAGTCACTCACGCCTCACGTCCCCCGGCCGGGGCGCACGGTCACGAGGGCATCAACGCCGCTGCCTCGCCCCCTCCCTGTCTTCAGGTAAGGTGACTGCAGAAACATGCCGCGGGGCTGGGAGATGGACAGTTTGCCTGCAATGTCTGAGGACCCAAGTTCAAGTCCCCAGTAGCTACATGAGCCAGATGCACAAGGTGGCACATGTATCTGGAGTTATATTTGTGCAGCGGCTGGAGGCCCGGGTGGGTCCATTCCTTCTCTCTGTCCCTCTCTTTCTTCCTCTCTCTCTGCCTCTTTTTTGCTAGCTCTCAAATAAATTAAATTAAATGTAAAAACAACATGTCACGGTGAAGAACACTTTTCCTAGTGAGGGGATCCCGAGAGGCAAGAGAGCAAGAAGACAGAAAGGAGCAGGTCCAGGCCGCCTCCCCGCGCCGCTCGGGCACCCCTGTGCAGCTGCCATCTCTCGTCCCCATACCTCAGAAATGGGTCTTTCTTGTGAGAAAAGGAGAAGGGATGAAAGATGGGGGCCTGAGGCTTTGCTGTGGCAAAACATGGGCGGTGCTATAAAGTCACTCACCTAGACTCACCTAGTGAGTTTCAGTCACTTTAAACATAAACTTATTTCATAGGTCTATGGTGTGTGTGTGTGTGTGTGAAGACAGCAAGGAGGAACAGAGAGACAGAGGTGGAAATAGTCCCATGGGTGTCAGCACCTTACCTGTCTTGCATTCCTAGCAGGGAGAGGTTTGGGGTATCAAACTATAGTGACTCGCCTATAGTGACATCCACACAGTTCAGATGCCAATCACAAGATCCGACTTCGTGGGCTACAGACAGACTTAGCTCAGAGGCAAAGCTAGTATGTGTGAGGCCCTGGGTTCGGCCGCCATCGCAGCAGAAACCCAACCTAGTCACTTGAAGAAGGAATATGAGTTACGTGAGGTGAGGATTCGAGTTTCTCTTTACACCTCCATCCTGGTAGCACATTACGGAGGCCTGCGGAGTCGGGGAGGGTCCCTCTCATTCGTGTCTGCTGTGAGAGCCAGAGAGTGGTGAGGCGGTACTCTGGGACACCAACCTCTGGACACAGAGGAACTGGTGCGGTCCTGACCTCACAGCACAGGTCACTACGTCCGCGGCACCTGCACAACACTGAGCTCATCCACATTATGATACAGATGATGAGGGGGGATGAATGAGACATCAGTGTAGAAGACAGGCTACAAGGAAAGGGAAGCAGTTCAGTGGAATTGGGGTGGGGGAGGAGGAATAATGAGGGTAACAGGGGGAGAATAGGATCACGTTACAGTATGCACATGTATTAAAATTCTCATTTAAAAAGTGAAAAAAATACTAAAAATGATCAAAGTTAACCATGACATATAAACTATCAAAAAAGACAAGGTGGGTGCTGGAGGGATGGCTTAGCAGATAAGGCATTTGCCTGCAAAGCCAAAGGACCCAGGTTCTATTCCCCAGGATCCACGTTAGCCAGATGCACAAGGGGGCGCATGTGTCTGGAGTTTATTTGCAGTGGCTGGAGGCCCTGGGGCACCCATTCTCTCTCTCTCTCTCTGTCAAACAAATGAATAAAAATTAATTAAAAAAAAAAAGACAACGTGGACTGGAGAAGATGGCTTAGCAGTTAGGGCGCTTGCCTGAAAAGCCAAAGGACCCAGGTTTGATTCCCCCAGGACCCATGTTAGTCAGATGCACTTGGGGCACATGCACCTGAAGTTCGTTTGCAGTGGCTGGAGGCCCTGACACCCTCATTCTCTCTCTCTCTCTACCTCTTTCTCTCTCTCAAATAAATAAATAAATAAAATATACTTTAAAAGACAATGTATAAAAGTGCATTTAATTTAAAATGCGAAAAGAAAAGATTTACAAAGTCGGGCATGGTGGCACATCCCTTTAATCCCAGCACTTGCGAGGCAGAGGTAGGAGGATTGCCGCAAGTTCGAGGCCAACCTGAGACTACATAGTGAATTCCAGGTCAGCTTGGGCCAGAGTGAGACCCTACCTCGAAAACTCAAAAAAAAAAAAAAAAAGATTTACATTTTTAAGTCAATTAAATGAATTTGAGGCTGTCTCGCTATTAGCCAGTCTCACTCACCTACTTGCATTTGGCTACAATTTCTTGTGTGGAAGAGAAAAGAGCCAGAACAAGAGTTAACAAGCTGCACATAGTCTCTACCACAGCCCTGAAGGAACCAACAAAACCTTGGATGGCTGGAACCATTAAAAATAATAAAAATGGTGTCTTTTCAACATCAGAGGCAGTGGCAGGAGGATCAGAAGTTCTAGTCCATCCTCAGCTACATAAAGAATTCAAAGGCATCTTGCATATGTGAGACTGTGTCTCATAAAAACACACCCCAGTGTCTTGGGGGACCTTGTCTAGTCTTCACAGCTACTCCCTGAGCTCCAGGTTCTCTCACTAGTTACCATCCACTCCCCAGCCTGGCTCAAGGCTAGCCCTCTCTTGTGTAGTAGGAATGACGCGGGCCACTCTGGAAATAAGAATGATGGTCAGGCTGGAGAGATGGCTTAGTGGTTAAGGCACTTGTGCCTATGAAGCCTAAGGACCCAGGTTCAACTCCCCAGTACCCACTTAAGCCAGATGCACGAGGTGACACATGCGCACAAAGTGGCACACACATCTGGAGTTTGACTGCAGTGGCTAGAGGCCCTGGCATGCCAATTTCCTCTCTCTCATAAAAAAAAGAGGCGATGGTAAAGCACCTATAGGACTCCTGGGTCTCTCACACGTTCTCAAGAAAGCATTGCTAATGGGTTAATTTTCCATAATAACCAACTTCCAAACAGCTTCAGACAAAGCATTTTTGCCAGGAGAGAATAAGAAGAAAGAACCTGTCACATTACCTCTTGTCTAAACGTAAAGACCAAAGTTAGAAAGGGCACGTCAGAGGGTCCAAACCAGCTGCTTAGCTGCTTCTGGAAACATCACAGATCTATTAGACTAGAAGGCTCACCTTGGAATTATCTATATTTAAAAATTTAAGCACACTTGGAGTCCCAGTACTTGGGAGGCCGAGGTAGGAGGATCATCATGAGTTCAAGGTTAGCCTGGGACTACAGTGTGAGTTTCAGGTCAGCCTGGGCTAGAGTGAGACCCTGCTTCAATCAATCAACAAATAAATATAAAAGTACTGGGCTGGAGAGATGGCTTAGCACTTGCCTGCAAAGCCTAAGGACCTAGGTTCGAATCTCCAGAACCCACGGAAGCCAGATGCACATGGTGGCACATGTGTCTGGAGTTCCTTTGCAGTAACTACAGGGCCTGGCGCGCCCATTTTCTTTCCCTCTCTCTCATAAATAAATAAATAAAACAATTTAAAACCTGATTCTTTAAAATAAAAGTCTTATGTTTTAAACAGCCATTGTTCAAATTTTTTTTCTACCCATGTGCGTGTGCGTGTGTTTGCTGTGGGTGGAACCTTGCACATGACATGCTCTTTACCATGGAGTTACACACTTAATCCTAATACTTTACAAATCTCTGCCTAAGATGATTTTTTTTGAAAGTCTCCAAATACATGTGGACGTGAAAGGAAATAACCCACCAGGCACCTTCTGAGATCAGTTAAGTAATTTGCATAGTCATTAGGGGGCTTTGGTTGTGGTCTGTGGTCTGCTGGGCTTCCCTATCCCCGCCTGCTCATCTTGTCTGAGGACACTCTCCACAATGAGCCCCTTTCCTCTCGCTCCCTAAAGCCCTGCCCAACCACCTTCTCTAAGAAAATGCATTGTGGTGAGTGAACACAATTAACTCCAGATGTTCTCTGGTCTCTCGTTCCATCGCTAATTCCCTTCAGAATATGGGAACTCCTCTGGCCTTGTCTGACACGCTGTAATCAAGAGTAAGACTGGTTTTCTGGGGCTGTGTCCACGTGTGTATGAAAGATGCAGGGCTGAGGGAAAGTCACGTTGGGGTGCCCAGACATGGCACCAGTTAGAGGGGGCATCACAACAACGTCATGCGCTCAGGTCCATGTTTTCTCTTTGGTTTTCCTGACTGCTAGAGTAAGGAATTTCCTTTGCCAATCTGGAAATAAAATTGCCCTGGGAAAATTAAAATTTGAAATCAACCCATAATGGATGCAATTAAGACAACTTGGACCACCATAAAGAGATAAGCTCCCAGGCCTGCAAGGCCTGAGGATAATCAGATGAAGTGTTCGACGGGCAGTCAGAGAAAGAATGTAAGAATGTGCTAATCCTCTGGGGAAAGGGGTGCCTGTCACCTATCAGCCACTGGACCCTGGAAAGTAAGATCCAAAGCCATGTGGCTCATGTCTGTAAGCCCAGCACTAGGGAGGCTGAGACAGATCGATCGTAAGTTCCAGACCAGCCTGGGCTATATAGGGAGACCCCCTTTAAAAAAACACCAAACAAGCAAACAAACAAACAAACAAACAAAAAAGAGCACAGGGTCCAGAGGTAAGTCCAGAGTCATGTCCAGCCCAAGCACTGTCCAGTTAGGAAGAAGCCTCAGGAAAGTAAACCAAAAAAAAAAAAAAATCTCAATTTGAGGAGCCTAATTCATTCTTGCACTCTGGTTTCTATAATCACCTTCCAGGTAGTTTTGGCTCTCTGTGGCATCAGCCCTCAGGGAAAGGGACACTGGCCAACGAGCACATGAGTGTTTGGTCCCCTGGGCAGCCGTCATTCTCGCTGCCCACTAAGCTGGCACTGAGCTTTGAATCTGGCTTGCTTCAGCCCCGCCTCTGGGGAGAGAAGGCTCCTAATGCTGGATGAAGCTGTCTGCTCCCCTGAGTCATTATCAATCCATCATAACCCAATAAAATCATGGGCAATGTGCTGCACTGTGTGCTTCTAAGACCACGGGACAGGCTCCAAATTCACCCAGGAGAAATATCCCTGACAGTGCTAGATAAAGAGTAAGAAAAGAGAGAGAGAGAGTATATAGCATTCGTAGGAGGTAACAAGGTGGCATTCCCATGGGGACAGACTAGGTGACAAATTCTGAGTCCTATGACAGCGGAAGGACATGTAAGAAAATGAGAGATGGATGTGCAGTCTCAGACGTCTGCTGCTGGCTCTGCCGCGCCCTCAGGTGACGGACACTCCCCGTCCAAGCAGCAGCTCCACTAAACCGGCTGCTCGAACGTGGTGCTGAAAGGACTCCGGGGTGGGATGCCTGGGCTCAGCGTCCTGCAACTTCTCTACCTCAGTCTCCTCGCCCGAGAAAGGGAGATATGACAGCCACAATCCTATGGAAGTGCTATCAGTGGATGAAGTCATTAGGATGGTGTGTCGCTGGTGCAGCAAGGTGAACTAAGTGCTGAAGACCACCTGGAGGCAGAGGATGGCAGAACCACACCCCCCCTACTTGGCAGCTGTCTCCAGGGACACAGACAAGAGAGGGTCCACACAACCAGGCCTCAAGTTTGGGGAGCTAGACGGGCCTGGCTGACATCTGCGGTCCACCAGCAGGAATTAATGTTCACCGACCTTTTACTATGTGTTAGGGACACATCTGTTTAAGTCCAAGAAAGACAAGGAACTGACAGCTAACATTCAGAACAGAGTGAGAGATCTATTACACAAAGGCACATCCTGCTCAGCTAGACCCAGACTTGCACTCGGAGGAACCAAGGCATCAGTGGTTATCCCGAGGAGTATCTAGCAGGTCTCAGCAATGCGGAAAGCCAGTGACTCTCAACACTGGCAGGATGCTGATGCCCAGGGCTCATTTCCAGAGGTAGATGAACTTGGGATTTTTTCTTCTTTTAGGTAGGGTCTTGCTCTAGTCCAGGCTGACCTGGAATTCACTCTATAGTCTCAGGGTGACCTCGAAGTCACAGTGATCCTCCTACCTCTGCCTCCCAAGTGCTGGGATTAAAGGTGTGCGCCACCACACCCAGCTTGGCATTGGTATTTTTGAAGCTCCCCCACTGATCCTGCTGTAATGGATAATTTCTACCTATGACACGGGTTCCCAAGTTCCCTTAGTAATAGGGGTCAATCTCCAGACCTCTTCCCTAGAATGTCTGAGTCAGTAAATCTGGAATGAGATGCAGAATCATCCAAGTGATGTACCTAACGAGGAAGTTTCAGAAAACATGGAGTGTGTGTAGAAAGAATGAGGAGTGACCCCCCCCCAAAAAAACCAACAGCAGCCGTGCAGGATGATGGCCCTGGCTATTATATTTACACCAATCACCCAGAGTCTCTGGGGCTTTGCTCCAGCTCCACCCTATGCCCTAACTTGCATGACAGACAAAAGATGAGATGATAAAACAAAGCAGCCTCGTTCTGAGAATACTCAGTCCTTAGAGAACCACAACAGCCAGAGAGGGAAACCAATTGTTACATGTGGTTTCCATTCCTCCTTAAGGGATCCTTTAAAAAATTTTTTTTCACTATTATATGAAGCAAACCAGCAGTACTCCGTATTTAACAATGATGCGAGTTGTGCTCGCATCACTGAACGAGCACTTAGATATCAGTTCCCTTGCAAGTATGTTCAGCTGCTTAAAAACAGGATGTGGCTTGTTTTCCTATTTTAAATAAGTTTTACACTGTGTTATTTAAACTGTCCCATGGCATTAAAAAAGAAGAAGAAGAAAGCATCCAACTTTATTAAGTTTGCTCTATAGATGGCTATGTAACCCCAGTGCCAAAACTGAACAAGGATATAGGAAAAAGAAGTAAAACAATCTCATTTGACGATACCCAAAGATGCTAAAATAGAGGTCCATTACAATCACTGCAGATGGCAAAAGAAGGGTTTATTCCACTATGCAACAGTGACTTGATGCTGGAAGATCATTCAAATAAATGACTTCTTTCCCGGATGCCCACTGTCATTATTACGATACGTTCAACACAGGCCCCACGATTAAAGACAAAAAGAGACAGAGTTGTGAATACTGGGGAAAAAAAGTAAATATTTGCCTTTATTGTTATGATGGTATACCTCAAAAATCCAAGGAAATAAATTTTGTATGTCATATTTTGTCTTGATTTTAAAGAATTGCAAATTGACAACTGGTATCAGTAATTTTTTTTTAATCTAGTTTAGTTTTTTTAGAAAATCCCTATTTGTTTATTTATTTATTTATTTATTTATTTGAGAGTTGGGGAGAGAGAGAGAGAATGGGTGGGCCAGGACCTCTTGCCATTGCAAACAAACTCCAGATGCCTGGGCAACTGTGCATCTGGCTTTATGTACGTACCAGGGAATCAAACCCTGGCCTACAGGTTTTTGCAAGCAACCACTTTTAACTTCTCCAGCCCCTTTGTAATTCTTTTCTAGATATTTTCCCCTGAAATTCTATATGTTCTCCTCCGGCCTTCGCATGCGCACACATGGGGCATGCGCATCTGCACACACGTGCACACACCACACCACACCCTCGCACACAGGAAAAAATAGAGGTGATAGCGGGTTGTGATAAGTACAAGAAAAAGTCAAAGTGTAAGAGTTGTCCAAGGGAGGAAGAAACATTTCTCTAGCACTCACAGTGTAGGATGCAGCCACCACCCCAGTGTATGGCTGAAAGAAGCAAGAGACGTCACCAGGCAGACTGGGCAGATGCCAGACAGGCTAGGGTGACACCTCGGAGGACACAGTGGGGTCAGTGAGGTGAGGAACGATGGAATGGCGCGAACGTGAGCTGAGGACACTGCCATCTCCAGGCTGGAAACCTGCCATGCTCAGAAGACGGCCTTGAGCAGGCGGCACCAAAGGAACAGGGAGGCAGGCCTGGCTAGGCAGCACACGATATGCAGGTGACACGGGCCCTTTCAACTCTGGCTTCCAGCCCAGCGTGGAAGACCCTTGTAGGCACTCCCCTTTACAAAGATACAAGCTGGAGCTGGGCAGTGCACGCCTTTAATCCCAGCACTAGGGAGGCAGAGGTAGGAGGATCGCTGTGAGTTCGAGGCCACCCTGAAAGTACATAGTGATTTACAGGTCAGCCCGGGCAAGAGCAAGACCCTACCTCAAAAGAAAAAAAAAAGATGCAAGCTGAGCTGGAGAGATGGTTTAGAGGTTGCCATGCTTCCCTAAGGACCCAGGCTTGATTCCCCAGTATGCACATTAGACAGATGTGCAAGGTGGCATGTGTGTCTGGAGTTCGTTTGCAGTGGTTAGAGGCCCTGGTGTGTCCTTCCCCCGCTATAAATAAATAAATAAATAAAATTATATAATAAGATACAAGCTGAACAAATAGAAAAATCGACTCTTCTTAGATTTGTTGGGCAGGTTGGGCACACTGCTTGCTGGCCAGGTAACAGGGACAAAGACAGGTGGATGTGGAGGACGACGACTTGACAGAGCAGTGGTGATCAAGGAAACTGACCGGGAACTCACAGCAGGCTCCGAACACCTGAAGAGAAGCTGGTGAACTGTGGAGACCCAGTGTGGACAGGTCCCCGTAGTAAAAGAAGAATCTGGGTGCTTCCAATAGAGGGCAGGAAAAGGACCCCTTTGGACAAACATGACATACTCTGCAGGAAATTAACAAGGGCTGTCCACAAGAGAATCTGCTTGACCAGAGCTGAAATGGTTTCATCAGAGCATTACCTACCTGGGAAAGAGCAATCCCCAACTCTGGTCCACCCCCGCCTCCTGCCCAGCATAAGGAGGACAACGAAATGAAAACCAGCTGTGAAGGCCGCAGTTCACTAAGACAGTCACACCACCCCAACCCCACCGCATACCTTCCGTCACTTCACATGGATCCAGCTCTTGGGAAAAAAGAAAAGAGAGAGAGAGAAGAAAGATCACAAGATACACCAAAACACAAACCCAACCAACCAAACAACAAACAGAAGAAGCTGGAAGACACAGAGCAAGCGTGAGACCCAACCTCAGATGGAGCTTGTGAAGATGTTGGAATGATCAGATCAGGAGACAGAAATAACTAACTGCCAGGTACAAAAGCTCTGCCAGCTGATTCCTAAATAAGATCTGTCTCTGGCCTGAAGGAGTTAACAGTATTCCCTTTTCACCTAAGATAACAAATACGAGAAGGTGGGGAGAGTGAGAGAGAGAGACAGAAAAAGAGCACTTTGTATCTGGGAGGAAAAACAACTGAGTGTCCCGAGCACCTGCCCCACCCACACCTACGGAATCCGGATCCCCAGGGTGGGGCTTGGAAACCCACACTTTGCAAAGCACCAGGCTCTCTGAGGATCAGGCAGACTGGGAAAAAACTGTCCTGTGCCAAAAGAAGCTTAGAAAACCAACCCAGAGACACACTTTCTAACTCCCCAAGCAGAAGGAATGACCTACTTGGAATGTTTTTGCCATCTTCTATAATAAGTACACTGAGCATTACAGAATATCTTCAGCATAGTACACCATTCCATACCTGTTGGCCCTTGCCATGGTTGGAATGTCTCCACCAAAACTCATATGAAAATGTGACTGCAGAGGTAGGAGGATCGCTGTGAGCTCGAGGCCACCCTGAGACTACATAGTGAATTCCAGGGCAGGCTAAGCTACAGCGAGACCCTACCTCAAAAAAAAAATTTTTTTTAATGTGATTGCCATTGTAATAGTATTGAGGCAGGCCCCTCAGGAGGTGATGAGGTCCCACATGAGTGGATGGATGCCATTATCCAAGAAGTGGGTTAGTTACGGCCAGGTGGTATGTCCTAAGTTCTGACCCTCCTGTCCCTTCTCTCTGTTCCTCGTGTGCACGCTTACCTTCTGCCTTGTAATGATACAGCAACAAGGTGCTTGGGTGTTAGTGCCAGGAACCTGGGACTTCCCAGCCTCCAGATTCATGAACTAAATAAACTTCTACTATTTATAAAACTGTGGTACCAGAAATAGACAAGGATAACATTTAAAATTTTTTTTGACTAATTTGTTTATTTGTTTGAGGCATGGTTTCATGCAGCCCAGGCTGGTCCCAAATGTCCTATGTAACTGAAGAGGATTTTGAACTCCTGATCCTCCTGCCTCCACCTCCCAAGTGCTGAAGTTACAGGTGTGCAACCATTATAACCAGCCTTCTTTGGCTTTCTCAAACAATCTGGAGAATGAAGGAGCAAAATGGCTAAAGACAGGTGCATGTGCACCACAGTTTATAGAGGATATTCCTGCAAATACATGCTGATTTTATTTCGTTATGCAAGTAATTCTCAGGAGCATCAGCTTATGCTTATAATACTTCTACTTAATGATTTGTAATAATACATTTTTATTTAATTCATCATTAGAATAGGTTGCAAAAGACACTCAGAAAACCTGGAACTTCTCGACACTTGTTAACATACCAGCCAGAAACATACCCTAAATACAGAAAAGGCTTCCCAGTTAAAAATGGTGAGCTAGGGCTGGGGAGATTGCCTAGTGGTTAAGGCGCTTGCTTGCAAAGGCTAAGGACTCATGTTCAACTCTCAGGTCCCACGTAAGCCAGACGCACAGTGACATCAGTGTAAAAGGTTGCACATGCACACAAGGGCGTACACGCTTTTGGAGTTCAATTTCAGTGGCTAGAGGTCCTGGTGCACCAATTCTCTCCCTCCCTCTCTTTCTGTCTCTTTCCCCCCCCCCCACTCTTGCATAAAAAGGCAGTCTGTAGGGCTTGCCTGAAAAACAAATAAATAAATAAAAATGGTGAGCATCAAGAAAAATGTCAAGTTTACTGTGACTGACAGAATGCCACCCTCATCCCAAATACACACACACACAATACTAAGATGTCCCCATCCTAACCCCTAGAACCTGTGAATATGCTTCCTTAGACAATCAAATACAAGTTGTTGGGGCTGGAGAGATGGCTCAGTGGTTAAAGGGTCTTGCTTGACAGCACAGGTTTGATTCCCCAGTACTCATGTAAAGCCAGATGCACAAAGTGCACATGCACCTGGAGTTTGTTTGCAGTGACAAGAGGCCCTGGTGCACCCATTCTCTCTCTCCTTGCAAATAAATAATAAAAATATATTTAAAAATAAAAATATAAGTTGCTGGTTCCATGAACTCTTCATGGTCTTCCTTGAACTTGAAGATTATTTTAAAGCAAGTGGAAGAAGAGAGAAAAATTCTCTCTTCCATCACCTCGCGAGAAAGACAGCTGAGGTCTAGTGTGTATGAAACAAAGGTTGAAACTGAGAAAGGAAGATGAAATCCCAGAGATTCCCACAAAGCTTTTCCACACTCATCTCTGGGATGGTTCCATCTGCCTCAGCTGCAAGCACAGAACCGGCCCTGCTCACACCCTCCTCGTCCTGGAAGACCAAGAGGACGCATGGATTGGCCTGGCCTTGGCCCCAGGGCCCAGAGCGCGCCTCCCCTGCTGCGCCGGCCCTGGCAGGTCTTCACTGTTTGTTCGCCACTCCTGAAGACGGGGCCTGCACTCAGCAGCTGTGCTTGTTTACAGGCCCAGGAATGAACACAAGACGCACGTGATGAGCCAGCAGAGCTGCGCTTTTGGCATTTCCCCCTCTAGACTGCACAACATATTAGTCTTTGTGGCCCAGTTGTAACTTGCCATCGATGGGAGCCAAGAAAGCAGCTAGACAGAAGGTTGCCATGTCCAAGAACCTTGGAATTATTTAGTCCAAGTGCTATAGACAGACAGACTTCTTTTCTTCTTTTTAGCAGGATTAATGGCCACCTCTACAGCCACCACCTGCACCTGCTCTTTATTTACGGCTATTGATGGTGTGCCCACTTCTCATATACAGGGGACAGCCAATAAATCAAGCCCCACACCCTCCCCCCGAGGCCACCAGAGGTTCTGCCCAGACATGACAGAGGGGACGGATGTAGGTGTCAGCAAACAGAAACCACACCTTGAAATCTGGCACATTGTGCCCCAGAGCAGATGGCTTTTTGCATTAAACCAATCAGCCTCTTTCTTTCCAAGTGGTGTCTTAAAGGGACGATAGTAAAAGGCTAGAGCATGAAAGAAAATTCTGGAGACTCTTCTGCTTAGAAGAACACTGTTCTGGTGATTTTCTTCCTACAAGACTCCCCCCCGCAACTTCTTAAAAATAATAAGAGGACTGTCACTCTCTTTAAAAATACAGCGATTAGGACTGGGGAGATGGTTCAATGGTTGAGGCACTTACTTGCAAAGCCTAAAAGCCCTGTTTGATTCTCCAGCACCCATCTAAAGCCAGGTGCAGGGTGGTGCATGCATCTGGAGTTTGTTTGCAGCAGCAGGAGGCCCTGGTGTGCCCCTTCTCGTTCTCTCTCTTTCAAATACATAAAAATATCTTTAAAGCACAGTATTTTAACATTGACTTTTAAAAGAAAGAAATTAACAGTTCCTCCTTGTGTCTTGCACCCTCATTTCACAGGGGTCTCCTTTGTGGTATTTCTCCCAGAGGCTGGCAATCCATGCTGGAGATTGAAAGCATCGGACACCTTTCTCCAAGTTCTAACCCCACTGCGGAGGCGCGTGCTTGGTCACTTCTAAAAGTTAACCTATTCATCCAAGGCTTGCAGGATTCTCAGGAGTGTCTGCGAAACACGACGCAGGGACAGACAAGGCGGCAGCGGCCCAGGGCTCGGGCACCACGGCACCTAAGCTGCACGTCAGCACTTCGTGGCTGCGGCTGCTTCGAAGCCAGTGAAGAATCCCAGGATGCTGCGACCGCACAGCGCACTTGAGCTGCCCGCGCTGTGTCGCCAGGCAGCTTCCGTCCTAAGCCGACCATCAAGCCCCAGCTAGCATCCTACTGCTTAATCCCCTGAAGGAGAAATGTGAGGAGAGGGAAGGCAATCAATGTGTGGGTGGGCATGTGATAGGTTAAGTATCCATTACCCACAATGCTTGAGACCAGAAATGTTTCAGATTGTGAATTCTCTCTCATCTCGTAATACTCACCTGTGAGCGGTCCCCAAGTCCCATGAAATTCTTTGCATTTCACACACACCTCACACACACCGCTGAAGGTGGTGTCACGCGACGCTGTCCACGTGCCCGCGCTGCGCCTCTGCGCTCCCACAGGAGGTCAGGTGTGGAATCGTCCACGTAGGTCACCTTGTGCATGCTCACAACATTTTGGATTCTGGAGGAATCTGAATCTCTGGTGCTCACATTACGGAGGCTCAGCGTATAGGGCCACTGGGAAGATAGGTCACACATGTAAATCCACACGTGGGGACGGGCGCCCTGACTCGCACCCTCTTACTTAGCCAAACTTGGAGCAGCGTTAGAGACGCAACTGTGTTCACGGCGAGAAAGGAAAGACCATGAGCAGTGAGGTAAGGTGGGCTTACATTGCTGCAGAATTCACTGGCTAGTTGACGAGGCTGGTTTTAGAGTGTCCACGTGCCGCTGGCTTTCATAACAAGAATCTTATCACCGCTGTAAGGCTGTGAAGCTTAGGAGACCAGGATCATCTGCACAAGGTGGAGCGCCCTCGTGCTGGAGCGAGAGCAGGTGGGAAGGAAAACTCCCTACTAAGGCCAACCGCCAAGGGTTTACTCAGGAAGCTGCTCGCTAGCTTTGGATGTTTTCTTGGAAAAATAACATTGGGACATGGATGCTCTCATCTTAATCAAGACACAACTCCTTCCTTCCAGCAAATCCAAGCTGAGCATGACGTGGGCCTTGTCCACGAGGAAGTAATGGACAAGCGAGGTGACGAGAAGTGAACACATGACCACTGACCAGTCTTAGAAGACTTGGATGAAAGAGAGCCTGGGCCTGCAGTGATGACGAAAGAAGGCTTAAGGACATAGCTCCCTTTTGAGGCTGAAGGTTGGCCACAAGCCAGTGTTAGCAAATACCTACGCTGTTCACAGACACCATTTCAATGTCTCTTCCATCCTGTCGGCTCCCTGAAGCAGCAACCACGGCCAGGCTTACATTTGTAACCTTCTAGCCATACTGGCTTTTCTGACTGCTCACCCTGAATCTATTGCAGAATACCTCATATCCTTCTCAATCTTAAAGAGACGTGGTGAGCTGGCGAGATGGCTTAGCAGTTAAAGGCACTGGCTTGCAAAGACTGATGATGTGGGCTCGATTCCCCAGGACCCATGTAAAACCACATACACAAAGTAGCACATGTATCTGGAGTTCATTTGCAGTGGCTGGAGGTCTTGGAGCACCCTTTGTCTCTTTTCTCTTCTCTCTCTCTCTCTCTCTCTCTCTTTCTCTCTCTGTGTGTGTGTGTGTGTGTGTGTAAATAAATCATAAGTAAAAATTGAAAAAAAAGAAAGAAATGCACTTGGAATTCTATGCTACAATAATAAATTTCACTTTTTCTATCCACTGCCCCATGATATTGTGCTGGAACACTTGACTGGAAAACTTACTATCATGACCAGCCAAGCGCTGAAGGGCAGAATGTTTTGATTGTCAAACACGTTGTACATGATGCAAATATATGACTTAAGAAGTGATTTCACAAACATTTTGCTAACAGTAATCTGACTCATAAACTCCAGCATAGTCTCATGAAACAGCTGTGTATATAAGTCATCCAAAGATAGTCCTGGAGAAAATGTGACATAGAAAAGCATAAAATAAGAGAAGAAACTTTGAATGTTGAAGAGGATACTGCTTTACATAGCAACTTTAATAGTCAATGTTAGGCGAGGCACAAATCCACTTTTAAAAATTGTACTTACAAATGTGAGCTGTGCATGCATGCATGCATGTGTGTACGGGTGCACGTGCCATGGCACGCGTGTGGAGGTCAAAGGGCAAGCTCCAAGTACTCCTGCCTCCCTCCCACCCCTCTGGAAACAGGCTGTCTCTCGGGTTTCCTGATGCTGCATCTGAGCACCCAGATTCTCCCAGCTGTGCCTGCCATTGCCACAGGCATAGTGGGACTACAGACCCACAGGCATAGTGGGACTACAGACCCACAGGCATAGTGGGACTACAGACCCACAGGCATAGTGGGACTACAGACCCACGCTTCCGCTTCACGGAGGTGCTGAGAAAATCAAACTCGGGGAGGCAGGCTTGCAAGCAAATGCCTTTTTCAAAAATATTTCTTTTTAGTTATTTATTTGCAAGCAGACAGACACAGAGACACAGAGACAGAGAGACTGGGTACGCCAGGGCCTCCAGCGGCAGATGGACTCCAGATGCACGGGCCACTTCGTGCATCTGGCTTTCCGTGGGTACTGGGTAATCAAACTTGGGTCATTAGGTTCTGAAGGGAAGCACCTTAACCACAGAGGCATCCCCCCAGCCTGCAACCAAGCACCTTTAATTGCTGAGTTACCTCCCCAGCCCTCAAACCCACTTTTTCAAAATGATGTGCCACTGCTGTTCAGACCTGGTGGAGTTATTCCAGGGAGAAAGAACATACGTATGGGCCTATATTTTAAAAAGTTAACTGGAGATTTCTTACCCACTGACCATATATCATCAAGCAAAGAAAACGTACTTGGGAGTCCCTACGACCACAGCACTGACTTCACAGAGAAGTTTTTCAGGTGCCCAAGGCCTCGACTTCAACTTTTACTTCACTTACCAAACCCGCATGTCCACATGTGAAACCACTATGGTCTAGAAGAATGAAGCACCTCGCCCACAGTCTCCCAGCAGCAGGTTCAAACCCAACAGCAGGTTCAGTGTAGAAAACAGCCTGTGCTCTACTCTGACCCATTTCTTTTCATCTGGATGCAGACTGACAAAAAGACTCAGAAAAGGGGGACAAATCCATTGTAATTCTGCGTTTTCTATATCAATTTGGGTTGATCATAGTAGATATTTTGAAATTCTGGCTTCTTAAACACAATCAAATGCTGAGAATGGTGCCACCATCATTAACACTATCATCAACATCATCACCACCACCACCATCATCACCATCATCAACACCACCATCATCAACACCATCACCACCAATAACACCACCATCATCATCATCAACATTATCAACACTACCGTCATCACCATCATCAACACCATCACCACCACCACCATCATCCTTATCCCCATGACCATCCTCACCATCATTAACAACATCAACACCATCGCCACCATCACCACCACCATCATCATCAACACCATCACCACAACAAGCAATCAAAAGGAGTCAAAATCAATACCCAAGATACCACCATATACTGCAAGGAAGACAGATTTTGTTGATCTCGCTTGTTTTGTTCTTGTTGTTACTTGCTTGTGTGGATGAGTGCATATACTATGGTGTGTGGGGTGTGGGTGTGTTATATGCACGTGTATGTGCCCTTGTGGTACCCCATGTGCTCATCTGTGGAGGGGTGCACTTGTCTTGTCTGTGGTGGCAGAAGCAGAACATTGGGTGATCTGTTCCATTGCTCTTCCACCCATTTTTGTCTGAGACGTAGTCTTAATGATACTAAAGGAGTCCTACTGATACTGAAACCTGCTGCTTTTCACAAGTCCTGTGAATCCCTGGTCTCTGCTCTCCTGTGGGACTGGGCCACAGGTGCATGTGGTCATGCCCAGCTGTTTGCTTTGGGTTCTGGAGATTCAAAACATGGACACTTTCAGGCCTTCTCAGGCGCTTGTGCTTGTGCAGAAAGCACACTTAACCATGGAGGCATCTTTCCAGGCCTGGTCTTATTTTTTAAGTAGTCTTGGTTGCAAACCCTAGTTGTCAATTACTGTCAGTATTGTACTTTTACAAAACACAGACCTAAGAGGTGATCTAACAGAAATCTGAACAAACGACTTTGGTCTCAAAGAAAGAATGTGAGAAAGAAAAGAAAGAATGAAAGAAAGAAAGAAAGAAAGAAAGAAAGAAAGAAAGAAAGAAGAGGGAGGGAGGGAGGGAGGGAGGGAGGGAGGGAGGGAAGGAAGGAAGGAAGGAAGAAAGGAAGGAAGACAGATGCTAGACCCTATGCATATGAGAGACTGAGCTAAGCTATAACTCTGTAAGGCAATAGATGAAATATTCATGAAAATGCATTTGATTGGTGCTTCCCCACACAACACTGTCCTTCTCCACCAGTAGAAATAATATCCCGTTAGTTATCTGCAGAGCTGTGGTCTATAAGGAGCCACGACTAGGGAAGACACTGCAAAGGAAACTGCAGATAACCTGAGGCAGGAGTCTACTACACAGACTTTCCAGAGTGTGCATACTGGAAGGATCAGGGAGGGGACCAGTAGTTACAATGTTAGATAAGATGTGTTCCCTGCTGTGAAATACAGGGATCCCCAAGAACCTGCAAGCAGCAGGTATTCCTGATGTGTGAAGGCAATGCTCTGGTCCACTGAGTAATAAAGGAGCCCACTGCTGGGCAGTGTACAGAGAGAGCTGCAAATAAATCAAGTGACATACCTGACTCTGTCACATTTCAACATAATTTCCTGATCAAAGGAGCAAATGGACTTTGGGACCCACCATATGTACTGGATTGAATTAGCACCCTTCCAGAATCTGTGTCCTTTCCAGAACCCTGGCAGGTGGCATTATTGGGAAATGGTCTTCATACATATAACTAGTTGAGATGA
The DNA here is from genome assembly GCA_036346955.1 of Dipus sagitta. Taxonomy (NCBI): domain Eukaryota; kingdom Metazoa; phylum Chordata; class Mammalia; order Rodentia; family Dipodidae; genus Dipus; species Dipus sagitta. Next base: position 63,743,572 of record CM070786.1, read on the forward strand.
GGACATATGTGAATAAGGTGGTCCTTTAATCCATACGACTAACGTCTGTATAAGAAAAGAGACTCAGAAATGTCTGTGGCAGGGAGGCCATGTGACAAGAGGTAGAGAGTGGAGTGGTGCTGCTACAAGCCCAGGGATGCCAAGGATGACCAACCAGCCTTCAGGGAGAGCGCAGCTCTGTGGCCTGTGGATGTCTCCAAAACACCAGTGACTCAAGTTCAGCTGTTCAGAGCTGCACGATTTATAGCTCCTTACTACGCTGATCCTAGGAAGTGAACAGATCACACTACCCATTTCACAAAAAAATAATTCTTTTTTAAGGTAAAAAGAGGCAGGTAGAGAAACAGAGAAAGAAAAAGAATGGGTGCTCCAGGGCCTTCAGCCACTGCAAACGAACTCCAGATGCATGTACTATCTTGCACACCTGGCTTACTTGGGTCCTGGGGAATTAAACCCGGGTCTTTTGGCTTTGCAGGGAAGTGCCTTAACTGCTAAGTCATCTCTTCAGCCCAATTTTTCTATCTTCCCTCCTTCCTCCCTCCTCCTCCTCCTTTTCTTCTATCTTGTTTTTCAAGGTAGGGTTTCACTCTAGCCCAGGCTGACCTGGAATTCATTATGTAGTCTCAGGGTGGCCTTGAACTCATAGTGATCCTCCTACCTCTGCCTCCCACGTGCTGGGATTAAAGGCGTGCACAACCACACCTGGTTAAATTCTTCTTTTTTAATTACTTTTATTTATTTTCTTTGCAAGAAAAGAGAGACAGAGAGAAAAGAGAGAGAGAAAATGGACAACCCAGGGCCTTTAGCCACTGCAAACAAACTCCAGATGGACGTACCACTTTGTGCATCCAGCTTTATTTGGGTGCTGGGGAATCAAACCTACGTCATTAGGCTTTGCTGGCAAGTGCCTCCACTGCTGAGCCATCTATCCAGCTCACAGATAATAATTCTAACACACAGAATAGTCTTTGACATTTTTATACTATACAGTGGAACTTCTCCTTCTGACTGTGAAGGACTGATTGCTGTGGACTGTCCTAACACCACAAAAACATTATTTAAAAAAAAAAAAAACTGGTTTAGAGCTAAGAGATGCTCCGTGATTAACAGCACTTCCTGCACAAGCACGAGGGCCTGAGGAGGCCCGAGCAACCCATCAGGTTTGATTCCTAGGACCCACATACACATCCGGGTGTGTCCATGAGCCTCAGTCCTGAGCGGAGCACAGGCCCAAGAACCCACAGAACTGGAGGAACACAATGGCAAGCTCTGGGATCAGTAAAAATGGGTGGATGAGCTATGGCGTTCTTACAGGGCCTGCAGAGGGTGAGGGCTCCTCTCTAGTCCTTCGTGGACAATGGAACTCAGCCCTCCAGAGCGGACTGCGGAACAGCGGCTCTCCAGGAAGCCTCCAGGCCTTCAGAGCCGGACTGGGACCGCCCAGCCCAGCCTCGTGGACTGAGCTCTCTCCAACCTGCAGACAGCCAGTGCTGAACTGCCCAGCTTGTATTCTGCGAGCTCTTCTACTAAATCCCCTTTGTCATGCACGTTCGTTCTATCAGATCTATTCCTCCAGGGAACCCTAATTCACCGCCCCCTCCCCAGCCTTGTCTCCCCCGGACACCTGCCGTGCTTTGTAATAGTGTCACTTCTGAAACAGGGGTGCCCTGCTCTGCCACTGCTGTTGGCTAGCTCAGCACTTCCCCAACTCTGATGCCTGTGAGCCACTTAGGAGTCCTGTGAAGGGGCAGACTGCGAGGAGGGGCGCTGGGCCGGGCTCACGGGCCGCATTCCTGACCGCGCCCTGGAGAGGCAGCAACTGCGGCCCTCTGGCCATGCTCCACTGCCCGCTGCCCAGTCCTGCCGCACAAGCCTCCTTTAGCCAGGAACCACATCTTCCAGCAAATCTGATTGTTTTAGGGGGGGCTGCCTCTTGCGTCCTCTCCCCGGGCCCTTTAGAAAGTGCTGCAAAAAGGCCAGTGGGTGGCTGGGTACAGTCGCCCACTACAAGGAGACAGGGTTCACCAATGACCATTCGATCAGCTAAGTGCAAGTGCTTGACTGAGGTCAGGACTAGCTGTAACAACTGTTGCCCAAAATGTTCTGAAAGGTTTGTAATGCTTAAAATTACTTTGGACTCAACCCAGTTATTTTTTTTTCTCACATCAGCAGCACTTGTAGCATATTATAGTACGAGATCTTTCCAGCAGATCTTTCCCCACTTCTCAGTGCAATGATGCTGACCCCTGGCTGACCCAGGGTCGCGGTCTCCTGAGCAAGGTGTCAGGGTTCACTATACCCAGAGAATGATACTCTGCAGCCTTTTGGCCCCACAGAAGGTGCCAATCAGTAAAGAAAGCTGGGGGGGGAGACACATGATAGACACCGCATGTGCACAGATCAACACCGTAACTCACACGCCGCAAGGATGGTGTTCAGAACGGCACCCACCCGCCTGCACCCCCTCATCACCAAGGTGCCACCCATGCCCAGGACAGAACTCTGCCAGCAGCTTGTTATCTTGCCTCTACTGCACTCTGTGTTCTCCTTCCCCGCGCACCTGCTCGGCTGCTGGGGTGGTTTGAATACGTGACCCCCAACAGACTCAGGTGTCGCTAAAATTGAGTCTGCAGCTTCTGTCCCCAGCAGGCAGACTCCTGCTATGGGGTGGAGCGCATGTCACTGGGTTTCTGGATTTCAGCCTAGGGCATGCTCAGTAGACTCCACCTGGGCTCCTGCTGTTTGGTGCCAGGTTTTTGTTCTTGTTTGTGGGGGCTGGGGGTGGCTTTTCTCTCTCGCCATTATGGAACTTCCCCTGGGTCTGTAAGCTTCAGATAAATTCCTCCCTCCCATAACTGCACCTGATTTGGGAGTTCATCCCGGCAGCATGGAGCTGACTGTGACAGCTGCCATGTTCACACACAGCACCGGAAGCGTGAGTCAAACAGGCCTGTTTTCCTTATAGCGTGCCCAGCTTCAGGTATGCTGTTTTAGTAACAGACTAAGACAGTTTCTACAAGCTCTTCTAAGGTGAGAACAGCATCCATAGGCTTTTGCAATCAATTCTCACCAGTACTACAGGTCAAGAACAAGAGTCCCTACGCATATCAGAGAACCTGCCTGGAATTAAGTTTGTCTAATTCATATTCACAATCATATTGCATTGCTCTAGAATAAGAATCAAAAACTTGACAGCCCAAGAGCCAGTCACCTAGTTGTGAAAACTGTTTCATCAGAATACAGCCATGCCTAGGCTCGGCAGTTGAAGCAAGGCTTCTGCTCTCTGCAGGGGCGGTGAATGATAGGAACAAAGACCAGGCTGAAAATTATCTACTGTCTGGCTCTTAAAGATAACTTCTTTTTAGAAAAGTTTTACTTATTTATTCATTTGTGTGTGTGCGCACACATGTGTACACAGGGTCACTTGCCATTGCAAATGCATACCTGATATATGTGCCACTTTTGTACCCAGCTTTACTTGGGTGCTGGGGAATCGAACTTGGGCCCAGCAGGCTTTGCAAGCAGTTACCTTTAATCACTGAGCCATCACCTCAGTCCCTAAAGAGAACATTTTTTCTACTCACAACCATGTTTACCTTAGGACATTTTTATGTGGTTTGAGTCATCAAAACTCATGTTGAGAATTAATTCACTAAAGTAAAGGCACTGAAGTGGCCAGGTCTTCAAAAGGACCCACTCTTGTACAGGGTTAATACTTTCAGGATTTTGTTAGGTCTTCAGATACAAAGTAGTAACACAAGCCGGTGACTAATAATGTCATACAGAAGTTTATTTTAAAACAATTCTTTGCTATACATATAATTTTACCATGTATTAAAGACAACACATATTTGCATCCTAATGAGATATATATTTATTTTTACATAAAGAATTAAATCTTGGGGGCTGGCTCTGGATGTGTTGGCACACAACTTTAATCCCAGCACTTGGGAGGCAGAGGAAGGATGACTGCTATGAGTTGAAGGCCTCCCTGAGACTACATAGTGAATTCCAGATTAGCCTGAGCTAGAATGAGACCCTACCTCGAAAACAAAAAGAAAAAGGAAATAAGTCTTGAAGGCTGGGGACACTTGCTTGAGAAGCCTGCTGGCCTAGGTTAGATTCCCCAGTAGCCACATAAAGCCAGATGCACAAAGTGACACGTGTCTGGAGTTCATTTGCAGTGCAAACGGCCCCAGGGTGCCTATCTGTCTTTTTCTCTCTCCCTCTCTGTTTATCTCTCTCCCTTTCTTCATTAAATCAATTAATATTTTAAATAAATAGAATAAAGAATTAGCTCTCGGGCTGGAGAGATGGCTCAGTGGTTAAGAACACGTCCTGTGCACACATGGGGACCTGAGGAGGCCTGGGACAATGCTCAGGTTGGTCATCCAGGACCCACCTAAACAGGTGGACATGGCAGAAAGGCGTCTGGGCCACTTCAGAAACTGCTGGAAGTTCTGTCCTAATCCCAAGCCAAAATTCACTTAACAATGTTTTCTATGAAACTCAAGTCAGAAACTCCAACAGTTATTTTTGCAATCAAACATTCTTACATGAAACAATCCAAAGATATTCTAATTTGGTGCTTATATGCTAAAAAAAAACATGGTATCAGGGAGACAGTAAAAAGACCTTTGTTTTCATAAGCAAACTATGATGTTTCTGTATAATCAGAAAACTGTATCCACACTAAAACCAGGGCAATTCATAGCACCCAAGAGTCTTGATTCAGGGAGGGTTTGTATGATGGTCTGCACAGTCACGTGCACATGTCCTGTGCTCAGAGCTAAGGCTGCAGTGAAGTCACACACTGCAAGCTGGGTGGCACCGCCAGAAACACCTCACATTCACTGAAAGTTTGATTTTGAATTAATTTTTGGCCATTAGACAGACAGAAACCTTTTACTATTGCCAAATTTTTCACAGCTCCCGCACGGAGTCACAGCCCTAGTTCAAGAAGCTGTGTGGTAGCCAGGCGCAGTGGTGCACGCCTTTAATCCCAGCACTGGGGAGACGGTGTAGGAGGATCAGGATCGCCATGAGTTTGAGGCCAGCCTGAGACTACATACTGAATTCCAGGTCAGCTTTGACTAGAGCAAAACCCTACCTCAAAAAAAAAATTTTTTTTAAGGGCTGGAGAAATGGCTTAGTGGTTAAGGTGCTTGCCTGTGAAGCCTAGGGACCCATGTTCGACTCTTCAGATCCCACATAAGCCAGATGCACAAAGGTGAGGCAAGCACAAGGTCGCACATGCCAATTAGGTGGCACAAGCATCTGGAGTGCGACTCCAGTGGCCGAGACCCTGGTGTGCCCATCCCCCCCCCCTTGCTCTATCTAAAAAGAAAAAGAAGAAGAAGAGAAGCTGTTTGTTGTAGAGGGCTGCCCAAGAACCAAGAAATTTTAAGGTGAAAAGTCACTCAACTGAGCAGAAAGCTATGAACACAAAATTTCATTCTTTGTGAAGTAGTGAGTCTCCTATAACTGAAAGTGCCTAAGCAACTTTTAGATACCACCCCGAACAACTCGGGGTGCAGAGGATGCGCACCCCACTCGGAGGAATGTTCCATCATCACATCCCGGATTTTGCACTGTTTCAAGCTATCCAGTGCTCTGAGGTCCTCAGTGTGAGACTTTTTGAACTAAGCAAAAAAAAAAAAAAAGAATCTGACATGACAGCTTTTCAACAAGTCAAAAGCAGGCTGGAGAGATGACTTGGCGGTTTAGGTGCTTGCCAGCGAAGCCTAAGAACTCATGGTTGAATCTCCGGGTCCCTCGAAGCCAGATGCACTGTGACACAAACGCACAATACTGCACAGGCACCTCACGGGGCGTGCACATCTGGAGTTTGTTCACAGCAGCTGAAAGCCCTGGCGAGCCCATTTCTCCCTCTCCCTCTCTCTCTTTTAAAATAAATAATAAAAAAAATCTTAACTTAAAAAAAAAGTCAAAAGAAAACTTGAATCTTCAAGAGCAGAAGCCTGGGTGTCTGCTGGCAGCCGGGTCATCTGTGATGGACCGCTGAAGTGGCTGTGGGACAGAAGCCACGTCCAATTCTGAGACCATTCACGCTCCTAACACACTCTGATTGCTCCACAGAGACCTGTGAACATGATGTCATGATGTCTCTGTGTAATCCGGATTGCCAAATCTTTCTACAATGTGACCAAGGATGGCGAGACAAAGAATATAAACATCAACCTGGGTTGGAGAGACAGCCTAGCAAGTAAGGCATTTGCCTGCGAAGCCAAAGGACCCAGGACCCACGTAAGCCAGATGCACAAGGTGGCACATGCGTTTAGAGTTCGTTTACAGTGGCTGAAGGCCCTGGCCATTCTCTCTCTCTCTCTCTCTCTCTCAAATAAATTAATTAAATTAAATAAAAACGTAAACAACAACCCAGTTAGATTCTCTGAAGCATCTATTGTACTGGTCACAGCTCTTAAAACTCCAGCACTGTTTTCTGGAAATCCAGGTGGGTGAACTAGTGGATGGATAAGGGAAGGGTGAAGTTGTTAAAAGTTCCATCACTCTTCATTTCTGGACCAAAATGCTCTTATAATATAACTAAGAGGTGGGAGTTCTTCTTCTTTTTTTTTTTTTTTTTGGAAGTTTCCAATTAAAGTGTTTGCCATGTCTACTATATTTTACTTAGGGAGTCCCAGGAGACTGATCCTAACTCCATTTCTTGGCCAGACGAATGGGCTTTGCAATTCTCAAGCCAATTCCTTCTTTGACCAATTTGGCAGTGTGACCATCTGAGTTCGCAGGTAGTCGAGCGAGCATTCTTTGTAAGACCGTTCACTTTTATGGAGCTGGCTCCCACCTACATATCAGCGGGAGGCTGTACCACTGGTCAAATCTGCCTTTTAGCAACATCAAAGGCCCAGGCTTCACGGAGCTGAGGAAGAGAAACCCAGCCACTTTCACCGCGTTGGGCTGCGGCCAACGGCAAGCAGGCTGAGGCTTTACTTCTTGCTCTGGATTAGCATGACTTACACAGCATCCTGACACTGTTACATCCACTGACATGGCTTACATGAGTCACAAAGAAAAAGAAGGTAGAGAGAATTCCACCCCACACACCTCCAAGCTGGGGCAGAAGTGGACTTAGGTAAGGTTACCCGACTCTTCATCTCAAACTATTTGATGACCATGGAAACCAGACTTAAAAAGAAATAGTAGCCACATTATTTAAAACTTCTTGCCACTTTTTAATGTTTTAAATGAAGAATGTTCACTTTGTTCTTAAAGAATGGGGGAATGAAAGTCAATGAGGCCTTTTGATTTTAAAACAGAAGAAAACTCGAGTTCCAAGACCAGCTGGAAAAATATACCTAGCCAAGGCCACTGTATTTATGTAATTTATTTAATTTAAAAAGACTGATAAACCCAAGCAAACTGTGCACATAAAAGAAAAACGTTATTGTTAGAAAAGCTACTGTGAGAATCGCAAACTAAGTCTCTGCATTGTACAACTTCGGGAAACTCAACAGAGCCAAAAGATCTACTCAACTTTCAGTTTCAGAACCTGTCAGCTTCCTCTTCCTGCCTTTATCATTTCCTGACTGATATATGCCCAGATACATTTCCATCCTAGTACCTGCTTCAGTGCAGAGGTCCTGTGTCTCACGACTGCAGTCCTTCCCTTAGAAATAACACGCTTCCAGAAGAACGTGCCCTAAGAAGTTTGGAATCATTCACGCTTGTCAAGGCAGCTGCACACAGTAGGACCTCAAACATCCATGTGCCACAGGGCTGATTTAGTGTTGGAACTAACTGGTTGCCATGGTTTAGCTCTGGAATGTCCCCAGAGGCCTGTGTCAGAGGCTTGGTCCCAGCTCCCAGCAGTGTTGAGAAGGGGTGGAACTTTTAGGATGTAGGGTCTAGTGGGAGGGAGGGAGGTCACTGGGGGTGCACATGTGAAGGGTATACTGGGACCCTGGCTCCTCCTCGCTCTCACTTCCTGGCAGCCATGAAGGGAACAGGTCGCTCCACCACACAAGCAGTGATGTGACGAACTTCTTCACCACAGACCCACAGCAACTGCACAATCCGCTCAGAACGAAACCTGCAAAACGGTGAACCAAAGGAAACCTTTCCTCTTTTGTTATTTTATGAATGTTGTGAATCTTACAAATCATGTTTCTGCATTCTTTGTTCCCTTGGAAACTCAGAAATTCCTCTATTGATTGCACGGTCATAGCAATGAGAGAAGTAATACAAACATTAACCAGATGTGAAAATAGGAATAAAAGGGAAATGAGATAAGGTTTATATAATCTGTATTGGTTACTTTACTTATTTATTTTTTAATCACGATGCCCAAATACCTACAAGAAGCAATTTAAGGAGGAAAGATTTTGGCCCACAGTTTGAAAGGGTCCAGTCCATCACAGTGGGATGGGGACAGTGTCGTGGGAAGGCATGGTGGCCGGGGTCCAGTCCATCACGGTGGGATGGGGACAGTGTCGTGGGAAGGCATGGTGGCCGGGGTCCAGTCCATCACGGTGGGATGGGGACAGTGTCGTGGGAAGGCATGGTGGCCGGGGTCCAGTCCATCACGGTGGGATGGGGACAGTGTCGTGGGAAGGCATGGTGGCCGGGGTCCAGTCCATCACGGTGGGATGGGGACAGTGTCGTGGGAAGGCATGGTGGCCGGGGTCCAGTCCATCACGGTGGGATGGGGACAGTGTCGGGGGAAGGCATGGTGGCCGGGGTCCAGTCCATCACGGTGGGTGGGGACAGTGTCGTGGGAAGGGTGGGAAGGCATGGTGGCCTGCAGAAGCATGAGTCAACTGCTCACTTTGTGTCCCCAGTTGAGAGGAGATTGACAAACACTGGTGCTCAGCTAAGCTTTAATTCAATCTGGGAGCCCAGCTCATGGCACAGGCCACACACATTCAAGGTGTGTCTTCCCTCCTGGCTCCCCCTCAGTTAATCCTCTCTGGAAATGCCCCTCACAGACATATCCCACTAATGCCCTGGACATTTCTTAATCCTATCAAGTTGACAACTGAAATGTGTGAATAAGGGCTGGAGAGATGGCTCAGTGGCTAGAGGCACTTGTTTGCAAAGCCCAACAGCCTAGATTCAGTCCCCAAGCACCGACATAAACCAGATGCAAAAAAGTGAAACAGGAAAACGAGCACCATGCGATAAACAGAAGTCCCTCTGAGTCTTCACGGTGCGGAAACATGATCATTCATAACGCTTCCAATCTTCATAAAATAAAAGTTGCTAGAAGAAAATCCCGAATTTCCCAGATTGGGGCACTTGAGCTCCATATTCCACAGAGCATGACAACAACCCCACTGCACCAGAGGGAGAGAGGCCTCCATCCAGCAAGGGTCAGAAACACACAGCAGGCAGAAAGTAGTGATGGGAAAGATCTAGATTCTTGTACGGAAGCACGAAATGCCAGCACATCGATGTAAGAATACAAACCATGCTACAGGTTGAACATCTCTAATCTGAAAAATCGAATACACTCCAAAATCTGAGAAGCCTTCTTTTCTTTTCCTTTCTCTCGTGGGCGTGGGCATGGGCATGGGGGCCAGTACTGAAGATTGAACAGGGTCAAGTGCATGCTGGGCAGTGCTCCACACGGAGCGCCACAGCAAGTCCAAACATTTTAACTTCTCGAGCATTAACATGAGAACACACATGGAAAATTCCATTTTGTGAAAGTCTATCTAAATGTGAAACCTCACATTTAAAATACTTAAACTGAGAAATGGAGAAATGGCACAGCTGTTAAGATGCTTGCTTGCAAAGCCTAATGTCCTGGGGTTCAACTCCCCAGTATCCACATAAGGCCAACTGAACAAAGTGAGACACGCAGCTGGAATTTGTTTGCAGTGGTAAGAGGCCCTGGCATGCTTGTCTTCTTTCTTCCTTCCTTCTTCTTCTTTCTCTCTCTTTCTCCTTGAAAATAAGTAAGTAAACATTAAAAATATAAAATAAAAGACTGGGGGCTGGAGAGATGGCTCAGTGGTTAAGGTATTTGCCTGCGAAGCCTAAGGACCCAGGTTTAATTCCCCAGGATTCACATAAGCCAGATGGACAAGGAGGCACATGCATCTGAAATTTGTTTCCGGTGGCTAGAGGCCCTGGTGTGTCCATTTTATCTATCTGCCTCTCTCTCTTTCTCAAAATAAATAAATTATTAAGAAACAAAATAAAAGCCTGGGACTGGATGTGCTGGTGCACACCTAGGGAGGCTGAGGCAGGAAGATGAGGAGTCTTAAGCTATCTGGCTACAGTGCAAGACACTGGCTCAAAAAAAAAAAAAAAAGAATGAGAGGGCTGGAGAGATGACTCAGTGGTTAAAGCACTTGCCTGCAAAGCCTAAGGACCCAGGTTTGATTCCCCAGGACCCACACACAGCCAGATGCACAGTAGTGCATTCATGTGGAGTTCGCAGTGACAGGAGGCCCCTAACATGCCCATTCTCCCTCCCTCCCTGTCCCTCTCTTTCTCTCTGTCTCTCTTCTCTTTATCCCTCTCTTCTTGCAAACAAATAATATTTTAAAAAAATAAAAAGGAATGAGCCAGGTATGGTGGCGCACTCCTTTAGTCCCAGCACTTGGGAGGCAGAGGTAGGAGGATCGCTGTGAGTTTGAGGCCATCCTGAGACTACATAGAATTCCAGGTCAGCCTGGGCTAGAGGAAGACCCTACCTCAAAAAAAAAAAAAAAAAAGCATGAAATAAATAAAATGTATAAAGTTACCTTTAGCCTGTATGTATAAAGTACATATTAAATATAAATAAATGTTGTATTTAGACCTGGGCTCCATCCTCAAGGATTTTCATTATGTTTATGTACGTATTTCAAACTCAAAACAAAAATCCAAAACACTTCTGTTTCCAAGCATTGTGAATAAGGAATATTCAACCAGTACTAGAGGTTCTCCATCCTTTACAAAGACAGCCGGTTTGGCTAAAGAACACAGGGTTTTCCAGGCTGTTTTCAATTCCTCCTTAATTGATCCCCAATTAGGGCATTTTTATCACACACTCTTACCATCAGAGAGTGGGGCATCATTAGATGCAAGAGAATTACAGGACTGTGGAAGGCAAGATTGCGAAGCTGTGGAAAGGGTCCCCAGGACACCCCAGCTACCAGGACTTTAACATGAATTCTAGGTGGTTCCGCCTGGGTTGGCTCAGTAACGGCCACATCTCCACCCGTCCGAGGCTCACCGTAGCCACTGAGCTTACTCACAGGCTCTCCGTGGTCCCTAAAACTGGTATAGCTCCCTCCAAAAGCCCTGCCTTACTTTATCTCCCACCGGCATGGCGCTTGAGCTTCCTCAAGCGTCTCTCGTTATCTACTCAAGTTCCAGGAGGTCCGTGATGCCGAAGAGCTGTTTAGATGGACTTCACAGTCACTAGGAACGGCCTGGCCTTTTCAAGTTTTCTTGGGGCTACTTTCCTACCCTCACCACTGAAGGTGATGCATTAAATAGTGCAATACTTAGGGAATGTGAAGACTTGATTCTAAGTGATTCTTTACTGAAAACATATCCAATAGTAGGTTCAACCACTGCACACTGCGTTCTGGTAACCTCTTTGCATGCAGCAATATAGCACCTCTCTCTGCTCTCTCTCTCTCTCTTCTGGTTGGGGGAAGGGTTGAGCCAGGGTCTCACTGTGTAGCCTTGGGTGTCTCAGAACTCGTGATCTTTCTGCCTCAGCCTCCCAGGTGCTGGGACAGCAGGCACGCACCGCCATGCCATGAATAATACAGTCTTTCAAACAACCACGGCAACCACGTTGACAAATACTTGCAGTTTCCGTTTTAAGGGCGACAAAGTGAAGTTCAGACAGGAGAGCTTGCCCAAAGCCACATCACCTGCAGGAGGTAAAGCCCAACTTCTTCTTGTTGTCATTTCGTTTTTATTTCGTAATCATAACTTAAGTTTGAGGTCTAGGTAGACTTGGAAGACTAGAGCCAGGGCACAAAGCTTGCAGGGGTGGACAGCTGTTCTCCTGGCCAGCAGAAGTGGCAATTAAGACAAAAGACAAAGGGAAACAGGAAAGGGTGGCAGGGGACAAACAGTACAAAGTGTGATCAGTACGTACAAAAACGTCACAGTGCATCCCACTTCTTGTATGCTAACCAAACAAAAAAAAAAAAAAAACTAAAGGAACGATGAAACACAAGTCAAGTGTGTAGTGCTGTCCACAGTTGGTGATGGTGAGCTTGCTGGACGTTACCATTCCTGGACCCCCGGCCCACCCTGGCCCCCTGACACGCATGTCCTCCTTCAGTCTCCTAATGACTACATACTCGCCATGCAAACACTCAGCGCAGATGAAAAACTAGGAACCTGCTGTGTTCAGTGCAGCATTTGTCATGGACAGTGAGCCAGCAGTACCTGCACCCGTCAGACGGAGGTCCTCATGACAAACTCTCCTCCCTCACGTCACCGGGGCAGGTAAAGTCACCTTCTGAGCACATCCATCCTGCAGTGGTTCCTGAGAAGCAGGAGCTCTTGCAACCAAATCCTTTCTCTCCAGCGCTCAGGGTATAAGGCTGCTACCAGCTCTGAATCCTTGTAAAGAGTCGAAGGAGATGCCCCCCGAGGCCGCGCGGTCAATGCAGATGTTGAAAACGTGCTGAGGTGGAGCTTCAGGGGACAGCATCACATGCGACCCAGGCGCTCACTCCCATCATCTTGGATCACTTGAATGAAGAGACCAAAGCCTGTACAAATACCAACGCACTTTCGCAGACTAGGGCTCCACAAGCCTGCCTTCTGGAGTTCAAATCCCCTGTGCCTACTTCAGGGGAAGGGACACATGAACTCCAGATGCATATGACACTTAATGAATGTGCTTTACGTGACATGGAAGTGTGAATGCATGCCCCACGGACTCGGGTGTTTTATTAAAACGTGTAACTTGAACCTCAGCCTGGCTAGAGGAGGTGTCACTGGGTCAGGGCGGATCCTGGGGTCCAGCCCCAAGGTGTGTCTGGGGGCAAAGGTATAAAAGAGCAGTGTGAGCCTTAGTGGGGGTCCCTGCCATCTCCTGCCAGTTTTCTGCTTGTTATTTTGGTGTTTGCTGCTTTGGGGTACATAGAACTTCCCCTGGATCTATCAGCTTGCAATAAATCCCTTCCTCTCCTGAACGGTGCTTGGTTTGGATACTCATCCCAGCAACGTACAGCTGTCCACAACACATGGGAACTGGGGAATAGAACCCAGGCCATCAGGCTTTGCAAGCCAGCACCCTTCAGTGCTGAGCCATCTGTCCAGCCCCACTCCCCTAGCTCCTTGAGGTCACTGGGTTCCTTGGCCTAAGCCCCTTGCCTCCATCTTCAGAACTGGATGCCCGGGCTCCCTCTTCTTCCAGGCAATCTCTGACTTGTCTGTCTTGCTAGTTGTGAAGGCCCATGTGAGTAACAGCCCAGGCAAAACTCCCCATTTTGAGGTCAGCTGTTAAGCAACCAGAATTCTCATTTTCACACAAGGTCACAGATACTAACACCGGATGCAAAAAGCAAAGAGGCCAAAATCCTGCCTACAGCAAACACCGTCCTCAAATCCTGTCACAGTTAGGATATGAAGCGCGCCCCCAAAAGGGCACATGTGTTGAAGGCCTGGTTCCCAGCGCGGGAGTGTTCAGAGCTGAGGCTGACTTAGCAGTGATTATCACTGATCAATTCATAACATGATATTAGTAGTAGTAGGTGGTAGAGAGTGAGAGGTGGGGCCTCGTTAGAGAAAGTGACCCACTGGAGTCATGTCCCCAGAAAGGCATACCTTGTCCCCAGCCTCTGTTACTCTTTCTGCTTCCTGGTCACCATGACGCTGCCTCTGCCATACAATTTGGCCACCATGACACTTGGTCTCACCTCAGGCCCAACCCACAGCAACGGGCCTAGCTGAGCTGGACTGAAATCTCTGAAATTGTAAGCAGAAGTAAAGCTTTCCTCCCTTGAGTTGATCTTCTCAGGTATTTGTTACAGCAACAAAAAGCCTAAATTGAGGCTGCAGAGAGGATTCAGCAGCTAAAGACACTTGCTTGCAAAGCCTGGCTCTGGCTCCCCAGGACCCACACAGCGCCACATGCGCAGGCTGGTGCGTGCGTCCGGAGTTCGTTTGCGGTGGCTGGAGGCCCTGGTGCGCCCATGCTCACTCACTTGCCCACTTTCTGTCTTCGCAAATAAATAAATAAAAGTCTTTTTTTTTTTTTCAATTCTGAGTAAAACAAACATCTCGGCGTCTCTACACCATCTCTTACGCACATGTCTGCTCTTATTTCTGTGTTATCAAGGTGAAGGAGTCTTGTGACATGTGCTCTGTAAATAAAACCTTCTGAGGAACAAAGGCTGATCTGATTCATTTGGGACAAGTGAGAAGAGCATGGCACCTGGCTCAACTGGTGCTGGCTAATTCCAGCCTTAGAGATGGCAGTGGCCCTTCACAGTACCTGGGATGGGTGCGAGTTAGGACAAGCCAGGTAAGAAAGGAGGCTAAACTTCAACAGGGCCATGTCCATGAGCTGAGCAGCTTAGAAACAAGGTCCAATCACTCAGGACTCCTTGTGGCCAATCAGCTTCACAGCTGGAAACGGGCTCTGCATCTTGACCATAGATGGCTAGGGAGCTTTGAGTCCCATGGCCCCCCAAAAACTCCTGTGTTCCTGAATGCTTGGTCCCCAGCTGGTGGCAACGTGGGAAGTGGAGCCTTGCTGGAGGTGTGTTGTTGGGGGCGGGCTTAGGGGTGTCACAGCCAGTGCCCCTTAGCCTGAGATGGGCTCACTCTCCTTCTGCTGTGGCAGAGGCGACGTCCAGCCTCTGCCCATGCCGTGCTGTCCCCACCATCATGGAGCTTCCCTCGAGGCTAAAAGCCAAACTGAAACCTTCTCCCATCAGCAGCCTTCGGTCGGTGCTTCATCCCAGCAACGAGAAGGCGGCTACAACAACGGTGTTGCCGATTCCAAGCAACCTGCTCCCAAATGGCTGTGTTTCGCCGTAGGGGAGCACTGAACACAGGAGTTCCAGGAAGACAAGTTGATTTAAATCAGAACCTTCCAGATTTTTAGGTCACTGGAGTAGTACAGTTTCCACAAGCTAAAATCTCTTCGGTTCTATCCATGAACTTGTACACACCTAATTTCCCCATTTGATTAAACAGTTCTAAATTTAATCATAGGGGTAGGAAAAATGCAAACTATTTTAACATCTGAAAAAGACCCTCAAATGCTACAAATACAGTTTAAAGGGGGGAAGGGAACCATTCAGACAATTGCAAAAATGTCCTAGCTGGTGTCCCCACTTCCTGACCTTCCTCATGCTGCTGCCAGAAACATCTTCCTCGGGCACACGGCCGTCCTTCCGCCGTCTCAGTGAAGGGGTATAGATCCTCAGTGCTGACAACATAACATCCGGGCCCCTTAGCGTTGCTTCCATGCCCCTCCCCCCGCTGGCCTCAGCCTGATTTTCTAGTCTCTGCCCCACCTGGGTCTCATGCCACCGCCAGCGCCAGCTCAGCCTGGGAGCCACGGCCCTGAGACTGCCATTCCCAAGGCACCATTGCCATGGTCCCCCGGCATGTCCCTGAGGAAGACAAGCCTTTCCTGAGCTCATCACCCAACTCTCCCTTCCACAAGCAGCCTGAATGCTATGCTGCCGTACACAGCCACGCCCTGCTGGGTGATCCTGCAATATTCCGCTTTTACCTCTATGTAGATGCCAGCGTGCTCCGTGTGAGGTCAGGGTCAGGTTTGATGCGTTTGTTTTCCTCTCCCTGCACTTTGCACCCGCTCCTTGCTTTCTCCCTACTGTAGCCGGTGCCAAGCCGCGTAACTTGAAAGGCTCAAAAAGCTCTGGACCACCAAATTAAAACCATTACCACTAATGCAGGAGACACTCCCTGGACTTAAACAATAATTTCTTCATGCTGTGTTAACTCGTGGTTATGATAACAGGACCTCTCTACTGCAGTCCTTGCGGAATTCTTTTGTAAGTATGAGTACTGCTTGACTTATGATGAGGTTGCATCCTGATAAGCTTATCATCGGTTAAAAAAATACAGTGAGCTGGAAACGCATTGACTCCATCTGGCCTTCGCAGCATCACTGCTTAGCGACACAGTGCAGTGCTTTGGGCTGTCACCCCTCATGCTCACAAGGTGACAGGGACAGTGGCCCACTAAGACCACTGAGCTTCATCAAACACACACCCACACGTGAGTCCAGAAGATACAAATTCCAAATCCCAACTACAGTTTCTGCAGAATGTATTCACATTCTTTTGAGCCATCATAAAGCCCAAAGATTTGAAATCAAACCATCCCGAGTCTAGGATCCTCTCCAGGTCTTTTGTATATTCTACACACAATAATTATTAAAAGAAATTAAGAGTCCCATTTCTGGTAATAGCCAAAAAGAGCCTTATTGGACCAAGTTTCCCACAGATTAAAAACTACAAATTCTTATAAAAATAATTTTTTTAAAGTCCACCCCTGGCCACCTGAAGGCTTTGGTGGCTGCCCAAGAGCAGTCACGTGTGGGGTCTGACTTCTCCCTTCAAAGCAGGCGCAAATGCAGCCCAGCTGGATCACCAGCCGGAGACCCAGCTCCGAAAAGACACAGGACAAATGTGGGCATCCCAGGAAGGAAGGAAGGCGATCTCTGGAGGGAGACACAGAGAAGCAAAGACCTCATTCTGGGTAACCAAGACAGACAGCAAGTGGCCTCAGCAGGCTTCCCAGTGTGAGTAATGTCCTGTCCCTTGACAGAAGTTAGGGTTACACAGTTGTTTACATGGGCCAGACCCATCATGTGGCACACAAAGACATGGTTATTCCATTTTATAGAAAGCTTACCTCCAAAAATGTAAGTGTTGCATTTTAAATGGCAGAAGTACTGAGAAAGCAGTGTGCTGGTGTCTGCGAAGTTACTTTGAACTTCATCTAAAAGCTGGAGAGATGGCTCAGCAGTTAAAGACACTTGTTTGCAAAGCCTGATGACCTAGGTTTGATTCCCCAGGACCCATGTAAAGCCAGATGCACAAAGCAGCACATGTGTCTGGAGTTCGTTTGCAGTGGCAGGAGGCCTGGTGCACCCATTCTCTCTCTATATATGTCTCTCTCAAATAAATACATACATAAATAAAAGAAGCATGTACACACACACACACACACACACATGCGTGCGCTGACAAATGGGTAAAAGGAATGACCAGAGTAGATCTGGATACAGCAGGTGGTGTAAGCTAAGTGTCAGGACTACAGATATTGACTACAAAATCTTTCCATTTTTCTATATGTTTGACTTTTTTACAACAAAATAAACGTTTATAAAAGCTAGAAAGATACACCTACACTTGGAATTTGTTCCCTGAAAAAGGCGTGGAAGCAAACCCCAGTGTCTGCAGGAGTCGACATGGGGAGCCAGGAATCTGCTGTAGGGTTGTAAACAAAAAGCAGTCCGCGGTGAGAGTTTGCTAAAACACGTCCGCGTCCCAGTAGGAAAAAGCATGTACCAGAGTTGACCTTACAGAGTCATGGAAAGAAGTTCCTCATCTCCGTAAAATGTTCTGGTGACATATTTTATTTTTGTAGTGTCAACAGGGCTATCCCGGTAGTCTCTGTGGTTAGTGGCGCCCCCCCCCCCCCCCCCCCCGCCGCCACTGGAGAAGTTTCAGGTTCTGAGTTCAACTTCCTATGGGCCCGACCCTAAGCTCAGAAGGGCCATGAAAATATAACAGTGGATGAGGAGAGGATGCACTCACACGCCTGTGGATGAGAAGCATGTAAGCTGGCCTGAAGGGCCCGGGAAGGCTTAAGCATGCTTGAGGCCTGGGTTCAAACTCCAGAACCTGAAAAGAAGAGGAAGTCAGAGGGATGCTCCATGGTTTTGCTTTAGAAAAAGGGCACCCGGAGTCCTCCAGCACTGAAAGACGCCAGGGCTAGGTGGCATCCTACAGACAGGAGATAAATGATTTTAGTGAGAGCTACCAACTCGAAAAAGAGGCCACAAGTATCTGAACAGCCAAGACAAAGTGGCCTTGAGAGCAGTGAGCACCGCGCTACCACCTGCTGCTAGACGCAGACAAAATTCAGGAGAAAGAGAGAAAAAGCCACAGAAGACAGTAAGAGGCAGCAGGGAGCACAGGTCCAGTAAATGTCCCGCTGTGCATCCACACATTTATTTATTTTTATTTGAGACAGAGAGAGAGAGAGAGAGAGAATGGGCGCTCCAGGGCCTCTAGCCACTGCAAATGAACTCCAGACACATGCGCCACTTTGTGCATCTGGCTTACATGGAACTTGGAGAATTGAACCTGGGTCCTTAGGCTTCGCAGGCAAGCACCTTAACCGTTAAGCCATCTCTCCAGCCCGGCATCCACACATTTTGAAAGTAGGACATACAGAAGGTAGGGTTGGGGGGGGGGTGGGCACAGGTGTAGCTCAGTGAGAGAACACATACTTAGCACGCATGAGGCCTGGGGTTTCATCCCCAGCACTAAGGGAAAAAAAAACAATAAACATAGACAAGATTATCACTTGAAAGGACTTACAAATATGAGACTGAAATTGTTGCCACATTTCCCTCCCATGTATTTCCATATTCCGTTTCCATCGAATTAAATGTGGAAGGCGTCTAGGTTTGCTCCTTATGTGAGCTATGTCAACTCCATCTCTCTCCCTTGCCCTCTTCTCCACCCTGAGGCTAAACAGAGAAATGAAAATAATTACCTCCGGCAGGGAAAGTAAAATGTAAATAGGCAAAGAAGGAAAAGTAAAAGACCTCCATTCTAGAACCTACCTGTCTCATTAGACATAATTTAAGTACTGAAAAGTTGTTTAATTTTAAACAACTTTTATAACAGCCTATAAAAAGGAGAAACATCACATCTTGTATGTGCTTACTCTGATTTGACATTTTTTCCAACAAATTTGGACACACTCACGCTCACTTAAGCAGTCTCTCTGGATAGGCTTCTCGGAGCCCTAATGCTGCCTGAGATTCCCTTCTCCAGTGGTCTGGAGATACACCAAGGCAATAATGGAGGTCCGGGCCAGGCAGCCAACCAAGAGACCACCTTCCCCTGAGTAGGGGTATCTCAATCCTGCCCAAGACTTTGATCTGTTTTAAGATTTTAAATGCTCCCTGCTGCCTGTTGGGGAGCTAAGTGACTTTGCTTCAATAGACATGATGTCACCCCTCAACCCTTATGTAAACAGAGTGTCTAACACCTTCTCAGCATAGGCCGAGCAGCAGGCCTGAAGGAGCAGCTGACAAGATAAGGACTCGGCCTCAGCACCTGCAGGAGCCGTGCCTGCTTGCACGCAAGCCTGCTGCCTGGCACGAGCAGGAGATTTAAATTTAGACTCGGCAGCAACTTCTTTCTGACTCCTACGAGGACTTAACAAAGTCATAATGACATCAGATAGAAGGAAAATAATATTTCTTCTTCCCTTTTTCTTTCTAACCATGTTGAAAGTTTCAGGACACAAACCCAGAAAGATGAAGGCAACGTCTCTTTTTTATAACCATTGCTGTGTCTGGAACTTAAGAAGCATGTCCCCTATCAGAACACAGTGCTTCTCAGCTTATAACTCTGCCGTTCAAAAGTCTGGTGTGGGCTGAAGAGATGGCTTAGCGGTTGAGGTGCTTGCCTGCAAAGCCTAAGGACCTAGGTTCGATTCCCCATTACGCACATAAGCCAGATGCAGAAGGGAGCGCATGCATCTGGAGTTCATTTGAAGTGGCTGGAAGCCCTGGTGTGCCTATTCTATCTGCCTCTGTGTGTGTGTGTGTGTGTCAAATAAATAAATATATCAAAACTCCGGCATTATTCATGATGACAGAAAAGAAGATGAGCTTCCACCAATGTGTTTAGAGAAACCCACCTACATTACCCAATGAGTGCCCACTGGTATTTACTCGGTACCCTGCTAGAGATTTAGAGAGGGAATACATATCAACGATGAAGTAGGCTTAGGGTTTACCTCAGTGGTGGAGTACTTGAATGGCATGTCCTTGGTTTTGAGTGTGTGGGGGATGGGAGGGCAGCCCCCAGGACAACAAAACAGGACTTTAGAGGATCGGAATCAGAGATGTCGTTCTTGACAGAACTGACCTAATTCCTACAGCTGGAGTGGTAGTGCCAAGGGCTCCCAGGCCCTTTCCCTCAGCCACTCCCAGCTCCTCTGCAAACAGGGTTCAGAATTTGAATGGCGCACTCGGGGACTCTCTGCAGGAAGCAAAGTCCCCTATCACTTGCCCCATAGCTTCTTCTAAAGAATCATGGCCTGAGCCGGGCGTGGTGGCACACGCCTTTAATCCCAGCACTCGGGAGGCAGAGGTAGGAGGATTGCCGTGAGTTCAAGGCCACCCTGAGACTCCATAGTGAATTCCAGGTCAGCCTGGGTTAGAGAGAAACCTTACCTCGAAAAACCAAAAAAAAAAAAAAAAAAAAGAATCATGGCCTGCAGATAAGCTTCCAGGCAGACATGGCATCTGAAGTGGCTTGAAGGAACCACGTACAGCTGAGAGCACAGGAGTGGGCAGTTCTTCAAGGTAAACAGGCGAAGTCATGGAGCAGAGTGGAGGAGACGAGAGGAGAGGAGAGGAGAGGAGGGGAGGGGAGAGGACAGGAGAGGAGAGGAGGGGAGAGGAGAGGAGAGGAGGGCAGAGGGAGTGGAAGAGGAGAAACAGATGCGGGTGTAGGTGGGGGTGGAAGTCAGTATTTTGGCTCCTTCAGGGGACCATACGGATCCGATGAAGGTGCTGGATGGGAGAACAGATCACATCTGTTCTACAGAGAAGCCGAGCTGGCAGGGATGCAGGGGTGGGTTAGCAACAGGGAGGCCAGGGCAGAAGTCAGGCCAAGGACCATAAAGACCTCATCTGGGGAATTTGGGGAGCAATGAGAAAGAGGATGGGCAGATGGGAGTGAGACTTGAGAAGCAGAAAATAGTGAGTCTGGCAATCCTTTGGAGATGGAAGTGAGGGGAGGGATTAAACCTAAACCTGAGAAGAAGCACTGTGGTTCTCAAACCCGACTCCCTGCTCCGCTCCCCCAGAGAGCTTGCTGACAGGCAGATGCCCATAGCCCGTCCCCAAGAGCGAGGAGATCAAGGAGCTGCTTGTTACTGGTCTGCGCTGATCCCTAACTCTCTGTTACTGGCCTGCCATGCACATGAACAGAAATGGCATCTGCATTCTCTGATGACAATCTCAGCAGTCACCTGACGTGAACAGAATCTAGTAGTTCAAAATCAAAAGCCTTGATTTGTATACAGTCAGATTCGCAGATATTAAAAGTTTTACAACAAAAATGAGGCAGGGGTGAGGAGATAGCTCAGGGGGCAAGGTGCCTGCCTCACAAGCATAGGACCTTAGATCGCTCCCGGGTACCCGTGTAAAAGCGCCAGGCAGTGCCACATACTTGTATCCCAGCTCTGGGAGGTGGAGACAGGAGGAACTCTGGAGCTCACTGGCCAGACACTCTAGCATAATTAGAGCACTCTGGGCCAGTGAGAAATCCTATCTCATAAAAAGAGGTAAACAGCATTCCTAAGAATAATCCCTAATGTTACCCTCTGGCCTCCACACATACCCATAAACACATGTGTGTCTGCATACACACATGCACATACACACACACACGCACATGCACATGCAAAACAAAAGGGAAACAGTTTATATACCAAGGCAGTCTGAGAAACACTGAGCTGCGCGATTCTGGCCCAGACACATATGTGGGCCGCAGCCAGTAGAGACCAATCAGGAGGGAAATACACAAAGGGGGCCAGAGGGCTGGGAGACCACTGCACAGCCCACGCCAGCTTTCTGAACACTGACCACTGGGTCCCTGTCAGCACCCTGCTCTCCCACCAGGCCACCAGCCCCTGCAGTGGAACACTGGAAATAGTGTCGGCCCATCAGCCTATCCAGTGGCTAGTTCTCTTCACTCCTGCGCCTGCATGTGGCTTCCTGCTGCCCTGTCCTCTCTGGGACCAGTTTGTGTAGGTCACCTGCCATGGGTCAATCTGTAGACTCTTCTAGTGTGTTTCAGAAAGTGTCCCCAAATAACTGCAGGCTGCACAGCAGGGCGGGATGCGTCAGCGTGCTGAAGGCGTTTGGGTTGGGGGCGAGGACCTGGAACAGCCTTCAAGACAGAAGCTCCAGCAAGAGCGATGGAGGCAAGAATCAGGATGCAAGCAATGAGGGCAAAGCAAACTCCCAGAATGACAGGCAGGTAGCAAGAGATTAAGGAATTACAAAAGCCATTACATGGAGCTGGGGAGATGGCTCGCAGCTGCTTGTCTGCAAAGGCTGCCAGCCTGGGTTCAATTCCCTAGTACCAACGTAAGGCCAAATGTCTAAAGTGCTGCATGCGTCTGGAATTCATTTGCGGTGGCAAGAGGCCATGGTACTTCCATATTCGTAGTCTCTGTCTGTCTGTCTGTCTGTCTCTCTCTCCCTCCGTCTTATAAATAAAAATATTTTTAAACCATTACATGAGGGAATATGGTGAAATATATCTATAATGTCAGCTCTGGGCAGGCTGAGATAGAAACATTTCAAGTTCAAAGCCAACCTGGGTTACACGTACCTTAAAAAAAAAAAAACAGCATATTGCATGACTGGATGCCATTTAGAGCATTTGGTTACCATTACCTCAAATACCTCCCAAACCTTCCAAATTTTCTCCTATCTCACCATGCACTAGCACTTTCTGAATATTTATATAAAGGCTATAAAAGCCTAAGTTTCTTTCTGAGATAATAGGACAAAAGTGGCATCAGTTATTCCTTAGGGCAAAGGGTCATAAAGAAATACAATATTTATGTTGCCTTGAAAAAATAAAAAGGTGTATCTATTTAAGCTTCCAGAACACTTGGAGGAAGACGAGCATGAAGGAGATCTGGGAGTTGATTGGCGCCTACTTTCTTCAAGTTCTTGGACTTGTGCCCTCCAGAAATTGCCCGGATTTAAAACAGAAAGCCCTGGAAGCGTGTCCCCCCCCCCCCCCCCCCCGCTGCTGCCCAGCAAGGTCGAGTCTTTTAAACTCGGGTCTTTAGAGACAAGATTCTGACAGGGTCACTAACAGCCCAGAAGTACCCCAGATGTTCATTCTCAAAAATTTAAAAAGAAATGTGCCCATTTCTATTATTATTTTCAAACATAAATACAAAAAGTGAGATATTGGGTTAAGGCCAATCACTCACAGTTGAAAAGAGCCAGCTTGACCCCACGAAGACCTGACCCCATGGCATCTTAACCTCATGGTTCTCTAACATCAAACATCAATACATTCCATCCACGCGGCAGCTAACGGCCCCCGATAAAGGCAGGCACAATGGCAGTGGTCAGAGACGAGACTCCGGAACGGGGCCGTCGGGCCCTGGGGAGGTAAGTCAGTATTCAGAGGAGCTCAGAAGATGCTCTTGCTATTGACCACAGGGATAAGTTCACTGGTGGCCCCCAGATCCAGTTCTGCGGAACTGTATGCTTTCAATACCCCGTTAATAGCCTGCCAGTGTCTGTTCTGAGGAACACAGAAAGTAACAGCCCTGGAAATGAGCGCTACCTGGCATGCGTCAGGGAATCGAGTAGCCATAACCATCCAGGTATGTCACAGTTTAGAACTGAAATGTTCCCAGTGGCCCAGTTGTTAAAGGCTTGGGCCTCAGCAGATGATGGGGCCTTTCAGAGCTGAGGCACAGTGGGAGGTCTTCGGGTCACTGGAGACAAACCCGTAACAAGGAACAGAGGGACGACAGCGCCTTCCCCTTCCTCTTCCTCTCTGTTGCGCCTCAGCAATGAAGAGAGTGGTGCTCCGCCCTGTGTCCCCCAGCCCCACAGCATGACGCCCCGGCACTGGCCCACAGCCAGTGAGAATCGTCCACCATGGATTCGAACCCAGAGACCTGTGGCTGACATAAACCTTTTCCCTTCATATGCTGATTTACTCAAGTATCTGTTACAGTAACAGAAATACGACTAACACAAGGTCTGTTATTGTTGGGATCTAGAATGTCCCCCAAGCTCTTACATGTTGATACATGGTCCTCAATGCAGCAACATTGAGAGATGGGACTTGAAGGAAATCATTTTATCATCAGAGCTCTGCTCCCATCAAAGGATTCATGAACTGAAATTCTCGTCAGGCTGCAGGAGAGGGAGCCCACCTGGAGAACACAGGCCTTCGCAGGGTGTGTTTCGCTCCTGGACTCTCCCCTCCTCCCTTCACTTGCCTCCCTTGCCATCATGAAGTTAACCGTGCCCTCCCTGAGACGATGTCCTGCCTAGACACGGACCCCAAAAGTCACAGTCAAGTAGCTATAGACAGACATCACTGAAAATATGGGCTAAATCAAATTATTCCCTCCTTTAAAATAGTTTATCTCGAGCAATTGTTAACAACAAAAGAAAGTGGAGCCAGCAGTGTCCTATGAGGCAAAGCAAAATCCTGCCAGTGTTTCCAGCGCGCGGGGACTCAAAGCAGCACAGCGCAGAGCAGCGGCGGGAGAGTCCAGCAGCCAAACGGGGTCGTGGAGCCCCGGGAACCGAACCCATGGCTAAGAGCAGCAGCGGAGCCACGTCACACGTCACCCATCTGGATGGAGGAAGGAAAGCCCACAGGTCACCAACACAAGGTGGGACAAGGTGTCCCTCAGAGCTGAAGCCTCAGAAGGGGCGTGACAGCCAGAAACAGTCTTCAGGTGTCCCTGCTCTCCACTACCGGAGTATCTAGAGAAGCCTAGGAGCGGGCGGAGGGGTAAGAGGCCCAGGTGTGATAGGAAAAAAAAAGAAAAAAAGTAGGGGTGGGGAGGGCTTTCAGTGAAATGGCTCATGGAGCAAAGCAAGGTTAGCGACTGGATGACAACACGTAGGCTTCTTTGCTGCTAGCCTGGTCACAGCTTTACTATGATGATAAACAAGTATATCTCAAGGACAGGAATAAAATTTAGGTGCTTTTATGACCTGTTTTTTTGTTTTTACAGATTATTTACCCTAATCCTGTCCCAAGTGTTCTATGAAACACTTTCTGGAAAAAACCGGGCCAACTCAATACTCACATTTTATGGACAAAGAATGACACCTAGAAAGTTGGTTAAGTGACTTGAACAAGATCTACAAAAGAGTACTATGGGGCTGGGGAGATGTCTTACTGGTTAAGGCATTTGCCTGAGAAGCCTAAGGACCCAGATTCAATTCCCCAGTACCCACATAAGCCAGATGCACAAGGTATGCATGTACCTGGAATTCATTTGCAGTGGTTGGAGGCCCTGGCATGCCCATTCTCTCTCTCTCTCTCTCCCCCTGCCTATTTCTCTCTCTTAAATAAACAAAGAAAAATAAAGTTGTTTTTTTTTAAAAAAAAAAAAAAAATGAGCCGGGCGTGGTGATGCACGTCTTTAATCCCAGCACTTGGGAGGCAGAGGTAGGAAGATCGCCGCGAGCTCGAGGCCAGCCTGAGACCACATAGTGAATTCCAGGCCAGTCCGAGCTAGAGTGAGACCCTACTTCGAAAAACCAAAACAAAATAAAGAAAATGAGGCTGGGCATGACGGCATATGCCTTTAATCCCAGTACTCAGGAGGCAGAGGTAGGAGGTTTGCCAAGAGTTCGAGGCCACCTTGAGACTACATAGTGAATTCTAGGTCAGCCTGGGCTAGAGTGAGACCCTACCTTGAAAAACCAAAAAAAAAAAAAAAAAATGGAGGGAAAAAAATGAATGCAATCAATGACATTGCCAAATTTATGAATGGAAGGAAAAGAAGGCAAGACCTGGGCATGATGGGGCACACCTGTAATTCCTGCACTTCTCAGGCAAAGGCCAGAGGATCAGGAGTTCAAGACCATCCTTACCTACATATTGACTTCAAGACTGGGCTACATTAAATGAGAACCTGTAAGGAAGGAAAGAATGGAGAGAGGAAGGGAGAAAACTGAAGTAACTTCCACTGGGTCCCACAACACCCCTGCCGCCATGTTGGATTCCACATCTGAAAGCAACGGCACACGTGTGCCTGTGTAATAATAGGATCGAGTAACTTCCGTCAAACACATGAAGTAACCAAAGGGCCACATTTATAAGCGAGGGCCCCAAGGCTGATGTGAGAGGTTTCTGCCCTAAACAGATACGACATGGGCCTCTGCGAGAAACACAGCTCTCCAATTCTCTGTAGTTAAAGGTTTCTACCACCTTCTTGATGTTCCCCACTTAACCCTTAACAATAACCTTCAATTCTCATTTTTCTTTTTGCTCAGTTAAACATCTGTCCTTCCCCCAGAACGAATCTTAGATCGCATGCTATGGACCAACACTGAGTTTCTCAAGCCCAGCGGCATTGCCATAGCCCCATTCTCTCTAAGATGTTTCCTCTGAGTAGATGGAAGGCGGAGTGAGAGATAAAAGGTGGGTAATCTGGCCATAGATCAGTGAAAAAACACTCTACTATGATTGGTAACTGACATAAAGTGTATTCATGAACCATTTCTTCTCTCACCTACACAGTACTCATAAAGGAATGCTCAACCCCCCGCGCATGTCAGGTAAAGAGCACTTTATTTTTGTTGTTGTCGTGTTGCAGGCTATCACTCGAGCCCAGGCTGGCCTTGAACACCAAGCGATCCTCCTGCCTTAGCCTCCCGAGGGCTGGGACCCAGCTGACTCAGCACTCTCTGGAGTTACACGTTCCTTGCTTATGCTGCTGCACGTTCTTGTTTATTTACCAATAATCTGGGTAGCTCAGAGGTTTAAGAGTCTGCATATTATTTACAAAGCCCTTTGGATTTGTACGGTCTCAGTTATGTTGGATATTCCCTTCTGAGTGGTCTTCCCTAGGGACAGCTGTGAAAGTTCCCTGATTCCACATCCACGTCTGTTTTGGTCAGTTTTTGTATCTCAAAGTCACACTATATTTTAATACATGTTTTCAAAAGGAAGGGAAAATGTTTAATTCCTCTCCTAACACTCCCCCCTCCAATTTCAATAATTAATAAGCATAAAATTCCAATAATTCTTGCTCATTCTTCAGGCTTTTCTACTTTGCTCCCTCCAATCCTGCCGAGCATGGATCAAACAGGGCACGAGCAGGAAGAAATTTAATCACTCCTGTCCCTGCCTGAGGAATTGTCTAGGTGCTATGGTGACAGACACCTCTGTGAAAGTATGTGGAGGGAAAAAAAGATTCTGAACTCCTAGACTTTAAAGAAGAAAGACTGATTTCTGACAGACTTGCTATCAACATGCAGAGAAGCCACAAGCTAACCTCCACACTGTCACTCACCATCAAGATTACTTATTTACATATCGCCGGCGTGAAACCTCAGAAACAAAATATTATTCAACAGAGGGATTTTATTACTTTCCCCAAACTCCACATAATCTGAGATCTGTATATGTTCATACATTTGTTTTTGGTTTTGCCCCCCCCCCATTAAATGGAGAGAACTTTTCCACAGAGGATTTTGAGGGCAGTGAGACTATTCCATGTGTCATGATGACAGCATGCATGTCATGATACCTATACTCAAACCCACCAGATGTACACCACCAAGAGAACAAGCCTGAAGGTAAACTGTGGGCTCCAGGTGTCAACGTTGTCCCTCCTCAAGAACAAATGTGTACATGTTATCTGTTTAAATGTTATAGAGGGATGAGTACATGGAGGGGGACGGGAATGTGTACCAAAAATGTTATATTCAAACAGAGGAGTATGCAAATGAAATCTGGGGAAATTAACCCCAAGAAAAAGCTTTCATAGTTGAAAAAAAGTCAGCCTTTGAACTACTCCAATGTAATTCATAGATTTAGAAGAGAAAAGAACAGATCTGGTAGAAGAAGCACAGCCGATCGTGAAGGTATCCCTGGTCTTTTCCGCACAAACGCACACAGGAATGACATGGCTTAAGCTCGTCCTCTGCTGAGACACAAGTCAGAATTCTTTTCCCAGCCCATGTTCATGAACAGGAAACCACCAAGACTGTAAACACAGGAACAACGAACGCAGATGTTTCAGGCTGGAAGTCACATTCTGGGCAAGGTGAAAGGGTCAGTGGTGAGAGTGATAATCAGGAACGTGACGGATATCAAAGGTCAGCTCAGAGTGGGTCCCCGGGGCCACCGTCCCTGCCTGCTGTGAGTCCACTCTTCCACTCTCCCTTTCCCCAGACAACTTCTGATGATGACAAAACAATCTGAAAATAGAATTAGCGCTAGGGATCATGACATTTCGGGCCTAGGACAATCCCACACTATCTAAGCAAGATCAGTCATCAAGGGCGTATGCCCATGAACTTGAAAGTCAGGAAGGCTCTCCCTCTTGGAACCTGAGTCTCACTCTGCAAAAATGTTTCGAGGAGACCCGGCTTGACATAACAAGACCATGGGGAGTCATCAAGGAATTACCTGATGTAATTTAGATACCGTTTCCATTATGGACTCGATCCTGGGAATAATGGGGTTGGGAAGGGCAGGAAGACAACCGCCTGAGTGTGTCACTGGAACAATGTCTCTCAGAGCAGCATGGCTTTCAACTCAATTTTGGAACAGAAAACAATTCTTGGGGTCAACAGCCCTCCAGCTCACTAAACAAGAGGGTATTTATAGGTATACTTCACATTTTCTTTTCTAAAAGCAGAGTTCTAGGGCTGGGGAGATGGCTCAGCGGTTAAACACGCTTGTTTGCAAAGCCAGCAATTCCCCAGTACCCATATAAAACCAGATGCACAAAGTGACACATGCATCTGGGGTTTGTTTGCAATGGCAAGAGGCAATCATATATTCTCATTCTGTCTCTCTCTCGCTCACTCTCTCTCCTTTCCACCCCCTTTTCTCTGCTTGCAAATATACAGATTAAATATTTTTTTAAAAAATCGAGTTCTGATTTAAAAAAAATGTTCCTAGCTAGGAAAAAGTGCAGAAAACTCCAGATGCTTCAGGCATCCTCTGATCTTAGCTGGAGTGGTATTCGTGTGAGCCTTTTTCATTTCTCCTGCATTGTCTACTCAGGCCTGACCAATAGTCCCTACTGCTCTGAGGCACAGAATGGCTTTCCAGGTCTGGGAAAATTTCCCTCAACCTTGAGTTGTAACAGAAGTGCAGGAGAAAAGGTGTTGGATGAATCTAACAAGTTCAACTGCAAACACAGGAGACTGGATGATATGCAAGAACTTTTAAAACTCTAAATTCTATAGGTAACATGAATTTGCCAATAATCCCAAACTAGGTTAATCGATAAACCCAGAATAGGTAATATGTTGCAGGGTATATGTCTTCCCAGATGAAACACTTTTAAGAACAGGCTTCTCAAGCCAGCTCCAGGAGCTTAACACTAACCACAGACAGGGTGCTAGAATAGTACAGAATTACACTTGGGAAAATTAAAAAAAAAAAAAACTATAGATAACAACATCTTTGGAACACTGGTAATTGATGAGAAATCCATAAACTTCAGTGATCATCTGTGCATTACATTATACAGGTGTGGTAGTATGCTCCTATAATCCCAGCAATGGAGAAACCAGAGAATCATGAGTTCAAGGCCAGCCTGGGCTCCACAGTGAGCCCCTTTCTCAAATGGACAAAAAATAAATAAAAATTAAAAAAAAAAAAACAGTAAGTGTTGCCAGGCACTGTTGATTTCTAATGCTAGCACTAGTGAGCAGCAGGTGGAACTCTGGTTCTGGGAATTTCTGGCACTTTCAGAAACTTGAGTTTGATGGTACTGGTTGCTTAGTAACTCTAGTTTTTCCTAAAATGGTGGTGGTTTTCCTTCTCCTCAGTACACATGTCACCACTTTCACGTGTTTCAAGTGAGACAGTGTTTATGTTCTGACCGGTAAATTTCCAGAGGACAGGACATGGAACACAGGTAAGGACGGAAGAGGAGGTGACAGATATGATGACAAGAGACAATGTGCTTGAGTGAAAGTGACTCCCCTGTCATGATGGAGCCAGAGATAGAGGGACACTGGTATTCTAAGAGCAACACAAAGGAGGGCACCAGCCTCCCCTCCCCATGTCAAGCCTGGGTGACAGCCTGCGGCTGGGGAAGCTGGGCTGGACGCCTGCACGTGGTTGGGCCCCACCACAGCCTCTGGAGGGTGGGACAGTTAATGTGTAACAGCTGTTCACAGGCATGGGCCATTGTAAATCTCCTGCTAGTATCTCAGGGAGTGTCCGCATTGATTTCTACTCCAGCTAAGCAGATACCCACGAAAGTGCTCATCTATCAGAAACATAACCACCGCATTAGAATACTGCTAAAAAGAATACTGCTTTTCCTTCCAGTGCCAGAAGCCCCCATCAATAGTGAAATAACTAAAATGCAGAAAAGAAAGAGAATGAAGTTCAAAATGAAAATAATAATAATAACAACTTTACACTAAGCTAAAAAGTTGGCGTTCCCTCCGGTAATTCCCGTTTTGATAGTAGGATAAGAAGCAAAGAGGAGGGCTGATTTATGAAAAAGTTAACAGGCAGATGGTTCATTCTCAGCAAAACTGGCTTTCATCATTTTCTTGTCCTAACTCAGCTTCTGCAAAAGACGATGGGGAGACAGACTGAGGAGAGCAGAGATCTTTGGTGTGTGCTATACTGACCCGCTCCCCACCCACGTGTGTGTCATATATTGATTTGGAGCCACAAGCTCAGTGGTAAGATATGGGCTTAACAAGTGTGAGGCCCTCGGTGTGATTCCCAGCACCAGAAAATGAAATTCAACATATCAAGTAACAGACTACGGGGACACCCGGATGCTGTGTAATTATAACATGAACAAAATGCTGAACATTGCCTTTTTCACTTGCAGTTTCTCAGAGCCCCAGGAAGCCTCTTGCAGTTAATCAGAGGTAAACCCAAACAGAGGAACTAAGCATGACTCAGCACATTTAAAAAAGGATTTGTACCCATTCTTAGAAGAACAAGTAAAGGAAACACCTCTGAGAGGCTGAACAATGGTATCTTTGTGCCCTTTGATCTTAGCTGAAGAACACTTTGTGCAACTTTTTTTGTCCTTGAAATGCCACTGAAATTCACATTTAAATCTCTTTGAGACACTATCTGCAGCTTCTTTAAACCGCCCTCTTGCAAATTCTCCAAACCACCATGCTTGCAGGCATGGATTTATTTTCTGCTAACAAAAATCTTCCTCAGTACAGGCAGCCCACCAGAATAGTCAGACTGACCCTCTGTTTATGAGAAAGAGACAGTACAGTGTCTCTGGTTACAAATACAAGTAGGGAAGATTCCATTTTTCTTCTAATTTATGTTTCCCAAGAGAAATCTTGGTGAGAAGACTGCCAATATTTTTAGTACAATAAGTTTCTTGTTTCTTGTAGAACACTTTGCTGATTTCCTTTTCTGATCATGATTTGAGTTTTTTATTTCATTTAATCCTAGCATCTGGGGATCAACACCTTATAAATTCAAAATAAATAAATCTCAAGTACAGAGATTTAAAGAAACTCTTACTACTCTCATGTGCAATGATGTTATAGATAAACACACACGTGGGTAGCTGATTTTAAAAAGAGATGTACTAATAAGGTATTGTGATTTACATCAAATATCATCAACTTCAATCAATGTTAGAAATGTACTCAAGCGTTTGGTATCTTATTTCTATATTTTAAAAAGAAAGGTCAGTCCTTACAGAAAGTTGACATGGGAATTTAAAATGTGGGGTGTTTGTATTTTCAGGACTTCAATCTTTTTGAAGCATCACGTGTTTTGCTGAGTATCACATAAGATACACAGGCTACTCTGGTGGATTAGTGTGATATCAGCCTTCAGAGACTCACATCCTAGAAGGGATGAGTAAGCAAATTTACAAAGAAAACAGAAAAACTCCATGAGGTCAGCACAAGGAAGGAAAGGGACAGTGTGTGTAATGAACATGGGGCAGCCCCCAGCTCACATAAAAGGGTAGCAAGATATCTCTAAGAAAGTAGATTTTAAGCTAAGGCCTGAAGATATTTAAGGGTACTTCTCTAAGGTCATTAAGTTGGCAAGCTTGCTTAGTCAGCTGCCAGGGCTTTTTTTTTTTTTTTTTTTTTCCTCAGTAGAAAACAAACAGCAAAGGGCATCTGTGGCCCTGATGTGATGCAAGTTACCAACTCACCTGGGCATGCCGCAGAGCAGCAGCGGTGGCAGCAAGCAGTCAGCCCTTCCCATGCAGCTCAGGCTGTTCCCCGAGACCCTTCTGAACAGTCAACAGCAGCGAGCCGGTCCAATGAGCAGGGCTTGGGCTATGAGAGACTCATCCTGTTGATTCACACTTCCTACAGTCAGGCTGGCTGACAAGGCTCAGGGTATTTCAAATGTATTTCATGAGCAAATTGCTCCTCCAGTCCCAGAGAAGAGGCCCGCTTACAACTTAGCTTCTAGCGGGCAACGTTCTTAGCTCAGCAGATATTAGAGTCCATTCAAACCTAACCTTTACCTGTCCGTAGGCTCATCAGAGGATGAGTCCGTTATGTCATGTAACACACCAGTCAGTTATGAAACGCACCACTTAACATGACAACAATGCCGTTAGGAAATCTGTGGAGAGCCCACATTGCTCATCAGTTACTTTCTTCATATGAACGCTCCTGCTGGTGCTCAAAGCCATGGTGATAGGAGTTATCATTCTAACCTCTCAGTGTAAAATCTGCCTGTGCCACTGATGAATGGATTGAGTGAAGGGAGCTGCGTGACTGGCAGGTGGAATGATTGTCTGCTGCTTGGATTCTACTTGCCTGTAAGAGGTTTCCCCTCTATCCATATGGAGCCCAGAGCTGGACCAATGTATAGTGAGTCTCTCTGTGCACAGCTCAGTGATGGGGTATGAGCTCCTGCCTCGGAAATACCACCCAGGACCAGGTCAGCCTGTCTCCAGGCCTGCAACTGCACTAGTGATGCCTGTCTCGTCTCGGAACCTTTCATACCGTCAGATATCCTTCATGAAAAAAGGAAGTCAGCTGTGGTGGCCTGTGCCTGACACCCCAGGACTGAGGAGCCTGAGGCAGGAGTCCAACCAGGGCTACACAGCATGACCTTGTCTCGTGAAGAAAAGAAGAGAGGGAGGAAGGAGAGGGCGAAGGGAGGATGAACGATCTCCAGGGAGATAATGAAAAGATCCCTAGAGAGACACACGCTGAATCGTCACCTTCAGAAGGCTGGTTGTCATCCACCCTCAAAACAGTGTGACCTAGACGCTGTGTGCACTGTAGACTATAAAAGGTCAGAAAAACAGGGAAAGAAGGGAATTTGGAGGTCACCACACACTAAATGTCACCGTACCTACAAACTTGGCTTCAAGTCAGCTCCCAAAATTTCAATCACTATCCAAGGCAATAGTTTGTGAACTCTGGAATCATCTGGGAAGGGGCATGGTGACAAAAAAAAATACTGATTCCTGGGTCTTCTCCCCCGTGTTCTGACTGAACTGGAGGGAGTGCTGCCAGGGCGCGTGGACTCATGAAAGCCCACAGGTTGTTCCGATACGTCCCAGCAATCGCAAGCGCGTTTCTCGTGTCTTACCAGGTTGACCGGATTTCCTTCAGACAGCAAGATACTTCTAAGAAAGTTTCTGGACTATGGACTAATGGTAACACATTAGAAATACCTAAGAAGCGTCTTGGAGAACAAAAAAAAAAGGTCTGAGCCCCACCCTCAAAGATTCTGTGGTCTCCAGGTCTGGGCAGGAAGCATTCCCAACATCCACCCCTTAACCCTTTCCATGTTGGGGTGATGCTACAAATAGCCAAAGCTCAGGTCATGGTTCAAACCCAGAAAGTGCTTTCCAAGAACGGTGACAAGAGTCTTTGTGGGAGAGCCACAGATACCAGCCTTGTCTCCAGAGCGCTCAGCAAACCTGGGGCTGAGGTGTGGAGGGAGAGAATGGGATGGAACGTATCGAATCGGTAAGTAATTATTCAAAGGCAGCATCGGGAACAGCGCCGGTTCTTGGCTGCCCTGTCCCCACGCTCCCGGGCGCCACCACCTCCTTGGATACCAAACTGCCTTGTCTCGCAGGAGAGACAATTTCCCTAGAACGTTTCCTGGAAGTGCCTCAGCTTTGGACTTGATTCCAATAAACTGTGAAGATTCTTGTGCAGTCAGATCCCCTGGCAGTGCAAGCAGCCCTACGGACAGGCCCCGAGTCACCACTCCCTGTGAGATTCTGTTTCGTGGATTTCCCAGGAGGATTTTGCACCGCCTGGATGTCAATCTTCCTGCCTCCACACGCTCTCCTTGCCTGTTTGTGCTCCTTCCGCACCGCCCCCGCAGCTCAGCAGAAGGGAGAACCACAGATAAATACATTCGCAAAGAAATCACCCAGGTATTCTACACAGGGGTCATTCTCGCGAATACTGACTTTACGATGACTGGCGTGCCCAACAGGCCTTTGGGCTTTCTGAGCCACGACGACGAGCGCATGCCAACGTCTGGAACCTAGGATCAGCCACACGCCTCCCCCGGGTACAGGGATGCCCTGGAGACCCGCCCCACGCGCGGCTGCACCCACTCGGGGCGTGGCCACTGCAGCCCCGGGTCTGGGGGCGCCTCTCCTACATCCTTGCTCTAAGCTAAACCGAGTCCGCCGCTGGCTCGGAGAAGGTCTTCCTTACGTCCTTCTCCTCGACAGAGGAGAAAACTTACGGGGAGGGGAAAGGCGCTGGGACGGTCCCGGTTTGCTCGGAGCGTTTGTGGCAGAGCCGGATTTAGCCGCCCTTGAATTTCCATTCTGTTGCCTGGCAACGAGTTCAGCCGAGCTCAGCGCCCAGCTCCGGCCCCTACCCCGCACCCTTTCCCGGCCCGGCCAGCTCGGCCGCGCAGACTGAGGGTCAGCCTGTCGGGACCACGGCCAGGGGCACGGGGGCGCGGGCACGGGAACCAGATTACCCCAGCCGCGCCGGGGATCCCGCCCCAAACGGACGCGAGTCCCACCTGGCTGGGACTGGACCGCCTTCTAAGGTTCTAAGGTCCCTTCCTCCGCCACCAAAGCCTTCCTCTCCCGATACAGTGGATTTCTCTTAAAACACTCAGGCCCGTTTCCCAAAGTTCTCAATGGGATGCTCTAAAAGTCAAGTTGGGTAAACGGACACTCCAAACGTCCAGGAGGGCCAACCTGTCTTGTTCAGGGGCGGACAGAGTGCCCACGGGCCTGGTTCTTCCCTGGATGGCCACTCTCAAGTTAACGGGGCTGGGGAGTGACACTCCGCAGAAGGGGCTCCGAGCCTCGGCGAGGACTCGGGAGCGGCGCGAGCAGCGCCCCGGCCCGGCCCGGCCCGGCCCGCGCCTCCCGCAGCCGCGTAGCGCTCGAGCCGTGCACCGCGGCGCAGGTGGCCAGAGCGCAGCGGTGCCCGCATCCCCGCCGCCGCGCGCGCGGCTCCGCCGCCTCCCACCGCCCCGCAGCCAGCCCCAAGAGACTGGAAAGGAGCGAAAGCGTCCTCGCCGTCCCCGAATCCTTACCCAGATTCACAAAGCTCATGACCATGTCCGCGTCGTTGAGGAAGGCACTGTCCTGCGCGCTGGTCAGCGGGGACGCTCCGCCGCCGGGTCCCGGGGACAGGAGACTCTTGCGGTTGAGCGGGTGCGCGGTGCCGGGAGACGCCCGCGGGAGCTGGGGCGCGCTGGTCCCTCGGTGGAGACCGGCGTCGTGTGGTCTATCCATGTCCGAAGGCCCGTCCTCCGGGTCATCGGCGGACAGGGCGTTGTAGAGGTTCAGCATGAAGAGCGGCGCAGACTTGAGGCGTCCCGGCGGGGGCTCCTCGCGGGCCGCCTGCTGCGGCGGGAGCGCGGGGGGCTGCGGCTGCTGGAGGCCGTGCAGGGGCCGAGGGCGGTGCTGGAGCCCGAGCACCGACAGGATCTCTTTTTGCATCTCCCGCTTCTCGTGCGTCTTGAGGCGCCGGTACAGGAAACCCGAGGACGAGGACTGCGGCGGCGGGGGCGGCGGTGGCTGCGCCGTGCGGACGCCGGGCAGCTGCCCTCCGGCGGCGGCCGCGGCCACGGGCAGAGACGGTCGCAGCAGCGGGCACCCGCAGCTGCACAGCAGTCCCCACCACCAGCACAGCCACTGAGCCCTTCGCCCCAGCCCCGGCATCCCCGCGCAGCCGGGCTGTCCCCGCGGACCCCGCGAGGCGTCGAGGGGCTGAGCCAGGCAAGAGCGCGGCCGCTGTGGCCCTTGGTGTGAACAGCCCCCGCCACCTCTCGGCGGGCTCGCTTCCGTGGGCTGGCCCTCAGTCCTGATTTCTCATGGTCCTCCGGGGCGCCCCCCAGATGTCCGAACGGAGGTCGTCGGGAGCCCCGCGCTCCCCAGGTTCCCAGGCCAGGTGTGTCCAAGGCGGGAGTGCGCTCCCGGGCGGGTCACGGCGCGGTCACTCGCCGTGCGCACACGTGCGCTGCCCCGCGCCCTCCCGACACGCAGGGACTGGGGACCGCAGCCAGGACCAGCTCAGGAGCTGGGGGCGAAGCCGGGCATCATCCCCAGCAAACGCGCCTCCCCGGCTCCGCAGGACAACCGCGAAGTTTATCCCAGGCTGTGGTGACCAGGAGTCCGGAAAAATGCCTGTCTTCTCGGCCAAGGCTTTCGGCCTCCCGGCCGGTCACAACCTCCGCACCCCTCGGCCGGCCCGCGGGCTCCGTCGCCGTCCCTCCGAGCCCCCCGCGCAGTGCCCCGCGCGCCGCCCCCACGCCAGGAGGCTGGGATCTCGCTTTCCTTTCCGGTGCTCGCTCGGCCGCCCCGAGGACCCGGCTCGCCCAGGGCACCGGAGAGAAGCTGAGCCCGGAGCGCCGGGCAGCGGCCGCGGCGTGCGCTCGGCAATGCGCGGGCTCCCGGCCTGTGCGCGCTGCGCTGCGCTCCCCGCAGCGGCCAACGTGGGCTTTCTGCGGCGGGGCTCGCTCAGGTACCGCACTCCAGCCTCGCGACGCCACGCCTCCTCGGCGACGGACAGGCGGGCAGCCAATGCACAGGCGATGCTTGCGGGATATTTGCATAGCTCCGCCCCTGCTTTCGCCCTCCCTCCTCCTCCCACCCCCTCCCCAGAGCGGCCGCCTCCGCCCCGCGTAGGTTTCAAGCACGGAGAATTCTTGCAGGCTCGGCGAGGAGCTTCGAGGTAGCCCAGGCAAAGAGGTCGTGGCTGGGGAGTAGGATCGATCACCTTCCCCGTCTGGGCCGTTCTCGGTTGCCACCCCGTCAGAGGTCAAGACGTGTTAAATAGAAACACAGCTATTAGATCCATACTGCCCCAGGAAGAAAAAAATAAATAAATGACAGTCTTCTTAAGTTTCCCTTACGGATGGGATGTAGGCGTTCGCCGACACGTGGCTTTCAGTGGCAGCTGGTAGAAGTGAAGAGACACGCTTTAGAAGAAACCCTCAGGAACCGGCTACAGAGAGGGTCTAAGCCACGCCAGAGTCCTGAAGGGTTAGGGGTTAATCTTGGACTTATCTCTTCGTTTTTGGCTTTGTTTTGGTTTTTTAAAGTAGCACCCAATAGAAAGAGGGTTCAGTCTGCCAATGTAATCTGCCCCATGTTCTTGTTCATGTCTCTGCTTCCTCAGTTTTTTATGGTTGTTGTTGTTGTTGTTGGCATTACATTTCAAAAAATACTTTAGGGCTAGAGCGATGGCTTAGCGATTAAGGCGCTTGCCTGTGAAGACTAAGGACTCAGGTTCGATTCTCCTGTACCCACGTAAGCCAGATGCACAAGGTGGTACATGGGTCTGGAGTGCGTTTGCACTGGCTGGGGGCCCTTGCATGCTCATTCATTCTCTCTCTCTCTCTCTTAAATAAATAAAATATTTTTAATATTTTAAGTTATTTATGTGTGTGAGAGAGGGAGGGAAAGAGAGAGAGCACACTTGAGTGTGTGTGTGTGTGTGTGTGTGTGTGTGTGTGTACCAGGGCTTTTTGCCACTTAACATGAACTCCAGACATAGGCACGACTTTGTGCTCTACTTTTATGTGGCTGCTGGGGAATTGAG
The DNA here is from genome assembly GCA_036346955.1 of Dipus sagitta. Lineage (NCBI taxonomy): Eukaryota > Metazoa > Chordata > Mammalia > Rodentia > Dipodidae > Dipus > Dipus sagitta. Next base: position 63,781,532 of record CM070786.1, read on the forward strand.
CCCACAACTGGCAGGCTTTGCCAGCCAGTAGTGCCTTTAACCATTGAGCCACCTCCCCAGCCTGGTATGATTACATTCTAATTTACCGAGATATAATACAGTTTACACAATGCTAGGTAAAACGATTAAAAAGGTGGTAAAAATAATTCCAGCAAGGGTAGGAGTATGATATGTGCCCCCACATGGTCAGGATAATAGGGTCCTGAACCACAGGTTGCTGGAAAACTTAGACCAGATCTGACCGCTACGACCAGCACGGGTTTGCCAATTAAAGCCTGAATCCATTTTCCAGGTACACTATCCACTAACACCCAGTCATCTGCGGACCTCAGCGGTGAATTCACCTTAAACGTTAGGTTCTTGGTTCTGCTGAGAGTGTGTGGGTTAGAAAACAGAAACTGCAGTTGTATAACTTGGCAGTCTTAGTCAACGAGGTCCGTGGGTCATCACTACTGGGTCTGGGATGCCAGAGCTCTGCGAATTCAAGAACTTGCCATATGTCTTCCTTCCAGGATACAGTATGAGCAAAAAGTCATTGTTCTGCTGCCCACAGCAGCAAGCCACAAGTTCCAGAAGACCCGAAACCTGAACAAGTAGATAGATGTAGGCTTCCTGCCAGGGGCCTTCTCCTCGCACAACCCAGCCTCTCCTCCTCTATAAGACTTCTCGTGTCGCACATGTGGAATCCGAAGAAGCTCCAAGCTATAAGGACCGTGGGGAAACAGAAAAGCTGCAAAAACCTTGAGCATAGATGAGGACATTTTAGTAGGGCCGTGCCACCTAAAAGCACAAAATCAGGAGTGGGGCGTGTTCCTTCACATCACTGAGCCCCACACTTGGGAGGGTGAGGCAGGACGATCACCACAGGCTCAAGGTCAACCTGGGTTTCATGGTAAAGTTCAGAACACCGCGAGCTACAAAATGTGACCCTGTCTCAAAAAATCCAAAACTAAAATAAACAGACAAGTGAAAACTCCACAAAATCAAACGAGTTGTGACTCACGTGGGGAATGTGCAGATATGGGGTTACCCTGGCAGAGAGCACACACACAGGCTCACAACACCTTTCTCAGGTGCTTGGATAGAGGCGTGCTCTGTGCAACAGGCATCTAAAATGACACCGAGTGAGGAGTTAAGAATTTGAGTAGCAGCCCTGACTCAGATCTGCGCCCACCAAGAGGAGCTCTCTGTTCCTGTTGAATACTGCTAGACTACTGGGGTTAGGGTAGGGTAACCTCAAATGGTATCATCTTCCTTAAGAGCTCTGGGAATCCTGATAAAAGAGATCAAGTGGAATGGCACTGGTCATAAGCACAGTGATATCCAACTAAGGGCTCAAAACAATGTGTTCTTGGGCTGGAGAGATGGCTTAGCAGTTAAGGTGCTTGCTTGCAAAGCCAAAGGACCCACGTTCGATTCCCCAGGACCCACATAAGCCAGATGCACAAGGTGGTGCATGCGTCTGGAGCTCATTTGCAGTGGCTGGATACCCTGGTGCGCCCATTCTCTGTCTACCACCACCCCCCGCGCGCCTCTTTCTCTCTCTAGTAAATAAATAAATAAAAATAAAAAATATTTTGCAAAAATATCCAACCTCCGGATGTCATGTTACAAGACACACACCACCCAGGCAAGCCTTTGGATCCACAGGAGTGGGAGGGATGGGTAAAGAGACGCAGTTCTAGAATTTCAAACCTCCAACTGGAAGCCTTAGCCAGTACCTCACCCCCTCCCTGCTCCTCGGACCACCCCACCAGAGACCCCAAAGTCCACATGTGGTTCGAGAGGACGGACAAGAAGGGAAAACAGTGAGCGGGGCTAGGTCTGGAGTTCACTGGCAAGTGTGAGCGCCTGGAGAAACAAACAACAAAATCAGGGGTCACTGCGCCCCCTGCAGGACACCAAGATATTACTGCCCCTTTGTGAGCTCAGGAGAGCTTCGCGAATGTTTTCTGTGCTTGTCTCTCAAACATCTGGGGGCGGGAGGGGGGGAGAAGAGGAATTCATTCAAGAAGCCAGATGTGGGAGCCACCCACAGCAAACATCTGGTCGCTTGGCTGACATTTCGTGCAGATGGCCTCAGTTTCTGGAAATAGATTGCCTGTCCCACCCCTGCCCCACTTCGCGGAGAAGTGGAGAACCCTTGCCATTAAAGCACAGGTTTGTTCCAAGCCTTTGGTGACACCGGGGACAGGGCGGGAATCCCGTGCCCACAGGCTTACTAAGGCGCAGTGTAACTCACGCAGCAAGTTCTTCAAATTGCACCGGTCTTCGGCCTCTAGTTCACAGTCACAGCAATTTGATCTGTGAGGAGATGCTGCTTACTAACTTCTTATGTCACGTACTCTATTCTCTGCACCTCCCTCTGAGTTGTCCCATTAGCCATACGTCACAAGAGCAGTCTTTGCTTTTTTATGAAATTGTACATTGGTCACATTCAACTTCCTTTCCTAAAGCTATAATTTCATGTTTTAGGATTGGTTTAATAAAAGTCCTATAAACTATGTGACTACTGTGTTTAAAAGCAGAGCTCTAATCTTTTTGGGTCCTTGAGACACTCCACTCACAATACTAAAATTGCATCCGACATAATTAGCACAAGGTTAGGGTAGCTTAACATGAATTTCAAAATATAATAATTTGCTCACATGTTTAAAATATCAATTTGGGATTAAGTGTAAAGCAACTATGTTAAGTAAATGTTTGCAGAGTATGCAAAACGAACATTTGAGTATTAAATAACTTTTGCTTCTGAAAGCTATACGTGTAATACAAACTGTAAAACACACATGGCATCCAAAGGTGTGTGGTCACACGCGTGTTCCTCGCGCTCTCCTTTCACAGGCTGTTCAAAATGCTGGCCACTCACACTTCCCAGTGTCAGGCCATCGTGTTTTCATACTCATGGAGGACATCTGGTGGCAAAGTGGAAAACTAATACATAAACCTGTTTCTAGAGATCTTTTTTCCCACGCTGTAATGCAAACAGCAAATTTGTTACTTGCGTGTGCTTCAAGCTATTTTTTTAACACAAGCTCAGATCTCATGATCCTAAAATGAGGTATTTGAGGCATGCAGTTGAGTAAATTGTTTCCAACTGTTTCATTAGCTAATTGTCATGTGAAAATTAAATCTTCAGGTTTTTTGCTTTGTTTGGGTTTGGGGTGTGTGTGTGTGTGTGTGTGTGTGTGTGTGTGTGTGTGTGGTATATGAATGTATTCACCCAGTGTGTGCATGTGCAGAGGCCAGAGAAGGACATCATATGTCCCCCTCTAACCCTCTTCTACCTTATTCCAATGAGACAAGGCCTCTCAGTGAACCTGGAGATGGTACTGTTTATTGGTTAAATTGGTTGACCAGTGAGCTCCCTGACCTGATGGTTTTCTGGGCTTCATGGCATTTTGTGACCTAGCAACCCAGATATGCCTCTGTGCCACTCAAAAATACTGTGCCACGCCACCATACTTATAATTAGCAGGGTCACAGGCAATGAGATGTGGGATAGCTTAGCAGTTAAGACACTTCGCTGCAAGCCAAAGGATCCAGGTTCAATTCCCCAGGACCCACATAAGCCAGATGCACAAGGTGTTGCATGTGGCTGGAGTTTGTTTGCAGTGGCTAGAGACCCTGGTGTGCCCATTCTCTCTCTCTCTTTCTCTCTCTCTGTCTCTCTCTCTTTCTCTCTCAAACAAACAAATAAGATTTTTTAAAGCCACACTGAGTAAAATCAGGTTAGAATAAAGTGATGCCCTGTGTGGTGGTGTATACCTGTAATCCCAGCAGTAGGGAGGCTGAGACAGGAGGATTATAAATTCCTGATCCTGTTTTAAAAGCAAAACAACAACAATAAAAAACAGGTTAAAATTTAATGAATGTCATGGACTTTCAGTTTTCAAAGGAGAAGAGAAAGACTATTAACCAACTTCCTATTCACTTGCTCATTCATTTGACAAAGGTTTGAATGCCTCTATGTAGTAGGCAGTGTCCTAAATTTTGGAACCCCAAACAGAGATTCTTGCCCACCTGGTGGTGATGGACAATAAGCAAAATAAGAAACTCTATTGGGTGGGCTTGGGAGATGGCTCAGCAGTTAAAGATGCTTGTTTGCAAAGCCTGCTGGCCTGGGTTCAACTCCCTAATACCCAGGTAAATCCAGATGCACAAAATAGTGCATGCATCTGGAGTTCATTTGCAGTAGTGGGAAGACCTGGCATGCCCATACTCTCTCTTTCTCTTTTTTACCCTCAAATAAAAAAAATAAAAATATTTTAAAAAGCAAGAAACTCTGTGGGGTCAACAAGATGTTGCCCTTGTGATTTCTCGCCTTTAATCCCAGCACTCGGGAGGCAGAGGTAGGAGGATCACCATGAGTTCAAGGCCACCCTGAGACTACACAGTGAATTCCAGCTCGGCCTGGACTACAGTGAAACCCTACCTCGAAAAGCAAAAAAAAAAAAAAAAAGGATTCAGTGGAAGGGGGGGGGTTGGGAAGGAGAAGATAAGGGAGAGTGGTGGGAAGGAATTATGATCATGGTATATTAATTATATATGTGGAGGCTGTTAATAAAAAGTTGAAAGAAGCCAGGCATGTTGGCACACACCTTTAATCCCAGCACTGGGGAGGCAGAGGTAGGAGGAACACCATGAGTTCCAGGCCAGCCCGGGCTAGAGTGAGACCCTACCTCGAAAAAAACAAACAAAAAAAAGTTAAAAGAGAGAGAGAGAGAGAAATAGACATCTGGGCAGGTAGTGCACACCTTTAATCTCAGCAGTCAGGAGGCAGAGGTAAGAGGATCACTGTGCATTCAAGGCCAGCCTGGGACTACAGGGTGAGTTCCAGGTTAGCCTGGGCTAGAGTAAGACCATTCCTCAAAAAACTAAAAGAGAGAGCTGGAGAGATGGCTTAGCAGTTAAAGCATTTGCCTGCAAAGCCAAAGGACCTCGGTTTGATTCCCCAGGACCCACGTAAGCCAGATGCATAAGGGGGTGCATGGGTCTGGAGTTCATTTGCAGTGGCTGGAGGCCCTAGCACACCCATTCTCTCTCTCCCTCCCTCTCTCCCTCTCTCTCTGTCTTTCTCTCTGTCTGTCTTTCTCTCTCTCTCTCTCTGTCTGTCTTTCTCTCTCTCTGTCTTTCTCTCTGTCTTTCTCTCTCTCTCTCTCTGTCTTTCTCGCTCTCCTTCTCTCTCCCTCTGACTGTCTTTCTCAAATAAATAAATAAAATAAAATATTTTTTTAAATCTAAGAGAGGGCTGGAGAGATGGCTTAGCGCTTAAGTGCTTGCCTGTGAAGCCTAAGGACCCCAGTTCAAGGCTCGATTCCCCAGAACCACCCATGGTAGCCAGATGCACAAGGAGGTGCATGTGTCTGGAGTTCGTTTGCAGTAGCTAGAGACCCTGGCATGCCCATTCTCTCTCTCTCTCTCTCTCTCTCTCTCCCTCTCTCTCTCTTCCTCCCTCCTCTCTTTCTGTCTGTCCCTCTCAAATAAGTAAATAAAAATAAACAGAAAAAAAACTAAGAGAGAAAGAGAGGTAATGAGAATGAAAGAATTGTCCTGGATATAAGAAGGCTCAGAATACTGAGCAGAGTTTATAAAAGAGGAGGAGTCAGGTGTGTTGACACACGCCTTTAATCCCAGCACCAGAGATGCTGAGGTAAGAGGATCACCATGAGTTTGAGGCCAGCCCGGACTACAGAGTAAGTTCCAAGTCACTCTGGGCTACAGTGAGACCCTGATGAGAGAGGGAGGGAAGGAGAGAAGGAGGAGAAAGAGAGAGAGAAAGGCAGTAGAAAGGCACAGCCTAGGAAGTCTTAACCAGTTTCGTCCACTTTGAAGTTGAAGAGGCCATAAGCCAGGGAACGTAGGGGCTGAAGCTGAAAAGAGCAACTATGGCCTGAATTCCAAATCCTGTCAACAACCTAGATGTGGATTCACACTCAGATCCTATGGGTAAGAGTCCGCTGTCATGACCCCTTGACAATGGGAACCCCCGCCCATGGGACCCACCATGGATAAAGGGATCCTTGCTGACCAGACTTCTCACCCTCAGAAGTGTCGAGGGAGGTGTGTGTATACAGTTTTAAAATACCCCCTTTGTGGTATTTTTGTTTCAGTAATAAGAGGAGACCAATACATAGTTGGATGATAAGTTCTCTGGAGAACATTTCGACAGAGTAAGGCTTAAAAAGTGTGTGGGGGGCCTGGCAAGGCTTGGTGAAGAGAGCAAGGCTCTTGCGACAGAGACATGCCTGGTGAGTTTGGGAAAGAAAGAATGACAAGGCCAGTGAGGTCACAGCAGGGGACATTGGTGGGGACAACAGGCAATTCCACCAGACAGTTAGTGAGGGTGGAAATGAAGGACAGGGTGGGACAGACCCCCGCACACCCTGGTGAAGACGTCCTCACATCTTATAGAGACTCTCAACGTGGGAGCGCCTCACAAACGCTAACGATTAGGAAAAGAATGCTGGGAAGAAGGGACGTGGCCTGCAGTCATGTTCATGTGAGCTTCATCAACAGGCTGAGTGTACCCACAGGCAGAGCACAGTGAAGCAGAGCGGGCGGTCCCAACAGTTAGTCAGTCCTTTTTCTCACGTGGGGGGAACCTACGCAGGTAAGGTCAATCTTAACAGCTCAGTGGGTGTTGTGCACTTGACCAGGACACTTTTCTACATGTAGTATTGCAATAAAACTGACTGAAAAACAAATGAAAGGTTAAAAACAGCATCAAACAAGTATAGTGTGAGCTGGGAGGATTCCTAATGGCTTTAAGGAGAGGTAGGGCATGAACTGAGTTCAAGTTAATGAGATCTCAGGCTGGAGAGATGGCTTAGCGGTTAAGGCACTTGCCTGCAAAGCCTAAGGACTCATGTTCGACTCTCCAGGTCTCGCTCTAGCCCAGGCTAACCTAGAGTTCACTATATAGTCTCAGGGTGGCCTTGAACTCACAGCAATCCTCCTACCTTTGCCTCCCAAGTGCTTAGATTGAAGGTGGGCGCCACCATGCCCAGCTGTTGAATGTCTTCCTGGGTATGAAGAGGCAGTTAAGAAGTCAACTTAGGGCTGGAGAGATGGCTTAGCAGTTAAGCGCTTGCCTGTGAAGCCTAAGGACCCCAGGTTCGAGGCTTGATTCCCCAGGACCCACGTTAGCCAGATGCACAAGGGGGTGCATGCATCTGGAGTTCGTTTGCAGTGGCTGGAGGCCTTGGTGCACCCATTCTCTCTCTTTCTCTCTACCTGCCTCTTTCTCTCTCTATCTGTCGCTCTCAAATAAATAAAAATAAGCAAAAATAAAAAAAAAGAAGTCAACTTAAAGAGTACTCCTGTAAGCCAGGCACGGGGGCACCTCCTCAGAGTCCCAGTAGTCAAAGAGGCTGAAGTGGGAGAAGTCAGCCTGGGCAAGACGTTACTCAGAACAAAAATCTCCACTGGTATCCTAGATGAACATTAAAGCAGAAAAATAACATTAAGGAAAAGCTAATAGAATTGGATAGAGTTTAGCTAATAATGTATTTCTATTGGTTCCTTGGGTGTGATAAATGTACTGTAGTATTGCGTGGAGACATATTACAATCGCAGAAGCCATGACGTGAGATGTTCAGGAACTCTCAAAATCATGCCAAGATATATGGCTTTGATTGATTGCTTGTTATGTGCATATTGGGGGGGGGATTTTGTTTTCTTTTGAAACAAGGTCTCACTCTATAGCCAAGGCTGGCCTGGAACTGACTATGTAGCCCAGGCTGGCCTCAAACTCACTGCACTCCTGCTTCAGCCTCCTGAGTACTGGCATTACAGGTTTGAGTACCAAAGCCAGCGAGGAGCTTGTTATCCCCATGGCTTTGATCTCAGACTATAGTGAGTTCAGCGATTTCTTTGCTAATTAGACTAATCACAGGTAGATTGTATCACTAAGGAAATAATATGTAGGTCTGGAGAGATAGCTTAGCGGTTAAGGTGCTTGCCTGCAAAGCCTAAGGACCCAGGTTCAATTCCCCAGTATCCACCTAAGTCATAAGCACAAGGTGGCACATGCATCTGGAGTTCATTGCAGTGGCTGAGACCCTGACATGCCCATTCTCTCTCTCTCTAATAAATAAATAAAAATTAAAAAGAAAATAATATGTACCTTTATTCCAATTCGACTAATCATGGATAGATTGTACCACTAAGCTTTTACTCAATGTCATTATTAATCTATATTGAATTATCAATTATTGACCTAAGAGCCTCACTTCTTTTTTTGTCTCTTTTTTTTTTTCTTTTTGTTGTTTTTCTCTTCCTTCATACCTCCCAATGTACTGACCCTTATCCATTGCTTCAAGCCTTCTCACTGTTGAATTTCTATAACTAACTTTAACTCTAAGTTATGGGATCCAGTTAAATTCCAAATTGTTGACTTCAATAAGTCAAGTTTCAGCTTTCCATGCCTTTTACTGTGTTATTGGTACATTTCTTTTTGAAAAGATGTCATTTTGATTGGTTAATTGATATGTAGGTAGGTAAGTAGAGACAGGGTCTTACACTATAGTCCAGGCCAGCCTCAGACAGGTGATCTTTCTGTCTCAGCTTCCTGAGTGTTGCAATGACAGGTATATGCCACCATGACCAGCTTAATTCACAGCACTGTGATCTTTATGTACAGTTTTCATAGTGGCTGCTCTCATTACAAATATATACGTGTGTGTATGTATGACTTATCACTATTAGTATCAATTCTTTTCACCTTCAAAAGAGGTGTATGGTCCACACGTCCATTCAGCCCCTTTTACTTTCCCATGTTTAACTTTTATCATCCCATTACTTTTCACGTAGTCAGTGTAATAAAATTATAATTGTGGCCAGGCGTGGTGGCGCGTGCCTTTAATCCCAGCACTGGGAAAGCAGAGGTAGGAGGATCGCCATGAGTCCGAGGCCACCCTGAGACTACACTGTGAATTCCAGGTCAGCCTGGGCTAGAGCTAGACCTACCTTGAAAAACCAAAATATATATATATATATAATTTTGTTACTATCATCAAATATGATTTCTAAAACTCATGAAGAAAAGGACATACTCCAGCATTCCTGCTCTTTTTACCTTTACTTCTTCTTGATGCTCGTTTCCTTTCTGTTTGAAATCTTCCTGCAGCTGCCCTTTAAGGGTAAGTCAGCTTGCCTCTTTTTCTGAAGTTCTCTTTTCGGAATGATAGTTGTTCCTCCATACTTTTATTTGCTCGGTTTCAAGCAATCACAGGTTTAAAAGATTCAAAACAGTCTTTCATCTGCGCTAAACATGTACTGATTTCGCCTTGTGAAGGAGAGCGGGGTGTGGTGGCACGCAGCAGCAGTGCCAGCACGGGAGGCTGAGGCAGGAGGAATGTAAGTCCAACTTAGGCGACATAGCGAGAACCTATCAATCAATCAATCAAAAAATAAGAAAAAATGAGGCGTTATCTCCTCCTTCTGAGATTTGAAAATAAAATGGTCCATCTTCTGCTATGGCCACAGGTCCCCCCAGTCCTGTCCATTCCTGTCCCTACTCTACTTTCTCTCCATTTATCAGAGTGGAAGGACTTCACCCATAGCTCTGAAGTCTTTTGCTTTCTTCTGTCATCTACTCTAGTGTTCAGCCGAATTAGCATGCTTTATTTCTTTCTTCCATTTTTGACATTTTCAAACATGACTATAACGATTTTCATCTTATTCCCCCAAATGTCCCTCTTCCATTCCCATCTCTTCCCCATTAACACTCTTCTTCTTCCTCATTAGTCTCCATCTTTCATAGTTTTTTTTAAATTTTTTTTGTTTATTTTTATTTATTTATTTGAGAGCAACAGATAGAGAAAGAGGCAGAGAGAGAGAATGGGCGCGCCAGGGCCTCCAGCCACTGCAAATGAACTCCAGACACGTGCGCCCCACTGTGCATCTGGCTAACGTGGGTCCTGGGGAATTGAGCCTCGAACCAGGGTCCTTAGGCTTCACAGGCAAGCACTTAACTGCTAAGCCATCTCTCCAGCCCCATAGTGTTTTTTAACCCACTGCGTTAAATTAAGGTTGCTTGTATGATCATGGGTGGAAGGTTACTTTCTATGGAACGAGCAACTTACCAGTGTCCCCCTCCCAGCAGCCATCAGCTGCCATCAACCGGTCAGGAAGGCCTGGGGTCTCGGGTACTCTTCCCCCATCAATAGTGAAGTATTGACAGGCTCAGTTTTGTGCAGGAAACTACAGCTACTGTGAGTTCCTGAGTGTAACGGCCATATTGTCTCTGGAAGACAGTGTCTTGCAGTGCCCCCTGCCCATCCTCCAGCTCTTACGTTCTTTCTAACCCCTCTTCTGTGAGGTTCCCCGAGCCTTGGAGGGAAGTGCTTTCGCTGTTGTGTTTGAAGCTGAGCACACAGTAGTCACTCATTCTCAGCAATTCTGCCAGCGATGCATCTCCGCATCAACCACTGCCCATTGTAGTAAGACACTTCTATGACTGAGGCTTCGGCAATAGTCTAATTAGCAATTTTTTTCAGATAGATAGATAGATAGACAGATAGATAATAGGTAAGTAGGTAGATAGATAAATAATAGATACATAGATGATAGATAAATAGAGGTAGATAGATACATAGACAGATGATGGGTGGATGGATAGATAGATAGTAGGTAGGTAGGTAAATAGATGATAGATACACAGATGATAGATAGATAGATAGATAGATAACAGGTATGTATGTAGATAGATAAATTATAGGTACATATATGATAAATAAATAGAGGTAGATAGATACATAGACAGGTGATAGATAAATTATAGATAGATAGATAGATAGATAGATAGATAGATAGATAGATAGATGGTAGGTAGGTAGATAGATGATAGATACATAGATTATAGATATATAGGTAGGTATGTAGGTAGATAGATAGACGGACAGATAGATAGATAACAGGTAGGTAGGTAGATAGATAAATGATAGGTACATAGATGATAGATAAATAGAGGTAGATAGATACATAGGCAGGTGATAGGTAGGTTATAGATAGATAGGTGATAGATAGATAGATAGATAGATAGATAGATAGATAGATAGATAGATAGATGTAGGTAGGTAGATAGATGATGGATACACAAATGATAAATATATGGATAGATAGATAGATAGATAGATAGATAGATAGATAGATAGATGACATGTAGGTAGGTAGATAGATAAATGACAGGTACATAGATGATAGATAAATAGAAGTATATAGATACATAGGCAGGTGGTAGATAGGTAGATAGATTATAGATAGATGATAAATAGATAGATACACACATACACACATGACAGCTAGATCAATCTTCAGTTTTATTGCCAACATTTTCTTTTTCACTTGTTTTAGGATTTGTCATTGGTAATGAATCATTTTCTTTTCATGACAGATAGTTAAAAGTCCTTGATGATTAGACAATGTATCATAATTCCTGCACCTGCTTGATTTCTGTGTTAGTCAATTTATTATTTTAAAATAACTATATTAGGCCACACTTAAGTTTACAGCAAAAGTGAAAGGTACAGATGTTTCCCATGTGCCCTCAACATATTCCCCATCAGCACCAACATGCTCCATGCACACCCTCCACACCCCCTCATGCACACCCTCCACACACCTCCCTCACATGTGCCCCCCACACCCCCTCATGCACACCCTCCACACACCTCCCTCACATGTGCCCCCCACACACCCTCATGAACGCCCTCTCCGAGCACCAATAACCCCCACCATAGTGGTACATGTGTGATAACTGACAAGCACATCATGATTGCCTAACAGTTTGCAACAGAGCTCACTCTTGGGGTTGTGCGTTCTATGGGTTTGGACACATGTATAGGACACCATGCACCACCACAGTTTCAGGTCTCATACAGAATGGCTGGCTCTCTAAAATTCCCATGCCCCACCCACTCCAACCCTAGAGACTTTTTGTGTTCTTACTGCCTTTGTAACTTTGCCATTTTGAGGTGGCACAGAGCAGGTGAACCCAGCAGGCACCATATAGGATTGCCTCCTTCCACGGAGTCAGATACTCCAGACGGGTCAGCCTCCTTCCACGGAGTCAGATACTCCAGACGGGTCAGCCTTCTTCCACTGAGTCAGATACTCTTTCCTTAGTTTGCTCCAGGCCCGTGGCTTGAAAGCGTGTTTCTTTTGAGCATAGAATAAGAAATATTTCAGGGTTGGAAGTCCCACACTTTATTGATCTGTTCTCCTCCTGAAGGACATCTTGGCCACATCCATGATTTGACTGTGATGAGCAGATCGGATTTCTGCATCCAGGAACGTTTTCAACTCCTCTGAGTAGGTCATCCCAAGACAAAGGTAAGCTCAAAGAATTTGCCACAGGCAGTTTTCCCTTCAAGAATCTGGAAAGGAAGTTCCTCAAATGGAACAGAAATGGTAAGAGTCGAGAAGCTTCAGAAAGAAAGTGGGATGAACAAAAGGAACAGAAATATATATACACGTGCTATAATTGTTTTTTCTTGTGCATTCCAGACCCCATACTTGATGCTGGCAATAAAATTATACCATCAATTTACTGATGGTAAAGCTGAAAAGTGGGGAGGAAAGGGGGCTCGGTTAAAGTGAGGTTTCTGCACTCATGAACACTGGGAGAGGGTTGGAGTCAGGCCTTGAAGGAGAAAGACGGTTTCCACAGCTTTGCAACACATACATTTAGCTATTTAAAGTTTAAATTTGGGGCAGGAGAGGTAGATCAGTGGTTAAAGGCACTTGCTTACAAAGCTTGATGGCCTGGGTTCAATACCCCAGCTCCCACATGAAGCCAGACACACAAAGTGGTGATTGCATTTGAAGTTTGTTTGCAGCGGTGAGAGTATCTAGAGCAACCACACACACACAGACACACACCCCGCCCACACACCTCTCTCTCTCTCTCTCTCTCTCTCTCCCCCTTCTTCTTTCAAAAAAAATTTTAATATTTTATTTTTATTTATTTGAGAGAGAAAGAGATACAGAAATAGTCAGGTAGAGAGAGAGAGAGAGAGAGAGAGAAAGAGAGAGAGACAATGGGTGTGCCAGGCCCTTTAGCCACTGCAAACAAATTCCAGATGCGTGCACCCCCTTGTACATCTGGCTTACATGGGTCCTGGGGAATTGAACCTGGGTCCTTTGGCTTTGCAGACAAGTGTTTTAACTGCTAAGCCATTTCTTCAGCCCTAAAAATATTTTTTAAAAATAATAATAAGTTTTCATTTTCATTTATCACAGGATTTTGTCATGAGTATATGAGTGTGGCCACCCTTTCTTCCTTGATGAGTGCATGCTAATTTTCCCTTTTACTAAATAAATATATTAAATATGTCAGGTCCACTCCAGTAAGATTCACAAAGTGCATCTCCATTCGGAAACAGAAAGCACTCTTTGGTTTTTATCAGGTAGCATTAACACTGAGGCCAAGAACACTCGTTCCATCAGCAAGTGGACTGGAGCATATAGAACAGGCAGTACGCAGCCAACTTTTCAGTCACAAACCAGACATCTGATTTGTGCCGGGGAGAAAGTGCCCGCCCCACTTCCACCTGGCTGCAAGGCCAGGCGAGAGACCCTGTTGAACCCCACATGGTGCCTGGCATACAGCAAGGTGCTAAGTAAATATTTGTTCAATGATGGAATTTTATTGGGTAAGGTGTTGGGTGGGGATAGAGAACATACAGCAAGTCTTCTTAATCACAGGCTTCCTCTACCCCATGAGAAGACAATGCCAAAACAGAAAAGCAACTGCATTAATAATAATTAAACGAAACGACAGCAGTGATAACAAATATTGAGTCATTTGTTGTATGTAACAACGCCAAGACTTTCAAACTGTGTTACTCTTTCTATGTAGACATTTGCAATGGGATGATAGAAGCTAATTTTAACAGTTCACCTCTTCTACCTAAATGTGTACAAATCACACTTCTAAAAATGAGACTTTCATACAGAAATAAAACTAAAATTTGCCAATACACCTCAGAGTAAAATGTTATTTAAGGATTAGTAAAACATGTATTTTCCTAGCATGTGAATAGGACACTTGTTCTCGTAATTTTCCTTCACGTCCCTCGGCAAAACCGAATCTCCTGGCATGTGGAACATATTCACACACCCTTCAGATGTGTGCTCACACCTGCCTCCAACCCACCCGCCCCAGCACGCGCAGAAGAAAGGGGATGCCAGCAGGACCGGCTGCCGTCAGCGGGCACGCTGAGCACAGAGAACGAGATCTGCCCGCGTCATTAGCCGGGGCGGAGTGCAGAGGAAGAGCGGCTTGCGTTCGATTACTGAGAGGAAGATATTTCCATGCCCGCGTGCTGAGAAGTGTGCGCTCCGGGTTAAGCAGGTCACCTCACCGTAACTTCTTCTGCCTCATGTCACTTCCTCTGACCTGTGATCAGAGCAACTCCACAAACCTTTTCAGGACTGCTGTCGTCTCTCCCATGGTATGTTTCCCTCTGCAGAATCCCAGGGCCTCAAAGGGACACTTCCCAGAAAGGCTCCCCTGTGGCTTCGGGTTACGGGGGGGGGGGGGTACCAGAGGTGGCTGGCAGGACAGTCAGGGGACAGGGATGTTGTGTCTGTGCCTGCTATTGCCTTCCCCAGAGGGAAGAGGGCTGTGAACTCGTAATCTCAGCACATGACCAGGCACATGCTTAGAGCGCTGGGCACCAGGAAGAGGGCTCGGGGATCAGTGATGGAAAGACAGTGGCCCGGCCTCTGTGAGTGTATGCTCTAGTGTAGAGGTGGGACTGCAGAGGGTTCTAACGTCCTGGAAGCTGCTATAGGGACGTGTGTCACATCCATAAACCATTCATAGAAGAAGCAATCTCCAGATGGGTAGAAGGAATCTGAAAAGGTTCGTGGACAGAAAAGTTGTGTGGGAGGGAAATAAGAGTTGACACTTGGATCATGACTGTGAAATTGTTTCTTGATCCAAATATGTTAGCAAAGTACTTGTCCTGGGTGTACCACTGTGAACAACACAGGCTTCGTTTCTAACCTTTGTGGTGCACCATTCAGCAGGAGAGGCGATAACGGAACAAAAGGAATAGATATGTAACTATGAATTTGGATAAATGCATGAGCTAGCCATTGAGGGGGCGGCGAATGGATTTCCAATGGATGGAATGCCACTGCTAAAGGCCCTGGAAAACTCACCTTGCAGAACTTCACATGCTCAAGAAATGCCAGAAGAGCTGATATCTAGTAAGTGCGGGTGAGTGGGATGATCTGAGCTTGGAAAGACAAGAGGCGTATCACACATGACCTTGAGAAAATGAGATTTTTCCCAAGGTAAAGGAATGACACTTACAAGACCCTACCCAACGGAATATAGTCTAATGCACAACTTTGAGCTATTTAGTCGGATGCTCTGTGCAGTCCAGAAGCGGGAAGCCCAGCAGCAAAGCGGGTGGCAGGGCGGCGAGGAGAGTGGGGAGGAGAATAGACGTTGCACACCTTCAGAAGACAGGGAACTACGGAACGTGTTGAATGGCTGGAACGGAGGGCTGAGGACGAGAAAGAACCGGGGGTTTGTCCGCTGAGTCCATAAAGTGGGAGATGCCTGCACCTGCAGAGGTGGAAAGTTCTAAGCGAAATGAGTTGGAGAGGGAGGGGTGGAAACAGAAGTTCTGTTGGAGGCATTTCGTTTGAGGTCCCTCTGGGATATCCAAGCAGAATTCCCAAGTAAACAGAAAAACCATTCCTAGTCCAGAGAAAGAACTGGCTGAATAAATTCATTTCTCTAGTCATGGTGGCAACACGCCCTCAGCCCCAGCACTCAGGAAGCTGAGGCAGAAGGTTCACACGTTCAAGGGGAGTCTGAACTACATAACAAAACCTCATCTAAAAAAATAACAACAGAGCCGGGTGTGGTGGCGCACGCCTTTAATCCCAGCACTCACGAGGCAGAGGTAGGAAGATCGCCATGAGTTCGAGGCCACCCTGAGACTACATAGTGAGTGAATTCCAGGTCAGCCTGGACTAGAGTGAAACCCTACCTCGAAAAACCAAAATAAATAAATAAATAACAGCAGGATCTGGGAGCTGGCTCAGTGGATAAAGCACCTGCTGCACAAGCAGGAGGACCTGAGTTCGGATCCCCAGGCCCCGTGTAGAGGCCCGAGGCTGTGGTCGGTGTGTGGTGTGTGTAATCCCACTGTGCCTGTGATAAGGGAGGCAGAAGTGGGAGAATTTCCTATCAGTTCACAAACTGGTGAACAAGAGATAACTGCATCACAGAAGGTGGAAAGCGAGAGCTGACCCAAACTTGTCCTCTGACCTCCTCAAGTGTGTGTGGCATGAGCGCCCTTGCACTCCCCCACTGCCCCCCACACACAGACATGATACACACAGAGAGACCACACACACACACACACACACACACACTGAATAAATAATTTTCTAAAATAAAATACATAACAACCAGAAAATGAATTTGGGGTTCATCCACAAATAAGTGCCACAGGATTCTTTCTTTTCCTGCAGTTTTGCTGTCATTTCAGTTACCCATATTCAATCACATTTCTATAATCTTAAATCGGAAGTTCTAGAAACGACTAATTCCCACTTTAAGTGGTGCAGCATGCTTGGTGGTACAATGAACTCTTGCTCCGTCCTGCCCAGCGCACGGTTCACCCTTTCTCCAGCTTATTCGTGTCGAACGTGCCGCTCGCCCTCGGTCACTGTGTGCTTCAGCCACCAGGCGGAGCGTGCTGGCGCCATGCCGCTTCTGTGTGACCCTCGTCGTTGCCTCAGTTGTGTCTCTGAGGCACAGAGTAAGGATGCTGCCTATTCTGATATGTCAAAGAGAAGCCACAAAACGTCTTCTTTGTTTGAACATGTGAAAGTCTGTGACTTGGTAAGGACAAAACACCCAACCGAAAGCAGCTAATAGGAGGAAGGTTGTTTACTTTGGCTTACGGTCTTGAGAGGAAGCTCCAGGACGGCAGGACCAAAGGCTCTGCCACAGCAGGTGGAAGACAGCAGCAGGGCGAGCGAGCCCAGCTCCAGCAAGGGGGAGCTGGCCATAACACCCCCAACAACACACCTCCCCCAGCAAGGCTCCACCTCCCAAATTGCCATCAGCCAAGAAGCAAGCATTCAGAACACATGAGTTTACGGGGGATACCTGATTCAAACCACCACAGGTGGGATGGGGAAGCCATATATTTGTTATAACCAAATTGCAGATCATCCCATTATTTCTACTGTTTCCATTAGAGGTGAGTTGTTGAGTCCAGAGCACACTCCAGATGAGAAAATACAACTTCCTGGATGCCCAAAAGTGGGGCTCCTTGGCAGGCACCACACTGGCCTTTTACCACATCAGCTCTCTTCACACTGCACCGTTCTCGCTGTCTCCTGCCCTCTAGAGCCCCGTTCTCATCTGGTAACCTGTACAAAAAAAAAAAAAAAAAAACTTTTTTTTTAATTGGTTTTTCTAGGTAGGGTCTTGCTGTAGTCCAGGCTGACCTGAAATTCACTCTGTAGTCTCAGGGTGGCCTTGAACTCATAGCGATCCTCCTACCTCTGCCTCCCAAGTGCTGGCATTAAAGGCCTGGCTCCAAGATTATTATTTTTTAAATATTTTATTTATTTATTTATTTGAGAGAAAGAGAGGGAGAAAGAGAAAGAGAGAAAATGGGCACACCAGGGCCTTTAACTACTGCAAACGAACTCCAGGCACATGCACCACCTTGTACAAGTGGCTCTACAGGAGTACTGGGGAATCGAACCTGGGTACTCTGGCTTTGCAGGCAAGCATCTTAACTGCTCTCTCCAGCCCATGTACTGAAATTCTTTAAGAGAACAGGTGTAACATTGTCCTTTATCTTCTTGTCACTTGGTCTTCTCATACCTTCACCTTCAGCCATTTCTCCTTGCTTCTTGTTCTCCTGACTAGTTACCCTTCTTTCTTGCCCTCTGTCTCAGGTAGCTTCTTCAAATCCTTTCATTCTGAGAGAAAGCAGCTATCCTGCTGGGAGCTGCCTGTGCAGGGGCCTCCTGCTGAGGAACAACCACCAGCTTGGACCTGAGCTTCTCAGCCCCACATCCCTTGGCCGCCAACCACTGAGGGAGCTTGGGAGAGCGCTCTCCTCAGCTGAGGCCACAGGTCAGATGGGGCCTAGCTGGCAACCCCAACTATAAACTTAAGAGTCCTGGAGTCCTGGACTCCCCTCTAGGCTGCATTCAGGCTCCTGACCACCAGGAACTTCAAGACAGTAAATGTGTGTGATCTAAGCTACTAAATGTTGGGGTTATATGTTACACAACAATAGAAAGCAAATACCAAGGAGAAAGCAAGGAATAGATATCTTGAACAAGAAGAAATCAAGTTAGTGACACTACTAAACAATGTCTGCTAATCTGTTTATAGGCTGGGAAGATGGCTCGGTGGTTAAAGGCACTTACTTGCTTATAAAGTCTAACAGTCCATGTTCAATTCCCCAATACCCAAGTAAAGCCAGACACACAAAATGGTGCATGCGTCTGGAATTCATTTGCAGCAGCAAGAGGTCTATGCATGCTCATATTCTCACTCACACTCTCTCTCTCTCTCACTCACAAATAAATAAAAATATTTTCTAAAAGATAATCTGTTTATTAAGAAGTCTCAATGCAGTGGAATCAAAGAATAAAACCCTTACATTGTTCTCCAATCTATGCATTCAACTCTATGTTCTCAACTCCCCATTTCTTTTAACACAGATGGCCCATGGGAGAAGCTTGATAAGTTCCCACTCATTGGTAGCTTAAAAGCCCATTCACAGGAATCCTCCAATGTTTGCTTGTTTTTTTTTTTTTTTTTTTTTTTTTTTTTTTTTTGGTGTTTTTTGTTGTTGTTGTTTTGTTTTGTTTTTCAAGGTAAGGTCTCACTCTAGCCCAGGCTGACCTGGAATTCACTATGTAGTCTCAGGGTGGCCTCACACTTATGGTGACCCTCCTACCTCTGCCTCCTGAGTGCTGGGATTAAAGGCATGTGCCACCATGCCCAATCCCTCCAGTGTCTTTATTGAATGTCTAATATGCTGAAGGAGGACCCCTAGAAGTTTGATGTTTGCTTGATGGTTGTTAAGTGTACATTGTTCCAGTCTCTCTTTACTATGTCTTATAGCAATTTAAAATGTTTACTCTGGACCTTTATATGTTAAAAGTATATAACTTGTTTGATTTTGCAAGACTCACAGCTAAGAGACAATCTTAAATCTCAGATGAGTCTTAGGACTTTGGAACCATCTGAAGTTGATAAAAACTGTGGGGACCTTTAAATTTGACAACATACAATGTGAGATAGTTATAAGACTATAGGGGGCCAGGCGTGGACTGTGGTAGTTTAAATGGATGGCCCTCAATATAGTCTGGAGTTTATTAAAGATTATAATTTAGATCTACAGCCTCCTGGCTGGAGGAGGTGTCACTTCGGTGGATCTAGGGTCCAGCCCTAAGGCAGATCTGAATTCAAACCTGACATACACAAAGTGCCTGAGTTTAACGTGGAGTTGCTAAGTGTGCTTACTTGCTTTTTGGTGTGGCTTGAAACGTTTCTCTCTGCCAGGTCCTGTGAAAGGGGGCCAACTTCTGCCATTATACAGCTTCCCTTGGATAAATAAATATCCCCATAATTGTGCCTGATTTAAAAGTCCATCCCAGGGCTGGAGAGATGGCTTAGCAGTTAAGGCGCTTGCCTGCAAAGCCAAAGGACCCAGGTTCGATTCCCCAGGACCCACATAAGCCAGATGCGCATGGTGGCACATGCATCTGGTGTTCGTTTGCAGTGGTTAAAGGCCCTGGCGCACCCATTCTCTCTCTCCATCTTTCTGTGTCTAATAAAATAAAATAAAAAGTTCATCCCAGAGACCTGAGCTGCGTGCTACACCACGGATTGGGTGGTTTATAAACAACAAAATTCATCTCTCATGGTTTTGGAGGCTAAGAAGTCCAAGACCAAGGTACCGGCGTATCCCTTGTCTGGTGAGAGCTTTCTGGTCCATAGATAGAACCTTCTCACTTGTCTCTACACGGTGGAAAGGATGAACAAGCTCTCTCATGCATCTATTCTACAGCACACTGATCTCACTCATGGGGGCTCCGTCCCCGAGACCTAATCACCACCCCAGGGGTCCCATCTCTTACATGCCTCTTTGTGTCATAGGATTTCAACATGTGAGAGAGACACACACATCCAGGACAGAGCACACTCCCGCCAGCTTTCCCTTGACAGCTGACACCCTCTGAAGGGTACTCTGTACAGGCTGTCTCCGCGTCAACCCGAGCCTGGCGTCCTCCTCCTGCGTGTGGGGCCACCGTTGCTCTCTGGGCTGCCAAGGCCAAGAGCAGCTTTAGAAAGTTCTCATGGCAAGCGACACATGTGACTCCCGCCTAGTTCTCACAGCGCTTTCATTTCTTGGCTTGGATAAAATCCCTCCTCTCCCGGCTTATCCCTTCTTTGAGTCCCTCACCCTCTTCCCTGCCATCCATTCTCCTGCCAGCAGCCTTGACAGACTTAGTGTAAATTATATCTCTTCCCAAAATGGCCTCCCCAAGCCCCGCCCACCTCCGCAGCCTGGACCCAGTGGCCTCCTGTCCATCACTGGGGGCTGGACACGCTGGTGCTCCTCCCCGCTTAGCAACCCCAGTATCTCTGCCTCGGGGACTTTGCACACTGTGCTTCTTCCATCTGGAATATTCTTCTCTCCTCGCGCCAACTCTTCACCTCCCTACCCCTGGCTTTAATACTTAGCACTTCCTCCAGAGATCTTTTCCTGCCGTATAGGTCCTCCAGGAAGAGCGTAATAGCTCACTGAGCCCTGGACAATCTCCTTGTCAGATTGATGATGGTTGCACTGGCCACGTGCCTTCCTCAGTGCTGCACCTGTGGACAGAACACCTGAAGAAAACTTGCATGGGGACTGAGTGCCTACAGACTTTTTTTCTTGTCACTATTCCTTAGACAAAACAATATAATGTTAAGCTGGGCGTGGTGGTGCACACCTTTAATCCCAGCACTTGGGAGGCAGAGGTAGGAGGATCGCTGTGAGTCCGAGGCCACCCTGAGACTACATAGTGAATTCCAGGTCAGCCTGAGCTAGAGTGAGACCCTACCTCAAAAAAACAAACAAACAAAAAAGCAATATAATGTCTTTTGTTTGTTTGTTTGTTTGTTTTTCAAGGTGGGGTCTCACTCTAGCCCAGGCTGACCTGGAGTTCACTATGTAGTCTCAGGCTGGCCTCGAACTCATGGCAATCCTCTTACCTCTACCTCCCAAGTGCTGGGATTCAAGGTGTGTGCCACCACACACAGCCACAGTATACTTTCTGACATAGCATTTTCACTGTATTGGGTCTTACAAGTCATGTAGAGAAAGCTTAAAGTGTGCAGAATGAGTTCTATGCCTATGTTGCTACCTGCATAAGGGCCTTCAGCACCAAACTCCTGTGAATACCACAGGGCCACTGTAGTTATCCATTTGTGTATAATTAATATGCTCTCTTGTCTAGTATTTCCTCTTGCTTTGAAAAAGCCATCCATTTTAACAAAAACTGTACTTTTAAGAATTTCCCACACTGGGTGTGGTGGCACAAGGCTTTAATCCCAGCACTGGGGTGGAGGGAGCGGGGGCGGATGCCAAGGTAGGAGGATCGCTGTGAGTTCGAGGCCACATAGTGAATTCTAGGTCAACCTGGGCTAGAGTGAGATCCTACCTTGAAAAACCAAAAATAAAAAATAAAATTAAAAAGAACTTCCAAATTGAGAAAACAACTAGTCATTTTGAAAGGGGATGGGAAATGTTCTCTTGCAACTCTAACCTTCAAAAGGTTAGGGACCTTGTAAAATATCCCCAGAACCCAGAATCCTTTTTAACTCCTAGCGGATTCTCAGAAAATATCTGTCAAGTAAAAAAAATGAGGGCCAGATGCGATGATACACTTCTTTAACCCCAGCACTTGGGAGGCAGAGGTAGGGGAGTCTCTGTGAGTTTGAGGCCACCCTGGGACTATGTAGTGAATTACAGGTCAGCCTGGGCTAGAGCGAGACCCAACCTTGAAAAACAAACAAAACAGTGAGAGTAGGGGTGCAGCTCAGTGGAAAAGCATTTTCCTAGGATGCTAAGCATGAGTCCCATCCCCAGTACCACAGAGGAAAAATTCCATTTTGCAACAGAATTAATTTGTTGAATATAGTGAATTGTTATTTTGGAAAAATTCTTTGCCCACTATGAAATAGTATTCTCGGTATACTCATATATTCTCTTATTTTATGATTTTTTAAATATTTTACTTTATTTATTTATTTGAAAGAGAAAGGAGAGAGAGAGAGAGAGAATGGACACACCACGGCCTCCAGCCACTGCAAAGGAACTCCAGATGCATGCACCCCCTTGTGCATCTGGCTAACGTGGGTCCTGGGGAATCGAACCTGGGTCCTCCTTTGGCTTTGCAGGCAAATGCCTTAACTGCTAAGCCATCCCTCCAGCCCATATTTTATGAATTTTTAAAAACAGAATGTTAGAAAAAATTCTCCTTCCTCATCCTTGCAGCTGCACGTAACTAGACCCAATAGGACTGTTGTAAGGACAGAATAAGGGGGAAAAAAAAAAAAAACAGGAAACAGGTTGTCCACTATGAAGTGCTATGGTCTGGATATGAGCATGGTTAGGAATACAATGATGAGTAGTGAAACCATTCTTCCCTCATTAGTTTTCCTTAAAAGAAGTGGGTCAAAGTGCTATGCAGCCTATTGTGGGAGAAACGTCATCAGTGGACTAAACCAGCAGTGGATCCTGCAAACTACATGGCTGAATATCCAGGCAAAATGTCACAACTGGTACAATGGTGGATGTCTGTGATGGGGGAAACCAACTGCTCTCTGCTTGGATTAGAGGAATTTGAGGGAATTCCTGCCTGGTACTGAAAAGAAAATCAAAATCCTATGGCTGTGGAGGTCATAAGCCCTAGGGGAGAAGCTATTACTGTTGTCTGGCAGAATGGATATATTATGCCCACCTAACTGCCCTCTATGTTTATACCCATATATTAATGCTACTCTCACTTTTGCTTACAGAAGCTTCTCTTTTCAGATGGTGGTGACCAATGAGGAGACTCAAAACTCATCAAAGTGCTGAGAAGAGAAAGTGGAGTATTCAGTTGAGACATCTCTATCACAACCTCCAAGGCTCAGGGACCATTGTGGAAGAGGTGGCGAAAGAATCTAAGAGCTAAATTAAAGGGGGAAGTGTGTTGGAATACTGTCTTCCAGACATTAAGTGGCCATTGAATTTATGACCTCACAGTAGCTGATGCTACCTACACAGGACCTGAATAGTATTGGGGTCGGGGAGATGACATCAAAATAGAAGAGAGACTACTTAGAGGGAAGGGATTCAGATGAGAGGGAATAGGGGAAGGGGAACAAAAGAAAGTTATGGGAGTGGATTGTGATCATGGTACACTGTGTACATGTATGAAGGTTGCCAATAAAAACAATTAAGACTTGGGCTAGAGAAATTGCTTAGTGGTTAAGTCGCTTGCCTGCAAAACCTAAGGGCCCAGGTTTGATTCCCCAGAATCCACATAAGCCAGATATACACAGTGGCACAAGTGTCTGGAGTTTGCTTGCAGTGGCTAGAGGCCCTGATGTGCCCATTCTCTCTCTCTCTCTCTCTCTCCCTCTCTCTGTAATAAATAAAAATAAATTATTTTAAAATTAAAAACTTAAGACATTACTTTTAGAAAATAAAATGTTGGTTGTCAGAGAAAAAAAAAAGACATAGGTAATTGGTTGTTTCTGGCAAGAATGTGTAGCAGTCACTGAGAGCAAACCTGCACCCATTTTTTCTGACTCACTTTGAAATACTCTGCACTTTCTATCGAAGAAAACTCTGTCAGGTATCTGCTTTTGAAAAGAAGTGCTTATCTGAGCACTCACTGGACTCTCTCATTCAGGCCGTCATATCGGAATGTGAATTCACTTACACCAACTGTACCTGAGGTACAGAATGTACTAAAGACAGCCAAACCCTGAACGAACACAGCTCTCAAACAAGAGGATTCCTCTGCTATGGCAATGTAGGAAAACAGCACCAAAGTGCAGTGCATTAGGGGAAAGATAGAGCTTGTTTCTAGGAGGGCGTCTTTTGAAGCTGTCTTCATCTTAAATCCCAAAAGATGTTACATAAATACACATGCGCCTCTCTGAGGAAGAGCAGAGGTAGGAAACTGATTGAACTCTACATGACTGGATTTTTCATCTGAGCCTCTGATAACCCAAGCAAGATTTACTTGAGGGCGTCAGCCATTTCCTTCAAAAATCCGCGTCCCACGGCTGGAGAGATGGCTCAGTGCTTACAGGCAGCGCACAGCCTAACAGCATGGGTTCAATCGCCAGTACCTGGTTTGATCCAGGTGTCCCTCATAAACTTATGTGTTCTGACTGCTAGGTCCCCAGCTGGTGGCAATTTGGGAATTGAAGCCTCCTGGGGGCAGTGTATTGTTGGGGGCGGGCTTATGGGTATTACAGCCAGCTTCCCCTTGCCAGTGTTTGGCATACTCTCCTGCTGCTGTTGTCCACCTGATGTTAGCCATCTCTGCTCATGCCATTGTTTTCCCCTGACATCATGGAGCTTTCCCTCAAGTCTGGAAGCCAAAATAAACCCTTTCCTCCCACAAGCTCCTCTTAGTCGGGTGTTTTCTGCCAGCAATGTGAACCTGACTATACCACCAGGTAAAGCCAGATGCACAGAGCAGTGCATGTGTCTAGAGTTTGTTTGCAGTGGTAGGAAGCCCTGATGTACCCATACTTTCTCTTTTCCCTCTCCCTCTCTCTCTCTCTCTCTCTCTCTCTCTCTCTCTCAAATAAATAATTTGTTTCGAGCCAGGTGTAGTGGTAATCCCAGCACTTAGGAAGCACATGTAGGTGTAGTAGGATCGCCCTGAGTTCGAGGCCACCTGAGACTACATAGTCAATTCCAGGTCAGCCTGGACTAGAGCAAGACCCTACCTCGCAAAACCAAATCTTGGGGTTGGGGCTTTTCAAGGTAGGGTTTCTCTCTGGACCAGACTGACCTGGAATTCACTATGGAATCTCAGACTGGCCTCAACTCATGGCAATCCTCCTACTTCTGCCTCCTGCATGCTATTAAAGGTGCGCGCCATCACATCTGGCAGAGAGAGAAACAGAGAAGAAATAATGGGCTCACCAGGGCCTCCAGCTGCTACAAATATGGCTTTATATGACTGTCGGGAATCAAACCCAGGGCATTAGGCTTTGCAGGCAAGAGACTTAACCACTGAGCCATCTCTCCAGTCCATTAAGTAAATAAATATTTTTTTAAAAACCTGTGTTCCATACATGTTAACACACTCAACATACTCCTTCTAAAAGGGCACTTATTTGAATGTGATTTTCCAAAACTAATTTACTAATTTAGAAAGAGTATCCTTCAACATTTGATATTTAGTGGATCATGCTAAAAACATTTTCATAAAACTGGCAAAGTAATTCAACTGACCAACATAATGGTTTATATTTTTTCTGAACTGTTCTCAGCTTACAGCTCATGGGTATATTAGCTCTCCAACATTTGCATGCATCACCCTGATGTCTAACACGTGCTTTGTAACTGTCAAAAATGTGATAAAACTGTCAAAAGTGTATGAAGCAGCTGCAAAACTTGTGAAATAGTCAAAGATGTATTAGTTCCATGACAGTTGTGAGTTTTGCAGACTTTCAGCATTATGGAAAGTAAAACTCCACCCCAACATCTTTCTTTAAATTTACGTTATAGAAACTTCTTCCAAGAGGTCAATATTTACTAACCTGTTCTGTTCCTATGGTAAAAATGCTATACGTATTTTAGACATTTTCTTGGAATATGATATACTTTCACAATATGATTACTTTTCATAAACTGAATGCTCACAAACAGCCAGCACACAATCAAGCAAAACACAGTGAGCCCCTCAGACTCCTTCCAACAACTTCTAATAACTTCTAGAAGCTTCTAGAAAGCCCATCCCATGAATAATCACTATCCTGACTCCCCACAATCTAAATTAATTTGACCTGTTTTGATACTTCATACAAAAGGAGTCCTACAGTAAACTGATTTGTATCTGCCTGCTTTTCCCAACATCAGGTTTTATACACCATATTAATATGTCTATGGTAAAATGTTTATTCAAGCATCCAACAAATATTTTCTGAGCTCCTAATGTAGACCAGAAGCAAATGAATCATTTTTACAGATAACGTTTGAATGCCCATCTGTTTATACAAAATTAGTAAATAAATCTTTAGTTTATCAACATATCTTTCAAAGTTAATTACTTTGCCAAACTAAACTGCAGCAATTTGAAAACTAATCTAAAAATCATTATATTCATAAGGAAAAAAAACATTTATTTTCCTTTAAAAACAACTTTCATTTACACTAAAATTCTCACTGTTTGCTCAGTATTCTTACCATCTGCTCTCATGACATCTTGTGGTCTAAATAATTTATTTGTTTAGGTTTAAGAATCCACATTCTTTGCAGTAGTTATTTCCTCAGAGCAACTTGTTCTCCACAGCAGGTCATGATGTGGTTCAAAGGAAATACTAAATTCACATATGAGCCAGGCATGGTGGCACACACCTTTAATCTCAGCACTCAGGAGGCAGAGGTTGGAGGATCACCTTGAGTTTGAGACCAACCTGGGACTGCAGAGTGAGTTCCAGATCAGCCTGGGCTAGAATGAGACCCTACCTCAAAAAATTTTTAATTAATTAATTAATTAAAAAATAAAAATTCTCATATGAGTCCCAGTTTGGCTACAGTGTAATCTTAGGCCAAGTTCCTTAACTGCTTTGTGCTGCTTTCTTCATTTATAAGTGAGATAATAAATTTGCATGGTTTCTGCAATCTCTCCTTCAAAAACAATATTCTTTCATTTCAAGGAAGAACTCAATAATGTCCCAACTTGGCCACCTGCACCACCCTGAGTAGGGACACCAGAGCTGATCTTACTCCCCAGCCCCAGGCACTGAGTAGGGCCACCCAGTGTCCAGATGGTGGTGAATACTGGGAAGACCCAAGGCCCATGAGAATGAGAAGAAAAGAAAGGCAGCTGTGCAGATCCAGATAAGTCATCTCTATCACATCTTCCAGGGCCCAGAAAACATCACAGAGGAAGGGGCAGATTAACTATGAGCACTTCTCTCACTGCCAGCCTGAGAACCTCCTCCAGGAAGATGATGGTAGACACTGAGGAGACTCAAAACTCATTAAAGCAGAAAATTAGAGGCTGCTGAGAGCTCCGCATGAAAGGAGACTTATAACATGCCCTCTAGGGCTCAGGGAACATTGAGGAAGAGGGAACAAAAAAAATTAAGAACCACAGGGTGGGAAGGTTTATTATGAGTCATTCTCTACCCCCATACAGAGGTTAACTGGTTCATTCATGACCCTAGAGTGAATAGCTTCCCTGAGAGGGCCCTCAGTGGAATGGGGGTGGAAGAAAGGGAACATAAAACTATAAACCCAAGGGAATATGACCAATATGCAATATGATCATATAACAAAGTTCTCATTAAAAAAGAACCAAAGGGCTGAAGAGATGGCTTAGCAGTTAAGGCACTTGCCTGCAAAGCCAAAGGACTCAGGTTTGATTCCCCAGGACCCATGTAAGCTAGATGCATTGGCTGGAGGCGCTGGCATGCCCATTCTCTCTCTCTCTCTCTCTCTCTCTCTCTCCCCCTCTTTTTGTCTCTCTCTCAAATAAATAAATAAATATAGTTTTTAAGAGCCAGGCATGGTGGTGCATTCCTTTAATCCCAGCACTTGGAAGGCAGAGGTAGGAGAATCTCCCTGAGTTCAAGGCTACCCTGAGACTACATAGTGAATTCCAGGTCAGCCTGGGATATAGTGAGATCCTAGCCCCCCCCCAAAAAAAAGAAATTTAAAAAGAACTCAGTAAGAGAAGAGAACAAGACAAAAGGAAGCAAAAATTTAGGCTGGAGACTTAGCAGTTAAGGCACTTGCCTGAAAAAACACATTCTATTCTCCAGTACACAAGTAAAGCCAGATACACAAAGTAGCACATGTATCTGGAGTTTGTAGTGGTTAGAGGCCCTGACATGCCCACTCTTTCTGTATCTCTTCTATCTCTCTCTGTTTGCAAATAAATAAATAATATTTTTTAAAAGGAAGTAAAATTTCCAGTAATTTAAAATTGAAGAAGTATGGCAGCTCCCATGGACTGGAAACTAGTTCCTGTCCCAGTCTAGAGTCAGCCACCCCACTAACAGAGTGTTGCAGTTTCCTTCTCTTTGCTGGGATAAAACACCTGACCAAAAGCAGCTGATAGGAGGAAAATTGTTTGTTTTTAATTTTGGCTTACAGTTTCAAGGGGAAGATTCATGATGGGCAGGAGGAAGCATGGCATGAGTAGAGACTGCAAGTCATCTCTGCCACACCAGGTGGAAAATAGCAGCAAGAAAGTGAGGGTGCTGGCTATAACACCTTCAAGCCCAGTCCCAACAACACACCTCTTTCAGTAGGGGTCCACCTCCCAAACTTCCATCAGCTGGGGACCAGCCATTCAGAACACATGAGTTTATGGAGGACAATCGAGTCAAACCACCACATTGAATCTCTTCATTTTTCCTTTAAATGTTTGAATAAATGTTGGAAGAGAGCCCCTGAGGGTGTCATATGCTTCCCTTAGGGAGGCAGCTCTCCACCCATCCAAAGGCAATCATACAAATATATTTTCTTTCAGGCTAACACCTTTGCACTTGGAAGGGTGTTAGCCAGCTTTCCATCACTGTGACAAAATATCCAAGGTAATCAACATGTAAGGAAGGAAGGTTTCCTTTGGCTCACACCTTCAATCGCCTCACCTGTTGCTTCGGGCCTGTGTGAGCACAGCACTACAGAAGTGCCTGGAGAGGAGACTTCTCACCTCGTGACTGCCAAGAAGCCAGGAAGAGACTAGAATCCCCACATGCCTTCCCAGAGCTCTCTCCCAGGGACCTAACTTCCTCCCATGAGGATTGACCTCTTTCAGGTACCCCTACCTTCCAACAGTGCCATGGCCTAGGAAGGGGCCTTTGAGGGACATGCAAGAGCTCAACTATAGCAGGAGAGGGAAGGCTCCAAAACAGTTCCCACTTTTTAACTCATCACAGCGTTCTCCAAGGAAGAGCTGAGTGTGGACTGGGTGGCAATGCTAAGAAATGAGCATAATCCTGGGACACAAAACCAGCTCTGCTTGCCCAGAGAGAACCACGGGAGATGTTTGGTTTCTCCTTTTCCTGTAAAGCACTCGATGGATGATAAGGGCATGAGTAAGAACAAACTTAACACTTAACCCTTTAGACTTTAGTGTGCGCTGTCATTGCTATTGTTGTTTGGCACAGGGTCTCATGTGGCCCAGGCTGGCCTTGAAACTCACTAGGTAGCTGAGGCTGGTCTTGAACTGATCCTCCTGCCTCTATCTCCCCAGGACTGAGGTGACAGCCTTGTGCTACCATGCCCAGCTTTACTCATTAGAATTATTTATTTATTTATTTGAGAGTGACAGGCAGACACAGAGAGAGAGAGAATGGGCGTGCCAGGGCCTCCAGCCACTGCAAATGAACTCCAGACGCGTGCACCACCTTGTGCATCTGGCTTACGTGGGTCCTGGGAATCGAGTCTCGAACCAGGGTTCTTAGGCTTCACAGGCAAGTGCTTAACTGCTAAACCATTTCTCCAGCCCCCCTCATTAGAATTTTTAAGTCTAGTGGAGGACAGAGGAGGACAAAAGGAATGAGACAACAAAACAGAGGAAAGACTATCTTGAAAGAGGAGGGTCCTCGGTGGTAGGGACATGGAGAGGAGGGTAAGGGGAGATAGAACAAAAGAGGATAATGGGATGGAAACACATCAAACTATAACATGTTCAAACAATTTGTTAAATTTAAAATGGGAATCCTTAAGTCTAACCATAACTCCTAAAAAAAACTGGACTTAGGGGACAGGAGGGACATATGGGCTACACAGGTGACAAGTATCATTTTTTTCTGCATCCTTCTTCCTGTGCACCTCAAATGGGAGAGCTGGGGTATTCCTGGAGCTTAGGAAGTAGTTAATATGATGGGGGGTAGGGGGGTTGAGGATGTAGCTCAGAGGTAGAGTGCTGGCCTAGCTGAGCATGCACAAGGCCCTGGCCTCCATCCCAGCATGATGATAAATAAGTAAGTAAACTAAAATGAAGGCAGAAGTTCAGGGTTTTGGTAAACACACTAACAGGTTTCCTGGTGAAGCCTGGTCTCCATTTGGTGAGGTCTAAACTCACAACCTCATTTTGTGGACACTGAATGGGAAAAAGCAAGGACGGTCATAGGCCAGTTGTCTGGGGTCACTGTCACTGTCACACAGGGGAGGTGCCAAAGTTTAAGTCAGTGACCGTCCCCATCATACCTTGGGTTTATTTGAGGGAGAAATATATCAACACAGATTTTTTTTTTTTAGCCTCTGAAAAGTAAGTCACTACTTACGTAAAACAAACACCCTGGGCGGGGGGGGGGGGCTCCCCGTCCCAGACCTGCAGTGGAATTGAGGAAGGTGTTGACGCAACCCCGAGATCTCAATGACAGCGGCGCTCATGGGTGTGCAGAGGATCCAAAAAGGTGACAAGACACATTGCGTAATGAGCCGCCAGGGAAAAGAAAAGCGCTTTCTGAGGCTGCTTTTCTGCCCTGAGTCCTTGCCTCACTGCTTCTGTTGAGTCACAGCTGTGATCCTTGTTGGCACGGACCAAAAACAACATGAGTAAGTGCAGAAGGTGGCAGGGCTTTGGCCGGCGTCCACAGCCACACAGCAGCACCTTTCTGCGGAGTGGAAATGTAACATTTACCGTGTAAGAGAAAATCCCTCTCTAGCAGGTCCTGGTCAACGTTGTCTTGGGTTTGCCCGCAGCGTCCTTCTGGAGCTGGCCGGGGGCAGGCTGCTGAGGCACAAGACTCAGAATGCAGAGAATGTGCCTATCTTCGAGGGACGCGTCCCAGGCTGGACACGGCCTCGAATGGAGAAAGTGAAGCCGTCCAGTTCCTGGAGCGATGCAGACTGGGGCCACATCTGACTTCCATTAGAAAACATAAACCCTTTTCAGAACCGCTTCCCTGTCTGCCCCCCCACCCACAAATGGCACTACAGGGCACCTCACTTTTTCCAATCATACAGTGATATTTGGAAAGTTCCATTAAGAAAACTACAGAGAAGGAAAAAAGTACATAATAGGCATCTATCATTTTGTACATGAGGCCTGCTCAGTGATGGGATTTTCCCTCTCTCACACCAAAACAAAAACCACAAAAGGTCCTGTGCGTCGCATGAGTAATTTAAGGATCACAGTGGTAAGCCTGTTTTGTTCTAAACAAATGACTTCTCGACTCAAACATTTGCTGATGTAATCATTCAGCAAGGGTTCATTTTTGTCCTGATCTTTCCCTCGTTCACTCTTGTCATTTCCTCATTTTACTGTTTAGTCAGCCAGCGTTGATAACTTCCTGCCATGCTCTAGGCGCTGGAGATGCTGGACGGGTAACCTCAGACACTGCCCCTGCCCTCGTAGGGAATCCAGTAAACAAGCCTGGTGGGAATCAAAGAATCACGAAATAAGTTTGACAATCATTTTAGCTTCCACATGTAAATGAAAACATGCGGTATTTAGCATAGCGACCTCCAGCTCCATCCATGTTGCCATAAACGACAGGATTGCATCCTTTCATTAATTTTCATTGTTTGCTGTTTGAGACAAAGTCCTACCACATTACCCAACTGTCTTTGTAAAAGCTCTTGGATGCTGGAATCACAGGTGTGCAGCACCATACCCAGCTTGATTTTATTACGTGTATGGATAAATAAGATTCCATTGTATATGAATACACTTTATCCATTTATCTATTGATGGACATCTTGATTGGCCCAATATCTTGCTATTACAAAGAAATTGCTGGGGCTGAAGAGATTGTCTAGTGGTTAAGGCGCTTGGTTGCAAAGCCTAAGGATCCAGGTTCAATTCCCCAGTATCCATGTAAAGCCAGTTGCATGAGATGGTGCATGCATCTGGAGTTCGTTTGCAGTGGCTGGAGGCCCTGCTGAGCCCATTCTCTCATTCTCTCTCTCTCTGTCTTAAATAAATAAATAAATATTAAATATTTAAAGAAATTTCTGGGTTGGAGAGATGGCTTATCAGTTGAATTGCTTGCCTTCAAAGCCAAAGGACCCGGGTTCAAATCCCCAGGACCCATGTAAGCCAGATGCACAAGGTGGCACATGCATCTGGAGTTCATTTCAATGTGGCTGGAGGCCCTGGCACACCCATTTCCTCTTTCTCTCTCTCTGTCTCTGTAGTAAATAAAATAAAAAAATTAAAAAAAGAAATTGCTGCACTGAGTATGATGGTGTCCTAGCATTTAGGAGGCTGAGGCAGAAGGAGTAAGAGTGGGAAGTCAACCTGGGTTGCAAAGTGAGATCTCAAAAAGAAAAGAAAAAAAGGAAGAATAAAGAAATGAATTATTTTAGATCTGATCCCTGCCCATTGTCTCAAAATTATCACACTATCCCACAAAAATGTTTAATTAGTGTGTATCAGCTAATTTCACTTCCAGTTTTTACAAAACAACTGAGGTAAGTGATGCAACGGGACCTCACACTTTCTAGAAAATTCTGTATAGAGGGTTGGACTTCATCAAGGAGATTTAGAAAGACATTGCTAAGTAGGATTTGAGGGAAGACCTACAGAGAGAGGTAGAGTTGCCCATGAAATGGAATGTGTGTGTTTGAGATTCTTAATAAAGCACTCAGTATGGGATCCATGGTCATTATCACAACTGTCATTAGAAGCAGCTCTCCGGCTCAATGGCTACAGCACTGACCGCTCAAACTGGAGAACTGACTTCAAGTTTGATCCCCCGACACGTAAAGAGCTGGAAGCCATGTTTGGAGAGGGTTTCCGTAATCCCAGCAAGCTGATGCTGACAGCGAGGTGGGAGGCGGAGACAAAATTTCCCGGAAGCTGTTGGTGAGCACGGCAAAGGTGGGAAGAGTAAGAACCCCTGCCCAAGTGAGATGGACGGGCCAGGACCAAGCCGGACGTTGTCCTCTGACCTCCCCATGCACACGCACGCACACGCACATGTGCATACATGCAAGCACGCACACACACAGAACACACACACACATACACGAACATGCACACAGAACACATGCATGCATGCATGCACACACATGCACACACGCACATGAACATGCACACACAACATACATACACGAACATGCACACAAACATGCACACACATGCACACGGAACACACACATGCACACTCACATGCACACATGAGCACACACACACACACATTCACACATTAAATTTAAATTTAAAAAAAAGAACCACAGTCCCTGTGAGCTTTGCCTTGAATGGCCTGGAAGTTAACTCATGTCACATAGTCCACAGGGAAATCAAGTCCAAAACCCAATCAGTAGCTGTGACTTATGGTAGATTACTACACTCGGGGACATGTTAGTATTCTCATGGGACCTAGGTACCATTGCCTCCCCAGCCCCTTCCTCTGTAAAGACGGACAAGGGACGGGGGTGGTGGCGCACACCTTTAATCTCAGCACTTGGGAGGCAGAGGTAGGAGGATCGCCACGGGTGTGAGGCTGGCCTGAGACTACATAGTACATTCCAAGTCACCCTGGACTAGAGTGAAACCCTACCTCAAAAAAAATAACTAAATAAATAAATAAAAGAAAGGAAGGAAGGAAGGGAGGGAGGGAGGAAAAAAAATAAGAAAATAAAAATAAATACAAAGCTATATACTTGTACATAATAATATATATTTTTAAAAAGAATTACTCATTTCACAAATGCCACTGAGCCCCTACTAAGGGTACATTTCTATGAGTGAGAGTGAAAATTTACCTCAAAGATGCCTCTGCTCTGCGAGCTCTCTGGGTAATGGGGAGGCGAGATGGAGACGTCCACATTGTGTGAGGTTCACGTTAAGTCCATGACAAAGGTGTGTGAACTGCACACACATGCTCACACATACACCTCTTAGTGCACACACTGGATTCTCAAGTCCCTTATAGAAACCCGGGCAGTGTTTCCATAGCACCTATGCAGTCTTCCTGCACTTTCAGTCATCTCTAGACGGCACTTCCTAAATGCTACGCAAACAGTTGCTACACCGTAGTCCTTAGGGAATAATGACAAGAAAACAAGGTCCGGACATGTGCAGGAAGTATGGAACTTTTTTCTTCAATGTTTTCTGGTTCAATCTGCAAAGCAGAATCTACAGGAGCGAGGTAGGACTTATTTTACAACTTTTCAGAACGAAGACAAGCACGTTATTTTATATACTAAGACAAATCTATGACCTAAAGTTTAAATTATAAGTTTTAAAAAATTAAATTTAAAAAGTTTTAGTTAGAGTGGGAGAGGTGCGAGTGTCATGACTCACACGTGGAGGTGGGAGGACGACCTCCGGGGCTTCATCCTCTTCCTTCTCTGAGACAAGGTCTCTCATGGCTTTGCTGTTGCGCCAAACTAGCTGACCCCTAAGCTTCTGGGTTCTCCTGGCTCTGCTTCCGTTGCCATAGGCACTTTGGGACTGCAGACACGTGTCACTCTGTGTCTGGCTTTACATGGGTGCTGGAGAGTTGAACTCAGGCCTGCAGGCTTACAAGCAAGCACCTTTGCCCACTGAACAGGTATCCAGCAAACCTGCTTCTCACTGCCCATGGCCATTTCCAAAACACAAGACCGTGTTGCAAACTCAATGACCCTCTCTTTCCTGCATTTCTTATACTCCACAATACCAGTAGAGTGCCAATTTGTTAATCCAGGGGGGAATAAAGCAGACTTTGAAGAACAGGACACTCCTTGAGCACTCAGGCCCCTTCAAAAGAGTCTACATTCTTCCTGTTGCCCCAGTGCAGGTCAGCTGGCCCAATCTCAAAGGTTGTAATCTCTCAATTTCAGCTGAATAGGCAGCACTTCACCCAAAGATATTTCTTTCTGTGCCATATCCCTCTGCTCACACCAGTTCATTTCTACACAAAGCAACCCTGCACAGCTTCTCAGGACATGGGCATAGCAGCAAGCTTCTCACACAAACTGCTAGCCCAGTCCAGGCAAAGCTCTTTCTCACCCTCATAAGCCAAATCTCACAGTCCATAGTTCTTACTGCATTCAGATCTTTCAATTCTGACCAGAATAGTCCATCAGTCTATACTTACAGCACTGCAAGGTGTCTCTTAGGCCAAGGTTTCAAATCTTTCCACATTCCTCTTGAAAATCAGCTCCAAAAGGCCAAAGCCACACAGTCAGGTATCTAGCAGCAATCTCACTCCTCGGTACCACTTTACTGTTGCAGTCAGGTCTGCATTGCTGGTAGAAATCACCCAACCAAGAGCAGCTTGTGGGGAAAAAAAAGAGGTTTATTTTGGCTTGCAGGCTTGAGGGGGAAGCTCCAGGATGGCAGGGAAAAACAACAACATGAGCAGAGGATGAACATCACCCCCTGGCCAACATAAGGTGGGCCATAGCAACAGGACAGTGTGCCAAACACTGGCATGGGGACACTGGCTATAACACCCATAAGCCTGCCCCAACAATACACTGCCTCTAGGAAGCGTTAATTTCCAATTGCCATCAGCTAGGGAACCTAGCATCCAGAACACCTAGGTTTACGGGGGACACGTGACTCAAACCACCACAGATCCTAATCCCTTTCTGTGTCTTTGTTGCCTCATAGCTGCCATGAGGTGAGCGTCCCTCCCTGTAACATATGCTCCCACGGTGATGTGTCGGGCCACACAATCCCAAAGCAACAGGGACAAGCAGACATGGACTGAGGCCTCTGAAGCCAAGAGCCAAAATCAACCTTTCCTTTTCAAAATTTCGTTACTTCAGATATCCTTCCAGTCTTGGGAAGCTGAATAACACAATAGGAAACTGGAAACAAAATAGTCACCTTACTGGGCCTCACTGTATTCATCCACAAGATGGGGATACAAGTACCCCCTAGAGCATGGCTTGAGTTGAAATAACATCATGAGTATGAAGAAAGAGTTTTGTCCAATCCAAGGTGTTGTAAGAAAGTTACTATATTGCCATCACTATCCTAAAAGAGCATCCAAACCAATACGTTTTCAGCTTAGGTGTGACAATGCCAGCCACTCATCCCACCTCTTTGGTGTCTTCCATCTTTTCCTCTGCTTCTCTCAAGTTGCTCTGGTTTTTAGTAATGCTTCCTTAAGGATGTCCTGTCATAAACTCATTTGTCTTGAATGCTTGGGCCCAGCTGGTGGCAATTTGGGAGGTGAGGTCTTTTTGGAGGAGGTATGTTTCCGGGGGGGTCAATTTAAGGGTGTTATGTCTGGCTCCCCCTTACCAGAGTTCAGCTCACTCTCTTGCTGCTGTTTCTACCTGTGTGACAAGGTGATTCTAGCCTCTACCATCTTTACCTGCATCATGAAGTTTCCGCTTGAGACTGTGAGACAAAATGAAAACCTTTCTCCCGTCACCTGCTTTTGACTGGGTGCTTTGTATCAGCAACAAGAGGGAACCTACAAGAAAAACAGAAAATTGGTACCAGGAGTGGGGTCATTACTTCTGGAAACCTGACTGCATGGTTTTTTATCATTTGAAACTGATTTGAGGGAGGAATATGAAAGCATTTGAAACCTTGAACTAAGAGATGTCTTCTAATGCAATAAGCAGAGTTTGATGGACCATTCTGATGAGAACTCGAAGACATAAATGCATAAAGAACTGTGGACTGTGTAGGCTCAGCTTATGAGAGAAGAAGAACTTTGCCAAGACTGGGCTACAGGAAGTTTATATGTGAATCTGGCTATGCTCTTTCATGTCTTGAGAATTTAATAAGCAAAGCTAAACTTAAAAGTGATGGACTGGTGTGAGCAGAAGGATATGGCACAGGAAGAAATTAAAGTTTTGGGCTGAAGACTACAGACTCATTCAGCTACAATTGTTTGAAAGATTACAACCATTGAGAGTGGGCCAGCTGTTCTGCATTGGGACAATAGGATGAACACTGACTCTTTTGAGTCTGAAAGAAAAATGTTGAAGGAGTTTTCTTGCTCTTCAAAACTGGTTCTCCTTTCCCTCTGAATTAACAAATTTGTAGCCTATCTGGTACTGTTTATGGAAGTAAAAATGTAGGAAAGAAAGAGTCATTGGATTTGCAATGTGGTTTGCTTGGAGATAGCCACTGGGCAATGTGAGGCAGGGTTGTTAATAGTCCCTGCATAGAGGCCTGGTGGGGCCATAGCCTGGAACTGTAGGTTCCCATGGAGACCCCAGGATATTAGAGATGCCAGGACTGTAGAATGTCCACCAAGGAGAAC
This sequence comes from Dipus sagitta, assembly GCA_036346955.1. NCBI lineage: Eukaryota > Metazoa > Chordata > Mammalia > Rodentia > Dipodidae > Dipus > Dipus sagitta. The sequence goes on from CM070786.1 coordinate 63,818,952, forward strand.
TATAGATTTGGGGTGGAATTTTCCCCAGGCTGTGGGCAGCCCAGCTGGAGAGGCAGAATTTGGACTCCAAAGATATTGTTCTGGGTCCTACATATCAAATATGGAGCTGAAGAATTTATCATTTGCTGTGTTTGTTTTACATCTTATATTGGTACAATCTTTTCTTGCTATGCCCATTGCCATCTTTTGCAGTAGGAATATTTACTCTATGCCAGTATGTGTATTTAACTTGGGTTTTAATTTTATAGGCTTACAATTAGGAGAGTGTCTTGAGTCTCATATGAGATTTTGGACTGAACTTTTGAACAGTGTTGGGATTGATTAAAACTAACTATGGGGACTTTTATGGGAAAGTGTGAACACAGTCCCCCACTACCACAAGTTATGCAGTTGAGTCTCCCACATCTGGGGAAATTGCAGGGGCACATGTGGAGTGCAATGAATAAGCCTCGCTGTGGGAAAATCACCTTCATGACCATGGCATCTCCCTGCCAGGTAAGTATGTATGGGGACTTTTAAAGTTGGACTGAATGCATTTTTATAACTTGAGATGGTCATGAGTCTGTGGTAGACAGGGTAGAATGTGGTGGTTTGAATCAGATGTCCCTCATAAAGTCATGTGCTTTGAATACTTGACCCAAACCTGGTAGCAATTTGGAAGGTAGAGCCTTGCTGGAGGAGGTGTGTTTATGGGCAGACTTATGGATATTATATACTGCTCCCCCTTGCCAGCACTGGGTTCACTCTCTTGCTGCTATTTTCCACGTGCTGTGGCAAGGAAGTGATGTCCAACCTCTGCTCATGCCATGCTTTCCCCTGGCATCATAAAGCTTCCCCTGAAGACTGTAGGCCAAAATAAACTCCTCCCATCAGCTGTTTTTGGTTGGGTGCTTTGTCCCAGCAACAAGAAAGTAGTTATAATAGAGGTCTACTTTGGGGTTTATCCATGCTCATCACCCTTCAATTTGGTTAACCCAAGCCTCTTTCTTGACACATCCTTTGATAGCCCTAACCCTATACTATTTGCCAGCCTGAGGTCTCTTAAAACGACCTTTCTCCATGGAACATTTGAAGTCACTGGACAATGTGAGGCTCTCTTGAAGTTTCCCCCTCTCAAACAGACCTTGTAGAATATACACACAGGCTTCCTGCCTATTTATAAGGCCACGGTTCCAGGTTTAGGAGGAAGTTGTGAAACAGAAAAGAAAAAAGAAAAAAAAGGTATGTTTTATCCTCAAAGATAAGATTGAAATGGCCCCTCCCATCATGCAATGGACAGTTTCAGACTCACAAGACTCACCTCTGACTTTTCTCTCAGACTTCAGACACCGCCACCCCAAGGTGGTGACTCACCCTCCCAGAGGAAAGGGTGAGGCCCCTTAACGTAAACAAGAGTAGCACCTGAGCCTGAGAGCCTTGGGAATGTGCTGTCCTGGAAAAGAGGCTCCCAGCTGCCGTGAAGGTCACCAGTGTGGAGATTGGCGTTTGAAAGAGATCATTGTGGACTGCCTCATTAACATTGCTGGCATTTGCCTCAGACACTACAAAAGCTGGCCTGTGGTTCAGCAAATACCTTCTTCCGGTTTTACGGCTGTACAGGGAGATTTCCTCAAGTTTCCACTGCAACCATTTGCCCGTGCCATCTGCTTCCTCCCCTCCAAACATGTCCTCGTCCACATTCCAGACCTGCACACTGCTGTAGGGAGCTATGGGGCGATTGACAGAAGACCTCTCACCATCAACCACATTCCAGTTCCAGGAAGATTCTTAAAGGACAGCCACCATTATCCACAGCTCAAAGCCTCTCTTCTGAGGGTGCCCTGGGGGCTTGGGGAAGTGGTCAGCCTCAGTTCTCAGTAGTCAAGCACCCCTCCCTCACCCCACAAGGGGGTCTAGCAGTCTTATTTCATTTCGATGCTTTGCCCACTTCAGTATGGACACCAGACTTAAGACATCCAAATAGATTTCCCCCAGGAATGAAGACAGAAATCAGAGATTTCCAGACAGTGGGCAAGGGGAGCAGCGGCAAGAGAGGGGGGTACAGGGAAGAGATAAGGAAGAGGGGAGAGGAAATAGGGACAGGAGGGAAAAGAGGGGTGAAGGAAGAAAGAAGAAGGAAAGGGAAGGGAGACACAGAAGTAGAGAGAACAGAGAGGGAAGGAGAATAGAAAGATGAGAGGGGCCTGGTGTGGTGGTGCACGCCTTTAATCCTAGCACTCGGGAGGCAGAGGTAGGAGGATGTCCATGAGTTCGAGGCCACCCTGAGACTACATAGTTAATTCCAAATTGCAGGTCAGCCTGGACCAGAGAGAGACTCTACCTCGAAAAACCAAAGAGAAAGAGAGGGAGGAGAGCGGGAAGAGCTGAGGCTCCTCCTTCATGACCTCCACCCTTCCCTACGTCCTGCAACTTCTGTGGGCTCCATGCAACCCTGTATCTGTGAATGAACTCCCATTGTTTGTTTCTTTTTTAAGCTACTTCATGCTGATTTCTGATATTTACATCTCTAGTAGACATTGAGTCATTCTTATACCTATTTTCCCTCTCTCAGCAACTACGTCCAGTCTGTCCGGCTAACCCACTAACCACATCTCCTCTTTGGGAAATAGCACCTGTGAGTCGTGCTTAAGTCAATCAGGATAACCTGGTCTTCTGACCACAGCTGAACGTTCACGATGGACCCATCAGCCACTGAAGCCAGTGAGGTGTAAGGAGAGATCTGAGGAGCTCTTTCGGAAGCTTCCAGAACAGTACCCTCACACACTTCTTGGGTCCAAGAAGAAGCATGTTGACAGCTATACTTTAACCACAAAGAGATAACACCATAGAAGAATAAATGGAAAGTGGGGAAATGTCTTGGAATTTAGCATTAAACTGCCAAATCAAACCGTGCTTCAAGCCCACCTGCCTCAGACTCTCCAGTAAATCCCTTGAATCAAACATCTTAACTATGATTCCAGAGACATGACTCTAATATGTGTGCTTCCAGCGGCAACCATCCCAGAATACTTTAGTATGTTCTGAGAGAACGAAAATAATACAGGAAACGAGTCCTTGATTGGAAAATGGGAAGCTTCCAAGATATTAGTCCTTTCTGTTACTATCGCTGTGGAACCTCCAGCACATGGTGCGTCAAGACCAGTCATTCGTCCATAGAACAAGAAGGGATCCCCCCCCTCAACACTAACGTCCTATGACTTTTTGTTTTTTGTTTTTTGGGTTTTTTTTTTTTTTTTTTTTTTTTTTTTTTTTTTGGTTTTTCAAGGTAAGGTCTTGATCTAGTCCAGGCTCACCCAGAATTCACTCTGTAGTCTCAGGGTGGCCTCGAACTCACAAAGATCCTCCTACCTCTGCCTCCCAAGTGCTGGGATTAGAGGAGTGCACCACCACACCTGGCAATTTTTATTTTTGTCAGCCCTGAGTGCCACCAACATTTATCTAAACCCATAGGCATAGCTTATAATTATGTATCTTAATTCTATGAACGTCCCAACTTAAAACCCAAGGAAAACACTAGTAAAAATAAAATTGTTTCATTTGCACAAAAATTCTCATGTGAGTTAAGAGACTCAGCATTGGAATAATGACAGTGAAAGGTGGAGAAGTCGAAATGAGGAACGAACTTGAAGTGTCTGTGGCTTAGCCCTGTTTATAAAAGCCAAGTGTTTGTGAGTGTTTCTGAGTTAAATAGCCAAGAACCCATAGTGTGGTGGCCCTGCTGGTCCCACCCAGCTACAGGACATCCTTCACTTGAGCTCTGTGGTTGTGGCTGACTCTAACAATGGAATGAGACTGGCCCACCAGGCCTTGTAAGAGGATCTCAGGGTACAATCTTGAATCTAGGCTTTGAGTTAGCTGGAGAACATACAGACCTCTTCAAAGTTAGTATCTGTTGTCGATATTATTTTCCAAGAGAATTTTTTTAATTGTTAGAGATTGTTTTGTTTTTCCCATTTGTGGCTTGGTTACTAAGAAAATAAAACCTGCCCCAACCCTGAAACTCAGCACAGAGGCTCCCGGTTCTCTCAATGGAAAGAATAATAAAAACAAAAACCAGTATAATTGACTTCCACCACAAAGAGTGCATACAAGATTGTGTGTGTGCACACGCTCTCACGTGCACACGCAAGCTCCCACACGTTCATAAGGATGTTGGACCCCATCTCACAGGCATCAAGTGGGACTAGACTTGCCGTGTGGACTTACTTTTACTAGAAATTTCCAAATATTCGTGTTTCAAGTGGGCTTTGGTTGCATAGTCTTCAAGAAAGAGACCTCTTCTCCCAATAGTTTTAAAGTTCCTTCAAGCCTCAAATCAAAAGAAAAAAGCAGGGATAGTCAGTCCATAGATCACCACTGGATTACATCCCAAGAATGGATTCTATGACAGGATCAGCATATCTGGCCAAGTTTAAAACTGATGTCTTCCCACTCTAGAGAAAAATAACACCGTAGAAAAATATAGATTGTGAAAGAACAGTATGGTATGCATTTACCAAATGCCTTCAAGTTATCATTTTTAAAAAAGCTATGGCTAATTGGGTTAGCTAAAAAAATAATATTTTGACAAAATATATGTCATGCCTCTCTCAACTTTCAGACTCCAAATATAAGACATAGAAATCAGAGTTCCATAAGTCTAACCTAAATCTCTCACTGTTACTTGGCATACCTATCCTTAGTTATATAGGACACTGATCTGAAATATAACTGTTTCCCACTGACACCACGGTATTTGATACTGCATAGTTTTATTTACACATAAATTTCAAAGCCAAGCACAAACACTCAAGTATCAGTGCTGAAGGAGAAAGGGGCCAGATGAGGCTTCTGGAGGGGTCTACCGTCCCTCTGCGTGGGCTGAGTTAAGCCATGATAGGTGAAATAGATCAGCAATCTCTGTGTACTCTATTCATTTATACTGTATACATCAGTGTATAAGGAGCTGCGCTGGAGAGATTTCTCAATGGTTAAGGCGCTTGCCCACAAAGCCTAGGGACCCGAGTTCAAGTACCAAGTACCCATGTGGAGCCAGAGGCACAAAGTGGTGCATGCATCTGGAATCCCGTTTGCAGTGGCTTGAGGCCCTGAAGTGCCTGCCCATTCCCCCCTCTCTTACTCTCCTTGCAAATGAATAAATAAATAATTTCTTGAAGATTTTAATAAAAGAGAAGTTATCAGCCAGCTCTGATGATCAGGCAACCACATTGTTAATCATGTAATAAGCATTTAAATGTAAACTGACAGCAGAACTTCTAAATCTCCAGGGAAGAGAAAGTACTTGGTTAATTGTGCAATTTTTGTTTGTTATTGTTTTTGATTTTTCGAGGTAGGGTCTCACTCTAGCTCAGGAATTCATTATGTAGTCTCAGGGTGGCCTCAAACTCACAGCAATTCTCCTACCTCTGCCTCCAGAGTGCTTGCATTAAAGGTGTGCGCCACCATGCACAGCTCTAATTGTGCAAGTTTTTAAATAAGTGGGGCTGAAACGTCTTTATATAAAAAAGTTTATTTTATTTTTACTTATCTAAAGAGAGAGAAAGGGAGATAGATAGATAAATAGAGAGAGAGAGAATGGGCACACCAGGGCCTCCAGCTGCTGCCAATGAACTCCAGATGTGTGCCCCACCATGTGCATATGGCTTGTGTGAGTACTTTGAACCTGGGTCCTTAGGCTTCACAGGCAAGTGCCTTAACTACTAAGCAATCTCTCCAACCCTACAAAAAAATTAATGTTATTTATTATTTATTTGCAAACAGAGAGAGAGGGAGGGAATGGGCACACTAGGGCTTCCCACCACTGCAAAGGAACTCCAGATGCATGTGCATCTGGCTTTACATGGGTACTGGGGAATTGATTTCAGACTGTGGCAAGTGCCTTTAACCACTGAGCTATCTCCCAGCCCTATTTTTTTCTAAGTAAATAAACCCTGCAAAAAAAGTTAAGCTTGAGAAAGAATTGCTTTGGGATGCTCAGAAGTGTTTGCTTGTTCATGAATGGATGAGGCCTGCTCTGTCCACTGTGCACAGCTAGGTATGAACAGCCACAGGGGCTACTTAAATTTAAGTTAATTAAAACTAAATAACGGGCTGGAGAGATTGCTCAGTGGTTAAGGTGCTTGCCTACAAAGACTAACAACCCAAGTTTGATTCTCCAGTACCCATGTAAATCCAGATGCACAAAGTGCATACGTCTGGAGTTTGTTTGCAGCAGCTGGAGGCCCTGGCAAGCCCATTCTCTCTGTCTTTCTTCTCTATCTCTCTCTCTCTGCTTGCAAATATATGAATAAAAAAAAAAAACCTAAATGTAGACTGAAAGAATGGCCCAGTCATTAAGGGTTCTTGCCACTTAAGCATGAGGGCCTTTTTGCCAGATTGTCAAGTTAGAAATCACCAAGTTCAACTACCCACATTAAAAATCTGGGCAAGGCTAGGCACATCTGTAACCCCAATGGGCAGAAGTGGCACCAGAGAATCACTGGGCTCACAGATGGACAGCAACTTCAAGTTGAGGGAGAGACCCCCATCACAAGGAAAGAATACTCAGATGGCCAATAAGAGGAGAGCCCAGGCTGAGTACATGGCTCAGAGGTTAAAGGTGATTGCTTTCAAAGCCTGTTGGCTGAGTTCAATCCCCAAGCCACCCATATAAACTAGATGCAAAAGGTGGCTCAAGCCAGGTGTGGTGGTACACACCTTTAATCCCAGCACTTGGGGGACAGAGGCAGAAGTAGGAGGATCACCATGTATTCCAGGTCAGTCTGGGCTAATAAGACCCTACCTCAAAAAAAAAAAAAAGTGGCTCAAGCATCTAGCATTCCTTTGTGTGCAAGAGGTTGTGGGTCACATGTGTATACACACACACACACACATATAGAGGTGCAAATAAATAAATAAAGGACACCCAACATTCTCCTCTGGCTTCCACACTCACACTCATGGGGCATATGCAGCTGCACACACACACACACACACACACACACGCACAACTAAATGAAATCCAAAATTCAGGTCTTTGGTTGTGCTAGCTACAGTGCTGAGCTCCACAAACAGTTTAGGCACACCCCTGTAATCCCAGCATTCAAGAGACTGAGGCAGGACAATCAAGCTTAAGGCCAGCCTCAGCTAAACAGTGAGACCCTGTCCCATGAAGCAAAACTGAGCTCCAATTCTTTAGGACATGCAAATTATACAGTTAAAACAAATATAGCAAAGATAAGCCAAGATTGTTAGAAAAAGAAGAGATATACTAGGAGCTCACGCTATAAAATTGAGCACCAAACCTTGTTCTAACCTTGTTTAACCAAAGCGGAAAACAAGACATTCAGTGAATGCTATAGCTCTCCTTAGGCAGAAGGAGGTCCACGCTTTTATTTGGCAAAACATACTGTTTTCTGGCAGTACTATCTTTAAATAAAATACTATGGGAAGTTTATAGAAGTCGAGTATCCCTAATCCAAAATCTCAAATCCTGGAGTCAACTGGTAGAGTCAATGCAAATACTTTAAACTCTTAAAAAGCTCTGAAAACTAAAACATTTCTGATCCAAAGCATTTCAAGAAAAGGAACACTCAAGATAAACTAGTGTGACTGTGGGTGGCCTCACCTCACCCTAAGCGTCCCTTGAAGCTGGCTTGTCATTTTGTCACTTCGTCAGCAAAAATCATGGCAAGTGGTATGGATTTGCCAGAAGTTTCTGTGAGATGACGGGAAGGACTTTATCTACAGCTTAGTTCAAAAGCCCACCCAGCTTCATGTTGGAGACCTCTGCCTTCATCTATCCTGAGGCCTCATCACCAGTCTGTCAACCAGGTTTTGTCCTCTTGCCTTCTACTGCTCCCTGCTCACAGCCTCTAAACCTCCAAACAACTCAGGCCTGCTCTCTCCCACATCACTGCGTAGGGTGAAAGCTCAACAAGAGTCAAATGTCCTTCAACAATAACTCCTGAAGCCAATGTCACTTCATAGGAGCTTCAAGTGAACTGGACACATAGAAAATCCTGAGCTGCCATTTTTTAAAATAAGTTTTATTTATTTATTTATTTGCAAGCAGAGAGAGACAGAGAGGGGGGGGGGAGAGAGAGAGAAAGAACGGGCACGCCAGGGCCTCAGCCACTGAAAACGAACTCCAGACCCATGTGCCCCTTGTACATCTAGCTTACGTGGGTCCTGGGGGACTGAACCTGGGTCCTTTGGCTTCGCAGGCAAATGCCTTAACCCTTAAGCCATCTCTCCAGCCCCTGAGCTGCCATTTTTAATCATGCCTTTAAATGCAATTGTGAAGATAGTCAGTGGTAAAACTTTAAGATGATTGGCATTAAGTTAGAATTTAGTCAAAGCAATTCTTTGGAAAATTAAACTAGTTGAGTCCAGTCATTTTGGTTTCTACTAAACTTTCTAACAGCTGAGAAAAACAAACAGAACTCATGGGTTGCAGTCACCTTCACGTGGCAGGGACAACACACCCTACCAAAAATAGCTGATGGGAAACAAGGGTTTATCTTGGCTCATAGTCTTGAGAGGAAGCTTCATGACGGCAGGGGAAAGCATGGCCCGAGCTGAGCCTACACACCACTTCCTTTCCATAAGAGATGGAAAATAACAGCAGAAGAGTGAGCCAAGCTCTGGCAAGGGGAAGCTGGCTATAATACCCCAAAGCCCACCCCCAGCAAGGTTCTCCACCCCCCCAAACTGCCACCATCTGGGGACCATACATTCAAAACACATGAGTCTATGGGGGAACATCTGATTCAAGCCACCACCCCAAGTAAACATGTGTATTAGTTTCCCCATTGCTGTGACCAAACACCCGACCAGAAGCACCTTAAGGGAGTTAGGTTTCAGGGGATGGAGTTCATTATGACGGGGAGGACCAGGTGTGAGAGCGCGAGGTGGCTGGTCACGCCGCAACCACGGTCAGGAAGCAGAGAGCAAATGGGAAGGGGGGCCAGGCTATAAATGCTCGTGGACCAGCCCCAAGTGATCCATTTTCTCCAGAAAAGCTCTACCTCCTCAGTGTTCTACAACCTTTCAAAATGGCTCAGATCTCTCTTCCTTTCCTTACAAAGCCACTAACGTCATGATGGGGCTCCACTCTCAGGACCTCATCTAACCCTAATTGCCTCCAAAAGGTGCTGCTTCAAGAGACTACTGATACATGAATTTAATAATTCTACTTCCCATGCTTGAACTGTTGAAGGGGGCCACATTCAATCGACAGCAGTGGTATACTATGATTCCACCACAGAGGCCAGTGAAGAGAGGGGACACAGTGTCCTTGTTCAGAGCTCTGGTCTCTGCTGTGAGTTACAGTCCTGGCTGCTGTCTTTAGCAGTCTCCATTTAGACCCCCCGGAAGCATGTTCACTCCACGCTCAGCTCCAGCAGCCGTCTACAGTCACGATGGACTCCCGTGTGGCCAGGGCAGCACTAGAACACTGCATTTCCTCGGAGGCACCAGACGGCCAGCATCTCTCTCTGAGCAGAGGGCCACCGTGTTGTCTCTGGGGCCTTCTTGCTTCCTCTCTGGCCGTCTTGGAGCCAGCAGGGACAGGCCTTCAGCTCTCTGTCAAGCTGTCATCCCCTGCCCGACTGGATATTTGACCAACGCAGAGTCCATACACCATGTCACAGAATTTCTGAATGTTTCCAGACTTGAAAACTGTACCAATTTCAGAGTACTTTCCACAAACATTTTAGGGTCCAAAAAATGTGTAAGTGGGTGACTTATAACAAATACCCTATTTTGTAGGGTTTGTGCTCTTCTGTGCATGTAGGTATGTGTGAGATGGACATGGCGTGGCGTGGTGCATAGGTCCCATCATACAACGTAGTATGTAAAGCTAGAAAAAACTTCAAGTGTGTCATTTTGAGAGCAACTGTCTAGGAGAATGTAACAACCAGAAACCAAACTTTCCTGCCCACTCTAGAAGCTTCACCTCGGGGCGTTCTGAGGACTTAGAAAGCCGCTCTAGAGGCAAAGTTACCCACCGCAAGGGGACCACACATAACTATGTTGTAGTGAACGCTGTATTTCCAATTAAGCAAAATGCCACAAATGGGAAATTCTGAGAGCCAAGGAGGGAAAAAAAAAAAACCCTCCAAATTTCATTAAACAGCAGTTGAAAACAAAACTGACTTAACTTTGACATCTGTGCTTACATGTGTGTGGAGATGTGCAAACGCCTGAGAGTGAAGCATGGGGAGCCGTGGCTTATTCTGAAAAAGGGCAGCTCATAAAAAAGGTTACAAAAAAAAAAAAAAAAAAAGAAAGAAAGAAGGAGAAAGAGAGAGAGAGAGAAAGTATATGATCAAAATTCAAATGCAGAGGCTTCACCAAAGCTAGGCAAAAGAAAAACATATGAAGAAAGCAGCAAGATGAAGGGGTGAAGGGAGGGATCAATTGTCTGAAAACAAATCTGGGAGGGAAGGAGGGAGTCCACTAAACAGACCACGGTGGGGCTGGGGAGGAGCGCTGAGCCAGCAGTGAGCAGGAGCTGGCCTCCCGTGGTAATCTCCCTCGCTAAACTGCCCACCACGCTGCTGTGCGGGTCCCCAGCTTCTCTACCCGGCAGTGCTGGGCTGTTCTTACATCCTCGCTACACACATGTTTCTGGGGCTGTTATAGCAGGAAGGCCTGCAAAATGCTACAGGTTCTTCTTTTTTTTTTTTTTTTTAAACAAACATAGAAACAGGGAGGTACGTTTAAAAGGAGTAAACATGAGGTGGAAATCTCCGTGGCATTCCCCCTAAGAAGGAACTGTGAAGGATGCATATAGCAACCCCTTTGCCAAGAAAACAAAATTGAAAAACCAATTAAGGCAACAGTGACAAGGAGAGGAGGTCCTGGCTTCCTCATTTCCACCCCTGCCTCGTGTCCTGTGGGAAGCGGGGAAAGGATGGTGGGTAACCACACCCTTCCGAGCCCTCGCATCCAGACACGTACAGACCTGCTGCTAGACAGCTAAAGAAAAAAAAAAAGTGGCATTAGGAGATGGGCCAGGAGGAAAGCCAGACTCCCTACCGTGGGCTGTGTTAATGACGGGCTTAGGAAACAAAAAGACTTCCAGGAGGGACCCTAGCAAAGGAGCAGACACCTTCTGAAGCACGTAGGCTTAGGACCAGTGACATTGCCTCTGCCACATCCATTTGCCATGTGCCATTTTTACAGCACGGCCCAGTGGTTGAACCAGGTCATGGGTTAGGAAGCTGTCCTACCCCTCACTGTCCCCAAGGTCTGACTTACTCAGTGGGTGTGTCCCTCAGCCTCTCTCCCTGTCTGCTTTCTGACTGATGGCTTACGTAATATCCCCGTGCCCTTCCTCAGAAATGTTTAGTCAGTGAAGGGCTCTGCATCCAAGGTCCTCTGCAGATTGCCCACACTCGCCTGTCCCACCCCTTCTTCTGCCCCTACGCACACCCCGGCACCCCGCCTGTCCCAATGCCATTCTGGATGGCTACGGGGAAACAACTGGGGATGTCTACATTATTCAGAAAAGGAGAGTCTTGTGTCTCAAAGCTCTGGAGGGAGGCAAAGTCAGGCAGCCACCTCTGATGAAGGCCTTACGCGGGCGACTTCATAACAGGGCAGGTGGCGTCACGTGACAGGAGCATCTGTGAGAACAAGACCCAAGGGAAGTCACAGGCTTCACCCCAGCCTGGTCTTACAGCACCCCATTCAGTCTATCACTACCTAACCCCCTTCTGAATGACGGGCATAAATCCATGCCTGGGGGTGGAGCCACCGTGCTCTAAGTACTGTCCGCTAGGCTCCACCCCATAGGTGTGCTCCCTCCTTAACACCACTATCCCAGCCTCCACAGGAGTCGTGGAGGGACAGACCGAATCCAAAGGAGGGCTGCGGGGATGTAATTGCTCTTTCTTTCCCACCTAGTCTCTGGGCTTCCTTCTTCTGGTGGAGTTCTTGTCCTGCCCTGGCATTGGCTGAATTCAACCCTCTGGGCCTCTGTTTCTTGTTTTATCATACTGACCCTAACCTAAGTCTGAGAACCCCACCGTCCCAATGAGAAGAGGTAAGCACTTCCCTTGGGGAGTTCTAGAACTTTCTGGTACTTAATTCATGTCCTGCCTGCCGCCCTTCCAGAGCGTGGGTTTCTTGAGGGCAAGGACACATGTATTGGCCCAGTCTTCCAATCTCCACACGTCAGGCAAGGAAGTAAGATTCTACCCGTCCTGGGGACATCACAGAATGTTTGCTTGATTCCCTGCGGAAGACTGGACTGAACTGTAGGGTAGGGTTTCTGTGCTTCAATGGGACAGCCTGAAGTGTGGCTCACAGAATACTAACACAAGATGCAGAGCCTGGGAAACATCTTCCTGTGTAGATAAGGGAAATTATTGACTTGCCCAAGGACATAACAATCAAAAAAAAAAACAAAAAAAAGAAAGTGGGAATGAGAACATGTCACTTCTGATGAACAATCAGACCTGACATTGACATGACCGTGTGGGCCATCTAGAGATAGCTACTAATATTCCTATGCTGCTATTTGTCTCCCGAGGAGATGGTTGGATTGCTCAGCAGTGTGTGAGCTGACAAGGCCCTGGGTACTATGCTCCATGTTTACAAGTGGGGACCACCTAGAACCCCTGGATAGCCCCTTCTGTCAAGCGTGTAAATTCAAAGCCTCAGGCCAAAATGGGCCTCCTTCCCTAAAGCAGAGTCTTGACTTCCGGTTAAGATGGTGGTGTAGGAACCACGCCAAAGCAGCCTAGGGGAGAAAAAGCCAAAAAAATCCCTACAGCAGTGTCGTGTCGGTTATCTCTAACCATACTTCCTATATACACACATGCCTTTCTTCTTCTTCTTTCCTTTCATTCTTTCTTTCTTCCTTAATTTCTTTTCTCACGTTGATTTTTGGAGTCAGAGTCTCTCTCCATAGCTCAAGTTGGCATCAAACTCCTCGTGATCCTCTTGCCTTCTGCCTCCTGGGTGCCACCACACTCTGCTCCAAATTTCAGTTTTATTCTTCTCCTCTGCTTCTTCTGAAATAGAAGTCAGCTTTAAGTCAGTGTCCTCCACCATCACGCTTCGCTGCTCTGGCACGAGTGCTGGGAACAGCTGGGGATGCTGTCGCTTTCACCCTTCACGTGGGTGCTAAATGGCACTCCCTCTGGCACAGTGGTGAGGTTTCTGATGGGCACTTAAGTCCACAAGACACAGCTGGGCATGGCGGCACACGCCTTCAACCCCAGCACTCGGGGGGAGGGGAGAGATAGGAGTATTGCCATGAGTTCGAGGCCACCCTGGGATTGCATAATGAATTCCAGGTCAGCCTGGGCTAAAGCGAGACCCTACCTTGAAAAACCAAAATCATCATCATCATCATCATCATCATCATCATCTAGAAGACAGACACCATGATCCCAGCTCCCAAAAGGAGACAATAAAAGGGGAATACACAGAGTGATTTTAACTCCTAACAAGCCCTTGCTCCCATCCCAACCTTTCTTTTTTAATCTTTTCAAATCTACTGTCTACTAACATAAAAAAAGGGACTCTTAAAATGCAGAGCTTAGATATCAGTAGGGTAACCTCTGCTCTGTGCAATTCCTATGCTTCCTATTGCAATTCGTGTTTTATCTGAGCATCTTTTTATTTATTTGGACACGTGCATATGTGTACATGTGTCTCTTGCCATTGAAAACAAACACCCATCAGCTTTCGTGGGTACTGGGGAATTGAACCCTAGGCCAGTAAGCTTTGCAAATAAGCACCTTAGCCACTGAGCCATCTCCCCAGCTCCCAAGATGTGAATCACTTTTTGACAACTCAAGGCTGCTGTGTAGGCAGCCTTCCCACTTTCCTTCTGTGGAGGTTGTTTAGGAAGTGGTCCTCGTACGATCCGAATCACCTCTATAAAACTGACATTTGACTCTCTGTGCAAAAGGCCCAGCCAGCCTCCAAGAGCAGAAGATCACGCGGAGCGTCAGAACTCCAGCTAAGCCCGGGTGGAGAGGGTGGGCCGGAGACGGCCTCTGTCATAGTTTACATTTTCATTTCTTCCATTGGCTTGTGTCCAAATGCTATTTAATACTGGTTAGTGCCAGTTCCCTTTGTCTCTGGGACTGTAGCTAATGTGTACTTAATATGAATTTAATTCTTTGTCAGAGTCACAGTGAGAGATCAAGAATAACCCGATTGTAGGCTGGAGAGTTAACCATTTCGGATTTATAGCCGGAGTCTAAGGACCTAACAATGTTCTGGGCTATTTCACCATCAAGCATAGAAAGCAGAAGTGGGGAGACATCACAGGGATTAGAGAAAACAGGAGCCAGAAGAGAGAGGCCTGAGGTACATGGAGAGGACATTTTGGAGGTGTGAAGTTCTAAATTATTTTGAAATAAGCCAAAGGACCCCGGTTCAATTCCCCAGGACCCATGTAAGCCAGATGCACCATGTAGCACATGCATCTGGAATTCGTTTGCAGTAGCTGAAGGCCCTGACTTGCCCATTTTCTCTCCTTTCTCTCTCTGTCTCTCTCTATCTGCCTCTCTCCCTCTCTCAAATAAGAAATAAATAAAACTAAAACTTTTTTTAAAAAAAAGAGATGTGGGCTAGAGAGATGGCTTAGCAGTTAAGGTGCTTGTCTGTGAAGCCTAAGTACCCATGTTCCACTCTCTAGATCCCATGTAAGCCAGATGCACAAAGGTGAGGAAAATGCAAGGCCGCACATGCCCACTAGATGGCGCAAGCATCTGGCGTTGCAGTGCAGTGGCTGAGGCTCTGGTATACCAATTGTCTCTCTCTCTCTCTCTCTCTCTCTCTCTCTCTCTCTCTCTCTCTCTCTCTCTCTCTCGTCTCTCTCTAAAGTAAAAAGAGAGAGATGCAAGTGAGATAGATAGATAGGTAGACAGATTGGTTGATTTTAAGGAACTCAAGTGGTTTAAGGCTAAATGATGGTGGAGGATGACGCGCCTGGAATCTGTAAGGCACGCTGGTAGGCCAGACACTGGGGAAAGAGTGCTTTCGCATGAGTCTAGAGGCAAAGTCCTTCCTCAGAGGACCTCAGGCCTCACTCTTACAGACTTCACGTAGCTCAGGCCCACCTACCTGATAAAGGGTCATCTAGTTTACTCACAGCCTGCTGATTTTAAATGATTATCTCGTCTAAAAATACCTTCACAGCAACGTCTATCCTGGTGTTTGCGCAAATATCTGTGTATCACTGTCTAGCCAAGTCAACACATAAAATTAGCTATTGTCACATCACGTGCTCTGAGGATCTTTACAAGAAAATTAAAACATTACTATCTTTTGTGCAATATCTTTGCAGTTTCAAAACACCTTGCAGCACTGTTTTGACCTTGAGGCATGATGGTAAGAAAATTTACCATCGAAACTTGTTGGCGGCTAGGACTCTGGCTCAGTGGGTAAAGTCCTTGCCATGGAAGCATGAGGACCTGAGTTCAGATCCCCAGCACCCGTGTACAAGCCAGGGACTGGTGACCCCAGTGCTGGGACGGCAGAGACAAGCCAGAGCGTGCTGGCTGCTGGTTTAGCTCCAGGTTCAGTGAGAGACTCTGTAAGACGGAGAGTGATGAGGAAAGCACCCAGTGTTAACCTCTGACCCCCACGCACGTGCACACACACGCACACACACCCACACACACGGAAGAAATAACTAAAGGTAGTATTTTAAAAAAAGAAAAAAGAAAAAAGAAAATCTGGGCTGGAGAGATGGCTTAGTGGTTAAGGCACTTGCCTGCAAAGCCAAAGGACCCAGGTTCAATTCCCCAGGACCCACATAAGCAGAGGCACAAGGTGGAGCATGCATCTGGAGTTCGTTTGCAGTGGCTGAAGGCCCTGGTGTGCCATTCTCTCTCTATATCTAATAAATAAAATAAAATAAATTTTAGAGATCTTCTTGGACATTGGCAAGAAGAGGCCCTTATTCAAAAGTTTCAGTCCTTTGACTTGAATTTGCAACACAATTATTACAATTAATGTAATAAATGGTTCAATTTCACCTACTTGATCCATCCTATGTCAGAAGAAGTGCAAGTCTCTGTGGTTTTCTTTTGGGTCCATTTCATCATTATTTGTAATTATGTCTATGGAAAAGCACATTTTTAAACACTTTATTTGACAGACAGAAAGAAGCAGATTGAGAGAAATAATAGGCATACCAGGGCCTCCTGCCACTGCAAATGGATTCCACTCATATGTACCACTTTGTGCATCTGGCTTTACATGAGTGCTGGAGAATCAAAGCCAGGCTGTCAGGCTTTGCAAGTAAGCACCTTTAACCACAGAGCCACCTCTCCAGCCTCCCCAATAAACGCATTTTAAGCTATAAATCAAAACAGCTGGTGAGGAGAGGAAAGGACGTGAAAAAGTTGATGTGTGCTAAGTAACATCCAGTTAGGACTCAGAAGCTCTGGTGTGGTATTGCACCCCACAAGGACGCTAGGTAACAGCTATCTACTACATGACTCCCAAAACCAGAAGACACAGTGGTAAATGTTTTCACCATGAAGAAATGACGTCATTAAAGGAACTTGTTTAGCCTGATTTAACAACACGCAAGGTTTGTGTGCATGGAGGCCTTACCGCGTGCCCCCATTTGCATGTGCAACCCCGGTGATTCTACATGTCAACTCAGACAGCAAATAAAATAGCAAGCAAGGAAGCACCCGCCGTCTCCCATGTGCTGCCATCCCAGCGACCAGCGCGGCTGTGAAGAGCCAGGAACGCTAGAAGGGAAGTGCCTGCGCCCCAGCCCCACACCCCTTCGCGCCTCCCTACCTGCCCGAGCGTGCAAAGTGACCGCTGGGCGTTTTCATTCGCTGAAACTCCCCGCCCGGAGGCATTCGTCCCCGAGGCAGACTTCGGTGACCAGCAGGTCTGGGGAAAGCACAGAGGCATGCGTGAATCCTCGCTTCAGATGCTTCAGACGAACGATCTTTCGATTTTGTGATGGTATGAAACTAGTACACGTTCGGCAGAAATTGATTTTGGATTTGGAACGTGGTAATTCTCCCAAGCTCGTCACATGCGGTTGGGTCCCCTTTCGTGGTACCAGGAGAGGAAACGTGTGACCCTCCATGGCGTGCTGCGCTGGTGGCAGGCAGCACGTGGAGATTTCAGGTGTTAAATGCAATGGGTTTTTTTTTTTTTTTTTCCCTCGAGGAAGGGTCTCACTCTAGCCCAGGCTGACCTGGAATTCTCCATATAGTCAGGGTGGCCTCGAACTCACAGCGATCCTCCAACCTCTGCCTCCCAAGTGCTGGGATTAAAGGCGTGTGCCACCACAGCCGGCCAAGCCTAAATGCACTTTTGATTTAGGATATTTTCTTTCAATTTTCAATGGGCTTGTCAAGATATAACCCACTGTAATGCAAGGAACATTTATCATTTAAAATGTTAGGGTTAAAGGTTATGTTGTGAACAATGAACATTGTTCTTTTTATTTTACTTTTTCCTTTGAATACATAAAAAAATAAGGGTAGGCTAGAGAGATTCCTTAGTGGTTAAGGCACTTGCCTATGAAGCCTAAAGACCCAGGTTCAATTCCCCAGAACCCACATAAAGCAGATGCACATGGTGGCACGTGTGTCTGAAGTTCGTTTGCAGTGGCTAGAGGCTCTGGCATGCCCATTTTATCTCCCTCTCGCTCCCTATCTCTCTTTCTCTGGGCACTAAGAATAGAAGGTCTTGAACTGGGGAGATGGCTCAGTGACTAAAGGCACTTGATGCAGAGCTTGCATTCAGTTCCCCAGTTCTCATGTAAAGCACATGCACGAAGTGGCACGTGTGTCTGGAATTCGTTCACAGCCACAAGCATGCCATGTTCTTTTTCTCTTTGTTTTTTTTGTTTGTTTTTTTTTTTTATTGTTGTTGTTGTTGTTTTGTTTTTAGAGGTAGGGTCTGGCTCTAGCCCAGGCTGACCTGGAATTCACTGTGTAGTCTCAGGCTGGCCTTGAACTCATGACAATTGTCCTACCTCTGCCTCCTGAGTGCTGGGATTAAAGGCATGTACCACTATGCCCAGCCCTCTTTGTAAATTTTTTTTAAAACAAAAAAAGGTGTTGCAGTCAGGTTCACATTGCTGGTAGAAATCACCCAACCAAGAGCAACTTGTGGGAAAAAGAGGTTTATTTTGGCTTACAGGCTCGAGGGGAAGCTCCACAATGGCAGGGGAAAACGATGGCATGAGCAGAGGGTGGACATCACCCCCTAGCCAACATAAGGTGGACCACAGCAACAGGAGAGTGTGACAAACACTGGCAAGGGGAAACTGGCTATAACACCCACAAGCCCACCCCCAACAATACACTCCCTCCAGGAGGTGTTACTTCCCAAATCTCCATCAGCTGGGGACCTAGCATTCAGAACACCTAAGTTTATGGGGGACACCTGAACCGAACTACCACAGAAGGTGTTGGGCTTGGAGCCTGCCTCAGGGAACGAGTGCTTGCTTGGTGTTTCCAATAGTTCAAAGTCAGGCAGAAGAGCAGTGGGCCTGACCACGGAATAGGAAAGAGCCTGCACAGCCCATCATGCATGAACACTGCTGCTTTGTATTCCAACTTAGCCCTAGTAAAAACCTCCAAGCTGGCAAGGGCAGAAAATACAATGCTATCTATTTACCAAATCCCACTTCATTCTTATTTTCCAGGCCCACATTTTCCAGCCTGCCAGCAGTTGGGAAGCAAGCCTGTGTGCTATACATGGGAAACTGTTCGAGGTTATATGTCACAGACAAACCTGACCAGTGACCCACCCGGTCTGACCAGCAGGATTGTCAACTATTGTGTCCCCTTTCTTGACACTCTCTTGGATCACACACTGAAGATTTCATACAATAGAAAGATGAGGAATGGGGCTGAAGAGATGGCTTAGTGGTTAAGGTGCTTGCCTGCGAAGCCTAAGGACCCAAGTTTGATTCCCCAGGACCCTTGTAAGCCAGATGCACAAGGTGGCACATGCATCTGGAGGTTGTTTGCAGTGGCTAGAGGCCCTGGTATACCCATTCTCTCCCTCTTTCTCTTTCTGTCTCTTTTTTTCCTCTCTCTTTCAAGTAAATAAATACATAAATAAAATGTAAAAAAATATTTTTTTTTAAAGACAAGGACTGGGGTATAGCTCAGGGGTAAAGCATTGCTTAGCATGTACAAGGCCCTGGGTTCAATCACCAACACTGTAAAATAAAAAAAAGAAATCCAGGCATAGTAATGCACATTTGTAATCCCAGTCCATGGGAGGCTGAGGCAAGAGGATCATGAAGTCCAGGCCAAGCTGGGCTACCGAACAAGACCCTATCTCATTAAAAGAGAGAGAGAGAGAGAGAGAGAGGCACCCTGGAGTTCTGAGACACAGCCTATTTAAGGGTCATCAAGAATAATATCCAGGCCTGGAGAGATGGCTTAGTGGTTAAGCGCTTGCCTGTGAAGTCTAAGGACCCCTGTTCGAGGCTCAATTCCCCAGGACCCATATAAGCCAGATGCACAAAATGGCACAAACATCTGGAGTTTGTTTGCAGTGGCTGGAGGCCCTGGTGCGCCCATTCTCTTTTTCTCTCTGCCTCTTTCTCTCTCTGTCTGTCCCTCTCAAATAAATAAAAATAAACAAAAATTAAGAAAAAAGAATATCTAACCAGTGTGACATGAGACACACACACACACACAAAAATGCTTTACGGCACGAAGCCACTGAGATATGAGGTTTACTTATTACTCAGCTAGGCTAGCCTGCGCCAGTCAGTCATTTCTCCCATCACAGTGTTTTGGTCAATGACAGGCCACATACACGCAATGGCAGCCCCTTACAGTAATAATAGAGTTAAACCGTTTCCATCACTTAGTGTCAGCGTGGCCATTGTTAAGCAGCACAGCACTCCTCCCATGGTTACCACGGTGCTGTGGGTCAGATGTAAGGGGAGCACACATGGGATCTACAGGGCCCGGGGTCATAATAGGCGATTATGCTACTGGCCAAAGTATTTACTATACATTGGTCATTATTTTTAGCATGCTCACCTATGTGTAAAAAGTCGGCTGTAAGGTCATCTGCCATGCGATGCCTGCAGCAGCCTCGTCCATCTGCGCTCACTGTCTCTTGATTGCGTCAGGAGACCACGAGGAGTGACTGGCTCTTCCACTGAGGCTTGTAGAAGAGCCCTCTAGGACGTAGACGAGGTCCCCTCAAACGTGTGTTTCTTAGAGCGCGTCCGCATCATTAAGCAATGCAAGACTCTGCACCTCCTAGTGCTCCTTCTCTACCCCTGGGAAGCGGCTTTGTCCCATGTTCTAACACACTGTCATGTGAAACATTATTCAGAGAACAGCGGAAAGCACAGCAGCCGGGCGTGGTGGCGCACGCCTTTAATCCCAGCACTCGGGAGGCAGAGGTAGGAGGATCGCTGTGAGTTCAAGGGCACTCTAAGACCTGAGACTACATAGTGAATTCCAGGTCAGCCTGGGCTAGAATGAGACCCTATCTCAAAAAAAGGGGGGGGGAACGGGATGGAGAGATGGCTTAGTGGTTAAGCGCTTGCCTATGAAGCCTAAGGACCCCGTTCAAGGCTCGATTCCCCAGGACCCATGTTAGCCAGATGCGCAAGGGGGCGCACGCGTCTAGAGTTCGTTTGCAGTGGCTGGAGGCCCTGGTGTGTGCAATCTCTGTCTCTCTTTATCTGCCTCTTTCTCTCTCTGTCTGTCCTTCTCAAATAAATAAATAAAAACAAAATTTTTTTAAATAAAATAAGGGGGGAGGGAAAGCAAATATCATCAGCTATTCATAGCAGCTTTCCCACACGTGTAGACATGCCCTTCATTCAGCTCTCTTTTTTAAATATTTATTTATGTACTTACTTACTTACTTATGAGAAAGAATGAGTGCCCTTGGGCCTCCTGCCACAGCAAACAAACCCTAGATGCGTGTGTCTGGCATTAGCTCCTGGGGAGTCAAACCCAGGCTGTCAGGCTTTACAAGTGCCCTTAACCACTGGGCAGTCCCTCCAGCCCCTCAGCTGTTCCTTGTACTGAGTAAATGCTGCACATGACTTTCAAGTGCCTGCACGGTGGGGCCTTGTCTTTCCCTCTACAGCCTCATCTCCCTCTCCCCGCTGCTCATCGCGTCTCTAAGAGTACTGGGTGTTCAGAGGTTCCCTGCATAGCCCCCACTATATGATGACTGTGTCCATTATTCTATTCACTTCCCTGGACCATTCTGTCCCAGCTGTTTGTTTTGTTGTTGTTGTTTTGTTTTGTTTTAATAACTGGCATGTCCAGAGAGATAGAGCCATTCAACGCGAACGTTGCCAAGGGAGGGATTCATGAAAGGATTTGAGCCATGCAACTGTAGGAGCCGCATAACGTTTCTGCACCGCAGGCCAGGCAGACTGGGCTTTGGGGAAGGAAAGGTGGACACGAATTCATGCTGGAGAGAGCAGGACAAAGTAGAGCCCGCCTGCACGTGTACGAGTGGAAAGGTGAGGTGGGGCCCGACGTGGGCACGCACACCTCTAGGGTAAGCACACAGTAGGGCCGCCAGCAGCATGCATCCTGAGCTACGCGCGCACCTGGCTGCGGGTCAGAGGCTAGCCACTGAAGGGGGATGGCCCGCTGAGGAAGGCAGCTGCAGCAGGCAGGCTTCCTGCCTAACCCCAGCAGGGCAGGGGCTGGCTCTGCAGCAGCCCTTCCCATTCTCCTCTCTGAACTGTCCTAGAACGTTCCCTAGGTGCCGGGCTGCTGCTCGGACCTGGCTAAATTCTCGCAAGCAATGAATAAGGTGCGCCTTTTAACACCCCCGCCCCCGTCCCTCCCATCATAGCTGGCCTCCAGACCCCTGGCGATGCTACTGTCATTTCTGCCCAGCGCCAGTCTGGGGGGCTGCAGGTGGCTGGAAGGGCCCCCGTGACTCAGCGGGGCTTTCAAGCCCGAGCGAAGGAAGTGGCGCCATCCGCTGGTGCTTTAAAAAGGCCGGCGGTGGTTCTTATAAACAATCCGGCCGAGGGGCCCCACCCTCCTCCCACGCGGCGGGGCCGGGGCCGGGGCCGGGGCCGCGCGCGCCTCCCTCCCGCCCCGCCGCCCCGCTCGCTGCCCGCGTCCATCTAGCCGGGGCGCCCCTCTGCCCCCCACCACCCCGCTGCTGAGGTCAGAACCGGGGCATACACGGAGTTCGTGACTCCTAAGGCCCCCCAGCCAGACCGCTGTGACTACCTGGTACCCAGGGATGGATTGGCTCATGAATGAATATGTATGACCCCTTTTGGGGAGACCAAGTGGGCGAAGGTGGAGTTTGGTCTTTGCACTTTCTCTGCGCTTAGCCATGTGACTTTGGGCCAGCGGCTTAAGCCCTCCAGGCTGCATTTCCTTTATGCCCAATGGGAAGACAACAGGCGCTCCTTGGTTAGATAAATGAAATGGAGGCCAGGAAAACAGCTGCCCAGCCGGCCTGGCAGCCTGAGAGCCGTGCGTGCATTGCCCAGGACGAAACGAAGCTGAGCTCAAACCTCACCCCTTCCTCGGGGTGGGCACCTAGCCCCTTCTCCCCGAGAGGGATGCCTCCCATTCAGTCATCGGGAGCTTACCATGCGTGCTCCCCTGAGGTTGGGGGGTAACCAGAGACACCGAGCCGGAGTTCCCAGCGCCCAGGGGCCTCCCAGGCCTTCCTTAAAGGCGGGCATTTGGGCCGCGTCGATAAGGGGTTAACCAGCTCTTTCTGCCTTGATGCGGTAGCTCCAGGCAGTAAATTCTCCCCTGACCTGCAATTGACCCCGGCACACAACCGTGTTATTCATATTCTTATAAACAGAGGGTACGGTATGTATAATTTCCTAGATTTCTGGGAGGAGATGGATCATAACTGAAACTCCCAACTTTTCCTTTGGAGAAACTGTCCCATTTGTTTCTGGTTAGCTTCAAAGCAAAAACTCATTTTTTCCTTGTATGTGTCAGTAACTTGAGTGAAATTTGTCACTTGTTTTTATGAAATATTCTTTGCCATTGCCTTCATTGCTTGGGGGGAAAAAAAAGGAGAAAGAAAGAAAGAAAGCCACCCACAACAAGGCTCACTGCGTGGCGTGGCGCGTGGCGCGAGGCACTTGAGGCACAGCGACAGAATGCGGGTGTCATTTCTAGTCATGGAAACTAACAAGAGTTCCTTGGAATGGCCTAAAACCCGTCCATCTGACAAGAATCTGTTTTCAAGAGCCTACTATGGGAGCAAGACCATGGGTGACATCTTGTTCCAATTTAAGCAAGGTTGAGCTGCGGGCCAGCTCCTTCAAATCATAACCAGCTCAGAAATTACCTCCTACCAAAAAACCACAAGGGTTAGACTCTGTAAGAATGAATCCCAGTGAAGCCGGAGCTCTCCAGGCCAAGCATATTTCTGAAGCAATCCTGTCATGAACAGCGTTTTCATTTGCTTTAGATGGGGGGGGGGGAGGTGACTTGTTTGTCCTGGGATGAAGTTTAAGGGTGGCTGGGGATGATGAAGAAGAGCTTTATTTTGCCCTAAAAAGAACTAATAACTCCCTCACCACTTTACCTTGAGCCAGAGTTATTTAGAAAAGGTTCCACCTATTTTTGCCTTTCTATATACGTACTTAACAGAGACCATTTCATTAGCAAGTTACAAAAAGACGAAGGCTGACACACTCTCAGAAGTGACTCATAGTAAACAGGATGTCTCTCTAGGACCAAGGGCTTCCCAGAGGACCCCCTTCCCCAGGACTGCAGTTTCTAACTAGGGCGTGCTTAAGTCACCTAAGACTGGCAATATTGTAACGCTATAAGGAAGTTCTTTTTCTACGTCTCAGACTCCAAATATTATGATATGTAGTGATGACTTTCAACTCTGTTTGACCTCTGAAGTTCAAGTGATCAATGAGCAAGAAGTGATTCTGAGATGATTCAAATATGGCGGCTACACCCAGAATGAATGAATGAGGAACAGTCAGTTCACGTTGGGGATTCAGGAGAGGAATATGTGTGTCACTGTGGGTAATGACATAAGGGCAGAGGAGGGAGGGAGGGCACTAAGGGCACTGACCAGCAGTAGCCGCTTTGTGTAGGGCTACCTGCTGTTTAAGATGATGGAAAGTGTAGGTGGACATGACATCTGCCTGGTCAATCTTTCTGAGTGGCATAGTTTGAATTGTGTTCCCCTCTATTCATATGTAAAAACCATGACCTCCAGTACCCCAGAATGTGATATATTTTTAAGATATATATGCTCTTAAGAAGTAATTAAGTTGAAATAACTCTGTTAAAGTGGCCCTTAATCCAGTCTGAGTCATATCTTTTTTTTTTTTTGGTTTTTCAAGGTAGGATCTCACTGTAGCCCAGGCTGACCTGGAATTCACTATGGAGTCTCAGGGTGGCCTCGAACTCACGGCAATCCTCCTACCTCTACCTCTACCTCCTGAGTGCTGGGATTAAAGGCGTGCGCCACCACGCCCGGCTTCTGAGTCCTATCTTTGTAAGAAGAGATTGCCAGTGTTTGGCTCACTCTCCTGCTGCTGTTTTCCACCTGCTGTGGCAGAGGTGTTACCCAGCCTCTGCTCATGCCATGCTTTCTCCGGCCATCATGAACTTTCCCCTCAAGCCTGTAGACCAAAACCTTTCCCCCTGTCGGCTGCTTTGGGTCGAGTGCTTTGTGGCAGCAATGCCACAGCCCCTCCCCCGCCAGGCCCCATCCCAGCTGCGGTCTTGCCGGACAAATATAACTACGGGGATTTGTTTCCGGGATTGCTGTCCAGTTTCAGTTATCTTCAAATTTATCCATATTAAGTAAATCAGGGAAAGTCTGGGGAGTCTTAAAATTGGGAAATTGAGAAGTTTTTATGACCACAGTCACTAATTTGCTTGTGTTTTTCTCACCCCTATCCTTGTCAAATGCTGAGTCTCCTGAACCTGGACTTCCTTTCCCCTGAGCCCTCGTGAATCCTTGATCACCTGGCTTCAGCTCCCCGCACATCCTTGAACGCACCTACAGCTCACCAGCCGCACCTCTAGCCACTTACAAATGCTTTCCCAACCACTTTCCTCTCTGTGGCTTTGACAGTCATGACCCCTAACTTTCTATTTATTTATTTATTTATTTTTGGTTTTTCGAGGTAGGGTTTCACTCTAGCCCAGACTGACCTGAAATTCACTATGTAATCTCAGAGTGGCCTTGAACTCACGGCGATCCTCCTACCTATGCCTCTCGAGTGCTGGGATTAAAGGCATGTGCCACCATACCCAGCTCTTTCCCCCTATTTTTTTTAGCAGAAAAAATGCATTCTGTGAAAATCTTACACACTAGAAAAGCATATGGAAATAATAAGATCTACCTCAGCCTCTTCAAAACAGTGTCTCTCAACCAGTTTCAATTTTGTCTTCGTCCCTGTCCCCAGGGACACTTGGTACCATATGAAAACATTGTTGGTTGTGGTGTCTAGACAGTAAGGTGGTGTGCTGCTGACACCTAGTGTGTAGAAACAAGGAAGGTGGTAATTACAATGAACAGGGTAGCCCCCACAACAAAGAAATAAAATTACCAACCCCACAAAGATGTCCTTCAAAAAGAAGGAATTGGAGGGAATCCCAGACAAAGAATTCAAAAGAAGATTGTAAACATGTTCAAAGAGGATAAAATCAAGGCCTGACTGAATCCCAAGTGAGCACAAACAGCTGACAAAATAAGGATGATCATACAGGATACTGAAATGGCAATCAGTTAAGAGATAGAAATACTGAGGAAAAGCCAGGCGTGGTGGCACACGCCTTTAATCCCAGCACTTGGGAGGCAGAAGTAGGAGGATTGCCATGAGTTCAAGACCACCCTGAGACTACATAGTGAATTCCAGGTCAGCCTGGACTACAGTGAGACTCTACCTCAAAAAAAAGAAGAAGAAGAAAAGAAAGGAAGAAAGAAGAAAGAAAGAAAGAAAGAAAGAAAGAAAGAAGGAAGGAAGGAAGGAAGGAAGGAAGACTGAGGAAAAATCAAACTGAAATGCTGAAAATGAAAATTTCATTAAGTCAAATATGAAGTTTACATGGAAAGCCTCATCAATAGAAAGGACTGTGGGGATGATTGACAGGATATTGAAAAGGATAGTGGAGATGACAGAACATTGGAACTTGAATAAAAGATATGGGACTTAAAACAGTCAACAAAAAAGATAATAGAAGGAGAAAACAAAATATTTAAGATCTAATCTATGAAAATACAATGAAAAGACCAAATCTATGAATCATGGACACAGAAGAAGGAGAAGAATTACATGCTTACATATTTTCAACAAAATCATAGAAGAAAATTTCCCAAATCTACAGAGAGATACCCATCTGGGCATAGGAAGCATTTAGAAAACCAAATATATAACATCAGAAAAGACTGTCCTTAAGTTATATTATAGTTAAAATATTAAATGTACATAAAAAAGAAAGTATGTGAAGAGCTGCATGAGAGGAACACCAAGTCACATATAAATGCAAGCCCGTCAAAGCCACAGCAGAATTCTCAACTGAAAGTTCAAAAGCCAAAAGGACTTGGTAGAATATATTATAAGTTCTGAAAGACAAGAACTACCAATCCAACAAAGCTGTCATAAATGAAAGAGAAGGAAAAGCTTCCCATGATAAAAGAATTCATGGCTACCAAGGCAGCTCTATAGAGGATGCTGGAAAGAATCCTCCAGACTAAAGAGAAACACACACACACACACAGACACACACACATGAATACAGTACTTAAACAAATGAGGGATAAGAAGATGCAAAATCTTAAAAAAACAGAATGATAGGAATTAACATGGACCTTTTAATAATAACTCTGAATATTAATGGTCTCTATTCCCAATTAGAAGACAAAGACTAATGTGCTGGATTAAAAAAATAGGGTCCATCTATTTGTTGCCACACACACATACCCAAAAATACTTAAAAAGAGCAAGGCAGGGCTGGAGAGATGGCTTAGCGGCTAAGGTGCTTGCCTGCAAAGCCTAAGGACTCATGTTTGACTCTCCAGATCCCACGTAAGCCAGACACACAAAGGTGAGGCAGGTGCAAGGTCTCACATGCGCACTAAATGGCTCAAGCATCTGGAGTTCAACTTCAGTGGCTAAGGCCCTGGCATGCCAGTTCTCTCTCTCTCTCCCTCTCTCTCTGAAATAAAAAAAAAGAAATTAAAGAGCAAAGCAGAAATTAATGAAATAGAAACAGAAAATAACAACACAAAGAATCAATGAAACCAAGTGTTGGTTTTTTGAAAGAATAAAGAAGATTAACAAACCGTTAGCAAAACTAACCAAATCAATTAAAGACAATGAAACCAAATTAACAAAGTTAGACATAAAAGAGCCATCGTGACAGGTATTAATGAAATTCATAAACTCATAAGGACAGACCTCAAAACTTACATTCCACTAAATTAGAAAAAAGAGTCTGGGCGTGGTGGCACACACCTTTAATCCCAGAACTTGGCAGGCAGAGGTAGGAGGATCGCTAAGAGTTCGAGGCCACCCTGAGACTACATAGTGAATTTCAGGTCAGCCTGGGCTACAGTGAGACCCTACCTTTTAAAACCAAAAATAAAATAAAAGAAATGGTTTAATTTCTAGACTTATATGACTTAACCAAAATTAAACCAAAGTGTGCTAAGCAATTTAAATAGATCTATACTAAGAAGTAAAAGTGAAGCATTAATAAAAAATCTTCCAACTAAAAAAGGTCAGGTCAAGATGGATGCGCTGCTGAATTCTACCAGGTCTTTGGAGAACTTATACCAATGTTTCTCAAACTACTCCATAAATAGAAAAGTAAGGAATGCTACCAAACTCTTTTTATGAAACCAGTATAAACATGACGCTAAAAAGTAAACACACACAAAAAAATATACAGACATACCTCCCTGGTAAAAATATATGCAAAAGTTCTTTTTATTTTATTTTACTTTTATTTTAAAAGTTACAATAAGATATGATATGGTGGCGCACACCTTTAATCCCAGCACTCAGGAGGCAGAGGTAGGAGGATAGCCATGAGTTCGAGGCCACCCTGAGACTACATAGTTAATTCCAGGTCAGCCTGGACTAGAGTGAGACCCTACCTCGAAAAAACCAAAAAAAAAAAAAGTTATAATATTATATCTCCTCTGTGGTGGTTTGATTCAGGTGTCCCCCTTAAACTTAGGTGTCCTGAATGCTAGGTTCCCAGTTGATGGAGATTTGGGAGTTAATGCCTCCTAGAGGCAGTGTATTGTTGGGGACAGGCTTATGGGTGTTATAGCCATTTCCCCTTGCCAGTGTTTGGCACACTCTCCTGTTCCTGTTGTCCACCTGATGTTGGCCAGGAAGTGATGTCCACCCTCTGCTCATGCTATCATTTTCCCTGCCATCGTGGAGCTTCCCCTCGAGCCTATAAGCCAAAATAAATTTTTTATCCAACAAGCTGTTCTTGGTCAGGTGATTTCCACCAGCAGTGTGAACCTGACTGCAACAATAAAGATGGTACCAGAGGAATGGGATTGCTGCTAGACAGCTGACTACATGGCTTTGGCCTTTTGGAGCTGATTTTCGAGAGGATTGTGGAAGGATTTGAAACCTTGGCCCAAAAGACACCTTGCAGTGCTATAAGTACAGCTTGATGGACTATTCTGGTCAGAGATGAATGACCTGAATGCAGTAAGAACTATGGACTGTGAGGTTTGGTTTGTAAGGCT
This sequence comes from Dipus sagitta, assembly GCA_036346955.1. Lineage (NCBI taxonomy): Eukaryota > Metazoa > Chordata > Mammalia > Rodentia > Dipodidae > Dipus > Dipus sagitta. The sequence goes on from CM070786.1 coordinate 63,847,629, forward strand.
GAGAAACAGCTTTGCCTGGACTGGGTTAGAAACAGTTTGTGGGAGAGCTTTGCTGTTATGCTTGTGTCCTGAGAACTTGTGCAGGGTTGCTTTTGCGTAGAAACAGACTGATGTGACCAGAGGGATACGGCACAGAAAAAATGAAATCTTTGGGCCAAAACTGCTGCCTGTTCAGCTGAAATTGTATAGGAGATTACAACCACTGAGATTGAGCCAGCTGACCTGCATTGGGACAACAGAAAGAATGCAGTCTTTTGAAGGGGCCTGAATGCCGAAGGAGTGTCCTGTTCTTCAAAGTCTGCTTTATTCCCCCCAGGATTAACAAATTGGCACCATACCTGGTATTATGGAGTATGAGAAATGCAGGAAAGAGAGGGTCATCGAGTTAGCAACACGGTCTTGTGTTTTGGAAAAGGTCATGGGCAGTGTGAAGCAGATTTGCTGGATTGACTGTATGGAGACCCAATGGAGCTGTGAGGATGGACCCTGGGTTGCAGTGGAGATGCCAGGACCACAAGACAGCTGCTAAGGAGAGCTGCCAGCCCCAGATGAAGTTTCCCGGGACTGTGAGTAGCCTAACTGGGGGGTGGGGGGGATTGGAATGCTGGACACTTGTCAGTGGTTAGAACAATCAGACTTGAAGACTTGCCATTGACTAGAGTTGCTGGACTTGGAGCTACAGAGTTTGATGTTTGCCCTATTTAAATCTTGTATTGGTTGAATATTTATTTGCTATGCTCAATGCCATCTTTTGCAGTGTGTTTATTCTTTGTCATTATGGGTCTTGGGGGATTTTTGGTATCATGGCTCAGTTAAAAGATCTTGGACTATGGGGATGTTTTAACATCATTAGCATTGATAAAAACTATAGGGATTTTAAAGTTGGATGAATGCTTTACATTTTATTTCATGTGTGATTATCAGTTTATGAGGGTCCGGGGTGGAATGTGGTAGCTTGATTCAGGTGCCCCCCATAAACTTAGGTGTCCTGAATGCTAGGTTCCCAGCTGATGGAGATTTGGGAGTTAACACCTCCTGGAGGCAGTGTATTGTTGGGGGCGGGCTTATGGGTGTTGTAGCCAGTTTCCCCTTGTTAGTGTTTGGCACACTCTCCTGTTCCTGTTTTCCCCCTGATGTTGGCCAGGAGGTGATGTCCACCCTCTGCTCGTGCCATCGTTTTCCCCTGCCATCATTTCCCCTCAAGTCTGAAAGCCAAAATAAACCTTTTATCACTCAAGCTGCTCTTTGTCAGGTGATTTCTGCCAGCAATGTGAACCTGACTGCAGAACACTCCATCCCACCCGTCATTCCCCTGAGTGTCCTCCTCGATGGGGTTATTGTACTTTACTGTGGGATCATGCAGGCATCAGTCTCTGAATGAGGAAGGGAGGCAATTCCTCAGGGTACTCACAGCCACCCTGTGGCTCTTACATTGTTCTTTTCCACAATGTTCCCTGAGCCTTGGCAGGCATGTTAGAAATCTGATTTAGTGTTGAGCTCTCCACAGCCTCTGGATTTTTGCTTTGATGAGTTTTGAATGACCACAGTGTCTGTCACCATCTTCTTAGAGCTGGTTGTCAGGCTAGCACTGAGAGCAGCACCCATGTTAAAATTGTGACTTCCTCAGCATTGTCTCCTGGTGCCCAGAAAATGTGGTACAGGTGACTCATCTCATGGTAGGCAGTCAGCTATCTTTTCCTGTTGTATTTATGGATCTTGGTTCTCCTTGGTATTCTTGGCCATCTGTAAAATAAACACAGATTCTCCAGCCAAGAATGAGAGCAGCTTAAATTGAAGGGGATAAGCATAGTTATTTAAAAGATTTTTTTCATATATTTACCTACTCTCCTAAGCAAAAGAGCACTGGAAGCTTCTCTATGGAGTTTATGAGTTTCCTACCCATGGATTCTGACTTGGTCCCCAGTACCAGGTATGAGTTCTCTCCCACTGAGCAGGCCTCATATCCAATCCTAGAACAGTTGGTTACCCCCATGCCCTGTGTGCCACTATTGCACAGGTGTGTAGTGCCTGACTGGCTGATTGTGCAGTTTGCAGGGTCTCCTGCTTGTTCATGCTGCTCGTGACCATTTTGCCCCAGCAACTCGCACGGCACTTTCCAGCACTATGAGGGATGGCCAGGCGGGAGCTGACTTCCCTCTCAGTTCCAATGTGATCTCTCGATGTTCTGTGACCACAGCCTGTGGTGTCTTCAGCAGTAAGGTCTTATCATTTAGCTCTGGTGGGTACCAAGTCCTTTGTCAATGCAAAAGTATGCAAAAATTCTCAATAAAATACTTAAAAACTGAATTCAAGAACAAATCAAAAACATCACTCACCACAACTAGACTTATTTCATTCCAAGATGCAGGAGTGGCCCAATTATATCTAAATCAATACATGTCACATGTTCAACATGTGTAAATCAATATCGCCACATGTTCAACATCAATATCGCCACATGTTCAACATGTGTAAATCAATATCGCCACATGTTCAACATGTGTAAATCAATATCGCCACATGTTCAACATGTGTAAATCAATATCGCCACATGTTCAACATGTGTAAATCAATATCGCCACATGTTCAACATGTGTAAATCAATATCGCCACATGTTCAACATGTGTAAATCAATATCGCCACATGTTCAACATGTGTAAATCAATATCGCCACATGTTCAACATGTGTAAATCAATATCGCCACATGTTCAACATGTGTAAATCAATATCGCCACATGTTCAACATGTGTAAATCAATATCGCCACATGTTCAACATGTGTAAATCAATATCGCCACATGTTCAACATGTGTAAATCAATATCGCCACATGTTCAACATGTGTAAATCAATATCGCCACATGTTCAACATGTGTAAATCAATATCGCCACATGTTCAACATGTGTAAATCAATATCGCCACATGTTCAACATGTGTAAATCAATATGTACATGATGCGGCAAAATGACCATACAAAAATCAGAAACTTCCCTACATACTAATAACAAACATGCTGAGATAGAAATCAGGAAAGTAATCCCATTCCCCAGGTCCTCAAAAAAATATGTGTTAGAATAAACTTAACCAAGGAAGTAAAAGACCTCTACCCTAAAAACGTTGAGCACCGAAGAAATTGAAGAAGACATTAGAAAATGGAAGATCTCTCATGCACATGGATTACAAAAATTAACATAGTAAGAAGAGCTCTCTCCAAAATAAATTCACATATTTTATGCAATCCTCATCAGAATTCCAACACCATTCTTCACAGAAATAGAAAACTAATCTTAAAATTCACACAGAAGTGCAAAAGGCCAAAGCAATCGTGAGCAAAAGAACGCTGCTGGAGCCACATGTTCAACATGTGTAAATCAATATCGCCACATGTTCAACATGTGTAAATCAATATCGCCACATGTTCAACATGTGTAAATCAATATCGCCACATGTTCAACATGTGTAAATCAATATCGCCACATGTTCAACATGTGTAAATCAATATCGCCACATGTTCAACATGTGTAAATCAATATCGCCACATGTTCAACATGTGTAAATCAATATCGCCACATGTTCAACATGTGTAAATCAATATCGCCACATGTTCAACATGTGTAAATCAATATCGCCACATGTTCAACATGTGTAAATCAATATCGCCACATGTTCAACATGTGTAAATCAATATCGCCACATGTTCAACATGTGTAAATCAATATCGCCACATGTTCAACATGTGTAAATCAATATCGCCACATGTTCAACATGTGTAAATCAATATCGCCACATGTTCAACATGTGTAAATCAATATCGCCACATGTTCAACATGTGTAAATCAATATCGCCACATGTTCAACATGTGTAAATCAATATCGCCACATGTTCAACATGTGTAAATCAATATCGCCACATGTTCAACATGTGTAAATCAATATCGCCACATGTTCAACATGTGTAAATCAATATCGCCACATGTTCAACATGTGTAAATCAATATCGCCACATGTTCAACATGTGTAAATCAATATCGCCACATGTTCAACATGTGTAAATCAATATCGCCACATGTTCAACATGTGTAAATCAATATCGCCACATGTTCAACATGTGTAAATCAATATCGCCACATGTTCAACATGTGTAAATCAATATCGCCACATGTTCAACATGTGTAAATCAATATCGCCACATGTTCAACATGTGTAAATCAATATCGCCACATGTTCAACATGTGTAAATCAATATCGCCACATGTTCAACATGTGTAAATCAATATCGCCACATGTTCAACATGTGTAAATCAATATCGCCACATGTTCAACATGTGTAAATCAATATCGCCACATGTTCAACATGTGTAAATCAATATCGCCACATGTTCAACATGTGTAAATCAATATCGCCACATGTTCAACATGTGTAAATCAATATCGCCACATGTTCAACATGTGTAAATCAATATCGCCACATGTTCAACATGTGTAAATCAATATCGCCACATGTTCAACATGTGTAAATCAATATCGCCACATGTTCAACATGTGTAAATCAATATCGCCACATGTTCAACATGTGTAAATCAATATCGCCACATGTTCAACATGTGTAAATCAATATCGCCACATGTTCAACATGTGTAAATCAATATCGCCACATGTTCAACATGTGTAAATCAATATCGCCACATGTTCAACATGTGTAAATCAATATCGCCACATGTTCAACATGTGTAAATCAATATCGCCACATGTTCAACATGTGTAAATCAATATCGCCACATGTTCAACATGTGTAAATCAATATCGCCACATGTTCAACATGTGTAAATCAATATCGCCACATGTTCAACATGTGTAAATCAATATCGCCACATGTTCAACATGTGTAAATCAATATCGCCACATGTTCAACATGTGTAAATCAATATCGCCACATGTTCAACATGTGTAAATCAATATCGCCACATGTTCAACATGTGTAAATCAATATCGCCACATGTTCAACATGTGTAAATCAATATCGCCACATGTTCAACATGTGTAAATCAATATCGCCACATGTTCAACATGTGTAAATCAATATCGCCACATGTTCAACATGTGTAAATCAATATCGCCACATGTTCAACATGTGTAAATCAATATCGCCACATGTTCAACATGTGTAAATCAATATCGCCACATGTTCAACATGTGTAAATCAATATCGCCACATGTTCAACATGTGTAAATCAATATCGCCACATGTTCAACATGTGTAAATCAATATCGCCACATGTTCAACATGTGTAAATCAATATCGCCACATGTTCAACATGTGTAAATCAATATCGCCACATGTTCAACATGCGGCAGTCATCAAGAAAACAAATAATGGGCTAAGGAGATGACTCATCACTTAAAGGCAATGCTTGCAAAGCCTGCTGGTCCCACTTCAGTTCCCCAGTACACATGGAAAGTCAGATGCACAAAGTGGTGGCACATGTATCTGGAGTCTATTTGCAGTGGCAAGAGGCCCTGTGATACCCATTCTCTCTCTCGCTCTCTCTCTCGCTCTCTTTATCTCTGTGCCTTATAAATAAATGAAAACTTTCTATTTATAATTTTGTGTTTATTTTTATTTATTTATTTGAGAGCAATGGAGAGAGAGAGAGAGAGGCAGAGAGAGAGAGAGAGAATGGGTGCTCCAGGGCCTCCAGCCATTACAAACGAACTCCAGATGCATGCTTCATCTTGTGCATCTGGCTTACATGAGTCCTGGGGAATTGAGCCTCAAACCAGGGTCCTTAGGCTTCACAGGCAAGCACTTAACTGCTAAGCCATCTCTCTAGCCCGAATGAAAACATATTTTAAAACAGAAAACAACAACAGATGCTGTTGAGGGTACAGACAGAAGGAAATCCTTATACACTGCTGGTAGGAGTGTAAACTACTCCAGACACTAAGTATGACGTTTCCTCCAAAAATTTAAAATAGAGGTGGGCTGGGGGAGTGCCTCAAAAGTAAAAAGTGTTTACTTGCGAAGTCACAGCTGCAGGTTCAATACCCCAGTAAAGTAAATGCACACACAAAAATGGTACCTGTGTGTTTGCAAGAGTCCCTGGCATGCCCCCCACACTACCAATGCAAATAAATGTGTTTATAATAATTAAAAATAGATTTACCATATGACCCAGCTATACCGCTCCTGAGTGTTACACCCAAAGGACTGTAAGTCAGGATGTTAACCTACATGTCCAGCAACACAGAAGGTGCAAAAAGAAAATGTGGTGGGGCTGAGGAACTCGCTCGGTGCTCAGGTGTTTGCTTGCAAAGCCTGCTGGCCCGGGCTCAGTTCCCCAGTGCCCACGTTAAGCCAGATGCACAACGTGGTGCGTGTATTCTTTTGCAGTAGCAAGAGGCCTTGGCATTCTTTCTCTCTCCCTCTCTCTCTCCCCTCGAAAATAAATATTTTTATAAAAAAAAGAAAATATGGGGCTGGAGGGATGTCTTAGTGGTTAAGGTGTTTGCCTGCAAAGCTAAAGGACCCAGGTTTGATTTCCCCAGGACCCACGTTAGCCAGATGCACAAGGGGGAGCATGCATCTGGAGTTCATTTGCAGTAGCTAGAGTCCCTGGCGCACCCATCCTCTCTCTCTCTCTCTCTCTCGTCTCTCATCTCTCCTCTCTCTCCCTCTTTCTCTCTGTCAAATAAATAACTAAATTAAAAAATTGTTTTAAAGAAAATATGATGTATATATATTATGGAATATTTTTCAGCCATAAAGAGAATGAAGTTAATGTTGTTTGCAAGAAAATGGATGAAAGTGGAGACAATCATATTAAGCGAATTAAGCCAAATCCAGAAAGACAAATACTGCATATTTTCTCTCATTTATTTGTTTCCTAGATTTTACACAGATGCCTAAAATCATGAATTTATATATGACATGAGCAAGGAAGAGTAACTATCTATGGGGACAAAGGGTTTTAACAAGAAAGGAAAGGGAATAGACTAGAAGAGGCAGGTAGGGGGCATGGGAGTATATGTTCGACATACAAAATATACTAGTGAAAATTTAAAAATAAATATTTTAAATATTTTATTTATTTATTTGAGACACACAGAGAGAGAAAGGGGCAGATAGAAAGAGAAAATGGACACACCAGGGCGTCTAGCCACTGCAAGTGAACTCTAGACGCATATGCCACTTTGTGCATCCGGCTTATGTGGATATTAGGGAATTGAACCCAGGTCATTAAGTTTTGTAGGCAAACGCCTTAACAGCTAAGCCATCTCTCCAGCCCAAAAATCAATGAAATTTTTAAATAACAAAAAGGACCCTGTGGGTCCTAAGGAGAAAACAGGAAAGAAGGTCATCAGGCTCGCTGGTGACTTTGAATTATCAGCTAAGGACGAGGGACAATGAAGCTTAATGAGCGGCACTCAGAAAAGGAAGCTTTTGGTCTACTGCTAAGCATTCTACTGATTTCACTCTTCCTCGTTCCCTTAGGTGATATTTGGGACAAGGCTCACAGATTTCCCATTTATTCCAAGTCACAGAATATCTTCTGGTGATGACAAATCACCAAAAGCATCACTTCAGTAATGAAGTAACCCAGGGCCTCACAGAGCCCTGAGCTTCCCCACCACGGAGCTTCCTCCCCAGGGCCGCCTGCTGGGCCTTGTGGTGACTGAGGAGAATGCGGGGCCTCCCTCACTGGGTGTCTGAGGAGAATGCAGGGCCTCCCTCACTGGGTGTCTGAGGAGAATGCAGGGCCTCCCTCACTGGGTGTCTGAGGAGAATGCAGGGCCTCCCTCACTGGGTGACTGAGGAGAATGCAGGGCCTCCCTCACTGGGTGACTGAGGAGAATGCAGGGCCTCCCTCACTGGGTGTCTGAGGAGAATGCAGGGCCTCCCTCACTGGGTGACTGAGGAGAATGCAGGGCCTCCCTCACTGGGTGACTGAGGAGAATGCAGGGCCTCCCTCACTGGGTGACTGAGGAGAATGCAGGGCCTCCCTCGCTGCTGCCCCACTGCACACCCCCCCTGCTCTCTCGGGCACGGGTGGAGAAGGGGTGCAGAGCAAGGGCAAGGATGGACTTGCTGGTCATCTGGTCACACATTGCCACATAGTCCTCTGGGCTTGGCTTGGCAGACGCGAGAGCGCCTTTCCCTATAGAATGTGACCGTTAGCTTTTCAGGGATCACCTCATCTTCTCACTCCTGAACACTACCACCCACACCCTTCTTGGGGATACGTGCCTCTACTCCTCCCACCAGTCTCAGACCTCCTTCCTTAGAACACTTCTAACCTCTGTTCCCGCCACCCCGGCTTCTTCATCTATCCATTTTGGAGAATGTGACAGTCACTGCGGGCCGCCATGGCAAACAGCACAGACTGTGTAGTCCAAACAGTGTTTCTTTCCTCACAATTCTGGAAACTGGGGGTTGGTTTTTTCTCAGGACTCTCTTCTTATAGTATGGACCAAATGTTGTCTCTCCTCCTCCAATAAAAAAGCATATTGAAGTCCTGAGGCCCAGTGTAAATGTGTTTAGAAACTGAGACTTTGGCGAGGTAACTGAGGCTAAGCAAAACCATAGAATGCGGCCCTGATCCAATGGGATAGGAAGAAGAGGAGGAGACACAGGAGCCCTGTCTCTCTCCACACAAGCCCAGAGGAAAGACCAGGGAAAGACGACACCCTGGGAGGGTGGCTGTCCCTAGACCAGGGAGCTAGGCCTCACCAGAAGCCACCACTCCTGGCAGCTTGATCTTGGACTTCCCGTCACCAGCGGTGTGAGGTGACACACAACTGACATCAGCCACCTAGTCTGTGCTGTTGTGTTATGAGGGCCTGGCGGACTAATCCACAGTAGTTTACAGGTGGACACCTTCCCCTCGTGTCTTCACGTGGTCCTCCCTCTGGACACACAGTCTGGGTCCTAACATCTTCTTATAAAGACACCAGTCCTATTGGGTTAAGGACCATCCTAATTACCTCATTTTAACCCAATGACTTCATTTTTAAATTAATTAATTAATTTAAGAGAGGGAGAGAGAGTATGGGTGCACCAGGGCCTATTGCCACTACAAACAAACTCCAGATGCATGTACCACTTTGTACACCTGGCTCTACATGCACACTGGGGAACTGAACCCAGGCTAGCATGTTCTGCACCACCACCCCCAGCCCAAATCCAGTAACTTCTTCAAAGACTCCGTGTCCAAATATTCTGAGGTATTAGGGCCTAGGGCAAAGGTATATTTGGAGGGGCATGGTTCCACCCATAATAAGCAGTATCTAAGACAACCCCATGGGCATTATCATCAGTCCACTATGACTCATAAGCTGTAGGAATGGCATGCCCAGTCCTCTGAGGGTCCCATCCATGCCGCCTCTCCTTGGGCAGTAGTTGATGGCAATGGGGGAGACATCTTGTCACTCTCCGGGAGGTGAGGGTGAAAGGCCTTCTGTAACCCTCTCCTGGATCCTTGCCTCAGTTCTGCTGTCCTCTTGGACAGGAAGGGTGCCAATGCTTGCAAAGCTAATTTCTAGAAATCTCTTTTTCAGGTCCAGCACAAGTCAGGACAACTGGCATCTATTATACCCAGTGCGGCGAGCCCCCCTGACCCGCAGGGAAGAACAGCCACAAGACGAAGATTCTTCTTGATCACACTTTTATTGGAGAGCTCTTGGTTAACAGAAAGGTTGATGGCGAGAGGCACGAGGTGGAATGTGCAGCTGCTTTTATAACGGGGAGTGCAACGAGGCGCCCACTGATTGGTTGCTACCAGCTTGTCACCACCAGGCGCCACGGGATAGACTCGGGACAGGTTGCGTCAAGCACATGCGCCTACCTTGAACACGGTTGGCGCCAAGGCACTGCCTAATATGGAGTTGTATACCTCAACACAGACAGGAAGCCAGCGCCATCTTGTAATGGCGACTGCTTGCAGCTCCCTGCAGTTCCCCCTTCTTGTTTAAACGCAACAGGCAAGGGTAGAGGTCTGATCTCTGATGCTCGAAAGGACATTGTGATGACCCCAGGCCTAGTGGCCAGCCAGGCTGGTGTCACACCCGTCCGGTACCTTTTCTCAGAGATGGGATTACAGTACTAACCCATATGCAATCAGACATGCCCTCCATGAGGCTGCTAAGAGCTCGCCCCACGTGCAGTACTTTGTCTCACATCCTGAGCGTGATGAGTGCCGTGCTCCCAACACCAACCCTCTGCCCATCCTTGTGCAATGGGCACTTCAGGCCCTAAGGGTGCAAGGGCCAGGGGAAACTAGGTGCTCTTTAGGGCCGACAGCCAAATCTGGGGGGAGGACCCACACTCCAAAGCGGCAAGTGCCTGAGAAATGACCACCTTGTCCCGCCTGGTCTGGGCTCGCAGGCGGCAAACCAACCAGAGGCAAAGCACACATCCTCCCAAAAGTATATATGACTTTCTCAATACCCTCAGAAGTATTAAGACGCGTCCAGGACGGTCCGTATAATTTGCAAAAGATATTGAGAAGTACTATTTTCTGCACCAAATCTGGAATTACGTCTCTCTTGGGAAATTTTTCCCCATATCCTATCATCCTTAAACCAACCAAAGGCCTGTTTTCTCAGCCCTATACAAAAATTACGGGGTGAATCGATTGTGAAGCAAAGGGCTCCGATTTTCTCAAAACTCCGATCTTCCCCTAAGCTGACATACGTGGTATCCCCAATCACAGTGGGGAGACCCAGCTCCTTCTGAGTTGTGAAGAAGCGAGGGAAGACCGCTGCAGCATGATGTACCGGCAGGGGCTTAGGAAAGGCTGACAAGATGCCCCAGCGTTGTTCTCCTCTACTGAGCGCCAGGCACTGGAAGGCTAGCATCCATAGATTCCTCCACATCTGCTTCTTCAGGATAATTCTGGATCTCCGGGTTGCCCTCTGAGGAGAGTCGGACCGTCTTTACCAACCGACTGGGAACCCAGTGAGGTGATTCTTGGTCCTGTGGGAAAACACAAACAGCTCCCCTGGATCTCACTACCACAAGATCCGGTCCTTTCCATTTGTTATTTAAGACATCCTTCCACATCACCATTTCTCTGTGTGACTGGGTATCATGCTGGCTATGCCTGTCAGCTGCAGATTTATCATTATCATCCAAAATTAAGAAGTTAAGGGTGAATAGGGCCAAGGAAACTCTCTCCTTGGGAGTCGCATCCTCTGCTATTCCCCTCTTTTGTTTAAATAAAATGGCTTTTATACTTTTATTAGCTCTTTCCACAATGCCTTGACCTTGGGGATTATAAGGAAGGCCAGTGGTATGGGCAACCTGCATTTGTGCACAAAAAGCCCGAAAACCAGTAGATGTATATGCCGGGCCATTATCAGTTTTTAAACGACGTGGTTTCACCCACGCTGCCCAGGCTTCCAGGCAGTGGGTTTTAACATGAGAAACCTTTTCTCCTGCCAACGGTGAGGCGAAGATAATTCCTGAGCAAGTGTCCACTGAGACATGTAAGTATTTTAATCTCCCAAATTCTGCGATATGAGTTACATCCATTTGCCATAAATCTCCAGGATGGAGGCCTCGGGGGTTAACACCCACATGAGGGGATGGCAAAAAGGTGACACAGGATGAGCAAGATTTTACAATGTTGCGAGCCTCATTTCTTGAGATGGAGAACTTCTTTCTCAAAGTATTTGCAGGAACATGATATAACTTATGAAATTCAGTAGCCAAAGTGACTGAATCATCTATAGAAAACATAGCCAACCTAGTGGCTCTATCTACTAAATCATTAGCTAGTGACAAAGGACCAGGCAACAATGAGTGTGCGCGGATGTGAGTAACATAAAAGGGGGAGGTTCGCTGCAAAATCAAGGATTGAAGCTGTAAGAGAATATTAGAAACCATGCTAGCAGACCGAACGGAGGCAGTAATCTCTAAATTGGCTACCGCATTGGCTACATACTTAGAATCTGTGAACAAATTAAAAGGAGTAGAAAAAGTCTGAAAAACTTCTAGAACAATCATGCATTCCACAATTTGAGGAGATTCGGGTCGGAACATTCGCACCACAGGCTCCGAGCCTTGTATCAAATATGCTCCGCGGCCAGTTTTTGAGCCATCAGTGAAAATGGCAGGAGCTGATGCTATGGGGTCTCGAACAGTGATTTTTGGGAAATAGACCAAATTATGCTCTACAAAGGAAAGAATAGGATTTTTTGGATAATGATTGTCAATAACATTTGGAAAAGCACATAAAAGAACACTCCAGGCATCCACAGTGCCAGACAAAACTTCCACCTGTTCTCTGGTATAGGGGATAATGAGCTTGTCAGGTAATTTCCCAAAATGCATTAAGCAATACTTAAGTCCCAAGAAAGCTTGCTGAGCTACCAATTGTGGAAAATACTGGAGGGTGCGGGCACCCAGGGAATTCCCATGAAGCCACAAAAGAGGTCCCTCCTGCCAGACTACTCCTGTAGGAACATCCTTAGTCTTTAAAATGCAGAGAAGGAGTGGCTCTGAGGGCTCAAAGCGATCAAGCTGTGCCTTTGTGAGTGCTTCCTCAATTTTATTGAGTGCCTCACGGGCTGGCTGCGTAAGCCTGCGTGGAGAGGTAACATCAGGGTCACCCTCAAGTATGGAGAAAAGTGGCAACAACTCCGACCGGGGGACATGGAGGAACCCGCGTAGCCAATTAATATCTCCCAATAGTTTTTGAAAGTCATTCAAAGTATGTAGATGTGAAGTACGAATGCACATCTTTTGTGGTCTGATCGAATTTTTGTTCACAAGGGATCCCAAAAATGTGACTGAGTCTGTCTGTTGAACCTTTTCAGGGGCTATTACTAAACCATTATGTTCTAATGCCTTAATGACCCTCTTAAAGGAGGCATGCAGAACGTCCAACGTGGGGGCTGTCAACAGGATGTCATCCATATAATGGATCATCCGAAGAGAAGGAAATTCTTGACGGACAGCAGTCAAAGCAGCGTCCACAAACAACTGACATATCGTAGGGCTGTTAGCCATTCCCTGGGGCAGCACTCGCCACTGAAAACGAGCATCTGGTTTTTCATGATTAACTGAGGGAAGAGTAAAAGCAAATCGTTCCCTATCTTGGGGGCAAAGAGGTATGGAGAAGAAACAGTCTTTGATGTCTAAAACTATCACTGGCCAGCCCCTAGGCAGAGCAGAGAGAGCTGGGAGACCTCTCTGTACGGGTCCCAAGACCTGCATCTGAGCATTGACGGCTCTCAAGTCATGAAGCAGTCTCCATTTTCCTGACTGCTTTCTGATCACAAAAATTGGAGTGTTCCAGGGGGAGACAGAACGCTCCAAATGACCAAGGTCTAATTGTTCTTGGACTAACTTTTGAGCTGCTTCCAACTTTTCTTGTGATAGGGGCCATTGAGGGACCCACACCGCCTTTTGAGTTAGCCAGGGTATGGGCACCGGTAGTATCTTTTCGGAAGCAGAATTTTCAACAGCCCCTAAGAAAAACCCAATCCATGGCGATCCTGTTTCTCCCTGGGGATGATAGGTTCTAGGCGTCCCTGGAGACACTTCCCCAGTCCCCGTTCTGGGACAAAACCTTGTATTTTCATCATGTTTTTACTAGCCTCTGAATAATCATTAGTTAAGCGGAGGCGCATCTGGGTCTGGACATCCCGACCCCACAAATTAATTGGAACTGCCAACACAAAGGGCTGTATTTTTCCCTTTTGTCCCTCCTCAGTAGACCATGTTAGTTCTTTTGCACTCATCTGTGGTGTCTCAGCATACCCCAGACCCTGTAGAGTCTGGGAAGACTTCTGAAGAGGCCAAGTTTTTGGCCAAGAGCTCATTTGAATAATGCTTCTGTCTGCCCCTGTATCTACTAGGCCTGAAAATATCTTTCCCTCAATGCTTAGCTGCAAAAGTGGTCTCTGATCTAACTCCAATGATAAACAGGCAAGGTCCACTCCAGTAGACCCAAAACCCTCATTTCCCCTTTCCCTTGTTTCCGCAGGGAATGAAGAGTGATTGGAGGGCAATATCAATAATTGAGCAATGCGGTCCCCGGGGGCAATAGAAACAACTCCATATGGGGAGTGACAAAGGACTTTTATTATGCCTGTGAAGTCAGGGTCAATGACTCCAGGAAAAACAAGCAAGCCTTTTAAAGTTGAGGATGAGCGTCCCAAAAGAAGTCCCACAGTATTAGTCTGCAAGGGACCACACACATCAGTATCTAAGGCTTGCACACCCATATCAGGAGTTAGGACCAATCCGGAGGCGGAACAGAGGTCCAGCCCTGCGGAGCCTGACGTGGCTCTCCGGAGTGAGAGGCTGGCGGTGGACCCAGCACTGGGACCGGTGCCTGGAGTGCCCCGTAAATTTGCGGGCCCTGGGGACGAGGGCCCCTCACCCCGTTTTTTGGATCCTGAGTATTCTGTAGGGGGGGTATGGGCATGCCATTGATGTCCTTCACTGATCTACACTCATTAGCCCAGTGCTTGCCTTTTTTACATCTTGGGCAGGTGCCTGGAGGCCGTGGTTTCTGGCCCCCCGCCTCGGGAGTAGGCCCCCCGGCCTGAGGGCACTGGCGTTTAAAGTGGCCAGGCTGTCCACACTTAAAACACCCTTTTGAAGTTCGAGGCTGTTGAGACTTTGTGGCGGCAAGAACTGCCGCAGCCAGACCTGCATTGGATAGTGGCCCGCCTATCTCGCGACACGCCTTAATCCAAGCATCTATCCCCTTTTTTCTAACTGGGTTTATAGCTCTCTGACACTCCTTTGTACTTTGCTCATATATCAAGTGAAGCACAAAGGGCATGGTATGATCTGCTGTACCTATAGTCTTTTCTGCAGCATCCATCATTCTGGCTGCAAAATCTGCAAAAGGTTCCGTTGAACCCTGGATGATCTTTGTCAAGTTACCTGTCACCTCCCCTTTATTAGGAATGGCTCTCCATGCTCGATAGTGAACTTCATTAATCTGCTGATAGACCTCTGCTGGTAGGTTCACCTGATCAGCCATATGCGGGCCAAGCCCCAACAGCATATCTGCTGTCCACTCAGGATGGCCGTTTAGGAAATTCTGTCTAGCCTGTGTTTGGGCATTATCTGTAGCTAGGGACTTAAACTCAAGAAACTGGCCTTTCGAAAGGCAAGCCTTTGCCAACTCCATCCAGTCGGTAGGAGTTAAAGGAGCTGTGATAATCCTACGCAGCAGCGCAACTGGGTAATCCGCACCTGGTCCAAAATCTTTAACTGCCTGGACCAAGTCCTTCAACTGCTTGTAGGGGATTGGTTCATGCCTCCTTTGATGAGTTATCGGGTCTTCAAAAACAGGGAAAGTGGAGGCCAACCGCGACCAGGTCTTTGTTTTGATAAAATGGCATTTATCCTCAAGGGGGATATAGGGTGGAGGTGGAGGGGCCAAGGGCTCCACCTTCCTTGTAAAACCACACCCTCTATCTTCCTGTCTTATCGCCGCCGGAGGGCGCCTGGGTGGAGACTCATATCGCCCCCCACCATGGCAGGCAGCAACTTCCTCTAATTCTACTTCCTCTATTTCCTCCTCAGCAAGGTTTTCTTCATCCTCCTCTTCAGAGTCTGAGCTAGTCTCATCATCTGCTTCCAGCACATTTAAATGCGCCAGATCCTCAATGACAGGGTACAGTCTAGAGGAAGCTTTTCTGTCCCTGTTGGTGGGTGAGCAATCATAAACTTCACCCATTTCTCTAAGCTCATCTTGTAAGCTTTTATCCTTTTTTTTCCTTTGTATTTCCTTTTTTGTTTCTTTCCTTTTCCTAGGCCTAGCTGGGGTTTCCCCATTTGTATCTGACTCAGAAAGACTATCCTGATGCCTTGCCAACGCTCTCCATCCCTGTCTAATAATGTCTGTGTGGCTACCTTGACTTAGACAAGAATGAATAACAAAGGCAATAAAAAACAAAACCCAGAAGGGAAGGAAAACGGCAAGGATCAGATTAAAGTCCAGGTCAGAAAACTGCATGACTGGGGATGACTTACCGACGTCTTCCTCTCCGTGTGTCAAGTTCTGAATCCTCTTCGGCCCCACGCCTGGTGACCACAAGGCTCCCGGCGTCCCGGGATTTCGGCACCAGTTTGCGGCGAGTCCCCTGACCCGCAGGGAAGAACAGCCACAAGACGAAGATTCTTCTTGATCACACTTTTATTGGAGAGCTCTTGGTTAACAGAAAGGTTGATGGCGAGAGGCACGAGGCGGAATGTGCAGCTGCTTTTATAACGGGGAGTGCAACGAGGCGCCCACTGATTGGTTGCTACCAGCTTGTCACCACCAGGCGCCACGGGATAGACTCGGGACAGGTTGCGTCAAGCACATGCGCCTACCTTGAACACGGTTGGCGCCAAGGCACTGCCTAATATGGAGTTGTATACCTCAACACAGACAGGAAGCCAGCGCCATCTTGTAATGGCGACTGCTTGCAGCTCCCTGCAACCCAGGACTCAGCTGAATCTGGGACAAAGATAGTGACACTCAACACCCTCTTGTGACTGCAGTGTCTGGGTGCCACCTGCTGCAAGGGATACAGAAACCTTGACTCACATTTACACACAAGAGGGACCTAGCTGGCCACTGAAGCACATGCATCAGATTGTGAGGCAGGAGGATGGCTTGCCCAGGGGTTCAAAACAAGACTGGGCAACACAGAAAGATCCCTTGCTGCTGCTGCTGCTGATGATGATGATGATGATGATGCTGATGATGATGATGGAGGAGGAAGATGTGATTTCTCACACAAAAAGTCCCCAGTAAGGGCAGCTCAAGACCAACTGTTCCTCCACTGTTATGAAATAGGACCAGGAAGAAACACACTTGGCATTTGAGTGTCATGTCTGGGCTTCTTGGTCCTCCCTTGTCTTAGTGGACAGAGAGTTGGCATGCAGTTGCCACAGCCTGAGAGAGGCATCAGCAGCCAGATCTTCAGGGACGAAGGTCTAGGCCAAAGCCAGGCTTAAGCCACTGAAACTCGCAGAGAAGCCAGCTGACAGTGCAGGGGTCTCACATGGACACCGGGGGAAGAGGGACGACAAGGGGTATGTGAGCGTAGGGTATTGGAGAGAAGGAAAGGGGCAGCATGAGGGGAGGTGGGTATTGAGGAATAATATTGGGTAAATGCAGGCAAAATGCAAAGATATGAATGTGCATGAAAATGTCCTAATGAACACCGTTATTTTTGTACACTAACCTTATAAATAAATAATCTTACCAGATGATTCCAAAAATTAGCCAGGACTGGGAATTGCTGGTCTCACCTTTGATTCTTTTTTTCAGGGTGGCCTTGAACTCTTGGTGATCCTCCTACCTCTGCCTCCTGAGTGCTGGGATTAAAGGTGTGCACCACCATGCCTGGCTAGATTCATATCTATACATACATATGTATATATGTATACATATATATATACATACATATGTATATGCGTATACATATGTATATATATGTATATATATATATATATATATATATGTATATATACAAGGAGAGAGAGAGAAAGAAATAAAGAAAGAAAGAGAGAGAGAGAGAGAGAGAGAGGAAATGTGCATGCCAGGTCCTCTTGCCACTGAAAACAAACACCAGATACATGCACCACCTTGTGCATCTGGCTTTATGTGGTACTGGGAAATCAAACCCAGGCTGTCAGACTTTGCAAGCAAGTGTCTTTAACTGCTAAGCCATCTCTCCAACCCCATACCTTTGATTCTTGAATGACAGAAAATCACCAAATGGTCTTGGCACCTCCCTTAGCCAAGTTACTCTGAAAATTCAAGGACATGTTCACACAAAGCCTTTCCAAGGACTGGAACCAGAGTGATCTAGGAAACTTGGTTGTTCAAAACAGTATATTCCCTATGGTGTTCCAAAAGTTCAAGTTTTCATTTATTTGAAAAAAAAATTTTTTTTACTATATTCCAAAAGGTTTTATCCCAAAACATTGCACCTGCAGTTAGGAGCATATGCTGGAGTGACCCCTAAAGCCGTAGCAGCTGAAATCCATGTGAAGACAATGCTTGGACGACACATGTGGTGACGTGGCTTGGAGCAGAAGCTTCTGTAATTCGGCGACTGCCCGCAGAGGCGCTTCTGCCCGTGGCCCCATCGCCACTGGCACGGTCTGACTATGCTACCCAGTGTTTCCTTTCCCGGAAGTGTGGTTCCCACATGGTGGTGTTGGGAGACAGAACTTTTAGGAGGTGGAGCCTACCAGGTGACACTGAGGTCACGGGGGTGCCACCTCATCAGACTTGTAACTCTGGTGAGATTCGCCTACCTTGAAAGCAGCTTTGCTCTAAAATGAGTTTGTCTGAGTTCACCCTCTTCCTGTCTCACCATGTGACTCTCCCTCCTATGCATATCCCCACTGTCATGCCATCCACCATGTTGTGATGCAGTCAGGAGGCCTTCACAAGGGCTGAGCAATTGCCAGCACTATGCCCTTGGGTCTCCAGAACTGTCAGTCAAGTAAACTGCTTTATAGAGGACTCAGTATTTTGTGACTACCTGCCATGGTGCCCCCGATGCTGACTTGCCTTCGATTGCTTCCTACGGGTCACTTATGTGCGTGTAGCTCGTTGGAGCTCCTGGTTGGAAATATATTTTATCAAACACTCTTTCTCGTCTTCCCTTAGCGCTGAACAGTGTCATACACATGCATACTCAGTGAGTGATCTTAAATCTCTTCAGAACAAGCTGTGCACGTGCCCAACACCTGCCCTTTATGTGATCATTAGATCCAGCCACGGATGGGGCTGGCTGTGCTGTATTTGTTAACAGGGCGCAACCACAACGGTGCGGGAAACGTGATCCACTGAACTTTAAATGAGACAGAGATGCACAATTTTCTCTGATATTGACCTAGATTGTAATGTTCTTCCACCCATGAGAGAAATATGTTTATGTATATACTGTTCCAAAATCTATGAAAATAATATTCTAAGACAATGTTGTGCTTTGATAATCACATGGAATAAGCATTTGGTCCTTTAAATTTTTATTAGTTTTGGAACAGTTTTATCCTAATAAAACCAAGGCCCCTCCCCATATAACACAACACATATGGTCAGGGGAAGCTCTCCATTCGAATGCTGACAGAGAAATACAAATCTATATTATGAATAACTCTTTGAAAGTAGTGCAAGACCAGAAGATCCAAGAGTTTTTCACACACGCTCCCTAGATCACACCTGATCCTGAGAAAAATGCTCTTTGAAACTCAAGTATCTGTTCCCAGTCCCTGTAAAGAAAATAGTTTAGGAGACAACACTAAGCCTTGGGAATCAAAGGGCATGTATAATCCCTGACCAGAAGTTACTGGAGTCCTTCTGGACCTGAATCACAAGTTTGACCCAACCTGAAACCCAAATCACATTACACTAAATGAGTGGCCTCTGATGGAAAGTGGGTGTTGTCTATGTGCTCTATCACCAGATCTTTTTTTAAAATTTATTTTTACTTATTTATTTGAGAGAGAAAGAGGGAGAGGGAGAGGGAGAATGAATAAGCACACCGGGGCCTCTAGCCACTGCAAATAAACTCCAAACCCATGCACCACCATGAGCATATGGCTAACATGGGTACTGAGGAATCAAACCTGTGTCATTAGGCTTCACGGGCAAGAGTCTTAACTGCTAAGCCGTGTCTCCAGCCCTCAGATCTTTTATTTAACAAGTATGTTTGTTTGTTTGTTTATTGAAGAGGAAGAATGTGGCGAGGACCTCCTGTCACTGCAACTGAATTCCAGGTCATGTGCCACTTTCTGCACCTGACTTTACATGGGTATTGGGGAATTGAACCTCAGACTGACAAGCTTTACAAGCAAGTGTCTGTAACAGCTGAGCCATCTCCCCAGCATCCATCTCCAGGTTCCTCACGGAGGTAACAATGGATTTGCCATTGGCTCCAGACACTCTCCTGAAAGTAAGTCCCCATTCCTTATGCTCCTCAACCAGGTCAAATGTTGGACAGGTAAGGAGCCTTTGGGTCACACATTAACCAGCAGGTGAAAGAGGCACCAGAGCCAGCAAAGGGATGCTCTCCATCCACAGTGCCTAGCCACACTGTCCATCCACAGTGCCCAGCCACACTCTCCATCCACAGTGCCCAGCCACACTGTCCATCCACAGTGCCCAGCCACACTCTCCATCCACAGTGCCCAGCCACACTCTCCATCCACAGTGCCCAGCCACACTCTCCATCCACAGTGCCCAGCCATGCTCACCATCCACAGTGCCCAGCCACACTCTCCATCCACAGTGCCCAGCCACGCTCTCCATCCACAGTGCCCAGCCACGCTCTCCATCCACAGTGCCCAGCCACGCTCTCCATCCACAGTGCCCAGCCACGCTCTCCATCCACAGTGCCCAGCCACTGCTCTCCATCCACAGTGCCCAGCCACTGCTCTCCATCCACAGTGCCCAGCCATGCTCTCCATCCACAGTGCCCAGCCACACTCTCCATCCACAGTGCCCAGCCACACTCTCCATCCACAGTGCCCAGCCATGCTCTCCATCCACAGTGCCCAGCCATGCTCTCCATCCACAGTGCCCAGCCACAGCTCTCCATCCACAGTGCCCAGCCAGCTCTCCATCCACAGTGCCCAGCCACCTCTCCATCCACAGTGCCCAGAGCATGCTCTCCATCCACAGTGCCCAGCCACACTCTCCATCCACAGTGCCCAGCCACGCTCTCCATCCACAGTGCCCAGCCACGCTCTCCATCCACAGTGCCCAGCCACGCTTCCATCCACAGTGCCAGCCACGCTCTCCATCCACAGTGCCCAGCCACACTCTCCATCCACAGTGCCCAGCCACTCTCCATCCACAGTGCCCAGCCACACTCTCCATCCACAGTGCCCAGCCACGCTCTCCATCCCAGTGCCAGCCACACTCTCCATCCCACAGTGCCCAGCCATGCTCTCCATCCACAGTGCCCAGCCACGCTCTCCATCCCACAGTGCCCAGCCACGCTCTCCATCCACAGTGCCCAGCCAGCTTCCATCCATGCCAGCCACGTCCCATCCACTGCCCAGCCACGCTCTCCATCCACAGTGCCCAGCCACGCTCTCCATCCACAGTGCCCAGCCACGCTCTCCATCCACAGTGCCCAGCCACGCTCTCCATCCACAGTGCCCAGCACACCTTCCATCCACAGTGCCCAGCCACGCTCTCCATCCACAGTGCCCAGCCACACTCTCCATCCACAGTGCCCAGCCACGCTCTCCATCCACAGTGCCCAGCCACGCTCTCCATCCACAGTGCCCAGCCATGCTCTCCATCCACAGTGCCCAGCCATGCTCTCCATCCACAGTGCCCAGCCACGCTCTCCATCCCACAGTGCCCAGCCACACTCTCCATCCACAGTGCCCAGCCACACTCTCCATCCACAGTGCCCAGCCACGCTCTCCATCCACAGTGCCCAGCCAGCTCTCCATCCACAGTGCCCAGCCACGCTCTCCATCCCACAGTGCCCAGCCACGCTCTCATCACAGTGCCCAGCCAGTGCTCCAGCCACGCTCTCCATCCCACAGTGCCCAGCCACGCTCTCCATCCCACAGTGCCCAGCCACGCTCTCCATCCCACAGTGCCCAGCCACGCTCTCCATCCCACAGTGCCCAGCCACGCTCTCCATCCCACAGTGCCCAGCCACGCTCTCCATCCACAGTGCCCAGCCACGCTCTCCATCCACAGTGCCCAGCCACGCTCTCCATCCACAGTGCCCAGCCACGCTCTCCATCCACAGTGCCCAGCCACGCTCTCCATCCCACAGTGCCCAGCCACGCTCTCCAGCCACACTCTCCATCCCACAGTGCCCAGCCACACTCTCCATCCACAGTGCACAGCCACGGTCTCCATCCCACAGTGTACAGGAGGAGTTCTCACAGCCAAACATAATGCTGAAATATGAGCAGCTCTTCTTCAAAATTACAAGGCATGATCCTGAGCCTAATAATTAAATTGATTTAGTAGCAAATTGGAAACTAAAGCACAAAGACCTAAAATATTTACTTGGCTCCTCTAGGTAAGTTCTAATCACCTGCATGCTATATAATTGAACAGAACAGCCAGACCCTCCTGGGAAAAGTAGAGTCAAACTTTTCACATAGAGCATAGGGCACGGTGGTGGTTTGAATCAGATGTCCTCATAAACTCATGTGTTCTGAATGCTTGGTCCATAGCTGATGGAAATTTGGGAGGTGGAACCTTGTCGGAGAAGGTGAGTTATTGGGGATGAACTTTGGAGTGTTATAGCCAGCTTGCCAGAGATTGGCTCATTCTCTTGCTGCTGTTTTCCATCTTCTGTGGCATAAGTGACGCCCAGCATCTGCTCATGCCATGCTGTTCCCTGGCATCATGAAGCTTCCCCTCAAGATGGTAAGCCAAAATAAATACTTTCCTCCCATCAGCTGCTTTTGGCCAGGTGTTTTGTCTCAGCAATGAGAAGGTGACTACAACAGACACATAACCATTAGGACTTGTCTGTAGCTCAGGTCACAGGTTAGCTCTTAGGGATTGTTGGGAAATGTACTCTGAATGTGAGGAAGGTAAGAGGAAATCTAGAAATCATCTTTAGCAAAACTATGTCAACAAAAACTAAAACTGAATTTAAAAATAATTCTATGGATTGGAGAGATGAGTTAGCAGTTAAGGCATTTGCCTGAGAAGCCTAAGGACCCAAGTTCAATACCCCAGGACTCACAGAAGTCAGATGCACAAGGTGGTACATGCATCTGGAGTTCGTTTGCTGTGGCTGGAGGCCCTGGAACACCCATTCTCTCTTTCTATCTGCCTGTTCCTCTCTCTCTCTCTCTCTCTCTTTCTCTCAAGTAACTAACTAAACAGATAAGTAAAATATATTTTAATATTGAAAAAAATAAGTCTAGGGGGCTGGAGAGATGGTTCAGCAGTTAAGGCCCTAGCCTGCAATGCCTAACAACCAGGGTTTCATTCCCCACTATCCACTCCTTGCAAATAAGTAAATAATGATAAAAATAAGCCTAGGGGCAGGGAGAGGGCTCAGTGGGGAAAGTGCTTGTCATGCACACATGAGGACTTGAATTTAGATCTTCAGCACCTACATTTTTTTAAAGCTAGACATGGCAACATATGCCTATAATCCTAGTGTTGGAGTGGAGGAGGCAGGAGGATCCCTAGGGCTGGCTGTCTAGCTAGGCTAGCCAATTGGTGAGCTCTGAGTTCAATGTAAGACCATGTCTTAGAAAAATAAGGTGGAAAATAAGTGAGGAGAGCACCCAACATTGACCTCTGGCCTCTACAAGCATGCACACACACATATCACTACTCACATATGCACATGCATACCACATACACTCACATGCATAAAACCTAATACAGAGAACATACTGAGGAATTATCTGCAGAATTAAATGACTACCTTAACTTACTATTTCTATAAAGTTATTTATTGTAATGAAGGGTTCCAGACTACATTCTCTTGTTTATCACTAATCACTAAGTCGTTCTGCTTATAAAGCAGATGTGCTTGGCTCCCTTTTGTATCTTTAGTTTGTATTTCTTGTTACTAAAACTAAGACTGAACATCTACAAAACTGAATGTAGTTTCTTTCCAGACAATATACCCAAGGAGGAAGTTCTGAGATGACTTCTGAGGGGCCTTGCCTCTGGAAGTGTCAGGCACAGGGAAAGAGAACAAAAGCCAGGCATGGTGATACACACACCCACGTGCATCCACACACACCCCTGTGCATCCACACACATCCCCTGTGCATCCACACACACCCCTGTGCATGCACACACACCCCCGTGCATCCACACACACCCCCGTGCATCCACACACACCCTCGTGCATCCACACACACCCCCGTGCATCCACACACACCCCCGTGCATCCACACACACCCTCGTGCATCCACACACATCCTGGGCATCCACACACACCCACATGCATCCACAGACACACCCTTGCACCCACACACACCCACGTGCATCCACACACACCCCGTGCATCCACACACATCCTGTGCATCCACACACATCCTGTGCATACACACACACCCACGTGCATCCACACACACCCTCGTGCATCCACACACATCCTGGGCATCCACACACACCCACATGCATCCACACACACACCCATGCACTCACACACACCAACATGCATCCACACACACCCACGTGCATCCACACACACCCCTGTGCATCCATACACACCTACGTGCATCCACACACACCCCCGTGCATCCACACACACCCATGTGCATCCACACTCATCCTGTGCATTTACACACACACACGTGCATCCACACACACCCATGTGCATCCATACACACCCATGTGCATACACACCCACCCACATGCATACACACACACACACGTGCATCCACACAAACCCACATGCATCCACACACACATCTGTGCATCCACACATACCCCTGTACATCCACACACACCCCCATGAATCCACACACACATCCATGCATCCACACACACCCACGTGCATACACACACACCCATGTGCACCCACCCATACCCACGTGCATCCACACACACCCATGTGCATCCACACACACACACACGTGAATCCACATGCAAACATGCAGCCACATACATGTATTCATATACACCCACATGCATCCATATACAGCTACATACATCCACATGCAAATGTGCATCCATACACATGCATCTACTAACATACACATGCATACACATACATCCACATACATATACATACACACATACATATGCATACACATACAGCCACATATATCCACACACATACACACACATACATCTACATGCATACACACACATGCATCCATATATATCCATATGCATGAACATGCATACACATACACCTATATACATATACATGCATCCACATACACACACATGCATCCACACACACCCATGACGTACACAGGCATATGCATGACACATACATGCGTGGCCTGCATCCACCGAGCTGCAGAGCATCTGCGATGCACAGTCTGTGCACACAGCCGCTCCCGCTGGCTGGCTGGACTGAGTTTTCTCCAAAACCATGGGAATTGACCCAGCTTTGGGCATCGGAATCTGTATGAACACTGGAGCTAGGACCCCTGGAGATAGCCCTGAAGTAACAGGGACAAGGGTCCATTAGGCCCTTGTTATGGGCTCTGTCTTCCAGACAATTCTGAGTGACATTCTACACTGAGCTCCACAGAGGGACTAAATGGTCCTTTCTGCTTCACTTTCCCTGTTCCCTGATAAATTACCTCCAGACAAATTTCCTAGATCCAAGCTTTTCTTTCAGGACATCTCCCTTGGGGTGTTTCCAGGAGCACCAGGCACTTCCTGGCACATCAATAGAGAACTCTCTAGTGGAAAATGGCAGGCAACTCCAGAAAAAGTATACTTTGCTAAATTTAGATGTATGGGTTCATTCGCCTAAAATGCCCAAGGATAAAGCTGACTTCAGAAACGATCATTCAGGGATTTAAAACACAGCGTGCTAGGGAGATGGCTCAGGGTTAAAGGCATTTGGAAAGCCTGCTGGCCCAGGTTCAATTCCCAAGCTCCCCATATAAGCCAGGTGCAAAAAAGTGGCTTAAGGGCCTAGCATTTGTTTTCAGAGGCAAGAGACCTTGGCATGCCCATACACACACACGGGGCAAATACATTTTTTAAATAAAATGCAACATCAAGATTTATCATTTCTGTCTCTTGCTACTCTCACTTTTGGTTAGAGAAGCTTCTCTTCTCAGATGGCAGTGATCACAGGGAGACTCAAGACTCATCGAAGTGCTGACAGGACAGTGGCAGTGGAGTGCTCGGCACTAAATGAGACGTCTCCATCACACCCTCCAAGGTTCAGAAACCACTGCGGAAGAGGTGGCAAAAGGAATGTAAGAGCTGGGCTGGAGAGATGGCTTAGCAGTTAAGGCGCTTGCCTGAGAAGCCTAAGGACCTAAGTTTGATTCCCCAGTACCCACGTAAGCTAGATGGTGGCACATGCATCTGAAGGTCATTTGCAGTGGCTAGAGGTCTCTCTCTCAAATAAATAAATAAATATTTAAATTATTCAAAAAAAGAAGATGAATGTAGGGCTGAAGGGATGGCTTAACAGTTAAGGTGTTTGCCCGCAAAGCCAAAGGACCCTGGTTCTATTCCCCAGGACCTAAGTAAGCCAGATGCAGAAGGCAGAGCATACATCTGGAATTCGTTTGCAATGGCTGGAGGTCCTGGTGTGACCATTCTCTCTGTCTCTCTCTCTTTGACTCTAAAATAAAATAACTAAAAAATAAAAAGAATGTAAGAGCCAAAAGGAAGGAGGGAGTGCTTACAATACTGTCTTCCAGAAACAAAGTGGCCATGGTATTCAGGACCTCACAGTGACTGATGCCGCCTACACAAGACCTGCATAGTAGGAGGGGGGAAATGATGACATCAAAATAGAAAAAAGACTAGTTGGAAAGAAGGAATTCAGTAGAAATGGAATTGTGGGGGGTAGGAAGGTGATGGGAGGAGGTTATGATCATGGTATATTGTCTATATGTACAGAGATTGTAATAAAAAAAAACTTTTTTAAAAAGACTCATCATTTCTGTCTCTAATCTGCGGTCTTTCCATACTCAATTAATTTATACTCAAATAAATTCTCCCTGTGTGGTCCCTAGATGGCTACAGGAGTTCCAGTTCTTCTCTTTAAGATTGAACTCCAGATAAAAGATCAGGAGTGTCTTTCCCAGAAGTCTAGCAACAGCGTAGTCCTGTTTCTTTGGCTCTGCTCGGATCACATACAGACAAGCTGCGGGGCACTGCATGTCCAGATGCGCATGTGTGATTAGGAGGATCATGAGCGCCTGACCTCCCACAGGAGAGTCACAGGAGGTGGTCAGACAAGGGTAAATAATGGCTGAGTGGGGAAATGCAGCCATCACATTCCACCCCTCTGGGCTGTCCAGAGCGCGCGCACACACACACACAAACACACACATCCTTCTCCCTCAACTTGCAGTGTGTCTGCACATACATACAAACAAACAAATAGAAGCTAGTGCACCGCTTCTCCAAGAGGAGATCCAAATCTAACTACATTATTGCGTTAACGACTCCTGATAGAGCCCTGGCACCGTGGTCAAGGGGAGCACAAGCCCTGTGCAAACCACCATTTGGGAAAGTCAAGAATGGGAAAGGATTCAAAATATCCGCGATTTCAAAGCACGTGGCATGCTGTGCTCAGTGGGAATGACAGGACCTGCTTCCTGGCATTGGACGTTGGCCCTTGGCTAGCAGTCTAGGTGACCGTGGAAGGTTTTCCATGGTCTCTTTTCTTTCATGGCCTGCTGAAGCAAGGCTTCTGCTTACATAGGACATATAATTAGAAATGATTTGATTTCCCCCCCCCCCCAAAAAAATCCACAACACCCCAACTGAAGTAGTCTAGGGCAGTGGGGGTGGGAGTTATTAGCTAAGGTAACTGCTAAGGGTGGCATTGGTGTTAAGCAGTCTGTAGGAAACACACAGCCCTGTTACCAGGCCAGGATCTCTTCCTAACACAGTCTACTGGCCACAGCGTAGTCTGTGTTTTGGTCTAATTTTCACACATCATCTCTTTTCCTGAGACAAAATTTCTACAGAAACCCTCCATTATAGGTATGGCTTTCATCTCAGCAATATTTTATTTTATTTACCCTGGCTGTGTCGCATATGACCTATGGGGAAGGGACAGGATATTCTAGCCACCCAGCTCCCAGTCAGATGTTTCACACCCAAAAGGAGTCAAAGCCGTGGGAAGGAGATGAGACGAATGCATGAGTACTGGATCCCGGGGCACTGGGCGTGGCTATCAGAGGTCAGCAAGTGGACACTGAGAACCAAACATACCCACGAGCTCCAGAGGTGTGGACGTGTCCTGACCCCGGCATACCCAGTGCAGGCTCTCTGCCCCTGGCTGTGCAGAGGAATATTCCGAGCCAGCATAGTGCTGATGCATCCTTCTGAGTGACTCAAAGATCAAAGACTCACATGGGGCCAGGGAGCACACGCCGCGGATGTTCCAAGTCAGGGAGGTGCCAAAAGAAGGTATGGGTGTTGTGTGGGCCAAAGGTCCGTTGCTATAAAGTCTGACTGTCCCGAGTGTGTCTGGAAAGTTCTTTTCCATTCATCATTCTCTGGGATCAACACGAGGTTTATATATTCCAAATACTCACTTTTACAAAGACTTTAGTTCTCAAAGTGGCTCCAGAAGGTTGGAGATTGGGGGATATGAGTAGTAAGACTATAATTCCACATGACTATGCTTCTCAAATTCATTGCTAAGAATTACTCAGAGTAGAGAATAGTTGGACAATATGATAACATCGTTTCAGAAAAATCTATTTTCCTCCATAGAAAATAATCAAAAACATTGCTTATATAGTAAACAGATGTAATGAAGTAGAAAAAAATTTACATTAATTTTAAGATAAACCATAAATTTAAAGAATGTCCAAGCTTGATATGGATGGCCTAAGCTAAAATAACTCATATAATGGAGAAAGGGAAGAAACCCAAAATCTCTTTTCCCCAGTCAGAGATAAGGAAGCATGACCCTCATTTAAGAATTTAATCCTGGGCTGGAGAGATGGCACAGCAGTTAAGGTGCTTGCCTTCAAAGCCTACAGACACAGGTTCGATTCCCCAGTACCTCTGTAAAGCCAGATGAACAAAGTGGTGCTTGTATCTGGAGTTTGTAGTGGCTAAAGGTCCCAGCTTGCCCATAAACACACACACACACACACACACATCACACTCACACTCACACACACATTCTCTCTCTCTCTCTCTCTCTCTGCTTGAAAATAAATAAATAAATGATATATATGTTTTTAAAAAAAGGAATTTAATCCTACAAGCAGAAAGGTCAGTGTTTTGGCAAGACCTTTTTAGTAGCCAAAGACCAGCTACTGAGTATGGCCAAGTGATGGGCCTGTTTGTTAATCCTACTCACCCATGGGAAATAATTTGAAACCCAAGGTGAACAGAATTCCATTTTAAGTAGGACCTGTAGCTAGGGAACTGTGAGGGAAGTATTACTCTTCCTTTCTGCTTATCAGTGAGCAAAATAAACAGCATCTAGGATTCACACAGGTAGCTAGGGTACAAAGAGGTCACAGCACAGGGGCTGGAGAGATGGCTTGGCGGTTAAGGTGCTTGCCTGTGAAGCCAAAGGAGCCATGTTTGACTCTCCAGATCCCATGTAAGCCAGAAGCACAAGATGATGCAAATACACAAGTTCACACGTGCACACAAGATGGCACATGGGTCTGGGGTTTGATTGCAGTGGCTGGAGGCCCTGGTGCACCAATTCTCTCTCTCTCTCTCTCTCTCTCCATCTCTCTCTCATAAAGAAAAAAAAAAAAAGTCACACCAATTCTGACAGAGATATTTTACAAAGCTGTCTGAGGCTGGACGTGGTGGCACGTGCCTTTAGTCCCAGCACTTGGGAGGTAGAGGTAGGAGGGTCACTGTGAGTTGGAGGCCAGCCTGGAGCTATAGAGTTCCGGGTCAGCCTGGGTAGAGGGAGACCCTACCTTGAAAAAATAAATAACCAAACGTCTCAAACTGACGTGTGAAGGCAGGGATGGCAAAGTTCATCACCTAGCCGGTCCTAGAGAGTCTGGAGGTTTGTCAACTTGCTCCCTGAAGCCTGGGCTGTTTCTTCCAGCCCGACTGGCAGAGGCTTGGCGAGAGCCCCGCAGGGAGCAGGCAGGGCTGTGCTGAAGTGGAGCGCTGTCCGTGACAGGGCTTCCCAAACGGCAGGTGCAGGCCAAGCCCAGGTGGACCTACTGAGAGCTACATGAGGTGAGCCTCAAAGAGAAGCTGCCTCGCTGGGGAGACTCGGAACAGAAATGGGGGTGCCTGCCCAGCCGGCACTGCTGTGGCAAGTGTCTCTAGCCACCCCTCTTCAGGAAGCTGCTGCATTCTGCTGGGTGCTCCGCGCATGAGCCTCAGGGCGGTCCACCCACGGCCACGAGCGCCTGCCCGAGCGCTTGGCCCAGTGAGGCACAGCCTTCCGGCCCAGCAGGCAAGCCAAGCCAATCAGCACTCTTACCCAGCTTCATGCAGCTGAAACTGTTGGAACCCTTCCCTTTCAGGTCAGGGACGAGCTGTTCAGCACACTAGCAGAAGTAGTTCTAATTCTACGTAGAAAAACAATTTAGCAGAGAGAGAGAGAGAAAGAAAAAAGGAGGAGGAAGAAGAGAATGAAGAGGAAAAGGAGGAGCAGGGAGAGGGAGAGAGAGACCAACCATTTGTGAGCAACCCTGTTTTCTCAAGCAAGCACCTTTCACCTCTAAGCCATCCTCCAGCCCCCAGCCCTCCATGCCTGTTTTATCTCCTTGCAAGAGGACAGGTTCCCAGATGGCCCTGCCCTACCCAGATCTCCCCGATCTCTTGTTTATAATTCTCAGAATATCTAGAATGTACCAAGAATGCAACAACCTGAGATAAGGGGGCGCTGTCCGGGACAGCTCAGGCACATTCCTTTTCCTTCAAGCACAGAATGTCCTTCCATACTTGTTCTCAGAAATCCCAGTCTCACTTAGAGTTCTATAAAACCCGAAGTGAGGTGTTTTAGTGTCATTTAACCACAACGCAACATTGGGAACGTGCATAGGAGACTCCATCCACACTGTCAGCTTTCCCAAGCCTTGAGGGACCCTCTGGCTACCATTCTGTGTATCCTTGCTATCTATCCGTGAGGAGTAAATTGGCTTTGCCTGACCCCTGTGGTTGTTCTGCCACACCAGACCCAATGGGAAAGAACCTTTGCCTAGGGGAACAAACTATTTACTTTTCTTGTTGCTTGGATAAAATCCCTGACAGAAGCCATTTAAGGCCAGGCGTGGTGGTGCAGGCCTGTGGTCCCAGCAGAGGCAGGAAGATTAGTGTGAGTGTGAGGACAGCCTGGGTCACCCGGTGAGATCCTGTCTGAAGAAACCAAAGGGTGGGGAAAACGCTGAGCAAAGTGGCACACACCTGTAATCTCAGGGCTGGGGCGGTGGAGGCAGGAGAATCAGAAACAGGAAGCTGAGATTGCAGAGGAAGTGAGGCCAGGTTATAAATCCTCAAGCCTGTGCCCCTAGTGATCCACATCCTCTAGTGAGGCTCCATCTTTGAAAGGTTCCACAGCCTCCCAGAACAGCGCCACCAGCTGGGCACCAAGTGTCCAAACACATTTCAAATTCAAACCTTCATGGGAAGTCACTATCTTCCTTCTTTTCCTAAGTCAGCTGGGGTTGGGTGATGATCCTTTCGATCAGCATCCTTTGACACACATGCGTTCACACGTCACCGCTCATGTACACACGCACAGAGAACAAGAGCTGTGTTCCAACTACAGCCCTCTGTGAAGCAAGAGGAGCCCCGTGGAGAAGGGGCGAAGCGCAGTCTCAGGAGTCTCATGAGGACAGACAGGAACAGATGGAAGACATACTCCCCTCTCCCAATACTGCAAGGCAGAGACTGCAAAGGCAGAAAGACTGAAGTTTTCATTTGCAAGCACAAGAGCCAGAGCTAGACCTTGAACTTCTAGACTACTTAGACACCTAGACATCTAGACTACACCTTGAGACATCTGGATGAAAGCTTACTTGATAATATCAAGTGGACCCCACAAGTTAAAAAGAATTTTGAATGATAACAAACATCTGTGTTTGAAGTAAAGAGTTCTCAATAAAAGTGATAACAAAAAAATGCTAACAGGGGCTGGAGAACTGGCTTAGTGGTTAAGGTGTTTGCCTGCAAAGCTGAAGGACCCAGGTTTGATTCCCCAGGACCCACGCAAGCCAGATGCACAAGGTGGTACATGCATCTGGAGTTCCTTTGCAAAGGCTGGAGGCCCTGGTGCACCCATTCTCTCTCTTTCTCTACCTACCTATCACTCTCTCAAATAAATAATAAGATAAAAATAAACACTTAAAAATTCTAATAGGACCTGGGAATGGTGGCACATATCTGTAATCTCAGTACTTGGGAGGCAGAGGCAAGAGAATCATGAAGTTAAGACCAACTTGGGCTGCATAGTGAGATCCAATCTTTAAAAATGGTAACAGTGGCTAGTGGTCCCCATATGCCTCAGATTTACTTTTACATCTAAGGGATCAAGTAATTAGTCTTTTATGACCTGTAATTAATATCTAACTAAGCATTGACATTCCTGAGAAGCGACTGGTAAGAATCACTTTTCAGATATTAAAACCAAGATTCCAAGAAGTCATTCTTTTACTGATTGTTCTAAAGCTTGGATTTTCTTCCAGAGGAAAGCTATTGCTGCTAGGGACCAAAGTGTGTCCCTCAAAATCCGTATGCCGGAACCTGAATCCCCAGGTGAGGTATTTGGAGGTATTTTGGGAAGTGATGAACGTTAGATAAAGTCATGAGGTGGGTCCCTGGGGTGGCTCTGAGGCCCTAATAAGAGGCTCAGGATGTCTCCCAGTGTGCGCACCAAGGGAGGCCGCGGAAGGGCAAGATGGCCGCCTGTGACCCAGGAGGAGCCTCAGCAGCAATGCGGTCAGGCTGCTACCTGTGCCCTTTCACCACAGACTCACCCTCCAGCGGTGGACGCAGACTGCTGTGGTTTAAACCCCCGCTCTGTGGCACTTTGTCTTGTTGCCCAAGGTGACTGATAGCGAAGTTATTGCAACTCAGTGTCCTAGGCTTCATGGTGCCCAGTCTGCTGTCCAGTGTCTTACGGCATTGCCAGGCCAAGCCCCAGACAAGCAGATTCCTCTACATTTGAGGCCATCAAACTGCCTTCTAAACATTTATGTTTATTCCCATATATTAATGCTACTCACACTTTTGATCTCTTTTCAGATGGTGATCATTGCGATGACTCAACATTCACCAAAGTGCTAAGAAGTGACAGTGGAGTGTTCGGCACTGAGACGTCTCTATCACACCTGCTAAGGATCAGGGCCCACTGTGGAAGAGGTGGTGGAAAGAATATGCGAGCCAAAGGAAGGGAGGACAAAGGAAGTGGAGGAGTGCTTTGCAATACTGTCTTCTAAGCACAAAGTGGCCATGTTATTCATGACCTCATAGTGGCTGATACCACCTACACAAGACCTGCATAATAAGAAGGGGGGATTGTTGTCATCAAAATGGAAAAAAAGATGATATTCAGTGGAGGGGAGATTTGGGAGCAGGGAAAGGGAGGGTGGTAGGAGGGGATTATGATCATGGTCTATTATTTATATGTATAGAGCTTGTCAATAAAACGTTTATTTTTAAAAAGCACAATGGGGCTAGAGAGATGGCTTAGCAGTTAAGGCGCTTGCTTGCAAAGCCAAAGGACCTAGGTTAGATTCCCCAGGACCCACATAAGCCAGATGCACAAGGTGATGCATGCATCTGGAGTTTGTTTGCAGTGGCTGGAGGCCCTGGCATGCCCATTCTCTCTCTCTCTCTCTCTCTCAAATAAATAAATAAATATATTTTTAAAAAACTACAATGGGGTTGGAGAGATGGCTTAGCAGTTAAGATACTTGCCTGCAAAGCCTAAGAACTCAGGTACAATTCCCCAGTACCCACATAAGCCAGATACACAAGGTGGCTCATGAGTCTGGAGTTCATTTTCAGTGGCTAGGTGCCTTAGTGTACCCATTCTCTCTCTCTCTCTCTTCCTCTCTCTCTTTGTCTCTCTCCCTCCCTCCCCCTTTCTCCCTCTATCTCAAATAAATGAATAAAATATTTTTTGAAAAAATCATTCCCATTAAAGACTCAGGTGCACTATTAGTTAGAATTTTAAAGATTATAACCACACCAGGCATGGTGGTGCACGCCTTTAGTCCCAGCACTCAGGAGGCAGAGGTAGGAGGAGTGCTATGAGTTTGAGGCCACTGTGAGACTACGTAGTGAATTCCAGGTCAGCCTGGGCTAGAGCAAGACCCTACCTTGAAAAACCACACACACAAGAAAAGATTATAACCACATAAAATTACCTTAAGAAGTAATTAGGGTGTGCTTATCTCCATCCATGAGAGCTAGTTTCCCAAGGGCCCAGAGTATGGTTTAATTTTGAGAAATTCTAAGACAAAAATAAGGTGGAAAGGGAGAGAATACATGACAATAAAGGGAGTAACTAGGTCACCGGGGTGATTTGAATGTAAAATGCCCCCATAGACACACGTGTTTAAATCCCTAATCCCCAGTTGGTAGCATTCTTTGGGAAGGTCCTGGAGTCTTAAGGAAGCCTTGCTAGAGAGCATATGTCACTGGGGCAGACCTCCAGGCGTCCCAGCCCAGCCCCACCTGTCGTCACTCTTCCTGCTTCCTTCCTGCTGCTGTGACGATGTGTTACTGGCTTCCTGCTCCTGCTGTCCTTTCCCTGCCACAATAGACGTCCCCTGAAAATATAAGCCAAACCAGGCATGGTGGCACATGCATTTAATCCCTAGCACTCAGGAGGCAGAGGTAGGAGGAGCGTCATGAGTTTGAGTATATCATGAGACTACGTAGTGAATTCCAGGTCTGCCTAGGCTAAAATGAGACCCTCCCTCAAAAAAAAAAAAAAAAAAGTAAGCCAAAAATAAAGTCTTTCCTTCCTTAAACTGCTTATGGCCAGCTATTTTGTCCCAGAAATGAGAAAATAACTGATTCAGTTGCCATAGTCCTTTTTTTTTTGGAGAAAAATATATAACATAAAATTCTGTTGCTTTTTAAAAAATATTTTAGTTATTTATTTATTTGAGAGAATACAGAGAAGAGGAGAGGGGGGGAGAGATGGGGGCACTGGGGCCTTTAGCAGCTTCAAACAAACTCTAGATGTATGCACCACCTTGTTCATCTGGTTTTTGTGGGTCCTAGGGAATCAAATCTGGGTCCTGACTCCAGGCAAGCACCTTAACTGCTAAGCCATCCCTCCAGCCCTGTTGTGTGGCCTTGAACTCACTATGAAGCACAACTGGTCTCAAATTCATGATCTTTTTGAGTTCATCTCCCAAGTGCTTAGAGTACAGGTGTGTGCCATCATGTCTGGCTCATGAGGTATTTTACATATAATATAATATTGTTAACTGAAGGTACAATGGTGTATAACAGATCTTCTGAACTTTTTTTTATCATACATGACTAAAACTCAATTCATTGAATAAGAACCCTTCAGTTCCCTCTCTTCTCAGGCCCTAGTAGCTGCCATTCTACTTGTTGTTTCTATGAGCTTGTCCACTTCAGATACATAAAAGGAATCATGTTGTGACAAGCTTGTTTTCATAATGTTCTCTAAGTTTGTCCATGTTACAGGCTTTAACAGGATTCTCTTCCGTGTATCCATGCACTATGTTTTTATGCATTCACTCTTTGAGGGGCACATGGGTTATTTCCACCTCTTGGCTATTGTGTTAACACTTCAGTGAACACAGGGGTAATGATATCTCCTTAGTTCTCTTGAATCAAAACCCAGAAGTGGAATGACTGGATCAAATGTAATTCTACTTATGACACTTTATGCATACCAAATCTACAGTAATGGGGTGTAGGGAGATAGCTAAGTGGTTGAAATCACTTGCTTGTAAAGCCTGCTGCCTTGGGGCTGGAGAGATGGCTTAGTGGTTAAGGCCCTTGCCTGCAAAGCCCAAGGACCCAGGTTCAATTCACCAGTACTCACATAAAGCCAGATGCACAAGGGGATATCTGGAGTTCATTTGCAGTGGCTAGAGTCCCTGGCACACCTATTTTCTCTCTCTCTCTAACTTCCTCTCTCTCTATGTCAAATAAATAAGTAAAAATTATTTTTTAAAAAGCCTGCTGGCCAAGGCCAGTAAGCTAGAAAAGGGATATAAAGGGAAGAGAAAGGAAGGGAGGGTGATACTTAATAGGATGGTATTGTATATATGTGTGGTGGTTTGAATAGAATAGATGGCCCCCAATATATTTAGTTGTTTGTTTGTAGTTTGCATCTTTAGCCACCCGGCTGGAGGCAGTCACTGGGTGGATCTTAAGGTGTGGTGGTGGGTTTCAGATTTCAATCTAAAGATATGCAAAGTGTGCCTAGCTGGAGTTCCTGAAGTGTGCTGTGCTGTGTGGCTTTTTGGCTTTTAGGCTTGTGCTTCTCTCTCTCTGCTTGGGCCTATGAAGGCAGGCCAGTTTCTTCTACCATTATGGAACTTCCCCTGGATAGGTAAGCTTCAATAAATCCCTTCCTCCATAACTATGCCTGGTGTGGAAGTTCATCTTAGTGAACCTGAAGCTGTCTGCTACAATATGTAAGTAGAAGAATAGATTAACGGGGATGAAAAGGCCCAAGTGAGATCAGGGGAAGAGATTGAGTAAAGGAAAGGTGGAGGGAGGGCTAATCAAAATCTAAGAAGATATAAATAAATCATATGGAAACCTGCTTTTTTGGACAATGGAACACCCAGGATCCAAAGATGGTTACTAGAAAATTTTCAGTGCCAGGGATGGGATAACTTCCAGTGAGTTGTTGGCAAGTGAGGTCACTGATGCCCCCAAAACATTATAGGTCATTGCCAAGGCCCTTGGTTTCCCACCAGGAATAGATGGTAAGACCTTATTGCTGAAGACTCCACATACTTGGGCTGCAAGGCCACTGAGAAATCCTGTTGGAGCTGAGCTGAAAACCTCCTCCATGTAGACCAGCTGACAGAAAGCTGGAAGAAGCCATTCTGCATGCAGTTCAATGGGAGAAAGAGAAAACACCAGTGAAGATACCCAACAGTGGACACTGCAAACCTTATATTTGGCCAGCCAGGCCAAATGAGCCAATGGGTGCAATAGTGGCATGTCTATCATGGTGGAAACCAACTGCCCTCTAATTGGACTGGAGGCCCACTTCATGGGAGGGAATACATCCCTGATACTGAAAACTTAAAACAGGGGTAGTCATGATCCCTTGGGGTATAATGTCTGCTGCTGTCTGGCTAAATGTATATACTATGCTTATCAAACTGCCCAGTAAGCACTTCTCTTAATGTTCATACCCTTATATTAATGCTACTCTCACTTTTGGTAGAGAATCTTCTCTTTTCAGATGGCAATGACCTTGGGATGACTCAGAAGGCAGAGTGCTCAGTACTATAATATCTCTATCACACCTCCTAAGGCTCAGGGTCTATTGCAGAAGAGGTGGCAGAAAGAATGTAAGGGCCAAAGGAAGGGTAGGACTCCTTACAATGTGCTCCCCCGGACACAAAGTGGCCTGGATATCCATGACCTCACAGTGCTTGACACTACCTACACAAGACCATCATAATAGGAGGAAAAGATCATGGCACCAAAATAAAAGAGAGAATGATTGAGATGGGGAGAATGGAGTTTCAAAGGGGAAAGTGAGGGGAGGGAGGGTATTACCATGGGTTATTTTTTTTATAATCATGGAAGTTGTTAATAAAAAAATTTTTGAAAAGAAAAAATAATTAATTAATTTTAAACCTGCTGGCCATTCTCTCTCCCTCCCTCTCTCTCTCTCTCTCTCTCTCTCTCTCCCTCTCCCTCTCTCTCTCTCTCAAATAAATAAGTAAAAGTTTTAAAACTACATTTTAAAAAAGAGGGCTGGAGAGATGGCTTAGCAGTTAAGGCATTTGACTGCAAAGCCAAAGGATCCAGGTTCAGCTCCCCAGGACCCATGTAAGCCAGATGCACAAGGGAGCGTGCACATCTGGAGTTCATTTGCAGTGGCTGGAGACCCTGGCGAGTCCATTCTCTCTCTCCCTCTCTCTGCTTCTCTCTCTCTCTGTCTCTCTCTCTCTCTCAAATAAATAAATAAAAACTAAATTAAAAAGCCTGCTGGCCGGGGTTGAATTCCTCAGCCATACACATAAAGCTGAACAGGCTTTCTATTACAGCACCAAGAGACCCTGGCAAGTGCATATGCACACGTGTGTATGCACACGCAAGCGCAAACACACACACAAATAAAATAAATAAATCTACAGTAATGAATTTTCTACTATGTAATTATATTTCCATATTATAATTATATAACCAGAACCCTCTCACAGTCTTTGTTCTGGTTTCAGTGAGATTGAGATGCTTTGCTGCTGTTGCTTTTTGTCCAGAGTTTTTGTTTCTGTGACATCAGGGTTACATATAGGGCCTCCCACGTGCTAGATAAGTAAACTACCATTGAACTACACTTCCAGCCCTTCTGCATTTTTTTTAAGGTAGGGTCTCATTCTACCTCAGGCCGACCTGGAAGTCACTATGTAGTCTCAGGGTGGCCTCGAACTCACAGCACTCTTCCTACCTCTGCCTCCCTAGTGCTGGGATTAAAGGCGTGCACCACCATGCCCGGCTCTTCTGCATTTTTTTTTAATTGAGTCAAGGTCTCATTAAGTTGCCCAGACTAGCCTTGAAAACACACTGAAGCTCACACAGGCCTTAAACTTGTAATCCTCCTGCCTCAGCATCCCTAGTAGCTGGGATCACAGGCTTGTACCACCAGGCCTAGCTGCTGTTTCTCTTTATTGCAACTAGAAGGCATGTGGAAATGCTGGGGAGAGAGAGAGAGAGAGAGCTCAGTTAGTAAGGTGAGGGCCTGAGTTCACTCCCCAGAACTCATGAAGAAAAAGCTGGACAAGGTGGCCCACACTTGCAACCCCGGTGCTGGGTAGGCAGCAGTGGTGGATCCCTGGGGTACCTGGGGAGCTCCGGGCCACTGAGACACCTTCTTCCAATTTTAAAAAGTGGATAGCTGGGCATTAATCCCGGCACTCGGGAGGCAGAGGTAGGAGGATCACCATGAGTTCAAGGCCACCCTGCGAATACAGAGTGAATTCCAGAATTCCAGGTCAGACCCTACCTTGAAAAACCAAAAAAAAAAAAGTGGATGACATCCCTGAGGATGACGTCCAAGGTTGCGGACACGTCCGCACATATGTATATGCACATACATGAACGTGCACACATGTACACACAAAAAACTGTTGATTTTCTGCTATGACATGAAATTTGTTATGCTTGCAGTGACTCTAGAGACACAGGACAAGCCAGCGGTTTGCAGTGTTCAGGAGTGTAGATGAGATGGGCGCGAAGGGATTTCTTTTTCTTTTTTCTTTACTTTTCTTTTTTTTTTTTTTTTTTTTTTTTTGGTTTTCGAGGTAGGGTCTCACTCTGGTCCAGGCTGACCTGGAATTCACTATGTAGTCTCAGAGTGGCCTCGAACTCACGGCGATCCTCCTACCTCTGCCT
This sequence comes from Dipus sagitta, assembly GCA_036346955.1. Taxonomy (NCBI): domain Eukaryota; kingdom Metazoa; phylum Chordata; class Mammalia; order Rodentia; family Dipodidae; genus Dipus; species Dipus sagitta. Next base: position 63,886,794 of record CM070786.1, read on the forward strand.
CCCAAGTGCTGGGATTAAAGGCGTGCACCACCACGCCCGGCTTGCGAAGGGATTTCTTAACGGAGTTACCCAGTCTTAACACGCATCACTTTAAAGTGAATGGGGATCTGCCAGCTTCTCTGATTAGTCCCTCTCTGTCTCCCTCCCAGAGAGAGAAAAGTGTGTTTTAAGTCCCCAAATTAAACTTACCTTCTTTCTTTCTCTCAAGCTTTTTTAATATCTTTTTTTTAATTTTTAATTTTTTTATTGACAACTTCTATACTTACGAACAATAAACCATGATAGTTCTCTTACCTCCCCCACTTTCCCCTTCACAACTCCACTCTCCACCATATCCCCTCCCTCTCTGTTAGTCTCTCTTTTATTTTGATGTCATAGTCTTTTTCTCCTATTATGAAGGTCTTGTGAAGGCATTGCTACACACTGCGAGGCTGTGGATATCGCGACCAATTTCTGTCTGGACAGTTGCATTGTAAGGAGCAGTCCCCTTCTTTTGGCTCTTACATTCTTTCCTCCACCTCTTCTGCAACGGACCCTGAGCCTTAGAGGGTGTGAGATGTTTCAGTGCTGGACCCTCCTCCATCCCTTCTTCTCAGCACTATGTTGCCTTTTGGGTCATCCCAGTGGTCATCGCCATCTGAAAAGAGAAGCTTCTCTAACCAAAAGTGAGAGTAGTATTAATATATGAACTTGAACATTAAGTGTAGTGCTTTCGGGGCAGTTTGGTGAGAATAATATATGCATTTAGCCAGACAAGAGCAGGCTTTACACCCACCCCGAAGGCTCACAACCTCCTCTGACATAGGCTTTTGATTAGGTTTTCAGTACCAGGTATGTATTCCCTCCCATAGAGCAGGCCTCCAGTCCAATTAGAGAGCAGCCTGAGCCACAGCGAGATCCTACATCAAAAAAAAAAGTTATTGATTGATTTATTTTGGTTTTTTGAGGTAGGGTTTCACTGTAGCTTAGGCTGACCTGGAATTTACTATGTAGTCTCAGGCTGGCCTCAAACTCACAATGATCCTCCTACCTCTGCCTCCCAAGTGCTGGGTGGGATTAAAGGCGTGCGCCACCACGCCTGACTCATAATTTATGTATTGATTGATAACTTCATACATGTATGTAATGTACTTTGATCACATTCACCGCATTACCTTCTTTTATCCCCCTTCCGCTCCTGTTGAACCACTTCTTCCCATCTCGTGCCCTTCCTGTTTTCATGTTTTTGCATGTGTGTGTGAGTGCATGTGAGTATGTGGGTGAGTGGGGGGGGGAGGTGTGAGTGTGTGAGTGTGTGTGAGTGTGAGTGTGTGTGCGTCTACATTAGCGTGGGCCAGGCTTATTTACGGGAGTGTGGACAGCCCACCAGTGGCTCCAGTACTGAAGAGCCTGACTCCTCCTCCCCCAGGCAACACGAACTGCCAACAGCTCCTCCGGGGAGAACGAGGTCTCGGAAGGCCTCCCGGGTTTACGACGGCATGCTGACGGACTCGGTCTCGCCGAGGAAACCGCAGCAGCTGCGAGTTCACGGGGGCAAGGGCCGCGGCGCGTCCAGAGGGCGGTGTCCGCAGCACTCCTCCCATCCTCCGGCGCCAACGTCCTGTCCATCCCTCCTTCCGCAATGTCCTCTGAGCTGTGGAGGAGGTGACACACAATAGCCACGTATACTCCACCCTCTTTCCAGCTAAGCCTCTCTGCGTTAACTTCTGTCCACTGCAGAAAGAAACTTCTGCGACAGGGGCTGACGGCAGTACCAACCTGTGGTTATAAATGTAAACATTTAGAAGACAGTTTCACAACCTGTCCATTTAGCATAACAGTACTAGTGGGTCCTCTTCCAGGGCCTGTGAGCTCCTCAGTCACGGACTTTTATTTATTTATTTATCTATTTATTAATTAATTAATTTATTTTATGAGAGAGAGAATTGGTACACCACGGGCCTCTAGCCACTGCAATCGAACTCCAGACACATGTGCCACCTTATGCACATGTGTGACCTTGTGTTTCTGGCTTATGTGGGCTCTGGAGAGTCAAGCCTGGGTCATTAGGCTTTGCAGGCATATGCCTTAACTGCTAAGTCATCTCTCCAGCCCAGCCACAGGCTTTTGACCAGGTCTACAGTCCCAGGCATGAATCCCCCATGTACGTGACCGCAAACCCAATCTCAAAGCAACCGGTTACCCTCATAACAATCACGGCGCTATTGCCTCCGTGGGCACGTTTTTCCTAGCAGGTTGGTTATGGAGCACACAGGGTCCACAGCTGGGTAAGACTGTTCATGGCTTTTCCTCCCCACATAGCACTTTCCAGCACTATGAATGCTCACCAGCAAGGAGGAAGTTTCCAGTTCAGTTCCAGTCTGGTTTCTACAGGGACTGACCGTCTAGTTTTGGTGGAAAACTAGCAGCAATGACAATAGCCTATGTGGTGTCAGGGGCCACTGTGGACTCCCTGGCCGACAACTCAAGGGAGGAGCCTCACCCTGGCACTGGGATTCGTGGTTAGTAGCCCGCGGCTCTGGGAGCAGCTCTACCCACCTTCACCCGCCCTGTCTGAACAAGGGAGAAGGCTGGCCTCTCAATCAACTTAATTATGCTCACCAGTTCGCAAGGGGGTGGTTTGGGTTCTTGGTTTCTTGAGACAAGGTCTTGCTGTATGTTCCAGGTTAGCCTTGAACTCTCTCTCTCTCTCTCTCTCTCTGTATGTGTGTGTGTGTGTGTGTGTGTGTGTCTGTGTGTGTGTGGTTTTTCAAGGTAGGGTCTTGCTCTGGCCCCAGCTGATCTGGAATTCACAATATAGTCTCAGGGTGGCTTCAAACTCATGGTGATCCTCCCACCTCTGGCTTCCAAGTGCTGGGATTAAAGGCATACGCCACCACACCCTGCTGGCCTTGAACTCTTGGCGCTCTTGCTTCTACCTTCCCACGTCTGGCGTTACAGGTATGTACCACAACTCCCAGCGTATGCCAGTGAATTTATCACCTTTTTTTTTTTTTTTTTTCTGTGAGCAGGATTACCTCAAAAAGAATGCCACTTCTTAAGACTTTTCTCATGCCATTGCAAAGCCCTTTAGAGGACAAATAAAGCACATTCCAGCTAACAGCAGATTCCACTCAAGTCCTACGATCATGGCTCCAGAGTCAAGAGCCATCCATTCGGAGTAAATAATATTGATGGTGTTTATATTATTGGGCATGTGCGTGATCTATACGGAGGCTTGAGCAGCTGGTAAATTTTTGTCACTTGTTAAAATATTTTGTGTTCTTATCTACAAAGCTACATTCCACTGTGTTCTTTCTTCCCCTAAAACTGTAGTTGTGCTTGTTAGAAGGAATTCCAGGGTACAATGGCACTGTGACATAGGCCTGATTAGAGACCACCATCTCCTACCACTGCTCTGCCAACACCACAGTGGAGGAGCAGTTAGACGCATAGTAATGAGAAGGAGTACTTAGTAAATCAGAGATGCTGGCCTTGGAGACAAGACATCCTTGTTTGGCCAGCCATGGTGATGCTCGCCTTTAATCCCAGCTCTTGGGAGGTCAAGGTAGGAGGATCGCTGTGAGTGACAGGCCCTCCTGAGACTACATAGTGAAGTCCAGGTCAGCCTGGACTAGAGAAAGACCCTACCTCGAAAAACAGAGAGGGCCGGGCGTGGTGATGTACGCCTTTAATCCCAGCACTTGGGAGGCAGAGGTAGGAGGATTGCTATGCGTTCAAGGCCACCCTGAGAATGCATAATGAATTCCAGGTCAGCCTGGACCTAGAGTGAGACCCTACCTCGAAAAATATAAAAAAAAAAAAAAAAAAAAAAAAAGGAAAGAAAGAAAGAGAAAAAGAGAGAGAGAGATGTTTGATATCAGGTTCTGGCATAAGCCCAAGTGACATGTGCCAGCTCACTGCGCAGTTTAGACCAATAGAACTGTCCATTTAAAGTTTATTTGCTGAGGGGGAGGACCTGAGGTTTGGCAAAAAGCACAGAGACTTGGGCAAACATGCGCCACGTGAGCGCTCGTCTACTTGAACTTGAGAGCCTGCGAGGCTCTTTCTGAGAGAGGCGAAGTACTGAGCAAACGCTCTCGTTCTGGGCTAGTTTTCCCATGTGTAATCCCTGTGGGCAGGCTCCGCGCATGTGTGCTAAAATGGTGTCGACACTCTACCCACTTCTAGGCGGCACCTTGCTTCCTCGGTTATTTCTGGTGGCAGAAATGACTCATCCACAACCCAATGGCCTACAACAACAATTGATGTCACCCTCCTGGGTCAGGAACTTGAGTACCACTCACTTGGATAGTTCTTCTGCTGTCCGGGCAGTGGCCTGGGTATTGGATGGCCTTTGCCTGGAGCCCGGTTCCCTCTTGGGCTTGTGCCTCCGTGGGATGTCTGGACGACTGCAGGCTCAGCGAGCTCTCTCTCCCTCTCCATATGGACCTAGTGCCTGTCTGGGTGACTCCTCACAAAAATAGGCAGGGCTGGGCTGGAGAAATGGCTTAGCGGTTAGGCGCTTGCCTATGAAGCCTAAGGACTCCGGTTCGAGGCTCGATTCCCCAGGACCCACGTTAGCCAGATGCACAAGGAGGCGCACGCATCTGGAGTTCATTTGCAGTGGCTGGAGGCTCTGGCGCACCCATTCTCTCTCTTTCTGTATCTGCCTCTTTCTCTCTCTGTCTGTTGCTCTCAAATAAATAAATAAAAATAAAATGAAAAAAAATTTTAAAAAAATAGGCAGGGCTGGAGAGATGGCTCAGCTGGTTACAACAGGCAAATGCCTGCAAAGCCTAGCCACCTGGGTTTGATTCCCCAGTACCCACATACAGCCAGGTGCAAAGTGGCACACGCATCTAGAGTTTGTTTGCAGTGGCTGGAGGCCCTAGTGTACTCATTTGCTCTGTCTCTGTTCTTTCTCTCTCTCCTTGCAAACAAATAAATAAATATTTTTTAAAAAGACTAGGTGGACCTCTTGCCTGGAGATTCAAGGTTCCAACAGACCAGGGCAGACACTGCAATTGTCTCAAAGCCTGGGCTCGGAAGGTCCACAGTATCCCTCTCACCACGCCCGGGCATCCTGAGGCTATGCCAAGCGCAAGGAGCAGGAAGTAGAACTGCCCTCCACCAAGACTGCTCCATGATGCCCCAGTGCCCTCCCCGTGTGCAGTCAGAACAGACTGGGTCTGGAACGAGAATCCAGGCATCTACTCTCAGAGCTCCTAAGTGGCCTCTAACATGGGACAGAGCCTAGAAAGGACTTCGCACTGACACTGTGGAGCCAAGGCCACGCTTTGAAGCCTTATGCCCTGTGTACCTTATCAGGGCACCTTTGACCATGAGCCAGTTCCTGTCCACACTCTCTTTCTGGTGCCCTCTCCCTCATTTGTCCACACCTTCTCCAAGTCAAGAACTTCTCCAGGAATCTTTCACTATCTGAGAGGCTTCACCTTCAAACAGGACTAGTAACTGTCTTTTTAAGAGATTATTCCACAAACATTCAAATGAGATGTAAAGAGATCTCTCATCAGAAAAGCTAATTTTCTTACCACAAAAGAGAGGGGGGAGAGAGAGAGAGAAAAGAGAGAGGAAGAAAGAAGAGAGGGGAAGAAAGAGAATCTGAGTGTTCTAAGAAGTATAAATACTTGGTTAGCTTCCGCAGAGAGCTTCAAAGTAGGAATGTGATGTCTGAGCCACGCTGCGCACATAAAAGTTAAGGAGATAACATGATAATGCGTGTAGAGCAATCCTGTCTTCCCAGCACAGAGGCAGGGCCTCCTTTGCAAACCGGATTGTAAATACTGGGCCCTAGTGACATGCTCATTTGAAGATTATCGTATCGCCGTGTACTTCTGGAGGCGCAACTGGAAACATCTGTCTCCCTAAGAACTGGGAGAAGATGAGAACAAAGCATGGGAGATGCAATGTCCACTTTCATTGTCCTCTGAGTGTAGGAAACATCTCTCACTACTGACCCCATTATTTCACAAACTGTAGTTGTGAAAATATTATAAGCACGTGATGTATTTCTTCTTATAAAAGCATAAGCTAGGGACTGAGGAGATGGCTAAGCAGTTAAGGCTCTTGCCTGCAAAGCCTAAGGACTGAACTTGGATTCCCCAAAACCCACATAAAACCAGATGCACAAAGTGGTGCATGTGGGCTAGAGAGATGGCTTAGCAGTTAAGTGCTTGCCTGTGAAGCCTAAGGACCCCGGTTCGAGGCTCCATTCCCCAGGACCCACGTTAGCCAGATGCACAAGGGGGCGCACGCATCTGGAGTTCGTTTGCAGTGGCTGGAAGGCCCTGGAGCACCCATTCTCTCTCTCTATCTGCCTCTTTCTCTCTCTGTCTGTCACTCTCAAATAGATAAATAAAAATGAAACAAACAAACAAAGTGGCATGCATCTGGAGTCCGTCTGCAGTGGCTGGAGGCCCTGGTGTGCCCATTCTCTATCTGTCTCTCTTCTCTCTCTGTCTCTCTCAGAGCGCCATCTCCAGCCTAGGCCTTGGAGGGGCCCAGAGACAGCTATGCAGGGGTCTGCAGACTGCACTGGGGAAGCGTGCCCCAGTGTGTGACAGACGGAGCCGGTGTGCAAGCAGAAGGCAGACGACACGGGCTAAAGACTGGCTCTCCTCATGCCATGAAGTTCAGGAGAATATTGAGTGTGAATTTGGCCTTCTGGGCCGTTTTGAAAGTATCCTTGCCAATGTTGGAGCATAGGACATGTTATACTTAATAGCTGGTTAGATTGGTTTAAAGCATTTAACTATATAGACATATGGTGTGGGTCTCCATTCACTCTCTTTTTCTGGTCCTAGCAAGTGTCCCTTGAACAGGTCACATTGTAACTTCGGTAGATCTGTGGGTGGCATGCAGCTGAGCATCTGTTCCAAAGACTATGTCGCAACCCCTAAGATGACGCCCCCAGCCCTTAGCCGTGGGACCATACACCCAGAACGCCGCAGCGTCTCGACAGAGGTCGGTGCTGCTTCCTACTGCCCACCAGCCCAGCACTTCCGGTTCTCAGCTCTGGCCCAGTCAGGGCACCCCAGACCCCTTTTCCATAGTTTTGTTTGCTACAATTTTAGTTACTTGTAACCAATCAGGGTCAAAAATATTAAATGGAAAAATCCAGAAGTAAAAAAAAAAACATACTCATAAAAAGCAGGGCGTAGTGGCACACGCCTTTAATCCCAGCACTCGGGAGGCAGAGGTAGGAGGGTCGCCGTGAGTTCGAGGCCACTCTGAGACTACATAGTGAATTCCAGGTTAACCTGAGCTAGAGTGAAACCCTACCTCGAAAAAAAAAAAAAAAAAAAACCTCATAATTTTCAAATTGCACATTATTACTTGAACGTAAGCCCTGTGACACACTGACAGTCCATCTGATAACGGAGGCAGCTGTGGAGTGACTAACGGGCAGGTGCCACGCACGGGGCAGGTATGCTGGGCAAAGGGATGACTCACATCCTGGGTGGGACTGAGCAGGACAGTGCTGGGCTTTATCCAGCTGTTATCAACAGCTTCCTGGGGACCCGTGGAAAAAGTCAATGGCAGCCTCATGCTATGTCACACTGCCCACACCATTCACCTCATTCCATCCACTGCACAGGCACCGAAAAGAACAAGAGTAAATATGGAAAAATAAGATGCTCTTGGGCTGGAGAGATGGCTCAGCAGTTAAGGGGCTGGCCTTCAATGCCGGATGCACAAAGTGGCGCATGCATCTGGAGTGTGTTTGCAGTGGCTAGAGGCCCTGGTGTACCCATTCTTTCTCTCTTTCTCTGCCTGTCTTTCTCTCAAAAAAATAAATAAATCGTTTTAAAAAGATGTTCTGACAGACCACAACCACTGACATGACAACCTCTTATTGCCATCACTCTGTGTCCTTATGACTGTTGTTAATTTCATACTGTGACTGAACGTTAAACTGCACCGTCAGCCCATCTGTGCAGGACAGAGCAGCGTACGGAACGTGGTGGTCCCCAGTCAGGCAGCCACTGGGTGTCTTAAAGCACCTGAAGGGCAAACAAAGGAAGATCTCTGTCCTTACAACTTCAAACTCTGGGCTGAAGAGATGGCTTAGCTGCTAAGGCACTTGCCTGCGAAGCCCAAAAGCCCATGTTCAACTCTCCAGGTCCCACGTAAGCCACATGCACAACATGACACAGGCGCACAAAGTCACACGTGAGCACAAGGAGGTGCACAAGCCTGGAGTTTGATTACAGTGGCTGGAGGGCCTGGCATGCCAATTCTCTCTCTGTCACTCTCTCACATAAAAAAAAAAGAACTTCAAAATATGACCTGTAGCTTTCCAGCTCCTACTCAATTATTCTTCCTTCAGCAGGTAAAATTTTGTTCTGTTTCTGACACAGTTTTGCAAGTTGAGGTTTTATGGGAGAGGTAGGCCTGGTGTGGGGCCAGAGAATCCTAGCGCAGGAGTTACCCTCTCGGCCTTATGATGGTGCGTCTGAGCATCCTTTGTCCTCTCCAGCAGGAAACAGTCCCTCTCTTCTCCCTCCTACCCACAGAGGATGCAGTGTAAGGAACAGACTGCGTGAGAACTTAAAAGGGACCCAGAAGGAGGGGTTTACTGAACAGTGACTTATTCGCCCAAGGGTCCTGCGGACCTGGGTTCCCTAGGGGATCTGCTCTCAGTCCTCTGGCTCCTGGTCATCTGGAGGAAGTGAAGGAGTTTCTTCCCCTCGATGCACGGCTGGAGCTATGGGATGGGTCCAGGTGGCCCAGGAAACACGCAGAGCTTTGTAACTGGAGCCTCCGCTGCTGCTCGGGAGGCTGCCCTGACAGGAGCTGCCAGGAAAGCTGGACCACTGCACACCTTTTTGATAACAGAATTTAGGCCAAGAATGGTGGCGCATGCCTTTAATCCCAACACTTGGAAGGCAGAGGTGGGAGAATTGTAGTAAGTTCGAGGCCACCCTGAGACTAAATAGTGAATTCCAGGTCAGCCTGGGATACAGTGAGACCCTACCTTGAAAAACCAAAAACAAAAATTTTTTAAAATAGAGTTTAGGGGCTGGGGAGATAGCACAGTGGTTAGAGTGCCTGCTTGCAAAGCCTGAAAGTTTGGGTTCAATTCCCCAATACCCACATAAATCCAGATGCACAAAGCGGTACATGTGTCTGGAGTTTGTTTGCAGTGGCGCTATGCCCTGACTTGCCCATTCATCCCCCCTCTGGCTCTTTCTCACTGTCCTTGGAAATAAACACAGAAGTTATGGTAATATGGAGTTTAATGGCATAAATTAATTTTACATAATGGGTTTAGTTATGACATTTTCATTTATGTATGTAATGAATGAGCATGCCAGGATCTTCAGCCACTGCAAACAAACTCCAGACACATGTGCCACCTTGTGCATTTGCCTTATGTGGGTCCTGGGGAATTGAACCTGGGTCCTTTGGCTTTGCAGGCAAGTGCCTTAGCCACTAAGCCACCTCTCCAGCTCTGATCTTTGTTTGCATTATACTATATAATGTATCTTGAGCATAGTCATCACCTCACTCTCCTGTACCCTCCTGTGGATCCCCCTTCTTCCCAGTCTCTCTTGTACTTTCATGTCTGTTTCTTCTACGCCTCAGTGCTTCCCTGGAGTTGCTCACAGGAGCGTGGGTGAGGGGTGGGGGGGGTGCTGACAGGAACATGGGCATCTTCCTAGGGGCCACACCATGGAAAATGTCTCTCCATACCCCACCAACCATTAACTGCCTATGGAGCCTCAGGAAGTGCTGGGGCCTGGGGAGCTCCTCCCCCTCCATGATAGGGTGTGGACGAGCGCAGTCTAGGGCAGATCTCACACTTGTGTGTATGTGAGCTCCAGACGGCAATGGCCGGGTCACGCCCAGAAGTCCGTGTTCCACAGACGCCCTCCCCGCTTCCAACAGATCCTAACATTGTTTCTGCCCCATCTTCCAAGATGTGCCCCTAGCCATGGACGGGTGATAGAGATGTCCCATTTTGGCTGAGCGGTCAACTCTTCCTTGTTCTTGTTTTAACAAGTAATGAATCTATAGTTGCCGCTGCAAAGAAGGAAGAAGAGAAGGAGGAAGGGGAGGAGGAAGAGAAGGTTCTTGTTCAAAGCTGAGAGCAGCACTGATCTATGGGCATAAACAAAGTCATTAAGAAGGCAAATCGACAGGCCCATCAAGTCCACTTAGCCAAACAGCAATAGCTTCCTACTAGCGCCTGTGACCTCCCCAGCCATGGGCTTTTGACGGGGTTGACAGTACCAGATACGTATTCTTCCCTGTGAAACAAGCCTCCAGTCCAATCCTGAAATGACTGGTCATCCTCTAACAGACTTACCACCCTGCACCAGTAGGCACTGCTGGGTTGCCTGCCGGTCAGTAGTGTTCCACGCAAGGGTCCACAGCTGAGTGAGACTGTTGATGACGGTTCTCCCCCAGCAGCCTGCGTAACACCTTCCAGCACCGGGAGGGCTGGCCAGCAGGGAGAACGCGTCCAGTGCATTCCAGCTGGGTTTTGCTGTGTCCTGTCACCAGAGTGCTCACAGGACCTTCGAGAGCACAGAGTGAAACGGGAGGGAGAGCAATGCCTGAGAGCCGGCTCTGCGCCAGACACAGCTCCATCTCTAGGTGAGAGCTCTCTCTGAGTCGTCACGCTATCAGAATGGCTGCTTGGCTCCTCAGGAACACGGGGTCAACAGATGAGGCATTCAGCCACCCCGTGAGTTCGAACAGCGACACGGGATCGGTCCCAGGGTCTCTTGCAGACACCAAAACCCAAAACTTGTAGAGGCTCAAGTCCTTTCCACAAAGCAGTGTAGGATTTGCACAGAACCTGCACACATCTTCCCATACACTCAAAATCATTCACAAATGGTTTCTGATACCTGTCTGTGTAAACACTGCGTAAAAATAGTTTTTCTACTATATTTGCATTTGTATTATTTTTATTTGTCTTATTTTTGGACTATTTTCCATTCAAGGTTGGTTTAAGTCACAAATGCAGAACCCACAGATCTGGAGGGCAACTTTCTCTCTCTCTCTCTCTCTCTCTCTCTCTCTCTGTATGTGTGTGTGTTACTTTTAGAGATACAGGAAAAAGAGGCCCCGTAAATGAAAGTTCCTGATGTCCTCTCCTTCGACAAGCAAGTTGTGAGGCGAGACTCTGATTGTCAGGAAAGAATGTTGGGCATGATCCAACTCTCCACGAGCCCTGTCCACAAAACACAGCTGCTCTAGAATGATGTGTCAAAGTGACACCTCCTGCAGACATCCCGTGTGTGAACGCATGCTCCGTGAAGCACAAAGCATGGCCTTTACAGAGCGTGGACCCAGAATCTGGCATTGACCAGAACAGTAGCTGATGCAAGAGGGCAAGGTTTGCGCCATGCGATCCTTCCTTCCTTCGGACGTCTTACACATTGTCATGTCAGCCACGTATTCAAAAAAAAAAAAAAAAAAATCCAAAGACATCCCAGACCAGCGGGGTGGTGTAAGCTGGTAATTCCAGCACTAAGGGTGGAAAATGAGGCAGGAGGATCACGTGTTCAAGCCAGCCTAGGGGTGCATAGCAAGACCCTGACACAAACAAGCAAAGCACGACAATCCTCTTGCCTGGGACATTTTCTCACGGTGATTGCACGTGCCCATGTTAGGGCTCTAAACTAATCTCTCCTGATGACCTTCACGTCTTCATGGTTTGTCTGCTTGTTTGTTTCTTGTTTGTTTGTTTGTTTGTTTGTTCAAGGTAGAGGCTCGCTCTAGCCCAGGCTGACCTGGAATTCACTCAGCAGTCTCAGGGTGGCCTTGAATTCACAGCAATCCTCCTACCTCTGCCTCCCAAGTGCTGGGGTTAAAGGCATGCGCCACCATGCCCCACTTGCTTGTTTTTTTGTTTATTTTATTGGAGAGAGAGAGAAAGAAGTGGACAGAAGGAGAGTGAGTATGGGTGCGCCAGAGACTCCGGCCACTGCAAACAAATTTCAGACACATGTGCCACTTTGTGCATCTGGCTTTACCTGAGTACTGGGGAGTTGAAGCCGGGTCATTGGACTTTCAGGCTTGGCAAGTAAGCAAGCCCCTTTAACTGCTGAGTCAACCCTCCAGCCCTGCCGTCATGTTTCTCTCTCTCTCTCTCTCTCTCTCTCCCCTTCAGTCTCTGTCTTTCTTCTCGTTTGCAAACTCTTCATCCCCCACGTCTCCTAATTTCCACACCTCCCCCACCTTCCATGAATCCATGCCAATTTTTCACTTCCTCATTCCCCTTGACCTCTGTATATCCTCCCAACACCTTTCTTTCTTTTTTTTCTTTCTTTTTTTCAATTCCAATGAACATTTACTAAGTGGAACAGGGTCCAGAAACCCCTTTCCCATCAATGTGCAATTCATAACCTTCATCCTGGCCCAATTCCTTGTTCTTTTTCCTCAGCTGGGAGCATCCCACATTCGTCTTATTTTCCATAATCATGCAATATAATGTAGTGATAGGCTTGGTCAAAAGTCTTCTCAGAACACGGTGGGCAGCACAGTGACACTCATGACCCAAGGAGACTTTGTTTCAGTTCAAAAATCCACTGAGAACCGGGCGTGGTGGCGCACACCTTTAATCCCAGCACTCGGGAGGCAGAGGTAGGAGGATCACTGTGACTTCAAAACCACCCTGAGAGTACATAGTGAATTCCAGGTCAGCCTGAGCTAGAGTGAGACCCTGCTTCGAAAAATTAAAATAAACAATCAAACAAAACCCACTGAGGTGGATTCACTACTTAGCGTGGAGGTGTTCGTCTGGTCTAAATCTTTGCTCATCAAGTTCTCTGTCTGGAATGTGTTGCGATCCTCTGTGGCATCGCTGGCTTCTCCCAGAACACCGAAGGTGCTTGTCTCCACATCAGTGGAGGACCCACACGGCTCTGGGCTCCTTAGATACGTGTCCATAGTCAGCTCCAGGCCTGTGGTCTGGAGTAGGTCGGTGGCTTCGTCTTGGTCTGTGGTTATCTCTAGACCAGTGGTTAGCTCTGCTTCTCAGAACCCCGGGTCAGCAGTCAGTCCCACTGAGTCAGTGGTTGATTCTAGTGGGTGACTGGTATTCCTATAAGGTCATCACTGGTGAATTCCAATAGCCTGCTTCTAGCAGGTAACTCTATCCTTGGCGCTCTTCGTTGGTTGATTGTAGCAAGCGGATTCTGGGAGTAGATGGGAAAACCACAGCCAGAGAGCACAAGACGGCACAAGGGCTCTGTGGAATGGAGCCTGGTGTCTCCGGTGAGCACAGGGACAGCAGCCGAGCAGGCAGAAGGCAGGACCTCCTACCACCTTTCTTTAAATAAATATTTTCTTTCTTTCTTTATTTGATAGAGAGAGGTGGGGAAGAGGCAGAGAGAGAGAATGGGCATACCAGGGCCTCCAGCTACTACAAACTCCAGACGCATGTGCCCCCTTGTGCATCTGGCTTACATGGGTCCTGGGGAACCGAACCAGGGTCCTGAGACTTCACAGACAAACACCTTAAGCACTAAGTCATTTCCCCAGCCCTCACCTTTCTTGTTCACCAGGAAATGTCCCTAAACCCCAGGTTCAAGTCAGGTGCAAGCCTTATCACATATTTTTTTAAATATTTTATTTATTTATTTGAGGGAAAGATGCAGATGGAGAATGGGCACACCTGAGCCTCTAGCCATCCACTGCAGATGAACTCCAGGTGCATGCGCCACCTTGTGCATCTGGCTTTATGCAGGTACTGGAGAATTGAACCTGGGTTCTTTGGCTTTGTCTGCAAGTGCCTTAACCACTAAGCCATCTCTCCATCCCTCATCACACATTTTAATTGTCCGCTTTTTGTGTGGACTCCAAATAATAAATTCCACAGAATAATAAATTCTGCCTTCAAAAGTGGGGTGTAGTGGCACATGCATTTAATCCTGACACTTGGGAGGCCGAGATAAGAGGATCACAAGAAGTTTAAGGTCAACCTCTGCTTCAAAGTGAGATCCAGGTTTGCCTGGGCTAGGGTGAGACCCTACCTTGAAACAAACAAATAAAAGATATCTACCTTCCATTCGTGTATTTAAGTAATAAACATTGCAGACTTTCCCTGTGCCAGACTCAACCCTGAACTTCCCCTTGCCACCTTCCCTGACTGGCATACTATAGGCACCTTCTAAAGATTGACCGGCTTTTGATCAGAGAGACCTACAAGGTTTCCTAAAAGACAGACAGATTTCTGTCAGAGTACTTGATGACCCACCAAAGGTTAATGGTAAGACCCTACTGCTGAAGATACCTTATGTGATTGACATGCAAATTAGAATGGCATGGCTGGAAGTTGGAAGAGAGTCAGTCCCCAGACAGTCAGCGCGTCTAGTGCCAGAAGGTGCTACATGGGCGACTGGGGGAAAATGACCAATATCTGTCGAAGCAACGCATGGTCTAACCTACTTAGCAGCAAATAACTTGTTGTGATGCCCACACAAGTGCAGTGGTGGCACACAGCCATGGTGGGGAACCAACTGCTCTCAATTTGGCTAACTGATCCCCTCACTGGTATGGGACCCATAGCTAGAGCTGGGAAACAAGTCAGAACCAGATCCAAACATAAGCCCACTCTCCAATATCAAGCTACCATCAATTGTGGGGTACAAGAGGTCCTACACCTATTAAATTCTCTATTTAAAAAAAAAAAGTAAGGGTTATCTCATTTGTCCTGGTGCTAACTTACTCTCCGTTAGAGAATCTGCTTCTCTTTTTCAGATAGATGTAGATCCTAAGGAGAGAGCCACCCCATCATACCTCAAAAGGGCCCCGGCTGAAACTAAGAAAAATTGGAGAAACAAGCAAGGGGGCTATTTTCCTGATGAACGGATACCAGCACAAGGGAGAAGGAGATCAGCACAGAGAAAAATCAACTCCTATCAAATCAGAGAGCCAGAGCCTCAGAGGCCCCCAACACCTCATCACTGAAGCAGACCAAAAATGAACCCAACATGGCTCAGGGAAAATTTGTGGAAGAGGGGGCGGAAAGAATGTCAGAGTCACATGTTGGGTCATGATATGCAGAGACATTTAGCTTACCCATAACTGTGGGCTAACTCCACAATGCATGACCCGTATACCTCAACAAGGAGGGGCCAAGGGGAGGGGGTAGGTCACGGATGAGCCTAATAATGGTACCAAACTGACTGTATTTGCTGAATACAGAACTGACTAATTAAAAAAAAAAAAGTGACATTTGAAAAAAAAAAAAAAAAGATTGACAGGATGGATGGATGGATGGATAGATAGATGGATAAGCATGGCTTTTAGGAGCATGTCAATTAGAAAAGTGTTTAGGTACAGGCAAAATAAAACCTAAACTATGGCTTGAATAACAAAGGAATTTAACCTGGGTATAGTGGAGGGGTCCGTCCTACAATCCCAGAACTCAGGGAGGCTGAGTTGATTGGCTGACCTGGACCTCACTCTGCCATCCCAGGTTGGCCTTAAGCTCAATGATTTTCCTATCTCCGCCTCCTAAGTGATGAGATTAAAGGCGTGTCCAGCCTTATTTGTTTGTTTCTGTTTTGTGAGGCAGCACCTCACTCTAGCCAGGGCTACCTGGAATTCACTCTGTAGTTTAGGCTGGCCTTGGACAAACGGCAGTCCTCCTACCCCAGCTTCCCAAGTGCTAGGATTAAAGGCATGAGCCACCAGGCCTAGCTGAGGCAATAGACCAGGATTGTGAGTTCAAGGTCAGTCTGGGTTGCATAGTAAGACCCTGTCTCCAAAATAAATACAATAAAATAGAAAGAAAGGAACCAGGCATGGTGGTACATGCCTTCAATCCCAGAACTTGGGAGGCAGAGATAGGAGGATTGCCATGAGTTTGGGGCCACCCTGAGACTACATAGTGAATTCCAGGCCAGCCTAGAGTGAGACCCTACCTGAAAAACCAAAAGAAAAAAAAAAAAAAAAAGGAAAGAGAGAGAGAGAGAGAAAGAAAGAAAGAGAGAGAGAGAGAGAGAGAGAGAGAGAGAGAGGGAGGGAGGAAGGAAGGAAGGAAAGAAGGAAGGAAGGAAGGAAGAAAGGAAGGAAGAAAAGAAAGAAAGGAGAATGGGAGTGAGGGGCTGGAGGGAGGAGGAGAATTTCTTTCACTTGCACACCAAGAAATCACAAGTGTGCCACCCACAGTTGAGTAGAAGTTCTAGAAGGCGAGCAGAAGCTTGCCAGTCACATTCCCCATCCTGGGGAAGTTTTGCTAGTTGAGCCACGCTCCCTACAAATCCATCCAGCCTCGCGAGAATGTGACTTGACTTGAAGATATGGTCTTTGCAGTCATAATCAAACTAAGGTGAGGTCATAATGGGGTAAACCTTACGTTCAATTTGACTGCTGCCCTTTGGGACCCTCGTGCAATGTGTGACTTTCATCCTCAAAGCTAAAGGGTGGCCATTACCTTTCTAGACCTCTCATTATGATCTCCAGAGGAAGGAGGGAGGCACAAGCGCGCATGCGCCATTCCACTCTTGTTCTCGTCCTTCTTGAAGAGTCACTGTGACTCAGGGACCAGAACTGGGCCATGACGTTGCCCTTTAGCTGCAAGGCAGTCTGGCAAAGTGAATATTTCAGTTTCCAAATCTGTGTGTGAGGAAGGGAAGGGGGATTGGTCATGATCTCGGGTTTGCCGGCCCACAAGGATGGAGGCATGTTAAACAAGCCTTTACCTGTTTGGACACAGTGCTGATACGCCTCCTGTAGCCCTCCTCCACGCCGTGTGTCTTCGTTGAAACAAAAGCTTCAACTGCGCGAACAAGTTCTGTGGGTGATGACCCGTTAGAGTGCTGGAATCAGAAGCAAGCGTTCAGCAAATGAGCAGCGGGCTCTCTGCGGCCACTGGCATGCTGAGCGCTGCCACCCAGCGCGGCGAAACCTACAGCCTCAAACAGAAATGCCCACGGACCCAGTCAGAAGTGCCTGCAATCCCTATATATATACACATACATACATATACATATATATATACATATACATACATATATACATATACATACATATATATATATACTATATATAGTACAATATGATACTCTTAAATTCCAGCAATGAAACTGTACAATAGAAAAGAAAACATTTTCTATCCCAAATTGCCTCATTCTCTGCCCTCCCCGTAGGATGTCCCTGTGTTTTTCCAGTTGAACTCCTCTATGTGCATGCGCACATGCACACACATGCTTGCACACACACACACACACACACACACACCATGTGCACACTTTTTGTTTTGTTTGTTTTGATTTTTCAAGGTAGGGTTTCGCTGTAGCCCAGGCTGACCTAGAATTCACTATGTAGTCTCAGGGTAGCCTTGAACTCCTGGCGATCCTTCTAACTCTGCCTCCAAAGTGCTGGGATTAAAGGCATGCACCGCCACGCCCAGCCATTTGTATAGTTATGCCTCCACCCACCCATTTGTCATTTTACAATATGTCATGCTCTCTCCTGTAAGGCTTTCCATAATTTCTATTACCTTTACTGAGGTAGGTTGTATGGCAAGTGGTAGAGACCCAACTTGTGGGGGTGGAGAGATTGCTTAGTGGTTAAAGCTCTAGCCAGCAAAGCCAAAGGACCTAGGTTTGATTCCCAGTACCCACATAAAGCCAGATGTGCCACATGTGGCACATGAGTCGGGAGTGCATTTGCAGTGGCTAGAGAATGGTGCACCCATTCTCTCTGTCTGCTTCAGCCTCTCTCTCTCTCTCTCTCTCTCTCTCTCTCTCTCACACACACACACACACACACACACACACACACACAAATAAATAAAATGGAAAAAAAAAACTTGTGCCAGATTGCCTTCCCCTAGTTGAGTGACCTCAAATAACCTGCTCAGGTGTGTCCTCCATATACAGGGAACAGTAAAGGTATTTGTTTACAGGGCTCCATGGAGGATGAAGTGAGCTTGTTTATGTAACATGCTTAAGAAAAGTACTGATCCTTAAAAGGAAGTATATAAACTGGGCATAGTGGTTGATGCCTTTTACAAATGTTTTACTTATATATTTGCAAGCAGAGAGAGACGGGGGGTGGGGGAATGGATGTGCCAGGGCCTCCAGCTGCTGCAAAAGAACTCCAGATGCTTGTACCACTTTTTGTATCTGGCTTTATGTGGGTCCTGGGAATTGAACCTGGGTCATTAGGCTTTACAGGCAAGTGAGCCATCCCTCCAGCCTGATTTATGCCTTTTTAATCCCAACACTCTGGAGGCTGAGATGGGATGATCAATGTGAATTCAAGGCCAGCCTGGGCTACAGAATGAGTCCCCAGTCAGCCTGGACTGGGATGAGACCCTGACCAAAAAACAATAAAGCCTTATATAAATTCTGGCTATGATTACTAGAACAATATTTCCAATTTTTGCTCCCATTATATCTTTTTTTTTTTTTTTTTTTTGAGGTAGGCTTTCACTCTACTCCAGGCTGACCTGGAATTCACTATGTAGTCTCAGGGTGGCCTCAAACTCATGGCAATCCTCCTACATCTGCCTCCCGAGTGCTAGGATTAAAGGCATGTGCCACCATGCCCAGCTAAACGTATCAATTTTTTGATGGAACATTTTCACAGCCTTTTTCATTGATATCTTGTTTATTGAAAAAGCTTTTCCACCTCAACATTGTGGCACACAGCCTTCGTTATCCAAGAATAAGTTAGTAACAAGGTGTGGTGGTTGGAATGAGAGGGCCCACACAGCCTTGTGTTTGTGATTAAACCTCATGCCCAGTTCCAAGCTGGTGGCTGTTTGAGAGGTGGATCCTTGCTAGAGATGTGCTGCTGGGGTGAGTGTTGGGGTGGTATAGCCCAAGCTCTCCCTGGCTGAAGCTACCTCACTCTGGCTGCTACCTCCCAGCTGCTGTGATCAGACGTGATGCCCAGCCTCGCTCTGCCATGACATGAAGAGACTTCCCCCTCAAGACAAGGAAACCCTGGCCTTCCATGCGCCACCTTTGGTCAGGTGTTCTGTCCTAGTGATGACAAGGTTACCGCAGCACAAGAAAAGATGAATTAAAGTGAGCTTGGTTACAAGAGGGAACATATTTTCAAAATGAAGAATGAAAACAAAAGCTTGAGTTGAAAATTTATCTAGAAAAAAAATTAATTACATATGTTTTATATCTAACAAAATTTTGTTACTATTTCAAACAGTAATTAATTTTCAAAATGAATAAGAAGAAAAGCTTTTGTGGAGGGAATGTTGTTTCTGCTAAAGTTCTGTGATTGCATAAGAACCCCTCCTTCATTTTTTGCAAGTCATTTTTATTTATTTTTATTTTTTATGAGAGAGCAAGAGAGAGTGTGTGTGAGAGAGAGAGAATTGGCACGCCAAGGCCTCTAGCCACTGCAATCAAACTCCAGACACGTGTGCCACCTTGTGCATATGTGTGGCCTTGCACACACGCATCACCTTGTGCACCTGGCTTACACTGGGGGGTCAAACCTTGGTCCATAGGCTTTGCAGGCAAGCACCTTAACTACTAAGCAATCTCTCCAGCCCTGTAAGTCACTTTTATAAAAATGTTTGCTTCACCAGTTCTCCCACAGGTCCCTCTTACACCCTTGCTATTAAAATTATCCCTTTCGAAGCCGGGCGTGGTGGCGCATGCCTTTAATCCCAGCACTCGGGAGGCAGAGGTAGGAGGATCGCCTTGAGTTCGAGGCCACCCTGAGACTCCATAGTGAATTCCAGGTCAGCCTGGGCTAGAGTGAGACCCCACCTCGAAAAACCAAAAAATATATATATATATATCCCTTTTGAAGAGTATCTACTGATTTTTTTTTTGTCAATTTTCTCTTCTTAATTCTTTACCCTGTGTCAGCTTCCAGAACCTTCTTGACTGATAGCTTTATATCAGGATGGAGTGGTAATCCACCATTACTTTCATCAACTTCCTGAAAAATCTTGCTCTTAGCCAGCTCACATCAGCTCATTTGTTTTGGAACTGGTATCCTGGCATGTTTATGACACCAGACTGTAATCAAAGGTATTTGGTATCTGGGACAGATGCTGGAGTGGAGGAAGGGGTTAGACACGGCCGGTCTTTACTTAACACTTGCACAACGTGTGTACTTCTTACTTTCTTGTGCAGCTAACTCTACAACTTTGGGATCTCAGATACTGAGTATGGGGACAAGGAGGATCCCGTGATCCCACTGTTCTCTTAAACTTGTCACATACTCTAGGCCCAAGTGAAGAGCTCCAGTTGTCTGTCAGCCGTGTGTTCCTTTCTCCAGACAAAAGGGCCAGACACAGACCACCCATTCCAGCTCCACTCTCCCTCACTCATTCTCACATGCGCCCTGCCAACTCCACTAGCTTTCTTCTCACTGGTGATTTCCATGATAACTGTGAAAGGTTATTTCCAAAATAAACTAGGAGCAAACCCAACCTCAATGATTAGGAGAAAGCAAAATCTCATTTAAGATGTAAGTTTAGAAGTCAGTGATGGATGGGTGCGTGGCCCTGTCTTCTCACCCGGCACACCAGTGGAGGTGTGGACATGGGAAGAAAGTGACCCTTGCTCTCTTCTAGCTCCAGCATCTATACCTCCCTGCCTGGCTGTCTGGAGACAGAGACTGACTCGAGCCTGATCGTGCCATGGGGACAGCTGGGCCTGCTCCTCTGACCCTGCCAGCCACCAAAGTGAGGTGGGAAGGATGCAGTGACTGTGACCAGAGCCCTCAAGCGTCCCTCAACATTGTTGTGAGGAAAACTATGTCAAAATGCCATGAGGGGAGGTCACTAGCATAACTAGGAGAGGCTACTGAGGTGGGGCAGTGAATGTCACACTGGGGTTCTCGGGACACAAAGAGTTCCATGGAACTTCCTTTGGGGGTCCGACATGGACGAGGCTCCAAAGTGGCCTGCCACCTGCTCAAACTTCAACTAGAACCAGGCTCCTGTCACGTTGATATACTGGATGTTATTGAAGATGAAGAAAAGATCCTGTTTCTCTCTCCCCAAACATACATATATACACACATATATACATACATACATACATACATATACATACATACTACCTACATACATACATACGTTACACACACATCTATTGGTTTAACAAAAAGAAGAAGGATTGAAAACTAGCAATCTAGAGCAAAGCTGGCCAAGCCTGGCCCATCGTGCATTCTGGTAAATAAAATTTTTATTGGATTGCCTAGGGCCAGTTTATGCTACAATAGCAGAGTTGAGTAATTGCAACAGAAACCACATGGCCACAAAGCCTAAACTATTTACTTTTGGCCTTTCCTCCGCACCCCCCCCCAAACTAGATTGCCAACCCCAGATTTAGAGGGAAGACATCTGAGCCAGGATAAGCTCAAGTGTGTGTGCTTCCATGGAAGTAGCGTTATGACTTACATGCAAGGCCAGACCAGCGGCCAAAACTTTCTCCCAACTTTTCACCCTCGGGGTTTCATCCGCTGGTCTCCTGTTATATCCATGCATGCTTTCTCCTTGCTCTAGGACTTCTGGGAAGGCGGCCTCTATCCTCCTGTTCCTCTTGTACTCACTGACAGATTTAGGAGTCACTAGGAATTCAAGGAGCCAGATGCTCAGGATCACTTCTGAGGCCTGGTACCTAGATGCTGCTGCTGAGGGTGGTGGTGATGATGATGGTGGTGATGGTGATGATGATGATGGTGATGATGATGGTGGTGGTGATGGTGATGATGGTGGTGATGGTGATGATGATGGTGATGATGGTGGTGGTGGTGATGATGATGGTGATGGTGATGATGATGGTGGTGGTGATGGTGATGATGATGGTGATGATGATGGTGGTGGTGATGGTGATGATGATGGTGATGATGATGGTGATGATGATGGTGATGATGATGGTGGTGGTGATGGTGATGATGATGGTGATGGTGATGATGATGGTAATGATGATGGTGATGATGATGGTGATGATGATGGTGATGATGATGGTGGTGGTGATGGTGATGATGATGGTGATGATGATGGTGATGATGATGGTGGTGGTGATGGTGAGAATGATGATGATGGTGATGATGATGATGGTGATGATGGTGGTGGTGGTGATGATGATGGTAGTGATGATGATGATGTGATGGTGATGGTGAGAATGATGATGATGGTGATGAGGATGGTGATGGTGATGATGATGATGGTGGTAATGGTGATGATGATGATGGTGATGATGATGATGATGATGATGGTGATGGTGATGATGATGGTGGTGATGGTGATGGTGATGATGATGGTGATGAAGTGGTGATGATGATGATGAAGTGGTGATGATGATGATGGTGGTGGTGATGAAATGGTGGTGGTGGTGATAATTCTCCTCCTCCTTTTCTTTTTCCTCTCTGTTTTCTCCTCCTCCTCCTTCCCCATGCTAGGGATGGAACCTAGGCCTTACTAGATTATACTATATTTCTACTACTGAGCCATCTCCTCCATCCCCTAATGTTCCTTTTCTTAAAGAAGGCTCCAATCAAATAGAATTGTCCCTATTCAATTTAACATGTCTAGGGTGGTATCTTCCCCTTCCCAGCATGACCTGCTCTGTTTTTCTAAACCCTAATCCTTATGCATGCATACACATTCAAATTGAGGGAGGATAAAAGTAATCCATGTCTAACCTCCAATCTGGTATTGTGGGGACTTTGAGGTTTTAGGATCCGAGATGCAGGACAGCAAGCTCTCCACCCGTGGCCTCCTTGTGGGGTCCCACTTCTACCAGCCAGAGCCTGTCATTGGTGGGAAAGATTATTTTTGGCTCTGACATCTACAACCAGCTGGTGCATGACAATTAATTTTAGGTAAAAGCAGCTATAACTTCATACCTTGTTATTTAGTTTTTTAAAACTCCAGATGTTTCCTGTGAGGGTGTTTGTAGCTGTGACTAAGAGGTAAATCAATAAGGGGGCGAGAGATTGCTCAGTGGTTAAGGCACTTGCCTGCAGAGTTTAACAACTTGAGTTTGATTTCCCAGTACCCATGTAAAGCCAGCTACACAAAGTGGCACAGGCATCTGGAGTCCACTTGCAGCAGCTGGAGGCTCTGGCGCACCCATTGTCTCTGTCTGTCTCTCTTCTGTCTCTGTTTTTGAAAATAAATAAATAAACATATTTAATAAAAAAATTAAAACAATAAGGGCTGGAGAGATGTGTCAGCAGTTAAAAGCACTTGTTTGCAAAATCTTCTGACCCAGGTTTGATTGTCCAGTACCCACATAAAACCAGATGCACAAAGAGGTTCATGCATCTCGAGTTCATTTGTAGTTGCAAAAGGCCATGGATAGTGCTCTCTCTCTCTCTCTCTCTCCCCCTCATAAATAAATAAAAGATTTTTTAAAGATTTAAGCCAATAGGCTGTGAGTAAAGCAGATTGCCCTCCCTGATGTGGGTGGACCTCATCCAATTTTGGGATGATAAGTCCAGGAACATTTATCACAATAACCTCAAAAAGAATCTGAAATTCACTCATCAATGACAGCATCATATAGGATTCTTCATCCTGGAAATATATGCATCTCAGAAAGGAACAAATTGGCCAGATGTGGTAGCATTAGTCTGTTATCCAAGCACTTGGTAGGTTGAGGTAGAAAGATGAGAAGTTTGAGGTCAGCCCGCACTGCATAGTAATGCTCTGACTCAAAAACCAAAGGAAGAAAGTACAACTCAGTTGTGGTATATGATGTTATTAATGTGCTCTTAGAATTGGTTTGCAAAAATTGTATTGAGAATTTTTGCATCTAAGCTCATCGGGAAAATTAGTCTATGTTTTCCTTTCTTTATTATGTTCTCATTGTGTTTTGGTATCATGGTGACGACGCTGGCTTTGTTGAATGAAGTTGGTGGTGCTCCTTCCTGTTGCAGTCAGCTTCCCATTGCTAGCAAAAAAACACCCGACCAAGAGCAGCCTGTGGGATGAAAGGGTTTATTTTGGCTTACACACTTGAGGGGAAGCTCCACGATGGCAGGGCAAATGATGGCATGAACAGAGAGGGTGGACATCATCTTCTTGCCAACATCAAGTGGACAACAGCAACAGGAGAGTGTGCCAAACACTGGCAAGGGGAAGCTGGCTATAACACCCACAAGCCCGCCCCCAACAATACACTCCCTCCAGGAGGCTCCAATTCCTACCAGCTGGGGACCTAGCATCCAGAACACATAAGTTTATGGAGGACACCTGAATCAAGCCTCCACACTTCCCTATTTAGTTTATGAACAATTTGAGGAGTATTGGTGGCTTAGCTTATTTTCTTTTAAATTTTGGTTTATTTAAGAGAGAGAGAGAGAAACAGAGAGAGAGGTACTTAGAGAGAGAATGGGCATGCCTGGGGCCTCCAGCCACTGCAAACGAACTCCAGACACATGTGCCACCTTGTACATCTGGCTTATGTGGGTCATGGGGAATCAAACCTAGGTCCTTTGGCCTTGCAGGCAAGTACCCTAAATGGTAAGTCATCTCTCCAGCCCTCATCTTTTTTTTAATGTGTGTGTGGGGGGGGGGGTCTCTTGCTAGTGCAAACACATGTCAGACCCTTGAACCACTTTTTGTGTCCAAGGACACAGGGTGACAAGGGAATTGAACCTAAGTCAACAGGCTTTGCTATTAGGCACCTTTAACCACTCAGCCATCTCACCAGCCCCTTTAGCTCTTTGTTAAAGGCTTGAATTCAACAGTGAATCTGTCTGGGCTTCTCTTTGTTGGGAAATGTCTTAATTACTGTTCCAATCTTATTGATTGTTATTCATCTGTCTTTAAGTTAACATGAGCAAGTTGGCTTCATTCCAGGGATGCAAGGTTGGTACAACACATGCAAATCAGTACGTGTAATGCAGCACCTAAGTGGATGCAAGGACAGAAACCACATGGTCATCTCCTTCAAGGGGGGGAAGCCTTTGATAAAAGTCAACATCCCTTTATGATTAAAGTCCTAAAGAAACTAGGAATAAGCCAGGCGTGGTGGCGCACGCCTTTAATCCCAGCACTCGGGAGGCAAAGGTAGGAGGATCACCGTGAGTTCGAGGCCACCCTGAGACTCCATAGTGAATTCCAGGTCAGCCTGGGCTACAGTGAGACCCCACCTCGAAAAACCAAAAAAAAAAAAAAGAAAAAAAAAAAGAAAGAAAGAAAGAAAGAAAAAGAAAAGAAAAGAAAAGAAACTAAGAATAGAAGAAACATATCTCAACATAATCAAAGCTATATGGCAAATCTATCAGGTCTGGAGAGGCACCTTCTTGCAAACCTATATCCAATATTATACTAAATGGGGAAAAACTAAAAGCATTTCCTCTAAAATCTGGAATGAGATGAAGGTGCCTACTCTCTCCAGTCTTACCAAAAATAAAGCTCAAAGTCTTCACCAAAGCAAAAGACAAGAAAAAGAGATGAAAGGGATACTAGTAGAAAAGGAAGTCAAGGGCTAGAGAGATGGCTTAGCGGTTAAAGCACTTGCCTGTGAAGCCTAAGGACCCACGTTCAATTCCCCAGGACCCACATTAGCCAGATGCACAAAGTGGCATATGTATCTGGAGTTCCTTTGCAGTGGCTGGAGGCCCCAGCGCACCCATTCTCCTTCTCCCTCTCATTCTCTCTCCCCTTTCTCTCTGTGTCAAATAAAAATAAATTTAAAAAGAAAAAGAAAAGGAAGTCAAATTATAACTAGTTTCAACAGATGAGTCAAGAAAAAGGCGCATATATACAGTGGGGTTTCATGCCACCATTAAGATGAATGAGATCATGACTCTTCAGGAAAATGGATGAAACACAAAATCATTACAGTGAACAAGCTAGACAAGCGCTGCAGCTGTCCCTTATATGCAAGCCTAGATTTAAAATTATATATGCATATGCAATGTATTGTATATTATGTGTGCATTTGTGAGAGCACGTGGAGGTCATGAAATGAGAAAGGGATCATAAGAAGGATGAGATCTTTTTTGTATGTGGTTTTTCAAGGTAGGGTTTCCCTCTAGCCGGGGCTGCCCTGGTATTCACTATGGAGTCTCAGGGTGGCGTGGAACTCACAGTGATCCTCCTCTACCTCTGCCTCCGAGTGCTGGGACTAAAGGCGTGCGCCACCGCCCCTGGCAGAAGGAAGAGCTCTTAAGGGAGGTGGGAAATAGGAAGAGTAACAGAAGGCACATGACAAGAAAACAGAAGAGAGACAGACTGGGAAAGGAAGGAGGAAGTAAGGGAGGAAACAGTTGAGAACAAAGTGTAATGACGCATGTGTATGACGATGCCCTCATGAAACCTGTTAAAATTGATTAAGAGACCGTTGCTATTGCTTTAGTCCAACAGAAGTACGTGGATGAAAGCTTCAAAGCCTGATTGGGGAGGGTGGTGGAGGGAATTGTGATCGTGGTATATTGCCTATGTACATGGAAAGTGTCAATAAAATGTTTAAAAAATAAAATAACTAGACTGCTTTATATACTGATCCTCAATCACTGAACCTACAAATATTTGTTTCATGCCTACTATGTTAGTCAGATTTTAGCTGCTATGAAAGAACGGCTGAGAGAATTGCCTTATAAGGAAGGAAAGGTTTTTTTTAATTTTTTTTGTTTTTATTTATTTATTTGAAAGTGACAGAGAAAGAGGCAGAGAGAGAGAGACAGAGAGAGAGAGAGAGCGATTGAGAACAGATGCGATTGAGAACAGATGCGCCAGGGCCTTCAGCCACTGCAAACAAACTCCAGACGTGTGCGCCCCCTTGTGCATCTGGCTAACGTGGGTCCTGGGGAATTTGAGCCTTGAACCGGGGTCCTTAGGCTTCACAGGCAAGCGCTTAACCGCTAAGCCATCTCTCCACCCCAGGAAAGGTTTTTTTTGTTGTTGTTTCTTTCTTCCTTTCCTTTTCCTTTCTTTTTTGATCAAAAGTTTCAGGCCATGGTCACAGCTATGCTGCTTTGGGCTGTGTGTCAGACAGACAGACAGCATATCATGGTGGGGGTCTGTGGCCGGTAAAAGCCCACTCACCTCGTGGGCAACCCCCACGAAGCAGGAAGGAAAGGGCTGGGTCCCAAGGTCTCCTTCAGTGGCATGTCCCCCAACAACCTAGCTTCTTCCAACAAGGCTTCACCTCCTAACGCTTCCGCCACCAACAGTGCCATGGCTGCGGCTCGGGCAGCAGCATGCGGGCCTCTGGGAGACACTCAAAGTCCAAACCATACCAGCTGCTGTATGCCAGGCTCGGGGTGCAGCAGTGGAGGGGCGGGGGGGGGGGAGTCCCCACTCTTGTGAAACTACATTTGAAGGTCCTGACCTGCCACAGAGAAAACAAACAGGGGAAAGATGAAAGAGGGGGGGGACAGCAGGAAAGAGCCAGGCTTCTGGAAAGACGACTCTGATAAGGTGATTTCAGCAGAGGCCTCGAGGCCAGGAGCACGATCTTTCCTGGCAGATGGGCTAAGCCCCACGAGGTGGAACAAGTGCTGAAGGGGACACGGGGAGGCTGAGGGGAGACAAGAGTAAGATGTGAGATGAGAGTTTGGGGGTGTGCACAGATCGTATGAGTCTTCAACAGCCTGGTGAAAATGTGTTCCTTACTCTACGTGAGCTGGGGTGCTATTCCCCCAGAATTCGTATGTCAGAAATTAACATTCTGACATTCATGGGAAGACGGCTCAGCATTTCAAAGCACTTGCTTGCAAAACCTGCCAACCCAGAATTCCAAAGGCACCCACATAAACCACATGCAAAAAAAAAGTGGTGTTCATTTGCAGTGGCAAGAGGCTTGGCATGCACATATGCACACTAATGTGTAAATAAATTAAATAATATTTAAAATTTAAAAGAAATTAATTTCTGGTAGGGTTTGGGCTTGACGTATCTCCTCAAAATAGAAAGAAAGACGTGGTCTCCAATGCAAGGAGAGTGAATGGATCATGTGGGCTCTGAGCTAGTCAATGGGTTGGTCCATCAACAGATCAGTAATTTGAAGGCATTTGGGGAAGTGATGTAAACTATGAGGCAAGGCTTAGCTGGAGGAAGTAAGTTACTGTGGGCAGGCCTTTGAAGGATATGTATGTATGTATGTATGTATGTATTTTTTTTTTTTTTTTTGAGGTAGGGTCTCGCTCTAGCCCAGGCTGACCTGGAATTCACTATGTAGTTTCAGGCTGGCCTTGAACTCACAGCAATCGTCCTACCTCTGCCTCCCAAGTCCTGGGATTAAAGGTGTCACCACTATGTCTGGCCCTGGAGGGTATGTTTTATTCCTGGGCTCGCTGTCTCTCCTTTCTTCTCTAATCTTCTCCTCCTCCTCCTCCTCCTCCTCCTCCTCTTCCTTCTTCTTCTTTTTTTTTTTTTTTTTTTTTTTGTTTGTTTGTTTGTTTGGTTTTTGGTTTTTGTTTTGGTTTTTTTTTATTTTGTTTTGTTTTTTGAGGTAGGGTCTCACTCTAGCTCAGGCTGACCTGGAATTCACTATGTAGTCTCAGGGTGGCCTCGAACTCATGGCGATTCTCCTACCTCTGCCTCACTAGTGCTGGGACTAAAGGCGTGTGCCACCATGCCTAGATTCTTGTTTTTCTTTTTCTTCTCTCTCTCTTTCTCTCATTACCCCAAAGGTAGGCCTCTGACAAGGTATTTCTGATTCACCAAAAGAAATCTTTCCTCCTTCAAAGTGTTTCTCTTAGATTTTTGGCAGCAACAACAAACCAAAGAGTCCTCAAATGTATACATGAGTGGCATTTAGAGATGACAGGGTCATGGGGGCTTTGCCATGGATAACTGAGGAAGTTGATTAGCTGTCACTAGAATGGATCTGTTACACAAGTCAGCCTGGCCATCTCTCATCAGCCTTCTCACGATGCCTTGCCCTGTGCAACCTAGGGACTCTGCGAAGAGTTCCTGCCAGCAAGAAGGCTCTCGCCAGCAAGGCATTACGCCTTGGACTTCCCCATCTCCAAGACTAAGGAACGAATTTCTTTTCATTATATGTGACCCAGTCTCTGGGATTCTATTATAACAACAGAATGTGAACAAAGACAGGAAAGTATGGGATAGTTTCAGAGACAAAACAGGGTCTTTAGTTTGAAAGGACCATGAAGGAGCCTGACCTTGTGTAGAGAAATAGACAATAAGGCAGGCACAGCTGTGGAAAGGAGACCCAGTAGTACAAAGTTTCCCCAGTCTTTGGAGGCTGATGTTGGCTCAATCTGGACTGAGGGTCAGGGTGGTAGAAACAAGTAGCAAACACGAAAGTTGACCGAATATACAGCCATATTAGGTGCAGAAAGTAAGCGAAGGATGAACCACTGGAGAGAAGAAATTGCAATTTCCTGAGAGGAAGAAAACTGGAGAAGGCCTGGTTGGGATTGGAAGTTGGAAAGAAGCCCAAAGTCTGACTTTAAACATACTTGTGGGCTGGGAAGATGATTCAGTGGATAGAACAGTTACTACTCAAGCCTAAGTGCCTGAGTTCAATCTCCAGACCCACGTAAAAAGCCAGAAGCCATGGTGGGTTTCTGCAATCCCAGGATTCTGGTAGAAAGACAGGAAATGAACACAGAAGAATTTCTAAGAAGCTCACAGTTAAAGTAGCAAAAGAAAACAACAGAGTGAGATCCAAAGAAGCCCTGCCTCAAATGAGAAAAAACAGTAAGGACTGGCCCAAACACACGCACCGTCATAGCATGCAGGCACCCGAACTCACCAGCACACCCAAAGCAACATATCTGCCTAAATTAGAAAGTCAAGCTAATGAGTTACAGGAAATACTACCCCCAAAAACATGGTGCCTTGGCATACAGAGTATTTTTAGCTGAAGAAATGAAAGATCTCTCTGACCGCCCCCTCTTGAGACCTTCATGTGACAGATGCCCTGTCCTGCATGAAGAGGGAAGGCCTGTCACACAGAAGTATCCAGGCAAACAGGTTCACTAAGCACCCTCTCCCCACAGAGTGTTCCCATTAAGCTACACCTCCTTTTGTGTTTAACCTCTACACTACTGTCTCTTCTTCATCAAAATTAAGCCTAAAGGGCTGGAGAGATGGCTTAGCAGTTAAGGCGCTTGCCTGCAAAGCCAAAGGACCCAGGTTTGATGCCCCAGGACCCACATAAGCCAGATGCACAAGGTGGTGCACATGTCTGGAGTTTGTTTGCAGTGGCTGGAAACCCTGAGCCACTCATTCTCTCTCTCTCTCTCTCTCTCTCTCTCTCCCTCTCTCCTCTCTCCTCTCTCCCTCTCTCCCTCTCTCCCTCTCTCCCTCTTTCCCTCTTTCAAATAAATAAATAAAAATAAAATATTACAAAAAAATTAAGCCTAAAACTACAGAGCTTTCCCTGGGTTATTGGGTCTCCATAGTCCAAGGGTTCCCATATCACATTAAAATTTGGTGAAATAACTATGTTGTGCTTTTTGTTGTTTGTTTTGGTTCTGGGATTCCTGATATTATTGTTTTTGTAATTTTACTTTAATTTTGCAAATTGCATACATGTATGTAATATATTTTGATCATATTTATCCCTCCCATTTTCTTCTCTTACCCCACTCCCACTAAACTCTGTAGTAGTTACCCTCGTATTGTTTGGACAAATCACCCAACCTGAAGCAGCTTATAGGAGAAAATGGTTTATTTTGGGCTTACAATTTCAAGGTAAGCTTCATCATGGGGGAGAAAGCATGGCAACCAGTGTGCATCTTCAAACATCAGCAGAAGGAAGAAAACAGCGAGGGACAGCTAGCTCTGACCACCTAGTAAGCTAGACTAACTAAACCCAAGGTCTGCCCCCAACAGCACAGCTCCTCCAGAAAGGCAACTTAGCAAAGGTTCCACCAGCTGGGGACTAAGTAGGAGGCTTAGTCATAAACATCTGAGGTATTGAGGAGCCACCACATTCCACCTCTAGCCCCATAAAGTCATGATCATCTCACAATGCAAAATGCATTCAGTCCATATTTAAAGTCCCAATTATCTTTACCAATCCCAATACTGTTCAAGAGTCAAAAGTCGAAAATCTCATCTAACACTCAAGACAGTCTCTTAATTGTGAGCCCTGTAAAATCAAAACTCAAGTTACGTACTTCCAACACATAATGGCACAGAGTAAACATTCCCATTACAAAAAGAAACCATGAGAAGATTCCATTTCCAGTGGGAAATGGGAAACCAGAAGAGAAAACATCACATCCTGCAGCTCCGTGACCAGCACCTGGGACTTGTGATGAAGTTCTATGGGCTCTGTGGGGGTTTGATTCAGGTGTCCCCATAAACTCAGGTGTTCTGAATGCTGGTTCACAGCTGATGGAGATTTGGGAATTAATGTCTCCTGGAGGGAGTGTATTGTTGGGGACGGGCTTATGGGTGTTATAGCCAGTTTCCCCATGCCAGTGTTTGGCACACTCTCCTGTTGCTATCGTCCACCTTATGTTGGCCAGAGAGTGATGCCCACCCTCTGCTCATGCCATTGTTTTCCCCCTGCCATCGTGGAGCTTCCCCTCGAGCCTGTAAGCCAAAATAAACCTCTTTTCCCCAGAAGCTGCTCTTGGTTGGGTGATTTCTACCAGCAATGTGAACCGGACTGCAACAGGCTCCAAAAGGCCCAGTTTGGCTCCTCCATTGTGCTGTTTCCTTCCCTCTCTCCCTTACCTCCATTCCACTGAGGGCCCCCCTCAGTGGGGTTGTTCCTATTCACTGTGGAGTTGTGAATGTGTCAGTTTCTATGGGGGCGGGAAAGCAATGGGAATACTCTTTCCCACCCTGTTGCTGTTACAGTCTTTCTGCCTCCTCTTCTGCAATGTTCCTTGAGCCTTGATGGGTGTGTTATAAGTCCACTTTAATGTTAAGCTCCCTGAAACCTTTGAATTTCTGCTTTGATGAGTTTTTGAGTTTCCTCACTATCTATTGTCATTTCCCTAGAGCTGGTTGTCAGGCTAGCAGTGAGAGCAGCACTCAGGTTTGATAATCACTTCCTCTGTAATGCCTCCTGGGCCCTGGAAGATGTGATGGAGGTGGGTCATCTTGTACCTAGGCAGGCTAGCTTTTCTGATGTGTTGATAAATATTGGTTCTTCCTGGTTTTTGCTGCCATCTGGGGGGCAGGGAATAATTCTCCAACCAAGAGTGAGAGCAGCATGGATTAAAAGGGGTAGGCATAGATCTTTAAGATACTTTTTGATAGGTATGGACATGAAGGAATGTTTGTTTACCCCTCCCTATAAGTAAGCTTAGACTAGGTCTGGGATATTAGAATCAACACCTTATATTATGGTAATTCATAGGCCCTCTTTCCTGAACTAGGAGACAAAAATAGCTCCAATCTCCCTGTCAACACCAGCTGACCCAAAACAAGAGATGAAAGCACAGATCAGGACCATGTGGTTCCAAGAAAATTCTCACTTCCCTCAAACCAGACACCCCTCACAGTGTGAACCAGACACTCCATACTGTGTAAGGCTCTCTCCTTCCTACTTATCCACAGAAAGACTTTAAGACCTTCTCTTTCTCAATACCAGGTGGTTCAGAGCTGCTTCCCTCTTTCTTGCTGTTAACCCCACCACCCTCTTGCTCCCATTAATAAAACTATGGTCCCAAAGGAAACTGCCTCAGTAGTCTTCTAAGTTCCTAACCTAACACAAACCATCACATCATTTTTCTCAACTGGTTCCTTTACAATTTTAATGTCTTTTTCTGTGTATAACTCTGTGGTGCTTTGAATTAGGTGTCCCCCAGAAACTCATGTCTTCTGACTGCTGGGTCCCCAGCTGATGGCAATTTGGGAGTTGGAGCTTTGTTGCAGGATGTGTGTTGTTGGGGACAGGATCATGGGTACTATAGCTAGCTTCCCCTTGACAGTGTTTGGCACACTCTCCTGCTGCTCTTGTCCAGCTGATGTTGGCCAGGAGGTGACGTCCAGCCTCTGCTCGTGCCACATTTTTCCCTGCCATCGTGGAGCTTCCCCTGGAGTCTGTAAGCCACGATAACCTTCCATAGTCTGTGGGTGTTCCGCTGTCTGGAGCATGGGGAGAGGGTGTTTTTTATTTTTATTTTTATTTATTTTTTTTTTTTGGTTTTTCAAGGTAGGGTCTCACTCTAGCCCAGGCTGACCTGGAATTCACTATGGAGTCTCAGGGTGGCCTTGAACTCACAGCAATCCTCCTACTTCTGTCTCCCGAGTGCTGGGATTAAAGGCATGCACCACCACACCCGACTGAGAGGGTGTTATTCATTGGAGTATGGGCACCTTACCAGTGGCTGTCTCATTAAAGAACATGACTCTCGGGCTGGAGAGATGGCTCAGCGGTTAAGCGCTTGTCTGTCAAGCCTAAGGACCCCGGTTTGAGGCTCGATTCCCCAGGACCCACGTTAGCCAGATGCACAAGGGGCACACGCATCTGGAGGTCCTTTGCAGTGGCTGGAGGTCCTGGCGTGCCCATTCTCTATCTATCTATCTATCTATCTATCTATCTATCTATCTATCTATCTATCTGCCTCTTTCTCTGTCTGTCACTCTCAAATAAATAAATAAAAAACAAAAAATTTAAAAAAAAAGAACATGACTCTCCTCCCAGCAACATTAACTGGGAGGTCTCATGATTCCCTCCCCCATCTGCAATGCAATGGGCTCTCACAGCTGCTGTGAGCTCATGAGTGTGACAGCCATGTCACATCCAGAAGACGGTATTCCATGACATTCCTGCCCCCTTTGACCAGCCTCTGGCTCTTATGGTCCTCTGCTCCCTCTGTGGTGAGGTTCCATGAGCCTTGGAAAGGGTGACATAGATGTCCCACTTAGGGCTGAGCACCCAACAGGCACTTACTGTCCACACTCTGACCAGACAGGTGTGTCTCCATTAACCTCTGCCCACCTCATAAAGAATCTTCTCTGGCCACGGCTGAGAGAAGCACTGATCTATGGGTAGAACCATGAATATTGAGAAGGCAGCTTGATATCATATTTATTTGGCCCAGCAACTGTGGTAGGTTCCTCCCTAGGGCCTATGATTATGTCAGCCATGGGCTTTTGATTATGTTCACATTATCTGACATGCATGTTCTTCCGT
Organism: Dipus sagitta; assembly: GCA_036346955.1. Classification (NCBI taxonomy): domain Eukaryota; kingdom Metazoa; phylum Chordata; class Mammalia; order Rodentia; family Dipodidae; genus Dipus; species Dipus sagitta. The sequence continues at coordinate 63,920,783 of CM070786.1, forward strand.
GGAGTAGGCCTCAAATCCAGAAAGGGATGGGTTACTCCCATCTTCCTCACGCCACTATTGCACCAGGGGGCACATCTTGCCTAACAGATCACTTGTGTAGCAGGCAGGGGTACACAGGCAGAGTAAGACTGGTGATGACTTTCTCCCTCGGCAGCCAGCACCGCACCCCTGACAGTGCTATGAAAGTTCAGGCAGCAAAGTAGAAGCTTCTAGCTCAGTTATAGCTTGTTTTCTTTTTTATTTGTTTGTTTTTGTTTTTGTTTTTGTTTTTGTTTTGTTTGAGGTAGGGTCTCACTGTAGCCCAGGCTGACCTGGAATTCACTCTGTAGTCTCAGGGTGACCTCGAACTCATGGCGATCCTCCTACCTCTGCCTCCAGAGTGCTGGGATTAAAGTTGTGCACCGCCACGCCCAGCTAGTTCTTTAAAAAAAAAAAAAAATTATTGGACTTCTGGTTAAGATGGCGGCATAGGAACCACACCAAAGCTGCCTAGGGGAGAAAAAGCCAAAGAAAACCCAGCAAAATACACACTTTTACTAAAAAGTGAGGTGTATAAGAAATTAAAACGGCAGCAGAGAAGTAGGAGAGATCCAGGGGATCCAGAGCCCACACGGGCAGGCCGAAGCGGCTCTGGCAGCAGCGGCAGAAGCAACAGCTCTGGCTCCGGCTCAGGCAGCAGCAGTGCCAGTCTGCTGGGCCACAGCTGCCAGGCTCGGTTTGCCCCACAGGAAAAGCCAGTGCCCATCTCCAGAAAACAGAACAGTGGTCCAGCGACCCAGTCAGCCTACTTGAACCCACAGGGCACCAAAGAAGGGCGCAAGCAGAACGCAGCATAACTGAGACCAAAATCATCCAAAACGGTAACTGGGATTGCACCAGGGAAGGGTCTCACTTGGTCACAAGCTGACTTGGAACCCTCAACAGACCAGAAATCTTAACCTCTTTGTTGATAGAGGAGCTGGTTGTAATAACACCTACTCTTGCATAAATACTCGGTGCTGCTTTTTCATTGAATGTGTACATTGTTTAGTTAAATTTTAGAATCTATCTGTATTTTGTTCCACTCAGCCTACTTGAATACACCCATAGCAGGCAAACCCAACCCCTAGGAACACTTTTGTAGATACTCTGAGTGTTAAGAGCCACACCTAACATCTTAAACTCCTACCCTGAAGATATATAACATCAGATCAATTGTTACAGCTAAGAATACCCAGCTAACTAGAAAATCCAAGCATTAACTTAATCCAAGATGCAAAAATATATACATTATAACACAAGAAACACCAAAAATCAAGACAATATAAATCCACCAAAAAGTATTAATGCATCAGAAATGACCTCCAGTGAGAACAAGTTAAAGGAAATGCCTGAGAAAGATTTCAAAAGAATGATTGTTAATATGTTCAAAGAAGTCAAAGAAGAAATCAAATGAATGAAAGAGGAAATCAGAGGAATCAAAGAAGACACAGGACACAATTTAATGAAATAAAGAAGTCAATACAAGACATAAATAAGGAAATAGAAATAATAAAGAAAAACCAGTCAGAATTACTAACAATGAAGAACACAGATTAATGAAATAAAAAACTCTGTAGAAAATCTCACCAGTAGAATGGATGAAGGAGAGGACAGACTATCTAAGCTAGACCAGGTGCAGATCTAATACAGTGCAACAAAGAGAAAGACAAACTAATAGAAAAGTATGAATGGGAATTTCAAGATATTTGGGACACTATGAAAAGATCAAACATAAGAATTCAGGGCAGTGGTATGGGACCCATAGCTGGAGCTGGGAAACAAGTCAGAACCATATCCAAACATAAGCCCACTCTCCAATATCAAGCTACCATCAATTGTGGGCTACAAGAGGGCCTACACCTATTAAATTCTCTATAAAAAAAAAAGTAAGGGTTATCTCATTTGTCCTGGTGCTAACTTACTCTCCGTTGGAGAATCTGCTTCTCTTTTTCAGATAGATGTAGATCCTAAGGAGAGAGCCACCCCATCATACCTCAAAAGGGCCCCGGCTGCAACTAAGAAAAATTGGCAAAACAAGCAAGGGTGCCGTTTTCCTGATGAACCGGATACCAGCACAAGGGGGAAGGAGATCAACACAGAGAAAAATCAACTCCTACCAAATCAGAGAGCCAGAGCCTCAGAGGCCCCCAACACCTCATCACTGAAGCAGACCAAAAATGAACCCAACATGGCTCAAGGAAATTTTGCGGAAGAGGGGGCAGAAAGAATGTCAGAGCCACATGTTGGGTCATGATATGCAGAGACATTTATCTTACCCATAATTGGGGCTAACTCCACAATGCATGACCCATATACCTCAACAAGGAGGGGCCAAGGGGAGGGGGTAGGTCACAGATGAGCCTAATAATGGTACCAAACTGACTGTATTTGCTGAATACAAAACTAACTAATAAAGAAAAAAGAATTCAGGGCATAGTAGAAGGAGAAGAATTTCACTCCAAAGGCATATTAGGCATCCTCAACAAAATCATAGAAGAAAATTTCCCCAAATTGGGAAAGAGGTGCCAATGCAGATACAGGAAACCTTTAGAACACCAGCCAGACAAAACCTGTAAAGAACCTCTCCTCGCCATATTATAATCAAACTACCAAACACACAATCCAAAGAAAAAATATTGAAAGCAGTTAGAGAGCAAGTTACCTTCAAAGGCAAGCCCATCAGGATTACAGCAGATTACTCACCCAAACTTTAAAAGCCAGAAGGGCTTGGAGTGATGTATTCCAAGTTCTGAAAGATAACAACTGTCAACCAAGGTTATTTTATCCTGAAAAGCTATCCATTCAAATAGACAGAGAAATAAGGACATTCCACAACAAAAGCAGGCTAAAGGAGTATTTGAAGACAAAACCAGCTCTACAGAGAATACTTGAAAGAATCCTCCATGCCGAAGAGAAGGAAAAGCACACATATAAGGAACCTGGAAAAAACAAACAATAATCAAATACTAGTTAACACAAGAGAGCAAAGGTAAAACTGGAAGAACTACAAAAAAAAAAAAAGGCAAACAAATACACACCTTTCAATAATATCTCTTAATATCAACGGCCTCAATGCCCCAACCAAAAGACATAGGTTTGCAGACTGGGTTAAAAAGCAGGATCCTGCAATTTGTTGTCTCTAAGAAACTCACCTTTCTACAAAGGATGGACATTATCTTAGGGTGAAAGGTTGGAAAACGGTGCTTCAAGCAAATGGGCCTAGAAAACAAGCAGGGCTTGCTATCCTAATATCTGACAAGGCAGACTTCACTCCAACGTTAGTCAAGAAAGATAAGGAAGGTCACTTTATATTGATTAAGGGCACACTCCAACAGGAGGACATTACAATCAAACATATATGAACCTAACATGCGGGCTCCCAAATTCATCAAACATATGCTATGAGAACTAAGGTCACAGATAACACCAAGCACAGTGGTAGTGGGTGACTTCAACACCCCACTCTCATCAATTGACAGGTCATCCAGGAAAAAATAAACAGAGAGGCATCTGGACTAAATGCGGTCATAGAAAAAATGGACCTAACAGATATAAAAAGGACATTTCATCCAAATGCTGCGGAATATACATTCTTTTCAGCAGCACATGGAACATTCTCTAAAATAGACCATATATTAGGACACAAAGCAAATCTTAACAAATTCAGGAAAACTGAAATAATTCCTTGCATTCTATCTGACCACAATGGAATCAAACTACAAACCAATAGCCAGAAAGGCTATAGAGCATACACAAAATCATGGAAATTAAACAACACACTACTAAATGATGAATGGGGTCAATGAAGAAATCAAGAAGGAAATCAAAAAATTCATAGAGTCAAACGATAATGAGAACACAACATACCAAAATCTCTGGGACACAATGAAGGCAGTTCTAAGAGGTAAATTTATAGCTTTAAGTGACTATATTAAGAAATTAGAAAGGTCGCAAGTAAATGACCTAATGCTTCACCTTAAAGCCTTGGAAAAAGAACAAGGCAAACCAAAAATTAGTAGACGGGAAGAAATAATAAAGATTAGGGCGGAAATTAATGAAATAGAAACAAAAAAGATTATTGGCAAATTCCATAAATATAGACAATATTCCATGATCATAATCCCATCCTACCACCCATTTTCTCCTTCCAAATCCCCCCCCCTGCACTGAATCCTTTCTTTCCAACTAGTCTCTCTTCTATTCTGATGTCATCATTTTTTCCCCTCCTATTATGCAGGTCTTTTTTCTTTTCTTTTTTGGTTTTATGAGGTAGGGTCTCACTCTATCCCAGGCTGACCTGGAATTCACTCTGTAGTCTCAGGGTGGCCTCCAACTCATGGTGCTCCTCCTACCTCTGCCTCCCGAGTGCTGGGATTAAAGGCATGCACCCCCCTGCCCAGCCTGCAGGTCTTGTGTGGGTAGCATCAGTTACTATGAGGTCATGAATATCAAGGCCACTCTGTCTGGAAGACGGTATTGTAAGCACTCCTTCTTCTGCCTTTGGCTCTTACATTCTTTCTGCAACCTCTTTTGCAGTGGTCCCTGAGCCTTGGAGGGTGTGACAGAGATGTCTCAGTGCTGAGCACTTGGCTGTCACTTGTCAGCACTGTGGTGAGTTTTGTGTCACCCCAGTGGTCACCACCATCTGAAAAGAGAAGCTTCTCTAACCAAGAGTGAGAGTAGCATTACCATATTGGCATAAACATAAGTGTGGTGGGCATAATATATCCACTTAGCCAGACAGCAGGAGTAGTTACCTCTTTGGGCTTATGACCTCCCAAGCCATAGGCTTTTGACCAGGTTTTCAGTACCAGGCATGTGTTTCCCCCTGAGGAGCCGGCTTCCAGCCCAGTCAGAGAGCAGCTGGTTTATCCCATAACACACATGCCACCATTGCACCAGTTGGTACATTTGGCCTGGCTGGCCAGCCATAAAGCTTGAAGAGTCCGTTGCTGGTTAAGACCACCAGCTTGGTTTCTTTATGTCATGCAAACAAAGCACGTGATGTCTATAGCAATAGGAAACATCTACTTCTGGTGAATTCCAAGCACAATGGCAAGAGCTAAACACTGGCAAGGGAAAATGGGCTATAACACCCATAAGCCCGTCCCCAACAATACACCACCTCCAGGAGGCATTAATTCCCAAATCTCCATCAGCTGGGAACCTAGCATTCAGAACGCCTAAGTTTATGGGGGACACCTCAATCAAACCACCACAATAACCATGGCTTCTGGTGACCACTATCTGGTAACTTATTAAAGGGATAAAAATAAGTGACGATTGAGGAAAAATAAGTGATGATTAAATGAAACATCTCTACTATGGCCTCCAAAGCTCAGGGAACATTGCAAAAGAAATGAGCAGAAAGAGGTGCTGGAGAGATGGCTTAGCAATTAAGACGCTTGCCTGCAAAGCCAAAGAACCTAGGTTCGATTCTCCAGAACCCACATAAGCCAGATGCACAAGGTGGAGCATGCATCTGGAGTTCATTTGCAGAAGCTGAAGGCCCTGGCGTACCCATTCTCTCTCTCTCTCTCTCTCTTTCCTCTGCCTCTTCCTCTCTCTCTCTCTCTCTCTCAAATAAATAAATAAAAATTTAAAAATAACAACAACAACAAAAAAGAAATAGGCAGGAAGACTTTCAGAGCTAAAGGATGGGGTGGGGAGCCATGGAACGCTGTCTTCCAGACTTGAAGTGGTCATTGCCTTTGTGACTCACAGTGGCTGTCGTTACTTAACACAAGATCTGCACAACATTGGGGCCATCAACATTCTACTGTGGATAGTGGAAGTTAGGGAGAAAAAAAAACCATCACCATAGAAGAAGGACTGGTTGGAAAGAAGAAAAGGGTTCAGTAAAAGGGGTTGATGAGTTTAAAAAATACTGTGTACATATATGAAAGTTGTTTCTAAAAAGTTATAAAAATAATCTATAGCTCCTAGGAGCAGCATTATCTATGCAGGTAGAATCCCTTCATTCAAACTCTAATTTTGCATTTTATTTATTTGTTGTGAGAGAGGGGCGGGGGGTAGGAGAAAGAGTATGGGCATGTGAGGGTCCCTTGCTGCTGCAAATAAACATTTATTTGGTTTTACATGGGTGGCTGGGGAATCGAATCTGGGCTGGCAGGCTTTACAATCGGGCACCTTTAACCAGTGAGCCATCTCCTCAGCCCTCAAACCCTTTTAAAATTATATTTTGCTGGATGTGGTGGCATATGTCTTTAGTCTCAGTACTTGGGAGGCTCAGGTAGGAGAATCATCATGAGTTCTAGGTCAGCCTGGGCTAAAATGAGACCCTGTCTCAAAAAAAATGATAATAATAAAATTATATTTTAATTAGTTAAAAATAGATTTTCTTATGGCTTTTTCATTCATTCTTATTTTGGTTAGTCCTCTCCCTACATCCTCCTCTCATCCAATTCTTGCTTAAATCTTTCTCCTACTACTCTCAGATTTCATATCATACGTGTTGTGCTATTCCCCATTACGGCCTCATTCCCCCTCCTTCCATGGCCCTCTCCGGCTTCCTGGCCTCTACAGACACTCACCCCACTTAAACATACAAATGTGAAAATTCCAAGCTAGGATCTGCATAAGAGGGAACATGTAGCGTTTGTCTTTCTTGGCCTGGCTTATCTCACTAATATAAGATTTCCACTTTTATCCATTTTCCCGCAAAGTTCATAATTTCATTTTTCTTCATAGGTGAATAAAATCCCATTGTGTATGTAGCACACTTTCTTGTTTTTATTATTTTCATTTATTTGCTTGAGAGAGAAAGAATGGATGTGCCAGGGCCCCTGGCCACTGCAAATAAACTCCAAACGCATGCACCACTTTATGTGGATACTGGTGAATTGAACCTGGGCCAGCAGGCTTTACAAACAAGCACATTTAACCCCTGAGCCATGTCCCCAGCCCTAGGCTGCCCATTTTCATTATCCACACATCAGTTGATGGACTTCTAGGTTGACTCCATTTCCTAGCTATCGTGACTAGAGCTGCAATGGCCATGCAGGTACAGACCCTCTGTGGTAGGAAACGGAGTCCTCAAGGAATATGCTGTGGAGCCGTACAGCTGAGTCATCTGGTAGCTCAATTTTTTAAAGATTTTCAAATTTTATTTATTTATTTATTATTTGGGAGAGAGAGAATGGGCACACCAAGGGTTTCTACAAACAAACTCCAGACACCTGTGTCCCCATGTGCATCTAGTTTATATGGGTAGTGGGGAATTGAACCTGGGCTCTTAAGCCTCATAGGCAAGTGCCTTAACTGCTAAGCCATCTCTCAGCCCAGATAGTTCAATTTTCAGCTTTCTAAGGAAGCTCCCCGCTGACTCCTGTTGCAGCTGCATCAGTTTGTCCTACACACATGAGATCCCTCTCCTCACACCCTCACCAGCATTTCCTGTCACTTTTCTTGATGACAGCCACTCTGACTGGAGTGAGATGCAATCTCAAAGCAGTTTCAATTTACATTTCCCGGATGCCTAAGAATGTTGAACACATTAAAAATATTTATTGGCCATTTGCATTTTTTTGTCTAAGAACTCTGTTCATGTCCATGAGCCCTTTTTTTTTTTTTTTTTTTTTTTAGTTGGGTTGTTTTCTTGCTGTTTGGTTTCTTGAGTTCTTTGTGTATTCTAGGTGTTAATTCTCTATCAAATGAATCACTAGCAAAGACTTCCTCCCGTTCTACAGGTTACCTCTTCACACAACAGTTTTCTTTGCCATAAAGGAACATTTTAATTTTACGAGGTTCCATTCATGGATTGCTGGCCTTACTTCATGAGCAACTGGAGTCCTAGCCCCTAAGTCCTTACTTAGATCTGTAACTTCAGTGTACTCTCTACTTTTTTCTCTAGCAGTTTCAAAATTTCAAGTCTTAAATCAAGGTCCCTGACCCATTTGAAGTTGATTTTTGTAGAGTGGGAGGTAAGGATCAATTTCATTCATTTACATGTAGATATCCAGTTTTTCCAGCACCATTTTTTGAAGTGCTCCCCTTTCTCCAATATGTATTTTTGGCATCTTTGTCAAATATTAGGTGGCTGTAGTTTCACAGTCTTCGATCAGAGTCTCCTATTCTATTGATTTACATATCTGTTTTTGTGCTGCTAACCATGTTGTTTTTAAACTTTGTAATATAACTTCAAATCAGTGTTGTAATTACCTTCTTGTTTCTGGGACAAAAGAGCACACCAAGTACAGAGGATAGGAGGAAAGGTTTGTGTTTTGGTTTTCAAGGAAGGGTTTCACTCTAGCTCAGGTGACCTGGAATTCACTATGTAGTCTCAGGCTGGCCTCAAACTCACAGTGATCCTCCTACCTCTGCCTCCCATGTGCAGGGATTAAAGCCTTAGGCCACCACTCATGATTTTTTTTTGGGGGGGGGTGTTTTTATTTTGCTTACAGTGTCAAGGAGAAGCTCCATGGTGGCAGGGGACAGCATGACATGAGCAGCAGAGTTTCTCTCCTGGTTCTAACCCAAGCTGACCTGGAATTCACTATGGAGTCTCAGGGTGTCCTCGAACTCATGGCGATCCTCCTACCTCTGCCTCCCGAGGGCTGGGATTAAAGGCATGCACCACCACGCCCGGCTTAGGTCCTGTTCTTTTTTAAAAAGGCAGTTGGGGAGATGGCCCAGTGGGAAAATCACTTACTGGGCAAGTGCGAGGATCTGAGTTAGTATCCCCCCCCCCCCAGCACCCACATAAAGCTGGCTGCAGTAGCACATGTCTGGAATTCTCCCACACGTATGGCAAGATGGGAGGCAGAGACAGGAGAACTCCCAGGAACTCTGGATGGTACTGAACACGTCATTGTAAGTGCGTTCAATCCCACGGACTATGGCATAGAATGTGCTTGTTTTAGGTTCTACTCCTTGGTAGTTTGAATATATGGCCCCCGATATAGTCAGTGTTTAATTAGCTTGTAGTTTGGATCGACAGCCACCTGGCTGGTGGTGTTGCCACTAGGTGGGTGTTAGGGTCCAGTCTGTGCGTGTGGCTTTTGGCTTGTGCTTCGGTCCCTCTGCTTGGACCTGTGAAGGCAGGCCGGCTGCTTGTGCCCTTACGGAACTTCCCCTGCATCTGTGAGCTTCAGTAAATCCCTTCCTGCCTAAGCGTGCCTGGCCTGGAACTTCATCTCAGCGAACCTGAAGCTGTCAGCCACATACGCCAAGAAGGAGCCCATCGTGAATGGGATTTAAGTAGCTGTCACGTGTCCGTGCAGCGTGAACTAAAGCTCTCTGGAGAAGTATCTATATTAATTAAAGATTCTAAAAACTTCTCAACATTGGCTGAGTGGAACACAGTAAGGGCAACACGATGGAATGCCACAGGTCCACAGGCAGGGTCTTCTTAAGCTTCCTTGGGCACTTGAACAACCAGTCTCCTTAACTCTTGCATATGCCCTGCTGGCTCACAGGTAAACCTAGAATGGGTCACTAAGCTTAGCTGTAGCCTCTACAACCCTAACACTAAGGACGCTATGAGAACATGAGATGTCGAGAGACGGAGCTCACATACCTGCTGCTCCCAGCCATATAATCAGTAAATGTATTGATTTGTGAATTTGTTTTGTGGCTACAAAACTTCATATAACCTCTTCTGTGGTGGAATGTGTCAGTCAGAATACCTTGAATCCATAGATCTAGGCCATGGTCACTCATGCTTGGCTCCGAATGAGATAAGTCTTGTCTCCTTAAAAGCAGACACATTTTACATTGACACTGTAGCCAACCATCAGTCTGGTACATGTGTTCCTAATGAGGAAGGTGCCCAAGCATTAGAACAGGGGGTATATGAGATGTCTCTGTACTGTTCTCTCAGTTTTGCTGAAATCTAAAGATACTCTAAAAATAAAGTCTCAAAAATTATTTTTTTCATGGGGCTGAGAGACAGTTTAATGGTTAAAGACACTTGCTTGCAAAGCCTGCCAGCTTCAGTTCTGGGTTCGTTAGTACCGATAAAGAGCCAGATACAAAAAGTGGTGCAATCATCTGGCATCTGTTTGCACTAGCAAGAGGCCCTGACACATATGTATACAAGTGCACACATGCACACACACAAAAAAATTTTTTGAATTAAAATGTTTACAAAATTATTTTTCCAGAGGCTGGGAAGATTGCTCAGTAGTCAAAGGTGCATGCTTACAAAGTCTGCCAGCCTGTGTTCAGTTCCCAAGCTGCCACAAAGCCAGACCTCACTCATTTACTCTTGTTTATAGCAGCAAGTGTGTGGGTGTACACACACAATACATATTTTTTAAGGTACAGACTATTTTTAAATTATTTTTTCACATCATCTGTGGTGCCTTGGGTGGGGGGATGGAGAAAAGCGAGGATGGGAGTCTAGACAATTACTGGAGCACCAGGACTGATGTGAGAATGAGAGGCTAGAATGATCAACTGAAAGACGGTTACTGCAGCGTAGACAGACACTTGGCACTAGAGCCAGAGCAAGGTGATGTGATATTCCGATGCATAAGAAAACAGATATGGAAAAAAGAAAAAGAAAGATTATAGATATGGCCTTTCTTTTGCTTCTGGGCACATCCTCCACGCCCTCTGGCATCTGTGAAGTGGCATGCCTTTTAGACTGCTGGGGTTTGGATGGGAAATGACCCCATTCGCTCGTGCATGGCAACACGGGTCCCCACCTGGTGGTGCTGTTTTGGAAGGTCGTGCGGAGATGGATGAGCTGAAGGAGTAGATCATTGGAGGCGGCCTTTACTGGTTACAGCCCAGCCCGGCTTCCTGGCCAGTGTCTGCTTCCTGCTCCTGGGAGAAGGTGAGGTGTCCCAGCCACATGTTCACATCACCAGAGCCACCTACCCCCATGTCTTTTCCACCACAATGGACTGAATTCTCCTCAACTGTGAACCAAATAAACTTTCTTCCCTTCTACTTTTAAAAATATTTTTATTTGAGAGAAACAGGCAGAGAAAGGGAGAGGAAGAGAGAGAGAATGGACATGCCAGGGCCAGCCACTGCAAGCGAACTCCAGACACATGTGCCACCTTGTGTACCTGGCTTATGTGGGTCCTGGGGAATTGAACCTAGGTCCTTTGGCTTTGCAGGCAATCACCTTTCACCTTAACTGCTAAGCCATCTCTCCAGCCCTCCCTACCTTTTTCTTTTTTTTTTTTTTTTTTTTTTTTGGTTTTTCGAGGTAGGGTCTCACTCTAGTCCAGGATGACCTGGAATTCACTATGGAGTCTCAGGGTGGCCTCGAACTCATGGCAATCCTCCTACCTCTGCCTCCCAGGTGCTGAGATTAAAGGTGTGCACCACCACGCCCGGCCCTTATTTTTTTTTAACTAGGTATTTGATTACTGTGGTGATTTCATATAAAAATGTCCCCCATATACTCAATGTTCCAATTGGTGGCACTGTCTGGGAAGGTTGTAGAGTCTGGCTGGAGGAGGTGTGTTTCTGGAGGCAGGCCTTGAGGTATTATACTCTCGTACCAGTTAGTGACTTTCTACTTAAAAAATTTTTTTTTCTTTTACTTTTCCTTGTTTTTTTTTTTTTTAACTTCTACGTAGGGTTTCACTCTAGCTCAGGCTAACCTGGAATTCACTATGTAGTCTCAGGTTGGCCTCAAACTCACGGTGCTCCTCCTACCTCTGCCTCCCAAGTGCTGGGATTAAAGGCCACCACACCCTGCTGCTTTTCCACTTTTCTACTTTCTCCTTGTTGATGTGAACATGTGACTCCAGCTGTCCACCCTTGCCATGCTTCCTCTGCCATGGAAGAAATGGCCTGAAACCACAGGCTACTTCTGGGGAGTGTTTTGTCCCAGCATGGAGAACGTGCCTGCTACAATCTCACTGAGGACCTGCTACAATCTCATAGATACAAACCTTACATCTGGGGCTCCTGGGCAGCCTCAGGATGGAAGCTGGTTATCAAGGAAACCAAGCCTGTTATTAGGTGGATGGAACGCTCAGCCCTACCTCCTCCCCCTCCCGTGCAGTGCAGAGGGGCTGCAGGTAGAGCTCACCACCAACTACCACCGGTGACTCAACCCCTACCAAAGCCTCCATCAGAGCTCAAATGGACAGGGTGCAATGAGCTTCCAGGTGACCAGACACATCCAGGTGTGAGGAGAGTGCCACCCTCCAATTTCACCAGGACTCTAAGCTTCTGTTCTTGAGCTCTTCCAAACCCTCACTACACACCTCTTTCATCTGACTGTTCCTTTTGCTTTCAAAATGTCCTTTGAAGCCAGGCGTGGTGGTGAGCACTCGGGAGGCTGAGGTAGGAGGAGCGCCGTGAGTTTTAGGTCAGCCTGGGGTACAGTGTGAGTTCCAGGTCAGCCTGGGCTAGGAGAGATGCTGCTTCAAAAAAAAAGATACACACATATCTATTTGTATATGTGTGTGCGTATAGATAGATTGATAACACATATTATAAATTGTGATCTATAACATATACTACTATATTAGATATATAATACTCTTTGTAACAAACCAGCAAATGTACTTCTGTGACTTCTGGGAGCCATCCTAGTAAATCATCAGCTCACAGGGGACTGTAGGCCTCCTAATTTATAGCTAGTTGATCTAAAGCTCGGTAGTGAGATGTAAACTGAAGTCAGGGCTGAGGGAACCTTAACAGCTTTACATTGATGGCTAACTGGCAAGACCAAGAACCACTCAGGAAAAGGAGCTGAGTATGCTTGTGAGGGATGCCGTAGATTCCGTTAACTGAGGTGAGAAGACCCACCTTAATGGTGGGTGGCACCGTTCCGTGGTCTGGGGTCCTGTACTGGGCAAAAGCAGGGAGCTGGCTGAGCACCAACATCCGTCACTCTGCATCCTCACTGTGCACTGAATGCGACCAGCTGCCTCGAGCTCCTGCTGCCATCCCTTGCCCACCACGGTGGGCTGCAGCCCTGGACTACAAGCATAATCAACCTTTCCTTCCCTAAGTTGCTCTGGTCAGGTATTTGGTCACAGCAATGACAAAGTAACTGACACAGGCGCTGGGCCCTTAACCAATGGGTTTTGGTGCCATCTACAGGTACATAGCATCAGAACTGAGCTAAACCAGTCAGACATTCCATTGGAACCCCTCCAAGAACTGATGTGTGGTGGAAAATTTGGTCTGTCTGGAGCGCATAGTGGGAGAAAACCGTTTTTCTCACTGTACCAGGTAGTAAATATGGAACAGACAGGGTGAAGCGTATGTGGGAAGAATTCCACAGAGAAGAAGGAGAAATGGAGGATGCCTCCATTCTCCAGCCTGGATGGAAAGGAAGATAATGGACAGGGAGCAGCTAGCTGAGGGGTAAACTGATATGGACTGTTGTGGGGTGGGGGAGCCCCACCTGTGTCAAAGATTCTGCTGACAGACTGTCTAGAACCTGTGGGGAGCTGGAATGTTGCAGGTCTAGAGACAAATTATTGTGGGGCTACCTTTGGCTCCCCTAATAGGCATTTATTCCCTGTTTGACCTAACATTCTCGTGACTACAAGGTAAAATTCTTTTTGTAAAGTACAAATACAGCCCTATTTTCCACAGACCCAAAAGCTGAGAACGCCACTGGATTGCATCTGAGGTCAACAGCAGAGACCCAGCCCTCCCACTTTGCTGTAACCCGAAGACCTTATGTTCCCACCAATGTATTTTGAAAGTGCCTTGATTTATAACTTTCATTATTCCATTTCCATAAAAGCTTCATTAAACTGATACCACGTTAGGGCATGGTGTTTGAGGTAACCTGAACTTATGTTTCTGGGCCATAGTTACACATATTTGACACCAGAATAAGCTACCTCTTGGAGGTAGCAGCTGTTTTTGAATCAAAACTGATGACTGTAACTTTGGTGATAAATATATATATATATTACTGTGCATGTGTGTGTGTGTATATACACCAAGGTCTCCTGCTGCTTCAAGTAAATGCCAAACTCATGTGCCATTTGGGGGCCAGCTTTCCGTGGGTGATGGCAAATGGAGGCCAGGCCAGCAGGCTGTGTAAGCACCTTTAACTGCTGAGCCACCTCCCCGGACCCTGGTGACTGATCAGGGGCAACACAGCGAAGCGTGAGACTTTACACCTGCACACGGTCTGGGAGGACAGACGCAGGATGAGGCCACGGGGTTAGCTACTGGGCTGGTCAGTCTTCACTCTCAACGTGTAAGCCATCAACTGAGACACGCGTGTGGATGTGCCTGCGGGAACATCTCCAGCAAGGACTGAGGGAGGGAGGGGACCCTCCCCTCAGTGCGAGTGGCACTTTCTGGCGGGTGTTCCGGAAGCAGAGGCCCAAAGGAACCACCAGCGTGGCTGGCACATCCTTGCCGCTGCCGTCCGTCGCTGTCCTTCCCTGCATCGGAATCCAGCTCTGGGCCTTCCAGCGTAGACTGAAGAGGCCAGTGGCTCCTTCCATGCAGGACTGCGGCTGCGGGGCCTCCACCCTTCTCGGCTGAAGTTACTATGTCCCCAGGCTCTACAGCAGGCAGATGGTCCTCTCGCTCAACTACCCAGCTCCTATCCATTGTAAGCCTTTCTGGTAAAGTCCCTTTCTCAATGTAGGCACATTCTAACACGTCTGTTCCTGTAGACACCCCTGATAACACAGATTGTGACCCCAGGAGTGGTTCTAGAGAAACAGAATTGCTAGGACGGATTTTCCTAGCGGGCTTCGTGGTGTCTGGAGCTGGCTGCCCAATCTGACTGAACCTGAGGTTACTAAAGACTCTCCTGGGAGGACGGAGAGCACTGACAATCCACCATGACAATAACCGAAAGAACTACGCCATGGCCAGAGCAGGACACTGCAGGACCGGGTTCCAGAGGAGACACCCCAGCTTCCCTACCACAAACCCAACTGGGGATTGCAAGAGCCACAGGCCTGCAGTGACCACACAGTGGCTTCCATGAGGCCACTGCGCTGCGGCTTGGGTCCCCGGTCACCATCTGTGGACCAGCACACCCTGCCTTGAGCTCCTCGTACACCGGAGGCTGGGAAGCCACTCTGCCGCCGCCTCCTCTCCCACCTCCACCCCAGCACCCAGGGCGCAGACTAAGCACAACAAATGCAGCAAAGCCAGAGGTGTGTGTGCTGGAAAAACACTCACACGTGTTCCAGGACAGGTAGGAGACTGTTCACAGCCAAAGCGTGTGCACCACCGAGCCGTGGGGGCAGCCACGTGGCTGAGCAGGGGAGACGGGCTCGGTGGCGCACCTGCCCTCACTGGGCTGCTGCGCGGGTCGGCCAACTTCTAGAGCAGCTGTGGCAGGACTGCTGGTGAGGCACTTAGACACTACATTCAGGAACAGTAATAGGAGTTGCCAAGGGTTGAGGGGAAAGCGTGAGAAGTTACAGCTTGTACTCATTACGACTTTCAGCTTGAGGCTGGAGAGATGGCTCAGTAAAGGCTCTGGACTCAAGGGAGAAACCTAGCTCAGTAAATAAAGTGGGCAGCATTCAAGTGAGACACCCTACATGGATCTGGCCTTCATACATGTGCACGTGTCCACACGTGTGCACACATGCACAGGCATGCACGCACACACACCACCCTATGGTGGAAGAAAGCAGAGCACACACTGCAGTGTGAGATGCACGTGAATTCTGTAAGTTTTAACCCTAATCAACAGTAACAACGAGCAGATCTCATGGGCGCCCACTGGGTAGGTGTGCTGTTGGGAGAGTTGATGGTGTTCTCCGAGCCATGGAGAGGGACTTTATCTGCGTGACTACATAGGCCACAAAGGCAAATTCAGCTCCAGAGTTCCTGGAGTTTGAGTTCCGTCCTGACGGGAAATTAAAATATGCCAACAAAAGGCGCTGACAAACATGACATCATGATGAGCAGAGGCGTACACACATAAAAGTGTGAGGGAAGAACTAAAGAATACTCGATGACAGTGGATCTGCCAAGGAATCCGGCGCTTTGTGGCCTCCTCCAGACCGAGTGCGCCGGCAGGAGCTTGAAATCGTCACTGGAGACGAACAGATTTCTTTCACGACATCAAAAATCGGTTCCCTTATTGATGTTAATCAATCCAAGAATCCAGACAGTTTATGAGTATTTTGTTACCTTGTCCAGGATCTGAAGTGTTTAGTCTTCAGTTTTACTGGATTACACTTGAAGATTAAACCAATCTAGACTGAATATTGCTGTGGACATGAGGAGATGGAAGTAGTGGTTTTAAGTTACTATGTTCAGGACATTTTTGTGTACTGGGGCACTTCTTTTTTATTAACAATGAATGATTGTCTTTAATAAATAAGACAAAATAAAAAAAATGCAGATCTTTGGCTGCACCTAGAGCTATGGGTACAGAAATAGTTGGGAAGGATACAGGGAACTGTGGGAGACAAGAGAATATTCTGTATCTTGTGGTAGTAGTTATGCAGGGGTAAGAATTAATCGAAATTCAAGGCAGTGTGTACTTAAAATGGTTACATTTTAATATATGTGCATAGTACCTCAATAAAACAATCCATAGACACAAAATATCTGATAGCACATTCTAAATTATCAAGTAAAACATGAATATTTAAAATATATATATATAAAATGTATATTTTGGGCAAAGCTCATGTTTCCTTTAATCACCCTCCCAAGCCTGACTTCCACCCTCATCTCTTACATCAGTTGGGAGTTTGGAATGATTCTTCTAAAGTTTTACAAACTTGTTCATATACACTCAAAGCAGGCATGTTGGCTCACACCTACAATCTTGGTACTTGGGGGGCTACGGTAGGTGAACTTCAAGAGTGAGTCCAAGACAGCCTGGGCTAGAGGAGACCCTGTCCCCCACCTAGGAAGAATTCATACAGACCCTTAGGAAATGCACACTATTTTTTTTTACACACACAGATACATATACACGTATCTTCCTACAACTACTAATTTTCCCTTAGCAGTACGTTTATAATATCTCCCCATGTCAATACTGTATTAATACGATCAAGGTTACTGCTTGTAACCTACCCTGTGATGACACCAGTTTATTTAGCCAGGCCATTTCCCCTGTCCTAACCAGGGTAGTGGCAAATAGTGACCTCTGGGGTGGGGTTACTGATAGATACAGTATGCATAATTTTCATATTTTAAGTACTGACTTCTTAAATCAGTATTACCAAGCACCTATTGCAATGTAAGGAAAACAAAGCTGCAGGGTATCTGTGAGTCATGGTTTGACGCGTGAATATTTATTGCAAAACAATGAGCAATGAACTAGCTGAACCACACTCCCTATGCAAAGACGGTAATTAAAACATCGATACTTTGATTTCAGTCACAAGAACTATTTACATTTTTTCCTTTCTTCTTTTATGACTACGGTGTCTTTCCCCATCCCTGAAATGAGAGGTACAAAAAAAGAATTATAATATTATAATGGACTCTTTAGTATTAGAACTTCAAAACAATAATTCCATCACAGAGACATAAATCATGACAAATTAAAACATACATGCAGGACTGAACAATACTTTAGAGTAAAAAGGCAAAGTCAAGTATTAAAACTAAGATTAGCTGGGCGTGGTGGCATACGCCTTTAATCCCAGCACTTGGGAGGCAGAGGTAGGAGGATCACCGTGGGTTCGAGGCCACCCTGAGACTACAGAGTGAATTCCAGGTCAGCCTGAGCTAGAGCGAGACCCTGCCTCAAAAACAAAACAAACAAACAAACAAAAAAACCCTAAGATTAAAAAGTTGTAAGTAGATGCTGGAGAGACGACTCAGCGGTTAAGGTGCTTGCCTGCAACATCTAATGACCTGGGTTTGACTCCCAGTACCCACATAAAGCCAGATACACAAAGTGGCATGGCACATGCACCTGGAGTTCATTTGCAGTGGCTAGAAGCCCTGGCTTGGGTCACTCTCTGAACCTAAAAAACTTTAACTGAAGAATAAGGATGAAAAACATGAGAGAAAAATGGGGGGGAGGGATTATTTATGGAAGTTTTCCTTTGTAACAAGGATTGTTTTATCCAGACATTACTGTCATATGTCTTGGATAAGAAGCAGCACATGATTAAAAAAAAAGAAACCAAGTTGAACGTGACAGTGCTGGCCTCTAACCCAGCTACTTGTGACGCTGAGGCACGAGGTTCAAGTTCAAGGCCTGCTTTGGCTGTAATGCAACTTACAAACCAAATGGGTAACTGAGTGACACTGTCCAGTATAGAAACATAAAAAAGGACTGGACACAACTCAGTGTCAGAGCACTGGCTTAGTGCGCATGAGGCCGGGTTCAATCCCTAAATGAAGAGGAAGGAGACAGAGGCAAAAACGATGGACGTCCACTCCTTCTCAGACACACAGACTGGGTGTGTGTGATGAACTGTGGTGAACGACACCGCTCCCTTTCTGACCTTGCTGAAGGCCTCAGGCCTGCTAAGCACACAGGCGCTCTATCTCTTATCTTCAGCCTCTTAACCTCTTCTCAGGATCTACTGTCTCTGCAACAAAAGAACCCACACTACATTTCAAGATTTAACGATGTATAACTCAGAGCCGGACTCACCTCTCTTTCCTTCTCCTCGACTCTGAGTTTTTATCCTTGTCTTTATTTCTTTTTCGTTTATGTGGGCTCCTGCTCCGATCCCTTCTATGGCGTGAGCTCTGTGCATCCAAATGACTTCCACCAGACTGTCGTGAATCTACTGAAACTGATCGCCTTTCTTCATTCCTGAAACCCAGAAGAAATTCTGAAAAGTTCCTCTGTGCACTGGGTTCCATTAGACACACAGGAACATCAACCTGAAGTATTCTGTCACACTGGTCACAGAAAGTCTAAGTAAATATGCGTAATTTTACACTCAACAGAGGATAAACAAATAGTTCCTACACTACAGGTTTTAATGGTGTTTCCAAGGTCAGGTCTCACTGTAGTCCAGGCTGATTAGGAATTTACTTTGTAGTCTCAGGCTGCCCTCCAACTCACAGAGATCCTCCTACCTCAGCCTCCCTGAGTGCTGCTGGGATTAAAGGCGTGTGCCACCATGCCCAACGTATACCACCATGCCTGGAGTCCACTTTACTTAGCTGCTTCACGAGGGCTGCTGGTTGCCCTGTGAATCCGGCAGTGTGACAGAAGGAGTCTGAGTAGAATTAATCCTGAGCACACATGATAAGCAAGAAGCATTCTGATAAATGGCACTGTTACCGAGAGTCTTGGAAACAAAGATTTCACAATCACAGGTAATACATTAAAAAGATGCTATTTTAGGCCAGATATGGTGGCACATGCCCATAATTTATTAGCACATGGGAGGCATGAGAAGGTGGACGGTGAGTGTGAGGCCAGCCTGGGATGCACAGTAAGAGTATTTCTCAAAAACACACTTGGGGCTGGAGAGATGGCTTAGCAGTTAAGGCACTTCCCTGCAAAGCCAGAGTGCCCAGTTCGGTTCCACAGGACCAACGTGAAGCCAGATGCACAAGGTGGAGCATGCATCTGGAGTTCATCTGCAGCGGCTGGAGGATCTGGCTGCCCACCTGGCCCGGCACACCCATTCTCTCTCTGTCTCTTTCTCCACCTGCCTCTCTCTCTCTCAAGTACATAAATTTTAAAAAGAAGAAAAAGAAATAAAAACACACACTTGCATAGCATTCACAAGGCCCTGGGTTCCAATCCGCAGCACCACAAAAATGAGCACACAAAAAATGAGCACATAAAAAGCAAACACGACAGAAATGAAGGGAACGGTTTCACCATGCAGGCGCCGTACTTTCCTGCGTCGTCCTCCGCTCTGTCCCGCTCATCCTGCCAGTGCTCACTGAGCTCTTCCATATGTACTTTGATCACATCCCGAATCACCTTGGGAGAACAAGCAGCAAATGTCACAGAAGAAAACTCCAAACCGTAAGGCTGTGAAGGCAGAAAACCACTGCTAATCCCCAGTCAGGACCACGCTAACAGCTATGACCCAGTGACCATTTCAGAGCGCAGAAAGGCAACGGTCGCAGTGGAATGTGAGGGGCACATGAAAGCATTACCTCACCACAATATGACTATGTGGGAAAACAACCCATTCTTAGGCAAAGTCCAGAGATGTAAAGCACTGACATTTAATAAATCATTAAAGACAAAAGTTGTACACAGGTAAGAGATGGAAAGTGAAAAATGGGCAGAAAGAAAGAGTAGCTGGGCATGGCGGCTCATGCCTGCAATGCCGGTACTGAAGGATTACGCAGAGAAACTGCGTCGTGAGCTAACAGAAGGGTGATGGGATGCCTGCGACATGAAAGCGGAAGGGGAACCAGCAAAATGGGAGCAGGGGCATCGAATAAGAACAAGGAATAGTGGCATATGTTTACATGAAAGAATGCAGAGAAGGGACAGGGGCGAGTGCAGCCGGGGAGCAGAGCACAGAACGCGCAAGGACGCGGCGCCTGGTGCGGTTATCTGGACTCTTCTGCACAGCAGTGATATTTACAAGTAACTTTCACGCCTGTGACAAAGCAGGAACCCTTACACTTACTTCACAGATGTTCCCAGAGAGAATACAAATCCCTAACCGCTATTTATCCACGCCATCAAGGACAGAGCCAGTCACAGGGAAGGCAAAGATAAAACTACAACAGGGGCTGGAGAGATGGCTTAGCGGTTAAGCGCTTGCCTGTGAAGCCTAAGGACCCTGGTTCGAGGCTCGATTCCCCAGGACCCATGTTAGCCAGATGCACAAGGTGGTGCATGCGTCTGGAGTTTGTTTGCAGTGGCTAGAGACCCTGGCGCGCCCATTCTCTCTGTCGCTCTCAAATAAATAAATAAAAATAAACAAAGAAAAATTAAAAAAAAAAACTACAACAGAAGCTGATCACTCGCACATAACAAGGACATGTTTTTGCAGTGCAGTAAATGGGGAGTGTACCAGAGAGAGATCCTGTAGGCCAGAGCTGAGTACATTTTCCCCCTACCTCAGAGAAACTTTCAATAGTCCCCAAATAAGAAAAAAATAAAAATAAATTTCAAAAAAGGGGGAAAAAAATACTTTAAAAAGGGGAAGCCTCTGTGATTTCGTGACATCACACAGAAGCTAGTCCTAACTGACAGTGTCTGCAGAAGCCCTGAGCTCTAAGCCAACCTTGGGGTCTAAAGAACTCTTAAACTTTTATCTGCGTTTTCCAATGTCTGTCACTTTCCACCTGGAAAATCCCTATTCCCACTCCACCTGCACTCCCCTCACTACACCACTCTCCTGAGGAAAGCCCAGAGGCCGAACCAGCAGGGGGCATCAGCCACCCACCCTAGTCAGAGCCCAGCTCCAGCACTTCTGTGAAGACTCCTTGGCGGCTCTCCGTGTGCTTGAAGTCCCAGAGCTCACCTAGCACAGGAGCCTCCTACAGTAACTTCCCTCAGCTACCAGCTCATCTTTTAAAAAGAACAGCTTTCTCCTCACACACACTCTTTTTTAAAAATTGAGATAGAGAGAAAGAGGCAGATACAGAGACATCGGGCACACCAGGGCCTCCAACTGCTGCAAACAAACACCAGACACATGGTCTACCTTATGCATCTGCCTTACGTGGGTCCTGGGGAATCGAACTTGGGTCCTTTGGCTTTGCAGGAAATTGGCTTAACCACTAAGCCATCTCTCCAGCGCCTCACACACATTTTGAGTTCTCTTTATTTTAACACTTAACCCACTGTAAATCCAGATGCACAGAGTGAAACATGCATCTGGAGTTCGTTTGCAATGGCAAGAGGTCCTGGTGTGCCTATGTCACTCTCTCTCTCTCTCTACTCACTCTCTCAAATAAGAAATAAATAAATAGATAGAGGCAATATTTTCTTTACAAAGAATAAATACGTGCAATCCGACCTAGTTTAAGAGATATGCTTGACTAAGGCAAAATAAAATACTTGACAAAATGAGGCCAGATTGTGAAAGGGTTTTTAAATTAGCAAAGAACTCAAGTAGAACAATTTGGGATCCAATGAAGAAATTGTAGAGCCTAGAAAAGTAATTTACATGTCAAAAAAACTCATCAGTTTCTACCCACCAAATAATATTTGAAAGTAAGTCTAGCTGGGCATCAAGTGACAGTAAGACGTTTCTTGCCAGGCATGTGGTTTACGTCTGTAATCCCAACACTTGGGAGACTGAGAAAAGAGGTCACTGGGAGTGAAAGCCAGCCTGGTATTAAAGTGGGAGACCTTGCTTTCTTTCTTTCTTTTTTTTTTTTGGTAAGACAATTTTTCACTTGCTATTTAGTCACGTATACAGAGACAGAGGCATACTAAGACTTCTGGGTCAGTATCCAGCCTGCCACACTCAAGATATCAGTACCACATTTTATTTATTTTTATCTTTATTTTTTGGTTTTTCAAGGTAGGTTCTCACAGTAGCTCAGGCTGACCTGGAATTCACTCCTGTAGTCTCAGGGTGGCCTCAAACTCACAGCGATCCTCCTACCTCTGCCTCCCAAGTGCTGGGATTAAAGGCATGCGCCACCATGCCCGGCCACATTTTATTTTTTAATTAGTTAATTAACTGAGAGAGAAAGAAGCAGGCAGAGGGAGGGAGGGAGAGAATGGGCATGCCAGGGCCTCCCACCACTGCGAATGAACTCCAGACACACTTGCCACTTGTTGCATCTGGCTTCATGTGGGTACTGAGGAAAGGAACCCAGGACATCAGACTTTGCAAGCAAGCGTCTTTAACCACGGTGCCATCTCCCCAGCCCAGGCTTGCTGTAGATGACCCAACAAGCCTGCAGTGCCAACAGGGATGCCCAGGCCAGTGAGACTGTGGTTCCTGGAAGCCTGTGCGCTGGAGCAGGGAGCGCTCCTCCTCTCATTCACCTGCCGCCTTCACTCCCTGTGCTTCAGAGGAACTTGGGAACACAGACTCATGTATAGTCTGGACAAAGTAGGGATCCCGTAACTAGACCCACCAATGGCCCAGGAAAGTAGGTCTTAAATTTCACCTTTCTGGAGAGAAAAGAATTGGGTTTCCTTGAGAGATCCCCAACTGTGGTAGGTGAAGAGTGGAAGCCTTTGGCATCTTTTCTCTGGGCAGCTTCAGCTCTGACCCTGCATGCTGGTCAAACACACTAAGTTTGCAAGAGAAAACAGGTGATGGTGTGGCACCCAAAGGAGGGGCACAAATGTCTCTTGAGAAGATCTCTCACTAGGTTTTAGCACAGGGTCACAGTGTCTAGAGAACACGTCATTTCCCACCACAATCTCCACAGAGGGTCACAGGATAATGGCTACAATGCTGTCACCATGAGGGAAAGTGTGCCACATATTCCAACCAATACAAGCCTCCAACCCAGAATTTCCCCATGACCCAAATTCTGCTGAGAATTTTAAAAAATTAAACATACATGTTAAGCACATCACATCTGTGAGGTAGATTTTGTTGGCTGGCAACCTGATTTATGTCTGAGGTCTCAGTCTTATCTATGTGCTATTACCCAGCTCAGGACCACACACCTTAACACAATTAAGTCACTTATGAGGCTTTGGTTTCTAGCTGTATTGGGATACAACTGAAAAATACAAATTATACATATTTTTAAAGAGAAATGTCTATGTTTTCATGCATTATTTCTACGTAGTCTCAGGGTGGCCTCAAACTCACAGTGATCCTCCTACCTCTGCTTCCCAAGTGCTGGGAATGAATGTGTGCACCACCACGCCTGGCTCAATTCTCATCATGCATTATCTCAGTTAATCTCATAACTTTGCAAGGCTCATGCTATTACAAAAATGAAAAAAAAAAAACACTTTAAAAGTCTCAAATAACTTGTCTAAGTCACATGGCTAATGATAAACAGCATGATCAAAACTCAAGCCAGCTCTGCTTACACTCTTACCCTGACGCAGCACTACTTCCTCAAAGATTGAAAAAACAATCTTGTATCCTCTTTATGCAAAGACAGTGCTTTGAAAAGCCTTTGTCTAGTAAAGAGCAGGTCTGAAAGTGACGGAGTGAGTACAAATCAGGCATGGCGACCTCGAGGACAATCTTTCAGAAAACCGCTAAGGACATACGGCAGGCTTAGAAAACTATATACAGGAAATTTAATAACGAAAAGAGAATCCAGTCCTGTTTCCGCCCCCTACATGCCCTGAGAGCTGCTGGAGAGCAACAGTTGCCAAAAGTGCCTAAGCAGGAGATGCTGCCAGCTGAGGAGGAAGGACACACCCAGCCTGGAGAACGGCTTAGAGGTTAAGGCGCGTGCCCACAAAGCCTAAGGACCCAGGTTTGATTCCCAGTGCCCATGTAAGCCAGATGTACAACGTGGCACATGCATTTGTTTGTGCGTGCCCATTCTCTCTCTCTCTAATAAATAAATAAAATATATTTAAAAAATAAAGGACAGCTAGAGAAATGGTTTAGCGGTTAAGGCATTTGCCTGTGAAGCCTAAGGACTCAGGTTAAATTCCTCAGTACCCACGTAAGCCCAATGCACAAGATGGAGCATGTGTCTGGAGCTCAGTTGCAGTGGCTAGAGGTCCTGGTATGCCCATTCTCTCTATATGCTTCTTCTTGTTTTGTTTTTTTTTTCCCCTCTCTCTCTCAAATATATATTTAAAAGCTGAAGATCCTTCAAACCAGAAAATGTGGACAAAACAATCTTTAAAAAAGTCATATGGAAACTTACCTTTTTGGACAATGGCACACCCAAAAGCCATAGATTGTTATAAGAAAAATTTTCAGTGCCAGGGATGGGATACCTTCCATGGAGCTGTTGGCCAGGGAGGTCCCTGATGCCCCCAAAACATTATACCCATTGCCAGAAAGAATCCTTCTAATGTTTTTCATTACAGAAGAAGCGGTGACATGAATACTGCTCTCACAGCTGGCCTGAACACCAGTCCCAGGGAGATGGTGACAGACACTGTGGTCACTCAAACCTAATCAAAACAGCGATCCCGGGCTGGAGAGATGGCTTAGAGTAAGGTGTTTGCCTACAAAGTGCAACAATGCAGATTTGATTCCCCAGGACCCATGTAAAGCCAAATGCACAAAGTGGCACATGCACCTGGAGTTCGTTCGCTGGAGGCCCTGACATGCTCACATTCATATTCTCTCTCTCTCTCTCTCTCTCTCTCTCTCTGCTTGCAAATAAGTAAATAAAAATGTAACAAAATAAAAAATAAATGAAAATGGAAAGACAGAAATAAAACAAGAGATCCAGAGGCTACAGAGAAAGCAACACTAAATCAGCTCTCTATCTTCACCCACGAAGGCACAGAGAACAAAACAGAAGAGGGAGCAGAAAGAGGTTAAGAGCCTCCGGGTGGCTGGTAATAGCCTGAGGCACCATGCACCCACACCCACCACCAGACTGACTGACTGTGCTTGGTCCCCACTAACCCTACTGAGGAAGACCCTCTGCAGAATTGGGGCAAGGAGGAGGATAAAAGAGTACAACCTTCTTATCAAAAATTAATTTTAAAAAAAGCTTTCCAGAAAAAAGTAAAAGTTACCTCAGTATATGACTTCTTGGTTATGTGAACGTTCTTAGCTCTGTAGGACTGGCGTCTCCTTTTATAATCTCTCACTTCTGCAAGGATTTCTAGGTATGATTTTGGACTTTTTCGGCTATTATCTAATGAAAGAATAAAATTATTATATCCTTAGAAGCTATTAAATTGTCAAGAATTAGCAGGTAATGAGGGGCAATTGTGACTAAAATATATTATATATGCATAAGACTGTCCAAAAACAAATTTGAAAAGAAGAATTAGCACAAAGGAATCACCTTGTATTTCAATGTTTCAAGGCACCACATCAAACATCCAAAAAATTCTACATTGTGTATGCACGCAAAGAGAGAGAGACTAGTTTTTTGTTGTTGTTTTCTTTGGTTTTCCGAGGCAGAGTCTTGCTCTAGCCCAGGCTGACCTGGAATTCACTCTAGTCTTAGGGTGGCCTCAAACTCATGGTGATCCTTTGGGACTGTTGAACCATTTTGGGACACAGAAAGAGTGGTGAGGACACTACTGCGATGTGTAGTCATGAAAAATGATAAAAACATTGGTTCTTCCCCAGGGATAATTCTTTTGTTTTTTTGCTTTGTTTTTCGAGGTAGGGTCTCGCTCTCGTCCAGGCTGACCTGGAATTCACTATGTATTCTCAGGGTGGCCTTGAACTCACGGTGATCCTCCTACCTCTGCCTCCCGAGTGCTGGGATTAAAGGCGTGCACCACCACGCCCAGCTTATATGGACTGTTTTACATCATCCCTTTTCTCTAGCCATTGGACGAACACTGGCATGTTTGGGTCTGTACTCTAAAGTCAAGAAGTGTTCTTACAGAAGGCAGCTACACTTAATGCAGAAGCCATGGAGTAAAGGCTTGTCTATGCCAATACTGGAAGCTGCAAAACCACCCTGCGCAACTCCAGGGACATGAGAACCCATCACCGCTAACACTCAGGAGAAGAGATGGCAACAGGGAGCACAGCGTGAAGTGCGGTGCTTGCCTCACACCTTTGTTGACTTTGGCAGCCAAGTCTACAAAGAGATCACTGTCATTTTCAATGACCTGGGAACCAGAGCGCCTTTTCTTCGTCTGCTCAATGACAAAATCATAAAGGGCGAGACGATCCGCTTGGGTGAGATCACAGACACACTGTTTGTGATTCAGAGGAACTTCAACAGGCACTGAAGAATACATTCCTATTTTAGAAATAAAACCACAAGAACAAATAATGAATGGAGCTCTGACTTACAATCTACTACTTATCATTAAACATGTGCTTAACCATGCACAATCTATTTTCTACACAGTAACCCGTAAACATGCATACAATCTGAGTGGGAACTGGCCAACGATGACTCCTGAGTGCATCATGGGTGTCTGCTAGTCTAACAACATTCAGCCAGATTCCAAAAAGGCAGATAAGAATAGTGGTAAGAAACAAATTTCTCCTAAGAAAAACTCTTTTCTTCTTTTGTGATGAGGTCTTGCCACATTGCCAGGTTTGGGCTCAGACTCCTGGACTCCAGGGAGCCTCCTGGGAGAGCCTCTCTGGTGGTGGAATTACAGGAACACACTCAGCACCAGGCTGAAAAGGCCTCTGTGCAGTCAATTCTCTTTTGGGCTTTTGAGGCGGGGTCTCACTCTAGTCTAGGCTGACCTGACACTTACCCCGAACTGCCTCAAGCTCATGACACCTCCTCACCTGTCCTCCCGGTGCTGGGATAAAAGGAGTATGCCACCACACCTAGCTTTGTAGTATTGTTTTTGAAGACTATCCATATTACAAAAATAGGTATTACTTTCTATGCATATGTTGTTCTTCATAAAAGCTGAAAAGAAATTGTGATAGGTAATAAATATTATATAGTCCTTTTGAAAACAAATTATGGGAATATGAAAAATAAGTTAAAAATATTTTTCTTTTGAGACATAACACTAGATGCTCAATAATTAAAATCAACTGTGCAATGACCTAGAACAAAGGAGCAAAAAATTAACTTAAGCAGGCATGGTGGGGCACACAAGCAACCCCAGCATAAGAGACGGAAGGCCCCTCACAGCAAGAACAAAGGCCACCTGGGCGCCACAGTGGACTGTGTCAAAAAGTGACGACATAAATTAATAAAAATTAAAAATTTTGCTGGGCGTGGTGGTGCATGCCTTTAATTCCAGCACTCGGGAGGCAGAGGTAGGAGGATAGCAGTGAGTTCTAGGCCACCCTGAGACTACATAGTGAATTCCAGGTCAGCCTGAGCTAGTGAGACTCTACCTCGAAAAACCAAAAAAAAAAAAAAAATTAAAAATTTTAGTAGAAGAAATCTCAAAATTAAAAGTTCTAGTAGAAGAAATCTCAAATAGACTCAAACCAGAGGAAGACAGATTACATTAAACCTAAATTTATCTTAATTTTCTAAAAGGAAGCATACTGGCTTAACCAAATGAACTACAAAAAAGGATAATGGCATGGCCTCTACTAGTCACAGAACTTTCTAAATCCTGCTCATTAATGAAACAAAGCAAATACAATACCTTGATAAGATGTATTAAAACAATGAAGAAAATTTTTGTTTTGAGATTCAAATGTTCGCAAAGAAATATAATGATTGTAACTGTAAATAAAGCAATTTTAAACAATTCCTTCTAGTGCAAACACAAAACATGAATTACAGAAAGAATCCTTCTAATATTTGCTACGTTAGCAACTCTGGTTCAAAGAAAAATGAACAATCACTAGCTTTTCCAGTCAAAGGGTTCAGAGTGGACCTAACTGCTCCCCTGTCAGTTTCACCCTACTGCTGGGAGGCACTATGAAAAGATCTTTTATGTAGCCAAGTGCTAAGACATTTAATTTTATAACATGAAATTAGCTTTGACAGGCTCACTTGAACATAGGCTATAAAAATCTGGGGAAAAATATAAAACGTAGGAAGCAGTAATAAATCAAACTCCTTATAAACCTTTGCCTGTTATCTTTAAACAAAGACACGTTTCCTCCTCAAAAGTATTTTGGGGTTTTCTTGATTAATTTATCTTAAAGTTGAAGAGTAATACTTAGAACTTCTTAAAACTCAACCGAAATTCCAAATCAAGACTTGAATATTTTGACAGCTATTACAATGAAAAAGTTGAGAGGCTTGAAAGATACTTTTAAAAGGATATCATTTGCAAAAAAAGGATACCGCTTATCTTTAAATAAGGAGAACATTCAGGTTCCTAATTCCTCTTTATACTCACCCCAATTACTGAAAAAGAAAAAGTACAGAAAACGTTAACCAACAAACTGCATCAGATCTTTCATGACAGATTTTTGACAAAAGGATATTTACATAAGCTTACGTTTATATAAGATATAAAATTTCAAAATGCAAAGTTTCTATAATGGTTTACTGCTGTAATTCTGTGTCTTTCTTTTTTTACATGTTTTTAAATTGTGGCACGGCATAATAACATGAGACTCGTCCATCTTTAGAAACCACCTTTAATTACATAGCTCTGAGGCATCACTGTGCAATGATCACCTCTGTCCAGGCCAGAACATTCAGAATGGCGAGACCAAACTCCACTTTCTAGTCCTCATGCTTCCCTGCCGGTCACCTTCACCACCACCAAGTACCTCATACATGAAACACAGTATATATATAACACAGTATACGCGTAAAGGAACACGCTCAGGAATTTATAGAAAATCTAAACAGACACAATCCCTAACATTATCAGTAAAGAAATGAAGGCCCACGAAGTAAAACGACTTGCTCAGTCTCACAAGTAGAGCTAGTCTAAAGCCATTCTGACCTGACTCTGTAAGGCTCTTTTTTTTTTTTTTTTTTTTTTTGAGGTAGGGTCTCACTCAAGCCCAGGCTGACCTAGAACTCACTATGTAGTCTCAGGGTGGCCTCAAACTCACGAGGATGCCTCCAGAGGGCTGGGATTAAAGGCGTGCGCCACCACGTCCAGCTTAAGACTCTTTTTATAACGTACTAATATGCCAAATCACGGCCATGTCTCAGATATACTTAATGAAATTTAAGTTCAGCAACTTTAACTATTGGAGAAAACAAGATAATGCATTCAGTATAAAATTACTGTTTAAGACTGAAATTGACAACTTGTTTATAAAATTAGCCACAATAGGGCTATAGACATGGCTCAGAGGTTAAAGGCATTTGCTTGCAAAGCTCAATGGCTTGGGTCCCACTTCCCAGTACACACGTAAAACCAGATATACAAAGTGGCTTATATTGTCTAGAGTTCATTTGCAGTGGCAGGAGGCCCTGGCATGCCTATTCACTCATTCTCTCCCTCTCTCCTCTCTGTCTCTCTCTTTTTCTCAAATAAATAAAATATTTTTTTTAAATAGACAAAATGGGCTGGAGAGATGGCTTAGCATTTAAGGCATTTGCCTGCAAAGCCTAAGGACCCAAGTTCTACTCCCCAGTATCCATGTAAGCCAAATGCACAAGGTGTGCATGCGTCTGGAATTCATTTGCAGGGGCTACAGACCCTGGTGTGCCCATATTCTCTCTCTCTAAAATAAGTAAATAAAATATTTTTAAATAGATAAAATAAAATAGAATTAGCCACAATAACTATCAGAGCAAATTATCTACATTTAATGGCTATTCCAGCTTGCACAAGAGACTCAGAATTCAGAATTCAGTACACTGAGTTTAGTCCTGATATAAATTACAAAATGAAAATATAAATTCAACCTTGTCAACCAACTTCCACTTTAGTGAATATTCGGCTATGCATTAGAAGGGGAATTCATATTGTTTCATGTTAGTCATTCTCCCTTCAAGGCAAATAAATCAGTAAGAAAATATTTAAAGAAGTTCTTGTCTTAAGGTCTCAGTCTTGAAAATAGCTAAGGTGTGGGCGACAAAAATAATTTCTATTAAGAACTTGCTAAGCTCTACATGGGATATAAAAGTTTTAAAAAAAGTGTTACAGATCACATAAAAAGTTATTCCAAACAATTAAGAAAGCCCAACTAATTCTTTGTTTTTGTAATAAAAAAAACCCAATGCCTAAATCTTATAGTTATATAAAGTTATAAGCTTGTAACACTTTAAATTATTTATGTATATAAAACTCTTGTAGCCAGGTGTGGTGGCACAAGTCTTTAACACTAGCACTCGGAAGGCAGAGGTAGGAGGATTATTGCTGTGAGTTTCAGGCCAGCCTGAGACTACATAGTAAATTCCAGGTCAGCCTGGGCTAGAGCGAGACCCCACTTCGAAAAACAAACAAACAAAAAAACTGTTGTCCATTTCATACTAATATTGCTTTCTGGGTTGTGATTTTTACTTAGATACCCATTCATGTACCTAGTTTAGCATTTGCCACGCTTGTTCTTCTAACCTCCTCAGGTAAGAAACAAACCCTGAGTCATCTTTTACACACGGATAGAGGTAGGCTTACTTCTCAGGCTCACAACTACAGCAGTGAGCAGCACTGACGGGCAGCAGGAGGCTCCCATGACATAATGAGGGCATGGGAACCTGTGGCACAGTACATGACTTTAACGACACCAAGTTCATTTCTAACTAAATACAACTCAGTTCAGAATTTGTACCACAATTCGGGAGTCAGACTTGGATCCAGCTTTACTCTATCTAGCACAGATGAGTGAGTCACCTCCCTTTTGTGTGCCTGTTTCTTTATCTAATACAGAAGGAAACACTTCTCCAAATTATTGTAAATTTGTTGTGAAAGAGAAATGAAAATCATGAAACAGCACTGAAAAAAGAACCTTTAAAGAAATACTCTTGGGCCCAAGAGATAGCTTAATGGTTAAGGCACTTGCCTGCAAAGCCAAAGGACCCAGGTTCAATTCCCCAGGACCCACAAGTCAGATGCACAAGGTGGTGCATACATCTGGAGCTCATTTGAACTATCTGCCACCTCCTCTCAAACAAATAAACAAAATACATATTTTATTTAATAGCTAGATGTGGCAGCTCACATCTGTAATCCTAGCACTCGGGAGACTGAGGCAGGAGGGTCACCAGTTTGAGAGCATCTCGCAGGCTATATATTGAGACCCTGTCTCAAAAGCAACCACAGTGAAGACCTTCAGAACAGACACCAGAACAGAACCTGCTTCCATCTGTGAGATGTAGACAATGGACTAAGTGATCTCCAAGAACTTTCAACTCTAAAATTCCACAATCTACTGAACTAGCAAAGTGTCAAATAAAGTCTTTTAAGATAAGTTAATGCCTTCAGATAAACAAAACCTCGATTAAAAAAAAATTAGTTTATTAACTGAACAGGGATGATGAGTAGAAACAATAACAGAGGCCAAAAAGCTTAATAACCTGCACAAGTCACACATTTTCTGCCAAGGAAAAAAATTTAAAAACTGAAATTAAGCTGATAAACACAAAAATGAGAACTCTGAAATGAGAAATGTAACAAAATGTGTTTCTAGCTTTTGAAAGTAACAATTGTAATATATATAGGCCAAGGACAAGATGCCCATCCTTCTAAAGCCAGGGTGTAACTCAAGGACAAGATGCCCATCCTTCTGAAGCCAGGGTATACCTCAAGGACCAGATGCCCATCCTTCTAAAGCCAGGGTGTAACTCAAGGACAAGATGCCCATCCTTCTAAAGCCAGGGTGTAACTCAAGGACCAAATACCCATCCTTCTAAAGCCAGGGTGTAACTCAAGGACAAGATGCCCATCCTTCTAAAGCCAGGGTGTAACTCAAGGACAAAATGCCCATCCTTCTAAAGCCAGGGTGTAACTCAAGGACCAAATACCCATCCTTCTAAAGCCAGGGTGTAACTCAAGGACCAGATGCCCATCCTTCTAAAGCCAGGGTGTAACTCAAGGACAAGATGCCCATCCTTCTAAAGCCAGGGTGTAACTCAAGGACAAGATGCCCATCCTTCTGAAGCCAGGGTGTAACTCAAGGACAAGATGCCCATCCTTCTAAAGCCAGGGTGTAACTCAAGGACAAGATGCCCATCCTTCTGAAGCCAGGGTGTAACTCAAGGACAAGATGCCCATCCTTCTGAAGCCAGGGTGTAACTCAAGGACAAGATGCCCATCCTTCTGAAGCCAGGGTGTAACTCAAGGACAAGATGCCCATCCTTCTAAAGACAGGGTGCAGCTCAAGTATAAAATGTCCAGATACTGGCTTCTTAGAACACTGTTAGAAAAAAAAAACCCTGAATATCAAAACAAGGGAAAAACAATCCTAACTACAACTTGGAAAGGGTAAGAAAAGGTACACTGCCCACAGAAAGCCGCCTACAGCAGCCTCAACACAGACAACTCAGAAACCCTGCTAAGAAGAGCCAGTCATGCTCTGGCTCAATGTCAACCCAGGCTCAGAACTCCAATCTTGGTTAACTTGCTTCCTTCTGTTTGATGGACTTTCGTCTCACTGCCTAAAAGTCTAATGTTTAAAATTTATCCTAGTTTCTGTCAAAGTCTCAGGCAGAAACTCTTTAAGACTACTCCTAAGCTAAGCATAAGAATCCACAAATCCTCTAAAATTACATGTCAAATACTATATTTTTAAAAAATATTTTATTTATTTGAGAGATAGGAGGGGGAATGGGCATACCAGGGCCTCCAGCCAGTGCAAACAAACTCCAGACCCAAGCACCATCTTCTGCATTTGGCTTTACATGGGTACTGGGTAATTAAAGCTGGGTCCTTTCGCTTTGCTGGTAAATGCCTTAACTGCTAAGCCATCTCTCCATCCCAAATGCTGTGTTTTTTGCTCCCCCCCTCCCCACCATGAGGCATTCATTATCTCAAAGGAGTCAGACTAATCTCTTTTAGCCTTTTTCCCTCTACATTATATTTCAACATTATATTCTCAAGAAAGGAACTCCTGGGCTGGAGAGATGGCTTAGTGATTCAGGCACTTGACTGCAAAGCCAAAGAACCCAGGTTTGATTCTCTAGGACCCACGTAAGCCAGATGCACAATGTGGTGCATGTATCTGGAGTTCGTTTGCAACAGCTGAAGGCCCTGGTGTGCCCATTCTCCATCTGCCTCTTTGTATCTCTCTCTTATATAAACAATTAACAAAAAGAAAAGAAAAAAGGAACTCCCAGGGTAAGGCAGTTTCAACTTTATCAACTCCCCAAGACACTCTCACTGAATTCATTCAATAAAATATATGTTATGTACACTTATATACAGACATAACATTATCTACAAGGCAGTCTCATCTTTTGGATAATTCTAAAACCTGCACCCCTAGCTAAGACACTGTCTGAGTGAGACTCTCATTTACTTGAGTAGGAAATATCTAACAAATGAAGCTAAAACAAAGCAAATTAGCCCAATGTTAAATGTAAATCTCATCCTTTTCCCAGGTAACTGTCTTCATTAAGTGTTCTTAAAGAAAAAAAAATTACATTAGTAACATGTGCTTGTGAGAAAAACACTTTTGTTCATCAGCTAGCTCAATCTACAGTGTCACTTACTTTGATTGTAACAATCACCATCTTTTCCAGCTGCAGTTCTAGCTTGCTGAATTATCTGGAATTGTAAATCCTTATCTGGTTAAAAAAAAAATCAAAAAGGTCTATTATGAACCATTAGCGTTCAAACTTAGATGATTAATGTATTGCAGACCAAGCTCTCTGAGCACACCGACAGAGAGGACGCAACCACGACACTGTCTGTACAATCTGCAGAGGGTTCTTCCACGTCCGTGCCAGCCCAGGCAGGGATCAGGTTTCAAAGAGTTCATGTAGTGAGGCAAGCAGGGTTAGAAGGTGCACATTTTAGTGACCAACAGCAGCTATCATTTCTAGGTGTCAAGCCTCTTCTAAGTATATTAGATGCATCATTAAGTTCAAGGCCTCCTGAGCTACAAAGTGAATGAGTTCAAAGCCAGCCCAGGGAACTCAGCCAGGCAGTTTCAACATAAGGTAAAGGGACTGAGGGTCCAGTGGTAGAAGATACAGCTTGCCTGGCATGTGAGAGGCTCTAGGTTCAATCCCCAGTACCACAAAGAAACACTAAAAAGAAAGAAATGTAGACAACAAATGGGTGAATGTCTCACTGAAAGTCACTCAGCGATTAGTGACAAAGCCAGGAGTTGCATCAGGGCCGGTGCTTCTAGAGTTCAAGACTCTGACCATGGTACTGAGAAGGCCTGGAGTGCACGTCCACCTTGAAATTATCTTCAACCTGGTTTATGGTCTGATTTGTTACAACCAAGAAGCAAGGGATTTGCCCCACTGTACAAAGTTCTACAGGGCGTTTACTCCGTATTAACAAGCCTGGCCCTGTTTCTATATAATAGGAACTAGTTTCTCTGTATATTAATTAATCCTATACCCTGTTATGGTCCTCCGTAATCATAAGCATGCTTATAAAATCCATTCTTTTGATAATTTAAAAATGAAAAGCCAGTATCTATACTATTTTTCAATTGTAATCTAATATACTTACCCAAAGTAATTGAAGGAACCTTCACATTCTCATAGAAAAACTCAGGATTACACATTTCATTCTAAACAGTAAAAATAAACAAAGACAGTCATTAGGGTTAGATAACTGGCTATTTCAAGACTTGACATTATCTTACAATAATTTGTGAAATTAGGTAACATGCTTTCTAATCTACAAGGGCTATTACTATTTGTCAGAAAAGCCCCAATGTACCTTCCAAATACTGTGACCTCATGAGTCATGTAACATGCGTAATAACGGTACCTCTTCCTCTGCGGTACAGCCCAGTTTCCTCAGTCTACAAGACTCCATGTGCTTTGCTAAAGATGATTTAGGCATGTGATGGTGGGAGTCATAAGGGCATATGACAATTTCATCCTAAGAAAAGAACAAACAAGAAAATACACACAATATTTAAGAAGAATTATACCATTAAGTGTTTACTAATTAGTTAAGAGGCTCTAACTGGTACCTCACCTTCCACAGGCCTCCCTCAACTCCTCTGTGAAGTAAAGAATTACTCTATCCCCCTAAAGCCTGTGTGCTCGTTCTGCAGTATCACGTCAGATGACCTGATGGCCTCACCCACAGCCACTCCTCACTGAAGCCAGTCAGTACATCACTAGCAGCCTTCCTGCTACTAAAACCGAAGGACAGGTCATATGCAATACCTGAGCTTCTGAGGCCATGATCTACTTTCCATTCCTGGCATTCTGCCACATTGTTCTTTTCTGTTGTTGTATTTTACTGAGAGAGCCCGAGACACTTTTCCTGTTCTCTCTCCATTTGGCTTCCATTTGGTCTCCTGCAAAAACTTGCCTTCCTTCTCTACTTGGCCTCTCTAAAATGCTGGTGCTTCATGTCAGCAACCTCTTACCATTTGATAGCAGATCTGTAGGTTCTCATTATACAGTGGCAACTCCCCAAAACTAACTTAGACCTTGTTTTCCTTGCAAGTGCCTTATACTAAAAACACAAAAAAAAAAAAAAAAGAAAAGAAAATGATTTCAAAATATTCATGGTCTCCTAACACCCAAATGTGTTTCCCCTCCTTCCTATTTCAGTGAAAGGTCCCACCTGCTCGAGCAAGAAACTGCCTCTTCCCTGGTCACCCAGATTCACCTAGTCCTGTCAATTTTACTCCTGCACATCTCTGAAATCCTCCACATCTCTATCCCCATCACCACTTCTCCAGTTCCGGACTGATTACAACTGCCATCTCCTAACTGCCCTCTAATTGTGCTCCAAGGTCTGCTGCACGCCACTCCCTTCCCAATGCAGCTACTTGGAATGCCCAGCCTTGCATCTTACTAGCTATGTGAAACTGGACAAGATAACTAACCTTTCCTTGATTTTTCTCGTCTAGAAAATGAACACAGTAGATTCATCTCACAAAGATGTTGTGGAGACTGTGTAAACTTAAATATGTAAGCTTATATACATTATTTGAGCGGGGCCTGCTACAAAACAAGTGTTCAGTAAACATAGGCCACTACTTATCAAAATATAAAAGTGGTGGCACACGCCTTTAATCCCAGCACTTGGGAGGCAGAGGCAGGAGGAGCGCCATGAGTTTGAGGCCACCCTAAGACTACATTGTGAATTCCAGGTCAGCCTAAGCTAGAGTGAGACCCTACCTCAAAAAACCAAAAAAAAAAAAAAGTGATTTTTGATAGGCCCTGGCTTAAAATATGTCTATGCTCCCCCTCATTTAAAAAATAAAAATAAAAAATCAAGGGCTAGAAAGATGGCTTAGCACTTGCCTGCAAAGCCAAAGGACTCAAAGGATTCCCCAGTATCCATGTAAAGCCAGATGCACAAGGTGGTATATGAGTCTGGAGTTCATTTGCAGTGGCTGGAGGCCCTGGCTTGCCTATGCTCTTTCTCTCTCAAATAAATAAAAATATAAAAATAAATTTTAAAAATTATCTAAACCTTTTGGATCTGGCCACCACTACCTACCGCCCTCACTCCCGCCTATGCCCACACCCTACACTCTAGCTACGCGGACACTCAACTACTGAGGTCCTGATCTGGCCTGGATTCATGTGTGTGTTCATGCTTCTCCTAGCTAGTTCTACCCATTTTATTAGCTTAGAATAATTTTCCAGAGGCTTAAGTGTGTAATAACCTATACTACCACAATACCAGTGCAACCACCCAGGCTTACACTAGCATACACAAATGTAAGAGCTGTAATTTCTCAGCACTCCCTGCTCACTACCAGCAGATGAAGACACAGACTATCACTACTGTTCGCTAACCAGCATTTTCAGTATTAAAAACACCACAGGAAATGGTAGATTCATTAACTCTCTGGCTTCCTTTTATTCTAGAAACTTATGCATGTCATTTAACAGGATTCTTAAACCAGTCACATTGTCGGATATCAGATATCAGATTCAGGACACACTGTCAGGATATGGATTTCACAAAGGAGTTTTACACAGTGACTTAACTATCAGGAGCCAGAAGGCCTATGTTCAAATCCTTACTGCCATTTAGTAGGAGCAGTAGAATCTTGGAGAAATCACCACCTCCCCAAGTGTCTCCTCATCAGCAAAATGTTGCCAACAGTTCCTGTCTCATTGGACCATTTAAGTTTTAAATGAAGCCATGTATAGCAGGGGCGTACAAAGTGCTATTTAAGTACTAATACAAGGAATTCAATTTTATTGCAATGCACAGTAAGTCTTGGTAAGCCCACTCAATGGCCTGAAAATTCACAAAATAATCTAATGTGTAGCTCAAATTCCCCCTAACTGTCCCCCAAATTCTTTTTAACAGCAGTTTTATGATACTTTATTTATTTGCAAGCAGAGAGAGAAAACAAGAACTAATGGGCAACCCAGGGTCTCCTGACACTGCCATCAAGCTCCACTTTGTGCATCTGGTGTTACATAGATGCAGGGGAGCTGAACCCGAACCGTTAGGCTTTGCAAGCAGGACCTTTAATCGCTGAACCATCTCTCCAGACGCCAGTTTTATGACATTTTTGTAACTCATGACCTATCACTGTTAATTCACTCTTCAACCACCCCTCTGAAAAAAATGGACATTTTTTTAAAAAGTACCGCGATTTTAATACAATGGCAAATAGCTTAAATGTAAATCAAATATATTTTACGAGACTGACGTCTTACTACTTGCCACCACGCCTGTAAAATCAAGTATATTCTAAATATTTCCGGGGAATCAGACATGCGCTTTTAAACCTTGATGAGGTTATTCCAGCAGAGTAAACTCGGGGATACAAAGTTAGGCCACAATGGAGTATCCCCCCTTTGTCCTACATGCATCAAGCACGCGAATAACACGTGCGAATATATGTATTATTTATTTATTTGAGAGAGAGGCAGATAGAATGAGCGCGCCAAGGCCTCCAGCCACTGCAAACGAACTGTGGACTCAGGCGCCACCCTGTGCATCTGGCTCTACGTGGGTCCTGGGGAGTCGAACCTGGGTCCTTTGGTTTCGCAGGCAAGCGCCTTAACTGCTAAGCCATCTCTCCAGCCCCAATATATTTTTGCCGGCAATGAATTCCATCGCCCAGCCGACTTGCCATGGACCATCTACCGGTGGCATCCTCTAAGTCCAAGTCAGAAATGTGCAGGTTTAAGGGAGCGGGAGGTGAGCAGGTGGCCCCGGGTTCTCCGGAAGTGGGATCCGCTGCAAATGAGGAGTCCCGGCCGCAGGTGACCAGGAGGACCGCCCTCTGGCCGCAGCCTCCCCGCCCCTCGCTCACCTCGGCCGCCGCCTCTGGCCCAGGGTCCAGCTGATCCAGGCTCCAGCCCAGGGACGCCGTCACCTCCTCCAGCGTGCCGGCAGCAGCTCTCCACGAACTCGCCCAGCTCCGCCCGCAGCCGCCGCCGCTCCTCCACCGGCGGAGGACCGGCCTCCATGGCCGCAGCGCCCGTCCCGGAAGCCGCCTGACTGCTGGCCGCGCGCACGCGCACGCGCGGGCCTCTGGGAGGCGGGGCGGGGCCTCGCAGGCACGTGACCACGGCAGCCTATGGGAAGAGCCGCGGGGGATGGCGGGAGTTGTAGTTTTGAAAGGTTTTCCAGCCTCCGGAAGACCTTTGTCGGTCTATGCGCTTCCCCTTGCTCTTTGCTGAGCGTCCGTCCTTTCCCATCCTCCTTAGAAAAGACTTCTCAGTGACTGAGACATTTGAATAATAACACAGAAACTGTTTGCATAGCTTTGCTCCAGCTCGTTAGCATTTTGCTACTTTTAATCACTGTTGTATTCACATATACAGCTCCCCACACGTTTGCTGAATTCTTTCAAAGTTACAGTCTTTTTTGTTGGCTTGTTTTTTTTTTTTGTTTTGTTTTGTTTTGTTTTTGTTGTCGTTGTTGTTGTTTGAGGTAGGGTCTCACTCTAACCCAGGTGACCTGGAATTCACTATGTAGTCTCAGGGTGGCCTCGACCACACAGTGATCCTTCTACCTGTGCCTCCCAAGTGCTGGGATGAAAGGTGTACACCACCAGGCCTGGCATAAAGTTACAGATTCTTTACCCAAAAATGTGTTCTCAGAACATTTTTCTACGTGATTGTACTAAATGGTCAAAGTTCATAAAATTATCTAATATATAGTTCAGATTTTCCCAGATTCTATTTACAACAGTTTTAATTCAGTTATTAACTCATGACCTACACTTGGGTAAGGTCTCTTTGAATCTAGCACACTGTATCTTCCTTTTTAAATCAAGTCATTGACTTTTGTGACAAGCCTAGGCCTGTTATCCTGTAGAATATCCTTCACTCTAGATTTATCCAATTTTTCTTTTCTCTCATTTTTTTTTTGCAAAAACACTTCACAGAAAATGTGTGCCTTTTCTTACATATATCTCATAGGGACAGAGATTTTCCTGCTGGTGATATTAACTGTGGTAAAATAGTCACTAAGTATCTATTGTAATAGTATAGTTTCCTCTCTTGGTAACTGGTAAGTAATCGATGGCCGTAACTTGACATAACTTGAGACCATAGGAATATGATGT
This sequence comes from Dipus sagitta, assembly GCA_036346955.1. NCBI lineage: Eukaryota > Metazoa > Chordata > Mammalia > Rodentia > Dipodidae > Dipus > Dipus sagitta. Next base: position 63,960,667 of record CM070786.1, read on the forward strand.
TCCCTAACTCCCTCATACAATCTTTCATTGATCTGTTATACAAGTTATAAATGATTCTTTCCACATAGTATCATGTGTATTACACCATGGAACAAGGGATTTAAACAAATTTTTTTTAATTTACTATTATTTACTTCATTATCATTATAGTAGTAAAATTTTTTAAAATTTTATTTATCTATTTATTTGAGAGAAAGAGAGTATGGGCTTGCCAAGGCCTCGTGCCACTGCACATGATCTCCAGACACAAGCATCCACTTTGCATGTCTGTCTTTATGTGGGGATTGGCAGGTTAAACCCTGGGCTGGAGGTCAGCAAGCACCTTTAACTGCCGAGTCTTCTCCCCAGCCCACCATAATAATTCCTGTTGATACAGAAATTGGCCTAAATTTGGCCAGTGGAAATCACATGGAGTCTGTGTGTCTTTGCCATACCTCCTTTAGTCTTTGAGTGCTTTGTTTTTGTCTCTCCTTTTTCAAGTTCTGGAATCAACTTTGAGTTTTCCTAAGTTGTTTTAACTCCTGGAATTTAGTCTCTTATATTTTCATTTCCAAGCCTTATTGTCAAATCTGTGTTTCTCTTTTCACTTTGTTTCCTGATAAAGGAAATGTGGAGAAAATTTGTGTGAACATTTCCAAAGGCAAATAGCATAATTCTCCCCTTTTAAAGAATGACAAATTCATTCATTAAATGGTAAGAAATGAGTGTTGTGAAGGAAGCAGCATTATGAATAGAAGCAGCCAGCATCTTCGAAGCAGATGTGAAGATGAATTCTAGAAAGCATTTATTCATATTCTACCTATAGTAACTTGTAACTTTCCTTTGATTATTGTGTGCGTGCGTGCGTGCGTGCGTGCGTGCGTGCGTCTGCAGCACAGCTTGTGTGGCAGGTAAAGAGCATCCTTTTTGAGACAAGGCTCTCCTGGCTGTTTTGGCCATCATGTGTGCTCCAGTCTAGCTGGCCCGTGAGCTTCTGGATTCTCCTGGCTACACCACCCATTGCAGTAGGCACACGGCAATCACAAAGGGTGTGCCACTTTGTATCATGCACTGTGTGGGTGCTTGGAAAGTGAACTCAGGCCAGCAAGTTTGCAAGCAAGCACCTTTAACTGCTGAGCCATCTCCCCGGCCCTTGTTACTTTTTCTTACTTTTTCCTTTATTAGTCAGGTGGTAGGGAGAACATGAGGCCAGTCTGGGATGTGTCATGATGACTGCTATTGAAAGGTGGATATAGTTTCCTTTTCTATGGAAGCTCTCTGTGTGTGAGACCAATCAAAATTCAGCCCAGATAAGGCATGTGCTCTCTCCAAGACATTCCCATCTTGTCTCAAAGTTTAGTGACAATTTTGAAAGCAACGAGGAGAAGGTAGGTAGGATTTGTCAGTTGATTCTACTACTCTAGCCATTCATCTCTGCTTGTCATCATCTCCATTTTGTGGCTTATCTCACCATGGAATCAAAGAGTTTAAACAAATTTAGGTTTTTTAATTTAGTATCGTACTTCATTACCATGATAATTCCTCTTGATACTCAAATCGTCCTTAATCTGGCCAGTGGAAGCCACATTAAGTCACCCGTTAGTCTTTGACATATCCTCGTTAGTGTCTGAGTGTTAGGCTACTATTACGGACTGAACTGGGTTCCCTGAAAACTTCCATTTTGAAAAGCCACAGTGTGGCTGTATTGGAAGACAGTGTATTATTTAAAAAGGTAAATGAGATTAAACAAAGGTGTAAGAGTGGGTCGCTAATTTTATTTTTTAAGTTGTCCTCATTTAAAAATTGTCCACGCAATTGTCCACTCCATGCTCACTTGGGCAGCATGTATTCTAAAATACTGCCCTTCCATGTGTATGGCTCATGATCCACAATAGCTGAGACAGAGAACCAGCCCAGGCACCAACCAACAGATAAAGGGGAAAAAACCTGGTACACATGCTCAATGGAATTTTACTCAGACACAGAGACTAATTGAAAGCATGTTATTTGCAGGAAAAATGGAACTGGAAATGTTAAACAAAATAGACCAGACTCAGAAAGACAAATATCACACTTTCTCTTATATGTGGAATCTAGATTTAAGAGTGTATGTGTGTGTGTGTGTGTGTGTGTGTGTAAAACATGAACGTTGGAAAAGGATTATGAGAGGAGAGAAAGAGAGCTAAGGAGAAGAAGAAAGTAATGTGACATGAAAGCTGAAGAGAGGAGTTTTGGCGAGGGGGGGAAGCAGGGAGGAGACCAGCGAGAGAGAAAGATGGAGAGCAAGAGAGGAGGAAAGAATGAAAAGAACAAAATATAATGACATGGTTGTGTAAACGTACCATGAGAAAACCCATGACTGGGGCTGGGGAGATGCTCAGTGATTAGGTGCTTGCTTGTAAAGCTTGTCAGCCCAGGTTCAAGTCTCCAGCTACCTATGTAAAGCCTGATGGGAATTCCTTTGTAACCGCAAAAGACCCTGGCTTGCACGCACACACACACACACTTAAATAAATAAAAATTTTAAAATATTATGTATCTTCTTTAAAAAAAGATGAGAAGGGGAAAAAAAAGAAGACACCACGCCTACTTTCCCTGCCCTTCCTCTGTTTACGTATAAAAAGCTGTGATCCCTTATGAAGAAGGTGGCCAGCCACAGACAAAAGGTTTTATCAGGCCGGGCATGGTGGCGCATTAATCCCAGCACTTGGGAGGCAGAGGAACCAAAAAAAAAAAAAAAAGGTTTTATCAGAAATCAGCCCTGATAGCCCCTCAGTCTTGGACTTCCAGCTTCAAAAACTGTGGGAAAATACATTTGTGTAAGCTACTAGGTCTGTGGTGTGTGATGGAAGCCTGAGGTGATTAAGAGCCTACTATACCAGCCCTAGCACAAGGAACTTCCTGTGTAACACTCCTCCTAACTGCCTCCCCCCCCCCACCCAGAGAGAGAGAGAGAGAGAGAGAGAGAGAGAGAGGAAAGCATTTGCTATGGTGGTCTTCCTTTTAGATTACCCGGGTTCTTTTTCTTTCTTTCTTTCCTTCTTTCTTTCTTTCTTTCTTTCTTTCTTTCTTTCTTTCTTTCTTTCTTTCTTTCTTTCTTTCTTTCTTTCTTTTTTGAGGTAGGGTCTCACTTTGGCCCAGGCTGACCTGGAATTCACTATGTAGTCTCAGGGTGGCCTTGAACTCACGGCAATCCTCCTACCTCTGCCTCCCAAGTGCTGGGATTAAAGGCAGGTGCCACCACACCTGGCTTACACGGGTTATGTATTTCTCATGTATTTCTCAAAGTGTGAGATCTATAGCGTCTGGTACAACAAATGACACACAGAACTCAGTATTTAGTGAACAAAATTAAAGTCCTTAATACTAGGAGAAAGGGCAAAGGAGACCAGGAGAGATGAGTGTTGTGATAGGAAAATGTTCCCCGTTCATTGAGGATGAAGGTCAAGCTTACCTTAAATACCAAGCTCATGATCTGATCTTATACCTCCTGTTGTACATGTTTAACGCTCATTTGCTTTTCTGTTTTCTGTCTACCCTGTTTGAGTGTCTTAATATGCACTGCTGACGTATGGGAGTTGCCCCACCGATTGCTTTATGGGTCTGCCACTTCCATCCAGAGTACCTAGGGCTTGCAGTCAAGGGGCCTGTAAACTCTATTGAACCTTGGCAGTACCTCACCCAATACTAGACACGGTAGGTGTTATAAATAAGAAATGCTGCGGCTGGAGAGATGGCTCAGTGGTTAAGGTTCTTGCCTGCAAAGCCCAATGACCCGGTTTGATTCCCCAGTGCCTATGTAAAGCCAGATGCCCAAAATGGCACATGCATCTGGAGTTCATCTTCAATGGCTAGAAGCCCTAGAGTAACTGTTTCTCTCTCTCCTTGCAAATAAATAAATATAAGTAAGTAAATAAATATAAAATGTCTTTCCCTGGCTCATTGAGTTCAGCTTGGTCCTTTAATGGTGGAACTATTGGGGAGATTCTGAAACCTTCAGGAGGTAGGGCCTGGATAGAGGAAGTAAGTCTGTAGGGGCATGTCATGGGGGGTGGAGGGTTCTATCCTGTCCTACCCCCGCACCTCTCTCCTTCCTGTCTACCATGAGGTACCCTCTGCTGTATGTTCCCACTCTTCTACCGTACCACACACCCAGAAGCCATGGAGCCAAGAACTATGGACTGCAACCACGAGGCAGATAAGTGGTTCGTCTCTGTAAATTTGTGCGGGTGATGGGAAAAGTGACACATAGTAGGTATTGCCTCGAAGTTTTTTTGTTTTGTTTTTTTTTTAATTTTTTTGTTTATTTTTATTTATTTATTTGAGAGCAACAGAGAGAGATAAAGAAAGAGGCAGAGAGAAAGAGAGAATGGGCGTGCCAGGGCCCCCAGCCACTGCAAACGAACTCCAGACGCGTGCGCCCCCCTGTGCATCTGGCTAACGTGGGTCCTGGGGAATCGAGCCTTGAACCGGGGTCCTTAGGCTTCACAGGCAAGCACTTAACCGCTAAGCCATCTCTCCAGCCCTGCATTGAAGTTTTTAATGACAAATGTCTGAATTTCATTAGTTCTCTTGGGTCCATTGGAATAAGCTCACAGTTTACTGTTCTTTGTGAGAGCCAGGAACCATTTCCATAAATTCAAGAACAATTCTTTCCTTCTGGGGGACAATGAAACATGGAAAGGAATCACAGCCATTGGATGATTTTTTTTTTCAGTACCATGATGCTAATTCTGCTGATAATTGTTGGAATTTGCTATCCAGAATAAGCCAGACCAGGGTTTTGACCTCTAGAATGGTTTATTAGCTCTTTCCAATGAGCTAAGCTGAAAGAACTAACTTCAGAAAGCTTCCTTTTGTTTTGTTTTTCTTGTTTATTTTTGTTTTTTCGAGGTAAGGTCTCACTCTAGCCCAGGCTGACCTACAACTAACTCTGTAATCCAAGGCTGGCCTTGAACTCATAGTGATCCTCCCACCTCTGCCTCCCTAGTGCTAGTATTAAAAGCGTGCACCATTGCATCTGGCAGAAAACTACCCTTTAACAAGAATTCCAAACTAGTATTTAATCGTTTTTCTTATTAGGTTTGATAGTGAACAAATTGTCTTAGTCCTATTTTATGATTTATAAAAGTCAGCTGCCAAATGCCTCATGTGTATAAACCTTATTAAATCAAAACACAACAACTTCCAAAGTCGAAAACTTTATTGCCAGAGCAGTAAACTCCACAGACACCTTTTAAAAGCACATTTGCAATAACAAGCAAAATAAACAGAAAACTTTGAAGAAAAAGATTCCTGGTATCACGGACATAGTCAAATGAATACCGAACCAAACAACAGCATTGAAGAATATGTGAGTTATACAATCCATACTTTTAAACTAAAGAAAACAGGGCAAAAGCTTGGGTAGTGGGGGAGGACAGTTTTCTCCTAATACAGAAAATGGAAATATTTAGATGAGACATAGAATGATGGCCAAAACACCAGGGATGAGTTTAATATCTATCTCCAAGAATATAAATCTATCTTATAGGTCAAAAAAGTTTCAGGAAGAATTGACCCAAAATCTAAACACATGAAGAAACAAGTTCTAAATTCAATTTGTGCTATCCTTACAAGTGATTACCACCTCACATAAACTATACAGAAGTGTACTACATTAGTTATGCTAAGCTGAAAGTTAAGAAAGTCAGAACAGCCTTTACTATTTGATTTTGACCTTGGCTATGTTTTAAGCATTAAAAAAAAATTCTATTGCTACACTGCAAAGCACCAGGTTTTCTTTTGCTGGTATTTAAGAAAGTAGAAATTCCTATCAATGACTCGAGAGCTCGGCGACCACGGATCTCTAAGTGACTACGAGTGCCCGATGGAGCTGCTGCTGAAGGAATAGGAGTAGGAAGAGTAGGAAGAATTCCCCGTGGCGTCAAAGCTTCCTCTCCGAGACCCACTGCGGGAGCCCGAGCGGGACCCGGATCGGGAGCCTGAACGAGAGCCCGAGCGGGAGCCTGGGGCTGAGGACACGTTGTAGGGGCTGGGCAGGCCCTTGGAGGACACTGAGGCAGCTTCCAGAAGACGTAGCCCGGTGATGTCTTCCACCATGGAGCGATTCATGGCATCCTTGTAGGAGATCTTCAGTTTCGTCTTGGGACAGGTGAGGATCTTGGCATAGCTGCTGATGTCCTGCAGCCTCTGGGCCGCCCGGCCGTCGATGAAGCCCTTCCGGATGGCTTCTTCCGTGCTGATCCTGCCATGCACTTCTGGGTCCACGAGGCCCCCGGTGAGGAACTGGAACTCCAGGAAGCGCTGGCCGGCCTCATAGGGAAGCCACTTTTCCTTCACGGCCTCTGCCGCGGACATCTTCTTCTTTCCTTTCACACCTTCAAAGCCGATGAAGGCTTTCTGGGCAGGCTTCAGCCTGGTGGCCATGTCTTGGTCGATGAGACCCTGGGCGACTGCGTCCTGAAGGGACAGCTTCTGGCCAGTGGTAGGGTGGATGATGCCCCCGGTGCAGGCCTGAGCCTCCAGAAGCCTCTGACCCGTGATGCTGTCGACAATGCCCCGCTCTATCCCCTCTGTGATGGAGATTTTCTCCAGGTTTTCTGTGTCAAAGATGGCCGCGATGGGGCTCGACTCCTCCAGAGGGTCGGACAGAGAGCTGCTCCTGATGGTGAGGTTTCTGACGCTGGATATGGTGGAGATCTTACTCACGGACTCGTGCCTGGAGCTGCTGAAGACATCATCACTGACGCCGCTGCTCACGCCGCTGCCGCCGTTGTTCCCAAAGCCGTTTTTCAAGGAGACCATGTCAGCAAACTGAGTGAGGCTAAGGCTGCCGGAGCGGTACTGGTCAAAGAACTTCCTGTCAACGAGGCCTTTGTCGATGGACTCCTGAATGTCATACTGACTGCCTGTCTTCCTGTCCACCAGGACCACCCTGGTGGAGCCGTCTGATCCGGTGATGGTGATCTCTTCCCACTCGCACTCCTGCTCACACAGTTCTTTGAAGGTTTTGTAGTCGATGAGGCCCTTCTTGTAGGCCTCCTGAACAGACATCTCCTTATTGGTTTCTGGGTCCACTATGACCACGCGGCGCTTCCTGAGAGTGTTCTTTTGCGATGTCTGCACCTGTTTCTTCTTTTCTTTCAGGGGCAAAAGACAGAGCCCCGTTTCTTCGTCTTTGATGCATCTTTCTTTCAGCTGCAGGTAGGTGAGATTTTCTTCAGTGTTGGGGTCAAAAAACCCTTTGGTATCATCGCTTGGATCTGACAGAATCTCACTCAGCTCCTCATTAAAATAGCCCCGCTTATACGCCATGTCCACGGGCAAACGGTGGCTCTCTTTTGGATCAATGATCCCACCAGTAGCGATCTGCGCTTCCAATAAGCGAATTCCATGGCCCTTCTCGATGAGTTCCTTGTTCATTGCTTGGAACAGAGAGATGATGTTTCCGGTCTCCGGGTCGTTATAACCAGTGACAGCTCGTTCTGCAGACAGAAGCTTCTCTTTGAACTCGATGCCCACCAGGCCTCTTTTGTAGGCTTCCTCCACAGGCAGCCTCAAGTTGCTAACAGGATCCACTATAAAGCCAGTAGCTGCTTGGGCTTCCAGCAACTCCAGGGCAGTACCAGGTCGAACTAAGCCAATCTTCATGGCTTCGTAAATGCCAAGCTTTTGTTTTGTGGTCTCATTGTAGATGCCTGCGATGCAGCTCGAACCCTGGAGAAAGTCCTTAATTCTCTCACCAACTTCGTCATAGGAAATCTGACCTGATTCCAGTTCATTTACAGTAGATGGCCTCAATATTCCAGAGTCGACCAGCTCAGTGACGGTCACAGGTTGCCGGATTCCTTGAAAGGACATGCTTCTCTTCTGCACCGACAGCAGGAGCAGGCCTGTGTGCGGCTCGATTCTGCATCGTTCCCTCAGCTGCGCGTAGCTGACTTTCTTCTTGGTGACCGGATCCACAAAGTTCTTTTGACTGTCTCGGGGATCATTCAGAGAGCGATACAGATCTCTGTCGATCAGCCCGCGGGCCACAGCGACATCTTTTGGCAGAAAGACACTGTTGACAGGGTCGACGACACCCCCAGAAGCGAGCTGGGCTTCCAGCAAGCGCATTCCGGTTTCTCTATCAATTAGATTCTTCTTGATGGCTTCTGAAACAGACACTGTCTTGCCCGAAAATGGGTCATCGAAACCGGTGACGGCTTTCTCCGCTGTGTAGATCTGCTGGCGGTCGTCGAAGTCGATGAGATCCCGAGCTATGGCATTGTCGACAGTGAGCTTCTCATTCCGGTGGGGATCAATGATCCCACCTGTGGCTGCTTGGGCCTCCAGCAGCATGACTGTGGATTCTGGGGTGATAAATTTCTTTCTCTTGGCCTCTACCAAAGAGTACTTTTCCTTAGGAGAAGCCGAGGCGCCGGCGATAGCCCCTGCACCCTGCAAGAAAGGCTGGATTTCAGAAGCGACCTCTTCCACTGACTTCTTCCCTTGCAGCAGCCTGTCCAAGGTTGTCTTGTCAATCAGCTGGCACTCATAGAGCTGCATGGCTGTCACCTTCTTCCTGAGCCCGTCAAACACCAGCTTGGAGGAGTCCACAGTCCACTCGTACTCGGTCTGGGTCTCGCGGTGGGCCCCATACGGGCGCTGGCGGAGCTTGTCGATCTCTCTCTGGAGCCGGCAGCGCTCGGTTTCCAGCTGCGACTGCGTCTCCCGGGAGGAATCCTCCAGCTTTGCGCCGGCAGCGCTCCTCGATCCTCTTGATCTCGGCCTGGAGTCTCTCGATCTCACTCCTGAGGCTGTTCTTCTCCCTCTCGCTCTTCTCCCTCTCCGACTCGATCTTCCGGATGGCCTCCTCCTTGCGGGAGTACTGGGTCTTCCACTGGTTCAGGTCGTTCTGGATCTGCTGCTTCTCGCTCTCCAGGCGCTGCTTCACCCTGCACTCAGCCTCCAGCGTCGCCTTGGCCCGAGTCAGCTCTTCCTCCAGCCTCTGCAGCCTCGCCTTGTCCTGCTCCAGGACTTTGATTTTCACCAGAAGGCTCTCTCTCTCCTGAACCACGTGAGTGCACTGACTCTTTGATTCCTGAATCCTATTAGAAGCCTAGAATTGGAAAGAAAGAAATGGGAAAGAAAACACTTTTATCATATCATATGGCCATCGTAATTTAACTTCCTTTCCTGCATCTTTAAAAAAATTCTTTACCTAGTTTTTTTCTTCCCGTACTTTCCCTGGATATACTTTTGTTACTTTATAAATTCATGAAAAAAAATTTGAAAACATATATTGCCACCTTGATAAATGGCTTAATACTTACTGGTTTGTGGGGGAGGGGGGCCCCATAGAAGGAACTAGAAGTTGTAGACCTACCTTACTTTTAATAGTAATTACAGTTTGAAAATATATGGGGAATTTTCTTCCAAGTTAGCCTCCTTGCTATGCCTACATCTGGTACAGCTATACTAACATATTTAGTAAAGCAATATAAATATAAAATATATACACACACACACACACCCAGCCCCACACAAATATTGTCTATATCAGAAGTTAAAAGAAATTGCTTTAAAATTAGGGTTTGTTAAAGAAGAAAATGAACAGAAACATTAGTATTGTGATCAAAAGCATGCAGAAAAACCATCTAAGCAAGATGGAAATGGTAATTTAAAAATTGCATAGAGACACGCTTAATAGTTTTCACTGAGGAAAACGAGCTAAAAATTTACAGCCTGGCTCATGAAATAAGAATTCCCTTCTATTTCATTTATGTTAAATTTTGATTCTGGGACTTGAACTTGGCACCTTATACATGCTAAGCACATGCTAATCCCAGTCAACAATAGCCCCAGCCCAGAGCAGTCTTGTAGAAAGGAGCGTGGCACATCCCTAGGAAGTGATCTTAGATGTTTTTCTCATGCGGAAGTTCTTAAAAGCTGTGACAGACACAGGTTCCAAACAGACTGGCATTTGATGCCACGGTGGGACAGAAAGATAATGGCACTGACGTTATTCTAAAGCAGTTGTCCAGATTTTGACAGGGAGTAAGTAGTTGAGCAGTAAAACAGAAAAATTAGGCTTTCTGAAAGCAGCAAGAGAACAGTTCAGATCAGACGCGGAGTGAATTATTTGAGAAACAGTGAAGCCGTGATCAAATATTTGTGAATACCTCTAAAGCCTGCTTTTGGAATTTCTCAATTTCCTGTCTCAAATTTTCCCTCTCTCTTTGTAAATCATTAATCAGGCCCTGCAGTTCCAGGGTCCGGTTGTTGCTGATCTGCAGTTGGCTCCTTAGCTCCGAGATGGTGGCGTTCTTGTCGCTGTCCGCCTCGCTGCGGCCCCTCCGCAGGTCGTCGTACTCCAGCCGCAGGTTCCTCAGCTCCTCCTCCAGCATCAGGTGCTCTTTGGTCAAGTTCTCGGTGAGCGACTGCAGCCTTTCAATCTCGATCTTGCTCTCGTTGAGACTTCTGCTCTTGTCTTCTATGGCCTTCTGGAAGTGCTCGTTCCGCACGTGAGCCTGCTTCACGTTGTCTTGTTCCTGCAGCAACTGCCTCCGCAGGGCCTCGACCTCCGCCGAGAGCCGCCTCAGCTCCTCCTGGGTCCTCTGCTTCTCCCTCACGTGGCCGTCCAGCACGTCCCTCTGCTGCCGGAGGTCGTCCTCGCTCCTCTTCTTCACGATGGACGCCTGCTCCAGCTGCTGCGTCAGGTTGGTGATCTTGATGGCTTGCTCCTTCAGAGACCTCCGCAGGGTCTCCAGCTCCTCCTCCAGCCTCTTCCTCTTGCACGAGTCCTCGGACGCCGACCTCTTCAGCCAGCTCAGCTCCTCCTCCGCCTTCTGCTTCTGCAGCTGCAGCTCCTTCAGGGAGCCCTGGAGGCGGACGAGGTCCTGCTCCTTCACCGTCCTCTCCTGGGAGACCCGCTCGTAGTCGACGCGCAGGCGCGACAGCTCCTGCTCCTGCCCCCTCAGCTTGCTCACCGTCTCGGAGGCGCTGCTGTGGGCTTTCTGCAGCTCGAAGTGGACCCTCTGCAGTTTGGCATTTTCGTCCTCCAGGCATTTGCGTTCACTGCTCTCCTTCTCCACCAGCTGTTTCAACCTGTCGATTTCTTTGTTTTTGTCCTGGATCGTCTTGGCAGCGTCGTCCAGGGACTGCTTGTACCTCATGCTCTCTTCCGTCCGCATCTGATTGACCTGTCGCAGTTCGATCTCCAGCTGCTGCTTCCTCTGGGACACCTCGGTGCCGGTGGCTTTTTGCTGCTGGACGTTCTCTTCGACCCTCCTGAGACTGTCGGTGGTCTGGGCCAGCGTGCTCTTCAGCCTCTTTATCTCCTCGGCCAAGCTCCGGTTCTCCCGGGTGAGCCCGTCTATCTGGGCGCGGTAGCCGCTGGTGTCCTCTTCCTTCTGCATGGTGAGCTGGTGGATGGTGGTCTTGGTGATGTTGATCTCGGTCTCGAACTGGTTTCTTAAGCTAATGATCTCCTCATCGTAACTGTTTCTTACCTTGCTCAGTTCATTTTCGTATTCCCAGCGGCGCTTGGCCTCATCCTGAAACTCAGCTTTGAGTCTCTCGATCTCCTTGTTTTTGTCCTGGATGGTCCTGGCGGCCTCCTCCAGGGACTGCTTGTGCCTGGCGTTGTCGTCGGCGCGCTGCTGGACGGCCTGCCTCAGCTCGGTCTCCAGGTGCTGCTTCTTCTGCAGGAGCTCCGAGCCGCAGGCCTTCTGCTGCAGCGCGCTCTCCTCGGCCCGCCGGCGCTGCTCCGAGGCCTGCAGGATGCCGTCGTTGAGCCGGACGATCTCGTCCTTCAGGTCCCGGTTCTCCCTGGAGAGCCGGTCCAGCTGGTTCCTGAGATTCTTGGAATCGTCCTCCTTCTGCATGGAGATCTCCTTGATGGTGGTCTTTGTAATGTTAATCTCTGTTTCATACTTGTTTCTCAAATTACTCATCTCCTCATTATAGTGGGTTCTTACCTTTGCCAGCTCATTTTCATACTCTCTCTTCCGGGCGCCCTCCTCCTGCAGCAGAGCCCTCAACCTCTCTATCTCGTACTCTTTCTCCTTGATGGCTTTCTCCGACTCCAGCTTCTGCCAGCCCAGGTTCTCCTTCTCGCTCTGCCTTGCCTTCTGCAGCTGGTCGTAGTCGTTCTTCTGCTGGTCAAACCTGTCTTCCACCGTCTTCCTCCTTCGCTTCTCGTCTTCCACCTCGTACGTGAGCCGCGTGATCTTCTCGTTGAGCTCTTTGATCTGGGCGTAGCACTTGTCCAGGTTTTGCTTGGCCGACTTGCCATCCAGTTCAGCTTGTCTCTTCAGCTCCTCCAGGCTCACGAGCTTCGCCTTGAACTGGGAACACTCGGCCTGGTATTTCTGCAGGTTCTGGTCCAGAAACTTGTTTTTGTTACAGTTTTCGGAGTTGGCATCACGGGCCAGTCTGAGCTCTTCTTCCAAAACTTCTATCTTGGTGTTTTTCAGCTGGGGACATAAAAGCAGAAATAATGTTCAAGGAAATTACCTCACATTGCAAGAATATAACAGCACCCTCCCCTCCCTTGCCAACATACATTCTCCCTTCTCTTGATCCACCCTTACACACACAAGCACATGCATAACGATAAGACAAAAGCTGCTGGACAAAAATTCAAGAAATCTCCAAGAAATCTCAGCGCCATTCTTCCATCTGCTGTTCGTCTGGCCTTAGGGAATGATACATCAACTTTAATTTCACTCTTCTCATTTGTGAAATAAGGTAATTTCCTTCATGATCACAAGCTTCTATTTATCTGGGTGTGGTGCACACACTTTAATCCTAGCTCACTGGAGGCGGAGACAGGAGAAGTACAAATTGGAGGACAGCTGGACTACACAGCAAGACCCTGCTTCAAAAAGAAAACTCATGTTTTCATATGTGATGCTCCTTTTATTCAAAAGTTTCAAGTAAGCTTGCATATAAATTCAGTTCTAGTATTAGAAAGGAAAAATAAATTGAATAATTACTCAACATGAAAGATTAAAAACCAACAAGTCCAGGATGTACTTTTCCCAAATTTTACATAAAACAAATGCCCCAACCAATCCCTAAATGAACTTCTTGGGCTTTGGCAAAGTGAGGCAGCAGCGACTGCAAATATTGTCTGCGGACAGCGTACACACCACAGCGTCACACTGGTCACACCGCGTGGTACTGGACGCTCAGAGGAACTTCAGTTTGACCAGGGAGCTCCCAAATCCATGTTATAAGGACACAGTGATGACACAGCTCTAGTCTGCCTTCTTTATTATTATTATTATTATTTGTTTTGTTTTTGGTTTTTTGAGGTAGGGTCTCACTCTGGTCCAGGCTGACCTGGAATGAACTATGTAGTCTCAGGGTGGCCACGAACTCACAATGATTCTCCTACCTCTGCCTCCCGAGTGCTGGGATTAAAGGTGTGTGCCACCACATCCTGCTTTTTCTTTCTTTCTTTTTTTTTTATTGCTCTAAAGAAATGAGTAAATTACCTTCAGATCTTCCAAACTCTTCAGCATTTCACTCAAGAATCTGTAATAGTCTCCAGACCTCGTGAGCAGCTCTACGTACCGAGCGTGAATATCAGCAGCCTTAGGGAAAGGCAGGAGAAAATAAATTTATGTGTGTGTGTAAGGATCATATTCAGAAACTGTAACGTGCAATGTGACCAACTGTGGTCCATAAAATAAGGAAATTGCAGCATTTTAAGTTAAAGGGTCTTTCCCCCTTCTGTCATGTGTGCTGGTTACAGAATCTGGACATACAGCAAAACAGAGGGTCAAAGTCATTTGTACCCCATCCTCATCACTCCAGGCTTTTCTCCCAATCCACCTGACACTTGACATTCTCAGACATCTTCAGGGAGAACTGGTCTTTTAGCAATCTACTATATAATGTCTAGTTTTTAGAGGTCTCCCTCACCAAACCCAGAAAGATCAAGTCTAATTTCTGCAAAGACTCTAACGTATAAATGACACACTGAGATTTCTGACGGTCAATTTCTAGGAGATATCGTTTATCAGTGACTCATGCTGGAGGGAGCACCACCTCCATGAAGCTTTTCCCAGTGGATATTCTGATGATAACAGATGTGCGCAGGGATGAAGGGGAAGACAGACAGGAAACAGCGAGAAGAGAGGCAGAAAGAAGGTGTGAAAGGATCTACCTCTTGCAGAATCACCCCTGATGGGGACTGAACCATGGTCCTCTTGATAGGTATGTTCAGGAGAGTTTCCAGCCCTGAGGTGTATGACGCCAGCTGGAGCTCATAATCCTGCGCAGTAACAGAGTGGGAGAAACGTTTGTGAGGGGGTCAAGTACGGGGACCAAACTCGGGGTGCAAGGCCAGTACTCTACCGCTGAGCTATACCCCAGAACTTAGAAAAACATGTTTGTTTGTTCAGACAGATTCTCACTCTGTAGCCCAGAAGGGCCTAGAACTCATTATGCAGCACAAACTGACCTTGGACTCATGGCAATCCTCCTGCCTCAGCCTCCAAAGTACTGGAATTATAAGCATGAGCCACTACATCTAGCTCAAAAAAATAAAGGGCTGGATTAGATGGCTTAGCGGTTAAGGCATTTGCCTGCAAAACCAAAGGACCCAGGTTCAATTCCCCAGCACCCACGTAAGCCAGATGCACAAGAGGGCTCATGCGTCTGGAGTTTGTTTGCAGTGGCTAGAGGCAGTGGCACACCCATTCTCTCTCTCTCTGTGTCTCTCTCTCTCTCTCTCTCTCTATGCCTGCCTCTTTCCCTCTTTCACTCTCTCAAATAAGTAAATAAATAACAATAATTTTATTTTAAAAAGACATTCTTTTTTATTTGATTGATTTGTTTTGTTTTGCTTGAGGAAAGGTCTCACTCTAGCCCAGGCTGACCAGAAACTCACTCTGTAGCCCAGGCTGGCCTTGAATTCATGGTGATGCTCCTACCTCAGTTTACTGAGTACTGGGATTATAGGTTTGAGCCACCATGCCCTACTAAAAAAGCATCCTTAATGGACTTTAAAGGAGTGGTGAACAGCTATAATTTCACAAATGTGAAATGATCAAACTATTTCTAGAAATCAGCCACTAACTCCTAAACCATTAGTGACCAAGCACTTAACACTGTTTTATTAAATGAATGTATGAACCCCCACGAGCCAGCTCAGTAATCTTACACAGAGACCCCACGGGAAGATAAACACCAGACCAGCCTTTGGGTGTCTCCAGTGTGTGATGAATTCACAGACATGCATTGAAAACTTCCACAGATGGCTCAGAACAGACTGTGTAGAGCCAGAATCCCCATCCTCAAGAAGTTTATAATCATTAAAGCAGCAAACAATGCAATTAACTATATCCCTGATGACACAATAACATTCTTAGTGAAGCCAACATACCTTAATTGAATTTGCACACAGTTCAGCGATTTTGTGGACTTCTTCCGATTTGTCTCGTTTGCCAGATATTTCATTGTGCAAGTTCTAGACAAAGAAGACAACAGGCGGGAGTGATAAGGGATACAGGCAGTTAGAAATAAGTGCAATTTCACTCTTTTACCGTGTTTTGTTTTCCTTCATGTACTGGCCTCATATTTCCAGTTGCAGCTTAGGAGACCATCGTTTTTTCTACTAAAAGAAGAAAACTTTGTAGCCTATCACTTAAAAAAGTTTTTTGTTTTATTTTTATTTATTTGACAGCGACAGACAGAGAGAGAAAGAGGCAGAGAGAGAGAGAGAATGGGCACGCCAGGGCCTCCAGCCACTGCAAACGAACTCCAGACGCATGTGTCCCCTTGTGCTTCCTCTGCAGCCTATCACTTTTAAGAAGACACTTTGTATTCATCAGTATCATATGGTCCTATCACCTTTTTTCTCTACTTTTCTTTGGAGACAGGGCAAAGGCTGAAGAATCTCCTGTCTCAGCCTCCCATGTGTTGGGATTAAAGGCATATGCCATATTGACTCACTTAAAAAAAATCCTTTACTATAACATGAAAACATTACATTACTCCTGCTTTGTAATCGCATTTCTTTCTAAATGTCTCACTCGTTTTTCATCTGTTAGAAGTCACCAAGTAGATTCATAATATGAAATACTTATCATCTCAAACCACAGACGAACACTACTTACACCCAATTAATCTCAAAAGAGAGATGGAGTGACAAATTGGCTTATACCTTCTGCTCATTTAAAAACCGCATGACTGTGTTGGAATCTCCAAACTTCATGGACTCCAAGGAATCCTGGCGGCGCTTGGCATCATACAGCCACTTGCAGAAGCTCTGATAGTTATCACGATAATTCCTCAGTTGTTTAATTTGCTTCTCCAGGTCCCATAGTCTGGGGAAATTGTAACAACATCATTTACATTAGTTTTTAGTATTTTTCACTTTTATTTATTTATTTATTTATTTGACAGAGAAAGAGGGAGAGAATGAATGGGCATGCCAGGGCCTCCAGCCACTGCAAAGGAACTCCAGATGCACGGGAAGGGAGGGGAAAGGAAGGGGGAGGGGAGGGGAAAGGAAGGGAGGAGGGGAGGGGGAAGGAAGGAAAGGGAAAGGAAAAGAGGGGCGGGGTGAGGTACAGGAGACCTGCCGCAGGACGGACAGACAGCCCTCCAAGCTCTGCCCCCCGTGAAATGAGCCGCTCACTGAGGTGCCCACAGTGCATGGTTCCATTTACATGAACTACTCGGAACAGGCAAATCCAGAGGCTTTAGGCAGACTGTGACAGCCCAGAGCTGGGGGGTGGGTGGTAAGGTAATGGGGGGGGGGTGACTGCAACTGGGTATGAGGGTTCCTTGGAGGGCAATAAAAAGTTTTAAAACTCGAATTATAGGGCTGGTGGTAGAACTTGGTGGTAGAACACTTGCTAGCATATGTGAGGTCCTTGGTTTGATCCCCAGAATTGGGGAGGAAAACAGCACCTCAGTAGGCTGTGGTGATGGCCACACAACTCTCCCCAGGCTACAGCTCACTGAACCGTCTGCTTTGAATGCAAAACTGTATGGCATGATAATTACAGCTCCATAATAATAATAATGATTATTATTATTATTATTTGGGTTTCCGAGGTAGGGTCTCACTCTAGCCCAGGCTGACCTGGATTTCACTATGGAGTCTCAGGGTGGCCTCAAACTCACAGAGATCCTCCTACCTCTGCCTCCTGAGTGCTGGGATTAAAGGTGTGCGCCACCACACTCGGCTCCATAATTATTTTTTTAATCACTATTAACAAAAGGGACTATAAGCAGGGTACTTCAGGAGATTTTTTTTTACATCTTAATTTGCTGTCAAGACATATTATGTTCACATTGGGACAGAACTTATTAGCTTCTTACAAAGTGAAATACACAATTGACATATGAACCAGAACCTCACTCCACCTATATTTACTGAAGAAGATTGAAAATCAATGTCCACAGAAAAAGTTGTATGTAACTTCTCTTTGCAATATAAATGTTTGTAATGAATGTAAATGTTTCCACAGCTCATTCATAACTGTGCATTGTGAACACATTTTTGAATAAGATTTAATTTTCACAAATTTTAGGAGAGCACTCAAAGCAGCTCCCATTCCCAGTGCCAGGACAAGAGTCCACAGGGCACACAAACACTCCTCAAATAGCTTTTCCTGATTGTCTAGGACCCTGGAAAGCTACCGTGATGTTCTCCATTTTACACAAAGCTGTCTGCGGGCAGTCCACGAAAGACTACCCATTATACTTAACTTCTCCACCAAATGACCACTGTTTTGTTCTTTTTTTTTTATAATTACTGCTTCGAGTGCCATTCCCACAACGCTTGAACCATCAAATGGGAAGAGAGTGGGAAAGGTGGACACACCTGAAGTCTATTTGTTTGTCTATCTTTTGCCAGCGATCTGTCAGCTGTGTGACCTTCTCGCTGAACTTGCCCAGGTCCATGTCGTAAAGCGGGTACTGCTGGGACGTCTGGGAGTGGATCTGCTGGGCCTTCTGCAGTTCTGTCTTCATGGTGGCCAACAGTGACTTCTTCAAGTTCAAGTCATTTTTTATTTTCTGTAAGGGATTTAAAAAAAAAAAAAGTCCAGACAAAATTAATCTCCTTCCATTGTATGCTACAGCAAAAGCCACTATTTTAAAATTTATCTAACATCTACTTATCTTTTTTAAAAAATGTGTCTTTGGTGTTAGCGATCAAACCAAAGCTTTGCATCCACTAGTCTAACACTCTACCACTGAGCTGGAAACTGCCTCTCATTACTAAACTTAATAGGAAAAAAAAGGCGATGTATATCTCAGTAGTGGAGCGCGTGATTAGAATATGCACAGCCCTGGATTTGATTCCTAGTATCTCCAAAAAAGGAAAAGTTTATGAAAGGCTTTAGAATATTCATAGCTTTTAGACTTTTAGCCTTTACTAGACTTATATTTACTAATGCAATTTCTCTGTATTTGTTCCAGTGATTATGAAATTATTGTGTGCCCCTGTTAAGAAATGATTGAATGGGTAGATTAATTTGAGAAATGCTAAATATCACATTCTATTCCTGAAATGATTGCGGTGATTATTAACTCACTATGTAACCCAGGCTGGCCTCAAACTCATGGCAAGTCTCCTGCCTTCGCTTCCAAGTGCTAGGAGCCACCACACCTGGCTGAGAAGTGCTATGATGAAGAGATCAGTTTAACTCAGCACTCCATAAACTAAGCCCGCCGTAAGTGACTTTCTCATAGAAGCAGGCATTGGAAACAGAGTCTCACAGCAACAACTGACATGGGCCTTAGATAGCTGATAAAACCCAGGAGCATATGTGAATAGAGAATAGCCTTTAGCAGCTACGCGTGGTGGTGCACACTGGTAATCCCAGCACTTCGAAGGTGGAGGGGAGAGGATCGGCAGTTCACGGTCAGCTCTGGCTACACAGTGAGCTAAAAGTGAGCTTGGAATGCATGAGACCCTGCCAAACAAGCAAACAAAAATGCCAGGCTGGAGAGATGGCTTAGCAGTTAAGGCCCTTGCCTGCAAAGCCTAAGAACCCAGGTTCAATTCCCCAGAACCCCAGTAAGTCAGATGCACACAGTGGCACATGCATCTGGAATTGGTTTGCAATGGCTAGAGGCCCTGGCATGCTCATTCTCTCTGTTTCTCTCAGACATAACTAAATAAAAATAAAACTATTTTTTAAAAAGCATAGACATTACCCCAGATTAACATATCAACACCAATTCACTAACGCAAGATGTTGATCATAGGAGAACTAGTGCAAGGTATATGGACCCTATACTATCCTGCCAATTTCCCTGTAAATCTGGAGATGTTCTAAAAGAAAATATATTTTCAAAAAGTAGGAAACTGAAAAGAAAGCCACTCATGAAAACTGAGTGAGGCTTCAGAAGACATCCCAGACTACCTCCCGTGAGCTTGAGAGCAGTGACCACGTCCCACACCACCTCCGTGAGCCAGGCTACAGTTGTGACCCTTCCTATTACCTTCAGTCCGCAGCGGTAAGCCTCCACCTTATCCAGGTCCAGACAGACGGTTTCCTCCTCGGTAAGCCTTGCCTCATAGACCTTTAACATGTCTTCTGTTTGGAGAATGGCCTGGAGAAGAGCTCTCGCTGAGCACAGGCTGGAAAAAGCAAGACAGGTCGATAAGGTTGCCAGTGCCCTATCAGAAGGTGAACACGTGACCCTGGCCACTTTTCATGACACAAAATGATGCTGAAGCCCATCAAGCCGGGTGTGATGGCCAAAGCCCGTGATCCCAGCCCCGGGGAGGCTGAGCGAAGAGCACCACTGTTTGAGGCCAGCCTGGACTACACAGGGAGTTCTAGCCTACAGTATGACACCCTGTCTCAAACAAACCAAAAGAAATCTAATTTATTTTGCTTCCTTTGTAAGATGTGGGATCAGCGTTATTTTTCCCATCTGTCATAATTCAGACAACCACTCCACACTTACTGAAGCATTCCAAGTTCTGGCCCTACAACATGCCTCAGCACTGAGATAAAAGAAAACAGCTCAAACATCTCATAATAATGGAATCGACTCACAGGCCCTCTCCAAGCCACAGGAGAATGTACGTAAATCTCTAGTAAAAACAGGATCTGATTCCAGCACTTGGGAGGTGGAGACAGGAGAATTGAGGCCAGCCTCAGCCATAAGACACAAGGTCCATTATACCAAGTATAAAACTTCGCCAGGCTGAGGATACAACTCAGTGGTAGAGCCCTTGCTCCAGCATCTCAAGGAAAAAAAGAAAAAAAAAAAAAAAAAGAAATCTGGGAAAAGCAAACAATCCTTGACTAGTGTATCCTTGCTTACCTGTTTAAGTAGCCATCTGTGACACCATTGATATTTTCCAGCTTCTGAAACAGTCCGAACACCTCATTCTGTAAATAGCAGTATTTTTCAGACCCTCGGAAGTTAGCAAGCATGTCTTTCAGCTGGTTGAGAACCTCTGCAATGGCTTGAGAGTCGTTCTGTACGCTCTGTCACAAAAGAAAAGAAGCCCTCTTCATCAACTGTACGAGTTTTAAAAACTTGTATTTATCATGTGAACTTCAGGTATATAGCATTCTATTATGACATATGTGTGTGTGTGTGTGTGTGTGTGTGTGTGTGTGTGTGTGTGTGTGAAATGATTACCCTTGTTAGGCAAATTAGTACATCTACCACTTTCCTGGGTTCCTTGTGAGTGTATGTGTATGTTAAGAGCACCTAAAGCTAGGCGTGGTGGCGCACATCTTTAACCCCAGCACTTGGGAGGCAGAGGTAGGAGGATCACTGTGAGTTCGAGGCCACCCTGAGACTACAGAGTGAATTCCAGGTCAGCCTGGGCTAGAGTGAGATCCTACCTTGAAAAACCAAAAAATTAAAAAAAAATTTTAATTAAAAAAAAGAGCACCTAAAGTCTAGTCTCTTTGTAAACTTTCAATAAACACGATATTATGACCTACAGCCCTCTTGCTGTAACATTAGCTCTCCAGACTTGTCTTACATAACTCAACCGTTGACCTGCATCTCTTCACTTCCTCTCTAGCATCGTTCCTATAATCACTCTTGTTTCTAGTTCCGTGAGGTTAAGTTCTTGTTAGACTCCACATGCAAGTGGGATCACGCGGTCTTGTCTTTATGCATCTGCTCTACCTCACTCGGTGAGTCCTCGTGTTTATTCATATCGAGGTAGTTGTCAGATTCTCTTTTCTATGTATTTATTTAAATTTTTTTTATTTATTTACAAGCAGAGCGAGAGGGAGAGAGAATGAGGACAGCAGGGTCTCTTGCTGCTGCAAATGAACTTCAAATGCTCAGACCACTTTGAACATCTAGCTTTACAACGGGTACTGGGAAATCGAACCCAGGCCAGTAGTCTTTGCAAGCAGGTGCCCTTCACTGCTGAGCCATCTCTCCAGCCCTTCTCTTTTCTTTTAAAAGTTGAATATTCTATACTGGGCATATGTCACACTATTAGAAAATGGACTATACAGTGATCAGTGTTCTGCATTACAGCTGTGTAATTCTTCCAGTCTTTTTGCCCTTAAAAAGTCCTTGGTGGGCTGGAGAGATGGCTTAGTGGTTAAGGCACTTGCCTGTGAAGCCTAAGGACCCAGGTTCTATTCCCCAGGATCCACGTAAGCCAGATGCACAAGGTAGTGCGTGTGTCTGGAGTTCGTCTGCAGTGGCTGAAGGCCCTGGCATGCCCATTCTCTCTCTCTCTCTTTCTCTCTCTCTTTCCTTCTCTCTGCCTCTTTCTCTCTCTAATAAATAAAATTAAATATTTTTTTAAAGTCTTTGGTATAGCAATAAAAAAACTAATATATTTGCCCTTACACATATAAGCCAGGAAGTTTTTTCTTCATTTGTGAACAAATATAAAAGTATATGTGAAACTAGGTGTGGTGGTGCATGCTTTTAATCTCAGCACTTAGAAGGCCGAGGTAGGAGGATCACTGTGAGTTCAAGGCCAACCTGAGACCACAGAGTAAATTCCAGGTCAGCCTGGGCTAGAGGGAGACCCTACCCTGAAACCAAACCAACACCAAGCCACAAGGCGTGTGAGGCCGGCACGGAAGCGCGGGGCCCACCTTGAGCTCGTTGATCTTCACGGTGATGTGGTGCGGCGAGCCCTGCTCCGCGAGCAGCAGGTTCTTCAGCGACATCCGGCCCTCGCAGTGCTCCATCTGCCTGCGGATCTTCTGCAGCTCCATCAGCAGCCACGTCTCCTGCTTGTCGTTTTCTCTGTTGGTTTCAATTACTTTATTGTGGTTGACGTCTTGGCAGGAGCCAACATGCGTGATTTCAGTTTTGGTCACTGTAAAAAAAAAAAAATAAGTTTGGATCACAAAAATCAGAGATTTTCTAGCTAGCGGTGTGCCAGGCCTTGAGACACCATTCACAATGCCTAAAAACACTCCAATTTCCTTTGACTTGATTCTAGAACTGTGGTGCATAAATGATTGTGTATGCCCACTGCGGTATGGATAAAGCTCGCCCCTCCCCTAAGACTCATGCACTGGAAGAGCGATGGCTCGTGTGAATGCACCTTTAAGAGGTGTGCCCAGTAGAAGCTGAGTACATTATGGGCATCCCACCCTCAGCAAGGACGAATGCCCATCCCCTCAGGACTGGGCAAGTCTTTAGCACTAATCATTTCTCAACAATGAGTTACTCTAAAGCAAGGCCAACCCACGCAGTTGGCACCTACTGCATGCGACCCTCCCTTTTTCTGCTTCTCCACTGCATTGTAACATAGCCAGGGGTCATTCACCAGGTGCTATGCCATTTGGGTTTCCCAGCCACCATAGCCATGAGCTAAATAATCCTCTTTTCTTGACCAATTCCCTAGATTCAGGCATTTTGTTATATCAGAAAAGCACACTAGGGGCTGGAGACATGGCTTAGCAGTTAAGCACTTGCCTGTGAACCCTAAGGACCCCCGTTCAAGGCTTGATTCCCCAGACCCACGTAAGCCAGATGCACAAGGTGCTGCATGTATCTGGAGTTTGTTTGCAGTGGCTGGAGGCCCTGATGTGCCCATTCTCTCTCTCTCTCTCTCTCTCTTTCTCTCTCTCCCCCTCTTTTTCCCTCTGTCTGTCACTGTCAAATAAATAAAAATAAACAAAAGTATATTAGTCAAACACAGTATTTTTAAAAAAGCACACTAAGTGCTGTTTTTTTTAAAAAAAAAAAAAAGTAGCCAGGCATGGTGGTACACTTCTTTAATCCCAGCACTCAGGGGACAGAGGTAGGCAGATCACCATAAAATCAAGGCCACCCTGAGACTACATAATGAATTCCCAGTCAGCCTGGGCTACATTGAGACCCTACCTCAAAAAAAAGGTTCTGAAACTACTTTCATACAAATGGTTTGAAAAACCAATTACGTATGTGGCTCAGTGGTTAAGACACTCGCCTGCACAGCCTCACAACCTGGCTTCAATTCCCACGTCAAGTACCCACGTCAAGCCAGATGCACAAAGTGGCGCCTGCAACTGGAGTTCGTTTGCAGTCGTACCTAGAGGCCCTGGTGCACCCATCCCCTCTTTCTCTCTGTCTCTCTGATTGGAAAAGAAGGAAGGGAGGGAAGGAAGGAGGGAAGGAGGGGACAGGGAAGAGAGGGGCGTCCTGCGCTGACCTGTCTGGTGCTGCGGGTGGCCTGGCAGCTGGATGACCAGAGTCTGGTAGTGCTTCTGGGCGTCCGTGAACTGCGACTGCATCCTCCGCTTATCGTCCTCGCCGAACACCTCCGAGCCCTGGCTGTTCCGGATGAACTCCTGGTAGTGCAGCTCAAGGTCCGAGATGGTCTTCATGTAATCCTCCTGCCGCATGGTTTTCAGCTGCCCGGAGACGAGACGCCGCGAGTCAGCCAGAGGTGCTGCGCCACTGCGGACGCCCCTCACCCCAGGTAGACCAAGGGGCCCTCGGTGAACCACGCCCCCCCCCCAGATGGAGCACGAGGCCACTCTAATCATGGCAGGCTACGATACAGAAGGTCTTCGAACATTTGGTCTGTGTTCCTAAGGACCACAGCAATGGATTCCTCACCTACAGGATATTTTTCCTCAAACAAAATATGACTCAGGTTCTGGAGAAGTGGCTTAGCACTTAAGGCTCTTTCTTGCAAAGCCTAAGGACATGGGTTCAAATTCCCCAGTACCTACATAAGCCAGATGTACATGGTAGCATATGCACCTGGAGTTCTTTTACAGTGGCTAGAGGTCCTGGCATGCCCATTCTCTCTCTCTCTCTCTCTCTCTCTCTCTCTCTCTCTCTCTATATATATATATATATATATATATATATATATATATATGTCAAACAAATAAAAATATTTTTAAAATATTACTCAGAAGTCCCAAATGGACAGCACAGTATAGCAAGACTTCTCCAGCTATGAATATAAAGGGGGGGGGGGGTAGGGGAACCCTGAGACCTGCCCATTCTGCTTCCCTCTCCTCACCTGTCACTAACTTTGTCACTCTACTGAAGGACTCCTCAAGCTAGGGTTCTTCCAACCACCCCTGAAGAGCCCTGAGCTCGAGGAAGCCACCCCGCCTGCCCTTCTTCCACAGCAGAGCAGTGGGCATCTGGGTCCTAACTCCCCTTCATCTCCCAGAAGGCTGGGATCCCAACTACTTCAGGCCCTCATGGCCTTCGCCGCAGGAACTTCCGGCCTGTCAGGTCACCTCTGTGAGAGTTTCTGTTTGTCTCCCAACCAGCCATAAGCCAGTTCCTCCTGGTTTTGTTCATTTTGCGGTGCCAGCAACGGAACCCAGTGCCTCGCACAAGCTGAGCAAATGCTCTACCACTGAGCTCTGTCCATCTGCTCTTGTGAATACTGGGCAGGTCGGACCTCTATGGAGGCTGAGAGGCCTCATGTGATACAGTGCAAACCACCAGCTGCCCAGTGAGGTCTGCCTGTAGCTGGCAGCAAGCACCCACATCAGGCAGCCCACCAGGTCCCCAGGACACACCTTGGCAATGGTCATGGCCCGAATCTTCTCAATGTCAATCATGCAGTAGTGCCAGGACACCAGGCTCTTCATGTTGATGTACAGCTGGTTCCACAGAGCCAAGATGGCTTCGTAATACTGCTCAATCCTGGGAGGCAGAAAGGGAAGCCGCTTCAGCCAGACAGGAAGGGCACGTGGGTACAACCACCCAGAAATCAAAACAAAACCTTACGAGTGACAGGTGCACCTGTGCTTTTCAAAACTGCCGACATTTCGATGGATTTGGACCAACCTACCCCCCAAAAGTATATTCTTTAAAAAAAAATATTTTATTTATTTATTTATTTGAGAGAGAAAGAGAGACAGAGAATGAATGAATGGGCATGCCAGGGCCTCCAGCCACTGCAAACTAACTCCAGACACATGCACCATCTTGTGCATCTGGCTTACATGGGTCCTGGAGAATTGAACCTGGGTCCTTTGGCTTTGCAGGCAAGCGCTTAACTGCTAAGTCATCTCTCCAGGCCCCCAAAAGTATATTCTTCACTTTTATCTACACACTATGGGCCACTCACATCACTCTTGTTGAGGCGGGTGGTGGTATGGCAAGGTGGATATGGTAAGGAGGGTGGCTCTTCACCCACTAAGCCAACCCTCCAACCAGACCCCAGGTGTTATTTTTTATCCAGTAGTAACCATAGTGTCGCTGGGCGTGGTGGTGCACACCTGTAATACCAGCACTCTGGAGGCAGAGGTAGGAAGATCTCTGTGAGTTCCAGGCCAGCCTGGGACTATATTGTGAGTTCCAGGTCAGCCTGTGCTAGAGTGAGACCCTATCCTGGAAAAGAAAAAAGTCCAAACAAAAACAATAACCAAAGTGTCTTCAAAATATAGTTGCACGACAAAGCAAAGGTGACCTTTAAGAGGTTCCTTTTCCAGGAAGCCATTATGGTAAAAATAAATAAATAAATAAATAAATAAAAATCTGGGCTGGAGGAATGGCTTAGCCATTAAAGCATTTGCCTGTGAAGTCAAAGGACTCAGGTCCGATTCCCCAGGACCCAGGTAAGCCAGATGCACAAGGTGGCTCATGTGTCCGGAGTTTGTAGTGGCTGAAGGTCCTGGCACACTCATTCTGTCTACCTGCCTCTCTCTCTCTCTCAAATAAATAAAATAAATTTTAAAAAAGGCCTGCTGGTTTGTCTTCTGTTGGGGTGCAAGCGCCCGTACCCCCACTGCACCTGTGCCCTGGCCACCAGGAGCAGGGACAACTCACTTGCTGGAGAGATCCACGGCCAGCGGGTTTGGAGGGGGGATGATGAGCCCCACGGAGGGCACCAGCATGTCCACGCCTCCAGGGCCCGTCACGTACCACTTGCTGCGCTCACTGTTGTCCTTCAGGATGCATTCGTCCCCTTTGTGCACGATTTTCTGTAAGGCAAGCGGCCCCCGCGTGAGCTCTACGTAGGAGCAGGGCGCCCCGCGGCTCCGAGACAGGGAGGAAGACGCGCTAACTGCTGAAATGCTTGGCGCTGCCCCTCGTGAAGCTGGTTCTAAATTAACACGGTACTGTTGTAAACAAAACATCGTGAGTGAACTAGGGAGAGTGACTTTACAAAGTCAGCCTGGGGAGTCGACCAGGAGCGGAAGAAACTCTTCCGCAAAGCAAACCTCGCCCTGTCACGTCCTACTTAAAAAAAAAAATTATTTTTTATTTATTTGAGACAAAGAGAGACAGAGAATGGGTGCTCCAGGGCCTCTAGCCACTGCAAACGAACTCCAGATGCATGTGCCACCATGTGCACCTGGCTTCCGTGGGACCTGGAGAATTGAACCTGGGTCCTTAAGCTTCATAGCCAAGTGCCTTAACCGCTAAGCCATCTCTCCAGCCCTCACATTCTAGTTTTGTGGCCTGTGTTTCATGTATTAGATTTTGATATGAGGGAGACACTGGCCTCGTGTGTTCTTAAACCTTTTAAACACTTAATATATTTGCACATGTGCGTGTATTATAGATGTGCCAGGGTCTCTTGCCACTGCAAATGAGTGGTCATCTGGGTGGCTAGGGAATTGAACCTGGGTCGTCAGGCTTTTTAAACAAGCCATTTCAACCACTGAGCCATTCCCCCCCCGCCAGGCCCTTGCTCTTAAGTTTTCAAAATACAAACATTCTGGTGTCATTCTCCAGTAGAGCAAATTAACTCCAGCATTTAAATACCTTCGTTTACAAATTAATTGCATCTAGGCCCAGAGGCCCAGGCCTGGAATCACAGCTATTCAGAAGGCTGAGGCAGGAGAATCACAGAACTTATGCGCTGAAGTACTGCCCAAATCAGCAAGACTCTTACTTTTACAGGCAGCACAATGACGTCATTTGTCATTTATTTGGTCAGTAAGATGAGGATGTTCACAGACAAATTTTAGGTACTAGAAGAAATAGTAGCCTTAAGGGTTTTTCTTAATTTTTCAAAACAACTACTGTCTGATCTTGGGGTGTAGCTCAGTGAGGGAATACATGCTTAGCACAGCCTGAGGCTCTACCTTACCTCCCCGACACTAGGAGAAGTGACTATTGTCCTATCATGACATATCTAGGTGATTCTGTGTATCTGCTGCGTGGCTGCCACAGGCTGCTGTCCTATTCATCCAAGCAAAGACAGGACACGACAGCTGTGCTCACTGAAACCAAGATGAGCCTTGGCTCCCCTGATGGACAGACAGAGCCCACGTCATGGTTCTAGAGCAGCTGTCCTGATGGACAGACAGAGCCCCACGTCACGGTTCGAGAGCAGCTATCCTGATGGACAGACAGAGCCCCACGTCACGGTTCGAGAGCAGCTGTCCTGATGGACAGACAGAGCCCCACATCAAGGTTCTAGAGCAGCTCTCCTGATGGACAGACAGAGCCCCACGTCATGGTTCTAGAGAAGCTCTCCTGATGGACAGACAGAGCCCCACATGTGGTTCTAGAGCAGCTATCCTGATGGACAGACAGAGCCCCACGTCACGGTTCGAGAGCAGCTGTCCTGATGGACAGACACAGCCCCACATCATGGTTCTAGAGCAGCTATCCTGATGGACAGACAGAGCCCCACATGTGGTTCTAGAGCAGCTCTCCTGATGGACAGACAGAGCCCCACATGTGGTTCTAGAGCAGCTCTCCTGATGGACAGACAGAGCCCCACATCATGGTTCTAGAGCAGCTCTCCTGATGGACAGACAGAGCCCCACGTCATGGTTCTAGAGCAGCTCTCCTGATGGACAGACAGAGCCCCAAGTCCTGGTTCTAGAGCAGCTGTCCTGATGGACAGACAGAGCCCCACATCATGGTTCGAGAGCTGCTCTCCTGATGGACAGACAGAGCCCCACGTCAAGGTTCTAGAGCAGCTCTCCTGATGGACAGACACAGCCCCACATCATGGTTCTAGAGCAGCTCTCCTGATGGACAGACAGAGCCCCACGTCATGGTTCTAGAGCAGCTCTCCTGATGGACAGACAGAGCCCCACGTCATGGTTCAAGAGCAGCTCTCCTGATGGACAGACAGAGCCCCACGTCATGGTTCTAGAGCAGCTATCCTGATGGACAGACAGAGCCCCACATCATGGTTCTAGAGCAGCTCTCCTGATGGAGAGGCAGAGCCCCACGTCATGGCTCTGCAGCGCGACGCACCTGGTCCTGTTTGTAGTCGCACAGAGCCCTGAGGATAATGGGCTTGTTGCTCCTGTAGTCTGGGTTCCGTGGCTTCAGCTGCACGATCTTCTTGGACTTGTTCACCAAGTTCTGCACCTGACGCTTATATTCTAGGATTTTCTCCCGCTCTTTCTGCAAATGCAAACGCAGCCTTTAACAATACAGCTGCCCCGTGACGTTTATAGCTCTCCAGATGACAAGGCTGTGCCTGCTACGACACGGCAGGTTAAACACCGCTGTAACTGCACAGCGGTAATAAACCACTAACTGATCACCAGGGACTAGGAAAGGCTTCCGTCATGAGCCTGCCCAATCACATGGGCAGCAGGGAATGCCCTCGTGTGAAAGGACCTGTGGGGAAGCGAAGTGTGCTCTCCCAAGGGAATCACCAGGGAGAGTCGTGGGTCCTCCCGGTCCTGTTTTCAGTAAGCCACCCAGACCCTGAAGCGAAAGTCATTCTCTAGGTGGCTGCACATGCAGAAAAGCCATTGAATGACGAGGGAATTGCTGGAGCGGGTTCTGGTATGCACTGCATGCCGGCTGCAGCCTGAGCTGCATCTGGGGTTCACCCCCCGCCAGGGCACTGCCGAGGGCCGTGGTTGCCATGGTACCTCCAGCTCCTTGATCTGCTCCAGCAGGTGCTGCAGGGGCGTGTTCTTGTCACAGGGGTACTTCTTCCGGATGGAGTCCTGCAGGCCCTTCAAGTAGGCTTCAGTCGACTGGGCCTCTTCAAAAAACTGTGAGGAATGAGAGGGACCCATGTCAATGAAGAGGAATTTATCAGCAGACGCTGTCACTGCCACAGTTTAAATCCTGGATGTCACCTAAAGGCACATGTGCGAAAAGCCTGGGTCCGGAGTGGTACCACTGGGAAAACTTCAGAAGGAAGGGCCTTGTGAGAGGTCTGTAACTTTGAGGGGCAGTGTTCTCAAAGGGGATCATGGCACTGGGGAGATGGCTCAGCCATTAAAGGCACTTGCCTGCAAAAGCCTGCCAGCCTGGGCTGATTCCCCAGTGCTCATGTAAAGCCAGATGCACAAAGTGGCGCATGCATCTGGAGTTCACTTGCAGTGGCAGGAGGTCCTGGTGTGTCCCTTCTCTCTCTCTCCTCCTCCTCCTTTCATTTTTTCTCTCTCAAATAAATGAATAAATAACTAACTAAATAAGAAAATCTGTTTAAGCTGGGCATGGTGGCTGATGCCTTTAATCCCAGCATTTGGGAAGCAGAGGTAGGAGGATCGCCATGAGTTCGAGGCCAGCCGGAGACCACATAGTAAATTGAGCCTGGGCTAGAGCAAGACCCTACCTCGAAAAACAAGCAAGCAAACAAACAAAAAAACACTCAAAGGATAAGGTACGAAGACCCAAAAGATAATGATGATGCAAACCTGGAAGTAGGCTGCGTTTTCTTTGAGATGCACATCAATGCACTTGGTGATCTGCAGGATCCAGCTCCACTGCGTCTGGAGGGTGTCCATGTACGCCTGCAACGAGACAGCGCTGCTGACTGCCCGACTCAACCGCACAGAGGCGCATGCTCCACGCACGCATGGGAGCCTCGTGGACACGCGGACACATGACGCGCCTTTTTATTGTGCGGCAGACATTAGATTTTACAATCAGTTTTCACAAACTGCTGCCATCAGAGGGGGACTATGGCTTCCTTGGATGGGCGTGAACTGAGCAGCTACTGACCAGTCAGGGCAGACGCTGAGGACAGTACGTGAGGAAGGTCCCTCTGCCACACCAAGCCCTGTTCCTGGCCAGGTGCTGGATCACAGGACGTCTGGGGCATCCGGTCAGAGGGCTTAGGGGGCTTAAGGTAGTAAGTCTTACCAGACAATATGGGTGACCTACACCAGCCCTAAGCACAGCCCACAGATGACAGCTTTTTCACAAAAGTCAACAAACTACTGCCCAAAGGCTACACTTGGTCGGCTGCCTTTATTTGTGAATAAAGTTTTATTGGAACACAGCCATGCTCATTCATTTACATAGTGTCTCTGGTTGATTTTGTGATACAGTGGCAGAGGTCAGTGACTATGACCGAGACCACCTAACCTCCAAGTCAAAAGTACTTATTATGTAGGTTTTCCAGAAAAAGTGTGCCAACCCTGACCCAGAGTTGTTGATCCAAAATAGAGAATAAAGTTGGCACCGCTCTGATGGAGAGAAATCAACCACCCACGTAGGCTCTTTCTGCCCAGCTTTTCAACATGACTCCCATGAAGCCCACCTCAATTTTGTCTGAAGCCGGATGCTGATTGAGGACAAGTTGATCGCTTTCTTGCTTAAGCTTATTGAGCTCTTTTTCCTTGACCTCCAGTTGGCTCATGCGTATCTATGAAAGAAAACGTCAAGCCCTTTAGAGGACACTGCCACTAGGCTTCCGTCGCCCACAGGATCTAGAGGGTGCTGCACCCAAGACTGCGTGCATTTTGGAAGTGAACGATGCCACGGACTCGTGTGACCTATGTTGTCCTCGACAATCACAGCATCTTCAAGGCCGGAAAGTGTGTTTGTCACAGGACAGGAAGTGGCTCAGGCCAGACTGGCGACCAGGCCTGACCAAGATCACAAGGCGAAAGTGATGCCTGGAGAGTATCCCTCACCCAAAATGCTAGGGGCGGCATTTGGAAAGGAGTGGCTTTTCCAAAGCTGAATGACAGGTGGCTGACTAACTTATTAAAATATCCCGTGTCCCCACCTCACAGCCCTCAAAGGCTAAGGCTAAGGTGAAGTGCCCGTGAGGACTGGCGGGCTCACCGAGAAGGCCTCTTGCTTCTGCGCGATGTTGGTGTTCTTGTCGCTCCAGTCGTAGAGTAGCTCCTCCTCCTCGCAGTCATTGATCCACATGATCTCCCGGGACGTGGCCTGGATGATGTTCTGCAGCTGGCGCAGGTGGTCCATCCTCTCGAAGGATGCTTTCTGCCGGCCAAGTTCAAAGGCAGCATGAGAAACACAGCGCGCACAGACAGCGCTCCCAGCAGGCTTCACACACAAACCTCTGCGGCTCCCTTACCAAGATCATCGGAAAATAGGCAAAAGCTACTAACCTGGTGCATTCACTGACCACCAAGGACCTGCCCAAAATTGTGTTGGATGAGAGGGCAATGGTGACTTCAGATTCAAACAGCCAAAAGGTCTTTTTTTCCCCCCCCTCTGGTACTAGAGATCCGACTTCAGCCTCCCTTATCTCCACAAGCGTTAAACAGCTCAGCTACTTCCCCAGCCACTGATAATGACCTTTTGCTTTAACGCTTTTGGACAGGAAGATAGCTCAGTGGTTAAAGATGCTTGCTTACAAAGTGTTCTGGCCCCAATTCTATTCCTCAATATCCATGTAAAGCCAAATGAACGAAGAAATGTATGTATGAGGAGTTCGCTGGCAGTAACCAGAAGCCCCGGTGTGCCTATTCTCATTCTCTCTCTTTTTCTCCCTCTCCTCTTGAAGAACTGGACTCTTAGATAAATCAAGCCTTTTAACTTACATAAGACAAGCTTTTCCTCCCTCTCCTACCCTTGCAAACTTAAGGGGCCATCAGTTTTATCCCAGTCCCAACAGGAAAATTATTGTGTCACCATTAGCCACATTATTTTAGAAGTGTTGTATCCAGCAAAGAAATATGGGAAAGGTGGAGGCTGGAGAGATGGCTTAGAGGTTAAAGGCACTTGTTGCCAAAACCAGGTTTGATTCCCAAGTGCCCACATAAAGCTAGATGCGCAAAGTAGCACATGCACCTGGAGTTCAGTGAGAGGCCCTGGTGTGCCCATTCTCCCAGCCCCTCTCAAGCAAATAAATAAATAAATAACATTGAAAAAAAGAAATATGGCCAGCCGTGGTGGTGCACGCCTTTAATCCCAGTACTCGGGAGGTAGAGGTAGGAAGATCACCGTGAGTTCGAGGCCACCTTGAGACTACATAGTGAATTCCAGGTCAGCCTGAGCTAGAGTGAGACCTTACCTCAAAAAAAAAAAGAAAGAAAGAAAGAAAGAAAAAGAAAAGAAAACAGAAATATGGAAAAGGTGAAAATAAGGTGGCACAACTCGGTGGCAGAATGGACATCTCTGCTTATGAAACAAGCGAGTGACACAGAGCCAGTCATAAGACGGCAATGACGGCTTAGTAACCCTGTGTGAGGGAAACACTGCACCCTTACTTAGCCCTCTTCTGGAGACTGCCATCCCAGAGTCTCAGAGGCCGATCACTACACATGCATCTAACAAATGCCATTCACATGACGCTCAAAATCAGTCAGTGATAAGCACTATCTTTGGGGGGGGGGGGGACTTCAAATTTGCTTCTAAAGGAAAATCAACAGTAACAACAATATTAGGATCTCTGAGCACCAGCAGCCAGTGTAGGTCCAGGGTGGAAGGTCTCACTGAGCAGGTGCACCGTCCCCAGGAGCTACCCACTACTGAGGGACAAAGCCTTCCTGTCCTTCGGAGGAAATCAGCTTACCAGCAGGTTTTCATACTCCTCCTCCAACTGGTAGATTGCAGACTTCTCACGCTGGAAGAAAACACAGCTAACTTTAACTCCTCCATGCATTTCTGAAGGAAGAGCACCCTTAAGTGGGGCGTGGTGTCGCATGCCTGCAATCCCAGCCCTGGGAGGCAGAGGTAGGAGGACGTTCGACAGTCCGAGGACAACCTGAGACTACATAGTGAATTCCAGATCGAATTGGGCTACAGTGAGGTCCTACCTCAAAAAACACAAGCAGACAAACGAAAAACAGAAAAAGAAACAGCAGCTCTGCTGATCTTCCTCCTTAAGGCGCTGGCCTTGGATCCCTCAGGGGAAAGAAGGAATTGTTCTATGAGGTTTCCCACAGGCGGTTTAAAGATCCCTCCGTGGCTGGGTAGAGCCTTCACCACAAAGCAAAGGCCTAATCACTGTCCCCTAATGACTTGCTTTTTGTACATCTTTTCTGAACATTTGAAGCTACTACTTAGAATGTTCTAGATCTTAGGGAAATGAGAAAGTCGATCAGGTACCAAAGTGGACAAGTTTTTGTTGTTGCTGTTACTGTTTTGTTTTTAGGGCATCCAGAACAAATGAGGATGGATAGTCTTAGCCTACGTATAAAAGTTGGTGATTTAACCGTGCAGAGATCTTGGGAGCCAAGCACTGAAGAGCAGATTCCCGTCTCGCACTGTCATTCTCTCTTCCCAGCTGCAAGTCTGACTTTTTCTCAGCACAAGAGCAGTGTTGGCCTAAGTCACGATTTTCTTCGGGAGAAACGCATCTTAATTTCCACCTACAAAAGGATTCGCCAACAATGCGAACATATGACGCCCGAACTGGCTCCTCAGGAAGTGGTGGTCTGTGTTCTGCCGACCAGCTCCACACATCTGCAGAGCCAACTAGCGAGTGCCCGCGTGCACTTAGCTCGGCTCAGCTCCTCCTCTAGGTCCACTAGATCTCTCTCTTTCCACTTCCCCTTCATAAAACTGGATTCTAATAATGGTCCAGTCTTTGCAAAGGAAATCGTGGCCTATAGAGTAGTCACACAATCCTACAGTATGCTTTCTGAAGACTCTAAAGCGGAAATGAGCAATACCAGGTCGGCCTTGATTTTATCCAGCTGCCAGCGGTAGTCTCCGATCGCATTGTGGATGCTTCTGTGGCTGTTGACATGCTGTTCCACCGAGGCCAAGTCCACACCCCAGGCCATCAAGTCCATCTCCGCCTGAGGACGAAAAGAAAATGGGATAGACACCTTTTACTGTCCCTGTTGGGCAGCTGACCCACTTCGCTCCAGCCCCAGGGGCCAAAGTACCGGGAGACAGTCACAGCTCTGCTTCCGAGAAAACAAACATGTATACTAACCCCGGAGACCGAGGCAGGACGTTAAGCCCAGGAGTTCCAAGCCAGCCGGGCACACAGCAAGTCCCCACCCCAACACCACCTCACTAAAATGCACTGAACACGTCAAAATGAAGTAGGTTTGAAGCTAGAATATTTTTCTAAGGTCCAAGATGACCAAACGGGGCTGGCAAGATGGCTCAGCAGTTAAAGGCACTGGCTTGCAAAGCCTGATGACCTCGATTCAACTCCCCAGTACCCACGTAAACCAGTGGAGCACATCTGGGGTTCATGTGCACTGGCAAGAAGCCCTGACATGCCCACTCTCTCCCTCCCCCGCCTTCCCTTTCTATTTGCAAACACATAAATAAATAAAAGCATTTTTTTTTTAATTTAGAAAGATTACCAAACAGCTAATGGCAATTGTTTAACACATGCTTCAATTTGTTTAGCCCTGGCCCAGGAGGAGCCGAGGAAGATGCAGAAATGGGTTTCTTGCAACCTAGGCCATGATTTCTGAAGAAACTCTGTGTGAGAATGCAAGTGTGTGCGTGTGTATGTATGCGCGTGCATGTGTGGAAGATACCAGTATGTGTATCATAGAATGTTATAAAATGCCAATGGACATTTCTTTAGTCAACCATTTTACTGTACACCAAAAGTCATTGAGAAACCACAGTTCCACATAGTTTCTCCAGCGCAATACCTAACCTGAAAGAATTTGTCATTGTTTATTTCTTTAAATTATCTTTTCTTTTCTTATGTGTGGTTTTTAAAAGTAGGGTCTTGCTCTAGCCCAGGCTGACCTGGAATTCACTATGTAGTCTCAGGGTGGCCTCGAACTCATGGCGATCCTTCTACCTCAGCCTCCCCAGTGCTGGGATTAAAGGTGTGCGCCACCACGCCCAGCTAAGTTTGCTTTTCTTTGTTATTGCGGTACTGTGGATCAAACCCACACTTCATACATACCAGGCGAGCACTCTCCATTGAGGTACACCGCTGGCCTTGAGCTTTCTGGATGAATAAACTCAGAAGAGAACGGTGCAATTACACCTTGTACTTTCAGGATACAAACAACTGCGTGGTCTACTTCAAAGGGAAGCTGCTATGCAAACCCAAGGACTTTGCTTTGATTAATGTGGGTTATATGTTTTTTGAGGGTTTTTTATTTTGGTTTTTTTTTTTTGTGGTACTAGGGACTGAACCTAGGAGTTCACACATGTGAGGCAAGTGATATACCACTAAGCTATCTCCCAGCCCTCGATTAATGTTGGCAATATTAACATTGTGGGTTTAGGTTCAGGGTTTTTTTTTTTTTTTTTTTTTTTTTTTTCGTTTTGTTTTTCGAGCTAGGGTTTCACTGTAACACAGGCTGACCTGCAATTCACTATGTAGTCTCAGGGTGGCCTCGAACTCACGGCAATGCTCCTACTTCTGCCTCCCGAGTGCTGGGATTAAAGGCATGTGCCACCTCACCCAATTTAAGTTCAGGTTTTTAAAAAATTAGAACTGTCTAGTTTTGGTACTTCAGTCTAAATTTAAAGAATATTACTCAGTAAGAATCAAGCACATTGTTCCATGTTTCATTCTGGGGCAAGTCCATCATCTCCCTCTCCTTTTACATAAGTACCTATAATTATTTTTTTATTTTTATTATTTTATTTTATTTTTTGGTTTTTCAAGGTAGGGTCTCATTCTAGCCCAGGCTAACCTGGAATTCACTATGTAATCTCAGGGTGGCCTCGAGCTCACAGTGATCCCCCATCTCTGCCTCTCGAGTGCTGGGATTAAAGGTGTGCACCACCACGCCCAGCCTGGCTCTATTTTTTATTTTTAAAATTGCAGTTTGTGTATGTGTTTGCATGGTCTGTGTGTGTGTGTGTGGAGGTCAAAGGACGACTTTCAGGTGGGTCTTCCTCATTTTAAGGCACAGCTTCCTTCCCTGGATTCATGGCTTCCGCTTTTTTCCTGGGGATAGAACTGGGGCACACCAGCTTTCTCCAGTGAGCCATCCCGCCTGGCCCAATACATGCCAACTTCTAAATCACCTGTGTCAGAACAGTTCACACTGGGAGGGCAGCCAGAACAGAGCCTGACTGTCCTAAGCCACATCTACGTTCTCGTGAACTTGGCAGGGCTTCAGAGAGAGGAGCCATTTCAGAGTCCGATCGCTGAAGGTCACCTGGACTTTGAGCCTCATCTGCAGCTGTCCCAGTGTTAAAGCGGACACGCACTGGGAGGTACTGGGCTCTACCGGCCAGGTGTACAGTATCTGCCTTGTCCATCGACACAAGTGCAGATGAGGGAAACAAAACCAAGCCTGGCAGGGAGACGGGCGCGGCCTCCCGAGCGCCGCTGGGGAAACGGCTCCCTTGTCAGCGGAGGCCTTCTCTGTGCCTCCTGGGAATAAGTGAAGAATGCAGGCTATGTGTGGGTTGGGGGATAAGAGAGAAAAGACCCACAGAACCCCAGGCCAAACCCCAGGAGTGATCACACGGCTTTGGGTTTGCTGGCAGCTGTGAGAGTGTGACCTCAAAAGCGCAGCACTCTTGAGGCTGAGGTAGGAGGATGACAAGTCCAAGGCCAGTCTGGGCTGCATAGGAAGCCCTTATCTCTTCAATGGTAAATAAAATAAAGTAGAAAAAACATTAACTGAATAAGAATGAGTGAGTGAATAAAAATGACCTTAAACCGAGTCCATGTGATAATGGCATTTTCTGAAGTTTAAAGATATAGAGACTTTTCTAGAAAGCATTCTTTGCTTCCCAGCTTTATTTATTTATTTTTTTGTTTGTTTGATTTTGAGACAAGAGTCTCACTATGTGGCCCAGACTGGAATTATAGGTGTGTACCACCACACCCAGCTCTACAAAGCCTTACACAGCTACACCCAAGAGGAATACAGAAAATGACAAATTATGAGCTGTCATTTTATATCCCTGGCATACTGTCTCAGAAGACATCAGGGGAGATGATGTTGCATAATTAATGTGGCCCAAAGGTTGTCTGGCCTGCTAGTGAGGATCTCCGAGGCACCCGCAGTTCAAGCTCCACCAAGTCAAGTCTCCACAGAACTGCAGTGCGGCCTCTCCTTACTCCTGAGCAAGGCTTTATTATAGCTTTTGCAAGGCAATTATTTGGCCTTTGGAATATATCTTGTTTCCTCCAATAATATTCATCATTAGGGCCATAATTTGGAGCCTGCAGTTTCTGACATGGTGCCAGGATATATAAAACCCTTAAGGAGCCGGGCGTGGTGGCGCATGCCTTTAATCCCAGCACTCGGGAGGCAGAGGTAGGAGGATCGCCATAAGTTCAAGGCCACCCCTGAGACTACATTGTGAATTCCAGGTCAGCCTGAGCCAGAGTGAGACCCTGCCTCGGAAAAAAAAAAAAAAAAACCTTAAGAAATGTGTGTTCAGAGTTGGAGACAGAAAGATTAGGAGCTGAGTCATCCTCAGATACATATCAAGTTCAAGGCCAGCCTGGGCAACCTGAGACCTTGTTTAAAAAAAAAGAAAAGAAAAGAGAAAAAGAAGGAAGAGAAGAAAGGAAAGAAGAAAAAGAAGGGAAGGAAGGAAGAAAAAAAAGAAAGAAACATGTGTTCAAAGATTTGAAGAGAATCTAAACCATAGAGATATTTCGGCTTCTGAGATAATCACTGACGTTCCTCCCACTTTCTCTTCATGATGAGTGGGAGGGGGCAGACCTCAGGCATGGCGGTGCACACCTACCGTCTCAGCATTCTTGAGGTCAGCCTGGACTACATAGCAAGATCTAATCCAAATAAATAAATTAAAAAGTAAATAAGGAAACAAAGACTGAGTAAGTGCGTGAATAAATGCCTGGTGGCAAAAGAACTCGCCATGTAGAAAAGAATACACTCAGAAATCTTAACCTGGGCTAGGGTAAGACCCTGCCTCAAAAAAAGAGGGGGGGGCTGGAGAGATGGCTTAGCAGTTAGGGTGCATACCTGTGAAGCCTAAGGACCCAGATTTGATTCTCCAGGTCTCACGTAAGCCAGATGCACATGGTGGCACATGCATATGGAGTTCCCTTGCAGTGGCTAGAGGCCCTGGTGTGCCCATTCTCTCTCTCTCTCTTGCTCTTTCTCCCTCTAATAAATCTAATAATCTCTTTATAGTGTCTCTAATAAGTAAATAAATAAAAATAAAATCTTTAAAAAAAAAAGTCTTCTTTAAAAAAAATAATTAACCTGGCAGGTAGCAAGCACTTGCTGTGGTCCTAGCGAGTCAGCAGACTGACATGGCGGATGCCTCTAGCCACATGCTTGAGACTAGTCTTCAGCAAGATAATAAAACCCAGACTCAAAGAGAAAAAAGAGTTCTGCCAAAGTGGCTGAGAAACTTTAGAACCACTGCCAAATTGATCCAACAATCAACCAAGCTTCTGTACAGCCACAACCACACTGCCTAAAGATCTCTCCACAAAGCCGGGCGTGGTGGCGTACGCCTTTAATCCCAGCACTCCGGAGGCAGAGGTAGGAGGCTCGCTGTGAGTTCAAGGCCACCCTGAGACTACAGAGTGAATTTCAGGTCAGCCTGAGCTAGAGTGAGACCCTACCTCATAAAACCAAAAAAAAAAAAAAAGAAAGAAAGATCTCTCCACAGCATGTCACTATTACTGGGCCGAACAACAGAACAATAATTAGCATCGAAAAATACTTTGTAGAACCCCCAGTTCTAGGGAAAGAATGAATACACACTTCTGGTGCCATCATTTCAGTTTAACCCACATGAGGGTTGTGATGCTTGCACAACCAGGCCAGTGGCACTTCTAACATATCAGGCAGGAACCCATGAGCCCAAACCTGAACCTGAACCCCAGTTTCACTGTTCGCACCTCCTCCTCCCTTTAACACTTTCAATGAATCACTACTCGCTCGCTTTCTTTCTTTCTTTCTTTCTTTCTTTCTTTCTTTCTTTCTTTCTTTCTTTCTTTCTTTCTTTCTTTCTTTAGTTCAGGCTGACCTGGAATTCACTATGTGGTCTCAGGGTGGCCTCGAACTCATGGCGATCCTCCTACCTCTGCCTCCCAAGTGCTGGGATTAAAGGTGTGCACCACCACACCTGCTGCTCTTTTCTTTTAACCCATCTGTGACACAGGTGAGATCAGCTGACCTCTGATTGCACAGGTGGCTGTCGCGAGAGACCTGGCACGCTGGGACTTCTCTGTCGCCACCCACCCGCGCTACCCTGATGGGTGGGCTCAGAACTGGCGCCGGCCCGCTGCTTACCCGCTGCTGCCTCATCCAGCCCAGGCAGTCGCCCGTGAGGCGCTTGGTGAACTCGTCCCACCCGGAGCCGCTCTGGCACGTGTAGCCGCCGCCGCCCTTGGAACTGGCTCTCCGGACGCGAGGGACGCTGATGGCTTTATACAGGGCTCGCATTTGCTCCTGCAGCTGGAGCAGTCTAAACGGACAGGAAAACAGTGAGAAACCGGTGAAAACACGTATCAGACCCTTTTCTGGGCCTCCTTTGGGTCAGGCCACATGTATTTTTTTGTGGGGGGGGGATTATTTTTTTTCTTCACTCCATGACTTGCACCTTATAAAACATTAAATGCTACGAAGATGTTCAAAGCCCAAAACATCATGAAAATGTCTCAACCTTTACCTAATTTTACCTTTGTTTTTTTTGTGAGTTTCATCCTAGGGACAGCTTGGCAATGCCCTTCCAAGTCCAAGAGCACCCCTTTTGTATTCTTTAAAATAACATTTAATATTAACTCATAGAAAGTCAGACACCAGAGTCAGAGAGATGGCTCAGCGCTTAAAGAGTTTGCCCGCAAAACGACCGGAGTTTGATTCCCCAGCACCCACGTAAAGCCAGATGCACAAAGCGACTCATGAGTCTGGAGTTCATTTGCAGTGGCTGGAGGCCCTGACATGCCTATTCTCTCTCTCTCTCTCTGCTGGGTGTGGTGGCTCATGCCTTTAATCCCAGCCTTTGGGAAGCCTAGGTAGGAGGATAGTCATGAGTCCGAGGCCAGCCTGAGACTGCATAGTCAATTTCAGGTCAGCCTGGGCTAGAGTGAGACCCTACCCTCCCACCCCCCCAAAAAAGAAAAAGAAAATAAAGAAAGTCAGACCTGTTCCAGAGACCTCTACTACACTGCTGCCTAAGTGGAGGGCAGGTAATGACTCAGAATCCATTCAGCTCCTCAAAGAAAGAGCCAGGGTTTTTGTGGTCCCGGGGATTAAACCAGGGCTGACTGGATGCTAAGCAAGTGTTCTACAACTGAGCTACATTCCCTGCCCTTTTAAAGTAGTTTTTTATGGGGCTGCAGAGATTGCTCAGTGGTTAAGGCACTTGACTGCAAAGCCTAAAGACCCAGGTTCGATTCTGCAGTACCCACATAAACGTAGGCGCACAAAGTGGCCCATGCACCTGGAGTTTGTTTGCAGGGTCTGAAGGCCCCAGTGCACCCATTCTCTCTGTCTCCCTCCCTTTCTGTTTCTCTCTGCGTGTCTCGTTTGCAAATAAATTAATTAATTAAAAAATTTTTTAACAGGGCCTGCTACTGAAAACAAAACTCCAGAAGCAGCGGGCCTTATGTGGGTACCAGAGAATCAAACCTGGCTGGCAGGCTTTGTAAACAAGCGCCTTCAACTGCTGAGCCACCTCCCCAGCCCCAAGAACTACTTTGTGAATGGTCACTTTCTTGGGTAGGTCCATTTAATTCTTCTCAGAGCAGCAGCTTTGAGATCCCATGAAAGACGAAAGCAGTGGTTTTGATCTAGAAGTGTGTACAAAGTCCCAAGTAAGGCAGGTCTTCCTGGGACGCCCATGTGCCTTCTGCAGGAGAGGCCCTGGTCACAGAGCTGAGAGCAGCCGGATGTGAGCCATTCTCCTTCTCAGGGGCCGCCTAAGCCTTGCTCTGAGGGGAGCACCTTTTCTGATAAGCTTCACACCTAAGCCTTGCTCCCAGGGGAGTACCTTTTCTGATAAGCTTCACACCTAAGCCTTGCTCCGAGGGGAGTACCTTTCCTGATAAGCTTCACACCTAAGCCTTGCTCTCAGGGGAGTACCTTTTCTGATAAGCTTCACACCTAAGCCTTGCTCCCAGGGGAGTACCTTTTCTGATAAGCTTCACACCTAAGCCTTGCTCCCAGGGGAGTACCTTTTCTGGTAAGCTTCACACCTAAGCCTTGCTCCCAGGGGAGTACCTTTTCTGGTAAGCTTCACACCTAAGCCTTGCTCCCAGGGGAGTACCTTTTCTGGTAAGCTTCACACCTAAGCCTTGCTCTCAGGGGAGTACCTTTTCTGGTAAGCGTCACACCTAAGCCTTGCTCTCAGGGGAGTACCTTTTCTGATAAGCTTCGCACTAAGCCTTGCTCTCAGGGGAGTACCTTTTCTGATAAGCTTCGCACTAAGCCTTGCTCTCAG
Source organism: Dipus sagitta (assembly GCA_036346955.1). Taxonomy (NCBI): domain Eukaryota; kingdom Metazoa; phylum Chordata; class Mammalia; order Rodentia; family Dipodidae; genus Dipus; species Dipus sagitta. The sequence goes on from CM070786.1 coordinate 64,002,487, forward strand.
GGGAGTACCTTTTCTGATAAGCTTCGCACTAAGCCTTGCTCTCAGGGGAGTACCTTTTCTGATAAGCTTCACACCTAAGCCTTGCTCCGAGGGGAGTACCTTTTCTGATAAGCTTCACACCTAAGCCTTGCTCCGAGGGGAGTACCTTTTCTGGTAAGCTTCACACCTAAGCCTTGCTCCGAGGGGAGTACCTTTTCTGGTAAGCTTCACACCTAAGCCTTGCTCCCAGGGGAGTACCTTTTCTGATAAGCTTCACACCTAAGCCTTGCTCCCAGGGGAGTACCTTTTCTGGTAAGCTTCGCACGGCTGGCCCATCTGCCGCATCTCCCGGATCAAGCTATCTGTGATTTCCATCTGGTCATTGGCCTGTGCAAAACACTCATCCAGTTCTCTGCTCCTAGCCAGCTGGATTCCATCTCCATATTTCAGTTCCTACAAGAAAAAAAATCCACATGAAGGAAAACATGTAAGACCACAATAAAAAGCTTCATGGGTGTTAATGAAAGCAAACTTTCTATACTAAATGCAGTAAATATCGAAAGTACCTCCCCCATCAAGCTGCAAAAGATTCAGGTGGGGTGATACACCTGTTATCCCAGTCTCCAGAAGGCTGAGTCAGGGGGATCCCAAGTTCAAGGGCAGCATGGGCTATGTAACTAGGAGCTCTCTCACAAAACCAAAACATTTTTAACTGAAAATGATCGTATTAATTTGCAATAAGGAATAGTGGGGGATTCATAAATCAAAATTTGTGGGCTGGGGCTAGAGAGATTGCTCAGTGGTTAAAGTGCTTGCTTTAAAAGCCTGGCAATCTGGGTTTGATTCCTTAGTACCCACATAAAACCTGATGCAAAGTGGCACATGCATGTGGAGTTCATTTGCAGTGGCAAAAGGCCCTGGCTGCACAGCCAGACTGGCCTTGAACTGGTAATTCTCCTGCCTCTCTTGTCCAAGTGTTGGACAGGATTACAGTCATGCATCACCATACCCAGCTAAAGGTATATTTTTAAAGTGGACAAAAATGTACAAGAATGGGAAACCAACACAATACCTACAATAAGAAATTAGAACATTACAATAGTCTTTGAATAGAAAAACCCATACACTCTTCAGGTTAAATGTTTGTGACAGACGCATACGCCACTTGTGCGTGTGACGTGATGTGGGTACTGGGGAACGAAATCCAGGCTGTGAGGCTTTGCAGCTTCAAGCGCTGAGCCGTTTCTCCAGCCCAAGCTCTTTTCCTTACAGTTTCCCCAGCCTGCGACATTGTTACTAGCACCGGAAAATGGACTTCGATAATATCCCTCTCTAGTCTGGCCTGACGAAAACCATCTGGAAACACTAAGTATGCGAAGGAGACCCCAGAAGTGCAGGTGTGTGCAGTGTGCAGGTCAGCAGCAGGGGAGGGGGAGAACAGGGAGCTTACAGGCTGCACGATGAGCTCTGCCCGCATCAGACAGTCCGAGCAGTTCTGCAGCAGCTCCTGGATGGTGTTCTGGTTCTGGTGCCTGGACATGGTGCCAGTTTGACTGAGGAGACAAAAAAACGGGCGTGAAGTCACTTGCACCAATCGTAAAACCAAAAATGTTGCAAAGGTACCACGAAAACCCTCTAGCAAGATTCTCTACCCAGATTCCCCAGCTGTTCACAATTTGAAGTTTGCTTTATCCCTCTCCCCATAGACTTGCGTTTGTTATCTTCTAGAACATTTGGCAGTGACCATGTCCTTTGAAACCAAAATATTCCAGTATATATTGCCTTTTAAAAACTTATTTATAAGTGCCGGGTGTGGTGGCGCACGCCTTTAATCCCAGCATTCGGGAGGCACAGGTAAGAGAATCGCCGTGAGTTTGAGGCCACTCTGAGACTACAGAGTGAATTCCAGGTCAGCCTGGACTAGAGTGAAACCCTACCTTGAAAAAACAAAAATAAAAATAAATAAATAAATAAATCAAAATAAATAAAACTTATTTATGGGCTGGAGAGATGGCTTAGTGGTCAGGGCATTTGCCTGCAAAGCCAAAGGACCCAGGTTCAATTCCCCAGGACCCATGTAAGCCAGCTGCACAAGGTAGCACACATGTCTGGAGTTCATTTGCAGTGGCTGATAGCCCTGGTGCACCCATTCTCTCTCTATTTCCCTCTTTCTCTCTCTCTCTCAAACATAAAATAAATTTTAAAAATAAACAATTTATTTAGCCAGGTGTGGTGGCACATGCCTTTAATCCCAGGACTCAGGAGGCAGAGCTAGGAGGATTGTCATGACTTTGAGGCCAACTTGAGACTACATAGTGAATTACAGGTCAGCCTGGACTAGAGGGACACCCTACGTCAAAAAAAAAAAAAAAAAAGAAAAGAAAAGAAAAGAAAAGAAAAGAAAGAAAGAAAGAAAAAGAAAAGCAAAAATGATTTATTTATGAGCAGAGGGAAAGGGAAAAAAAATAATAAATGAATGGGATGGGTTGTTCACCAGGGTTGCAACTGAATTCTAGATGCATGTGCTGCTTTGTGCATCTGTCTTTACATGGTTACTGGAAAATCAAACCTAGGTCAGCAGGCTGTGCAAGCAAGCGCCTTGAACTGTGAGGCCATTTCCCCAACCCTCAGTATATATCTCTTAAGAATAAGGTATCCACTTATGTAACCATACTGTAATGATCAAAATCAGGGAATTTAAGATGACTATAATATTATTTTATAATCTAGACAACGTTTTCAAATTTCACCAGTTAACCCAGAAATGATTTTTCCTCTGGTCCAGGATTCGGTCCAGGAACACCCTTTTGAGTTGTAAAACACATTACTAGCAATGATCTGGTGCTCTGTGAGCAGGAATGCCATCCTCTCGCTACAACCTTAATGTCAATTCCCAACACACAAGTCCTTCCATAAGACCTCATGGTGTCGGACTCAGATGTCACTAGTAAATGAGGCCACAGGAAAAAAGAGGAGAAAGAAGGAAAGCAAATTCTATTCAAGTTTGTTGTTGTTGTTTTGAGATAGGGTCTCGCTCTAGCCCAGGCTGACTTGGAATTCACTCTGTAGTCTCAGGGTGGCTTCGAACTCATGGTGATCCTCCTACTTCTGCCCAAGTGCTGGGATTAAAGGCGTGCGCCACCACGCCTGGCAATGAAAGGTTTTTTTTTTTTTGTTTTTTGAGACAGTATCATTTATCCCAGGCTGACCTCGCACTTGCTATACAGCTGAGGATGACCTTGAACTTCTGATCCTCCTGCCTCCACCTCCCAGTTGCTGGAATCACAAGCATGTACCACCATGCCCAGTTTCACGAGGATCAAACCCAGGGCTTCGTGTGCATACTCCACAAGCATTCTACCAACTACATCCCCAGCCCTACACGTATATGTTCCACGATCAAATTAAAACCCAGTCATGACAAAGTAATCATAGTGCGAAGAAAATGATGGAAATTTAAGTATCTTCAATGCAAAAGCAAGTCCCTTCTTTTGAGGTAGCCTTTGATTAAATATTTCTCTCCATCTTGAGGCTCATTCGATGTACATTCCACATGAGGCACTTTTTTGGAAGATTTGTAAGAAACCTTAAAACAGCTATGGTGGGCTGGAGAGCTGCTCAGTGGTTAAAGACATTTGTTTGCAATTCCCCAATACCCACATAAAGCCAGATGCACAAAGTGGTGCAGTAGCAAGAAGCCCTGGCACACCCCATCTTTCTCTCTTCAAATAAATAAATAAATAAATAAATAACAACTATAAGCCAGGTGTGGTGGCGCACACCTTTAATCCTAGCACTCGGGAGGCAGAGGTAGGAGGATCACCATGAGTTCGAGGACACCCTGAGACTCCATAGTGAATTCCAGGTCAGCCTGGGACAGAGTGAGACCCTACCTCGAAAAACCAAAAAAAAAAAAAAAAAATAAAGAAAGAAAGAAAAGGAAAACTATAGTGTTAAAGAAGAAAGTCGCTAAAGCAAGAGCGCAAAAGATTTGGACGTCTCCTGACATGAGTGCGTCTGAAAGAGCCGAATGGATAAGAAACGGCTCTGCTTTTCAATTTCCTAACAGAGTAGCTCAAATCAAGGCTTGACCGGCGTAAGAAGTCCACGACTGTGCTGTGCGACGCTGACCCCTCACGGGGCTTCAGAGACAGCTGCTCCTTCGGCCAGCCCCAGCTTGTACCTGTTTCTATCTTTGGTTTTCAACTTTGTATTGGACACCTCCATACACCATGTATCCTGATTATAACTTCCTCCCACCACCCTTTTTTGTCTCACCTCTTATATCCCCCTCCTCCTTCCCAACTAGTCCCTATTCTATTTTGATATCATCATCATTAAAAAAAAAAAAAAACAGGGTTCAGGGTCCAGGGTTCATCTCATCCTAGCCCAGGCTGACCTGGTATTCATTCTGCAGCTCAGGCTGGCTTCAAGCTCATGGCAATTCTCCCACTTCAGCCTCCCAAATGCTGGAATTGAAGGTGTGCACCATCACACGCAGCATCATCTTTCCTCCTCCATGATGGATTGTAACCTCTATCTATAAGCCAAAATAAACCCTCCATTAACTGAATAAATAAATCCCAGCGCTCGGGAGGCAGAGTAGGAAGATCGCTGTGAGTCCCAGTCCAGCCTGATCTATAGTGAGATCTGAGACCCTACCTTGAAAAAACAACAACAAAAAAGAATAATTTTTTTTTTTAAGAGAGGAGTTGGACTGGGGTGTAACTCAATGGTGGAATACTTGTCTAGCATGTGCAAAGCCTTGGGTTTTATTCCCAGCACTGAAAAGTTTTTTTTTTTTTAAGAGGTTTGAAAAACAATGACTTATTATGCACAGCCAGGTAGGCTCACAAGAATGTGGGAACTTCTCTCACAGTGCCTGACCATGCATCACCACCACAGGAGAGCACTTTCTTTCTTTCCTCTGCTCCCCATGTGGGGTCCCTCCCTGCAAGCAAGGCTCCCCAACATGCCAGCACTAGCTGAATGTGGGTGAGGAGCCCAGCCCTCCCTGGGAACCTCTTCCCAAATGACGACACCGGCTCCTCTAGGCAAGCCCAGGCCTGGGCTTCCACCCACCAAGCCCTGGCAGCCCCTCCTCCCCCACACTCCCGCACGGCGCATGCTCAGGAAACCTGGCACGCTGCCCACGAGCATCTGTTGTCCTAACTTGTACAGAATTCCAACTACCTGAGAACACTCTCCAAAATGTACCTGTTGGAAAACAGGAAGGGCATTCAAGAAACAATGGGGATACTTAAGAAACACAGAAACGTCGCTTAGAACCATAGGATGACGAAGAAATCAGTAAGGTCACTCGGGAGGCGGAGGGCTTGAGCCCAGCAGTGAAGACACGTTAGGGCAGCGTAGTGACTAATATCTCATGTACATAAAGAGGAAGGGAGGGAGAGAGAGAGGGAAAGGGGAAGGAGAAAAGGAAGAGTAGGTCAGCTTTGTGTAACTCTAGTTGGTTTCTTTATTTTTTCCTTTTCTGTACTTTTTTTTTTTTTCCGAGGTAGGGTCTCACTCTAGCCCAGGCTGACCTGGAATTCACTATGGAGTCTCAGGGTGGCCTCGAACTCATGGCGATCCTCCTACCTCTGCCTCCCCAGTGCTGGGATTAAAGGACCCTCCTGCATAGCCTGCTGCACCAGGCTGGCTGCCTTTATTGGCCAGATAGACTGGAGAGACGCCCCAAGGTTAAAGGCATCTGCTTGAAAGGTGATGGAGGAAGCTTTCTTCTGAAACATTTGGAAATTCTGTTCAGCAAGCTGCCCAGAGGGTTATTGCCACAAAGAATGCCAGGCCCAAGCACGTAAATGAAAGGGGTTATCTCTCCGCACAATGGAAAGCCAGACTTTCTTCAAGGATTTAACAAGGTGTGCCCCATAAAAACGATCATAAACTGAGCTATAAGACCAAGGTAGCTAGGGGAAGCTAGATACTGAGTGTACGAGAACTTTGTACCTTTCCAGCAGCTTTTCTGTAAGTATTGAACTATTCCACAGTGAAAATGCATTAAAGCGGTGCATGTCGCTCCGCGGGACAGCCTGTGCTTCATATGAGCAAGGCCCTGGGTTCAATCCCCAGCACCTACACACGCCGCCGCCGCACTTACACACAGAGGCGGGGAAGTCAAACTCTGGAGTAAATAAATGTATCCAAAATGCCATGTAAGTTCTAAGCCAATTCATGAAACTCACTGGACAATAAAACATAAAGCAGGAACGTCTTACCCCACTACTGCTACTACTGAATTTTTTTAGTTATTATTTCTTCCTGGTTTTAGAAAATACTACTACTGTGGGGACAAGAAAACACTTTATACTTTCCCCTTGCCCACACATATTAATACTAACATTAAAAACAAACAAACAAAACAAAACAGAAGCCAGAGATGCAGCTCAGTCGGTACAGTACTTCCTAGAACACATAAAGCCTGGCTTCCCTCCCCAGCACTGCATAACCAGACATGGTGACACACGCCTGTGAACCATCACTTGGGAGATGGAAACAGGAGGATCAGAACTTGAAGGTGGTTTTCAGTCAGAAAGTAAATTCTACACCAGCCTGGGCTAATGAGATTGTCTCAAAAAAGGGGGGGCGGAAGTAACCCTATGTGCTGTTAATAATACTAAACTAGGGCTGGAGAGATGGCTTAGCAGTTAAGGCATTTGCCTGCAAAGCCAAAGGAACCAGGTTCAATTCCCCAGGACCCACGTAAGCCAGATGCACATGGTGGCGCATGTATCTGGAGTTCATTTGCAGTGGCTGGAGGCCCTGGTGTACCCATTCTTCCTCTCTCTCCCTCTCTCCCTCTTTCTCTCTGCCAAATAAATAAATATTAAAATAATAAAAATAACAATAATAAATTAATTCTTCATGCTTTACTAAAGAACTTGCAAATGTTCACCACCACGTGCCCACGACAAGACCATTCCTTACAAGTTTCACTCTGCATTTTAGCAAATAAATGAGCACCCAGATGGGGAAGATGAAGGCACAGAAATCAAATTTCTTTAGGATTCAAGAAGTGAAAAGCTGGCGTGTTGAAAAAATCGAAATGAAGAGTCTCTGGGGGCCTGGAAAGATGGCTCAGTGTGGTTAAAGCGCTGGCTTGCAAAGCCTGATGGCCGGGGTTCAGTTCCCAAGCCACTCACGTGAGCTGCACCCCAGAAGGGTGGCGCAAGCACCTGGTGTTCATCTGCAACGGCAAGAGGCCCTGGTTACGGCCTGGTGCACGTGCACACACACTCACAAATAAAGTAAAACATTTTTTAATTTTTGGCAGGCATGTTGTCTGTACTACTTCACTTTACACACGAGCTCCCTTACTCAGGGGAGATGTTCCGAGAGCCACACCCCCTGCTAGGTGACGGAAACCTTGCAGAGTATTCAAATATATGTTTTTGTTGTTTGAGTCAGATCTCACTCTGTAAACCAGGCTGGCTTTGAACGCTAAGTAATCCTCTTGCCTCATTGACGTTCTGGAATTAGAGGTGTAGCCATCAAGATTTTTTTTTTTAATTTTTATTTATTTCTTTGAAAGCGACAGAGAGAAGGAGGCAGAGAGAGAGAATGAGAGAGAGAGAGAGAGAGAGAATGGGCGCACCAGGGCCTCCAGCCACTGCAAACGAACTCCAGACGTGTGCGCCCCCCTGTGCATCTGGCTAACGTGGGTCCTGGGGAATCGAGCCTCGAACCAGGGGTCCTTAGGCTTCACAGGCAAGCGCTTAACCGCTAAGCCATCTCTCCAGCCCCAAGATTTTTTTTTTTAATACTAAAAATCTGTTCTCATAGAATAGGAATTTTTTCCTATTCATACATACCTATGACAATGTGTAATACATAAATTAGGCACAGTAAGGGATCATCAATGGTAATATGATAACTGTAACAATATATTTGACAAAAACATTTGAAATTTCTAACTTGTTTATTTCTGGAATTTTGGGGGATTTGTGTTTATTTTTTGTGTGTTTGATTTTTGAAATAGGGTCTCAATATGTAGCCCAGGCTGGCATCAAGCGGGCATCTTGCCTTAGTCTCTCAGTCACTGGGACTACAGAATATACCACATCCACATTAATTGCAAGAAGGAGGCTGAGACAGGGACTCACTCTGCAGCCCAGGCTAGCCTGAAACTCATTATGTAGCGCATATCTCTTGACCTCTAACTCGTGGCAATTCTCCTGCCTCAGACTCCTGTGTACTGAGATTACAGGTGTGAGCCACCATACCTGGCATGTGTCCATGTAATATTTTTGGACAGCACATGACCATGGGTAACTGAAACAAGAAAAAGGAAAAAAAAAAACATGGATGTGGGGGGACTGGTCCTTAAAGGAGCCTACTTATCTTGTCTTCATCCAGAAAACCCTACTTCAGCCTGACTTATAGCCAAGAAGCCTTTGGAAACTGTGAGGCGAGAAAGCAAAAAAAGGGGTGCACCTGTAGACTGGCTCCATGCACCTCAAAAGACAGGCTGGTCCCAACTGAGGTGAGTGATGGGAGGAAGAATCCACCTTGACGTCTCACACACACCGTATTTCACACAGAACTGGCTGCACTCAAGTCAGGCCAGAGGATTGCGATCCTGGGTCAGTCCGAACCTGCCAGTGCTGGGCAGACCCGCAGCGTGCCAGTCACACAGCTTCTCTCCTCCCTCCTCTCTCCCTCTTCCAGCCCTCCTGGCCATGGGAACTGAGCCTAGGTCCTCCAGCAAGCCAGACAAACGCTCTACTACTAGGCTTCATCCTCAACCTGACTTTGAGCTCACTTCTGTAGCCCACGCTGACCATGAACTTGCAGTCTTCCTGTCTCAGCCCTCCTGAGTAGCCAGGATTACAGGTCTGCACTTTTATTTTTAATTTTTATTTATTTATTTGACAGAGAAAGAGGAGCAGAGAGAGAATGGGCACACCAGGGCCTCCAGCCATGGCAAACAAACTCCAGATGCATGCGCCCTCTTGTGCATCTGGCTAACGTGGGTCCTGGGGAATCGAACTTGGGTCCTTTGGCTTTGCAGGCAAATGCCTTATCCACTAAGCCATCCCTCCAGCCCAGGTCTGCACTTTTAAAGCTGTATGTACTTTGACAGCTTGTAGGTCAGATCAGATTCTTATTAAGCTCATAATTTCAGAGATCTCAGTCTCAAAAAATTTCTGAATTTTAGTTTCCTTATCCATTTGGCTAGATCATAGAAGACTGTTTAAATATTTTATTTATTTATTCATTTATTTGAGAGAGAAAGAGGCAGAGAGGGTGAGAGAGAGGATGAATGGGTGCACCAGGGCCTCCAGCCACTGCAAACGAACTCCAGAGGCATGCGCCACTTTGTGCATCTGGCTTTACTGGGGAATCGAACCTGGGTCCTTAGGCTTCGCAGGAAAGCACCTTAACCACTAAGCCACCTCTCCAGCCCCTTATAAGACTTTTTTAGCTCACTCATCCTGTAACTATTTTACGAAGATGCCAAAGACGGTGCTACCGGAGATAATACACAGTCTCTGTTCTGATTAACACTAACTCTGTTTCTTCTTTGAGTAAGACATGATTTTTCAATTAAAAAAAATACTATTTAACAAATGTATGTGTTTTAGAAATTCCTAGCTTCACAAAATTTTAGTCCTGCTACACAGGGGTAGAAAGGTGGAAAGCTTATAACATGTTAAGAACTGAATAAGCACCTAGGGTTCTTTTATCTTCCATGTCACTAAAATGTAATTTATTTCAGTGACATGGAAGAGAAAAGCCATCATATCACATGCTTTGTTGGGAGGGGGGAAAATAAACTCATATGGATCAAGTCGAAAGACTACTGACTTCTAAACTCAAACTACAAGGTATTCTTGGAAAAGAAAACATTCACCCTTAGACATTTTTAACTCTTCTGAAATTGTTTTATCTTGAAACTCACAAAGACAAGTGACTCATGCACCTAGAACCTGTCTGCACAAACGTTTTTTTTTTATTCATTCTCAAACTTGTTTAAACAAGAAGTGGTTCCAAGCTTTTGTATAAAGATCCCTTCATCACTGGCTAAAAGGAAACTGCGTTCTGGATTTTAATCCAAACACGGGTCACATGAACATGCGAACAAGGGAGAGCCGACTTTTACCTTACAATGTTCAGACACATTCTTTAAAAAAAAATCCCAGCCGGGTGTGGTGGCGCACGCCTTTAATTCCAGCACATAGGAGGCAGATGTAGGAGGATTGCTGCGAGTTCAAGGACACCCTGAGACTACATAGTGAGTTCCAGGTCAGCCTGGGCTAGAGGGAGACCCTACCTCGAAAAAAAAAAGTCCCCAAATTAGCTGTCTTATGGCATTGACTGTACATTTGTCAGAATGTTATCACAAGCAAATATCTTGAAGGGCACGCACTACTTATTATAAGACAAAAACAGTCAGCCTCTTTGTTGTAGAAAAATAAATTTCACTGTTTGTTGAACATCCATGTCACTTAATGGTAGTTCTTTCTGTGTGTGCACTTCCTCTTCCCCTGGACTTCCTTTCCCTCCCCCTCCCTCCCTTTCACCTCTCTCCTTCTCTCCTCTTTCTCTTTTGATCATTTATTATTCAACACAGGGCCTTATGTATACGCCTGAAATGAAGTCTTATGTCTCTCTGTGGGCAGGTTCTTCAAATAATGCCTAGAACAAAACCTCAGCTAAGTGTCTTGGAATCGTATAACGTATTAATACTGATCTTAAGGCCTAACTGTTTAGCTGTTTACAATTTCCAAAGCATCTTTCACATCTACTCTATTGTTCAAGTTTCTTTAAAGGATCTTAAGTAAAAAGAAAACACAGTTTTACTTCTTTCTTCGTGTAGGGTTGACTCACCAATACCCTAGACGTCAGGTGTCAGGGAGCGATCCTTCGGGAGTGGCAGACCCAAGGCCGCCTCCACTGTGAATCTTACTTACCTGCTCACCCCTCTGCCCCCACTCTCTACTACTTATTTACACACCTGGCTACCCCACTCCTGGAGAGTAAAGTCCCACACCTGAGTCACCCTCCCTCCCACACACACCTGACAACACAAGGTTCTATAACTGCAGATGTTTAGTGCATGTTTGCTTAGCTTAGTAAAATGCAAGAGCAACAAAGGCAAATGAATAGATGATTCGAGAACCCTGAACTCACACTAGATTTAAAAGCTCAATTTTGAGCACAGCAGTGACAGCAGCTATCCCAGCCCTGACAAATGAACCAAAAAAAAAAAAAAAAAGGCTTTTTCTCTGTAGATTTAAAAGGGCTCACCTCTCCTCTGCCCCTTCATTTTGTCCTCACACGAGGTAGTATTCCAATAAAAATTTCACCCCCTCCTGGGTGCCTCGCCATTTCTCACTGAGTGTAGGTGTCTGGTGAGTGGTGGTGGGGGGGTGATCTGCTCACTTATGATGACCTTCACAAGGACCTTGAAGTTGACAACACTAGCGTCCCTCTCAGCTCAGCCACTCTTGGCTGTAGAGCCTGTGACTTTGATCAAACTAAAGTGACATGCTTGTATGGCTTGTAAGCATCTTGACAGGAGGCGACACCCATCTCCTTGGGGAGGGAGGCTTGGTGGGGGCAGAAAGTTTCTGTAGGGTGCTGCAGGACTGACTCCTCAGACTTCTGAAGGTTCCCTTTCATGACTCTGTGTTTACCCCCGTTGATTATTTTAAGGGCAGGATGCAGAAATTTGGGCATGTAGCAAGAAGAAAAGGGAGGAATGTATGCACATGTATGAAAGCCCAGGGTGGGAACCAGTAAATGTGTACAATTTATGTCGTCATGGGAGCAGTCACAATAAGTTCATATTTTCAAAGGGAAGGAGGAGAAGAAAGAAATGGATTGGATATTAAGTGTGAGGCATTTTCAGAAGTTCTCAAGATTACCCATAAAAAAATCAACTAAAGACAATTCAATAAAAATAATTACATTTTACCACTATGGAAGAGTTATTGAAGGAATATGAAAATTCAGCAAAAGATGACTTTTTTTTTTTTTTTAGTTAAGTGAGGATGACGCGAAACTATTTGGTTTTACAAATTTAATACCAAAATAGAAATTTCTATTTTGAACTAGTTCCCAGTGCAAAAATTTATACTTATTTTATGGAATCCTGAAAAAAAAAAAGCTTATAAGTTGTCTGTGTTCATGGAAAAGCTAGCTCCTTTCCTTCTCTCTGATGACAGATCAATTAGGGTTGTTAGGTTTGCGTGTCAAAAACTGCTTTTCTAAGCCAAACCTTTCATCTGTTTCGTGTAGCTTTTCACTGAAGAGTCTTCATCTTTGTGAAATTTATAGATCTCGTGAGTGGGGTTTCAAGGGACGTGGACCTCTCCAGCCAAGGGCATTCACTGGGAGGTGTAAACTGCTGGACAGGGGCTGGCTATCCAGTGAGTAGCTCATTGTCAGGGTCTTGGGGTTAGGGACAGTATTAGCCTCTCCATCTGAACCACATTGATGGCGTCCAGCTCTCCCCAATTGGGACCAGGTGGACCAGCCCAGTCGAAGGGAAGAGAGGTGCCAGAGGCGGAGCTGCGCTCCGGGCATCAGTGCTTGGAGCCTGAAACACTCCTAGAATCTCCTAGAACCCCCTCATCTGGAAAGACTGGTTACCTGAAAGTGGAGTTGGACTCCCAAAGTCACACCCAAGCCCTCCTGTGCTCCACCCTGAGAAGTCAGCATTGAGGCATCCCAACATCAGCAGATTTTCTCTTCCCAAGACATTTCAGTCCCCTGAACAACAATGAAGTCATACTCATATTCAGAGAAAAAAATTAGCTACTGTTGGAAGCTGTCTGTCCATTAAACAGCAATCAGACAGCTTAGTACAGAATCATATTAGGTGGAGCTTTTTCTAAACAGATGGCCATATGTGTGTGTATATATATATATATATATATATATATGAAAGAAAACAGTAGTTATGAAATAAATGTTTCATAGAATACAGAGCAAAGACTGCTACGGACTTAAAGAGAAATGAAAACTCATGTTAGCTAGAAGACTTTACAAGTAGAAAAGATGAAATCTAGTGCAGAGATTTGAGCTTTTCTTGAGTCTTGCGATATTCTGGAGTCAAGGGAATAAGCTCAGCCACTTGTGAGCTGTGAGACCCTGAGCAAGCTGTAACATTTTTTAACCCCAGGCTCCCATCTATAAACTGAGCTGTTTGTCAGCTGTGAGGTTTGCAATGACACAAGGCTTGCATAATACCTTGGCATGTCACATGTGTCTGCCAGACAGCGGGATCCATGATTAACCATGGATCTGATTATTTTATTAAGTATACAACTTATCCAGGCTTAATAACCATGTCAATATTATAGGCCACATACTAAGCGAAACTGAATCTTACTTGTCATCATTTGTCCCAAAATAGCCTCTGAGTCCCTGGTCTGTGCTCTCAGACTCTCCCACCCAAGTCTCAGTTGAAGCTGTCCTTCCAGCCCAGCAGTTCCTACTTAGTTCCCATCCCCCTCCACCTCCCACACTGGGACTTTCATGACGCTCCTCCTGCAGAGGCCAGGGCCGCCTGGGGCTGACTCCCGGGGCGACGCCCCCACCTTGGCGTCCAGCTCAGGGCCGCCCGGTGGCCAGGAGCTCAGTGGCCGCCATCTTTCCCTGCTCCTGGAATGCAGGAGTTTCATGGGGCGTCAATAAATGGAAACCTGCCACCGCTCTGGGTCTGGACAAACCCCTCTCCATGGCTTTCCCAAGGTCCTTCCTGCTTTCTCCCTAATGCTCTTCCGCTTACAGTGAATGCTGAGAAGGCAGTCCTTCCTCCCTACGGGCCTCTGGGACTATTCCCACGCTCGCCTCTGCCCACACACCTGTCCCAGCTGAAGCACTGCAGCGTAAGTCAGCAGCACTTTCTTCGCAGTCTTAGCAGGCCCCACCCCAGATGGCATCTCCACTCCTCACAAAGAGGCTGAAACCACATAGACCCCTCCAGCCAGCTATTTTTCATTTAGTTTGTTGGTGCTGCTGGGAATCGAACCCAAGACTTTGACCATGCAAGACAAGGGCTCACTTTTGTATCATAGTGCCTTACTATGTGAGTTCGAGGCCAACCTGAGTTATACAGTATTTGTATTTTCGTAATACGTGCAGGCACACAGCGCACGTTCAGTAAACACCTTCATTGAATGAATGGTGTTTGAGGTCCACCGGTGAGTAAAGTCAGGCTGGGAAGGCACAGGGAGCCACCCAATTAGGCTAGGGGACCCCTCGCAGTCCCAGCTCTAAAGTTCAGTGAAAATGGTCCTGTTTTTCTCATGCTAAGAAACGGGTTTGTTTCATGTGGGTTTTGTTGCGATTGTTTGTGTTTGTGTTTTGTTTTATGGTGCTTGGAATCGAACACACTACCACTGTGCTACCGTGTTGATTTACAAATCATGAGATCTGGACAAGAATAAGCCTTCCTTAACATTGCAACCGCATGTTTCTGAAGCTTAATGACTCTGTCCTGCTTTTAAAAACCCTACTACAAAAATCCACACTTAGATTGGTGCAAGATCTAAGTGTGGGATTTGGTTACTTTGGGGATAAATCTCATTACAGATTAGTATGTTGTTTTATAGAATAGAGACTATATGGGCTGGAGAGATGGCTTAGCGGTTAAGCGCTTGCCTGTGAAGCCTAACGACCCCGGTTCGAGGCTCAATTCCCCAGGATCCACGTTAGCCAGATGCACAAGGGGGCGCACGCATCTGGAGTTCGTTTACAGAGGCTGGAAGCTCTGGCGCGCCCATTCTCTCTCTCTCTCTCTCTCTCTCTCTCTCTCTCTCTCCTTCCTTCTCTCTGTCGCTCTCAAATAAATAAATAAACAAAAAAAATTTTTAAAAATAGAGACTATGTGGAATAAGACTACAGAAATTCTGCTTTAATTGAAAAGATAATATATACAGGAAAAGTCCAAAATTTGCTTTCAAAACTATGCCTATTATATTATCAGGCATGTAATATTTACTAACAATGTTTTGAATGGGACACAAGAAGTTGTTAAGTAAGTAATTGTCAGTCCCATGCAGTCTAAAGTAAAGCATAAGGGACACGTGAGTGGTGGGGGCACTAGGGTGCGTCAATGCAAAGGAGTCTAAAACGCCTGCAGAATGAACAAGCATTAGTAGTGGAAAGAACAGAGGGGAGATACTTTAAGATCAATTTTAAAAGAAAAATAAGGACTGAGAAGCTAGGTTTAGTGGTTAAAGGCACTTGCTTGCAAAGCCTGCAGCCCCAGGTTCAATTCCCCAGTACCTATGCAGAGCCAGATATACAAAGTGGTGCATATATCATGAGTTCCTATGAAAAAGCAAGAAGCCCTGGTACATCCATACTCGCTCCTTTTTCTCTCTGCTTGCAAATAAATTTTTAAAAAAGAAAAATAAGATTGGGGCTCTCTTAATGCTCATACTGGTTTATACAGGGAAGTGCTGAATACACTTACTTCAAAAAAAAAAAAAATCACCAATTGAGGCTGTTATGGTAACTTGTGCCTTTAATCCCAGCACTTGAGAGGCAGAGATAGGAAGATCACTGTGAGTGTCAGGCCAGCCTGGGACTATAAAGTGAGTTCCAGGTCTGCCTGAGCTACAGTGAGACCATACCTTGGGAGGGGGGGGGGGACACCAATCTAATTCAGCCAATAATGTATCAGGTATTTAAACAAATAGTTTTAAATTTCACTAGTAGTTTCCACAGTGATTTTTGTGGGGAAAATATCCAAAAAAATATTTCGAAAATAAAAAGTACTTATTAAATTCTTAATCATTCATTCAGCAGAGGTTCTGGGCTCCGTGGGGGAAGACAGGACCTCCTACTTCTGTACAGTTCAAGCCATGATCCCTCCGCACAGAACTATAATGCCACCAGAAAAACAGGTCTGGGTGCATAGCCCGACTCGTCACTCAGTCGCCATTAACTGGAAATGCAGAAGTCAGCATTCCTGGGTTATTTTGTATGCAGCCGCACCATTTCAGGTCCCACGGCTGAGATGGGGACCTCCGTTACCTGGGTGTCAGAAAAATGACAGCCAGCTGACTAGGGGCTGGGCAGCTGACCAATGCCAACCCTTGGAGAAAACATCCCTCCTCAAAGCGAGTTCATGTTCACGTGAGTCTGTTTTTCCTTCCAAGGTATGTAAAACTGGACAGGTTTATAAACAGGCCTTTTCGTTTTGTTTTGTTTTTTGTTTTCCGAGGTAGGATCTCACTCTAGCTCAGGGTGGCCTTGAACTCATGGCAATCCTCCTACCTCTGCCTCCCGAGTGCTGGGATTATAGGCGTGAGCCACCATGTCCAGTTTATAAACAGGCTTTTTATTGGAAAAACAGAACACAGAAATACTATGCAATGAAAATACACTGGGCTGGAGAGATCGCTCAGTGGTTAAAGGTACTTTCTTGCCAAACACACTGCACCTCACCTAAAGTGTTTCAGGAAAAGAATCCTAAATAACTAAATAAATGAATGTATCTTTCTGCAGTTCATTTACCAATGAATGGATTAAAATCCTCTCTACAAAATTACATGAAGCCTAGTCAGGAAAATATTTTATCCGTAGGCACTGATTATTGTCGATTTAAGAGGGCTAGCAGAGAAGGTGAACTTTCGCCTGACATGCAAGGTTTGAGATTCAACACCTCCAAAACAATAATGAAAGATAAGAAATCTAGGCTAGTAGAAACATATTAAAACAGTAAACGATTAATAGTAAACACTTGGTTTCTAAAATGTAGAAGAGAACCACAAAGAATCCTTAACATATTCTGGCTTGAATTTAGATTGTGCAATACACACATTTAAACGAAGGCTTTTCTCAAATCCTATAAGACTTAAGACACGAAAGTAAATTTTCAGATTTACGTGGCTGGCAAACTTTAAAATCCAAGTTTTCATCTCTGGGATTACCTGACACTTTTTTTTTTTTCCATGGAAATCCCTAGACACGTTTTGCTCACAAAACAAAGTGCTCCAAGAAGGAGAAAATAAGTTATCGTGCTGTTGGGGGAAATAAATAAATAAATCTAAGCAGGAAACAGGTTGCAACTCGAAAAAGTGCAGTGCAGCCCGGCCCTCCAAACTGCTTGCAAACAAAACTCCCAGCGGTGCACCGGGCGGCCCCTCCTCCGCCCCGGGCCACGGCGCCAGGCAGATACTGTTCTGGGCTCGGCCTCTTTCCCGAAGGTCTGGCGCGGGGCGGGCGGGCAGGGGGCGGGCCCCAAACCCCGGCGGCTCACGTGGGCCTGCGGGGAGTAGCTCTGGGGACTCCCGGCCAGCTCATCCCCTCCCCCACGCACCCCTGGCCCCTCGGTCTATCTCCGGGACGCTCCGGGCCCAGCCCTGGCGCAGTCTCCCCGTGGCTTCTTCGCCACCCCTGACCCCGCCCGGGCCACCCTGTTCTCAAACGCCCAGACCACCCTGGGGCTGACCAAAGGCATGAGAGAGTGAGTCTGGACAAGAAAAAAAAAAAAAGAGTTAATTCGGTGTTTTTTTCTTTTATTAAGGCCGGGGGAGGCGGGTGTGGTGGTACACACCTTTAATCCCAGCACTCAGGGAGTCAGAGGTGGGAGGATCGCTGTGAGTTCGAGGCTAGCCTGGGTTACAGAGTGTCAGGTCAGCCTGACCCTACCTCGAAAATTGAAATAAAATAAAAACGGGAGGGCTGGAGAGATGGCTTAGCGGTTAAGCGCTTGCCTGTGAAGCCTAAGGACCCCGGTTCGAGGCTCGATACCCCAGGACCCACTTTAGCCAGATGCACAGGGGGGCGCACGCATCTGGAGTTCGTTTGCAGTGGCTGGAGACCCTGGCACGCCCATTCTTTCTCTCTCTCTCTGCCTCTTTCTCTCTCTGTCTCTCTCAAATGAATAAAATAAAAATTTAAAAAATAAAATAAAATAAAAACAGGAGAGGCACAGAGCCTCCGATGCGCTCCGAGGGGTCCCCGAGTGGCCAACCTGCGGACGGAGGGAAGCCGGCAGTCCGGGCCCGGCCCAGTGGGCGCCCCGCAGAGAAGTCCCAATGGGGGGTGACTCGGGAGTCCTAGGCGGGGCCGCCGAGCAACGATCGTGGGGTGACCATGAGCTTGGGGGTGACCCGTTCACACAAGTCTTTTTTGATTACGGTTTGAGAAACGGGGGGGGGGGACTTGTGGTCTCAGGACCTCCTCCCACCTGCCCGCGGGAGCCAGGCGATCGCAGCCAGAGTCGCCCGCGCAGGGGACAGCCGGGAGGACAGCGCAGTGTCCGGCGTCTCCGCGCTCTCCCGGGGAGGGAAAGGGGAAGCCGTCCCCGGGCGCCCTCCCCAGGGTCCCCGCGCGCGGGGCTCCCAGGGCGCCCCAGCTCCCCGCGGGTGGGTACCCACCAGTATCCGTCCGAGTTCTGGTCGGCGACCCCGCAGCGCCGCGAGTAGAACATCCTGGTGGTCGTGGTGCCGCCGCCGCCACCGCCGCCGCAGGTCCCCTCGTAGCGCAGGTCCGGGCCCGACTCGGCGCGGGTCAGGCGGCCCAGCGTGTTGATGCGCGGGTGGGAGCCGCCGTTGCAGCTCATGGCGACGGCCACGCGGAGCCGCCGGGGACGGGGTGGACGGGGCCGGCTCGGGGACCCGCTGGGGACGGCGAAGAGCAGCGGGGCGAGTGCGTGGCTCTCCGGGCGGGCGGCCGGGGCGCACAGGAGCGGCGTCGGGGCTGGGCGTGGGTGTTGGTGCGGGTGGCGGCGACCGCGGCCCGAGTCTCCTCCCCGCTGGCACCCGGCGCCGGGCCACACCTGGTCGGTTTCTTCCCAGGGCGGGGTGCGGCCGCCGCGGGGGTCACCGACGCGCTCGGGCCGCCCCGGCCACCTGCGGCTCCGCCCTGCGCCTCCGAGACGCGAGCGAGGCGGAGAGCGAGGGGCGGGCCCCGGGGAGCGGAGCCAACGCGCACACACACACTCACACGCACACACACGCCCCTCCGGGCACCGCCCACGGGGGCATCACCCAGCCGACACCGCGAGGGGGGCGAGGGGGACACCGGGCCACCATCCCCGGGGCGCGACCACCCCGGGCAGACCTGCGCCCAGGGCGCACGGGCACCAGCTCTGCAGGACTGCGGGCCGGGGACGGGAGGAAAAGTGAGTCCAATGGGCCCCTGCGCTGGACCGTCCTCGAGAAAAGTGTACTTTTGGGGTTTTTTTTGTTTGTTTCTTTGTTTGTTTTTGTTTTTCTGGAAACTGTGCGAACCGAGCTTTAAATTGAAACACAACTAAAGGGAGAACCGTGCAGACTCTTCGACGACGGTGCCAATTTAGGCGGTTTTTAAAAAGTTCTCTCTTCAGTCTTAAATGGTCCCAGAAGTCCAGTCCCTGCCGTGTTAAAACTGTTTTCACGGAAGAAGAAAAAAAAAACACAAAAAGATGTGTCCCGAAATGATTTCTTTGGCGTGAAGATAAACAGAGCTCGAGAGCTGTTTTTCATCTGATAACTTGTCAGTATCACTGCTCTATGTTTTTCCTTTTGAGGCTCGTTTTCAACAAGAAGTGGCAAAGACTTAAACCACGAGACTGTTTCCAGTCGGGTGTGGTGGCACATTCCTGTAATCCCGGCACTCAGGAGGCTGAGGCAGGGGGATTGCCACCAGTTCGAAACCGACCTGGGCTACAGAACAAGATGGACATATTCTCAAAAAGGAAGAAAGGTGGCCAGGGACGTGGCGGCTAAAGGCGCTCGCTTCAGCCATTCGCAAAGAGGCACGTGCGTCTGGAGTTTGTTTGCAGTGGCAGGAGGCCCTGATGTGCCTATAGTCCAACTTTCTCTCTCTCTCTCCTCTCTCTCTCTCTCTCTCTCTCATATGTCTCTCTGTCTGACAGAGAGACATATTCTCAGACACATTCTCTCTTTACAGAGAGAGAGACAGAGAGAGAGAGAAGTAATTTTTTAAAAGAAACAAAGGGAAGACTTGGATTCCAAATTTTGTAAAAGAACCTTGCATAGGCCTGTCCAGGTCCAGCCCTCCGGACCTTCTCCCCAGCCCCAGCCCCTTCCTGAGACTGGAGCTTGGGAGACTGAGCACCCTGGACAGATACCATCACAGTCGATACAGATGAGTAACTGGAACCAGAACATTCCAGAGCCTTGTTCCAACGCCACTCCCAGTTAGTAGCTAAATGTCAGCAGCGCTGTAGCCTCGCCACCCATAAAAAGCTGTTTCTCTAACTTGGGAAACTATTAAATACTATTTAGTGAACACCATCTAAAGTTTACTATATATATATTCCTCACCTTCTCAAATAAAGCCAGCTAACTGTCCTTATCACACAGTGTTTCTGAAATGTTAAGAACCAAAAGAAGCCGGGTGTGGTGGTGCACGCCTTTGATACCAGCACTCAGGAGGCAGAGGTAGGAGGATCGCTGTGAGTTCAAGGCCACCCTGAGACTCCATAGTGAATTCCAGGTCAGCCTGGGCTAGAGTGAGACCCTACCTCAAAAAACCAAAAAAAAAAAAAAAAAAGAAGAAGAAGAAGAAGAAGCAAAAGAATCCAAAAGGCAAATATCAAACTACATTGGTGGGTTCTGAAGGGGGAGGGAGTTTCCTAACTACGCCAGCTCGTTCCTCTGATGACTCCTCGCCCTGTGAGACACAACCTTTGACAGTAGATTTTGCGCTTTTGTCTCACAAAACATTTCACAGTTGGCCACAGCCAGCCAGGCAAAATCCAAGGAGTCAAATATACAACGATTGCCCACTTAGCACACCCAATCATTTCTATTTCTGTCTCAATTTCCTCTCACTGAGTAAAGAATTCTTCAGCTCAGATGGTCACATTAGCTCTCATCCAGAGACAAGACAGGATTTCTTTCTGAAGCGGAACCATTGTCTGGTCAGCCTCCATACAAACAGCCCATAATATCCACTGGTTGGAGGAGAGAGGTGTCTGTAAATAATGGACAAAACTTGATCCCGGGCATTTTCCTTCTGTGTACCCCCTTTGTCCAGCACATAGTAACAATCTACTGTATGGAAGAGCCAGTATCAGTTTCCAAAAACAACAACATCAAATAAGGCATAGCCCTATCCCTAAAAATATAATAGTAAGCCTGGCGTGGTGGCGCATGCCTTTAATCCCAGCCCTCGGGAGGCAGAGGTAGGAGGATCACTGTGAGTTCGAGGCCACCCTGAGACTCCATAGTTAATTACAGGTCGGCCTGGGCCAGAGTGAGACCCTACCTTGAAAAACCAAATACACACACACACACACACACACGCACCTCTCTCTTTCTCCCCCCTCTCTGTCTTTAATAAACAAATAATATTATAGTAAGACTTCAATTCAAACAATTCATTTTTTCTAGTAATGTAAACTAAACAGATGCAATTTCATAGCAGAATTCTCCTTAAAAATACCCCATATATTTATGAATCCCTCTCAATGTCAACAAAGCGCCTTGCAGCAGAGGGGAACTTCAGCGTTCACGTGGGGCAGTCAGGAACCCCGCTTCACACGGGCCCAGCCACCACCCGCACAGGCTGGGCAACCTGTTGACCAAAGAGGAGATGACAAGCCCACCAGTTGCACCCCGGCCGCGGCTTCCTCACCTGCCTCACTGCATCCCGCCCTCCTCCACGTCCTCCCAAGATCGCAAAGGGCTCCTCGCGAACCTCGCAAGCCTGCCTGCGAAGACGCAGGTTTCCTTTTATCTTTGTCTAAGGATGGCACAGGAAGATAAGAAGATGAAATGAGTAGGTTGGCATGCTAGGAAGATGGACTCCAGACACAACGTTAATTGCCCAGGCTGGCTCATGTCATGAGGAAGGTTTTAACGTCAGGAAACCATTGCTATGGTCTGTGTTGTAATTTACTTGCCTTCCTCATGGGGAGAAGGGAAATAACACCTGCCCAGGTCTCCCGTGAGAACCATGAAAGACAACGCAGGGATCGTTTTTAAAAACTGTGAACTAGCCGGGCGTGGTGGTGCACGCCTTTAATCCCAGCACTCGGGAGGCAGAGGCAGGAGGATCTCCGAGAGTTCGAGGCCACCCTGAGACTCCATAGTGAATTCCAGGTCAGCCTGGGCTAGAGCGAGACCCTACCTCGAAAAACCAAAATAAAATAAAATAAAATAAAATAAAATAAAATAAAATAAAATAAAAACTGTGAACTATTATATCAAGCTTAAGGTACCACCTAGTAAACCAAAAACTCTTGGCTAGAAACGAGACTTTTTTTAAAAAAAATGTATTATTTATTTATCTGCAAGCATAAAGAGAGAGAAGGAATGGGCACACCTGGGCTGTTGCTCTGCAAGCAAATGCCAGATGCAAGAGTGTCACTTTGTGCATCTGGTTTTACACGAGAACTGGGGAATCAAACCTGGACTAGCAGGTTTTGTAAGCAATGCTTTTGACCACTGGGCCATCTCCGCAGACCTGGAAGTGAAGTTCTAATCTCTATTGTTTCCATGTTTATCTTACAATGACTCATTTAAGCTTTCCTCTTGGAAACGTTTCGTGTTCATCTATATGAAAAGCCGTATAAGTATCTGGTGTGTGGCAGCCCCCAGGCTCAGAGCTAGACACCTGGGGTATAAGGTGCATGCCTCGCTATAGGACATCAAAAACTCCATTCACAAAGCAGTTACACATCAGGATTGGGTGGGCTGCAACGGGGGGGGGGGATCTTTATAGAATCGTAAGAGCACATGACGTGCTTGGAAAGTAGTTTGTTTTTTAGAACCAGATCTAAAAAGCACAGAACCCAAGGCCTGGCAGGCTTCACGAGCTGGCCTGAGCGAGGTCAGCTATTTTTTCCCTGCCACTTGTAGATACCTCCCCTTGTACTGATAGAGACAGATCCCTGACAGGCCGCCGGCTCTCTGCTGACCTTAGAAATGACCTTGCAGCTAGGAGAGAGGCTCCAGTCACATCCTGGGCAGATTTTAAACACTAAACAGAGCACCTTGATTTCAGTGAGATTAAAATGAATCATGTATGTGCTCAGAATCACGTGGGAATGCTCCTCCCTCTTTGTGGCAAATGACATTTCTTTGTCACAAAAATAGTTATAGCCCATGAACTAAAATAGGTGGTCTATGTGACAGGGGTAGTATTTTAATAAATCAGAACATAGGCAGAAGTTTGGGTTGAAGATATAATGTGAGGTAAAGAAAATGCCAATTAAAATGGAGACAAATTTCAGTGACAGAATATATAGAGGGGCTGGGGAATGGAGCTCAGTAGAAATACGCTTGTCTCGCAGGCTTGAGACCTGGGTTTGATCGTCAGCATCCACGGTGTGTGTGTGTGTGTGTGTGTGTGTGTGTGTGTGTGTGTACACGTACACTCACATGCACATGGGCACATATATGTGTGCGAGTACATATACTTTCTTACTTTTCTGCTTGTATGAACAAATTAAAATCCTCCAGAAATTATAAATCTAAGCTCTTACTTTTACAAAAATAAGATTGTTCTTTCCTAAAATTGTTGAGACTGTTCGGAGCTTTCATCAGAGGAAGAATGTGAGGGGCCTGGGGAGGTTGCTCAGTGGTTGAAGGCGGTTGCTTGCCAAGCCTGCTGGTTGGGATTTAACTCCCCGACAGCCCCAGAAAGCCAGATGCAAAGGGTGTGTGTGGTGTGCGCGTCTGTGACCCCAGCGAGACGGTCACTTGCTGCCCGGCAGTTTGTTTGCAGCAGGAACAGACCCTGTCTTTAAAAACGTGACACACAGATGCCTCAACACCGTTCTCCGTCACACGTGCCCTGTGCTGTGGCACATGTATGTGTGCATGCATGCACGCGCACACATACAAATAAATAATTTTTTTTTAAAAAAAAGCATTTAATGAAGCAAATTAAACCCATTTCTAGCCGGGCGTGGTGGCGCACACCTTTAATCCTAGCACTCAGGAGGCAGAGGTAGGTGGAGTGCCTTGAGTTCAAGGCCACCCTGAGACTATAGAGTGAGTTCCAAGACAGCCTGGGCTAGAGTGAGACCCTACTCTAAATACCCCCGCCCCCTCCTGCAAAAAGTTCCAAGATAGGAAATGTATATAAAGTATATTCCTTGCCTTAAAACTGTCTTTTCTTTGGTTTAAGTATATTCATGAATGGGAGAATTTTCTGTTTAAAGAACTTTATTAGGGAACACTTTGGGTGTGTCGTTGCAATACTGAGGCCTGCCCCCCCCCCCCCTGACACTTGTCCTGGTTTTCACCATGGGGGTCGCTGACGCACTGCGCCGGTCTGCGGTCTGCGTGGTTGGTTGGTTTGGTTGTTTCTTTAGACGAGCTCTCACTAGATAACCCAGAGCGGCCTCAAAGTCTCCATTCTGCCCCTGTCCCGCAAAGGCTGGGATAACAGTCATATCCCACCGTGCAGGGCCGGTGTGTGTGTGTGTGTGTGTGTGTGTGTGTGTGTGTGTGTGAGTGAGAGTGAGAGAGACAGCATGAATCACCTTGTGCATCTGGCTTACATGGGGTTCTGGGGAGTCAAACCTGGATCTTTAGGCTTTGCAGGCAAGCGCCTTAACTGCTAAGCCATCTCTCCAGCCCCTGTCTGCGTTTTAAGAGTATGTCTAGTTTTGATTTGCTTGTACCTGCCTTTCATTGGCTAGCATAGAGTTGGGGATTTGTCCATGTCTTACCTATCTGATTCTGTTTTGAAGAATTTATTTATTTATTTTGAGAAAAACAGAGGGTGGATGAGTATGGGTGCACCAGGGCCTTTTGCAAATGTAGATGAACTCCAGACACATGCACCACATTGTGCATCTGGCCTTACGTAGGTACTGGAGAATTGAACCAAGGCAGGCAGGCTTTACAAGCAAGTGCCTTTATCCACTGAGCCATTTCTCCAAACCCCTGATTTGATTTTTCATCGGTTGCAAGGTGGGAGACTAAATGCCATGGATGCCAAAATGGCAAGCATGCTGTGGACCCCAGGGGACGTCCTCACCCTCACCCTTTCATGTACCCTGTGGTAACTCAGTTTACCTTTAGCAGACGAGCCACTCGGACGATGAATGTCATGTAAGAGCCACACAAGCTCACCTTTCGAATTCTCTTGCAAAGTCATTTTCCAAGCTGGTCATGACTGTGAGGCTCTGTCAGTCTGACCGACATGCCAGGATGGGACCATCTAGTCAAACATCTATAAATACACAGTCAGTATTCAGATGGCTGCTGGTGAATCCAGTTACCCGCAGACCCCACGTGCTTATATCAGGTGCTAAGAGCTACGTGAGGAAATGGGAGGTGAGTAGCTTTTCAGCCCCTACAGAAGGAATTCAGAACTTAAATGCCATAGAGAACCTTAGAAATAAAAACTGCCTTAAAGAACTTTTGAGCCAGTTTAAATTTTTGTTTATTCTTATTTATTTATTCAGGAGAGATAGAGAGAAAATGGCAGATCTGAGAATGGGCACACCAGGGTCTCTAGCCACTGCAAACAAACTCCAGACGCATGTGCTACCTTGTGCATCTGGCTTACATGAGTCTTGGGGAATCAAACCTGGGACCTGTGGCTTTGCAAGCAAGCGCCTTATCCACTAAGCCATCGCTCCAGCCTAAGCCAATTTGAATTTTTTTAATTTTTTAAAAAATTATTTCTAGCCAGGCGTGGTGGCACACGCCTTTAATCCCAGCACTTGGGAGGCAGAGGTAGGAGAATCACCGTGAGTTTGAGGCCACCCTGAGACTACATAGTTAATTCCAGGTCAGCCTGGACCAGAGTGAGACCCTGCCTGAAAAAAACCAAAACATATATATATATTTCTATTCATTTATTTGACAGAGAGAAGAGGGAGGGAGGGAAGGAGGGAGGGAGGGAGGAAGGGAGGGAGGGAGGGAGGGAGGGAGGGAGGGAGAATGGGCACGACAGGGCTCCAGCCACTGCAAAGGAACTCCAGACACATGCACCACCATGTGCATCTGGTTTACATGGGACCTGGAGAATTGAACCTGGGTCCTTAGGTTTCACAGGCAAGTGCCTTAGCCACTAAGCCATCTCTCCAGCCCCCAAGGCAATTTTAAAATTTTAATTTATTATTGTTATTATCTTTTGGTGCTGGAGATTGACTCCAGGACCTCAAGCATGTGTACCGCCACTGAGCTACAACCTAACCCATTCTGCCAGTGGTTTTCCAAACGTTGAGGCTCTCAGAACTGTTTCCACACAGGAAACCCTAGATGGACAGCGTGCAGCAGAAATATGGAGGGGCAGACTGGCTGTGGCCTGGGCAGAATCTCTCCCTCCCATGGACCACACCATTCAAGGCTCTGTTCAAAAGCATTTCCCTAGCAGCAGTCATGTAAGCCAAACCTACATTGTAGTAAGAGAAAACAGTGAGTCCTGGAGAATCTAGAAGCTTCCCTGAGTTACTCGCTATGTAAAATGGTAATCTTGCATCACTAAGCCAAAGTTCCCGCTCTATCAGGCATGAAAGAACACATTTCTGAATGATCAGTGTCAACCTGAGACCAAGAAACTGTCACTTTACTAAACTGCGTGAGTACGTTGTCTGGATATACCGTAAGTAAATACGCCTGCTTCGCGGAAGCCCAGCCACAAATAGTTACTATTGTTTTTAGTCCTTTTCTTAAAGATAGGAAGACGGCTTTTCTTGGTAGCCTCAAGTCACAGAGCACGTGTGGTCAGTGATCTGCAGCCCCACCCCCATTCAGCATGCACCTAGTCAACCAGCCAGATTGGGAGAAAAGTGCATCTTTACTGAACATGTGCGGACTTCGTCTCTGATCTTTAGTCCCTAAACAATACCATGTGACACCTGTTTCCCGAGTACTTACATTGTATGGGGCATTGTACATTACCTGCAGATGATTCAGAGTGCCTGGGGAATCTACAGAGGAAGCGTACAGGTTACATGAACATATCATACCATTCTGCAAACGGCTTCAGTACCCATGCATTTTGTATCCTTGGGGGATCCTAGGATTAATTCTCAGCCGTTAAGAGTGATTTTATTTGCTTTGCTTGAGTCGGGTTTTGAACACAGGTTCCATTTTTTAGGAAAAGTGAAATGAGATAAGATCAGAATTGAACTTAAGCCCTAAGTGGTCTGACATCCAACTTCTGGGTGGAATGTAAGGCAACTAAACTATAATCTAGTAAAATCCTGGACATTCATAGGCAAGAACAAGTCCCCACAACCATTAACATGAAGTACTCATTGCAATACTATTTCCCTGCTGCAGAGAGAAATGTTGGCATGAGGAGACTAACGAACATGAAGAAATGCTCAGATGCCTAACTTCAGTCATCTCAATGGCAAAAGCAGGAGACAAAATAGGAAATGACCAACAAATGGTATTAAATAAAACATAAAAAGCAAACATCTGTAGAGTACAAGCTGGAGAAGAAAAAAGCAAAAATAAACATGCTTAGGTTTTGGGGTTTTTTTTTTTTTTTTTTTTTTTATTTTTTTATTTTTCAAGGTAGGCTTTTACTCTAGCCCAGGCTGACCTGGAACTCACTCTGTAGTCTCAGGCTGGCCTCAGACTCACAATGATCCTCCTACCTCTGCCTTCCAAGTGCGCCACCACGCCCGGGCCAACAGCTTTAGTCTTAACTGATTCTTCTAATCTAGGATGACAAGAGCTTTTTTTCTTCTTTTCCTCTTTTTCTTTCTTTTCCCAGAGTCACTTGGTCACAGGAAAGAAACTCTATGCTGTGGCTAAATTCCCAGCCTATAAGTAGCAAACCCCAGATTAGTGTTAAGAGCTGATTATAAAGTATGTATGTTTGTTATAAAGTACTCAGAAAAGACAGAAAGAAATGGAAACAAAGCTAAGAAACTTTTGTATATGTAATTACACCAGCCAGGTGGCTGAAGAGATGGCTCAGTGGTTAAGGCACTTGTCTACAAAGCCTAATGACTTAGGTTGGATTCCCTGGTACCCAAGGAAAGCCAGATGCACAAAGTGTGGCACGCATCTGGAGTTCCTTTGCTATGGATAGAGGTCCTGATGTGTCCATTTTCTCACAACTCCCCCTCTCTTTCTCTCTTCCTTCTCTCTCTCTGCTTGCAAATAAATAATTAAAAAAAAATAATTAGCCGGGTGTGGTAGCCCATGCCTTTAACCCCAGCACTTGCACTCGGGAGGCAGAGGTAGGAGGATCGCTGAGACTCCATAGTGAATTCCAGGTCAGCCTGGACCAGAGCGAGACCCTACCTTGAAAAATAAAAAAAATAATAATTATACCAGACAGACAAGGAAATCTCATTAAACATCTTTGCCAGCTTTTTTCCTTCAGTGACTTTTTTTTTGACTAACTGATGTCAGATGTATATAGCTCTGTCTTCCCCTTCTTGATTTAACATTGAATATCATAAGCAATTTCCCACCTTGTTTAAAACATCTCAATAGTATTGCTTTTAAGGGTGCACAGTATTTTCTGGCAGCATTTGTTGAGTTCCTGTTTTGTTGTTTAAGGCTCTTCAAAGAGCAAAGTGCGGATAGGAGCGATCCACCTTTATTCTAGGATTTTTCACATCCCGGGCAGATAGGCCCACTGTTGATGGGGAAGCATTGAGCTCTGACTTAGGGCAAGGCAGTTACAGCCACCTCCGAACAGTGGTTAGGAAACCAGTTCTGGCCTGAGGAGAGCTGGCGTTTCTCATAGGGTCTTCCCAGCTGACCGTGCAGTGGGTGTCAGAGACAGGAGGACCTTCGGACGGTCTCGGACCATTCATTCCTGCCTAGGAAGACACTGGGCTACTTCCGGCTCCCGGAGCCAGCGCCACGGGGTTCATGGGAACTGATCCTTAGCCTCCAAAGACAGCAAGAGAAGGTTGTGCGAATCAAGAGAAGTGCCTAAAAATGTTCTTCTTCCACAAGTATCTGCCTGTCCTCGGGGCGTGCGAGGTCTCCTCGCTGGCACTAAGGGACCCTGAGACACTGGGGCCCGGCTGGCCGGAGACAGATGCGTTTCAAATGCGGGGAAAGCTGAGGACAGATCCGGGGCCGGTTCAGCAAACCCAGGAAGCAGTTTTGTCTTGCAAAGGTGGGTGTGGAGAGGGACACGTCACCCTCGCTAAACCTGCCTGACAGCTCCTGCTTTGCCCCAGCTCCGGTGAAATGGAACCAGACATCTCTGTCCTTCCCACGGGCGTCCACAAGGAACCTGCCATCTTACTCCCAAGCCCTTTACTGCACTGTCCTAAGTAAGGGGGCGATCTCGTGGCTTAAAATTGGAATTACTGTCCTCAAAACAGACAAACAAAAATACAATCAACATTGCCATTTATTTTCCCGGGAAGATGTGTAACACACAAAGGGAGGGGGTGTTTGCAAGCGTCCGCTTGAACTGTAAAGGAGTTTGGTTCCACAAGAGGGGCTTACATTAATAGGAAACAATTCTTGATTTGAGAGTTTTTGCCACAAATAATAAGAAAATGGATTTATTTATATGGATGTAGGCATAAAAAAAATTTGTAGAGGGAATTTTATTGTTGTTTGAGACAGATTCTCCTTACTTAGTCTCCCCACTGTTGAAATTACAGGTATATGCCACCACTTCCACCAATTTTAAAACCATTTATGGGGCTGGAGAGATGGCTTAGCGGTTAAGGCGCTTGCCTGCAAAGTCAAAAGACCCACGTTCAACTCCCCAGGACCCATGTAAACCTGAAGCACAAAGTGGTGCATGTGTCTGGAGTTTGTCTGCAATGGCTAGAGGCCCTGGTGTGCCCATTCTCTCTATATATCTGCCTTTTTCTCTCTCTCTCAAATAAATAAATATTTTTTTGAAAAACCATTTATGGCCATACACACAGTCAGATATTTTATATTAAAAATGTTTAAGAGAGACTTATGAAGTTATCTTAAGGCACTTAGGTTGTTCCTGGAAGTTGTCTACTCAGAAGACTTATTTGTTATAATATGCATTTCTAGTAATAGAATTTTAAAATAAATACATGCAATAGTTTTCACATCTGCACTTGAAAACAAAGGTGAGATACCTGACATTTAGTACTTATCTGTCCATTATAACTATGAGAAAAATAATTACAATCCCATTCATTTATATAGCACCTTACAGGGCGTTTTTGTTTATATAAGATTTTTTTATTGTGGTAAAATATACATACCATAAAGTTCACCCTTTTGATCATTTTCAAGAGCTGGAGGGATGGCTTAGAGGTTAAGGTGCTTGCCTGCAAAGCCAAAGAACCCAGGTTCAATTCCCCAGGACCCACATAAGCCAGACACACAAGGTGACACATGCATCTGGAGTTTGTTTGCAGTGGCTAGAGGCCCTGGTGCACCCATTCTCTCTCTCTCTTTCTCTCTCTCTCTCTCTCTCTCCCCCCCCGCCTCTTTCTCTCTCTCTCAAACAAATAAATGAAAATGAATAATCATTTTCAAGTGTACAATTTAGTAATATTAAGTACATGCACATGGCTGTCTGACTATCATCACCGTCCACCTGCATAACTTTGACATCTTTCCAGATTAAAACTCTGCTCAGTACTAACTCCTCATTCCTCCCTCCCTACAACCCCTGGCAACCACCTTTCTGACCATGACTTACTGACCCTGAGACTTCATCCTAGCGTAATCATACAGCCCTGTCCTTTAGTGACTGTCTTTTTTCACCCAGCACGCTGCCTCAGGGTTCCTGCATGACATGGTATGTGTCACAATTCCTTCCTTCTCAAGGCTGAATAATGCTCCAGTGTCTGTCCACAACACGTTTTGTTTATCCACCCGTCCACGAAGGATGACTGCCTGGATGGACTCTACCCGTTGGCTGCTGTAGCCAGCACGGCAAGGCTGTTTTTAAGGAGTAAATGGATCATAAGCCTTTTTCTTTACTACTTTCTCATCCCTCGGCATTATCTTTTTTTTTTTTTTTTTTTTCCCTTTGCTTGGTTGTCTGGTATGTTTATCACTTTATCCCAGACCCTCCTCTAGTTGGGTGATTATCGCAATACAAACATTCACACCAGTTATTCTATTAGTTTCATTGCTTAAAGGAATCTGCTGGAATCTTCTGGCTTGCTCCTGTGTGAGCCAACTGCTCTCTCAACATGTCTCAGCTTCGATGATGTCTCCCTCCACCGTTTCCGTGTATGGGCTGGACCCCTTCTTCTGCTGGTGGATTTCATCTTCTCTGCTGATGCCCTTATTTTGGAGGCACACATCTTCCGTCAGTGTGCTTGAGAAAGAGTTTATGCAAGGTTCATTTTCTAAAACGTGTGAGTCTGGAGCCAAGCGTAGTGGTGCACGCCTACCCTGAGACTACATAAGTGAATTCCGGGCCAGCCTGGGCTAGAGCGAGACCCTACCTTGAAAAACAAAAAACAAAACTTGTGAAACTTGTGAGTCTGAAAGTGTCCCTATTGACATACACTGTAATTATCATTTGGCCAGATACAGAGATCAAGCTTGGGAAGCACTGCATCTCACATTGTTGGAAGCATGACACCCAAAGCTTGTCTGCTTCTAGGTGCACTTGACAAGACCTTCGGGCATCGGGCATCGGGCATCCTTCCTTTGTTTTGTTTTGTTTTCCTTGTGAACAGAATCCAGGGCTGCATGCATGCTAAGCCATACTCCCAACCCCATTTATTTTCGGATCTTAAGTTTGAGGGGCTCAATCTACAATGCCTTCCAGCTGGACCCCAGGACAGACAAAGGTTCTCAGAGAGTCACTGCAACCAAGATGAAATTTCAAAAGATGATGATGAAAATTTGAAAAAAAAAATATGATGATGATGGGCTGGAGGGATGGCTTAGTGGGTAAGACATTTTCCTGCAAAGCCAAAGGACCCAGGTTCAATTCCCCAGAACCCACGTTAGCCAGATGCACAAGGGGGGCACATGCTTCTGGAGTTTGTTTGCAGTGGCTGGAGGCCCTGGCGCGCCCACTCTCCCTCTCTCTCTCTCTCTCTCTCCCTCTTTCTCTGTCAAATCAATAAAAATAAAATATTTTTTTAAAAAAGATGATGATGCCTCGGCCACTGTAATCACCACCAGCACCCCATCCTTGCCTCATGCTGGAGGCGTTTTCTTTTCTTGCTGGGAAAGGATAAACAAGCCTCCTGTTTTGCTGAAAGGGCAAACAGCACTCATTTCCCTGGACTCTCAAATCCTTGAGGGCAGGCTCTGTCCTCACCTACGGGAAGTCAGCCCCTAGGCTGTTTTCAAGTCAAAAATCTCATATAAGCCTTTGCACGGCCATACCCCTGGAATCCACACGGCCGCTCTGTGGGCGCCGCCAAGTTCTTGTTCTTACCCCCCACCACCTCCCTCCTTTTAACAAGTCAGAACTCTCTCTGATCCTAACCTTGTTCCACATGCTGTAACTGCTGACCACTGCACTGGGTTAATCCTGAAAGCCAACTCAGAATTACACAACACAGCTGGGCCACAGGAAAGGCAATTGGCTTACCAGGGGGGTAGGACCAAGGCTGAGATTCAAATTCAGTTCTGTCTTAGTCTAAAAACAACATGCTCTGAACTGTTTTGCTTGGTCAGAAAGCATACAACAGGGGCTGGGGAGATTGGACAGTGGCTAAAGTGGCTTGCTTGCAAAGCCTACAAGCTTGGGTTCAATTCCCCGGGTACCCTTGTGAAGCCGGACACAAAAAGTGGCATACATGTCAGGCATTCAGCTGCAAGAGACCCTGGTATCTTTATAAGAACCTTATTGCAGGCTGGGGAAATGGCTTAATGGTTAAGGTGTTTGCCTGAGAAGCCTAAGGACCCCGGTTCAATTCCCCAGGACCCACATAAGCCAGATGCACAAGGGGGCACATGCTTCTGGAGTTCATTTGCGGTGGCTAGAGGCCCTGGCATGCCCATTTTAAAAAAGAAAGAAAGAAAGAAAGAAAGAAAGAAAGAAAGAAAGGAAGGAAGGAAGAAAGAAAGAAAAAAGAATCTTATTGCTAGAAATACATAATTTAAAAAATTTAAGTTATAGTGCTTATAACCAGAAAAATATGATAAAACACTGTATTTCACAGCCACATAAATCAGGCACAATGTCTTGGTCATTATTTTGTTTGTCTGGAGCAGACTGAAAACTTGTGGGACAGAAAGCTGTCCTTCAGAGCCTACTGCCTCTGGATAACCCACTCTAATCTCCATTCTTCCAGTTAGCCTGCTGTTGTATCTGGAAAACTGAAAGGTCTCTCTTCATCCTCTAAATTCCAGAACAAGTTAACCCCCATCCCACCCAGATGTGTAGAATTCGACTAATGAGACCTCTGGGCTCAAGACACGTGCTCATCATCAGCTGTTGCAAATAGCCCGTTGTGAACGTGAAATTCCCCGGCAGACTTGTGTGTTTGAACACTTGGTCCCAGGCTCATGAACTGGGGAGGTTGTGGGACCTCGCCTAGCCTAGCTGAAGAAATGGGTTGCTGGGAGTTGGGTCTTGAAGGTGATACGTGCCTCTGGTTCCTGCCCCTGTGCTCTCTGCTCCTGACGCCCACACATGTGGTGATCAGCCACCTGACATTCACACCACCAGGGACAGGAGCCGGTCTTGCCACCGTGTCTTCCCAACATGATAGACTGTGTTTGTTTCTTTCTTTTCCTTTTCTTTCTTTTTTTTTTTTTCGAGGTAGGGTCTTGCTCTAGCTCAGACTGACCTGGAATTCACTATGTAGTCTCAGTGGCCTTGAACTCACGGTGATCCTCCTACCTCTACCTCCCTAGTGCTGGGGTTAAAAGCATGCGCCACCACGCTCAGCTAGACTGTTCTTGATCTGTCATCCTTTAAGTTGCTGTTGTCAAGTCACAGCGATGAGAAAAGTAACTTTGCAAGCAAGTACCTTTAACTGCTGAGCCATCCCCCCAGCCCCTCATTCTTTTTTAAAATGTTTCATCCCAGGATGGAGAGATGGCTCAGCAGTTAAGTTACTTGCCTACAAAGCCAAAGGACCCAGGCCTGACTCACCAGGACTCACATCAGCCAGATGCACAAGGGGGTGAATGTGTCTGGAGTTTGTTTGCAGGGGCTGGAGGCCCTGGCACAGCCATTCTCTTTCTCTCTCTCTCTCAAATAAATAAATAAAAATAAAATATTTAAAAAATCAATCCCATCATCCTTCCATCCATTCATTCAGAATTCAAGCACAAACTCTCTCACTCCTCTCTCTCCTCTCTCTCTCTCTCTCTCTCTCCTTCTCTCCTCTGCAAATCTGTTGTGCACCAGACACTGAGCTAGATTCTGGGGAAGCAAAAACAAGTAGGCCTTCCTGCCCATGCTGAGAGGAGTCCTGAGCTGGCGAGCGGGCCGCGGCCTCCCTGCGCTTGTGCACGTGCTGTCGTTCACGGGCCAGCGTCGTCCAGGGCCCCGGGCGTGGAAGGCTGGCCTTCCAGCTGGTGAGCCCAGCCATTGGGAGGCGACTGAATCATGACGAACTCGTAATGGAACTGACTACAGAGAGGTGGCAGGAACTACGCAAGGTGAGGTCCGACTGGAGGAAGTGGGGAGCCAGGACATGGCTTTGAGAGGTATGACCAAGCCCTGGCATCTTCTCTCCCTCTGCTTCCTGGATGGCACCAGCAGCCTTCCTCATAGGGTCCCAGCACGAAGTTGAGAGCTGACTGCGCCTCTCTGGGCACTGGGCAGGCCGCTGAGAACTCCCACGCCTGTGGCTCTCAAGTTCTTGTCAGTGATCAGCAAAGAATTAAAAAAGAAAAATAGACATGAAGTGCGGGGGTGGGGAATTAGGAAAGATTTATTTCAAGAGAGAGTAAAACTAAGAGAGAAGAAAAACAAAAAAGCCTCAAGCTAAAAGCGGTTTCCCCCTCACAGCTGGGAGGGAGCCTCAGAGGGAAAAATCCTTGTCACAACTTGGATCAGGTCATTTTATAAACGAGGTATCCAATTAGGATGAGCCTCAGAGCAAAGTTCAAATGTATATGAGGGACATTGGTTGGTCGGGGGCCCAGGAAGAGAGCACAGTCAGGAAGGGCCCACCCATGTGTGAGAGGAGGCGACCTCTAAGAATTAAGGAGAGCTAGGCATGGTGGTGCACGCCTGTAATCCCAGCACTCAGTAGGATCTCTGGGAGTTCAAGGACAGCTTGGGACTGCATAGTGAAATCCAGGTTAGCCTGGGCTAGAGAGAGACCCTACCTCAAAAATCCAAAAATAAACTTAAGGAAGAAGAATCAGGAATGTCCCCGATGACCGTCTTGATGATCTCACTGAAGTTCTCCTCCAGTGCCCCCGGGGCCGGGTGGCATCTGTTCTCTGGGGTCTGCGCCCCTGAACTGACTACCTGCAGCACAGAGCACCCCGCTCCTAACTTCATCTCCACTCTCACGATGTTTTCACTTATCTCGGGCACAAAATAACGGAGCCAGCTGACCATGGGCTAGAAATTCTCTGAAACCAGAATAATTCCTTCCTCCTTCGCTGTGTTTCTCTCAGCAGAGATTCTGACCCAGCCGCAGGAGCAGCGGCAGCGCAGCATGTAAGACGCTGTCGGCACCCTCAGCATAGCACCCTGGGGAGGTAATGTAACCTTGATTTTATTTTTTTTTTATTTTTATTTTTTTTTGAGGTAGGGTCTCACACTAGCACAAGCTGACCTGGAATTCACTATGGAGTCTCAGGGTCGCCTCGAACTCACAGCAATCCTCCTACCTCTGCCTCCCAAGTGCTGGGATTAAAGGTGTGCGCCACCACGCCCGGCTTAACCTTGATTTTATTGATGAGAAAACAAACTCATGGGCCAGGCTGTCTCTTCAAAGTCACTCAGTGCTAGTTCGAAAAGCCTGGAACCCGCTAGCTTTCTTTCCCTCTTCCTTCCCTTTTCTCCCTCCCTCACTCCTCTTCCCCTTCCTCTGATTTCATCATGGTGTTTGGAAATACCTTAACATTCTGCTTTCTCCACCCATTTTCTTTTTTTCCTTCTTTTGTATTTTTTTTTTCATTCCTCCATACACTTTGTCAACTTGTCCTATAGCTGTGTGAGGAATCACACCCTGTTTCCCCAAGTAGATTCGTAAACACCGTACGGTTAAGGTAGCGAAAGCCAGGAGAAGACGCAGACAAGATAAGAACATCACAGTGGCTGGACAGGGCGGCTCCTGCCTTTAACCCAGCACCCAGGAGGGGAGGCTGAAGAAGGAAGATCTGGGAGTCCAGGGCCAGCCTGGGTTAGGGTGAGACCCCGCTTCAAATATAAAAAATATCAGGGCTGGAGAGATTGCTCAGTGGTTAAGACACTTGCCCACAAAGCCTATCAACCTGGGGTCGATTCCCCAGGACCCACATAAAGTCAGATGCACAAAGTGGTGCATGCATCTGGAGTTCATTTGCAGTGGCTAGAGGTCCTGGCATGCCCATTCTCTCTCTCATACACATACTCTCTCCTCGCAAATAAATAAATTAAAAAATACAATGAAAATATACCTTGGGCAGGATGATGCGAAATTATTGTCTCTAGCAGCTGTAACAGTGTTGTCATGTCAACAGCTCAATTTTATGGAGCTAGGAGGAGCTCAATCATGAGTTAAACAGATCATTACCATGCTCAATAACCCTCTAGCTTTTAAATTATAAGGACCACTTTGTTATTAAAACTGCATATCTTCACCTAATCAAATTATGCTTCTGTTGGTAACCAGTGAAGGCAACACTAATTGTGTATTAGTATTGAGACTGTATGCTAGGAATTAGGTATGACGTAAATAAGGAAAATTGCGGCTGTATCTTGGAAGCTGTCTCCCGACCGTCAAAATGCCGCTTTGTGGTTAAACATCATGGAGGCTGCAGTCAGCCTCTTTCTGCTGCATCAGAAACTAAGGAGCCAGGGCTGGAGAGATGGCTTAGTGGTTAAGGTACTTGCCTGCTAAGCCTAATGACCCAGGTTCTATTCCCTGGGCCCCTCGTAAGCCAGATGCACAGGGTGGTGCATGTATCTGGAGTTCGTTTACGGTGGCTAGAGGCCCTGGCATGCTGATTCTCTCTCTGTTTCTGCCTCTTTCTCTCTCTGTCTCTCAAATGAATAAAATAAGCCCAGCATGTTGGTGCACACCTTTAATCCCAGCCCTCGGGAGGTAGAGGTAGGAGGATCACCGTGAGTTTGAGGCCACTCTGAACTACAAAGTGAATTCCAGGTCAGCTTGAGCTACAGCAAGACCCTACCTTGAAAAACCAAAATAAATAAATAAAATATTTTTTTTAAAAAAGGAAGAAACTAGGGCTGGAGAGATGGCTTAGTGGTTAAGCACTTGCCTGTGAAGCCTAAGGACCCCGTTTCGAGGCTCAATTCCCTAGTACCCACGTTAGCCAAATGCACAAGGGGGCGCACACATCTGGAGTTCCGTTTGCAGTGGCTGGAAGCCCTGGCGCACCCATTCTCTCTCTCTCTCTCTCTCTATCTGCCTCTTTTTCTCTGTCTGTCGCTCTCAAATAAATAAATAAAAATGAACAAAAAAAATTAAAAAAAAAAAAGGAAGAAACTAAAGAGGCCAGGGGATTTCACAGCTGCCACACGTGAGCACTAACAAAGGTCTATGTCCTCAGGAGACCCCAGCTTCATGATAATATCACTTGTGCTGTTCTTTTCCCTAGTGGGCTTTGAAGAGGATCATGGGAAAAGTACAGTCCACCATGGCTTGGGAAGGGGAAGAGGATCATTTATGAATTTGTTACCCACCAAATAAATACTCACAAAAATTCCTTTAAATCCCACAATGCAGGGACTGGGGAGATGGCTCAGTCAGTAAAGTTAAGCTGCGTGCTACATGCACATGAAGCCCTGAGTCTGCACTCCCCAGCACCACGTGAAAGCTGGGCACGGCAGCACACGCCTGTAATCCCAGCACTGCGGAGATGGAGACAGAAGATCTCTGGGGCTTGCTCGCTAGCTAGTCTAGCTAATAGGTGAGTTCAGGATTCAGTGAGAGAGCTTGTCTCAAAAATAAGGTAGAGAGGGAGTGAGGAAGACGCTCAACATCAACCTCTTCGTGTCTACATGCACATACATATGTACCCACACATGTATAAACATGCAAACACATACACATGCACACACACACACACACAAAATAAACAATACAGAATTCAGTTTCCAGAAACCTTCACCGAATGACAAATACTATTTCTTTACTTATTGGGACAGAGGGGGGGGGCATGAGAATGGGCACAGCAGGGCCTCTACTAACTGCAAACGAACTCCAGCCACATGCGCCACCTTGTTCATCTGGCTTTACGTGGGTACTGGGGAATCAAACCCAGGTTGTTAAGGCTTTTCAGGCGCCTTAACAGCTGAGCCATCTGTCCAGCCCGACAGTACCATTTCAAATACTTTCTGAGTTTAGCAGTAGTTTCGTACAGAGGACTGCAAGATGGGAGAGACCTGGGAGGGAGAGAAGGGTTGAGCCCTTGGGCCCTGCTGCAGGATGGAGCCTTGTGTTGCATTATGGGCATGCTCCTCGGGTGGAACCGGCAGGATGTCGGGCATGGAGCACTGGTGGGCATCAGGGGCAGGCTCTCCATCTCCACCGTGTGCTGGTTGATGAGTGTGAAGCTAATGGCTCGGTTCAGAAATTGCTGAAAGTGTCTTCCATCTCCTTCTCCACCACCAGGAAGCTAAGGTGGCATTTCTGATGACTCGCCTGTGCTTCCCAATAGGAACCCAGTCACTGTGTCCTTATGTAGGTATCAATGGCTTGAATTTGGTGCACAGAACGTTGACATACATCCGCTGTCAAAGATATGTTCACAAGCCAAGCATGGTGGCGCACGCCTTTAATCCCAGCACTCGGGAGGCAGAGGTAGGAGGATCTCCATGAGCTCGAGGCCACCCTGAGACTACATAGTGAATTCCAGTTCAGCCTGGGCTAGAGTGAGACCCTAGCTAAAAAAAAAAAAAAAAAAAAAATACTTCACACCTCTTGGTTGAATGACTAAATAACAAGACTGGCTGTAGCTGCTGTGGCTAGACCTGGATCACCCCCCTCCACCCTCCACCAGCGCCAGCTTTGTGCTATTGGGGGTGGTGGAAG
Organism: Dipus sagitta; assembly: GCA_036346955.1. Classification (NCBI taxonomy): domain Eukaryota; kingdom Metazoa; phylum Chordata; class Mammalia; order Rodentia; family Dipodidae; genus Dipus; species Dipus sagitta. The sequence continues at coordinate 64,041,440 of CM070786.1, forward strand.
CTTTAAGAGGGGGGAGGGGGAGAGGGCTTCTGGTTATTGGAGCAGTGCTCTTGAAGAACACTGTGGGACCTCAGCTCATCTGTTATCTCCTCCCCACCCCTCTTCTAGCCATGAGTGAGCAACTTTGGTTTATCCCACTTTCCCCACTTTGATGTGTCGTGCCTAACGTGGGCCCACAAGCAGTAAAACCAAATGCTCCAAAACAATGACAAAACCAAACCTTTGCTCTTTAAAACTTGACCGTGTCATCATTTGTTACATTCCTGGAAAGCTGGCTAACATACCATCTGAGGTCTTGGAACACTATAACTTTATATCAAATTTGACCAACTCACATCGGGGCACTAAAGGAAAAGGTAATGAAAAGATCAGTATTGCACAATAAAAATATTAAGAAGAATGTTTCCTGTCCGTGGAAACAGAATTAAAATTAATTAAAATGACTCAAAGCCAGGTATTATTAGTGCGCAGTGTGTTGGAATTACAGGAGTGGTTACTTTGGGTGGGAAATGACTGGGAGAAGGCAAAGATGGGGTGCAGGGGTGCTGGGAGTGATGTTTTTTGTTGTTGTTTTGTTTTTCTTTTTTTTAATTTTATTTATTTATTTCAGAGAGAGAAGGAGAGAGAGAGAGAAGAGAGAAAGATGGAGGGACGGAGGGAAAGAATGAGTGCGCCAAGGCTTCTAGATCTCCAGACGCATGCACCCCCTTGTGCATATGGCTTACATATGGTCCTGGGGAATCGAACCACGGTCCTTAGGCTTCGCAGGCAAATGCTTTAGCCACTAAGGCCCAGGCTGACATGGAATTCAGTATGTAGTCTCAGGGTGGCCTTGAATTCATGGTGATCCTCCTACTTCTGCCTCCCAAGTGCTTGGACTAAAGGAGTGTGCCACAACATCCGGCAAATGTTTATTTCTTGATCTGAGGATGTGGTGTGTCCATGGATGTGCAAATTTATTTAACTGTATGAGTATTATTTGTGTACATTTCAAACCTCAGTACAAAGCTTACTTAAAATGTCTGTACAGGGCTGGAGAGATGGCTTAGCGGTTAAGTGCTTGCCTGTGAAGCCTAAGGACCCCGGTTCGAGGCTCGATTCCCCAGGACCCACGTTAGCAAGATGCACAAGGGGGCGCACGCATCTAGAGTTCGTATGCAGTGGCTGGAAGCCCTGGCATGCCCGTTCTCTCCCTCTCTCTCTCTCTCTCTCCCTCTTTCTCTGTCTGTCACTCTCAAATGAATAAATAATAAACAAAAAAAATTTAAAAAAATGTCTGTACAGAAATCTCAAAGCTATTTATGGCAATTGAATAGAGACGCATAAGCAATTTCAAAACTACGTACATGTTCTTTAAAGCTCTGGATGATGGAGTGATTCTAACAATGAAGAGGGCTTCCACTATGAGTCAAGTGTTTGGAACTTCCCATGGAGACAAGAACCTGGTCCTACATAATTAAAAGAAACATTGGCTGCACTTACCTCAGAGCCTAAACTGATCGTCCAGATATGCCTGGCCTCTCTGCAGGTCATGAGGTCATCTAGACTGTACTTTTCTAATTGTCTTCTTCTCGAGGGTCACTAAAGGCCTTATTAGCCTACTGGTAAACAACAATAGAGATTAGTGGTCATTACCTATGGTCATGGGTCACTCAGCAAGGATTGAACAGTAAGTATTTCTATCGGACTTACTTAGGACCTGCTGTTGTCTGCATCATCGATGTCTCCCCAGAGTCCATGTGTTACAGGTGTGGTCTTCCACCTGTGCTGTTGATAGATGGTGGTGGGAGTTTTAGCAGGTGGGGCCTTGTGGAAGAAGTCAGGACACTGCAGGTGAGCTCTTGAAGGTGCACTCTTGAAGGGGTGTTCTTGAAGGCGAGATCTTGAAGGTATGCCCTTGAGGGTGTATTCTTAAAGGTGTGCTCTTGAAGGTGAGTTCTTGAAGGTGACCTCTTGTCATTGTGTTTTTGAAGGTGAGCTCTTGAAGGTGTGCTCTTGAAGGTGTGCCCTTGAAGGTATGTTTGTAAACGTGTGTTCTTGAAGGTGTGCCCTTGAAGCCTTGAAGGTGAGCTCTTGAACCTGTGATCTTGAAGGTGTATTCTTAAGGTATGTTCTTGAAGGTGAGTTCTATGTTTGTAACGTGTGTTCTTGAAGGTGTGCCCTTGAAGCCTTGAAGGTGAGCTCTTGAACCTGTGATCTTGAAGGTGTATTCTTAAGGTATGTTCTTGAAGGTGAGTTCTTGATGGTGAGCTCTTGAAGGTATGCCCTTGAAGGTGTGCTCTTGAAAGTGTGGCCTTGAATGTGTTCTGTTGATGGTGTACCCTTGAAGGGGATATTGGGCCTCCATCTCGTCCTTGTTCTCTTTGCTTCCTGTCTGCCATGCAGTGGACAGAGCTCTTCCACTATGATGTATGGAGCCTCCAGTAGTCCTAAACGACAGACCTCTGACAGCTCTGGAACCATGTGCCAAAATCATCCCTTCTACCATGGAAACAACCACCTGAGGGATTTTGTTACAGTCAGCATTCTGACTTGTCGTAGCACAGGATGGATCACTGGGGACAGCACTGTCATAGCCATATTCTCACGTGGGTACTGAGGAATCAAAATCAGGTCCTTAGGCTTCTCAGGCAAGCACCTTAACCACCTAGCCATCTCTCCAGCCCCAGATAATGCTTGTATATATCTATATATTTTATGAATGTACAAACTTTTTAAAAAGAATATTCTGGGCTGGAGAGATGGCTTAGCAGTTAAGTTCTTGCCTGTGAAGCCTAAGGACCCAGGTTCAAGGCTCGATTCCCAGGGACCCAAGTTAGCCAGATGCACAAGGGGGCACATACGTCTGGAGTTCGTTTGCAGTGGCTGGAGGCCCTGGCACACCCATCCTCTTCTCTCTCTCTCTCTCTGCCTCTTTCTCTGTCACTTTCAAATAAATAAATAAAAATAAACAAAAAATTAAAAACAATATTCTATAAATTTTCTATGAAGCTGAGCATGGTGGTACATGTACATAGTCCCAGAAGTTGGAAACCTAAGGCAAGAGAATCAATAGTTCAAGACCAGCCTCACCATATAGTAGCCAGCCAGGGCTACATGAGACACTTTCTCAAGAAAAGAAATAAAATAAATAAATAATCCAGGAGTGGGTGGCACACATCTTTAATTTCAGCACTTGGGAGGCAGAATTAGGAGGATTGTCGTGAGTGCTAGACCAGCCTGAGAATTTCAGATTAGCCTAAACTAGAGCAAGACTCTACCTTGAAAAAAACAAAAACAAATAAAATAAAATAACAAAATTTAAAAAATTTTAAAGAGGGCTGAAGGGATTACTTAGCAGTTAAGGCTGTTTGTGTGCAAAGCCAAAGGATCCCTGTTCAATTCTCCAGGACCCACATAAGCCAGATGCACAAAGTGGCGCATGTGTCTGGGGTTCATTTGCAGAGGCTGGAGGCCCTGGCTCTCCCATTCTCTCTCTCTCTCTCTCCCCCCCCCTTTTTCTCTCTGTCAAATAAATTAATTAATAAAATACATTTTTTAAAGTTTTAAAGAGAATATCCAGTAACAAGAAGCACAACCAAATGTCAGTTTGCAACCATAATCCCCCATCTTTATGTAAGCATTCTATAATGCTTCCTTTTGTTGTTATTTTGGTTTGTTTTCAAGGCAGGATCTCACTCTAGCCCATACTGACCTGGAACTCACTGTGTAGTCCCAGGCTGGCCTTGAACTCATGGTGATCCTCCTACCTCTGCCTCTGGGATTAATGGTGTGCATCACCAGGCCCACAATGCTTACTTTACATGTCGTCTTTCAGTAGGTGACTTAGAAAACTAGTTCCTGACCTGAGCAACCCTCGGAGCCAGGCTTCCCCTGTGACTCTTGTCCATGGCAGTCCAGCTTTTATGAGCATGTAGCACTTGTGATATGAAATCATGAATAGAATTTTACATTTAACAACTTAGCATTTATGTATTTATTTATTTTGGAGAGATGCAGAGAGAGAGAAAGAGAGAGAGAGAGAGAGAGAGAGAGAGAGAATGAGAATGGGTGTACCAGGGTCTCTATATAGAGAAAACTATAAAGAAACTCCAGATGCATGCACCACCTTGTGCATCTGGCTTACGTGGGTACTAGGGAATTGAACCTGGGTCCTTAAGCTTTGTAGGCAAGTGCCTTAACCGCTAAGCCATCTCTCCAGTCCAGTACTTAGTATTTTAAGATGGCAACACTTGGCAGTTTCTTTTTTAAAATTAAAAAAAAACAACGTTCATTTATTTATTTATTTATGAGAGAGAGAGAGAGAATGGGTGTGCCAAGGCCTCCAGCCACTGCAAACGAACTCCAATTGTACGTGGCACCTTGAACATCTGGCTTACATGGGTCCTGCGGATTCAAATCTGAGTCCTTAGTCTTCTCAGGCAAGCACCTTAACTACTAAGCCATCTCTCCAGCCTGAAAGTTTCTTTTTAAGAGCAAATTATTCCCAAAATTAGAGCTGGAAGGTCAATTGAAAACAAAAACTTCTAGGCACACACACAAAAAAAAAGTTTACTAGCTTTTTATAATTTTAGTACTTGCTTTGCATGAAAACTATATACATATTTGTATACATCTATACAATAGCATATGCTCTACTTGAATTGTTATGCCCACATTTTGATCAATAAACAAAGGGCAATAAAATACAGATGAAAGAAGGAAGAAGGGCCAGGAAGCCCTAGGTGTGGGGGAAAGAACACTGGATGCAGGTTGGCAGTCAGAACTCCCAGCCCCGAGAAGTGACTCGCTGACACCACACACCAAACATTAGGCGGCAAAGCCAAACCGCGACTCATGCCGTCAGATTCTTGGTTCCGCTGCTTCCATTTTCCAGCGTGGCCGGGTGGGGGCGTCACCATCATACAGCCTTGTGCGGCTCCACCCCGGGTTTTCTCATTGTCCACAGGCCTTGTGGCTCTGAGCTGCAATGTTTGCTACGGAACACACTGTCTGGAAAGTCTTTGGAAAACTACAGTATCCAGATCCCCCTTCCAAAGATTCTGGCCCACCTGTGCTGGGGTGAAGCTTAGGAAGTGCAATTTACAAAGAATCTTGGGCTAGGGAGATGGCTCAGTGGTTAAGGCGCTTGCCTGCAAAGCTTAACAACCTGGGTTCGATTCCCCAGTACCCAGGTAAAGCCAGATGCACAGTGGTGCATGCATCTGGAGTTCATTTGCAGCAGCTAGAGGCCCTGGCACACCTGTTCTTTCTGTTTCTAATCTGTCTATCTCTCTCTGCTTGCAAATAAATAAAATTTCTTTATATATTAAAAAAAGCTATACACCCAACTTGCATCCTCAGAGATGCTGACTCACCCAGTCCAGGGTGCAGCCTGGACACTGGACTTTGCCAAAGCCACCCAGCTGATGCTAGCACACACCAGGAAAGAGGACTCGCTACTCACAGATTCTCCACACCATTCACCCCCTAATCCAAAAAGCATCCCATGAAAGCTCATCTCTATTTAAGAAATATTTCATTGTTTATTTGCCAGCAGAGAGGGACGCAGATAGAGAGAACGAGTGTGCTAGGGCCTCCAACCACTGCAAAAAACTTCAGATGCAGGTGCCTCTTTGTGCATCTCACTTTACTTGGTACTGGGAAACTGAACCTGGGTGGTCCGGCTTTGCAGACATGCACCTTAACTGCTGAGCCATCTCTCTAGCCCCTTATTTCCATTCTTCAATTCTAAAGGCTTTCAGTGTCCGGTTAGCGCTTGGTGATGCGCAGCCTAGTGGGAATGGCCGGTGAGAACGAAAGGGCGGGAACAATGCGCATTTAAGAAGAAAAGTTCCCTGGGGGATTGTATAGTCAGTGAATGAAATATTATCACCACATGTAGATTATTTCATGAAAATTCAAGTGGCCCCTTTAAATGGAGAAGCCCATCCTAGTCCTGCGATAGCCTGTCCTCCTCAAGGGAGTTGTACTAGTGATGGGCGGGATAGCTGGGCTGTAACCCAGGAGTTCTGGAGGATAAGGCAGGAGGATAACCAGCTTAAGGCCAGCCTGGGCTACATAACAGTAACAATAAAGAAGAGAGAAAGAAAGGGAGGAAGGGAGGAGGAAAGAGAGGAAGGAAGGAAGCAAGGAAGGGAGGGAGGGAGGGGAAAGAAGGAAGGAAGGAAGGAAGGAAGGAAGGAAGAAAGAAAGAAAGAAAGAAAGAAAGAAAGAAAGAAAGAAAGAAAAAGAGGGAGGGAGAGGGAGGGAGGCTGGACATGGTGATGCACGTCTTTCATCCCAGAACTGGAAGCACAAGTAGGAGGATCACCTTGAGTTCGAGGCCACCCTGAGACTACATAGTGAATTCCAGGTCAGCCTGGGCTAGAGCAAAACCCTACCTTGAAAAAAAAAAAAGGGGAGAGAGAGAAAGGAAGAAAAGAAGGAGGGAGGGAGGGAGGGAGGGAGGTGTGCACGTGGAGGGCAGGGGACAACCTTCTCAGGTGCTGTCTATCTTTCTGAGACTAGGTTTCTGATTGGCTGGAACTTGCCTAATTCGGTTTCACTGGCTGGTCAGTGAGCCCCAGGGGTCCACTTGTCTCATCTCCCCAGTGTGCGCTACCTTGTGTACCATAGGGAGCTTTCCTTTCCCTCCCTCTGATGTGTGTGCGTCACGTATCCTCTCATTGCTGGGACAAAATACTTGGCCAGGAGCGCTTCACTGACTGAGCCTACTTCCACCCTCTCTATAGTTTTTAAATTACTGTGTCCATTTTTTACATTTTCACACATGTATACATGTGTGCAATGTACTTGGGACTTATTCTCCCCACTTACCCTCTGTTATTCCGTCTCCATTTCATCAGCACCCTTCTTTTCCCCTGTTAATCCTCATGTTGCTTTCATGCCTTTTTGTTGTTGTTGACTTAGGGTTTGTTTGTTCATTCGTTTGTTTGTTTTTGGCTTTTCAAGGTAAGGTCTCTCTCTAGCCCAGGCTGACCTGGAATTCACTATGTAGTCTCAGGCTGGCCTCAAACTCCCAGTGATCCTCCTTCCTCTGCCTCCCGAGGGCTGGCATTGCAGGCTGCGTCACCACATGCAGGGCCACTACACGGTCCTGGGCAGTAGTGGGACTGAAGCCAGGGCTCCTCTGACAAAGTAGAACAGGGGCGCTGCGTTCTCCAGCAGCAGGTCAGCACAGCAGTAACTGTCCCACGCGTCCTTTGCCGGTGGATATTCACGCCGGTCATTATACCATGTGTCCCACTAGCAAATTTCCTCTCAAAGAATAGAAAGAAACTGGGCTGGAGAGATGGCTTAGCGGTTAAGCGCTTGCCTGTGAAGCCTAAGGACCCCGGTTCGAGGCTCAATTCCCCAGGACCCACGTTAGCCAGATGCACAAGGGGGCGTATGCATCTGGAGTTCGTTTACAGAGGCTGGAAGCTCTGGCATGCCCATTCTCTCTCTCTCTCTCTCTCTCTCTCCCTCCTTCTCTCTGTCACTCTCAAATAAATAAATAAAACAAAAAAAAATTAAAAAAAATAAAAATAAAAAAGAATAGAAAGAAACTGACCAAATAGCTACTTCGAAGAACTAAGAAAAAGAAAAGAAAGAAATTGAAGACATACAAGCATGGGCATCTGTTGTTGCTATACTGTGCATGGAGAAGCTGACATTCATTTTCTCCTTTATACTTTTATAGGTTTCCGAAATTTTCTGTCAAGTGTAGCTATTACTTTTTTGGGAAATGGGAAGCAGTATTTAAGATTGAACCCAGGACTTCTCTGATGTTAGGCAAGTGTTCTACCACTGAGAGCCCCCCCCCCCACTATTTTATTTTACTTTATTTTATTTTGAGACAGGGTGTGGCTAAGTCGCCCAGGCTGGCTTCAAACTTGCGTGTGCCACCACGCCCAGCTGTTATCACTTTTTGTTTTTTTTTTTTTTTGTTTTTTTCTCAAGGTAGGATCTCACTCTAGCCCAGGCTGACCTGGAACTCACTCTATAAGTTCCAGGATGGCCTCGAATTCACAGTGATCCTCCTACCTCTGCCTCCCAAGTGCTGAGATTAAAGGTGTGCGCCACCACGTCTGGCCTGGTATCCCTTTTTAATAAGAAAAGAAAGCTTACACCACCCTTAAAAAAAAAAAAAAAAGTCCTGTGCTCAAGCTTGTAGAGTGCCTGTCACAGGTTTCTACATCTGCTGGCACTCGGGGAGGAGAGCAGGCTTATCCTATGGGCCGAAAGCTCAGCAGACGATTTGTGCTTTCATAAGCAAACAGAGATGTTGCAAGCCTAGCTCCCGCTTGCAGGCTCAGCAAAGTAGGTGAGTGACGAAGACGAGCTTCCCAGTCCTCTGTTGGGCCGCCTGCTGCCAACTTTGACAAGATAGGGGTAAATTGGGACATTCTTTCTGCTGTTGCTATGCTGTACATGGAGAAGATGTAAAGAGAAAATGTCCGGAAATTCCTGTTACATTTTCCATACTGACTCTTGCCCCAGGATGGCCTGTGTGTGTGCACAGCTAGCTGAGGGCCGGGGGCAAATGACAGATGGATGGGCCTTTGGAGAAATTCTACTAAGCCATGTGCTTGGCTTATCTACCTCAGCCCCAAGACTAGCATATAGGCTCTCAACCTGGCGTGCCCATCAGACCTGCCTGGAGAACTGCCCGCATGTGGGTGCCTGTGTGCCTGCCCCTTGCTCCTTCCTGATTTAATCAATCCAGATGAAACCTAGGCAACAGGATTATAAAGGTGCCCCCGTGTGTTGTCAGGGACAAGAATGGCCCCGAACAACACACACGGAGCTCTTCAAGATCTTCGTGTTTTACAAGCACTCAGGTCTCACCGCTGCAGAGACCTCGCTCTTCACCCCTCGTCTGTTCCCTCGTGTTACGTGTTGTTCGTTTGTGATTTGTGCTTACATGCCAGGACTGAACTCGAGACTCTACGTGCTAGGCAAGGGCAGAACCACTGACTCTTGCCTCAAGATGGCCTGGATGTTTGCAAACCTATCTTGAGCTCATGGTATTAAATCTTATGATTCATGAGAACCCCCCTCCCCCAGCTTCATTTCTCAGTAGATGTTTATTGAGCAGCTAGCATTTGAATGAACACCAAACCCGCTCTCAGGCAAGTGTCTCCTTTCACAGCAAGTGTCTAAGTTCTCTATCTTGGGTTCTTTCTTCACTAATCCTATCTTGTAGCTTTCATTTCTAGATTTTTAGGAAATCAAAATGAATTATATTTTTGTCCCATTTTAAAATCTCTTCCAGATTATTGTCTCTCAAAGACACAAAAAATGTACACTAATGGAGACCCTAATTACCTCACAGTGGACACCAAGTACCCACTAAGGGAGGCCCTCAGAGAAATGGGGTCTGGGAAGAGGGGATACAAGACTATAACCTATGTAAAATGTGTGTGTGTGTGTGTGTGTGTAAAATTGAAAACTTGAACAACTCTTTTTTTCAAGGAAATGAAAAAGGTAGTCTCTAGTTTAGACTGACCTGGAGCTCATTTTGTAGCCTTGGCCAGAAACTCATGGCGATCCTCCTACCTCAGTCTCTTGAGTGCTGGGACTAAAGGCATCACCATGCTTGGCTAATCCTGCTTTTTACCTGCATAAACACGTCATGTTCCAGGCCTCAGTGGTACATCTGGGATCACATGCCCAGCACCCAAAGTGCTCCTCTTTTGTTGGTGTTGCGGGGGTTGTAAGACAGGCTCTCACAAAGTTGCCTAGGCTGACCTTGCTATCCTCCGACGTTACTCTCCCTATGTTGGCTCACAGGTGTGTGCCACTACCTGGCTCATGCTCCATTTTCACATTTTACATTTTCACATCTATGGCAGCTGACCTCTAGAGAGCCTGAAATGTCCTTGCAACTGTGCTAAGCAGCATCTCATTTAAAACAATATTTTAAGCCAGGCGTGGTGGCACACGCCTTTAATCCCAGCACTTGGGAGACAGAGGTAGGAGGATTGCTGTGAGTTCAAGACCAGCCTGAGATGACAGCAAATTCCAGGTCAGCTTGGGTTAGAGTGAGACCCTATCTCAATAAAACCAAAAAAAAATTTATTATTTGAAAGAGAATAAAGGAGGCAGCTGGCTGGGGGGGAGAGAATGGGAGCACCAGGGCCTCCAGCCACTGCAAACAAACTCCAGATGCATGTGTCCCCTTGTGCATCTGGCTTATGTGGGTACTAGGAATTTGAACCTGGGTCTTTAGGCTTTGCAGGCAAGTGCCTTAACCACTAAGCCGTCTCTCCAGCCCCAGGTAGCATCTCACTGAATGCACTCAACAATTCTCGAAGGTAGATTCTCTTGCTGTCCTTACTTTTTGGATGAGAAGACAGTGCATTTATAAACTTGCCGAAGGCCACAAAGGTTGTCTCTTGAGCCCAGGACTCAACCCAGGCATGCAGAGCTGCTCGAGAAGGTGTCCATGAATGTACAGTGGCATGGTTTAGGGCTCTGGGGGACAGAAGGACCTCTTCTTCCACAGATCATGTGGTGTTCATTCTCCAAACCCTTCCCCTCTTTCATTTGTGCCTCATAAAGCTGGTTCCCAGTATAAACCACTATGTAGTCTCAAAGGATTTCATGTTTGGACGCATTCCTCCTGAATGTGGAGCAAGATAGGAAACAAGTTCTGACTGATGCCGCGAAGGTCTCACTACAGAAGCCCAGTTGGTTTCTTTCTTTCTTTCTTTCTTTCTTTTCTTTTTTTTTTTTTTTTTTTTTGAGACAGTATCTCGCTTTCACCCAGGCTGGCATTGAACTCATGATGACTATGGCCCCGGCCTCTTAAATGCTGGGATTACAGCACGAGCCACCACACCGGCTTTGAATTCTCTTCTTTTTACCAAAGCCAGTTTTAAATGTTTCACAAAGAAACATTGCAAAGAGAGGCGCGATAATGTGACGCGGCCGGGGCTAGTGAGTCACGTCCTGTAATCCCAATGTGCAGGAGGCCGCGGCAGGAAAGAGCACGGTGACGCTCAGGCCAGCCTGGGCTACAGAGAGAATTCCACGCCAACCTGGGCTACAGAGCAAGAGCCTGTCTCAATAAAACCAGACATAGTTAAAAAATGATGAGGGGGAGGAGAGATGGCTCAGCGGTTAAGGCATTTGCCTGCAAAGCCATAGGACCCAGGTTCGATTCCTCAGGACCCACTGTTAGCCAGACGCACAAGGCGGCGCATGTGTCTAGAGTTCATTTGCAGTGGCTGGAGGCCCTGGCACACCCATTCTCTCTCTCTCCCTCCTACCCTCTCTCAAATAAATAAAATAAAATAAATGATTGGAGAAGTGAATAAATGTGATCAGTGTAGCTCTGGTCACCTAGGCGTGTGCTTATGCATGCACATCCATGAACACAAATAGCCTAGTGTCTCCTCCCTGTGGCCTCTCCTCTCAGCATCTCATTCGAATCCCTCTGTTCCTCCTCCTCACGGCAGGAAATGATGGGTTGTCATTCCTTCTGGGTGTTAGGCCCGATTTCTGTACTTCAGCACTGCTGACGCTGCGGGCTGGATAACTGCGTGATGACTGGCCCGTGGACGTGGGATCTTCACCGGATCTCCAGGCCCTGCTCACAGGACAGGTCCAAGACTGTCTTGCCCCACGCTTCCCAGGCAGTGGAGGGAGACTCCATCTCCTGTGCTGTAAACTTCCCCGGCCATGCGGCAGTTCGTTCTCACGTTCTGCCATCTCACCCCTAAGTACCGTCTGAAAGATCTGAGTCTGGGTTCAGTGACAAAGCCCAGTGCTGCCTGCATCCGACCTTGGTGCCTGCGGGCTGTCCCTGAAGCGAATGCGGCCAGTGCCACCATAGGAAACCCACGTGCAATGGTCGATGCCGAGAACCCACCACCCCCTGGCTGCGGTCTGGGTCTGCCGAGGCCAAGCGAGGCTGCACATCAAGCAGGGTACTGGGGCGGGGAGAGCGCGCGGAGCTGAGCTGGAGCGCTGTGGGCCCCGTTCTCAGCATGGGGAGACGGGGATCGCAGACTAGAGTCTGGAGAGGCGGCTCAGCAGTTGGGGTGCTTGCTTGCCAGTCTTGCTGGCCCCGGGCTTGAGTTCCCAGCACCCACATAAAGACAGATACACAGACTGGCGCATGAATCTGGAGTTTGGAATTTACTTACAGATAAATAAGAATTTTCAAAAGGAACGCTGACTAGAGCTACCTGTTCACCTGTACTCCATATATGTAATATGTATCATCTTAATGACACATACAGTCATGGATGTGAATACATATGGTAGGAAATTCATTGTTTCCATTCTTTTTTTTTTTTTTTTTTTTTTGAGTCAAGTCAAAACAGACAAGTTAGATAAGATTGCCCATGGCTAGCTTCTATTGCACCATTCTGAGTAACAGCAAATGCTAGCATTCATTGAGCTCTTTACTATATGCCAAAAGGGTGCCAAGGACTTTTCTTCATCTATTGTATTTAAAACCTATGCTAGCCTTAAGAAGTGTTTATCAGGGCTGGAGAGGTGGCTTAGCGGTTAAGGCGTTTGCCTGAGAAGCCTAAGGATCCAGGTTTGATTCCCCAGAACCCACGTAAGCCCACATGGTGGCACATCCGTCTGGAGCTCATTGGCAGTGGCCGGAGGCCCTGGCACACCCATTCATTCTCTTGCTCTCTATCACAAATTAATAAATTTTTTAAAAGTCCATTTTGAAAAGAGAATATTTATCAGGTACTAGGGAGATGGCTCAGCAGTTAAATACACTTGCTTGCAAAGCCTACTGGCCTTGGTTCAATGCCCCAGTACTCATGAAAAGTCGGATGCACAAAGGGTACACGTGTCTGGAGTTCATTTGCAGTAGCAAGAGGCCCTGGTGCTCCCATACTTGTCTTCTCTCTCTCTCATCTTGCAAAATAATTAATTAATTTTAAAAATATTTTATGTATGTATTTATTTGAGATAAAGAGGAAGAAAGACGCAAATAGAGAGGAAGAGCATAGGTGCGCCAGGGCCTCTACCCACTGCACATGATCTCCAGATGTGCATGCTACCTTGTGCATCTGACTTTATGTGGGTACTGGGGAATTGAACATGGGTCCTTTGGCTTTGCAAGCAAGCGCCTTGACCACTAAGCCTTCTTTCCAGCCCAATTAATTAATTTTTTAAAAGGAAGTGTTTATCATCACTATCTCCAGCCTATAGGACAAAACAGACTTAAGGGCTGGAGAGATGGTTTAGTGGTTAAGGCATTTGCCTGCGAAGCCTAAGGACCCAGGTTTGATTCTCCAGGTCCCACGCAAGCCAGATGCACATGGTGGCACATGCGTCTGGAGTTTGTGTGCAGTGGCTAGATGCCCTGGTGTGCCCATTCTCACTCTCTTTCTGTCTCTCTCTTCCTCTATCTCTAATAAATAAATAAAATCTTTAAAAAGAAAATATTTTTTAAAAAAGACTTAAACTGGTCACCTTGCTTGACCAAGACCATATTCCTTGTAAAGCCGAAAAAGGGAGATTAAACTCAGGTTGTTTGTATATAAGGCTTGCAATTGTTGTGTGTGTGTGTGTGTGTGTGCAGAATTTTTTCAAGTTGTGGGAAAAGGCACACAACATAAAATTCACCGTCTTAATCACTTTACGTGCACAGTTCAGTGATACTAAATACACTCTCAGCATTACACCACTGCCTTCTCCATCGTCCACAGCACTTCTTTCATCTTTCAAAACTGAAACGCAGTAGTCATTAAACCATAGCTCCCTCCCCCTTGTCCCTGGCAAGCCTGTTCTCCTTTCCACCCTGTGACTGTGACTGACTGTTCTAGGAACTTCAAGTAACTGCAGGCATACAGTATTTGTGGTTTTGTATCTGGCTTATTTTGCTAAGCATTATGTCTTCAATGTTCATCCATGCTGCAGGCCATGTCAGAGGCAAATACTATTCTAGTCTGAGATACACCCCTGTTTATTCTGCCACCCGTCAGCAAATGGCGAGGGCTGTAGAGAACGGCGCTGCTATGGACAGAGATCACACGTCTTCTGGTGCACACCCAGAAGTAGAATTGGTTCCTCCTATAGTAGTTCTAGATCGATGTTGTTGTTTTTCGAGGTAGGGTCTCACTCTAGCCCAGACTGACCTCGAATTCACTCTGGAGTCTCAGGCTGGCCTTGAACTCATGGCGCTCCTCCTACCTCTGCCTCCCAAGTGCTGGGATTAAAGGTGTGCGCCACCACGCCTGGCTAGATTTACTTTAAAATTTTTTTTAAATTTATTTACAAACAGAGAGAAAAACAGAGAGAGAGAGGGCTCACCAGGGCCTCTAGCCACTGCAAATGAATGCCAGACTTGTGCGCCACTTTGTGCATCCGGCTATATGTGGGTACTGGGGAATCAGACCTGGGTCGTCAGGCTTTGCAAGCAAGTGCATTAACTGCTGAGCCATCTCTCCAGCCCTAGGTTTACTTGTTGATAGACCGGTATACTATTTCTCACAGGGATTCAACTGTTTCACATTCTCAAGGATACTGCATAAGAGTTCTAACTTCTTCACACCCTCGTCAACACTTTTTTTTCTGCTTATTATTTTTGTTTGGATAGTAGCCGTCCTGATGGGTTTGAACTGTGACCCTAATGTTTCCAAGTTTACGTATATCCCGAACTTCCCCACGCTAGGCCTTTTATTCTTCATTCAGTAGCAGTTTTGTGCACACATGCACAGCTAATGGAAAGTTCTCGATCATCCTACGTAAGCTGTGGTTCATTAGCAAGCTGATTAGGAAAGTTTAGGAATGCCTCCTGTAAGTCCTCTGTGTGACCTGCATCCTCCTAGATGTTGGCAAAATACGTCTCCTTCCCTTTTCCCTCTCTTTGGCAGCTCAGAACTGTCTGCAAGCAGTTAGGAAGCGTCCAAACCAGAACGAAATCCCATTTCAGAAGAGATGGGCCCATTTTCACCCCATTAACTTTAATGGAACTGATCTTTCAGGAAACCTGTTCCAACTTGATCAAGGGTGCTTGGTCTAGGCAAATGCTCCACCTGACAGTCAGAACTTAGGCAGAAGGTGTGGCTGACAGGACAGTGAGAAGTGACTCATACCTGCCTACAAGGCTGTAGCACCCTGCCCAAGGCGGGGCCCTTTCTCCGCCCTGTTTTTCCTCTCTGTCTGCTTCACGCTCTGGACCAGGCAGTCTTGCTTCCCAGCACCCTGGGAACCAGAGGCTGGAATGACCTAAGGATGAATCATAGGCGGTCCGACCAGCAGGAAGGCCACTCAGCCAGCTTTGGAGAGTTAAGGCTCAGAGTCCCCCTGTTCACGGCCATGATCCTTTCAGACCATCTCTGGTTCAGAGGCCAGAACCGTGCTGTCTCCACAGCGGGAAGGTTGCTCCTCATCTGGACCAAAGCCAGCTGAGATGGACGCTGATGCTCCGGGAGCTGTGAACTAACTAGGTTGGGGTACAGCCTGACCGTGTAAGAGCTCGCCTGGTGCTGGGGTCGTGCAGCTGTGGAGTTTTAGGCCTGGGGAGGATCTAAAATATCACTGAATTTCAGGATTGAGGCTGGGGATGTAGCTCAGTTGGGACAGAGCTTGCCCAGCTGCACAAGGCCTCGGACTCCATACTGAGCACTGAATACATCATATGTGGTGGTACATGCTTATCATCCCAACACTTGGGAAGTGAAGGCAGGAGTATCAGGAGTTCAAGATCATCCGCAGCTGCGTAGTGAGTTCAAAGCCAGTTTGGACTCCATGAGACTCAGCCTAAAAAAAAAAAAAAAAAAAAAATTCAAGAATCAAGTAATGTGTAGTATTGATCCTATCTGGTGCTCTCCTAGAACCAGAGCTCATTGTTAAATTTCCAAGAAGTTTTCTACCAAGTTGCTAGCTCGAAGTGATGTGCATCTCTGAAACTGACATGTGCTGGAAATTGGGCTTATTTCACTCTCTTCCTAGAGATGATTGCGAGAGTTGATCTTTCCCAAACTCTTCACACTCATCACCCAAGATGAGAAAATTGAGGGTCAGACAGGGCAAATGACTTACCATAGGCTGCATTATTAATTAGTGGCAGATTTAGAACGCATATCTTATGTACCAAATGTCAGTGAGTAGAGACCTAAAGTGTAGACTGGTCACCAATATCCAGCATCCTGGCCAAAAAAAAAAAAAAGATGTCGGGTGTGGTGGCACACGGCTTTAATCCCAGTACTGGGAGGCCAAGGTAGGAGGATCACCATGAGTTCAATGCCACCCTGAGACTACATAGTAAATTCCAGGTCAGCCTGGACCAGAGCGAGACCCTACCTCAAAAAACCAAACTTATGTGGCTGGAGCGATGGCTTAGCGGTTAAGGGCCTTGCCTGTAAAGCCAACGGCTCCAGGTTCGATTCCCCAGGACTCATGTAAGCCAGATGCACAAGGGGGCACATGTATCTGGAGTTCATTTTCAGTGGCTGGAGGTCCTGCTGCGCCCATTCTCTCTCTGCCTCTTTCTCACTCTCAAATAAATAAATAAATAAAGTATATTTTAAAAGAAAACAAAATTTAAATTAAAAAAAAATAGAACCAGGTGTGGTGGTGCATGCCTTTAATCCCAGCACTCAGAAGGATCACCGTGAGTTTGAGGCCACCCTGAGACTACATAGTGAATTCCAGGTCAGCCTGGGCTAGAGTGAGACCCTACCTCAAAAAAACAAAATCAGAAAAACAAAAGAAAAAAAAAGAAAGGAAGAAAGGAGGAGGGAGGGAGGGAGGGAGGAAGACAAGGCTGTTGTCACAATGTTAGGAGAGAGCAAGGGACAAATGGCTACCCCGGAAGTGGGTTCTCAAGGGGAACAAGATGGCCCACATTTAGATTCTTTCTGGAATTCCGTCTAATGGTTTACTCTGGGCACTGAGCAATGTCACTATAATTAGGTGGATTGACACCAGCATGGATTTGCAACACCATCAACAGCAGAGGCTGGTTGCCCTCAAGGAAGGAGCAGATATCTGGAAGACTGGGGTCAACAGCTTGGGGAAGAAACTGAGACACGTGGACTGAAACACCATCAAAGCAGCGTAAGCTGTCAGACTGTCTAAATGTGTGTTCAAACGAAGTCTAACCTGCTTCTTTTCCAGAGTGGTTGTTGGTTTTTGTTTTGTTCTTGTTTTTTGTTGTTTTTGTTGTTTTGTTTTGTTTCTTTTCTGTGCTAGGATGGCTGGGCACTAAGCTCTGCCTGTGACTTTAAGAGGAGGGCAGGGCATGGTAAGAGAGAGGAGGGCCGGAGGTCACTGAAACTCTGACCAGAGGCCCAAGAGTGGACTCTGGGAGTGGCAGAGGGGCAGTCTCCACTCTGCGAAGGGCTGTGAGCCTGGGAGCAGCAAGGCCTCTGCCTCTGTGTGCTCGGGGCACCAGGACCAGGGAGATTGGGGCGGACATGGGAGCAGCCACGCAGCATGAGGAGGAGAAGAGGGGAATGCGTCAGACGCCTCCAGAACTCTGGCATTCCATCTGTTCCACTCACCCTGTGACCCCTCACAGTTCCTCTGGCCACTCCTGCCTGAGGGACAATGTGTCAACAGCCACCAGCACCCTCTCTTCCTTCCCCGAGGCTCACCTCAGGTCCAGCCTCCTCCCCCTCCACCACATGTGACTGTGAGACAGAACACTGCCCCTTTCTCCCAGCAGCCTCACCCCAAGCGTCATGGCTGCCCTGTCCTCCCTCTAGCGCTCGCTCTCGCTCTCGCACTCTCTCTCTCTCTCTCTCTCTCTGGCTCTCTCTCTTCTTCTTCTTCTTCTTCTTCTTCTTCTTCTTCTTCTCTCTCTCTCTCTCTCTCTCTCTCTGGCTCTCTCTCTCTCTCTTCTTCTTCTTCTCTCTCTCTCTCTCTCAACAGTACTAGAGATGGAACCCAAATCCAGTGTTCCCTGTATGTTAGGCGAGCGCTCTACCACTGGGACCCATCCCCAGACCTGTATGTCACTTCTTCAAGCTGGCATGATGTTCTTGGCCCTGTGTGTTTCAAGGTCTCACTGGAAGAGTGGCGTGATTCCTAATGCCCTTAATGAGCAAAGGATCAGAAAAACCAGGCCCTGGACAGGTCACCATATGGAAGGAAGGCAGCAGGTGGGAGCAGGTGAAGCCCTAAAGAGGGGCACAGAGGCGTACCCCCGCCCTTGGAAGCCAGTGTGCAGACGGCCGGTGAAATCCTCCAGAGCGGGTGCCGGAGCCGTGTGCTTTGAGCCGGGCACTTGGGAGGTGGAGGCAGGGGGATTGCGAGTCCACAGCCGTCCTGGGCTGCATAATCGGACCCTAGAGGGAGGAAGGGAGGGAGCTAGAGAGGGAGAAAGAGCTGTGTACTTTGCACATCTGGCCTTTATTATGCTTTTTTGTTGTCATTGTTTCTGTCGGTACAGATGCTCCTTGATGTAAGATGGGGTCACATCCCACTACGGAGGAGGGTTGGAGGTCACCATGAAGACAAACGCATGCTCACTGCGCCTGACTACCATCGTCCAGGCTTGGCAGGGCGGCGCACGGTCCCCACTGCAGCCCTGGGGACGGACCGTGCGGCCACAGCCAAGGAAGAGCTCTCCACCCAAAGTCCCAAGTGCGGTTTCCACCGAATCAGTGTTACTTTTCCTTCATCGAAGATCAGAACACCAGAAGCTAACTGCCAAGAACCATGTGCACTTTTTTTAATCATATGTAAATCAAAGTACCAGGAAGAGGGGCAAAAGGTACAGGATGGCATCTACTTTTTGGCCACGATATTAAAGATGATTGCATGCTAAACGGCCATGGGGTTTGAGGAGCTTTCTAATTTATTCTGCCTCCACTTGGAAACCCCATTGCTCTAATTCCCTTCCCACGTCCTCTGTCACCCCTATGCCTGCTTCCCTTCTGCCTGTAAACAGGCTGCTCACAAGGCCCTATTCTCTGCTGCCTTCCTTCCCGTCTCTTTCCTCAACACTCATCCGCTGTCAAGACAACAGCCGTCAACCTCACGGCATGACCCCACACCTAGTCCTGGCCTTTGTGGGAAGTTCTCAGCCTTCTGGACCACGCTGTCTGCATACATAGACTGTCATCCATGTCCCTCAAACTGAATGTCTTCATTGTACTCCAAGCTCAAATCTTCCAAGACGGTCTTGCCCCCACCATTCAGCATCATATCTAGTGGTCAAAACGTGTGAGAGCCTGGGCGTGGTGGCACACGCTTTTAATCCTAAGACTTGGGAGGCAGAGGTAGGAGGGTCACCGTGAGTCAAGGCCACCCTGAGCCTACATAGTGAATTCCAGGTCAGCCTAGACCAGAGTGAGACCCTACCTCGAAACTCCAGAAAAAAAAAGTGTAGGGGCTGGAGAGATTGCTTAATGGTTAAGGCACTTGCTTGCAGAGCCAAAGGACCAATCCCCCAGTGCCCATGTAAAGCCAGATGCATAGGGTGGCACATACATCTGGGGTTTGCAGTAGCTAGAGGCCCTGGCACACTCATTCTCTCTATCTCTCCCCCCCTCTCAAATACATAAATAAATCAATATAAATTTTTTTAAACTGACAAAAGTAATGGCCCTTTAAGAGGAGGGCTATTGAGGACACCTGGGTGAGTATGTCAGGAAGGGTTCTGAGCCGAGTGGCATCTAACTGGGTTTTGGATGAGGACAGTGCAGCTCTCAGCAGGCAATGGCGCAGTGGAGAGAATCTAGTGAGATGTGACAGGGGACAAGCCCTTGAAGGGGGTTGAGGGGTCCAAGCCCCCTCTTTTAAAATTTGTATTTATTTTTTATTTATTATTTGAGAGAGAGGCAGACAGAGAGAATGGATGTGCCAAAGCCTCTAGCCACTGTAAAGGAACTCCAGATGCATGCACTACCTTGCGGACCTGGCTTATGTGGGTCCTGGGGAATTGAGCCTAGGTCCTTAGGCTTCACAGGCAAGTGCCGTAACCACTGAGCCATCTCTCCAAGCCCTCACGCCCCTTCTTTCCCTTTTGCTCCCCGGCTGATCATCTAAGTGGGCTTTGCTCCTCATCAAAGGCTGACCGCAACACAGCCATTTGTCCAAGGACTGAACCGTCTGAAACTGTGAGCTAAAATAAGACTTGTCCCCCCTTTTTTTTCTATTTATTTATTTGCAAGCAGAGAGAGAGAGAGAGTATGGGTTCATTAGGGCCTCTAGCCACTGTGCACAAACTCCAGATGCATGTGCCACTTTGTGCACCTGGCTTTGTGTGGGCACTGGGGGATCAAAGCCAGGTCACTAGGCTTTGCAACAAGCACCTTAACCGCTGAGCCCTCTCTCCAGCCCAAGGCTGTCCTTTTTATCAGCCTATTTCTCTCGGGTGTTTGTTCTGGAGATGGAAAGCAAGCTTGTCCCGTGTTGAATATCACTGGATCCCCTCCACTGTGCCACTGTCTGTGAGAGTGCTTCGTCCCCACCCGAAAGCCACTGAAGTGGACCCCTCAGAACCTTCCCAACAGCCTCACCCAGGTCTCCCACCCTGACGTTTTGGTCCTGAGCACTCATCCTCTCCGGCCTTCTATCTCAGCAACTGAATGTCTCTGTCTTTGATTTTCCTTACCTGTTTCTCTGTCACCTCAGGGAATGTCACCGTCTCTCAGGTGACCATACCAGAAATTTCAGAATGGTTCTAGATGCCTTCTGCTCCCTCACATTTGTGTCTGTCTCTGAAAATCCCTCTCCTCCGCGGCCCTCTGCTCGCCCTCCCTCACGGTGCCATAGCCCAGGCTGGCCTCACCCGGGGACCAGGGGCCACGCTGGCCACACGGGCTCAGGTGGCAGCTTCTGGTCTCCACCTTGCTCACTACCTGCGGGCCTGGGGAAGCTTTTCAGTGTTTTTGAGCCTGTTTCCTCACCTGTGACAGAGGACTGAAAAAAAAATAACTACGATATTCTTGAAATTTATAAACAAGTGGGATATTTCTTATCCAGTATGCCTAGGAGAAGTGGTTCAGATTTTGGAGTAACTCTATACACATAATGAGGTGTCTTGGGGATGGGACACAAATCTAAATGTGAAATGAACTCATGCTTCATACATACCTCATAGACATAGCGTGGAAGAATTTCATACATTTTGAGTGCACCTTCCTGTGACTATGACTTGGCCATGAGGCCAGGTGTGAAATTGGCTTCCTACAACATCATATGGAGACTCAAAAAAGTTTCCAATTTTGGAGCATTGTAGATTTTGGATATGCAGATTACAGACACTCCAACTCATGTGTGTGTATGTGTGTGTGTGTGTGTGTGTAGAGGTAGAGAGAGAAAGAGGCCAGAATGTATAATAGGTACTCACAAATTATATATATACACATATATGTTTATATATATACTTAATTTTTAAAGTATTTTTATTTATTTTCGTGAGGAGAGAGAGAGAGAATAGGCACATCAAGGCCTCTTGCCTCTGCAACTGAACTCCAGACACATGCACCACTTTGTGCATCTGGCTTTATGTGGGTACTGGGGAATCAAACCCAAGCTGTCAGGCTTTGCAAGTAAATGCCTTTAACACTGAGCCGTCTCACCTTCCCGCCCTTGAATTGATTTTTAAAGCTTCCTAGTGGCCCCCTGGCCGCAATGACATGGAGCAAAACCCACCACTCACCATCAGCCTCTGCAAAGAGCACACGAAGCAGGCGTGGTGGCGCACACCTTTAATCCCAGAGCTAGGGAGGCAGAGGTAGGAGGATCGCCTTGAGTTCAAGGCTACTCTGGGACTACAGAGTGAGTTCCAGGTCAGTCTGAGCTAGAATAAGACTTTACCTTGAAAGAAGCAAAAATTAAAAAATAAAATAAAAATAAAAAGCATATGAAGTGCCCATATGTAACTTTTCTCCTGATGTGAATAAGTGGACTATGCTTAGAATAACTTTTGGTGCAGGTAGTTTTTAGCTTAGTCTATAACCAGCGTTTACCATGGCCCAGCTATCTCTGCTCGAGCCTCCTACAACCCAACCTGTCCGCTTCCCAGTGCGGAAGCATGTGCAGTCCCCCACCTCTGCTCACCTCCCCACCGTAACCCCGCTGGTCTCGCTGTCTCCCCCACCCCAGCCCTACCTCCAAGGCCCCGCCCACCACTTTCTGCCTCCGCTAAAGCACTGTCATCCTTCCAGACGCACGGCTCATCTTCCCAAGTGGGCGAGGGAGCCCTCACCTATGTTCAGTTGTCCCCACATGCTGTTTTGTGACTGGTCATAACTGTCCCCCTACTGAGCACTAGGTCCTTGTCTTGCCGGGCTTTATGTCCCTAGTGGCCAGCTCTGATCTTCATATACATAGCCAAACACTGGACAGGTGGCTCAGAGGTTAAAGGCACTTGCCTGAAAAACCAGACAGCTGGGCTGGAGGGATGGCTTAGCGGTTAAGGAATTTGCCTGCAAAGCCTAAGGACCCAGGTTCAATTCCCCAGTACCCATGTAAGTCAGATGCACAAGGGGGCACATGCATATGGAGTTCGTTTACAGTGGCTGAAAGCCCTGGCATGTCCATTCTCTCTCTCTTGTAAATAAAATAAATTTTAAAAAATGGCTAGGTTCGATTCCCCACTACCCATATAGAGCCAGATGCACAAATTGGCACAAGCATCTGCAGTTCATTTGCAGTGGCCCTGGTACACCCATTTCCTCTCTTTCATTCTTTCTCTGCTTGCAAATAAACAAATAATCTAGATGTGTATGTGTGTGTGTGTGTGTATACACACATATATATGCACACACATACATATACACACAGACACACACGTGTGTATATGTGTGTCCACACAATTTTGTATTGAAAAATTAAATGAAAGAATAAAAGTTTTGGTTCACTCGTTCTATCTATTGAGCAAGGATGAGAGAAATTACTATATTGTTGTCCAGGGGGGATTGCTCAAAAATTCTCCAAGGATATCAAAATTAATGGGCTGTGGAGATGGTTCTGCCAATAAAAGCACTTGTTTGAGGCTGGGCGTGGTGGTGCACACCTTTAATCCAGCACTCAGGAGGCTGAGGTAGGAGGAGCACCATGAGTTCAAGGCCACCCTGAGTCTACATAGTGAATTTCAGGTTAGCCTGGGCTCGAGCAAGATCCTACCTGCAAAAAAAAGGGGGAGGCTGGAGAGAACGGCTTAATAGTTGAGGCATTTGCCTGAAAAACCAAAGGACCCAGGTTCGATGCCCCAGGACCCACATAAGCCAGATGCACAAGGTGGCTCATGCATATGGACTTCATTTACAGTGGCTGAAGGCCCTAGCGCGCCGATTCTCTCTCTCTCTGTCCCTCTTTCTATGTCTCTCTCAAATAAATAAAATAAAATGAAAAGTGCTTGCTTGCAAAACCTGATAGCCTGGGTTCAATTCCTCAGTACCCACATAAAGCCAGATGTACAAAGAGGCCCATGTGCCTGGAATACATTCATAGCATGCTTCTATTCTCTTCCTGCTCCCTCTCTCTCTCTAATAAACAAAAAAATTTTTTTTAATATATGATGTTCTGTCCCTTATATAAAAGGTTCTAGAGCTGGAGAGATGGCTTAGTGGTTAAGGTGCTTGCCTGACAAGCCTAAGGACCCAGGTTTGATTCCCCAGTACCCATGTAAGCCAGATGCATATGGTGGCACATGCATATGGAGTTTGTTTACAGTGACTAGAGGCCCTGGCATGCCCATCCTCTCTTTCTCTCTCTTCGTCTCTCTCTTAATATAAATAAATAAAAATAAAAGGGTCTAGTACTTGCACCAAAGCCACACAAATCCTCTTGGATGCTTCTGTTTTTTCTAGCCCCTGGCTTAAGCAATCCTCAGCCTCGCACTGCTGGGCCACAAGAGTATGCCGCCACGCCCAGCTCGCCCTGTGTTGCGTTTAGTGTCTAATATAAATGCTACTATGTAAACCATTATTTTACTCTGTTCTTCAGGGCACAATGACACGAAAAAAATAATCATATGTTCAGCACAGGCAGTTCTTAAAATATTGCTGCTCTCTGTTGGGTTGTGTCCATGAAAGCAGAATACACAGACGTGCAACCCCTAGGGGTGGAAAGCTGTCTTCACAATGTTCATTCGAGATCCCATCGGGCCTGTGTCTCCTCTAGCATCTGCTGTTATTTCTTATACTGAATAGCTTCTCAATAAACACTTAGCTACCAAAGAGCAGAAAAGAGGGCTGGGGACGCAGCTGATGTGGTTGAGCGCTCACCCAGCACGCAAGGAAGCCTGGGGGACGTGGTCAGCCCTGGCGAGGGGAGGCTGTGGCAAGAAAGTCAGGCTGCGTGGGAAGCGCACTGAGCAGGAAGCGCCTGGAGCCACTCAGACAGGAGACGGATTCAGCCAGACACAGGCTTTTCTAAAATTTATTATTTATTTATTTATTTTGGGGATTTTTTTCGTTTGTTTTTGTTTTTTGTTTTTCGAGGTAGGGTCTCACTCTGGTCCAGGCTGACCTGGAATTCACTATGTAGTCTCAGGGTGGCCTTGAACTCACGGCGATCCTCCTACCTCTGCCTCCCGAGTGCTGGGATTAAAGGCGTGCGCCACCACGCCCAGCAAGACACTTTTTTTTTTTTTTTTTTTTTTAAGACAGATACATTAGAATTTGCACTGTTGATTTCACTCATAGGAAATCAGACTCTGGTCCTTGGGTTTTGTATCTACAAGATGGAGGCGAGCCGGGCAAATTGCATAAGCCTCAAACTGCAGCACTTGGGACATGAAGGCAGGAGGATCAGGAGTTCAAGGCCAGCTGGGCTCCACAGCAAGAGCTTGTGTCTAGAGAAAGACCTTTAGTAACAAGGACAAGAACAAAAGAAGGAGTGGGGCTAGGAAGATGGCCCAGCAGTTAAAAGCATTTCCTTGCAAAACTTGCCAGCCCAGGTTCAATTCCCCAGCACCCATGCAAAGTCAGAAGCACAAAGCGCATGCACCTCTGTCTCCTTGCAAATAAATAATATTTTAATATTTTATTTATTTATTTGAAAGAGAGAAAGAGGCAGATAGAGAGAAAGAGAGAATGAGCATGCCAGGACCTCTAACCACTACAAACGAAGTCCAGGAGCATGCGCCACCATCTGCATCTGGCTTACATGTGTACTGGGGAATCGAACCTGGGCCCTTAGGCTTCACCAATAAGCACCTTAACTGCTAAGCCGTATCTCCAGCCCAATAATTTTTAAAACATTTTATTTTTATTTATTTGAGAGAGAGAGAGAGAATATAAATATGGGTATGCCAGGACCTCCAGCTGCTGCAAATGAATTCCAGACATATGAGCCACCTTGTGCAACTAGCCTACTTGGGTCCTATGGAATTGAACCTGGATCCTTTGGCTTTGTAGGTAAATGCCTTAACTGCTAAGCCATCCCTCCAGCCCACAATAATATTTCTTTTTTAAAAAGAAGGAAGGCGAGCCGGGTGTGGTAGCACACGCCTTTAATCCCAGCACTCGGGAGGCAGAGGTAGGAGGATCGCCATGAGTTCGAGGCCACCCTGAGACTACATAGTTAATTCCAGGCCAGCCTGAGCCAGAGCCAAACCCTACCTTGAAAAACCAAAAAATAATTTAAAAAAAAAAAAAAAAAAAAAGAAGGAAGGCTGGCTGAATGAAGCATCCTTTCATTCCTTGCTAATAAAGGTGATTGCTCCATAGGGTAAAGACATAGAAAGCCAGCACCACCTTTAATCCCAGCACTCTGGAGGCAGTGGCAGGAGGATCGCTGTGACTTCAAGGCCACCCTGAGACCACATAGTGAATTCCAGGTAAGCCTGGGCTAGAGCTAGACTCTACCTTGGGGGTGGGGGGAAGACACAGAACTGAGTCTTCTCATTTCAGCAGCTCTGTCATATAGTGAGAGGTATGAATTTTTTTAATTTTTTATTATTGACAACTTCCATAATTATAGACAATAAACCATAATAATCCCCCCACTTCCCCCTTCACAGCAGCTCCATCTTCCCTCACATCCCCTCCCCCTCTCAATCAGTCTCTCTCTTATTTTGATGTCATCATCTTTTCCTCCTATTATGAGGGTCTCGTGTAGGTAGTGCCAGGCACTGTGAGGTCATGGATGTCCAGGCCATTTTGTGTCTGGGTAGAGCACATTGTAAGGAGTCCTGCCCTTCATTTGGCTCTTACATTCTTCCTACCACCTCTTCTGCCATGGACGCTTAGCCCTGGAAGGTGTGATAGAGATGTTTCAGTGCTAAGCACTCCTATGTCACTTGAGAGGTGGGAATTCTTACCACAAGTAGAGTGTTTACCCGTGGCCTTGAGGAAGTCATAAAAATTTTGGCCTTTTGTTTTCGCATCTCCAGCATTTGAGAGTATTAGATTAGAAGGTGGCACTATGGGGGGCCCTTTATGTAGAGAATTTGTGTCCAACCCATCTTTGCTTTCTGGAGGGATTGTAGATCTTTGAAGACAATACATTCATTCATGGTATAGACTCTACAGTTTAATAAAATTGATGTCATTGCCATATTGCCGTTAAAAAATGGTGTGCCTGGATTCAGTTACCAGCATCAAAGAAGAGGGATAAATGGCTGGCCTCTTCTTTTTGTTACCTTTTTTTTTTTTATTTTCTGAGGTAAGTTCACTCTAGTCAGGTGACCTGGAATTCACTATGTAGTCAGGGTGGCTTGAACTCATGGCAATCCTCCTACCTCTGCCTCCAGAGTGTGGATTAAAGGTGTGTGCCACCACACCTGGCACTTCTTTTTTTTTTTGTTTGTTAATTATTTTATTTTATTTTATTTTATTTTATTTTATTGGAGAGAGAAAAAAAGAGAGAGAGAGAGAGAAGCAAATAAAGAGAGAATGGACGGGCCAGGGCCTTCAGCCACTGCAAACAAGTTCCAGATACAGGTGCCTCCTCATGCATCTGGTTTATGTGGGTCCTGGGGAATCAAACCTGGGTCCTTTGGCTTTGCAGGCAAGCACCTTAACAGCTAAGCCATCTCTCCAGCCCCCGGCCCTTTTTTAACTGATGATGTCTTCTAACAGTGACACCAGACATAGCAGAAGGGTCTCCACAATGACCTTGCTTTAGCCCAGGATGACCTGGAAGTTACTCTGTAGCCCAGGCTGGCCTTGAACTCACAACGATACTGCAGCGTCCTGACTGCTAGAATTAAAGGCGTGTGCCACCCCCATGGCCACCATGCCAAGCGTGGCTTACTTACTTTTGTATAGGCTCTACTCCAAACACTGTCACACTCTGAGGTACTGGGCGTTAAGACTGCAGCATGTGAATTCGTGGAGAGGGGACACCTTTCAACCTATATCAGTGTCATATACCTGACATAGTACATGGTCAAAAACCACTTGGGAAATGGAATGGGCAGAGCGGATGGCATTGCTTTGTCTGCAGGTGCAGCAGGAAGACTGTGGGAAGCTTAAAGCGGCAAGACCAGGGCTGCATAGCTCGGCGGCACAGTGTTTGCCTGCTGCACGTGAGGCCCCGAGCACAATCTCCAGAACTGAAAAGATGGGACAGGGGAAAAACCATGGAAAGCCTTGAGCTCTAGAAAGAGAAATCCAGAACCCAGCCGGGCAACGCTGTTGGCCGGGGGCGGCGCTGCCGTCGTGGTGAGGGCATTGGTTTCCCCTGTGGTTGGGCAGAGGAGAGCCTGGGGGCGGGGGTCAGAGAAGCCGTGGCACTCATCGCGGCGTGGAGTGACAAAGCTGCTGCCAGGGTGGCGGCTACAGAAGAAAAGCTGCGGGCACTCGGGTGTGCCCACGCTCGTCTCCAGGCCCCGCTCCCGTGACGTGTGGGGAGGGCCACATGCCACCTTCCCCTTGGGAACAATAGGTCCTCTGCAAACTGGAAAGCCAATAGCTGCCACAGGTGTGTGTGTGTGATGAGCTCATAACTCCTGAAGCACCAACAATTCCAGCCAGTTCCTTGTGATTCATGGCCCGTCCACGGGGCCCCACCCTGGCTCTGCAGCCGGGGCCTGTCTTCCGCAGTGTGCGTTAGTGCGCTGAGATCTCACTGGTTCACACACTGAGCTCACTCCCGCCGGTGGTCTGCTGTCCTCTCCTTTGTACCACGGGATGCCCGCTCGGCCGTCTACTCAGGAAGCCTGGCTTGGTTGCTCACCACCTCTCCATGCAGCCCCGGGGTCTGCTGCACTCCCAGGCCGCTTTCCCGAGCCTGGGTCACAGATGCGCTCTATGCCACAAGACGCAGCACAGTCTTGAGCAATGCACCACTCCCTCGCTCCAGATATGTGGAACGTTTGGGACATTCTCCAGGCAAACTGCCCCATACGACTGTGACCTCCTTGGGGAGAATATCCTTACGGCTTCTTGTGTGTTACTATTCCACCCAGTCCGTACATACTACATGCTAGAACAATGGACAGCCTCCCAATGATCTATGTAAGACTTCTCCTGGTAAATAAATAATTTTAAAAAAAAGGGGGGGGGGGCTGGGCTGGAGAGATGGCTTAGCAGTTAAGACGTTTGCCTGCAAAGCCAAAGGACTTCAGTTCAATTCCCCAGGATCCACGTAAGCCAAATGTACAAGGTGGCACATGCCTCTGGAGTTTGTTTGCAGTGGCTGGAGGCCCCTGGAGTACCCATTTTCTCTCTCTCTGTCTCTCTCTGCCTCTTTCTCTCTCACGCTCTCTCAAATAAATAGATAAAAATTTGTTTAAAAAAAGATTTCTCCTGGGCTACACTTACTTGCAGAGCCTGGTGGCCCAAGTTCAATTTACCAGCACCCACATAAAGCCAGGTGCACAGTGCTGTGTGTGTCTGGAGGTCACTTGCAGTTGTAAGAGGCCCTGGCGCAACCATACTCTCCTCTCCTCTTGGCTTCGCTGCTCATCTCTCTCTCTTTCTCTATCTCTCTCTCTCCTCACAAATCATACAATATTTTGTAAGAAAAGATTTTTCCCTTAGCTCAGGAGATTGGGTTAGCTGGCAAAGGGGGCTGATATACAATGTAAGCATCACATTTCAACCCATAACAATGGACCTTAAGTCCCAACCTGTTCTCTTTCTCCTTGCTTGCTTAACATAGCTCAAAAAAAAAAAAAAAAAAAAAAAAAAGGAAAGGAAAAAAGAAAGAGAAAAAAAGAAAAGAAAAAGCCCTGGCCCCATGCAAAAGGTCCTCAGGCTTCTGGAAAGAGCATCATGGCAGGAGCAGCCCCTCCTGGCAGCTGGCATCAGGGAGATAGAAGCTCACCAGGTTGAGGACCCTGACCCTGCAGAGGCCCTCAGGAAGAAGGCGGCTGTAGTTGTTTTGTTGTTTGGCTGATTAGTTTTGCAGAAACGTAAATGCCTATGGAATTATAAGGAGTCCCAAAGACCAGAAGTATCTGGGGGAAAAAATATAATTTGAGCATTCACACATCAAATTTTATTCCTTCTTAAAAAAAAAAAATTTATTGGCCAGGTGTGGTGGTCCATGCCTTTAATGCCAGCACTTGGGAGGCAGGGGTAAGAGGATGGCTGTGAGTTTGAGGCCAGCCTGGAGCTACAGAGTTCCAGGTCAGCCTGGGCTAGAATGAGACCCTATCTCAAAAAAAAAAAAAAAAATTAAATTTATTTTCTTGTGAACACAGAGAGGGAGGAAGAATGGGAGTGCTAGGGCCTCTTACCACTACAAACAAACTCCAGACACATGTGCCCCTTTGTGCATATGGCTTTACATGGTTACTTTGGAATTGAAGCCAGACTGGCAGGTTTTGTAAGCAAGTATTTTTAATGGTAGGGCCATCTTCCCCGACCCACACATCTAATTTAAAACTTGCTGGAGAGATGGCTTAGCGGTTAAGCGCTTGCCTGTGAAGCCTAAGGACCCCGGTTCAAGGCTCAATCCCCCAGTACCCACGTTAGCCAGATGCACAAGGGGGTGCATGCGTTTGGAGGTCTGGAGTTTATTTGTAGTGACTGGAGGCCCTTGCGTGCCCATTCTCTCTCTCTCTCTCTCTCTCTCTCTCTCTCTCTCTCTCTCTATATATATATATATATATATATATATATATATACATACATATATACATATATATATATCTGCCTCTTTCTCTCTCTGTCTGTCACTTTCAAATAAATAAATAAAAATAAACAAAAAATTAGATTTTAAAAAAACTTGCTGTAAAGTAAAACTTGCTAATCAAAATTGTGTGACACTAGCATTAGTCTAGACAGTTAAGCTGGGCATGGTGGCACACTCTTTCAACCCCAGCACTTGGGAGGCAGAGGTAGGAGGGTTGCTGTGAGTTCAAGGCCAGGCTGAGACTACACAGTGAACCCCAGGTCAGCTCAGGCTAAAGTGAGAACCTGCCTCATAAGACCAAAAAAAAAAAAAAAAAAGTCAAGCGTATAGAAATAAGCCCATTTTCTGGTCCAATATTTTCAACAAGAGTATGAGTATCATGTTCATTTCTTCAACAAATGGCGCTAGAAAAACTGTATTTGCACATGAGAAAGAATGGGTCCTTATTTTTCACCACATGCAACAATTTACTCAGATGGAGCGAGGACTAAACACAAGTGTGAAGACCGTAAAACGTGAAGAAGACACAAGGGTCACTCATGGCCTTGGAGCTAGCGGCGGGTTCTTAGATTTAGGACCATAGCCTGAGCAACAGAAGAAAAGATGAATTAGAAAATCTTTTGTACACCAAAGGACTTTATCCAAAAAGTGAAAAGGAGGGCAGAAGAGATGGCTTAGCAGTTAAAGCTCTTGCCTACAAAGCCAAAGGACCCAGGTTCGATTCCTCAGCACCCACATGAAGCCAGATGCACAATGTGGCATGTGTGTCTGAAGTTTCGTTTGCAGAGGCTGGAGATCCTGGCATGCCCATTCTCTCTGACTGTCTCCCTCCTCTCTATCTCTCTCTGCTTGCAAATAAATAAATAAAATAAAATAATATGTTTTTTTTTAAAGTGAAATGACAACCTATACACTGGGCAAACTATTTGCAGATCACATATTTGACAAAGATTTAATATCCAGAATGTATAAAGAGCCCCCAGCAATCAATAAGATAACCAATTTTTTTTAATTTTGATTTTTATTTATTTGAGAGCAACAGACACAGAGAGAAAGAGGCAGATGGAGAGAGAGAGAGAGAAAGAAAGAAAGAATGGGAGCACCAGGGCCTCCAATCACTGCAAACTCCAGATACATGCGCCACCTTGTACATCTGGCTTACGTGGGTCCTGGGAAATGAAGCCTCGAACCAGGGTTCTTAGGCTACACAGGTAAACGCTTAACCACCAAGCCATCTCTCCAGCCCAAGATAACCAAATTTTAATGGGCAAGCCAGGTGTGGCAACCCATGCCAGAAATCCTAGCATTCATGAGGTAGAGGCAGGAGGATCACAAACTCAAGTTCATCTTTGGCTATAAAACAAGTTTGAAGGAAGGAAGGAACAGAGGAAGAGAGGGAGAGAAGGAAGAAGGGAGAGAGGAAGGGAAGAAGGGTCTGCCAGGGCAGGCTTTCCTGTGAGAGGCTTCTGGGTGACTTGGCAGAACAGCTCAAATGATTTTCTTTTGGTTCCTTTGTCCTGTTCAAATTGTGATCTCCAGCTACCCCACACAGCTGGCCCCGGATGCTGAGGGCCAGAGACAGCGCCTGAGGGGAAGCAGTTTCAATTAGCATCCCCTCTTTAATTACAGCAAATTATACATTTCACATGTATAATTATTTATTTTATGGCATTGTGCCATCCTATAGATAAACAAAGACTTTGAGAAAATTTACTAGCTTTCCTGGGAGTGTCCCCTAAAATGGGAGTGGCCCATTTTTCTGGGCGTATAATTTTCATTCTAACCAATTACTAAGACAGGGATAATGCTACAAGTGGATTGCTAGCCTGTCATGATTTATTTTCTTTTTATATACAATTGAAAAAAAAATGCTCACTATATCAACATATGCAAGGGGATAGTCATGGTGTTGGTAATACAAATTTAAATACTACAGATGTTTTTTTATTGCCAGAGCTCACAGGATAGCAAGGGGAACTGACAGGACGTAGGGAACGGAAGCAAAGGCCAATGACAGCTCCCGGAGGGTAGGGGTGGTAGGTGGATAGGGATGAGGAGGCTCCCTGGGAGGAGGAGGAGGTCTGGGGTGAATACGAAGAAGGAACAGAACTCTCCAGGTGAGGAATACAGGCGTTCATTCTGCACGTGAGGCGTGAATGGCTGTTTGGCTTATCAAAGTCAGGCAGGCACTCCAGGGACCACAAGAAGTGCAGGGAGGAGGGGAGGCGCGGAGGGCGGGGTGAGCCAACTCCTCTAGAGCTGTGAGTGGGGCAAGTCAGCGACCCGAAGATCCAGTGCATGCTGCCACTTCGGCATCCTTTTTCTTGAGTCCAAGACTTCATTGTAATGGGTGGGGGGACGGCGGGGAGACAGAGAGGAAAAAGGAACAGAGAATGTGCATACCAAGGAACAAAAGAGCCAAAGACAGAGAGAGGGCAAAAAGAGGGAAAGAGGACTGGGGCAATGGCTCAGTGGTTAAAGGTGCTTGCTTACAAAGCCTGACGGCCCGGGGTTTGATTCCCCAGCGCCCATGTGAAAAGTCGAGACATACAAAGCGGCACGAGTGTGCAATTTATTTGCAGCATCGTGGGGCCCTGGCATTCTCTCTTTCTATCTCAAATCTATCTGTCTATCTATCTATCTATCTATCTATCTATCTATCTATCTATCTATCTGTCTATCATCTATATTGGTTTTGTGAGGTAAGGTCTTGCTGTAGGCCATGCTGACCTGGAATTCACTATAGAGTCTCAGGGTGGCCTCAGACTCTCAGCAATGCTCCTACCTTTGCCTCCCCAGTGCCAGGATTAAAGGCGTGCACCACCACATCTGGATAAATCAAAATACTTTTTAAAAGAGGAAGTGTGTACGAGAGAGAGAGAACTTCTACCTTTCATTCTCATCAGTGACAGTGGAAGTGGCTGCACAGTTAACTCACCTCGCCTTTAAAATACAAGCTCTGAATTAGGTTATTGGATTGTAAAACCTGACGGAGGGAGAATAAGCGGTCTTAGGAGCCACTGAGCCAAGAGTCTTAAAGCTCATCCAGAAAGCCACTGGTATGAAAATGGTCACCTTTGCCACCTCGTATGTCTGTTTTTTTTCAAATGGCAAGCAGATCCTATGCAAGCACGGAGAGAATGAGTCCAGCCAACAGTGGACGGCCTGAGGACTGTTCCCTGACGGGAGACAAGCGACACCACGGTGGTGCTGTGGGGCTTCTGGTGCCCAGGAAGCAGACCCAGGAGGTGTGGGGAGCGGAGTGAGAGGCGCAGCTGAGAAGGTGGCGGGGAGGAGTCAGAGGTGCTCCTGAGAAAATGAGGGGGCGCGAGGAATCCAGCAGGTGGATGAGGGAGGGGTGGGGGTGGGGGAAGGATCCAGCAGGTGGGACAGGACACAAGAAGAGAGAGCAAGCTGGAGAGCTCATACAGGCATATGCTTGTTTATTTGAGGGGTTATAGCCCAGGCTGACCTGGAATTCAGGTAGTATGTAGTCAGGTAGCTAAGTACTCTCAGGGTGGCCTTAAACTCATGGTGATCCTCCTACCTCTGCCTCCCGAGTGCTGGGATTAAAGGCATGCACCACCACGCCCGGCTGATGGTTTTTTGCAGTGCTGGGCATGGGACCCAGAGTCTTGACCTGCTGGGGAAGGATACCGCTGAACCTCATCTCCAGCCCCTGAGAGAGATGTTTACACGACCGAGTCCAACTTCTGTGCGGGGGTGGGGGGGGTCTCCTTTTCTAAGGATGGCCCCTGCCGGCAGTCGTCCCTCTATACCTGGCCTTTTCCATTGTGTGCTGACAGACCTACCCGGAGTGCTGCCACTGTAGGGGCTGCCGTCAGTATGTTCTCACTGAATTCCAATCCTGCAAGGAGGTGGGCGTCTGTTATCAGACTAAATACCAGAGATAATGACTTGTGAAGACAAAACGGGTTATTTATGCTCAGTGTCTTGGAGGTTTCAGCCCGTGATTGGTTAGCAGTGTTTGTTTACCGCTTGGGGCCTGTGCCGAGGCAGCTCACCATAGCAAGACCGCATCCCAGAGCAGAACTGCTTGTCCGCGGCCAGAAAGCGCCAGAGAGACAGCAGGGGAGACCCGGGTTCTAAACTTCCCTCCAGTGCACATTCCCTGTTAACTGAAGACCACCCACTGGGCGCCTCCTCAAAGGCATCTGTGACTTCAAATGCACCAAATTGAGAACCAGGGTTTTAGCCTATGGCCTTAGAGGACATTCCAGACCCATGCATCTGACTTATATGAGAATGTCATCACAAAGTCCCCATTGTCACTAGCAACTCTTGCGTCCAGTCCTTACCCAACCCAAGTATCTGGCACAGAGGGTGTCTGAGGGATGACAGACAGGTTCGGCTAGATCCTTGCCCTTGATCAAGTGGATACAGGTTCGCCTCGTTTCTCCTCCATCACGTTCAGTTGCTGATCCTTGCTTCTGCGCTCAGAATATATTTGGGAAGAGAACAAGAAGTTCTATACATTATCTTGGGCTTTCTAAGGAGAGGCAAGGATGCCGGGGATGTAGCTCAGGGGGAGAACGAGCACATCCTTAGCATGCACAAGGCCCTGGATTCAATTGCCGGCACCACCAAAAGAAGCAGATAAATACATAGAAGAAAAGTCGAACACTAAGATGCTTTTAAAAAAAATAAAAAAGATTTGTTTGGACTGGAGAGATGGCTTAGTGGTTAAGCGCTTGCCTGTGAAGCCTAAGGACCCTGGTTGAAGGCTCGATTACCCAGAACCCACGTAAGCCAGATGCACAAGGTGGCACATGCATCTGGAGTTCATCTGCAGTGGCTGAAGGCCCTGGCGCGCCCATTCTGTCTCTCTGCCTCTTTCTCTCTGTGTCTGTCTATTGCTCTCAAATAAATAAATAAAAATAAACAAAAAAATTGAGAAGATTTGTTTTTATTTATTTGAGGCAGAGAGAGAAGGAGAGAGAGAGAGACATAGAGAAGGAGGATGGGCGTGCCAGGGCCTCTAGCTACTACAAACTCCAGATGCATGCGCCACCATGAGCATCTGGCTTATGGGGATCAGGAGAATGGAACCTGGGTCTTTAGGGTTCTCAGGCAAGTCCCTTAACCGCTAAGCCGTCTCTCCAGCCCCCTAATATGCATTTATTTAATGCCACTCTAGCTGGGTGTGTGGTGTATGCTTGCAGTCTTGGCTACTCCAGAGGCTGAGGAGTGAGGTTCAGTGAAGCCCATGAATTAGGGAGCAGCCCAGACAACAGAGCAAGACCTTGTGCCAAATAAATAGTCACAGCCTTGATTAGAGTGAGAGCCTCCTCAAAAACCAAACGAATAAATAGTCAAGTATAGTAGCTATGCCTCCAATCTCAGCCTTTGGAGCTGAGGCAGGAGGACTACCATGAGTCTGACCCAGCCTGAGATCCAGGTTCACCAGAGCTTCAGAATGATACCTACACATGAATACATATACACCCACACATACACGCGCACAAGGAAAAAAGGAGAAAATTCCTTGTTGTATATGTACCACGTTTTCTTTATCTACGCATATGAAACACATCTAGGTGGTTCCATAACTCAGTTACTGTAAAAGACAAAATGTAGCTTCACAAATGGATGTGCAAGTATCTCCATGGTAAGACTTCTTAGACTCCTTCAGTTATATGCACAAAAAAGGCAAAGGGAAGTCACACCGTAGTTCTATTTTCAGTGTTTGGAGGAAGCTCCACACCGCGTCAGTTTGCACCCTTACCAGCAGTGTGCAAAGGCTCCTCATCCTCACCTTCACCAGCAGTTGTTGTTTCTTGATGAAAGTCATTTTGACCAAGGCACTATGGACTTTTCAGTGTAATTTTATTTTAGTTCAGTTTTTATTTTTCAAAGCAGGGTCTCACTCTAGCACAGGTTGACCTGGAACTCCCTCTGTAGTTCCAAATTCATCTTAAGCTCACAGTCATCTTCCTACCCCAGCCTCCCAAGTCCTGGGATTAAAGGTGTATGTCACCATACCTGGCTAGTGTAATTTTAATTTGCTTTGCCTTGATGGCTAAGGTTGTAGAACTTCTAAAAAAATATTTAAACTGGTGGTGGTGGTGCATGCCTTTAATTCCAGTGCTTAGGAGGCAGAGGTAGGAGGATTGCCGTTAGTTTGAGGCCACCCTGAGACTACATATTGAACTCCATATCAGTCTGGGCTAGAGCAAGACTCTACCTCAAATAAACAAACGAAAAAAAAATTTATTTATTGTCCTGTCTGTAGAGATGGTTTAGCAGCCACGGAACTTGCCTGCAAAACATAAGGACCCAGGTTCAATTCTCTAGTACCCACATAAGCCAGATGCACAAGGTAGAACATGCATCTTTAGTTCACTTGCAAAGGCCAGAGGCCCTAGTGTGCCCATTCTTGCTCTCTCGCTAAGAAAATTTTTTTTAAAAAACTAGAAGGATGAGGACTGGAAAAGTGGCTTAGCATTTAAGGGGCTTGCCAGCAAAGCCAAAGGACCCAAGTTCGATTCCCCAGGACCCACATAAGCCAGATGCACATGGTGGCCCATACATCTGGAGTTTGTTTGCAGTGGCTGGAGGTCCTGACACTCCCATTCTCTCTGTCTCTCTCTATATATATCTCTCAAATAAATAAGTAAGTAAATAAATAAAGTATTTTTAAAATTAAAAAAAATAGAAGAGGGCCTAATTGGAAAGAAGAAGGGGTTCAATAGACGAGGTCTGGGAGGAGGTACAAACAAGAAGGTAATAGGAGGGGATTGTGATCAAAATACATTATGCACATGTATAACAATAGTCAATAAAAGATTTTTTGTTTATTTTATTTACTTATTTGAGAGCTATAGACAGAGAGAGAGGAAGAGGCAGAGAGAGAGAGAAAGAGAGAATGGGCGCGCCAGGGCTTCCAGCCACTGCAAACGTACTCCAGACACATGTGCCCCTTGTGCATCTGGCTAATGTGGGTCCTGGGGAATACAGCCTCAAACCGGGGTCCTTAGGCTTCACAGGCAAGTGCTTAACCGCTAGGCCATCTCTCCAGCCCAATAAAAAAATTTTAATATTTTATTTTTATTTATTCATTTGAAAGAGAGATACAGAAATAGGCAGGGAGAGAGAGAAAGAATGGACTTGCCAGGGCCTCTAGACACTACAGACAAACTCCAGATGCATGTGCCCCTTTGTGCATCTGGCTTACGTGGGTACTGGGGAATCGAACCTGGGTCCTTTGGCTTTGCAGTCAAGTGCCTTAACTGCTAAGCCATCCCTCCAGCCCAATAAAACGTTTTTAAAAGGGGGTGTGATGGCTAAGTTTGTGTCAACTTGATCTGTTTAGGAATCCACAGGCACTCCTCATAAGTTGCTCTGTGAGATTCCTTCTAGGAAGCATTAACTAAAGGAGGAACCCTTCCCCCAGAGTGGGTGACCCCTCTGGGGGGGAGGGGGGCTTTATCTAAAGAAGCTCTGGAAGGAAAGGATCCCCTCCTCCCACCTGGCTGCCAGTGCTGCTTGCTGCTCCCCAGCGTGGACTGAAGAGCAGCGTCTCTCCAGGAAGCCTCCAGGCCTTCGGTGCTGTATTAGGACTGCTGAGCCATCCAGCCTCGTGCACTGAGCAGCTACCGGGTCCCTTGACTCTGAGGCCTGCAACCTGCTATTGTTGGACTGTCGTAAACTAATCCAATATATTCCCTTTTAATACAATCAATTCTATGGTTCTGTTCCTCTAGAGAACCCTGACTACTACAAAGGGGGTCTGGAGAGATGGCTCAGCAGTTTAAAGGCACTTGCTTGCAAATTGTGATGGCCTGGGTTTGAATCCCCAGTACACATATAAAGCCAGTTGCATAAAGTGCCACACACATCTGGAGTTAATTTCAGCACCAGGAGTCCCTGGCATGCCCATTCTCTCTTTCACTCTCTCTCTCTCTCTCTTTCCTTGCAAATAAATAAATAAATAAATGTTTAAAAATAGAATTAATTCCAGGTGAGTATGTTGGTGTATGCCTATAATCCTAGCACTCAGGAGGCAGAGACAGAAGGATCATGAGTTCAAGGCCATCCTGGGCCACATAAGTAATACTGTATCATAAAACAAACATTTCCATTCTGTCCATATTGGCATCAAAAGGAGTATTTAAGAACAAATTTGATGAAGGAAGTATAAGAAATATCCACTAAAGCCCACAAAGTGCTGGGGAGACGTTGCAGTGAAGGCCTGATAAATGAAAAGACACGCGTGTCCATCGACTGGCAGCGTCCATGACGTGGGCAGCTTGTCCTGAATCGATCGAGAGATCCCAGGCAATCCCTATCAATATTAACACACTTTGTTGTTGTTGTTTTAAACAGGCTTGCTTAGGAAACTCAACAAGCTCACTCTAAGTTACATAGAAAGAAAAAAAATAAGCAAGAATAGCCAAACAATTCCAAAAACAGTAGCTGGGCATGGTGGCACATGCCTTTAATCCCAGCACTTGGGAGGCAAAAGTAAGAGGATCACTGTGAGTTCGAGGCCACTCTGGGACTATATAGTGAATTCCAGGTCAGCCTGAGTTACAACAAGACCCTACCTCAAAAAAATTTTCTAAAAATGTTGGTTATGCTACCTGATTTTAAAACTCAAGCCAGGTGTGGTGGCACATGCCTTTAATCCCAGCACTAGGGAGGCAGAGGTAGGAGGATCGCCATGGGTTTGAGGCCACCCTGAGAATGCAGAGTGAATTCCAGGTCAGCCTGAGCTAGAGGGAGACCCTACCTCAAAAAACAAACAAAAAAAAAAAAAAATTTACTACAACCAAAACAAAAACATAAAATAAGGGCTGGAGAAATGGCTTAATGGTTAAGCGCTTGCCTGTGAAGCCTAGCAACCCTGGTTCGAGGCTCGATTCCCCAGGTCTCACGTAAGCCAGAAGCACAAGGGGTTGCATGCATCTGGAGTTCGTTTGCAGTGGCTGGAGGCCCTGGCACGCCCATTCTCTTTCTATCTATCTGCCTCTTTCTCTCTCTGTCTGTCTGTTGCTCTCAAATAAATAAATAAAAATAAACAAAAAAAACATAAAATAAATAAATAAATAAATAAATAAAATAAAAATAAAAACTTACTACATATGCTGAGTGTGGTGGTGCATGTCTGTAATCCCAGCAATGAAGAAACAGAGATAGGAGACTCACCACATGTTGAAGTCCAGCTGCAGCTACAGGGTGAGGGCCTGTCTCAAATAAGCAATCCAGAAATGAAAAGAACCTGGGGAGATGGCTCAGTAGTGAAAGGAGCTTGCTTGCAAAGCCTGCCGGCCCCGGGGTTCATTTCTCCCGTACCCGTGTAAAGCCACATGCACAGAGTGGCACTTGCATCTGGAGTTCAGCTGCAGTGGCTAGAGGCTTTGGTATACCCATGCTCTTGTTCTCACACACACTCTCTCTCTCCTCACCAAGAAATAAAAATATTTTTAAAATGAGAAAAAATCCCTTATTATACACATGCTACAATCAGACAGTCTTGTACAGGATATAAGCACAGACAAATTAGTCATTGGAATAAACTAGAACACCCAGAAATAAGACATTACATTTCTGACCAAGTTTTACTGAACACAGATACCAGCCTCCCCACCACCAAGGAAAATCCCATTAGCTTTTTGTTTTATCTCATTCAAAAGTCCTGAAGCTAAATTTGGACCAAACACTTTTTAAGCCTTGTCTGCTATTTTGGACACTTCTGCCGACATTTTTCAGTCTGTGATGAGGTTCGCCAGACTCAGAGTCCCTTGGAGGGAACCATGTCCCACCACCACGACAGACACACGAACTGGAAAGCAAAGCAGTCAGAGTCTCCTTGATTCCCAAGGGTACTAAAGAAGCATGGGTGGGGTACTGTAATAATCAGGGTTCCCTAGAGGAACAGAACCGATAGAATGAATTGTATTACAAAGGGAATTGAGGGCTGGAGAGATGGCTTAGCTATTAAGGCATTAGCCTACAAAGTCAAAGGACCCTGGTTCGATTCCCCATGACCCATGTAAGCCAGATGTACAAGGGGACGCATGCATCTGGAGTTCATTATCAGTGGCTGGAGGCCCTGATGTGCCCATTCTCATTCTCTCTCTAATGAATAAATTAATAAATAAATAAATATTTGTTTTTAAAAGGGGGGGGATTGGGCTAGAGAGATGGATTAGTGGTTAAGGCATCTGCCGGCAAAACCAAAAGATCCCGGTTCGATTCTCCAAGACCCACGTAAGCCAGATGCACAAGGGGGCACATGCATCTGGAGTTTGTTTACAATGGCTGAAGGCCCTGGTGTGCCCATTCTCTCCCTTTCTCTTTCTCTCTCTCTGCCTCTTTCTCTGTATCAAATAAATAAATAATTTTTTTTAAACAGGGAATTTATTGGATTTGTTTACGGCAGTCCAACAACAGCAGATCATAGGCCTGAGAGTCAAGGAGCCTGGTAGCTGCTCAGTCCACAAGGCTGGAGGTCTCAGCAGTCCCAACCCAGCACTGAAGGCCTGGAGGCTTCCTGGAGAGTCGCTGCTCTTCGATCCACGTTGGTGCTAGGTCCACACTGCTCTTCGGTCCACGTTGCTGCTCTTCAGTCCACACTAGTCCTCAGCCCATGCTGCTCTTCGGTCCACGCTGGTCCTCAGTCCACGCTGGGGATCTTTACCTGGAAGGGTGACCCATACCTTCAATCCTGAAGGATCTGGGCCATTTATCACACTACCTCGATTGGGTTGTTGCAGTTGTCCATTGCTTTGATCACAGGGCACAGTAACAGTAAGAGACGCCCTGAAGGATCTCCTGCACTCCAGACACACTCTTCTTACCTCCATTATGGGGGAGCAGTCCGGTTTCCCCCTGGCAGTCTGCATCAGTCAGCCCTGCGACCACTGTAACTCCTTTCTCAGCCTGTTCACTCAAGGGCTTCTGGAGCCCAAAGCTGCCAGGGGGAAGTCTTAGCTTCCAGTTCAGTGGAATGTTCTTTGTGCCTCCTGGCAAAAGCACTCCCTCCTCTGGAGCCAAGACTTGTAGGCCAGCAGAGCATAAAGTTGTGGGAACAGGAAGCAAAAATTTGGCTAATGGGTTACTTGGAGTGATGGTAAGTGGGACCATTTTCCATTTTCACCCCTTGATTCCTGGACCCGTGAATCCGGGCTATAGGAGAAACAGCACCATATATAGGACACTGATTCAGAGCATATACAGCCTGATGGAGGACACTCCCCCAGCCCTCCAAGCCTAGTTGGCACTGTAGCTGTTTCTTTAAAAAGCCGTTCCAAGCCGGGCGTGGTGGTGCACGCCTTTAATCCCAGAACTTGGGAGGCAGAAGTAGGAGGATCGCTGTGAGTCCGAGGCCACCCTGAGACTACATAGTGAACTCCAGGTCAGCCTGGGCTAGAGTGAGACCCTACCTCAAAAAACCAAACAAACAAAAAGCCATTGCACTGTTCTGTCAAGCCAGCTGCTTCAGGGTGGTGGGGCACATGGTAAGACCAGTGAATTCCATGATCATGAGTGCACTGCCGTACTTCCTTGGCAGGGAAGTGAGTTCCTTGGTCAGAAGCAATGCTGTGTGGAATGCCATGACGGTGGTTAAGGCATTCTGTAAGCCCATGGATGGTGGTTTTGGCAGAAGCACTACATGCAGGAAAGGCAAATGCGTACCCAGAATAAGTGTCTACTCCAGTAAGGACAAATCGCTGCCCTTTCCATGACGGAAGTGGTCCAATATGCCATAGGTGCATGCTTGGGGACAGACAGCATTGTAACAGGAGTAGCAACCATGGGCATTTGGGGCAACTTCCTCCTGTAACTTACTTCCCTTCAGGGCCTGCTCAAACCCTGAATAGATATACCACTTCCACTTGATGGACTGCTGCTGTGCACGTCCAGCTTTATGGCCTGGTGGGTCAGATAACACACAGCTCATGATGGGCAGCTCAGCTCACTGTCTTTTAAGGGAGAACAATTGTCTGAAGATGACGGCAGGGCCTTGCTCCAGAATCCCAAGGACCTCCGCTGTGATTCACCTATGGGGGCCTGCCAAAGGCTCCAAACAGCATCCCTGTCTGCCACTGAAACCTCAAGTACCATCAGATCTGCTGGATCATACAGCCCAAGGGGCAGAGCAGCCTGCACAGCAGCCTGGACCTGTTGAAGAGCCTTCTCTTGTTCTGGGCCCCACTGAAAGTTTGTAGCTTTCCGAGTCACTTGGTATATGGGACAGAGTAAGACATCCAAGTGAGGAATGTGCTGCCTCCAAAATCCAAATAGGCCCACTAGATGTTGTGCTTCTTTCTTAGTGGTAGGAGGGGCCAAATGCAACAACTTGTCCTTCACCTTAGAAGGAATATCCCTGCATGCTCCACACCACTGAACTAGAAATTTCACCGAGATGGAAGGTCCTTGAATTTTGGATGAATTTATTTCCCATCCCCTGATGTGCATATGCTGTACCAGCAACTCCAGAGTGGCTGCCACCTCCTGCTCATTTGATCCAATCAGCATTGTCTCATCGATATAATGGACCAATGTGACACCTTGTAGAAGGGACAGGCGATCAAGATCCCTGCAAACTAAGCTATGACCCAGGGCTGGAGAGTTAATATAACCTTGAGGTGAAACAGTACAGGTGTACTGCTGACCTTGCCAGCTGAAGGCAAATTGCTTCAACACCTTTTGAGCCTTGTCTGCTACTTTGGACACTTCCGCCAACATTTTTCAGTCTGTGATCAGGTTCACCAGACTCAAAGTCCCTTGGAGGGAACCATGTCCCACCACCATGACAGACACACATACTGGAAAGCAAAGCAGTCAGAGTCTCCTTGATTCCAAGACACTAAAGAAGGTGGGTGGGTACCTTGCTCTGCATATGGAATACTCGAGAACTGTGCAGATGAGATTCGATCCCCCAGTCCCCACGGAAAGCAAATGCATTCCCTTTCACTTATGTTGAAGAAAGGACAAGATAAGCAAACCTCTCCCAGGGCTTTTCATTACCTCCTCTCTGTGGCCCTACAGGGCTGAGAGGGCCTATTAAGTCCCAGCTCAGCGGCCCCTTGTGGTGGCATTTCACACACGGTGTCTAAAGGCAGGTCTGTCTCAGCAGCCAATGACATGGTCTGTCGGGACCCAGCCCGCCTGAGTGGGATGGCTACTGGGCCACCAACCACAACTTACCTTTTCAGAACTTTGGTAGACCTCAGGGAATGCTAGGCCTCTCCCCAGGGAGAGGCCGGATCTATGCATGGCTTTTGGATGGCTTCCAGCTGCAGCCACGGTTTGGTTTCGAGCAATTCAGGAATGGGTGTGGAGAACAACAGGCTTCCCTTCCCCACCGGTGGTAGCCAATTCAGCCGGCTGCCTGGGCTAGCAGCCACATGCAGGACCTGGGTGGATTCCTTCTTCTCTTTCGAGATTCGCTATGAAAGAGAGTAAATGCTTCCTGTGAGGCCAAAAACAGAGAATCGGTTTTAAAACAAGGATATACACTCAAACATGTTTCCTATCTATCTCCTTACCCCCAAATACTCATCAACACTGACTTTAAAAATTACTGGGGCTGGGAAGATGGCTCAGAGGTCAAAGTGCTTGTGTGCTTGCTTGCAAAGCCTGCTGGCCTGGGTCCAGTTCCCCAGTACCCATGGAAAGCCCAATACACAAAGTGGCACATGAGTCTGGAGTTGATGTGCAACGGCAGGAGGCCGTGGTGTGCCCATGCACTTTCTTTCTTTCTTTCTTTCTTCTTTTTTTTTTTTTTTTTTGTTTATTTGAGAGCGACAGAGAGAAGGAGGCAGAGAGAGAGAGAGAATGGGCGCGCCAGAGCTTCCAGCCTCTGTAAATGAACTCCAGATGTGTGCGCCCCCTTGTGCATCTGGCTAACGTGGGTCCTGGGGAATTGAGCCTCGAACCGGGGTCCTTAGGCTTCACAGGCAAGCGCTTAACTGCTAAGCCATCTCTCCAGCCCCACTTTCAGTCTCTCTCTCTTTCCCTTTTTCTCTCTTTCTCTGTCTGCCCTCTATCTCTCCTCTCCTTTCCCTCTGTACTTGCAAATAAATAAATACAATAAAATAAGAATTGAGGCTGGGCGTGGTGGCATATGCCTTTAATCCCAGCATTCAGAAGGCAGAGGTAAGAGGATCGCCATGGATTGGAGGCCACCCTGAGACTACATAGTGTATTCCAGGGTTAGCCTGGGCTAGAGCAAGGCCCTATCTTAAAAAACAAAAAATAAATAAATAAAAGTAAGGATTGAAAGGCAAGCTAGGTGTGCCTGCTGCCTTCTCACACCTATAAGCCCAGCACTTGAGAGGCTGGGGCAGGAGGATTACCATGTGCTTAAGACCAGCC
Source organism: Dipus sagitta (assembly GCA_036346955.1). NCBI lineage: Eukaryota > Metazoa > Chordata > Mammalia > Rodentia > Dipodidae > Dipus > Dipus sagitta. The sequence continues at coordinate 64,085,741 of CM070786.1, forward strand.
ATGGCTACATAGTAAGTCCCAGGCTAGCCAGAGCTATATAGCAAAAGGTCCTATTTCAAAAACAAGAGAGAAACAGAGAGAGAGAATAGAATCTCCCAACGTGTCTTCTTACCAGATTGACTTCCTCCTGTCAAATAAACTTTAAAATCTCTATTTTTGTTTCTTTTTTCCTTTCTTTTCTTTCTTTTTTTTTTTTTTCTGTGAGGTAGGGGATCTTACTCTAGCCAAGGCTGAATTAGAACTCACTATACAGTCTCAGGGTGGCCTCAAACTCATGGTGATCCTCCTACCTCTGCCTCCCGAGTGCTGGGATTAAAGGTGTGCACCACCATGCCCAGATAAAGCCTCTATTTTTGGTCGTAGTGAAACTCTATTTAAGAATATGTCACTGCTTTATTAAAGGTATTGAATCAATTATTTATCTATTTATTTATTTATAAGAGGAGAAAGTGAGAGAGAATGAGAGAATGGGCATGCCAGGTTCTCTTGCCACTGCAGACAAACTTCAGATGCATGTACGACTTTGTGCATCTGGTTTTATGTGGACAAAGGGAAATTAAACCTGAGTCCTTAGTCTTTGCAAGCAAGTACCTTCAACCACTGAGCAATCTCTCCAGTCCTAGATCAAATTCTTCACATCAATAAAGATAACAAAATTGCTAGGTGTGGTGGCGCACACCTTTAATCCCAGCACTCAGGTGGCAGAGGTAGGAGGATTGTGAATTCGAGGTTACCTGAGACTACGTAGTGAATTCCAGGTCAGCTTGGGCTAGAGCAAGACCCTACCTCAAAAAAACAAAACAAAAAGATTAATGGATAATTATTAACCCTTTTCTCTGCTTTCATAATCTAATTTCTTCTTGAGAATTACAATATTCTCAAGACAAAAAGGCAAATTACATATCAGGAAGAAAAGGAGATGAGAACTGCTGGGAAGCCAGGCCCACGAGGTGGCACATGCCTTTAATCTCAGCGCTCAGGAGGCAGAGGTAGGAGGATCACCATAACTTCGAGGCCAGCCTGGGACTATAGTGGGTGCTAGGTGAGCCTGGACTAGAGTGAGACCCTACCTCGAAAAAGTAAAAAAAGAATAATAAAACTGCTGGTGCTGGGGTGGTGGCTCATCAGTTAAAGACGCTTGCTTGCAAAGCCTGCCTGCCTAGACTCAGTCCCCCGACACCCATGTGAAGCACAAAGTGGCACATGTGTTTGGAGTTCGTTTGCAGCAGCAAGAGGGCTTGTTGTGCCCATGCGCTGTCTCTCAAATAAATAAATAAATTTTTTTTTTTAGAAAACTGCAAATCCTGAAATATCTCTATCACACCTTCCAAGGCTCAGGGTCCATTGCAGAAGAGGTGATGGAAAGAATGTAAGAGCCAAAGGAGGGTAGGACTCCTCACAATGCAACTGTCCAGACAGAAATTGGCCTCGATATCCATGACCTCGCAGTGCCTAGCAATACCTACACAAGACCCTCATAATAGGAGGAAAAGATGATGACATCAAATTAAAAGAGAGACTAATGGAGAGAAAGGGAAGGGGAAAGAGGGGGAGAGAGGGGAAGGGAGGGAATTATCATGGTTTATTATCTATAAGTATGGAAGTTGTCAATTAAAAAAAAACTGCAAACCTAGCCAGGCATGGTGGCACACACCTTTAATCGCAGCACTTGGGAGGCAGAGGTAGGAGGATCACTGTGAGTTTGAGTCCAGTCTGGAACTACAGAGTGAGTTGTAGGTAAATCTAGGCTAGAGTGAGACTCTACTTCAAAAAAACAAAAACAAAACCTGCAAACCTGGGCAAGTCATTTTATCTTATGCAGCTTTTGGGTAATCATTCCGTCCCTCTCAGATTTATCACTACTCAGTTCATTGACAAATGATTAAAGGAAATTCATTACCATACCCAGCTTGGGACAATATTATGGATGGCACATGATATCTAGGTCTATAGTGCTCTTTTTTTTCTTCCATATAGGGTCTTGGTCTAGCAAGCCTGACTTGGAATTCACTATGTAGTCTCAGGCTGGCCTTGAACTCACAGTGATCCTCCTTCCTCTACCTCCCAAGTGCTGGGATTAAAAGTGTGCACCACCATGCCCAGCCTATAGTATTCTTTATGAATATTTATCCACCAGTGCTCTTTTACCATTTTTTGGAAAAAGAAGTATTATCTGCAAATCCTGTTCCTGTCTGATATTTTTTAATAGGTTAAAAAAAGAAATAGTGGGGTGAGATGCCTCATGCCTATCATCCCAGCACTCGGGAGGCTGAGGTACAATTGCTAGGAGTTTGAGGCCTGCCTGGGCTACAGAGTGACTTTCAGCCTGAGCTAGAAGGAGACCCTATCAAAATCTGCAGGGGCTGGGAGGATGGCTCAAGAGTTAAGGGTACGTGCTTGCAAAGACTCTCAGCCAGGATTCAATTCCCAAGCCACCCATATACAGCAGATGCAAAAGTGGCACAAGTATCTGGTATTCCTTTGCAGCAGCAAGAGACTGTGTTGCACACAAAGAAATAAAACATTTAAAAAGTAATGCCAGGCATGATGGCACACAGCTATCGCGCATTCCAGTACTTGGGAAGTGTAAGCAGATGAGTCAGGAGTTCAAGGTCATCCGTGGATACACAGCGAGTTTGAGGCTAGTCTGGTCTACATGAGACTTTGTCTCAAAACACTAAAATATAGGGCTGGAGGTATGGCTTCGTGGTTAAGGCGTTTGCCTGAAAAGCCAAAGGACCCAGGTTTGATTCTCCAGGACCCACGTTAGCCAGATGCACAAGGGGGCGCATGTGTCTGGAGTTCGTTTGCAGTGGCTGGAGGTCCTAGCGCGCCCATTCTCTCTCTCTCTGTCTCCCTCTTCCTCTGTCAAATATATAAAAATAAAATATAAAAAACACTAAACTATGAAGATAAAATTCTTAAGAATATATTTATATGTCTATGTGTTCATGCGTATGCAGACATAAAAATGTTTATGTAAAATCTGTTCTCCCCAAAGCTATAGAGAAAATAAATCAAAAGTAATTCCCACCTATTTCAGCTCCCTGGGACCCTCTTTACCCCCTCCTCATCCCCTGATCAGTCTTCAGGTCTTGCCTGAGGCATCTTTGTTTTGTTTGGTTTGGTTTGGTTTGGTTTTCCGAGGTAGGGTCTCACTCTGGTCCAGGCTGACTTGGAATTAGCTATGTAGTCTTAGGGTGGCCTTGAACTCACGGTGATCCCCCTACCTCTACCTCTGGAGTGCTGGGATTAAAGGCGTGCACCACCACGCTCGGCTCTGAGGAGTCATTTTTAGAGAAACCTTTCTGAAAGTCTTTCTGAAGCCCCAAGTCTCTTGAATCTGATCCCGGGACATGTGCTCCCAAAGCACGCTGGACCGTCTAGCACTGGTACAAGCTGCAACTGCCTTCCTGTGGCCGGCATCTGGCAACTCACATAGTTGTAAAGCCCTTCAAGATCGGTCCCCACCTTCCTCCTATCTCATCACCCCACTCCCAACCCAATGCTTAACTCCAGCCCCCCTCAGCTGCCCTGCCCTACGTTAATCAGGCTCTCTCCAGTGCTGGGTCTTTGCATGGGCCTCCCCGTGTCTCCTCTGTCTCGTCCGCTCCCACTTGGTATTTACGACTCAGCTTCATGGTAAGTTCTTCCAAGAAGCTACCCAAGCCCTCAGCATGAATGATCAGCCCTCCCTGATCATTCAGAGTGGATGACTCTGGGGGCTGGGGATGTAGCTGAGCCGCAGAGTGCTTGCTTGGTATGGACAAATCCCTGGACTCCATCCCCAGCACTGTGAGAGAGAAGGAAAGGAGGACTGAGGAGGAGGAAGCCATGAGTCACGATGCTCGTCAGCTCCGAGGTGTCCACCAGACGAGTCCTGAGACTCCAGAGCACAGGTTTTCACCCAAGCACAGTGGCTGGAGAGATGGCTGAGCAGTTAAGGTGCTTGCTTGCAAAGCGTGAGGACCCAGGTTCAATTCCCCAGTACCCATGTAAGCCAGATGCACAAGGTGGCGCATGTGTCTGGAGTTTGTTTACAGTGGCTGGAGGCCCTGGTGTGCCCATTCTCTCTCTCTCTCTTAATAAGTAAAATACATAAATAAAATTACTTTAAAAAACATTCAGGGCTGGAGAGATGGCTTAGCGGTTAAGGCACTTGCCCGCAAAGTCATAGGACTCAGGTTCAATTCCCCAGGGCCCACATAAGCCAGATAGATGCACAAGATGGCGCATGCGTCTGGAGTTTGTTCGCAGCGGCTGGAGGCCCTAACACAACACATTCTCTCTCCCGATCTCTCTTTCAAACAAATAAAAATAAACTTAAAACAAAAAACATTCAATCCAAGCCCAATGGCCTGACTGAGAAGGCCAAACGAGAGGTGAGGTCACTAACACACTGCTATTGTCATCGTGTCTCCAGGACAACTGTGACTCTGGACAACTGCCTCAGCACTGACACTAAGTGCCAGCGACAGGAAAGGACAGAAAGGGCTCTGGAAGGGTGGGAGGAAGTAGATGAGAGGCGCCTGTGACATAGCGGAGGCTGATCACAAGCCAAGAATAAGTAATTTCATTTTGTTCCCCTTAAGTTTCATCCTATTTTGTATGCGCATGTACATGCATATGTGCGTGTGCACGTGTGTGTGCGCGCGCGCATCAGGGATGGAATTCAGGGCCTTGCTCATGCTAGGGAAGTGCTCTACCATTGCACTACCCCACCCAGCCCTTGTTTTGTTTTGTTTTGTCTTGTTTTAAGTAAGGTCTCACTCTAGCTCAGGCTGACATGGAATTCACTCTGTATTCTAAGGGTGGCCTCGAAATCACGGTGATCCTCCTACCCCTGCCTCCCGAGTGCTGGGATTAAAGGCATGCAACACCACACCGGATCCAGCCCTTGTTTTGTTTGTTTGTTTGTTTGTTTGTTTCTTTGTTTGTTTGTTTTGAGACAGAATCTCGCTATAGCCCAGGCTAAACTTGGTATCTTTCTGCCTCTACCTCCCACGTTCTGGGAATTCAGATGTGTGTCACCAGGTCCAGCTTCATCTTACTTTGAAAGTATCACTAGAACTAGATTATTCACTTATTCCTGCTGCCTAAAATGTGGGTATAGATCATCTCTGGAAGTTACACCTTAGAGTGGCTACAAGCAGAAATACAAGACAAATAAAAGCAGCATCATGGGCTAGAGAGATGGTTAGCAGTTAAGGCACTTGCCAGCAAATCCAAAGGACTCAGGTTCGATTTCCCAGTACCCATATAAAGCCAAATGCACACGATGGCACATACATCTGGAGGTCATTTGCAGTGGCCAGGGGCCCTGGTGCTCCCATTCTCTCGATCCATTTGCCTCTCTTTCTCTCTCTCTCTCTCTCTCAAATAAATAAATAGTTTTTCAATAGCATACTAGCCAGGTGTGGTGGCACATGCCTTTATTTCCAGCATTTGGGAGGCAGAGGTTGGAGGATTGCCATGAGTTCAAGGCCACCCTTAGATTAATTCCATGTCATCCTAGGCTAGAAGGAAACCCTACCTTGGGGAAAAAAAAAAAAAAACATAACAAATGTTGTGAAGATGAAGAGAAATTGGAACCGAAATACTGTGATAATTCCTCAAAAAATTAAAAATAGAATTACTATGTGACCTACCAATTCTACACGTGGGCATCTACCAGGATGTGACAGTATACGCTCCCACACTTGAGCACTATTCATAGTGCCAAAGCTGTGAAAACTCACCAGTGCCCACTCGCAGATGAACCCTAAGTGAAGTGCGGTGCATATGTACAATGCGAGAGAGAGTGCCATCTGGCCTCACACTGGCAGGACATTCTGACACACATTTTAACATAGTTGAACCTTCTGGGCATCGTGCTTCATGAAATAAGCCAATCAAAAAAATGAAAAAGCTGGGGTTTTTAAAAAATTAAGTAATTTGAGTTGGTATAAAAAATAATGGATTTTGCCAGGTGTGGTGGTACACACCTTTAATCCTAGCACTTGGGAGGCAGAGGTAAGAGGATCACTGTGAGTTACAGGCCAACCTGAGACTACACTGTGAATTCCAGGTCAGCCTCGGCTAGAGTGAGACCCTACCTTGAAAAAACAGGGCTGGAGAGATGGTTTAGCAGTTAAGGCTTTTGCCTGCAAAGCCTAAGGACCCAAGTTTGATTCCCCAGTACTCATGTAATGCCAGATGTACAAGGTGGCGTGTATGGAGTTTGTTTGCAGTGGCTAGAGGTCCTGGTGTGCCCATTCTCTCTCTTCTCTCTCTCTCTCTCTCTCTCTCTCTCTCTCTCTGTTTCTCTGCCTCTTTCCTTCTCTCAAATAAATAAATAAGAATATATATATATGTGTGTGTGTGTGTTGGTTTTTCAAGGTAGGGTTTCATTCTAGGTCAGGCTGACCTGGAATACACTATGTAGTCTTAGGGTGGCCTCAAACTCATGGCAATCCTCCTACCTCTGCCTCCTGAGTACTGGAATAAAATATTTTTTAAAAAATAGTAAAAAATGGATTTTGTTATGACATCTCCATATGTATATCACATTTTCCTTTCCTACTACCTTCTATCCTCTCTCCTTCCTTGGGCCTTCTTCCTCCCTCCAAATAATCTCCCTTCTGCATATATATGTATGTGTACATACACATACATATATCTGTCATTCTCTCTGTATGTACGTGTGTATATATATATAAAGCAGTGAGGTCACTGTGAGAGTGAAGGGCAGGAGGACAGAGGAGGAAGAAGAGAAGCATAAAGAAGAGGAGGAGGAAGACATGAGTCATGGTGTTCGTCAGCCCACAGGTGTCCACCAGACGATCCCCGAGACTCCAGATAGAGAGAGAGAGAAAGCTTTTATTTGTGTCTTACTCCTCAATTACCTTCTCATGTTCTCTCCCTCCTTTAGACACAGTCCCCTTTCTATTTCCATGCCATATCTATATTGAAATCTAGACTCAGCTTATGAAAGGTAGCATGGACTCTTCAGACAAACACATTGGCAAATGCTGACTGAGTTATGGTTAGACAGGAGTAAGATCGTGCTCTTGATGGCAGGGTGACAATAGATAGAGAGTAATCAGGTACTGTGCACTTCCAAAGGCATTTTAAAAGTTTTCACCATAAAGAAATAATAAATGGGGCAGGAGAGATAGCTCAGTCATTAAGGTTCTTGCCTGCAAAGTCTAACGACCCAGGTTCAATTCCCCAGTACCCACAAAAAGCCAGACGCACAAAGTGGCGCATGCATCTGGAGTTTGTTTGCAGTGGCTGGAGGCCCTGGACACCCATTCTGTCTGTCTCTCTTCTCTCTATCTCTCTCCACTTACAAGTAAATAAATTAAAAACAGAAAAGAAATAAGAGGATATATGGGTTAAGGCCCTTGCCTACAAAGCTAAATGACCCAGGTTTGATTCCCCAGAACTCACTTAAGCCAGATGCACAAGGTGGCACATGTATCTTTCTCTCAAATAAAATGAATACAAAAGAAAAAAAGAAAAGAAATAAAGAGCCAGGAATGGTGGCACACACCTTTAATCCCAGCACTTGGAAAGCAGAGGTAGGAGGATCACCAAGATTTTGAGGCCACCCTGGGACTACATAGTGAATTCCAGGTCAACTTGGGCTAGAGTGAGACCCTACCTTGAAAAATAATAATAATAATAATAAATGTTTGAAGAGATAGATATGCTTAACTTGATTTAGCTTAACTGGATTATATATGATTTTTAGACATTTTAGATATTTATGTATCTATTAAAACATATTTAAAATTTAAAAAGAATATGTACATTTAGAGGCTGAGAATGTGGCTCAGTGGCAGTGTCTGAGGCCCTGGGTTCAACCTCTAATGTAAAAGAATATGCACACTTAAGTGGGGTGTGGTGGTGCACACCTTTAATCCCAGCACTCAGGGCTGAGGTGGGAGGATTGCTGTGAGGGTTCGAGGCCAGCCAACCAGAGACTACAAAGTGACTGCAGGTCAACATGGGCTAAAGGGAGACCCTACCTCAAAAAACAAATACAAAAACTAAACAAAAAAGAAAGAAAGAAAGAATATGCACACTTGAAATTGACACATCTTCCAAAATTTCCTTCAGAACGTCATGCCAATTTTCACTTAATCTATTAGCATATACAATTCTGTATTTTTCACACTTAAGAAATAATGTGATAGCCGGGCGTGGTGGCGCACGCCTTTAATCCCAGCACTCGGGAGGCAGAGGTAGAAGGATTGCCGTGAGTTCAAGGCCACCCTGAGACTCCCTAGTGAATTCCAGGTCAGCCTGGGCTAGAGTGAGACCCTACCTTGAAAAACCAAAAAAAAAAAAAGAAAGAAATAATGTGATTTGGGAGCTGGAGAGGTGGCTTAGTGGTTAAGGCACTTGCCTGTGAAGCCTAAGGATCCAGGTTCCATTCTCCAGGTGCCATGTAAGCCAGATGCACAAGGTGGCACGTGCATCTGGAGTTGGTTTGCATTGAGTTCAAGGCCAGCTTGGGCTGCATAGTGACAGCCTGTCTCATCTATCAGTCAATAGAGAGTCACGAACAACCAACCACCTGAGGAACACGTTAAATGACAGAACCTGAGCCCAGGTAGCTGACGGACCTACAATTCTGGATTTCTAATAAATATGCAGGGATCCCTCTCGATCCACAGACCACACTTTACATATGAAGACGCTGGACTGGGGAACCACCTGCAGACAATGCCCCTCTTAGAAAGAAGCCAGCTGGCACTTATCCATCCCTTCCCTCACCCCCAGCTTTCTGGGAGCTTAATTATTCTGGGCCTTTAATTATTCTGACTCTTTGGAACCTAATTTGCAAACCACGCTAGTGTTAGCACATCACAGCGCTGTAGGGAGGTAAGAAAGTCAGTCATGGTTGTTTAAAAGCCTGTGCAAGCCAGGGAGCCGACATTATCCCTGATTGTATTTAACGTAGTTAATAGACATGCTCCTTTCAAAGAGTAGTAGCAGGCATAATTGTTTGCTAAGCAGCATTCCAATGCAATAGACTGAAAAAGGGATAAAATTACTAGGCGGTCATTTGCCGGTGAAAACATTACCTTTCAAACCAGCCACCCAGTGTTTCACGTACATAGCCCAGGCACCGAAGAAGTTTTGCAACATAAAGTCATCAACGCCTAGCATGACCTTTCACCTCACTGTGTTATTCCTGAGCTCTGCAGTTGTCATGGCAGCGCCGATAATCAGCCCCAGAGCTCTTCCCCCGGAGTACCAGGGTCACCAAGGCGACCTCATTGCAATCTCCCCGTCTGTCACCTTATAAACTCAGAGCTGGAGAGTCTCTGAGACACAATTCCTGAATAATAGGGTGCAATGCAAGGTCTGGTCCTTCCCAAGCTCAAAAACTCAACCTGGCCAGGTGTGGTGGTGCACACCTGCAATCCTAGCATGAGAGAGGCCGAGACAGGACCGCCCTGGACCGCGTGGTGAGTTCCAGACCAGCCTGAGCTGTTACACAGCAAGACACCGTCCCAACACACACTCATGCACACACATGTACACCCACACTCCTCTCCACCCAAGCCATCACCAACGAAGGCTTTGGTGCAGGCTCCCCTGGCCGGCCAGATGTCGGCTGCGGCAGCCCCAGCATGAGGGCAAAGTTCGCATCACCCACACCTGCCTTAATGTGTCTGAGTGGCGGGATGCTGGGGACACGCTGCCAATGCAGCCACTGTGTTCCGCTCCAGGACAGAGAGAGACTGAGCTTGCCTGGAAGGGGAGCGCGCGACAATGCTGGGCTCTGGTCTAGTCTGGATTCTGGGGTCAAGGCAAGTTCCATTCTCTGCACAAATTCCCACAGCCTGACGACATTCAGTACACTGTGGTGACATAACAGTAGCACACCTTGTCTTTTTCTTTTTCTTTTTCTTTGTTTTTTTTTTTTTTTTTTTTTGGTTTTGTTTTATTTTTTGAGGTAGGGTTTCACTCTAGCTCAGACTGACCTGGAATTCACTATGCAATCTCAGCACGGCCTCGAACTCACAGCGATCCTCCTACCTCTGCCTCCCGAGTGCTGGGATTAAAGGCGTGTGCCACCACGCCCGGCTTTTTCTTTAGTATTGGGAAATAGTTTAGTTGTACTGAAACGCACGGCTAATGCCGCAAATATGCCTAAATTAACTTTATCAAGTACTAACGTTAATTTTGTTTAAACAAACAAACTTGAAGAGGTAGTGCGGTTGTTATTCTCTGGAAACCCCTCCTATCTGCTTTCTCCTCCTCTTTCTAGAGTTAACTACTATTCTGAGTTTACTGTTTGTCAGCTTCATGCATATTTCAAGTGCTTTACATAGTATTTGATTATGAAGATGCTGTTGCTTTGCATGTCTTTACATAAATGCCGTAGTGTATGCATGCGCTTGCAAACTTGACTTTTATCATTTAGCATTGTGTTTGTGAGATGTGTCCCTGTGCTCCTTTTGTTCTGTCCCCTTCATTCTTTGGTATGAATAAAAATGAATTACCAGCCAGGTGTGGTGGAGCACGCCTTTAATCCCAGCACTCGGGAGGTAGAGGTAGGAGGATCGCAGATGAGTTCGAGGCCACTCTGAGAATACATAGTGAAATCCAGGTCAGCCTGGGCTAGAGTGAGACCGTACCTTGGAAAAAAAAAAAAAAAATTACTTACCCATGTTCTCATTAATGGACACTAGAGAGGTTTAAGTTTCTCACTCTCATTAATAAGGTTTCCGTGAACATAGATGTCATTGTCTTTTTGTGAACATCTCCTAAGTTTTATTTTTTATTTTATTTTTTATTAGAGAGAGAGAATTGGCACCCCAGGGTCTCAGCTGCTGCAATTGAACTCCAGATGCTTGCGCCACCTAGTGGTCATATGGGACCTTGCGCTTGCCTCACCTTTGTGCGCCTGGCTAATATGGGATCTGGAGAGAAAAACATGGGTCGTTAGGCTTCCCAGGCACGCGCGTTAACTGCTAAGCTATCTCCCCAGCCCCTGATTTTATTTTTACCTAGGAGTGGAATTGTTCTGCGAGCAGGCACTCTATTATATTACATGCTCATTCATTCTCTTCCAACACAAACCAACTCACCCACTAGCAGTGGGATGGCCTCCTAAATCTTCTCCAGCTCTTAGACTAGCTAAATATTCTACTTTATCTGGTAGGATAAGAAGGAAATGCTATCTGTGGTAGTTTGAATTTATGTCCCCCAATAGACTCAGATGTTTTATTAAAGCTGTAACTTGGTTTCCAGCCGCCTGGCGGTAAGAGGTGTCTCTGTGGGCGGATCCTGGGGTCCAGCCCTAAGGCGTTATGGGGGGGGGGGGCTGACCCGAATTCCAGCCAGAGGTATGGCAAATCCTCGAGCTCTGCCTGGAGTTCCCACTGCGTGCTTGCTTGTGGTGTGGATGGCAGTTTTTCTCTCAGTTTCTCACAGTTTTCCCTGTGAAAGGGGACCGGCTTCTTCCGCCATTATGGAACTTCCCTGGATCTGTAAACTTAAGACAAATCCCTTCTTCCCATAAGCTGTGTCTTGTCTGGAGGTCCATCCCGACAGTGGGGCTGACTACAACAGCATCCCTTCTTCCTTCCTTCTCCCTCCCTCTTTTCTTCTTTTTTTCATTGTTTGTTTTTTGTTACTTTTAACATTTTATTGACAACTTCCATAAATATAAACAATATATCATGATCATAATCCCCTCCCACCGTCCTCTTTTTTCCCCCTTCCAAATCCTCCCTCCACTGATCCCTTCTTCTTTCCTACTAGTCTCTCTCTCTCTCTCTCTCTCTTTTATTAAGACTTTTTAAAATTTTTGTTTATTTTTATTTATTTGAGAGCGACAGACAGAGAGAAAGAGGCAGAGAGGGAGAGAGAATGGGTGCGCCAGGGCTCCAACCACTGCAAACGAACTCCAGACGCGTGCACCCCCTTGTGCATCTGGCTAACGTGGGTCCTGGGGAATTGAGCCTCGAACCAGGGTCCTTAGGCTTCACAGGCAAGCACTTAACCACTAAGCCATCTCTCCAGTCCTCGCCAAACCTTTTTTTTTTTTTAATTTTTATTATTTATTTATTTATTTATTTGAGAGTGACAGACAGAGAAAAAGAGGCAGATAGAGAGAGAGAGAATGGGCGAGCCAGGGCCTCCAGCCACTGCAAACGAACTCCAGACGCATGCGCCTCCTTGTGCATCTGGCTAACATGGGTCCTGGGGAATCGAGCCTCGAACCGGAGTCCTTAGGCTTCACAGGCAAGTGCTTAACCACTAAACCATCTCTCCAGTCCTCGCCAGACCTTTTTCTGTTGTTGTTTTTTGAGGTAGGGTCTCACTCTAGCCCAGGCTGACCTGAAATTCACTATGTAGTCTTAGGCTGGCCTCGAACTCACAGTGATCCTCCTACCTCTGCCTCCTGAGTGCTGGGATTAAAGGTGTGTGCCACCATGCCTGGATGTCTCTCTTCTATTTTGATGTCATCATTTTTTTTTTTTTCTCCTATCAGGCAGGTCATTGCCACTATGAGCCCATGAATCCAGTGGACACTTAGTGTCTGGAAGACAGTATTGTAAGCACTCCTCTCTTTCCTTGGGCTCCTACATTCTTTCCACCACCTCTTCTGCAATGCTCTCTAAGCCTTGGAGGGTGTGATAGAGAGGTCTCACTTAGTGCTGACCACTCACCGTCACTTCTCAGCACTTTGGTGAGTTTTGAGTCACCCCAGTGGTCACTGCCATCTGAAAAGAGAAGTTTCTCTAGCCAAAAGTGAGATTAACGTTAATATATGATATCTTTCTTTCTTGGTTTCCTTCTCTTTAAATTTGCTTTTGAAATTTTTGAGGCAGAGTTTCACTCTAGCTGTGGCTGACCTGGAACTCGCTCTGGCCTTGAGATCACATTGATCCTCCTACCTCACCCTCCCACGTGCTGGGATAAAAGGTGTGAGCCACCACCCCTAACTTGCTTTCTTCTTTTAAGTTTCTTTCCATCTTTAAGCTGTGCCAAATACTTGAAGAATAAAATAAAAAATACATACTTTAGGTATGCAACATAATTGGCTATCCATAGGCACTATGAAGTGACCAATCACATTCGTTACTTCATAGCCTTGCATTTTCTGGTGTGCATAGTAGTACATGTGATGTGTGGCAAGGGAGTGGGTGGGTGGTGTGTGCGCGTGCGTGTGCGTGTGCAGGTGCACATGCCCTGTGTGCACACGTGCAGAGGCTAGAGCACACCATTACGGTGTTTCTTGCTGAGCCTGGAGCTCACGCTGATTTGGGGTGAACTGGCTGATCAGGAAGCCCCAGTGACCCTCGATCTTCACCCGCGTCAGCACTGGGGTCACGGGCGTGTGCAGCCAAGCCCAGCGTTTTACGTGGTGCTGAGGGACTCGGGTCTTCATGCTTGCATAGCAAACTCTAAATCTGTTGAGCCCGCGCCCCAGCATCTACTCACAACTGCTGTATGCGGTGAGAATACTTGAGAACTGCTCTCAGTAAATGACAAGTTCGCAGCCTGAGTAGCTAGTCACGTGCTCTGCGCTGGGCCTCTGCCTGACCCTTCTTCAAAACAGCCTGATGAGGGACGTGGTCGTGCACACCTTGAATCCCAGCACTTGGGAGACAGAGATAAGAGGATGCCTGTGAGTTCAAGGCCACCCGGAGACTACATAGTGAATCCCAGGTCAGCCTGGGCTAGAGCAAGACTCTATCTCAAAAAAAAAAAAAAAAAAAAAAAAAAACAGTCTTATGGAGGGATAAGGTATGTCCTCAGGTTGTGCACCCATCTCCACAGACTACTGTAGAAGATTTCCATGACCCTAAAGAGAGAGTGGTCCCTTCATCTGTCCCCTTGCCTTCCTGCCCTCTCCCCCTCCATTGCTGCCACTGACTTCGGCAGGAGGAGGTGGGGCGGGGCTTTACTGCAAAGGCCCACGCTGGCCTGGAAATCTCTAACTTACTCATCAGCCCCTGAGTTTGGGGATTATAGGTGGGCACCGCCATGCCAGACCTCGCTGTGTATAACTTCTTATCTCCTATAAGTAGGTCATATTTTTGATCTCCTCACAAAGGCTGACCTGGAATTCACCCTGTATTCTCAGGGTGGACTCAAACTCATGGCGATCCTCCTGAGTGCTGGGATTAAGGGCGTGCACCACCACACCTGGCATTACATTCCTTTTTTAAAAAAAAATTTTTTTAATTTATTTGCAAGCAGAGACAGACACACAGAGAGAGAGACAGAGACAGACAGAGAACGGGCATGTCACGGTCTCTAGCCACTGCAATTGAACTCAAGATACATGTGCTACTTTATGCACCTGGCTTTATGTGGGTCCTGGGGAATCAAACCTGGGTCCTTAGGTTTTACAGACAAGTGAGCTAGCCACTGAGCAATCTATCCAGCCCCTCTTTTATTATTTATTTATTTTGATCTTTTTTTTTTTTTGAGGTAGGGTCTTGCTGTAGCTCAGGCTGACCTGGAATTCACTATGTAGTCTCAGGGTGGCCTCAAACTCACAGCGATCCTCCCACCTCTGCCTCCCATCTCGCCTCAGGGTGCGGGGATTACAGAAGCACATGGGTGGCTTTTGACATAGGGTCTGAGGATCAAACTCAGGTACTCAAGCTGGAGTCATCTCCCCAGCCCCTGTTTGTTCTTTTTTCTGGTTTTCAACAGAATTACGTGTGTTCCCCTTGTTTGCAGTTTAGTTAAATCATCATATAGCATTTGGGGGGGGGGGGACTGCCGATTGTTGTGAGGACTCCTCCCCAGTGCTTCCTGTATTCTTCCACCTTCTGGGCCTTTCTAAAGACAGATGTTGACATGGTGCAGAGATAGAGAATGACTCATTTTCCCCAGAGCTGTATTCACTTCATCTTCAAAGCCTGATAAATCCGAAGCCATTTGCCCACATTCCAAAGGATGATAAAACCTCAGGGGCCTCTCTCCTTTCCAGAGCAGATCCTATATTTACTCTAGAGGACAAAGGTCCTTCCGGCCCTCCTCAGAGTGGGAGGCGGGAACTGTCCCTGCATCAGGCTCTGCCCAGAGGCGCTCACGGCCTGAGCCCCGCCCGCCTGCCCTGTGCGGACTGAGGTGCCGAGAACTGACAGCAGAACTGCCAAGCGAACAGTTAACTGACCCGTTCTCGACCCATAAACCTGGTGTTTCCAGGCTGCATAAACGAACGTAGACGTGAAAACTTAACAGGTATCTTCTAGTCTGTAGCTCAGCCTTTGTTAATCCCCTCCCTTCCTCTTTCCGTCCTTCCTTCCTCCCTCTTTCCCTCCTTCCTTCCTCCCTCCTTCCTTCTTTTCTTTCCTTCTCTCTCTTTCTCACTCTCTCCTTGTTTTAAAATATTTTTTATTTTATGTTATTTTTGAGAGAAGAGAGAGAGAATGGGCATGCCAGGGTCTCTGGTCACTGCCAACAAACTCATAGTGCATCTGTCTTTATGTGGGTACTGGGGGATTGAACCTAAGCGTTCAGGCTTTGCAAGCAAGCGCTTTTAATCAGTGACATCTCACCAGCCTTAACTCTTCCTCTCTTTCTTTTTTTTTCAAATTATATTTATTTATTTATTTGACACAGAAAGAGAATAAGCACGCCAGGGCCTCCTGCCACTGCAAATGAACTCCAGACACATGCACCGCTTTGTGCATCTGGCTTTACTGGGTACTGGAGAATTGAACCTGGGCTATAAGGCTTTGCAAGCAAGTACCTGTAACATTGAGCTAGCTCTCCAGCCCCCCCCTTTTTTTTTCCTTCTCCTTCTTTTTTGTGGTTTTTCTTTTCTTTTCTTTTTCTTTTTCTTTTTTTTTTTTTTTTTTTTTTTTGCTTTGTTTTGTTTTGTTTTTCGAGGTAGGGTCTTACTCTAGCCCAGGCTGACCTGGAATTCACTATGGAGTCTCAGGGTGGCCTCGAACTCACGGCGATCCTCCTACCTCTGCCTCCCGAGTGCTGGGATTAAAGGCGTGTGCCACCACGCCCGGCTTTTTTTGTGGTTTTCTGAAGTAGGGTCTTATGCTAGTCCAGGCTGACCTGAAATTCACTATGTAGTCTCAGGGTGGCCTTGAACTCACAGCAATGGAACCAAGATCCTTTGGCTTTGCAGGCAAATGCCATAACTGCTAAGCCATCTCTCCAGCCCCACTCTCTTTCTTTATTTCTCCTGTTTTGAGATAGAGTCCAGAATCTCACTGTGTGGCCCAGGCTGACCTCAAAGCCTTCATTGTCCTGCATGCACCACCATGTCCAGCCATGTCTATTTTAATCTTATTTTTAAGCTCCTTTCTTTACTGTGATAACATACATTCGCAGAGTTTACCCTTTGAGAGAATTTCTTGAATGTGTGTATGCACATGTGTAATGTGCTGTGTGGTGTGTGCACATGTGACCCCCCATGCTCTCCTGTATGGGGGTCGCTCGCCCGAGGAGGCTGTAGTAGAACGTGGCGTGACCACTCCATTGCTCTTCTGCCCAGTCTTGTTTTGAGTCAGAGTCTCCTTTTACTTAGCAATTCTGGAGCTTGTAGGCCTCTGAAGGGTCTTGGGTCTCTGCTCCCCTGGCAGGACTGGGGTGATAGTCTCGGGGCCATGCCCAGCTGTTTTATGGGGGATCTGGAGATTTGAACTCACAGACTGAGGTCCCCTTGGGCTCTCGTGCTGGTGGAGGGAGCTCACCTAACTGCAGAGCCATCTCTCCAGCCCAAGTTTTACCTTTTTGACCATTTCTGTGTGACTTCATGGGGTTACGTCTAGGTCAGCCAAGGCCACTTTCCAAGATGTTCCACAGAACATCTTCATCTTGCACAACTGATACTTTATGCACATGAACGACTTTCTTTCTCCCCTCACTGTCAGACTGGTAACCTGCATTCTACTTCCTGTCCCTGAGTCTGAGCACCCCAGGGAACCCGTGTCACTGGAATCACACAGCACTTGGCTTTGCTTTTCCCTCCCCCATGCTCCCCCACCCCCCATAGGGTCTCACTCTAGCCCAGGCTGATCTGGAATTCACTATGTAGTCTCAGGGTGGCCTCAAACTCATAGCAATCCTCCTACCTCAGCCTCCCAAATTCTGGGATTAAAGGCGTGCGCCACCACACCCAATCACTGGGCTTTCAGTTTACTTCACTTAGCACGATGTCCTCAAATTCATCTGTTGAGTGAGACTAAATTCAAGGTCACACTGGGCTAGAGTAAGACCCTATGTCAGGGAATAAAAGGGAGGGGGGCGCTGTCTCAGAAAGTTAAACACAAGGCTGGAGAGATGGCTGAGCTGTTAAGGAGCTTGCCTGTGAAGACTAAGGACCCACATAAGCCAGGTACACAAGGTGGTGGTGCACACATCTAGGGTTCGTTTGCAGCAGCTGAAGGCCCTGGCCCACCCATTCTCTCTATCTGCCTCTTTCTCTCTCACTCTCTCTCTCAAATAAATAAAGTTTAAAAATACTAAAAAAGAATAAAGTTGAGCACAGACACCTCGAGGTTACTTTCTGACCTCCACACACGTGTCACAGGAAGCACAAACCAAGTACATGCACACGCACAAATGAAAATTATTCAATCAATTAACAATAATAACCTTAAAATTTTAAAGTCCTCTGTTGCAAAAATGTCAGAATGTCTTTCCTCTTTACAAATTGTGATAAAATAAACAATATAAAACATACCATTTTAACTAAAAGAGAGAAAATAATTGTTTTTAATTTTAACACATTCACTTTTCTAACCTTTCCTTTATGGTCCTACTTTTAAACATCATTTTTGTCAGGTGTAGTGGCACACACCTTTAGTCCCAGCACTCAGAGGGCACAGGTAGAGAATCACTGAGAGTTCGAGGCCACCCTAGACTACATAGTGAATTCCAGGTCAGCCTGGGCTAAAGTGAGACCCTATCTCAAAAAAAAAAAAAAAAAAAAAGAAAGAGATAAAACATCATTTTTTTTTAGAGAGAGAAAAAGAGGCAGAAGGGAGAGAGAGAGACAGAGACAAAGAGAATGAATGCATGTGTAAAGGCCTCTAGCTACAGCAAGGAACGAACTTTAGATGCACGTGCCACCTTGTGCATCTGGATTTACATGGGTACTGGGGAATAGAACCTGGGTCCTTACACTTTGCAGGCATGCGCCTTAACCGATGAGCCATCTCTCCAGCCCTAAAACATCATTTTTGAAAGCTGCCATGCTTGCTAAGATGACCTGCCTGGTTTCTGCTTTCTGGTTCCCATGGCCCTGGAGTCACAATGCTGAAACTCTTTATCCCCAGCTGAGGCCCCTGACCAGGAAGGCTGCTTGGGTCAGAGCAAATGCAGAGGTCACAGGCTGGCCCCATTCATAGGGGAGGGAGAGTCCCTCTGCCCCCACTAGTCTTCATGCAGGCGCTTTGGCTGGAGCTAGAAACAGTTAATACAAGAGCTGATTAATGACTGTACTTGCTTGACGGATATAACGTATACCTGGGGATCTTCATGCGTGAGGTCCAGAGAAACAGCCAGAGCTAGTAGTCAGCTTTGGGGTTAACTGGCTCCCTAGACCCAGCCAGGGTCCCTGGGAAAATCCAGGCCCTGAGTTCCCTCCCTCCCGCTGACAGCATTTACCATTCCTTCCAGGCCACATCCAGCGATGCGCCCTCCCTCCGTGCATTTACTAAAAGAAAGCACAGAGAGTTGTAAATCTTTCCTCTCCTTTACAGATACATGTGTCTATTACAACCAGGGATGTGTTGCTGAGAATGAACGCCATTCCTTCTAAATGCCATCACCAGGAAGGACAGGGCTCTGAGGCTCTGGGGGGTGGAAGCTTACTTTGTAAATGCCAGTTCGAAGCCCAGCTAGCCCAGCAATACTAGGCTGCCGCCTGGCCAGCAGCCCCACTTGCTGCCCTTCTCCCTCCTCCTCCCTCCTCCTCCCTCCTCCTCCCTCTTCCTCCCTCAAGCTGGCCGTCACCTCAAGCTAGCTCAGCTCTTGCCCTGTGTCAGTAGTTACTGAATAAAGGTTGTTTATTCTTTTTGTATTTTTATTTATTTATTTTAAGAGCGAGCGAGAGAGGCAGAGAGAATGAGCACCTCTGTAAACTCCAGATGCATGCACCACCTTCTACATCTGGCTTATTTGGGTCCTGGAGAATTGAACCTGGGTCCTTTGGCTCTGCATGCAAATGCCTTAACCGCTAAGCCATCTTTCCAGCCCTGTTTTATTCTTTAATGTAGACTTTGCTTACTTTTGACAACTATTCACACAAGGCCTGAGGGAATAGCTCAGTGGTAGGGTGCTTGCCTAGCACGCACAAGACTCTGGGTTTGATCCCCAGCAAGCAAGAGGGAGGGGGATTTAACTGGCAATATTGAATTATATTTTGCCACCAAAAAACAATGCTGAGTGTGGTGGCACACAACTGTAATCTCAGCACCCAGCAGGCTCAGGCAGGAAGATCACAATTTTTAAAATTGTGAAAGACAGAAAGAGGCAGAGAAAGAGAGAGAGAAAGAGAATGAGCATGCCAGGGTCTCTAGCTACTGCAGACAAACTCCAGGTGCATGCTCCACTTTGTTCGTCTGGCTTTACGTGGGACCTGGGGAATTAAACCTGGGCAGTCAGATTTTGCAAGCAAGTGTCATTAACCACTGAGCAATCTCCCCAACTTGGATCACAAATTTAAAATCAGTCTGGACTCCATCCTGTCTCAAAGCAGTGATTTGTTGTGCTAGGGATTGAACCTAGGGCCTCATGCATGCTAGGCACTCTATGAGAGCTATATCGTCAGCCTTCACAACATAAAATTTTAAACGAAAGGAAATTGAGAAATCATATTGTGGAAATGTATTAAAAACATAAAAGCAGGGTTGGAGACATGGCTTAGTGGTTAAGGCACTTGCCTACAAAGCCAAAGGACCCAGGTTTGATTTCTCAAGACCCACGTGAGCCAGATGCACAAGGGGGCACATGCATCTGGGGTTCATTTGCAGTGGCTGAAGGCCCTGGCGCACCCATTCTCTCTCTCTTTCTCTCTATCAAATAAACAAATAAATAAAATATATTTAAAAAATTAAATATAAAAAAAATAAAAGTCAAAAACATACAAAAACCATAAAAGAAGAGAGGGTGGGGGCACAGCTCAGTAGAGGAGTATAACCGCAGCAAGTGCGAGGCCCTGGCTTTCAGTCTCAGCACTGCAAGTCATATATCTGTGAACAAACAAAAGCAGGGACAGAACTTTCATTAAAAGTACAAGAAATAGGACTTCCGGTCAAGATGGCGACCGCCTAACTGCGCGGCACCTCCCTGGGAAAGAAAGATGGATGCAGATTCGAAGGAGAGAACCAGCCCATCACACCTCAAGAGCGCCCCAGCTGAAACTAAGAGTAATCGGGGAAATGAGCAAGAGTACTGTTTTCTTGGTGAACCTGGCACCAGCACAAGGGTGAAGGAGACAGACACAGAGAACACTCAACCCCTACCAAACCAGAGATCCAGGGACACAGAGGCTCCCAAGACCTCATCACTGAAGCAGACCTAAAGTGAACCCAACATGGCTCAGGGAACTTTGCAGAAGAGGGGGCGGAAAGAATGTTAGAGCTACACATTGGGACATTATGCACAGAGACATTGCCTCTTCCCCAGAACTGATGGCTAACCCCACAATGCATGACCCATATTCCCCAATGAGGAGGGTCCCTGCGGAGGGGGGAGGACAAGGAGGAGGCTAACGATGGTATCAACATGACTGTATACACTGTGTTCATAATGAATTTTTTTAAAAAAGAAAGTCTGTCTTAAAAAAATAAAGTACAGGGCTGGAGAGATGGCTTAGCAGTTAAGCGCTTGCCTGTGAAGCCTAAGGACTCTGGTTCGAGGCTCGATTCCCCAGGACCCACGTTAGCCAGATGCACAAGGGGGTACACGCATCTGGAGTTCGTTTGCAGTGGCTGGAAGCCCTGGCACACCCATTCTCTCTCTCTCTCTCTGCCTCTTTCTCTCTGTCTGTCGCTCTCAAATAAATAAATAAATAAATAAATAAATAAATAAAGTACAAGAAATAAGGGAATGGAGGAAGATCAGTGTGAAAGGTATCATATTTGATGTACAGGAAAGACCTATGAGGAGCTGGGTCATGGCTCATTAAGTACAGTGATTGCCCACCCTGTGTGAGAGCCTGGGTTCATCACACACACACGTAAAAAAAGAGACATCCAGTGCTTGGAGTGGTGCAGTGTGTGTGTGTGTGTGTGTGTGTGTGTGTGTGTCGGAAATGGAAAGGCTTCCATAGGGACACGAAGGCAGAATAGCACTCCAGGCAAAACGGCCCAAAGATTGAGGTGGGGGGTGGTGACAGAAGCCAAAGTGCTTGTGTCTACATATGGAGCAAATCGATACGAAGCAGATGGTCTCCGTGTGGCTCCTGTTTGCCAGGGGAGTGGGTGGGGTGCGGCCTTCCCTCTCCCTCCTCCGGAAGCGGGAGGAGCTCATGCGCACAGCCCCTTCTCTGCCCAGAGGCCGCAAGCTAGCCTGAAGACTCTGGAAGCCTACTGCGCTGCTCTCCCGGCATTTCCCACATCTGATACCTGAGGCTTCTTGCCCCTTTGCTTTTCTTGTGTGTGTATTTGTTTGGTTTGGTTTTTCCAGGTAGGGTCTCACTCTGGTTCATGCTCGTCTGAGCTGGTGGTGAGGCTGACCCCAACAAATGAGCTGTAACGCACATCACCAACAGAACTTATATTCCAGGAGTTCATGTGATTATGCGTGCAAAGGTTTCATCTGCAGGATGATTCCCACAAGAAAACTTAGACAAGGAGCTGGGAACCAAATCAGAAAAGAGGTTGACTTTACTTTGTAGCCTAGAGGAATCAACACATTACTTTTTGTTTTTACGCCTCACACATGCTAGGCCAGCACTCTACAACTGAGCTATTAGATTCCAAGCCCTCTTTTGACTTGTTATTTTGTGACAGTGTCTTGTTCCCCAGGCTGCCCTTGAATTTATTATGTAGCCCAGGAAGGCCTTGTGATCTTCCAGCCTCAGTCTCCCAAGTAAGCAGGGTTTGCGAGCCCATGCTATCAGGTGTGGTCAGCTGGTTCCCCAGTAGGAGAGGGCAGTGACCTGAGCCACACATCAGGAAAAGAGCTCCCTCCATGCTGGTGTGGTGTGGTGGGACCTCAGGAGTGAGAGCATCTGAGGGCGGACACCATTCTCCAATACCTGGCAGGGATGAGAGAATAGATGGAGAGGTTCCTGCCAGGCCCTGACAAGCAACTGGATATAAGGAGTGAGAAAAGATGGTAGGAAAGAGGAACTGTAGCAGACAGCTTCAGGTTCACTGAGAGGAACTTCCAGACCAGGCACAGTAATGGAGGAAGGGATTTATTGAAGCTTACAGACCCAGGGGAAGTTCCATAATGGCAGAAGAAGCTGGCCTGCCTTCACAGGCCCAAGCAGAGGAGAGAGAAGCAAAAGCCTAAAGCCAAAAGCCACACAGCACAGCACACTTCAGGAACTCCAGCTAGGCACACTTTGTGTATCTTTACATTGGAATCTCAAACCCACCACCACATGTTAAGATCCGCCCAGTAACACCACCTCCAGCCAGGTGGCTGCAGATGCAAACTACAAAGTCATAAAACATATATATATATATATATATATATATATATATAAGTAATATGTTGGGGCCCATCTATCCAAACTACCACAGGAACCAAAAATGATGCCCAGACTGAGAGTGAAAATGGGGGGAAATCTGAATAAAGCACTGAATTAACATGCTGCACTTGCTCGTAGTTAATTGTTGAAGATCACCAGATTTTAGAGTTTTTTAATCACCAGTTTTAAAAGCTGGGCATGGTGGTTCATGCTTTTAATCCCAGCACTCAGGATGCTGAAGTAGGAGAATCAACATGAGTTTGAGGCAGCCTGGGCTATAGGAATGAGTTCTAGGTCAGCCTGGGCTAGATTTAGAAGTTACATGGCCAAGTAAGAAATCAGTGCACTTCATTTCCCTTTGACTCAGATGACCCCGATGCACGACTCGTAATAGTCAGGGGTGTCTGCACTGTCTCAGGAAACCAAAGCCTCTCTCTCTCTCAAATATATATACATATTTCAAATATCTCATGTATATATACATATATATGGAGAGAGAGCGAGAGAATGGGTGCCTCTAGCCACTGCAAATGAATTTCAGACACGTGCCACTTTGTGCATCTGGCTTTATGTGAGTACTGGGGAATTAAACCTAGGCCTGCAGGCTTTGCAAACAAGTGTCTTTAACCACTGAGCCATCTCCCCAGACCCCTGACGGCCACTCTTGTCAATCGCAAACCCACTGAAGCCACATGGGCTTGCCCAAATGTCTGATGAGCAACCTTCTGATGAGAGAGGGCTCAAACCCTCCCCTCAGCGCGTCATGCCACTGTTCTCTGAACACACCCCTACAAAGAGCCAGGGTTGGGCCACAGGTGCACAGAGCGCCGATTACATCGCATTTCCTACCTGCAGTCGGCTTTCCCCACACTCCAGACCGCCCTGCTTCTTTATTCCGGGAACGATCCCTGTCCTCAGCAAGGCAGACCTGAGACTCACGCTTCTACCCCCACCACTCTCACCTGTCTCGTAAATAAACTTTCTTTTGCAAAACTCACCATTTTAGAGATTGGCAAAGGGTCAGCAAGAAAAATAGGACTGATTCAGAAGCAAGGGCGAGATACTGATAGTTCAAACAGGAAAAAGAAATATAAGAACTATAGCCAGGGGAAGCTGGGCAGTGCAGATTTGAACCGACGACCCAGAGGAGGCAACAGAAGATCCGTACATATATAAATTGAATCTAGTGTTCATCTATCACGGAAACAGAGGCAGAAGGGGGTTCTGTGATAGACTTCATTGAGTCTCCATTGATAATGATTCAAGGTTTGAGGCTGGCATAGGCTATAGAGTCTTTGCCCTGCCCAGTCCTGCCTCCCCCTCTAAAACTGAACCCCCAAAACATAAGTCTATACTCACTAGTGACATGGGGACTCTGTTACGACTTTGTTTTGCAATCTGAGAGAAGTCTATTGCCACATAACCCTCCATGGGCCTGTTCTCAGATACAAAGAGCAGGAGATGGGCATAGGGCACAGGCTGCACACTGGCTGAACTGGTAGGTTCCCAGCCAGCCTGTCCGGGCTAACCTCCTGTGGTTTGAACAGAAAATGGCCCCAAGGCTCACACATTGAATGCTTGGTTCCCAGCTGGTGGTGACTGGATTTTGAGGGTGCTGATATCATCAATGGGTTAAATCCACTGATGAAGTCTTACTGAATGAACTCTTAAGAGGTAAGGCCAGGTTGGGAGGAACTGGGTCACTGGGGGCATGCCTTTGAAGGTGTGACATAGTCAAGTCACCACCATTGTCTATCAGATCCATTGTTGAATGGAACTATATTATGTGGGACATGAATATACATGGTGTAGTGAAATAAGCAAAATACAGAGCCATGTGAATGTCTCTATTTGTTTAAAAAAAGCTGGTATTTTGGGAAGAGGAATTGAGCAGCTAGGAAATGGAAGGGAATGAGAGAAATAATTTATTTGCTATTCTCTTATACCTTTTGAATTTTATTAAAAAATTATTATGGGCTGGAGAGATGGCTCAGAGGTTAAGGCACTTGCCTGCAAAGCCTAACAACCAGAGTTCGATTCCCCAGTACCCAAGTAAAGCCAGATGCACAAAAAGGCACATGTATCTGGAGTCTGCTGTGGCTGAAGACCCTTGTGCACCCATTCTGTCTCTCTCTGCTTGAAAATAAATAAATAAAAATAAAATAAAATTTATATATCATTTATTTGCAGGAAGACAGAGAGAGAGAATAGGCACACCAGGGCTTCCTGCCACTGCAAACAAATTTCAGATGCATGCACCGCTTTGTGCATCTGCCTTTACGTGGGTACTGGGGAATCAAATCTGGGTCACCAGACTTTGCAAGCAACATCCTTTAACTGCTGAGCCATCTCTCTAGCTCTCTTTTAAATTTTAAACCATGTGATTATAATACTATTTCTAGGAAGAAAAAATAAAAACAATAAGCCTAAAAAAAAATGACCAGCATAGTCATCGAAATGCATCTGTTCTTTTTTTGCTTTTTGGAGGCAGGCCCAAGATGGCCTGGAATTCACAACGTAGTCTCAGGCTGGCTACAAACTCACAGCGATCCTTCTAACTCTGCCTGCGTGCTGGGATTAAAAGTGTTTCCAGGCCGGGCATGGTGGCGCCCGCCTTTAATCCCAGCACTTGGGAGGCAGAGGTAGGAGGATCACTATGAGTTCGAGGCCACCCTGAGACTACAGAGTGAATTCCAGGTCAGCCTCAGCTAGAGTGAGACCCTACCTCGAAAAAAAAAAAAAAAAAAAGTGTGCACTACCACACCTGGCACATTTGTTCTTTTTTTGTGGACCCTTGAAGTCTAATATTCAGTGCCTTTTGGTGCATACACCCCACCTCTATCTGGCCCCAGTTTGTCACCCCAAAAGGAAACGCCCAGCCCCCAGTCCTCCTTGTCCATGGCAGCCCCTCCAGACTGCTGAGTGTGAATGAATGTGCCCGTTCTGGACACTTTGTGACAATGGAATCATGTAGCAAGTGTTGTTTGGGGACCTGCCTCTTTCCCTAATGTTTCCAAGATCCATCCGCATGGTCGGTCACACACCGCATCAGCACTTCATGCGTTTCTAAGCCGAATAATCTTTAATCCTGTGCTGTGTGACACAGACAGGCACACACGCACACACACGCACACACACACATATTTATTCACGCATCAATGGAGAGACATTGGGTTGTTTGTACTTTGTGACTATTGAAAATAATGCTTCAAAAATACAACATTTCAGGGCTGGGGGTGTGGCTTAGCAGGTAGAGTGCCTAGTTAGCATGTCCAAAGCCATGAGTTTGATCCCAGCAGCACATAAACAGCACTGGGGAGGCGGAAGCTGCAGGACCAGAAATTCAAGGTCAGTTCTGGGCCAGTATGAGCTACGTGAGACCCTGCCTCATAATTTTTGTCTTGTTTTTCAAGGTAGGGTCTCCCCCTAGCTAAGGCTGACCTGCAATTCACTATGTATTCTCAGGGTGGCCTCGAACTCACAGTGATCCTCCTACCTCTGCCTCCCGAGTGCTGGGATTAAAGGTGTGCGCCACCACGTCCGGACTTTGTTTCATAATTTTTTTTTTCCTAGCTGTGGTGGCTTATGTCTGTAATCCTAGCATGTGAGAGGTAGAAGCAGGAGGCTCCTGAGTTCCAGCCCAGGCTACATAGGAATATCCTGTCTTAAAACACCAACAAGGGCTGGAGAGATGGCTTAGTGGTTAAGGCACTTGCCTGTGAAGCCTAAGGACCCATGTTTGACTCTCCAGATTCCACGTAAGCCAGACACACAGAGGTGAGGCAAGCGCTAGGTGGCACAAGCATCTGGAGTTAAATTTGAGTGGCTGAGGCCCTGGTGCACCAATTCTCTCTCTCTCAAATTAAAAAAGAAATAAAAATTATAAAAACAACAACAAGAGAAGGGAGAAAGAAAGCAAGAGAGAGGGAGAGGGGTTTGGAGAGATGGCTTGGAGTTAAGGCACTTAACTACAAAGCCTAAGGACCCAGGTTTGACCAGGTTTGATTTCCCAGTACCCACGTAAGCCAGATGCACATGGTGGCACATGCATCTGGAGTTCGTCTGCAGCGGCTGGAGACGCTGGTGCACCCATTCTCTCTCTATCTGCCTCTCTCAAATAAATAAGGAAAAACAAAATTTAAGCTGGGTGTGGTGGCACACACCTTTAATCCCAGCCCTTGGGAGGCAGAGGTAGGAGGATTGTCGTGAGTTCGAGGCCACCCTGAGATAATGTAGTGAATTCCAGGTCAGCCTGAGCTACAGTGAGACCCTACCTTGAAAACCCAAAATAAATAAATAAAATAAAATAAAATAAAAAAGAAAGAAAGGGAGAGGATTTGAGCTCATATTTATTCCAAGGTATCTCAATACTCAGAGCAAGGACTGGGTAGCGTTGAAGTAACCTTTGTACTGCCGGCACAAAGCAGCGACCAAGAGCAGCTTGTGGGAGGAAAGGGTCCATTTCAGCTCACGGACTGGAGGGGGAGCTCCGTGATGACAGGAGAAAGCGCGGCCTGGGCAGAGGCTGGGCACCACCTCTGCCACAGCAGGTGGAAACCACAGCGTGAGAGTGAGCCAAATATTGGCAAGGGGGAGCTGCCTCTAACACCCATAAGCCCACCCAACAGCCCACCTCCTCCGACAAGGCTCTAATTCCCAAGTTACCACGAGCTGTGGACCTCGCAGTTAGAACACCTGAGTGTATGGGGGACACCAGTTCAAACCACCACGGGCAGCATTTTCTGTCGCATGACACGTCTCTTGTGCACATGTTCCGGGACACAATTAAACTACATTCTTGTCCACTTGAAGTCAGAATTACATTGGCATCAATTCTTTCTCTTTCTGTAGAGCTCTTACACGTCCTCTTTGGGTCTTTCCCATCATTCCATACTTTCCCTTTTAAAAAATTTTTTGGTTTGTTTGTTTTTCGAGGTAGGGTCTCACTCATGCCCAGGCTGACCTGGAACTCTCTCTGTAGTCCCAGACTGACCTTGAACTCACAGAGATCCTCCTACCTCTGCCCCCGGGGTGCTGAGATTACCTGGTGCTTTTCCTTTTGTTTGTTCGTTATTTCCTCACTGTGGAGCTCCGGATGGAAGCGAGGGCCCCACAGAAACAAAGCGCCCCCCACTCCTGCACGGGAGCCCTGCCCCTTTCCTTCTTTCCTGTCTGGCTCCTGTCTCTGAAGCCCTTTTCCTCTGGCTGCACCTCAACCTCCCTCCCCCCCCTCCAGCACCTTTTTTTTTTTTTTTTTTTTTTTTTTTGCTTACTGCACTTTTTTTTTTTTTTCATTTCTCCCCATTTGCCAAGATGCATAGTCATCACTCCTGAATTAATTCGCCCTGGAAAAAAGTTAAAAGCTGGCACACCCAGGCTTTGCTTGGGTAGTCATTTTTGCCATTAGCTCTTTGCCCACAAGGCAAGAGGTTTGTTGAAACAAGTTGTGTCCCCCATTGCGGGTCACTGTGAAGCTGGGTACTTTTCATAGCCAGGCTGCTGAGCCCAGAGACACCCTCAGGAGGGAAGAGAGCAGAGGCTGCTGGATGGCGTCCTGCTCTAGATGAGCTCTGGAGAAGCCCCTGGCACACGCACCCAACATGCAAGTACACACACATGCACACGTGGGCAAATGTACACACACAATCATATGCCTATGCCCATATGCGCATGTATGCTCCTCACATGTGAGTGTGGCATACACGTATACGTATGCATGCACACACAAGTGCACGGGTCACCGTGCACACCTGCATACATATACACAGGTGCACATGTGCAAAGCACACCCACCCACACTCACATATCAACACGCACACACTGCACGCATGCCCATGTTTGCTCCTGTGCCCTTCGGGGACATCTTGGCAGGAGTCTCTTCTGGACATAAACACCACGCACAGGGCTGTGACTCCTGCTCCGCTCTCCTTCCTCTGGAGGGAGACTTCCTCCTGCTGCACAGGAGGGGTGAAAGGTCGGAGGGGTGAAAGGTCAGGCTGCAGGCCAGTTCCTGCTCAGACGCTGAGCAGAACATGAGCAGACTTATCTAGCCATTCTGGTGTGTGTGTGGCGGGGGGAGGTTGTTTTGTTATGAAATGTTTTATTTATTCATGAGAAAGAGGGAGACTGAGTATGGGTATTCTAGGGCCAGATACATAAGACATTTTGTGCATCTGGTTTTACATGTGGACTGGAGAATCAAACCCTGAACCATCAGGCTTTGCTAGCAAGTGCCTTTAACTGCTGAGCCATCTCTCCAGGCTATTTTATTTTATTTATTTTATTTTATTTTATTTTATTTCTTTGGTTTTTTGAGGTAGGGTCTTACTCTAGCCCAGGCTGACCTGGAATTCACTATGGAGTCTCAGGGTGGCCTCAAACTCACAGCGATCCTCCTACCTCTGCCTCCCGAGTGCTGGGACTAAAGGCGTGCGCCACCACGCCTGGCAATTTTTATTTTTTGAGACAGGGGTTTTACACTGTAGTCCAGGCTGGCCTGGAAGTCACTATCTAACCCAGACTGGCCTCACACTTTCAGCAATCCTCCTGCCTCAGCTTCTTCAGTGCCAGGATTGCAGGTGTGAGGCACCATGCCTATTGTGTTTGTATTCTTTTTGTATTTTTAAATTATACATGTCGGCAAAGGTAGGGGGGTTGCTGTGAGTTCGAGGCCAGCCTGAGACTACATAGTGAATTCCAGGTCAGCCTGGGCTACAGTGAGACCCTATCTCGAAAAAACAAAGAAAGAAAGAAAAGGAAAAGAAAAAGGAAAAGGCTGAGATAGCTCAGCGGTTAAGGAGCTTGCCTGCAAAGCTGGTTCAATTCTCCAGGAACCACCTAAAGCCAGATGCACAAGGTGGCACACGTGTCTGGAATTTCTTTACAGTGCCTAGAGACCCTGGCACACCCATTTACTTTCTATCTGCCCCTCTCTCAAATAAGTAAATAAATAAATCATACATGTGATCGCCCACCGTTTTCCAAAACGTCCTTTAGTGGAGCAGGGAGACATGCATCTTTCCTGTTCCCACTCTGGGGGTGCTGGTGGCTCTCTTCTGAGCACTGCCCACTCTCTCATCTTACCTCTCTTATCCATCTATTTATTTATTTACTTTTGGTTTTTCACTCTAACCCAGGCTGACCTGGAATTAACTATGTGGTCTCAGGCTGGTCTCGAACTCCCAGCGACTCTCCCACCTCTGCCTCCCGAGGGCTGGGATTAAAGGCGTGCGCCACCACGCCCGGCTCTACCTTACGTCTTCTAACCCACCCTCCTCACCGGGCACAGGTCAATCTTCCTCCCACACTGCTGCGTGCCTCCCTGGGGCCAGCAGGACAAAGTCCACTTCTTGGCCTGTTTTGTGGATGCAGAACATGGCACGATCGGGCCCTGCCGCCCCACAGACCTCTCGCGTCCCAACCAGCAGTCCATCCCACCCACTCTCCTCCGGGCACCCCGTGTGCGCCCAGGCTGTGACTCCCTACTCCTGTCTGGAGCGTTCCTCACTTCCCCATTCAACAGACATTCACAAAGTCCCCGCCAGGTGCAGGGGGGGCCTTGACCACGACGCCGGGCAGCTCTAGCCCATCTCAGGAAGTGGCATGAGGCTGGCAAGGAGAGCGCCAGCTTCCCTCCCCTCTGGCAGCCGGGCACCGCTCGTGAGTCGCTCTCCAAGGGCACCTCTGCCCAGAGCCTCGCGCATCCCACCCGGCTGCTGGCCACGCTGGCAGAGCACGGGCTCTCTGGTGCATTCCTCCGGCAAGCCTGGCAGCCGGCCTGGGCCTGGCATTTCTAAGTGGAGCAAGCAGGTTCCGACTTGCTCTGGAGCCGGGCACTGTGTTCCCGTGGGCAGGGCAGCGTTTCACAGGCAGAGTGGGCAGGCAGTGAAAATACCCGGATAAGCGAAGGAAGGAAGTCACGAAACAGCCCCCAGGGCGGCGCTGGCCACTCTCCCCCCTTCCCAGGAGCGCAGTGCCCACAAGGACAGGACCTATTCTGAGGAAAATGACTAGTTTGCGGGAAAGGCTTATGGAATAAAGTTTATTTACCTGGTAATAGGGGTCTCTCTGAACCTCCTCTAACATGTGTGATTCTCTATCGAACACAAATGAAAATACAAGCGGCACACCTTTAATCTCAGCACTTGGGAGGCAGACAGAGGAGGATCTCCGTGAGTTCAAGGCCACTGTGAGACTTCAGGGTGAGTTCCAGGTCAACCTGGGCTACAGTGAGGCCCTACCACGAAAAACAAACAAACAAACAAAATACAAGCAGTAGAGAGCACCGAATTAGAGAGAAAACCCCCCTTTTTTTTTCCTTTTTATTGTGTCATTGCCTCTGTAGAATCTAGAATGATCTTTGAGCACTGGGTGTGTGCTGCAGAAATCAGAGATGTGTAAGTGTGTAAGTAACTGAGTTGGCCTTCACCTGAAGGGTGGGGTAGCCCAGCCTCTCCAACTGGCTCTCCAGGTACTCCAAGACATCTCACTCAGCAATTAAGGCTTGGGGAGCCACACCCAGGCCCCCAGCACCCCTGGCTTTTGTCTCTGTCTGAAAACGCTGCTGAGCACCGAGGAGGGCACTAAGGGTATCTGCAAGGAGATTGAAAATAATTGAGGGGGACCCACAGTTTTTCTTGCCACCCCTTCCTTTCTGGGACTGCACCGTGCTGCCTGCTCTCCGGACGGGCGCAGGGTGAGGGGAAAAGGCTGCCGGGCCTGCTGGTTCTAGATGTCCTTTGGTTTCAGGGACTCTTGCTAGGCTCTTCCTTTTTTTCCCATGTCACACACCCAAAGGCCTTTTAAAAGTAGACATTTGGAGCTGGGTGTGGTGGCACACGCCTTTAATCCTAGCACTCTGGAGGCAGAGCTAGGAGGATCGCCATGAGTTCAAGGCCACCCTGAGACTACATAGTGAATTCTAGCTCAGCCAAAGCTAGAGTGAGACCCTACCTCGGGGTGGGGGGGAGTAGACATTTGGAGCTGGAGAGATAGCTCAGCAGTTAAAGGCACTTGTTTGCAAAGCCAGACCAGCAGGTCTGGGTTCAATTCCCCAGCACCCACATAAAGCCAGATGCACAAAGAGGTGCGTGTGTCTGGAATTTGTCTGCAGTGCCAGGAGGCCCTGACAGGCACTTTCTCTATCTCCCTTTCTGTCTTTGCAAATAAATAAATAAATAAAATATAAATAAATAAAAGTAGACATTTGGAGAGCACATGGTCTGGGTCAGTATCTCCAGGGAATCTTCTGCAGTTAGTCCCACCATAGAACTATTTTTGGGTCACTTGCCTATACTCATGTCCACATTATAGAATGACCTCATGTCCTCACAGGAACTTCCATTCTCCGTGGAAGTGAACCTGCTGTCGGGACGTCTCCATGGGAAGTTTTCTTTGGTGACCTCGGTCAAAATCAGTTCCTTCCTCTTTGGGCCTCCTCTGAGCCTTAGAAATCTCTTCTATACTACTTATTACATGGTGCCTGTATTGCATTTTTCATTTTTTTCTTCAGTGCTAGGATCAAGGCCTCCCAATACTCTGCCACTGAGCTATATATAGTCCTCCCTATATTGTATTTTTTAAAATGTATTTTCTAAAAAGAAGTCAGCCAGGCATGGTGGTGCACGCCTTCAATCCCAGCACTTGGGAAGTAGAGGTAGGACTGCTGTGAGTTTGAGGCCAGCCTAGGACTAAGGAGCGAGTGCCAGATCAGCCTGGGAAAGAGTGAGACCCCACCTTGAACCCCCCCTCAAATGATCAGGGGCTAGGGAGATTGCTCAGTGGTTAAGAACACTTGCTGCTTAAGCATGAAGGCCTTCCAGGCCAGAAACTGCCCAGTTTGACTCCCCAGAAGCCATGTAAAAAATTGGGTCTGGGGCTGGAGAGATGGCTTAGTGGTTAAGGTGCTTACCTGCAAAGCCTAGGAACGCATGTTTGAATCTCTAGGTCCCACCTAAGCCAGGCGCACAGTGACATAATCGCATGTCGCACAGGAGGTGCGTGCATCTGGACTTCGGTTGCAGTGGCTGTTTGCAGTGCGCCCTTTGTCTCTCTCTTAATTGCTCTCTGCCTCTTTCTCTCTCTCAAATAAATAAAAAAAAAATTTTTTTTTGAAAAACAAACTGGGTGTAGTCTCATCTGTAGTCTCAGTCCACAGGGAGTTGGGGGGCCGTGGGGCGGGGGAGGCAGGGACAGGAGAGTTGCAGAAGCCTGCTGACCCATGGTAACCCCATCACAAAGAACTTACACATGGTTGAGCCACAGAGAAGGGCACCCGAAGTTCCCCTCTGGCACGTACACAGCGCACACATCTGCACACACATCCATATGCCACACTCACATAGTGTGTACACACACACACACAATGTCTCTCTCAAGCTAGACATTTTTATTTTATATTTAACTAATTTATTTGAGAGATACAGAGAAAGAGAGAAAGGGCATGCCAGGGCCTCACAAACAAACTCCAGACACATGCGCCACCTTGCACATCTGGCTTACATGGATAATAGGGAATCAAACCTAAATCCTTAGGCTTCTCAGCGCCTTACCCGCTAAGCCGTCACTACAGCCTCTAAGAAACAGCTCCCTCAGCTCTTTGCATATGGCAGCACATGACTGGTTCTCGATAAGTACACACCAGGTGCATGACCAGACGGGGATGAACAGGACGACATAGATTCTCATGGAATCTTAGAGAGACAGAGTAATACGGTCAGAAACAATTATTACAGTTTCTGAAAGCTTTAAAATTCCTGAAACCCTAGAAAACTTCCATTTTCTGCCTGAACTCTAAAATCTTCTCTTTTCCCTAGGACTCCCAGCACAGTGGGTACTAAGAAAAGGGGGTGTCACGGGGTAGGATATGGCCTTGTGTGTGAGGATGACTGTAAGACGATAGCAGATCCATGGCTACTCCCCCTGCGTCTAGTACCTTCTGTGCAGGTAAACTCTGTCTTTAGTGCTGGGGACTGAAGCCAGGGCTCTGCGCACGCTAAGCGTAAGCTCTACCACTGACTGCGCTATTGCCCCAGCCCTACTTCATGAACTGGGAATTCTAAACAATGTTAATCAGAAAATTCTTCTGGTCTTTTTGTCCCCGTCCTGTAGTGATTCTTTTTTATTTCTTTTCTAATAATTAGACATTTATATAATTGTATATATTTTTTAAATTTTAAACATTTTTATCTATTTATTTGAGAGCGAGGAAGACAGAGAGATATTGTTAATTTGGGTTAAAAATTATTTGGAATAGGGCCGGAGAGATGGCTTAGCAGTTAAGCGCTTGCCTGTGAAGCCTAAGGACCCTGGTTCAAGGCTCAATTCCCCAGGACCCATGTTAGCCAGATGCACAAGGGGGTGCACGCGTCTGGAGTTTGCAGTGGCTGGAAGCCCTGGCGCGCCCATTCTCTCTCTCTCTCTCTGTCCCTGACACTCTCAAATAAATAAATAAAAATAAACAAAAAATTTGGAATATACTGTAAGGGTTCACTCTGAACAGCAGATAAACTAACATAAATACGTTGGAAATCCACATAAAACCTAACTGAAAAATTATTTGGGCTGGAGAGGTAGCTCAGCAGTTAAGGCGTTTCACTGCAAAGCCTAAGGACCTGAGTTTGATTCCCCAGAGGTCGCACAAAGCCAGATGCACAGTAGCACACTCATTTGGAGTTCATTTGCAGAGGCTGGGGGCCCGGAGCACCCATTCTCTTTTTCTCTCTTCTCTCTCCTTCCAAATACATAAGTAAAGACATTTAAATATATTTATTCATTTATTTGTGTGTGTATGGATGGATGGATGTGCCAGGCTCTCTTGCCACTGCAAACATAATGGCAGCTGCTTGAGGAAGATGGGAAGAGGACTGAAATGTAAATGTATAAGCAAGAGTTAAAGTTTTCAACTTTCACAGAATAAAGACAATCACTAGTGCTGGGACACGGGGTGACTCTGGTAGAGCACCTGCCTAGATCGTGCGAGGCCCAGGGTCTGTTCCTCAGAACTGAAACACAAA
Source organism: Dipus sagitta (assembly GCA_036346955.1). Classification (NCBI taxonomy): domain Eukaryota; kingdom Metazoa; phylum Chordata; class Mammalia; order Rodentia; family Dipodidae; genus Dipus; species Dipus sagitta. The sequence continues at coordinate 64,120,394 of CM070786.1, forward strand.
AGCAATGCCTTGAACTGGAAAATAAAGGACCAGCAATGAAGCATGAGAATTCGCTCCCGAGGTAATCAGCATCAGGAGAGGAACCCGGAGGGGGTGCAGGTGAAGAGCCAGGGCTTGCTGGACGATGGGTGACTTGCCTTCACCAATGACCAGGCTGGGGAGGTGGCTCAGCCGAAAGAGGGTTTGCCTCAAAAGCATGAAGGCCTGACAGGGCCTGGGTTCAATTCCCAGCACCTCATAAAAAGCCGGGAATGGCCACATACACCCTGACACAGGCAGAGACCAGAGAATTGTGGGGACCAAAAACATCAGCTGCAGGCAGAATGACAGACTCTGTTTCAAGGAAACTGTGAGTGACAGAGGAAGACACCTGATGTTCTCCTCTGGCCTCTGTATGTACACATGGGGCACACACACGTGCACATCCACGTGCATGTGTCTCACTGCCACATCTTATTACATTACCGCGCAACAACACTCCACACACACAGCTCTGACAGTCCTCTAACTCCCCAATCCGGGAAGCTGTCTTCTGCACACATCTGTACTGTACACTGTGTTGCACAACTCAGCACTTCAAGCCTTTTATTTTCCTTTTTTTTTTTCTTTTTCAAGACAGGGTCTTATGCAGTCCAGGCTGGCCTCGAACTCACTACGTAGCCAAGGAACCTTAGCCTGCTGTCTTCATCTCTCCAGAGCTGGAACACAGGCGTGAGACACCACACTCATTTCACACGGTGTTGGGGATTGGACCCAGGGCTTTGGCATGCTGGGCCATCACTCTACCCACTGACCATCCCAGCCCTCTAAGTTGTGTGTGTGTGTGAGAGAGAGAGAGAGAAATTTTCAAGAAAATAGTACATTAAGGACAGGGACTAATATTTCTTGTATAATGACTTAAAGAAGTACTTTTTTTTTTTTTCAAGGTAAGGTGTCACTAGCTCAGGCTCACCTGGAACTCACACTTTAGTTCCAGGCTGGCCTCAAACTCATGGTGATCCTCTTACCTCTGCCTCCTGAGTGCTGAGATTAATTAAAGGCATGCATCACCACAGTCAGCTGAAATCTTCAATTATTTTTTAAATTTTTTATTTTATTTATTTGAGACAGAGAAAGGGAGAGAGAGACTGTGAGAGAGAATGGGCAGACCAGGGCCTCTAGCCACTGCAAATGAATTCCAGATGCAAATGCCATCTTGTGCATCTGGCTTACGTGGGACCTGGAGAATCGAACCTAGGTCCTTTGGCTTCACAGGCAAACGCCTTGATCTGCTAAGCCATCTCTCCAGTCCTTCCTCACTTTAGTCTAGCTCAGGCTGACCTGGAAGTCACTATGTAGTCTCAGGGTGGCCTTGAATTCACAGTGATCCCCCTACCTCTGCCTCCCAAGTGCTGGGGTTAAAGGCATGCACCACCATGCCCGGCTTTTCTGGTGTTTTTGAATGTGTTTTTTTTCCAGGCCTGCCTTTTCTGTAGGATGCCCACACAGAGATGTGGAGCTCCCCCCTCTTTGTGACTCCTTCAGAAAGCTTCCCTAGAACATCTTCCCCTTGCTTCCCACCCTCAGCCTTCAGAGGCAGGAGAATTTCACCCAGGGACTAAGAACCAAACTACTCTTCAAGGTCAAAGGTATTCAGAGGTGCTGCAAGACCAAATCCAGCTACTGTCCCAGGGTCACTCACTCCTTCCTTGGTCAAGGCACTTTCTTCCCTGGACACAAGCCAAAAGCTGCAAGCCAAAAAGGTACACAATTGGTCTTCCACATCCACATATCCTGTATCTTTAGACCCAAACAGCCATGGATTAAAAATACAAAAAAAAGGCTGGAGAGATGGCTTAGCTGTTAGGCGCTTGCCTGTGAAGCCTAAGGACCCCAGTTAAGGCTCATTCCCCAGGACCCACGTAAGCCAGATGCACGGTAGCGTGTCGGGCTCCCCCGGCAGGTAGTGCTGAGGAAGGACCAGGCCCACTGGTTCCTCCCAAGGGGTTGAGGAGGAGGGTGGATGTCAACAGGCCAGGAACACACCGAGCTGGGAGTCTTGTCGAAGCAGGATCTCACTTTATTGTAACAGGCAGATGTTTATATAATGTTGAGAACGAAGACGGGAATCTCAGGAGGGGATAAGGCGTAAGGGCCAATAGCATACCGAGACTTTTGAAATGATTGGTTCTAAGCGCGCACATGAGAACTCTAACTTTCTACACGGAAGTAGCAGGCCAGAGGCCATTAGGCGTCTTGCTGAGTCATAGCTGGCCAGAGGCAGGTCGCCAAGCTTTAGCTAGGCTCAGAAGTTCCACTAGGCCTCACGTCCGGGCCTCTCAAGGCCCAACAGTAGCGCATGCATCTGGAGTTTGTTTACAGTGGCTGGAGGCCCTGGTGTGCCCATTCTCTGTCTCTTTCTCTCTTTGTCGCTCTCAAATAAATAAATAAATAATAAAATACAAAAAAAAATTCTAGAAAGTTCCAAAAAGTTGCTGGGTGTGGCAGTGCACGCCTTTAGTCTCAGCACTTGGGAGACAGAGGAAAGAGGATCATTGTGAGTTCGAGGCCACCCTGAGACTACATAGTGAATTCCTGGTCAGCTTAGGGTAGAGCGAGACCCTACGTGAACCCACAGAACGCAGTGGTATGTAGCGCTGACTCCCGGCTCCCTTCTCTGCGGCCCTCATTCTTGTAGCACTGTTTCCCTGTGTCCTGTCACAGCAGCAGACCAATGTCGGTCGCATCTACTCCTAACACGTATAGATGTTTTCACCATTATTTCCTACACAGATGCATAGCGATATTCATGGAGCACTTACATGGCCACGTAGGAGATGGTGTGAAGTGTATGGAGGATGGAGCGGTCTGTGCAAGCACGTCATTTAGCAGAAGGAAGGACAGCGTCTGCGCGTGCTCGTGTCCTTGTGGGGAGGGGGTTCTAATCACCTCCCACGGGTAATGGCCATGGTTCATAAAGTAGAGACAGCAATGCAGCTACCTCAGGAGGGAGAGAAATCCAGGCACAGGGAAGGGGACCCTCAGCAGAGATGGGCTTTCCAACAGAGGGGAGAGGCCCTGGTTTGCTCCTTTATTCGAAGCTGGGTAACTAGATGCTCCATAGGCTGTCATAAAGTGAGAGCGGGCAGAAGCAAGCACGCGCCCCAAACAAGCCTCTGCTCTCCTCTCCTCGAGGACCAAGTTAGAGAAGACTCTGGAGGCCCCAGACTCCCACACAAATGTTTGGTTCTGCCCCACAGAAGGGCCCCCTCAAGCTGCTACATGTGGGCTACAGGGTCCTAGCAGAACCCCCAAGGTCACAAGCTCCAACTCAGGAGTGGTTTTCTCAAAGATGTGAGGCACGTGAAGTGAACCAGCTCCTTCAGGGTCAGATGGTCCCAAAGAAAACCATGACGTCAGCAGCTTTGGAGTTTGGACTTCACACTCTCCTCTTCCCACCACACCCCTGCCGGCATTCCACTGTCCTTCCCTATGTCAAGATTAGCTCAGGGTAAATGAGTCACAACTCAGTGTGAACTCATCTCCAATCTAGGTGTGGTGATGTGTGCTTGCGATCTGAAGCTGAGGCAGGAGGATCAGGAGTCCAAGGCCAGCCTGGCCTATGTGGCAAGACTGTCTCAACACAGAAAGGTCTCCGATGCACCTTTGGTGCACGCACAAGGTCCTCACTTCAACTCCCAGGCTGAAAGAGAACGCTCTGGGGGACCTGCGCGGCAGCAAGCTTGGTTTTCTGTGGGGCTCATTTTCACTTCCTGCGTTTCCAATGCCTGTGTTGTCAGAACTTGAAGACCACTTTAAGTGCCAAACCATGTTCTTTTGGTAAAACATTATTTATTTAGGAGTCTCTTGCATCTTAAGCTGACCTTTTAGCCGATGACCGTGAACTTCCAATCCTTCCTCCTCCATCCACTCCCCGAGGGCTGGAGTGAGAGGTGTGCACCACGAGGTCTCGCTTATGCCGCACTGGAGATCCAAGCCAGGGATCCTTGCACTAGGCAAGCACTCTAGCTGGGCTACACCCTCAGCCCAGACTAAACTCAGTTTTGGAGTAATGCTGCAAAGGAAATTGTCTCAGACTTCGTGAATTCTTTGGGGAAGCCAACATGACCTGAGTGTTTTCTAAGGATTCAAGACTATTCCGGGATCTCCTTTGACCTTCGCCCCATCCCCACTTCCGGTGAAGGGATGAGGTCAGAAGGTTGGTTCTACCCATGAGGCTCAACACCAAAGGCGGAAGCTCCCTCCCCACGGAGAAGAGCCAAGGTTGGGAAGAAAGGGCCACATGGCTTCCCAGGCCTACCTCATTGGCTGATCCTCTACCTAACGATCCAGGAAACTGAGCCAGGCCACAGTGTATCAATAGTAAAACCTACTTTCCCCTAAACAGCTTTGCTTCCTCAGCTAATACAAGTGAGTATGTTGTTAGGCAGAGTATACACTCTAGAAAATAAAAGGGTGTAACACAGATCAGGCATGGTTGTCACATGTCTTTAATCCCAGCCCTCAGAGGGAAGTTGAGGTAGGAGGATCCCTGCTAAGTCTAGACTACATAGAATTCCAGGTCAGCCTGGGCCAGAGTGAGGCCCTAACTAAAAAAACAAAAAACAAACAAACAAACAAACAAAAAACCCAGGAATTTATTTAATAGAATAAGGAAGTCACATGGACTTTTTTTCTAAGCTAAAAGAGATTTAAAAGGGACATCAGGACTGGAGAGACAGCTTAGCAGTTAAGGCACATGACTGCAAAGCCTAAGGACCCTGGTTCGATTCCCTAGTACCCATGTAAGCCAGATGCACAAGGTGGTGCATGTGTATGGAGTTCACTTGCAGTGGTTGGAGGCCCTGGCACACCCGTTCTTTCTGTGCCTCTTCCTCTCTCTCAATAAATAAAATAAAATAAAAGGAGCATCACACCTGGAATAGAAGGCAGCTGGGGACCACGTTCTCATCCTACCTCAAAAAAGAAAAAAGAAAAAAAAAATTCTTGAGCTGGCCATGATGGCACATGCCTTTAATCCCAGCACTTGGGAGGCAGAGGTAGGAGGATCGCCGTGAGTTCAAGGCCACCCTGAGACTACATAGTTAATTTCAGGTCAGCTTGGACCAAAGTGAGACCCTACCTTGAAAAACAAGAATGAATAAATAAATAAATAAATAATTTTTGGCAGAGGGCTGGAGAGATGGCTCACTGGCTAAGACGGTTGCCTGTGAAGCCTAAGGACCCAGGTTTGATTCCCCAGTACCCATGTAAGCGAAATGCACAAAGTGACATATGTGTGTGGAGCTTGTTTGCAGTAGCTGAAGGTCCTAGTGTGCCCATTCTCTCTCCTCTTTCAAATAAATATATATATATACACACACATATTTTATTATTTTATTATATGTAATACACACACATATGCATATATACATACATATATGGTTTTATTCAAGGCAGGGTCCCACTCTGATCCAGGCTGACCTGTAACTCACTATGTAGTCTCAGGCTGGCCTCAAACTCATGACAATCCTCCTACCTCTGCCTCCGGAGTGCTGGGATTAAAGGCATGTGCCACCATGCCTGGCTGAAATAATACATATATTTTTAAAGAATTTCTGGCAGAAAAGTTTGAGGAGCAAGTTTAGAAGCTAACAAAGCACTCTTGTGGGGGAGGAGGGAGTACAGGAGAGCATCCAATAACCCAAGATCTGAAATGGTCTAAAACCTGAAGTTTTTTGAACAATGAATGACACAACAATCAAAAATTTTTCAGCTTTTGAACATTTTAGGCTAGGAATGCTTAACCAGTAGTCGATGCAAATATCTAAAGTCCAGTCCCAAACATTTTGGACAAGAGACAGTCTAAGTGCTTCGAAAGCAGTTATTCTTAAGTCCCACCTCCTGCACATGGAATCTGTGTTCAAATAATTAGAGTGGCAACTTAACCTTTCTGTTACCCTTTAGTCCTTAGTAAATAAATTCCTGGATAAGTAAATTTGAAAAATACTTTCGGAGAACTGGTTTACACAAATTTGTGGGGGAAAACTCTCTATTTCTTCCTATGTACATACTATGTCTACAAAAGATACCTATATAAATTTAAACATTTCTACCCCACCAACAGTAAAAAGTGAGTAAAATAAATGCTAATAGATTTAGTCAGTGAAATTATCATTTGTTTTTCAAGTGTAGCGTGTGTGGTGGTATACACACACGTATGTGCAGACATGGTCAGAGGTGCACGGAGGCCAGAGAAGACATCAGGTATCCGCCCATTTCCTGGACACTCACTCTGCAGATGCAGAATTGCAGTTTTCTCGAGTCTTCCATAACTAGAGTTATGGGCACACGTGACTATACCAGCTGTTTATGTGGGTCCTGGGTTATTGAACTCAGGCCCTCAGGCTTGTGGCCCATGCCCTTACCCACTGGGCCAGCTCCCCAGCCTGAACTCTTTTCTTTTTAATGTATTTTTATTAGATATGGACATATTTAGTATGTAAACAACATGTGTTGGTACCATCCTTTCCTTCCTCCGTGCCCCTTTTCTGAAGAGGCCTTCCTCGTTGGGAATGTAGGACATCTCCATGGAGACTGGGGGTCATGCATTATGGGGGCAGCAGTCAGTTATGGGGGACAGGCAATGTCTCTGTACAAAATGTCCCAACTTGTGGCTATAACAATCTTTCCGTCCCCTCTTCCGCAACAAAATTTCCTGAGCCATGTTGGGTGCATTTTCAGTCTACTTCAGTGATGAACACTTAGGAGCCTCTGGATCTGTGGTTTGGTAGGTGCTGAGTGTCCTCAATGTCTACCTCCTTCACCCTTGTGCTGATAGCAGACTCACTAAGAAAGCAGCACTCTTGCTCATTTCCCCAATTCCTTCATGGTTTCATCTGGGGTGGAGTGCGCCCAGCCTGAACTCTTATCACTTTAACATATACTTACATTAAAAAGCCAGTTCTAGTGCTCGCTTCGGCAGCACATATACTAAAATTGGAACAATACAGAGAAGATTAGCATGGCCCCTGCACAAGGATGACAAGCAATTCGTGAAGCGTTCAATTAAAAAAAAAAAAAGTCAGTTCTAAAGCTAGGTGTGGTGGCCCACACCTTTAATCCCAGCACTTGGGAGGCAGAGGCAGATCACTGTGACTCCAAGGCCAGCCTGAGGCTACATAGTGATTTCCACTGGGCTAGAGTAGGGCCCTACCTCGAAAAACCAAAAAGGCAAACCAAACCAAAACAAAACAAAAAACTCAACCCCAAGCATGCCCACTATTAACAGCGTCCGTTATTTAGTCTCTCTTTTAGGAGGAGGAAGAGACGAGCTTGGCTCTTTGTGTGGGTCATACTGCTCAGCACACCCTTTATCACTGCAACTCGGAACACATCGCCCTCTAGAGGAGCAGATGTGATTGCAAGGATAATGACCACCACTCCCTCAAAACAGGACACAGAAAACGCTCACTGGGGAGACTACGATCCATGTAAAAGTCAAACATGACTGTGTCATGAGTGGCGCTTTAAACCCATTCATTTTAGTTTAAATAAAAAACAGATGAGGGACTGGAGAGATTGTTTAGTGGTTAAGGTGCTTGCCTACAAAGCCAGATGCACAAGGTGACACATGCATCTGGAGTTTGTTTGCAGTGGCTGGAGGCTCTGGTGCACCCATTCTCTATCTGCCTTTCTCTCTCAAATAAAGTTTTTTTTTGAAAACTACACAATTCGGGCATGGTGGTTCACGCCTTTAATCCCAGCACTTGGGAGGCAGAGGCAAAGGAAGATCACCATGAGTTTGCGGCCACCCTGAGGCTACACAGTGAATTCCAGATCAGCCTGGGCTAGTGTGAAACCCTACCTGGAAAAAAAAAACAAAAACAGAAAATGTTATCTTATGAGACTATGGTCCATGTAAAATCAAACAGGGCTGGTGAGATGAGTTAGCGATTAAGGCACTTGCATGCACAGCCAAAAGATCCAGGTTCAATTCCCCAGGACCCATATAAGCCTGATGCACAAGGTAGCACATGTGTTTGGAGCTCATTTATAATGGCTGGAGTGGAGTCACTCCCATGGTACAGCCATTTTTTCTCCCTCAAATAAATAAATAAATAATAAATCGACTTGTGTTGTAAGTGGCACTTTAAACCCATTCATTTCAGTTTAAATAAAAAAACAATTGAAAAAAAAATGAAGGTCATAGGGAGATGGCTCAGTGGAGGCGCTTGCCTATAAAGCCTAATGACCTGGGTTCAATTCCCCAGTACCCACATGAAGCCAGATGCACAAAATGGTGCATGCATCTGGTTTGTGTGTAGTGACTGGAGGCCCTGGCATGCCCATTCTCTCTCTCTTCTATCTCTCTCTGCTTGCAAATGAATAAAAATGTATTTTTTTAAATGAGGAAGAGGAGATGTCAAACTGGTCCCTTGATGCCTAAGAGGACATTCTAAAACACTGGTGTGACACACCTTTCTGAAAGCCTTGTACACATGTGTTCATGTGAGTGAGGCCTGAGTGTGGCAACCGCATGCCTCAGCAGACACCCTCTCGCTGACACGCTCAGCGCTGCACAGACCGTGCTGGCTGGCATGGGGTCTTCTGGGGAAGGCCTATTTCCGCCAGCCACCTCGCTGTGGGGCTGCTGAGGGCTCAGAACTCAGGTGCTCACACTTACGCATTTCCCATGAAGCCATTCCCCAGCCCCTTGAGAAACTTTTTTTTTTTTTGGTTTTTCGAGGTAGGGTCTCACTCTGGCCCAGGCTGACCTGGAATTCACTATGGAGTCTCAGGGTGGCCTCGAACTCATGGCGATCCTCCTACCTCTGCCTCCCAAGTGTTGGGATTAAAGGCGTGCGCCACCATGCCCGGCATTGAGAAACATTTTTAAGCAACAGAATTTTGGGCCAGGGATGTAGCTCTGTTGGTGCAGTGCTTGCCTACAAGCAGGAAACCCTCGGTTTGATGTGGTGAAACATGCCTGTAATCTCAATGCGTGGAGGCAGAGGCAGGAGAAGTTCAAGGTCATCCTTGGCTACGTAAGACCCTGTCTCAAGCAAACAAATGACAATTGTTTTTTTTTTTTTGTTGTTGTTGTTCAAGGTAGGGTCTCACTCTAGTCCGGCTGATCTGGAATTCACCATGGAGTCTCAGAGTGTCTCTGAACTCATGGAGATCCTCCTACCTCTGCCTCCCGAGTGCTGGGATTAAAGGCGTGCGCCACCACGCCCGGCTCCAAATGACAAAATTTTCAAGATGAAATTTTATGGTCATTTGGTTAAGTCCCAGAATTTACAAATGAGAACTGTCCCTCCCCCTGAGAGTTTACTGAAGTTGGTACTCACCCCTTTTGTTCTTCACCTTCTCATTGCCGAGACAAAGCACCCGACCAAAAGCAGCTGATGAGAGGAAAGGGTTTATTTTGGCTTACAGTTTTGAGGGGAAGCTCCATGATGGCGGGGGAAGCATGGCATGAGCAGAGGCTGGACATCACCTCTGCCACAGCAGGTGGAAAAGAGCAGCAGGACAGTGAGCTGGGCTCTGATGGGGCAGGCTTGGCTACAACACCCCTAAGCCTGCTCCCAGAATCCTAAGTCCTACAACAAGGCTCCAACTCGCAAGTGGACACCAGCTGGAGACCAACCATTCAGAACATCTGAGTTTTTTTGGGAGGATGTGGGATTCAAATCACCACACTTTCTAATAAACCTTGACAATTGTACATGCCAAGGAGGTGTAAACAGACTGGTCTGCTGTATTGTCAGTGCAAGCACTGCAATTGAAGAGTCATTAGTGAATCCACCTTAAGATGGTGACTTGTCTTACGTGTTACTGTTATCTCAATCCAGTTGAGAATGCACCTGTTCCACTGGCTTGAACACTGTCCATGCCAAGGACTTCACCACAGCAGGCTCTCAGGCAGGCATAGCCGGGCAGAGGTCCTAGCTCAGACTCACACAAGTCATGGGAAAATAAGGACGAGTGGCCACCGAGCAGGACAGAGGGTACAAATCAACTCACACGGATCATTAGCATTTATGAACAAGATGCATGCTGATGTGACAGCCTCATCCTCGCTTAGGAAACACAGGCGCATGTGCCACTCGAGGGGCTGGAATGGAGACTGGAGCAATGAGGAACCCCTGCCCCTGCGGAGCTTACATTCTGGTGTGAGGCTGGGAGCCGACAAAACATATTCAACGCACACCAGCTGTGGCAATACACAAGTCGCTTTGCTTGTTGGTAGAGTAGAGAAGAATGACACCGGTGAGAGTGCGAAGAGCTGCCGGCTCGGGGAAGTACACGGAGTACAGCATCAGAGTGAGTGGGCGGAGACGGTGGCACTGTTTTAAAATGAGGAGCAGTGTGGGTAGAAGGGTTACCAGCATCCGCTCAACACACATTCTCTAGCGCTGTCCCTGACACTGTGACAAAGTACTTGATATAAACAGCTCAAGAGAGGAGATGCCCATCTTAGCTCCTGGCTTCAGGGGTCAGCCTGGGCCCCCTGGGGCACACGTGGTGCAGCGAGGCTGCTTGCCTCACGGAGACGAGGAAGGAGAGACAGGGAAGAAACCTGCTATTCCATCACAGGCTTGTCCCCATGACCTAGCTTCCTTCCACCAGGCCCCAAGGCCTTAAAGGTTCCAAACCACTCAAGTTGGCCACCAGCTGGGGACCATGCTTTTAGCGCGAGGCCTTGGCAGACTTAGGGTACAAACCACACAAGGCATTTCAAATGAATGGCATCCAACTCAGCCAGTGACTGCAGACACCGACCGACCATCCGCCTCAACTGACCTGACTTTCCAGCCCACACGGTTAAACCTTGATGCCTAGGCAAGAGAAGTTACATTTACAAAGCCAAAAAATCCAAAAGCCATACACACTTGTGTAAGTGGTAGTTAGGAAAGGCTCCGTTTTAAATGCTCAACATTCTTTACCTCATATGCCATATATTTTCAAAAGTCAAGTGTCACAAGGTAGCCAGGCTGAGCTTGAACTCCCACCCTCCTGCTCCCGCCTCTCGAGTGCTACAATTACAGGCATGTGCCACCATGCCTGGCCTTGCTTCACCCTTCTCACAAAGCTCCTTCTCAGATTTTTACCCACAAAAATGATGAGAATGGTACAGCGAGTCCCCACAGGCCCAGGAGCCCAGCTTTACAGTGACAATGGTCGAGTGACTGTCTCATTCATCGCCACTTCCTCGAGGAGGAAGACCATTTAAAAAAAATCCAAGATTCACAATGACATTTTCAAAGATGCAACCCCAACGTCACCACTACATTCCTTATTAGTACCTAGTACCTAGTTTATTTTTAATTTTCCTTCATATGCAAAAAGAAAATTACCCCAGTATTTATATCTGGTCTGATCAAGGCAGGAACCCCACAGCACTGGGCTGCGTGCACCCTGGACCTCCAGGCATTTTCTAACAGGTACCTCTCCTGTATTTTCCCTTATGGCGCCTCCTTCACTCCAGAGTTTACAGAATGTAGCCCCGAGAATCTTCTACCTTGTGCCTCTACACTGTGGGTTACATCCAGACACTACACCAAGTAAGTTCAAGGTTGGGGTGGGACGTGAAACTTTCCCAGGTGTCTGGCTGTTCTGCTTTAATGACTGAGCAGCTGGGTCAGGCATCCGCGGCCCGGTCCCTCCCCGCAGTGTCCCCTCCTGTGAGGAAGGCACCATCTCCATGAGGGTCAAGGCGTGAGGAACCTGATGCACTCGGCCCTGCCATGGAGCTGTCTGTCCTAAACTCACAGAAGGAAGACCTTCCCTCGAATTTCTTAAATGCCTCCTCGCCTCCCTGCGGCATCCTTCAGAACGCGTGGTCAGATACCAGCAAAAAGCCCTTTAACGTTGATTTCTCCGAGGATGCCCTTGTCAGCTGCCTCTCGCTTCCCCTCCATGCCGCAGGCATCCATTCCCTGGTCTACTTGCTCTACTTCAGACAGCATGCCTGTCATAACAGAGATGAGCCTGTCACAATCCCGCCTTGGTCTCTGGCCCTTCTTCAATGCTTTTCGCCACTCCTCTGCAGCCTGAGCGTCCCCAGCCACTCCAGCGAGGGAAATGTCATACTGTATCTTTAAACCCCCCACTCTGACCTCTCCTAATTTTCCTTTACGTGCAAGCATGCTAGCAATGCTTTGGCCTCAAAGGGCCCACCACCCCTTTGCAATACCAAATTATGTGACAGCCCAGACAGCTATATTCAGAAGAAAAGTCACCCAAAGATGATTGGCCCTAAGAAGCATCCGTACAGGACATGGAAACATGCCTTACTCAGAGATCTGCAGACGAGTCTGCTCACAAGCCAGAAGACACCTTCAAGAAAAAGGACAGTGTGGAGTACAGCTGGTCTAGCTGTCCTGGGCAACACCGTCCCGACCATGACCTACCAGCATCAAAGCAGAGGACATAGAGTGACACAGAATGTGAGACAGCCGAACACCAGAGTCAAGGATTCCACAAATGGAGTCAGTTCTCCAAATTCAAGTCCAAAGGCTTCCTCAGGACCACCAAGCAGGGCTGACAGGTTTGGAGGGTGCAGGCGCATGTGACAGTCCTCCTGTAGGCTTAACTCGTCTGACCTGAGACAGTATGGGTCCCCTGGCTTCCTGCAGAAGCCCGTGTGTGGGAGGTACCACCAATCCAAGGACAGGAAGTTCGGAACTCCACCACAGCACAGGGAATGAATGGGATCACCGACCCAGTTCAAAGTACAGCATGCAGAGGGCACTTCCTGCTGATCCCTGAACATGAGATCTTATCTTACTCTGTGTCTCACAAAAAAATTTTCTCATCAAGACATCCCTGAGAACCTGCCGGAACTACTGATCCTTGTAACTCTTCCATTATCAATACGTAAACCTCAGAAACCAAAGCAAAGCGCTATGACCGAGGCCTTTATTTAAGATGAGAAGACTCAAGCCTTTGAAAATGAAAAGGGCTTGTCTTTAAAAAGAAGACATTCAGGGTCTGATATGTGACAGGTCCTTAAACTGAGGGATTTATTTGTTGTTGTTGTAGTTTTTCTACCAGCATATAGAAGAGAACCCTTTATTTCGTCTCTGCCTTTTCTGGGCCAAAAGGATACTGGAATCACAACCACACCACATGATAAGCCCTCAGCCGAGCAGCGGCCGTCCTAGCACAGAACTGACGTCTCCTGAGCCTCCTCGGGGTGCCGACCAGAGCTCTGCGACAACCTGACTGTATCAAGTTCTAAAGCCGAGCAAGGCCTGAGGCCAGCCGAGCAGCAGGAACCACAGCTCACTGGATTTTCGCTATTTCCGTCTCCTCACTCCAAGACTACGTGCTTCCATCCCCCCCACCCCCGGCTTTTCTGACAGAACGATGGAAACACTAGCACTACAGGGAAGAGCTATGAGTCTGTCTTCCAAAGACATTATCCATTCCGCAGTGTTTTTTGGAAAGAAACAGTGTTATTTGGAAAGACGAGAAAACCACCAAAACATGATAAATATCAGACACATCTATTTAACAAAATTATGTCCTCAGCTTTTGATCCAAAGCCTCATGGTTCCAAAGGAAAGTTACTGTACAATGGATACTTCATTAACAATGAAACTTGTCAGGCCACCAGAAGTCAACATAATCATAGCAAGAGGAGTGCTGTGCTGTCTTCCCACAATAACCTCTCCACGCGGAGCCTTCTGATGAGAAGGGAGCACACCAGGAGAACTGGAGAGTGACGGCTTACCTTCATTCTAAGCCTGACTGCATTCAGCATTACCCAGAGACATACTGAGCAGGGAAAAATCTATTCTAAACATGGCCAGCACCACTCCATGGGCAGACATGCTACTGAGGACAAAGAGGAACAGGAGAAAGCCTGGTGGGTAGCCACATTCCTCTCTCTGCTTCCTCATCTTCCCAGATGTGAGCAAGCAGGCTCGTGCTCTCCCCTCAACCCAAACAGCCAAAACAAAGTTCTCCGCCGCTAAGTCTCCTCTTAGCACGTGGGCAGTTACAGTGATGAGTACAGTAACTAATACACTAGCTTGAGACAAGTTTGGCCAGATCGCTGCCAGGGGTTAGACCTCAGTGAACAGCTGTCTAGTCCAGAACCCAAATGGAAGCCACATCAGCAAGGGGGGAGCCGGCCAGTGCTTCTTGGCTTAGAATGGCTCTGCAGCTCCAGATCCTGACATTTTAGAGCAGCTTCTTCCCAGTAGCAGTGGGAAGGAGAGCAACGTGCTCCTCAGCCCACCCACACCACTCCGGGCCAGGCCGAGTCGGTTCCAGCCTCCAGGCTCCAGGCTCCAGACTGAGCAGCTGGGAGGCAGCAGCAGTGGGCGGCGGGGCTGCCGTCAGACACGGGCGCTGCTGGGGACGGACACACACAAGCTGCAGACGGCTCGCACACGGGCACAGGGCTGCGAGCCTGCTTCTGCTCTCAGCAACATGCTGGCTGCTAAAACTGCACTCCACACTCACAACTAAAGTCAGGGAAGGAGGAAGGGATGATACTTTAAACATAGTAAATCAAACTTACAGTTCTCAACGCTCAGTTATTTCACCCTTATAACCACCATCAAACAAGCAAAAACAAATTTCAGTTTACACGGAAATGAAAGGTTTTTATATAGGAATAGTTTCTGAATGCAATACTTAAAACAGCTATTTCTAACATAAAGAAAATGGTATATAAAAAAAAAAAAGCCCAGTAATTCCTTTCAATACTTGGAGACTCCTCTTTCCTATACCAAACACATTCCACCCACACTGTGTCCTGCCAGTCAGTTCCCACTCCAGGGATCTCAGCAGCTTCTCAGGTCGCCAACGCTGGAGTTACTCTGCTCTTCCTCGCCTGCTGCGTAGCTGGGCGAGCGCTTCTCTCCATATCCACTGCGGCCAACCCAGGTCAAGCCACCAGCATCTCTCACCTGATTATGACAACACACACACAATTTCACCTCCCACCTTTGCTTCCTGGTCACTTCTCCAGACGCCAGAGCAATGCTTTTTTTTTTTTTTTTTTTTTTTTTGGTTTTTTGAGGTAGGGTCTCACTCTAGCCCAGGCTGACCTGGAATTCACTATGGAGTCTCAGGGTGGCCTTGAACTCATGGCGATCCTCCTACCTCTGCCTCCCGAGTGCTGGGATTAAAGGCGTGCGCCACCATGCCCGGCTTCAGAGCAATGCTTTTAAAAGAGAAGTCTGGTCATATCGGCCCTCTGCTCACAACTGATTTCTCACGCTGCTCCCGGGCGGATTCGGCCACTCAGCCCGGCTTTGCCGAGAGTGAGCTTCCTCCTTGACCCGCGCGCCGCTCAGCCGTCTGCCTGCCTGTCTTCTGAGACAGGGTGTTGCTAAGTACCGGGCCGGCCTGAGCTCACAATCCTGCCCGGCTCCTGAGTGTGCAGGAGGCTGCGCACGACTTGGCTTCTCCAACTATTTCCTCAAGTAACACCGCCGGGCGGCCTAAGAGAAAAATTCCTTCATGTCACAGCTGCCGTCTCTGCAGGCACTCTTGCTTCGCAGTATTTCTCTCCATAAATCCCAGAACAATTTTACATCTGTCAGTGTCCCATTTCCGTACAAGAATACACAGTACCCACGGAAGTCACGTCATGTTTTGTTCACTGCTGACTCCCAGCCCTTAGAACATCTGCGGGACGATAAACACAGGAGTGGCCAGGTGTGAAGCAGCTCAAGAACCGAGAAATGTGCCTTAGAACGAAGGTGAGCGGGATGCGTCCCAACAAGCACCAGCGCTCACGAGAACAGCGCTGCAATGACCCACTCGGTGACCCAGTGACGCCTCTTCTGAGTGGACACTCCCCTTCCATGTAAGTCACGGACTTACAATCAGGGGACGTGACTTTGGCATGTACAGAGAAAGCAAAGTGAGTGACCCAAGTTTTATCCGAAGTACCTTTACACTCACAGAGAGGTAATGGATGTCCATCACATTTAAATATTACTGATGCTTTGCTTCTAAAAACATGTTTTCAGGAGAAAACATATAAAAATAAAAATGTACTAAGTTCTTCATTAAAATAGTACCTTAAATAAACCAGTTAACACCAGTCAATGACTGGATCTGTACACGAAGCTCTGGGTTTTGTGGCTTTTGACACAATTACATGATCACTCCACATCAGTCCTCACACACAGGGCCACAAGAAGCCATTTTCCAGCTGCCACTTTAAGCAGCTGAGGGTGACTTCTCAGCACAGCTTTCATTCTATTTGCCTTTTTTGGTCTTTGCGGTTTTCTCCTTTCTTTTCTTCACATGTTTAGGGATTTTGTTTCTCCTCTTCTCTCTCTGGGCTTCCTTGACCATCTTTTTTCTTTCCTACAAATAAAAGGCCCCATAATTTTCACTCATTCAGAGGATTACAACGAGATCAGACTTATGTGAAAGGATAAAAACATGAATTAGAGAACGGGTAATGATTACAGGCTGGAGGTAGAGCCTGAGGACACCGCCGCCTCCGAAGCGTGGGGAGGTCACTCGCCTACAGCGCTTGCTGCGTGCGCAACGTCCTCGCTCAACCCCAGCATAACGGAGAGCAAGAGCATGACACACGCCTATGATCCCAAAATCAAGGACAGCCTGGGTTACATGAGTTACAGCTTGGCCTGGCTTAGTGGTTAAAGGCACTTGCCCGAGTTACAGGTTATCCTGGGTTATAGAGCAAAACCCTATCTCAAAAAAGATTTTAGAGC